>OX276426.1:2500-1252500 GCA_946251915.1 Abrostola triplasia
AACCTAACCTAACCTAACCTAACCTAACCTAACCTAACCTAACCTAACCTAACCTAACCTAACCTAACCTAACCTAACCTAACCTAACCTAACCTAACCTAACCTAACCTAACCTAACCTAACCTAACCTAACCTAACCTAACCTAACCTAACCTAACCTAACCTAACCTAACCTAACCTAACCTAACCTAACCTAACCTAACCTAACCTAACCTAACCTAACCTAACCTAACCTAACCTAACCTAACCTAACCTAACCTAACCTAACCTAACCTAACCTAACCTAACCTAACCTAACCTAACCTAACCTAACCTAACCTAACCTAACCTAACCTAACCTAACCTAACCTAACCTAACCTAACCTAACCTAACCTAACCTAACCTAACCTAACCTAACCTAACCTAACCTAACCTAACCTAACCTAACCTAACCTAACCTAACCTAACCTAACCTAACCTAACCTAACCTAACCTAACCTAACCTAACCTAACCTAACCTAACCTAACCTAACCTAACCTAACCTAACCTAACCTAACCTAACCTAACCTAACCTAACCTAACCTAACCTAACCTAACCTAACCTAACCTAACCTAACCTAACCTAACCTAACCTAACCTAACCTAACCTAACCTAACCTAACCTAACCTAACCTAACCTAACCTAACCTAACCTAACCTAACCTAACCTAACCTAACCTAACCTAACCTAACCTAACCTAACCTAACCTAACCTAACCTAACCTAACCTAACCTAACCTAACCTAACCTAACCTAACCTAACCTAACCTAACCTAACCTAACCTAACCTAACCTAACCTAACCTAACCTAACCTAACCTAACCTAACCTAACCTAACCTAACCTAACCTAACCTAACCTAACCTAACCTAACCTAACCTAACCTAACCTAACCTAACCTAACCTAACCTAACCTAACCTAACCTAACCTAACCTAACCTAACCTAACCTAACCTAACCTAACCTAACCTAACCTAACCTAACCTAACCTAACCTAACCTAACCTAACCTAACCTAACCTAACCTAACCTAACCTAACCTAACCTAACCTAACCTAACCTAACCTAACCTAACCTAACCTAACCTAACCTAACCTAACCTAACCTAACCTAACCTAACCTAACCTAACCTAACCTAACCTAACCTAACCTAACCTAACCTAACCTAACCTAACCTAACCTAACCTAACCTAACCTAACCTAACCTAACCTAACCTAACCTAACCTAACCTAACCTAACCTAACCTAACCTAACCTAACCTAACCTAACCTAACCTAACCTAACCTAACCTAACCTAACCTAACCTAACCTAACCTAACCTAACCTAACCTAACCTAACCTAACCTAACCTAACCTAACCTAACCTAACCTAACCTAACCTAACCTAACCTAACCTAACCTAACCTAACCTAACCTAACCTAACCTAACCTAACCTAACCTAACCTAACCTAACCTAACCTAACCTAACCTAACCTAACCTAACCTAACCTAACCTAACCTAACCTAACCTAACCTAACCTAACCTAACCTAACCTAACCTAACCTAACCTAACCTAACCTAACCTAACCTAACCTAACCTAACCTAACCTAACCTAACCTAACCTAACCTAACCTAACCTAACCTAACCTAACCTAACCTAACCTAACCTAACCTAACCTAACCTAACCTAACCTAACCTAACCTAACCTAACCTAACCTAACCTAACCTAACCTAACCTAACCTAACCTAACCTAACCTAACCTAACCTAACCTAACCTAACCTAACCTAACCTAACCTAACCTAACCTAACCTAACCTAACCTAACCTAACCTAACCTAACCTAACCTAACCTAACCTAACCTAACCTAACCTAACCTAACCTAACCTAACCTAACCTAACCTAACCTAACCTAACCTAACCTAACCTAACCTAACCTAACCTAACCTAACCTAACCTAACCTAACCTAACCTAACCTAACCTAACCTAACCTAACCTAACCTAACCTAACCTAACCTAACCTAACCTAACCTAACCTAACCTAACCTAACCTAACCTAACCTAACCTAACCTAACCTAACCTAACCTAACCTAACCTAACCTAACCTAACCTAACCTAACCTAACCTAACCTAACCTAACCTAACCTAACCTAACCTAACCTAACCTAACCTAACCTAACCTAACCTAACCTAACCTAACCTAACCTAACCTAACCTAACCTAACCTAACCTAACCTAACCTAACCTAACCTAACCTAACCTAACCTAACCTAACCTAACCTAACCTAACCTAACCTAACCTAACCTAACCTAACCTAACCTAACCTAACCTAACCTAACCTAACCTAACCTAACCTAACCTAACCTAACCTAACCTAACCTAACCTAACCTAACCTAACCTAACCTAACCTAACCTAACCTAACCTAACCTAACCTAACCTAACCTAACCTAACCTAACCTAACCTAACCTAACCTAACCTAACCTAACCTAACCTAACCTAACCTAACCTAACCTAACCTAACCTAACCTAACCTAACCTAACCTAACCTAACCTAACCTAACCTAACCTAACCTAACCTAACCTAACCTAACCTAACCTAACCTAACCTAACCTAACCTAACCTAACCTAACCTAACCTAACCTAACCTAACCTAACCTAACCTAACCTAACCTAACCTAACCTAACCTAACCTAACCTAACCTAACCTAACCTAACCTAACCTAACCTAACCTAACCTAACCTAACCTAACCTAACCTAACCTAACCTAACCTAACCTAACCTAACCTAACCTAACCTAACCTAACCTAACCTAACCTAACCTAACCTAACCTAACCTAACCTAACCTAACCTAACCTAACCTAACCTAACCTAACCTAACCTAACCTAACCTAACCTAACCTAACCTAACCTAACCTAACCTAACCTAACCTAACCTAACCTAACCTAACCTAACCTAACCTAACCTAACCTAACCTAACCTAACCTAACCTAACCTAACCTAACCTAACCTAACCTAACCTAACCTAACCTAACCTAACCTAACCTAACCTAACCTAACCTAACCTAACCTAACCTAACCTAACCTAACCTAACCTAACCTAACCTAACCTAACCTAACCTAACCTAACCTAACCTAACCTAACCTAACCTAACCTAACCTAACCTAACCTAACCTAACCTAACCTAACCTAACCTAACCTAACCTAACCTAACCTAACCTAACCTAACCTAACCTAACCTAACCTAACCTAACCTAACCTAACCTAACCTAACCTAACCTAACCTAACCTAACCTAACCTAACCAGTTACAACCCTACCACGGTCACGAGCGGCACGAAAACCGACGCTCCGTTAAATTTTAATTAATTAAAAATTATTTCCGGCGGCAGTTTAAGTCGTAGAACCAAGTTTTTAGTGTCAGAGTGTGCGTGGCAGTGCAGTGCAACCGAAAAACTATCCGTCAAGACCCAGTCTGAAACCCCTGAACCGGGGTGGGCCAAAAACCAACCAATTTTGAGGTTAGAATTGTGCTTAAATTCTAACTTTTGATAACTGAGTGAAAACGGGACCCAGTGCCCTGAAGATCGTGACGGGGATAGACAGCCACTGCCTCCTGCTACACCCTGGAGCACCCAGAAGACGTCAGCAGTTTCGCTTTTCCGAGAAAACTGGAGAAAACCGAAAACCACGTGTTGCCGAAAACCGGAACCCGACCAGCTACAAGCCTGAAATTTTGCAGGGGCATTCACCATCAAGCTAAAGGTCGGTTTCAGCTTTTGAAAAATTTTTAAGAACCCAGGTTTAATTGTAACAGCGCGTTAAATGTGCCAACTTTGACAGCGCATAACTTCAAGACTGTACCAAATTTGCAAAAAATTCAACTGCTATCCTTGGCGCGCTTATCAAGAGAATCCGCAGCACAAGTACCAGCACCATAATACTTATAGTTATTTAATTATAATTAAATTAAGAAAAAATTCAAATTTTAATCAACAATTGCTCACATTTTTAAGTTTTTCAAAATTTTCATTTGGTCCCTGATAGACAGTGAATTTAGCTAAATTTTAGTGTTTTTATTATAATTTTACGAGCGGCGGTTCCGGAGATATTTATTTTTTTAGGTATTTTCTTTTTTATTCGAAATCCAATAGAAAATAACCGCTTTTTTCGTCAAATCCAAGTTCTAGGCATAGATTACAATAAGTTTGAGCCCAAACACCAGCCCAAAAACTCTGGATTTGGCGAAAACAGCCAATTTCCACCATTTTGGTTTTTCGGTTCAAAACTTTGGACAGCCATATCCCCGGTCTCGCTGCACGTGGAATTTCCGGATTTTGGCTCGATGCAGTGGCTTATCGAGTTCTAACTGCCAAATATAATTTTCAGCGTTTTTCAGTCCTGAAATTTTCAGGCCCTGAAACTGACTTCATCGTAGAGAGTAAGTTAGGCTATACTTCCCACCCAAAACCCGGTCTTTCTGCGGCCACTGGTTGCGGAGTTACAGGCTTTTTAGTCAGCACTTTGACAGCTGGCGGCCATTTTGTCAGAAATTATAACAGCCGTAGCTCAGCGGGCGGTGGTCGTAGAAGTTAGCGGTTTTCGGGGTTGTGGTGGTCGCTTCACCATTTTTCGGGTCATTAAGCTTTCAGCTGAATACCGGCTGAAAAATTTCAGGATCCTGAAAATCGCTGAACTAGATTGGGGGGGTGACGCTGATTGTTGCGAACCCAAACACCGGTGTTCTGTGACCCTGGAGTAGGGAGATACAAGCGGTCAAAGTTAGAGTTTGACATTTGCCGCAGCCATCTTGCGAAACTTTAAACAATCATATCTCCTGATCCGGTGGTCGTAGAGGACCGGGGTTTCTTTTGGGGGCATAGGGCGGGTATGAGTATTGTAGGCAAATAGATTTCAGGCGTTTTCAGGAGTCAAAAAATTTTCAGCCTGAAAATACTTCCAGTGGGTAGGGCCCGTCAGGCCGAATCTGGAGACACCAATCACCACGTTCTTCGGTCTGGTAGTCCCGGAGATATAGCGTTTTAACCACATTCTGGCCGCCATCTTGGGAAAAAACCAGATATTTTGAGCTGCTGTATCTCTGGGACCGCTAGGGCTGGGATAGCGGTGTTTGGGGTCGTTGGAGGGGGCTCGGGGAGAGCTATCTGTTGGACAGCTTGGTTCGGCTCCACGTGGAGCCCAAAATTTTTTTCGACCCCACGAGCTGGATTTTTCGGCTCCTGAAGGTGCAGGTTTTGACTGAAGGGGGCAGTGTAGTAGCTTCCCGGGCTAAGGACAATACGGACAAAGTTTTTGACCTTATTTTAATAATAATTCTGCCAAATTACACTAACCGACGGTAAATCAGAGGGCGCCCCCTGCCAATTCAACACATTGTACACGAACGCGAACACACACCTTACATTAGAGTATAGGCAGACACACACACACACACACACACACACACACACACACACACACACACACACACGCGCGCGCGCGCGTGCACGCTCTACTTACCTTCTTCCACCTGCTGTCCGCTACCTGTCCGGGCTGAGCGCTGCTACGCGTTGTTATCACCCGGCAGCTGGCACCAACCTGAAAAAAAAGAGAGGAGAATTTAAGTTAATTTAATTAAGCACTGAAGTCACTTGCTGCCATGTCCTCACGTTCTCCCAGTAAGTCGTCCGCTGCAAGTTTTAGAACTGCGCAGTCAAAAACCAGTCTGAGGAGGAGGGTCCTGACGCAAAAAAGAGATGAGGCGAGCAGTCAGGTGTCACCAACTACCATTAAACCAACTGGCACTGGTAGTAGCGCCACGAAGGGGGAGACAGCTGCTTTACGGGCTGAGGTGCCTGCCTTGGAGCCGCCTAAGTCTGAGCCTTTACCATCAATCCGCGCGGAAAGCAGTACAGCCGCACCACGCACCGACGATGAGTGGTCAGATGTGGAGGTAGAGAGTGTCTGCAGTGGAAGATCCAGTATCCTTCCAGACACCCGAAAACGTACGGGACTCTCCATGGACCTAGCGACCCAGCGGGCAAACGACCTATTGCTGGCAGGAAAGGAGGCCCTCGAGAAGGCAGGCAATATGAAAAGAGAGTGCAAGGCCGAGGCTCTCGAGACCATCCAGGCGCTCTATGAAATCGTCTTGTCGCTTTCTGACTCCAGGTCGCGACACAGAGTGGCGCTTGAGCAGGAGAAGGCCAGGGCAGCCAGAGAGTTGGTCAGAGTGGAAAGGGCTCACGCGAAAGAGATAGCGGGCCTTAATGCGGCTCACGCGGGGAAGCTCGCAGAAGCCAGTGAGACCCTCACCAGCACGAACACCACGGCAGAGGCCATTTTTAAGTGGCTCAGCTACGAGCTGGACGGCCCAGTTAAAATGATTGCTGAGCTCCGCTCTGACATAGAGGCCCTTAAGAACCGGGCACCCTGCCAGTCAGCTGAGATAACGCGACAAGACAGGACGGACTGTGGCAAACTCATCGCTCTGGCTGAACAGACCGAGCGTCTGGCGGGCTACATGCGCGAGCTCAGGGTAGACCTGGAACGCTGGCGCCTGGAGCCCGCCAGGGACCAAGACAGGGCAGGCGCGCCGACTTCTGCTTCCCCACGAACGCCTCCCGGCGGTCCAGCGTCAACAACATCTTCGCCATCGCCGAAAAACATCTTCGTTCCAATAGCAGGCCTACAACAGGACATTGCAGAACTGCGGGCTATGCTGGAGAGGAGGCTGCCGGCGATCGGAACGACGACACTCACGAGAGAGGAGCTCCAGGCGGACCTGCAAGAGGCAGTTCAGCCGATCATGGGTCAAATAAGAACCATCCGCACAGACGTCAAAGACCTGAGCGACGTCACAGTGGCGCACCAAATGGCACCAGCAGTGGCGGGACTTGGTGCAGAGCTGGCGATCAGCGAGACCCAGATCGAGCTGAAAGAATTGCTGAAGCCCCTCAGACAGACCCTGGAGACTCTAACGGAGGGTAAAAAAGGGCATCAGACTGAACGGAAGGCCAGACCTTCGACCACAACAGCAACGTATGCGGAGGCTCTAACCAGAACCAGCTTTCCGGTCATGGTGGAATCTAGAGACCCTAGACACACCAGTGAGGATGTCCTTGCTGAAGTCAAAAAGGCCGTTGACGTGGTTGAGCTTGGCATAGGAGTCAGCCGTGTTAGAAGGACAAAGAACCAGAAGGTAGTGGTTGCATGTGACTCTGGGGAGAGCAGGGAAAGACTCCAGGAGGCCCTTAGGAGTTCCGGGGGAGACCTCACGGCCTTGCCAGTGTCCCAGCGGAAGCCCCTATTACGTCTTATAGAGGTGGCCCAAGACCTTACGGACTCGCGTCTGGAGCAAGCGGTGGTGAAGCAGAATGTTGGGGCGCTGGCTGACGTACCATTGGACCAGCAGCGAGTCAAAGTCATCAGGAGAACTAGAGGCCGAACAGCCTCATTAAATAACGTTATCCTGGAAGTCAGTGCAGCAGTTTGGAACGCGCTCAGAGACTCCAGGATAAAACTTGGCTACCAGGTTGTCCGAGCAGTTGACCACTCCCCCCTGATACAATGTTATCGGTGCATGGGATACAGCCACATGGCTAGAGACTGCCGTAAATCCGGCACCTGCTGCGGATACTGCTCGGGGGACCACGAGACCAGGGACTGTGGATCGAAAGGCTCAGCCCCTAAATGCGTGAACTGCGTAGCGGCAAAGCATGGCGACTGCGACCACCCAGCGTACAGCGTCGAGTGCCCAATCAGAGCCAAGTGGGATCGATTGGCGAGAGCGGCAGTAAACTATCAGTGTTAAGGACGCCGCGGACTCTCATTTGGGCGGCTCCGACCGCAATGCTCGCTCATCAACAGGCACACCTGACACTCACTCACCCCACACACATACATTAACACGTAAAACTTTTAAGTTCGCACAGGCAAATCTTGGCAGGGGGTACGCCGCCACCAAGGACATTATCCGCGAGGCTGAGGTCCAGGGTGTGGCCGTGCTCCTACTGCAGGAGCCGTATGTGGGTGGCAAGGGCTATGTGACGAGTGGACATAGGATTATTCAGAACGGGTCTTCCGCCCCAGTTAAGTCAGCTATACTGATCCTGGATCAGTCAATACAGGTTGCGGAGAACCCGGACCTGAACACAAACACAATTGCAGCGGCAACGCTAACGCTAGCTAATATCACCCTGGGGGTGGTTGGTGTGTATCTCGAAGGAAATACACCAGTGGAGCTTCAAACCGCGTGTATCAAAAGAGTTGTCGAGACACTTGGCCAGACCAACGTTATAGTGGCTGGAGACTTAAATGCCAAGAGTCCCTGGTGGGGCTGCGAAGTGGAGGACGGGAGGGGAGCTGTCATTGTGGATTTACTCGCAGAGCTGGAACTGCACGTGGCAAACACAGGCAGCACCCCGACATTCCATACGTATCGGGGTGAAACATTATACAAAAGCATAGTGGACGTCACAGCGGTGTCCGGGGGAATGATAAGACGCACAAGGAACTGGAGGGTAGACCCTGATTTCGGTCATCTCTCCGATCATAGACCGATACGCTTCGACATGTGCGTGGACTTCACTAACCTACCACCAACCAGGCCGCACACGCGGCGCTTTAACACAAAGAAGGCTGACTGGAAGAAGTTTGGCCACGCGCTGTCGGAGGCGTTGGCGGTCGCGGGGGTCGGGGAGGCGTCTTTTGCGGAGTCGCTCGCTCCCGAGCAACTGGAGACCCTCCTGGAGAGATTCTCGGAGTCTGTCGAGATAGCTTGCAAAGCCTCCATCCCTGAACTTGGCCCAAGGAAAATCAACAAGACGGTACACTGGTGGTCACCTGAACTGGCCGACCTGAAGAAAAATGTCGTGCGCCTACGAAGAAAGATCCGGCAAGCAAACCCAGTGAGAAGACCATTCACGATTCAGGCTTACCTTGAGGCCAGGGCAGCGTACAAAGAAAACCTCCAGGAGGCCATCACGACAAGCTGGAAGACTTTCTGCTCAAGACAGGAGAGGGAGACTATGTGGGACAGCATCTACAGGATAATAAAGGTCTGCGAAGGCACAAAGGAAGACAAGCTACTTAAGAGCACTCACGATAGTAGCATCCTCACACCGAGAGACTCAGCAATGCTCCTGGCGAACACATTCTACCCGCACGACCAAGTAGAAACTGACGATGCTGTCCAGCAAAGTCTAAGGATCTCTGTAAAAGAGAGGCTTAAGGCACTTGCAACTGGAGTCACCCCCGATGAGATGAAACCTTTCACACTACAGGAAGTCACCTCGATTTTGAGAGACATGAATCCCAAAAAAGCACCAGGGGATGACGGGTACACCGCGGACATATGCCAAAATGTGCTAACTCGGGAGCCGCAAACCCTAGTGGCGTTATATAACGCTTGCCTTAGGACAGGCCACTTTCCAAGACAGTGGAAGGCAGCTACGATCAAGGTGATCCCAAAGCCAGGCAAGGAGGATTATACCCTGCCTAAGTCCTACCGACCAATAGGCTTACTACCGGTGCTAGGAAAGGTTTTAGAAAAGCTCTTCACCAAGCGCCTCTCATGGGCCCTAGGCACTAGACTTAGCCGCCGCCAATATGGCTTTACACCACAGATCAGCACAGAGGACGCCCTTTACGATGCTCTCACCATTATCCAGCAGGGCATAAAGAAGAAAAAGATGGTTGCGCTAATATCCCTTGACATCGAAGGGGCCTTTGACAACGCATGGTGGCCGGCTATACTACATGAGCTCCTGGAGCATGACGCCGAGCCCCATGTCCTTCGGTTAGTGGCCAGCTATCTAGAAGACCGCTCCGTCAAACTGCGCTACTCTGGGGAAGAGGTAGTAAGATCCACTAACAAAGGATGCATCCAGGGCTCCACTTGTGGCCCGCTGCTGTGGAACGTTCAGTTGGACCCGCTGCTTCGAGAGGCTGAGAGGCTTAGGGCTCACGTGCAGGCGTTTGCAGACGATATAATTGTCATAGCTACCGGGGACAAAGCAAGTGATCTTGAGTCACAGGCCAACGAAGCTCTGGAGAGCGTTGCCCAATGGGGGAAACGCCACAAGATGCGTTTCGCCCCGCAGAAAACCCAGGCTGTGCTGATCACCAAGAAACTGAGATACGACCAGCCAAAACTTACACTACAAGGCACCACCATTAAGTTCACAGACCATCTCAGACTCCTGGGGGTCAGCATAGACCGAAATCTTAACTTTTCCGAACATCTGGATGGAACTTACAGGAAGGTCACAAATCTCTACAGGGCAGTGTCCCGGACAGCAAGAGCACAGTGGGGCTTAAACAGCGAGATTTGCAAGACCATCTACACAGCTGTGGTCGAACCCACAGCATTGTACGCTGCCAACGTGTGGGCTGACGCCGCTATGAAGAAACACAATAGAGTTCGATTAGATCGCATCACCAGGCTCTTCAGCACCATGGTTGCGAAAGCCCACAGGACGGCATCTCTCACATCGACCGCACTGCTTTCTGGGATACTGCCCTTGGATCTACGAGCAAAAGAGATGAAAACCCTGTACGAGGTGAAGCGAGGCAAAGAGCTGCCAGAACTTCCAGGCAGAATAGGCGAAAGGTGCACCAGCCCCTTCACACTTCCACATCCAGCACTCCGTGAACCGGTCCACTTCGGGATGGTGACGTCCACTGAGGAGCTTAGCCGCCTCGAGGTGGGCTGGCCTCAAATCTACACAGATGGAAGCAAGCTGGAGGGGAGAGTGGGAGCGGCCGCAACATTCTGGGAAGACGGAGAGGAGAAGGACCGCTGCAGCTTCCGCTTATCGGATTACTGCAGCGTGTTCCAGGCTGAACTCGCAGCCATCCTGCGCGCCCTCCAGAGACTACTCAAGAAGCCGGCGTGGAAACAAGCGTATTTATTGAGCGACTCGAGATCAGCCCTGGAGAGCCTAAGAGATCCAGAGGCCCTTCACCCCCTAACTAGGGAAATCAGAACGGCGCTAGATAAATTAAAAACCCAGGGCACAACCCTGCGATGGGTGTGGATAAAGGCGCATGTAGGACTTCCAGGCAACGAGCGAGCCGATGAACTCGCTAAAAGAGGAGCCCTGTACGACAAACGATGCCCAGCGTATGACAGATTCCCCCTATCTCATGCTAAGCGCCTCATCAGGAATTCTACGCTTGACGAGTGGCAAACGCGCGCTAACGAGGCCACGACGGGCAAAACAACGAAGCTCTTTGTCAGTGACGTGCGGCTTGCATTTAAAGTATTTCGGGGTACACACCATACCAACCTCAGGTCTCAGCTCCTAACAGGTCACGGGGGATTTCGCGCCTACTTGCATCGGTTTGGCCTGGCTGAGAATCCATTCTGTATTTGCGACAACGAAACAAGCGAAACGGTCGAACACATTTTATTCGAGTGCCCGCGTTTTTGCAGGCAGAGGCTCGATGTCGAGTACAGGATGGACCTCAGCCTGGACGTAGACAGCATAAAGACGGCATTCCGCGATAGCTGCACTCGTAAGGTCCTGCTCGAATACTGTGAGCGCATCACTAGGTTGGTAGCTAAAGGTAATGGGTCCACTGTTGCATAGCCCAGGGCCTACGCTCGCAACGGCAACCAATTCATAGGATATTGAACCTACAGTCCTGTATTGTCCTAAAGTCTACTGGAACTATGTTGATGACATTGTACAAATTTTATTATAATACACTATATTGATGATCTTGTGCCAATTTTATTACAATAATACTATGTTGATGATCTTGTACCAACTTTATTATTTACTATTTAGATGACTTTATGATGAAATTATACTCTATTTTTATCCTTTGATTAACTTTTAAAATATATAGCATGTTAAGAATTTATACCCAATGTTATCAAATTTACATCTTATTTTAACGAAGATATACCGAATTTATATGTACTCCTAATTTCACAATATTTGTAATAATTTTATATCCATAATTATTGATAAGAATTTGTATGCCTTCAGAAATTTATATGGCTATTGCCTCATTGTTAATAATATTACGCACTTTTCTCTATTTTTATGGCAACATAAAAATAGATCGTTGCTAATGTAACTGTATGAAATTGTGATGTGAATCAAATATGTAAAATTAGAATAAGAAATTAATAAAATATAATAAATAACGTACACTGCACAAATCTAGCTTAGGAGGATGAAGGAAAGAGAGGGCAAAGTATGCGCCTGCACCCTTTCCGGATTCCATTAGGGAATAGTAAGTATGACACGTAGAGCTACACTAGGAACACAAACACAGAATTAGTAGTAAGGTTTATTTGTAATAAGTATAATACAAAAAAGATGAAATAGTGCTGCAAAAAACATAGCAGCAGTAAAGAACGAGGGAGGTATTTACCTCAAAAAAAAAAAAAAAAAAAAAAAAAAAACCTAACCTAACCTAACCTAACCTAACCTAACCTAACCTTTTTTTTTTTTTTTTTTTTTTTTTAACGTGAGGGAAATGCGTTACGCATTCCCCGCCGCTGGGAGGCGACGGGGATATGTGGGACTCTCCCCCGTGAACCCAAAAAGATCCACAGGGGCATACCCACTAAAAACCTCACAATTGCCTGCTTCAGCGCATAATTGGCGGGGAGGCGGGATCGCTATAGCATTCTACCGCCAACCCCGCCAGCGCTGTCCGCCCTGTAAAGTGGGGCGGATTCTTCGCTCCCCCCTATGTAGAGGTAGGGGGGTACAGGACTTCGACGCAGAGACCGTGCAATGCAGAGGTGGGTCTCCCAACCCAGCCTCCGCGGCCTCTGCTCAGCGAGGGGACGCCAAGTCCGTCTCCTCGCTGTCTCTTCGGCGCATGGGTGCGCGTCACCAGAGGGAGAAGTGGGCCATATCAGACAGACATGGGCACCACCTCCCCATCCGTGGCAGCCGGAGTGGGGGTCGGCCGCAGAACTGCGGCCTTCCCCTTACCCTTTTGGGGCACGCCAGCCCGACAGGGCTTGGTGCCAATCGGGTGGTCGGCCATGCGATCCGCAGCAGCACAGGCTGTGCAGTGCGGATCCCTGGCACACAACTTGGCCAGGTGGCCGACCTCGCCGCAGCGGTAGCACTGCGTGCGGCGATCCTCTTTGGACGTGCAGACGTGCTGCACGTGCCCGTTGAGCAGGCAGCGGTAGCATCGGGTGGGCCTGGCATCGAGCAGTTTGACCTGCGCCGAGACCCAACCGACCAGCAACCTGCTCCGGGCCACCTTATTTGCGGCTGCCACAGGGCAGCGCACCCATACGCTGCCAAGGCCGGAGGGGCTTCGTCGAACCTCCCCCGCCTTGACCTCGTCAGCCGTGCAGCCACCCGTACGGGCGACTGCGGCGACGACACCTTCCGGAGTCGCCGAGTCATCCAGCCCAGAGATGCGCATCTCTGCGCATTTAGTGGGCCTGGAGACCCGGACATCTTCTGCACCCAGTGCTTCCCTTAGCTTTTGCGCGAGGGCGTCGGCCTTGCCGCCGCTGTCCGCCCCCGGCAACTCGAAAATGCGGGCCCCGGTCACCGCCGGTCTGTAGCGCAGGCCGGTGATGCCGAGGTCCGCTAAGGGCACCTTTTCCATGGCCGTCGTGAGGACGGCCGCGTAGGAGAGGCCGCGCTCCACCGCGCTTGGCTGCAGCGTAATCACTACAGCCGACGAGCGCGGCACGCGCAGCCTCGGTGCCCTTTTCTTCTGCGCCTTACGTGGCGCCTCCTTCTTCTTGCCCTTTTCCTTCGGGCCACCCGAGCCTTTGTTGTTGGGCGGTTCGGGCTTCTGCTTCTTCCCCTTCTTGACCACCGTGGTCCAGCCCTCCTCCAATAGGATGGGGCTGGCAGAGGTGGTGGTCTCAGGGGCGGCCGTCGTTCCGGAGGTTGAAGGCTGCGGAGGCTCCGCAGCCTTCTTCTTTTTGGGCGGCTGCTTCTTCCCCTTTGACGGGTTGGAAGCAGCGGCCTGCCGCTCAGCAACAACTGGAGAGGACTCCGTTGCAGCCGGCGAGTCTGCGCGCCTTCTGTCCGCCGCAAAGGGTGGACGGGTCTGCTGCTCTGCTGCGAAGCGCGCGTCCACCATGGTCTCAACCTGGGCCAAGATGGAGCGCGTCAACTCTTCAGCGTCCTGGGTGGGGGGACGCACCGAAGCAGCAGCGGCGGCCTCGGCCGCACCCTGCTTCCTGTTAAGCTCCTTCACCTCGCGACGGAGCTTTTTTATTTCTTTGTAAAGGCTGTCATTTTCAGCCTTTACTGCGAAACACGCCCGTTGGAGCACCTCCGTCTCACCGGTGGTGTTGCGTTTGATGAGGAGCTCCACATCGCGGCGGATACGTCTTGCGGAATCGTTAAGAATCCGCACGTATCCGCCCTTCAGGTTGCCGGACTTGGCGGCAACCTTCGTCACCAGCTTCAGGCAGTCTTCGACCGACTCCTGGACGATGACGCCCAGTCGGTCCTGGAGCTCCGACTCATCCGACTCTTCCATTTCCCGGATCCGGGCCTCTTCTCTCTTCTGGGCAGCGGCTTCGGCGCGAAGGATTTCCTCCTCCGCGTCCAGCTGCCTCTGCCGGACCTCCTCGACCTTCAGCGCGGCCTTCAGCTCGGCCTGAGCCTTGGCTGCACCGACATATTGGCCAGTGGTAGGCGGTCGGCCCCTGCCGCGCTTAGATGCGCTCCCCGAGCGCGACCCCGGGCAAGACTTCGCGCCATCAGGCGATGACGAAGTGGAGCGTGGCCGTTTCCGCTGGATGTTCTCCAGCGCCCCGGCCACACACTCATCAGCGCTCATAGGGCTCGGCACGTTGCCGTCCGAGGACGGCCCCGCATCTCCCCCTATAACGCTCCTCGAGCTCGCACGGCTCGAACGCCTCGAACCACCCTCACGAGTGGACGAGTGACACGGGGTGCCCCCCCCAGAATACGAGGGGCAGACGGGCCCGGAAGGGCCCGCAGAGGATTCCCCAGCCGCGGAGCGGCCGGTACCTCCCTGGGGTAGTTTTCTATTTACCGGTGTCATCGCATAATTGTAGTTCCTTTTTGTTTATCCAGGGGTATGGTCCCCTGAGACGTCCTCGGGACGGGGTTCACCCCCGCCATCCAGCCCACGGCCGGACGTCAAAACACGAGCTTTGGGTAATTTTATAGTGTTTTCTTCACGCGGCCCCCAGCCACTAAAGGCAAGAGACCCCCGTCCCTGTCCCAAAAAGAACAGGATTACGGGTTCGGCCGGCGGTGGCCAACTGCCCTGCCCGACTGCCACTCTCGTGAACAGCCGGACCCGCCGCCCGCGCTCGCAGCCACCTCCCCCTCCAGAAGGAGAGGAGAAAGCAAGCACTCCGCCGTCGCCGCTGCTCGGAATAAGTCCGAGACGCCGGCCGGCACTCCGCACCTCGCAAAACCGCAAAGTGCGGACCAACAACGACGGTGACCACAGGGTCGCCGCCCGGCCAGACAAAAGGCGTCTGACCAGACCCGCCGCTATGATCGCTTCTCGCGAGAAAAGCGATCCCAACTCAGCCGGTCGCTAGTCCGCATCCCAGTCACGTCTGAAAACAGACGCGTACCGGGAGCGAACTTCCCCACCCCCCAGCGACCGACTATGACCGCTCCTCAATGAATGAGGAGCGATCCCACGTGTCTGGTTTTGGTCCGCGCCGGTAAAACCGGTACCGCGCATATCTGCACGGCGTTCCCCTATCCGCCACCCGGGGACGCGCCCGGTCCGAGACCAGACAACTCGGCCAGCCGAAGCTGCCGGGAACCTAACCTAACCTAACCTAACCTAACCTAACCTAACCTAACCTAACCTAACCTAACCTAACCTAACCTAACCTAACCTAACCTAACCTAACCTAACCTAACCTAACCTAACCTAACCTAACCTAACCTAACCTAACCCAGTACGCGTCTTAACATCATCAAACACACATTAGCTCCCACAATAAAATTCATAAAAATAGCTAAAGTGCCAATACGCGTGTGAAAAGTGTTTTAAGTGATTCAGTAGTGTCTGATAAGTGTGTGAAAGTGTGGGCAAGTGTCTGCGGCATCAGGGAACAAAACGGGAAGAGTTTGACTTCACAGTCGAATAACTCCCTGCCGGGAGTAAACACCAACAAGCCGAATATACCATCAGAAGGGCCCCGCCGGGGGCTATCTCCAGACGTATCGCACGTCACTGTCACCAAAAAACTCTGGAAGATATTAACCCGGGAAGGCTGTAAACACCACGTGCTTTTGGAGGTTAGTAACAACGTGCAAATAACCTCTTACACGAGTCGGACACGAGGCGTGACGTCTGTCGCCAACACGAACGACGTAATAGCCATCTGTGGAGACTGCGAAGCCGGCCGAAGATCCCGCCCCGTCAACCAGCGAACAGCCTGAAGACTCCAACGCTGCATCCAAGGTAACCTCCGAGGGAACTCCTAAGTCCTTTACACCAAACCCCCCGTGCTTGGGCTCATACGACTCAGCATCCTTATACCCTCCCAAAAAATTCACCCCCACCCCTCTCATCCCCACCCCCCCAAAATTATTTCCCCCGGTCACGCCAACCCGCCCCACTCCTATCTCCCATACCCCTTCACGCAACCTCCCGCCCTCCCCTCCCCGCCGCTTAACAAACCTACCCCCCCGGGGGTCAACTCCGGCACCAGACCCCCGACACCCCTCGTGTTTGGGGTCGTGGAAATCAGGAAGTTAAGAAAAAACATCTGGCCCCCTCAAAACCCTTCTCCCCTCTCCCTCCACAGCTCACAGATCCCCACAAAACTTTTTCCCCTCCCACTAAGTAGTTGTCCTACCCCCCCTAGGGATATCTCAGTAACTAGAGGTCCTAGACCCCCCGTGTTTGGGGTCACTGACATCAGGACAACGAAAGGAAAAGCTTGGCCCCTAGGGCTTACACCGCCCCCTCACACTTCATACCTCACCCCCTCATTAGCCTTCCCACGGAAATTCCCCCCCTCCACCTCACCCCCCATATCGAACCACACCTCCCCTTGGTACCTCTCCGTAACTAGGGCACCTAAACCCCCCGTGTGTGGGGTCGTAGGCATCAGGAGATCAAAAGGAAACTTCTGGCACCTAGGGATTCCACCTCCCCCCCTCACCTCATACCTCACCCCTTCAACAGCCACCCCACGAAACCTACTCCCCTCCCCCTCACCCCTCATTTCGAACCTCACCCCCCCTGGGTGTATCTCTGGAACTAGGTCTTCTAGACCCCCCGTGTTTGGGGTCGTAGGCATCAGGAGAAGAAAAGGAAACTTTTGGCCCCAAGGGTTTTCACCTCCCCCCCTCACCTCATACCTTACCCCCTTAATTGCCTTCCTACGAAACCTTCCCCCCTCCCCCTCACCCCTCGGAACCACCTCACCCCCCCGGGGGTTAACTCGGATACAAATAAGCCTAAACCCATCGAGTTTGGGGTCTCTGGAATCAGGGGAAAAAGACAAATCGACTGACTCCAAGGAAATCCGCGATATACCAGTCCACAACAAGAAACCACACAAATCAGACATAGAAACACACACTTTCACTAAAGTACCACCAAGCGTAAACCGTACTCCACTTCTGCAATTAACATCGTCTGCAGATAGTGTCACCGACCACCGACTAAAACAACAACATCAACTACAACTTCAAAGATATAAAAATATGTCATCACAAGCGTCAGCAGGAGCATCCAGCGGCCGCAGCAAGCGTGCAGCAGCCGGAACCCCCCCATCACCCACTAAGAAAGCCACAAACCTCAGCAAGAGAGTACCGACAACCAAAGCACCGAGATCGCTGAGGGAGAAGGTGCTAACACGGACATCAACGGCAGCCTCCACCGTCAGTGGCGACTCATCGCCGCCAGTCGTGGAACCAACACCATTGCTAGCCGAGGAAGCCAAGGAAAGAGTCGAGGCCTGGAACAGGGAAGAAATTCCACCACGTCCTATCCAGTCAGACGATGAAGACTTTTCCGACTCCAACTCGGTGGCCCTCGAGGCCTGCCGGACAGGTAGGCTCAGCATGCTGCCAATGACAGTGGCTAGATCAGGGGTGGCCATGGACATGGCCAATAAACTGGCAAACGACACGCTGCAGAAAGGAAAAGAGGCCCTGGAAGCAGCCGGAAATATGAAAAGGGAGTGCAAGGCGACGGCCATCGAGTGTCTCCAGTGCCTCTACGAGACCTGTCTGGCTCTGTCAGACTCCAGATCTCGTCACAAATATAATCTCGAGAAAGAGAGATCACGCCACGCTCGAGAACTCGTAGCGATAGAGAGGGCCAACAACAAGAAGATACAAGAGGTCCACAAGAACTTGACCACGGAGCTGGGGATAGCCAGGAGAGACTTGGAATCGACCCTGGAAGAAACCCGCCAAGTGAAGAAATGGCTGAGCTACGAGACTCTCGAGCCTCACAATCAGGTGAAGGAGATCGACAGGGCAGTGAAGGAGATGGGAGTGACAATAGCCAGACTGAGCCAAAGCGCCTCCAGGACGGAAGAGAGGGGTGGGAAAGAGTTGGAGCCCCTCAAGGAAGAAACGTCGCAGCTGGCAGGGAAGATCACCACCCTGTCAAGGCAAGTGGACGAGCTGCGACGCGAATACATGAGGGTAGCTGAAGCACAGTCGACAGCCAGCGAAAATAGCGCCAGAGCGCTGGAGCTGCTCCAAGACAGAATCTCACACCCCACACCAGAAACCACCGGACCCACTCCCAACACAGAAAGAATTGAGGAAGAAATTGCCGAGGTCAAGAAGACCCTAACATCAATAAAATCCACCCTGCAGACCCCTCCAGCAGCCCCGAAAGATCACCTCAAAGAGGAGCTGCAGCCGATCCACGAACGACTGGAAGCGGTATCATCGGAGCTGCGGAGCATAAGGAGGTTGAAAGAAAAGACTCCCCCACCACCAGTAGCGAGCGTAGGCACAGAGCTAGCGCTTGCTGAAATGGTGAAAAAGCTAGGGGATCAAACCACCACAACCACCACCACAACAGCCAACACCTATGCTCAAGTAGCCTCGAAACCAAAGGCACCCCGACCGAACCCCAACCACACCCTGATAATCTCATCAACGGATCCCAAACTAACAGGAGACAACGTGATAGAAAGAATCAGGGTAGCTCTGGATTTCAAAAAAACCGGTGCCAAAGTGGAAAGAGTAAGGAAGGCTAGGAACCAGAAGGTAATCCTCAGCTGCGGTTCGTCCGAGGAAATGCAGCTGGTAAAGGGTCAGGTTGAGAAGAACGGCCTCGGCCATCTAAAAATAGACGTGGGGAAAAAGACCAACCCATTAATAAAAATACAAGATGTTCTCTCATACCATACTGACGACGAACTAGTGGAACACCTAATAGCCCAGAACAAACATCTTCTGGGTGACATCAACATGAAGGAGAACATCATCAGAGTCAAATACCGGAAGAGGGCCAGAAACGAGCACGAATGCCATCCAGTGCTCGAGGTATCCCCGATAATACACCAAAAACTCACAGACGCCGGCAAAGTGTACGTGGGCATGCAGAGAAGACCAGTGGTAGACCAGTCGCCATTGGTCCAATGCATCAAATGCCTACAATACGGGCACACAAAGGCACTGTGCAAAGAAAAAGAAAGCCTCTGCAGTTACTGCGGTGAAGCCCACTTGTGGGAAAAGTGCCCCACAAGAAGGAATAAAGAACCACCGAGCTGCAAGAACTGCAGAGAAAACAACAAGCCAGGATCCGAAGCAGCCCACATCGCCTTCAGCGAGGAATGCCACGTTCGCATGAAATGGGATGCGATAGCTAGATCTCGCGTCTCATACTGCTGAAGGCGACCAAGAGAACCCCAACATAACCACCCCGGAGAGACAAGGCAACAAAAGACTCAGGATCATTCAGGCCAACCTACAGCGGTCCAGACTAGCAACAGAAGAACTGCTAAAGGCGGCGGAGAGGAAAGGGATAGGTGTGGCCCTCATCCAAGAACCGTATGTAGGGAAAAGAGGTGTCATGAAAGACTACCCGGGCACTAAAGTCATCCAGTGCACTCTAAACCGCCTTAAACCAGTAAAAGCAGCCATAATCGTCTTTGGTAACCACCTGGAGGTAATTCATGACCCCCAGATGGTAACTGAAACCGAGGCAGCAGTCTTACTGGTATCTGGAGCGATGAAATTTGGAATGATCTCAGTCTACCTCGAGGGGAACCAAAACATTGAAGACAATCTGGCAAGGATAAGGGAATCCGTAACAAAACTCCAAACGAAAAACCTCATTGTGGCAGGGGACGTAAATGCCTGGAGCCCCTGGTGGGGCAGCTCGATAGAGGATCAAAGAGGAGCTGCCTACAATGCCTTCCTTAACGAAATGGACCTCCACGTCGTCAACACAGGAAACACCCCGACCTTTGAAACCATCAGAGGAGAGAGAGTGTGTACCAGCATTGTCGACGTGACAGCCTGTGGTACCCAATTGCTAGGTAAAGTGGAGAATTGGACAGTGGACAGAGGCCTAACAACATCAGACCACAACGCCATAACCTTCAGTATACGCCTGAGTAAACCTCTAGAACCCCTTAAGGAGGCTACAACGCGTAAATACAACACCAAGAAGGCTAATTGGCCAGAATTCAGGTCCAACTTCATAGAAAACCTAGCGAGAAGGAATATCAGCGCAGCCACAGTCAGACAGGTGGCCAACCCAGTAGAACTGGAATCCATAGTCACGGCTTACACAACCACCATCCAGGAAGCTTGCGAGACCGCAATCCCCAAAAAGAAGCCGTGGAAGGGAAGCCCAAAACTCCCCTGGAGGACAGAAGAACTGGAAAGCCTGAAAACAGAGGTCCTCAGAAAGAAAAGGAGAATAAGGAATGCAGCTCCGACAAGAAAACAATTCGTCATCGACGAGTACCTACAATGTAAGGAGGAGTACTCGACGAAGGCGAAAGAAGAACAAACAAAGAGCTGGAAAGAATTCTGTAACAAACAGGAGAGAGAAAGCATGTGGGATGGTATCTACAGAGTCATCAGGAAAACAGCCAGGAGGAAGGAGGACGCGCTGTTGAGAAACGGCGAAGGGCTAACTCTAAGTCCGAACAAATCAGCCGAACTCCTCGCAAAAACCTTCTACCCCGACGACACAGTGGATACGGACAACCACAGCCACACTAAACTCAGAAAACTGACTGAGGGAGCCTTCCCCAAGGAACTGGAACATCTACCTGACGACCCACCCTTTACACCGGCAGAGCTGGACTTAGTGCTGAACACACTTAATCCAAAGAAAGCCCCCGGTTCGGATGGTCTTATAGCGGATATATGTGCAGAAGTGATCCGAAGCGAAAAGAAAGTGTTCACAGAGCTGGCTAACAAATGCCTACAGCTGAAACACTTTCCAAAGCAATGGAAGACTGCACACGTCATCATACTCAGGAAACCGGGGAAAGAAGATTACACCCATCCCAAGTCTTACAGGCCAATTGGCCTCCTGTCAGTACTCGGCAAAATCATAGAGAAACTGATGATAGGGAGGCTACAATGGCACATCTTTCCAACTCTAAATAACAAACAGTACGGATTCCTACCACAGCGAGGCACGGAGGATGCCCTCTACGATTTAGTGAAACTCGTGAGGAACGAGATAGACGATAAAAAGATAGTCCTAGTCGTCTCACTGGACATAGAGGGAGCCTTCGACAACGCGTGGTGGCCTGCCTTGAAACACCAACTCATAAAGAAACAATGCCCCAAAAACATCTACGCCATGATAGACTCATACCTCAGTGACAGGCATATAACAGTCAACTATGCCAGAGCCTCCAGCGAAAAGGAGACTACCAAAGGGTGTGTACAAGGCTCAATAGGAGGACCCACCTTTTGGAATGTCATACTGGACTCGCTGTTACACAAACTCACGCAAGAGGAAGTCTACTGCCAAGCCTTTGCGGACGACGTGGTTCTGGTTTTCACAGCTAACACTGGCAGCGATCTCCAAGACAAAGCGAATGCCGCCCTACACACCGTGACAAAATGGGGAACTAGTAACAAGCTAAACTTCGCGGCGAATAAGACCCACGCCATGATTCTAACAAAGAAGATTAAATACGACTCTCCCCGTTTAAGCATGTCAGGAAAGGAAATAAAGCTTGTCAAAGAGATCAAGATCCTAGGTCTTATAATCGACAACAAACTCACCTTCAAACCACACATAGCGGCGCAATGCAGAAAAGCTATCGACATCTATAAACAGCTGGCTTGCGCTGCAAAGGTGACATGGGGATTAAACGGAGAAATAACGAGGACAATATACGTCGCGGTGATAGAGCCAATCATCATGTATGCTGCAAGCGCGTGGGCGCCGGCAGCAGAGCTACAGATGATCAAAGATTTACTCAACACCTTACAGAGAGGCTTCGCCCAGAAAATCTGTAAAGCCTACCGGACTGTATCATTAACGTCAGCGACAATTCTCTCCGGCACTCTCCCCCTTGACCTTAGGATCCAAGAAGCCGGAAACCTATACGCCGCCAAAAAGGGAATATCTGATGACTACCTACCTCCCGGAGGGGAGCTAGAGAAGGGGATTCAGTTTCAAGATTACCCCCATCCAGCCACAGTAACAACCGTTGGCTACAAGCTCTTAGGGGAAACAGAAACGGAAGCCACGGACTCACCCCAGCTAGAGGGTCCTCAGATATTCACAGACGGGAGCAAAATAGAAGGGAAAGTGGGAGCCGCGCTCACATGGTGGAACAACAACAAGGAATCGTCTTTCGCCAAATTCAAATTAGGTACATGCTGCACAGTCTTCCAATCGGAACTCTATGCTCTACACAAGGCTACCCAGATGGTTCAAAACACCAACGAACCACTAGTCTCCATACTAAGTGACTCAAGGTCCTCCCTAGACCTGATTAGGAATCCGAAAGTCAGTCACCCACTAGTGAAAGCCATCAAAGACAGCATAGAGAAAACCAAAGAAGAGGGAAGAACAGTGCAACTATTTTGGCTAAGAGCCCACATAGGAACAGTGGGAAACGAAAGAGCGGATGAACTCGCGAAGGAAGCGGCGCTATCACCGGACACCCAGATAGACTACAATAAAGTACCCCTGTCCTACGTCAAAAGGAAAATAAGGGAGGAAACCATCCGCAAATGGCAGGACAGATACACCACCTCCAAAACCGGTCAAGTCACTAAGACGTTCCTCCCGGACGTCAAAGAAGCCTATAAGATCGTAAGGGCCTCACGACTAAAACCGGTTCAAATCCAAGCCTTAACAGGACACGGGGGAATCGCGAGTTATCTACACCGATTCCATCTCAAAGACAGTCCGGCGTGCGAGTGTGATCCAGGCGAAGAAGAAACCGTGTGGCATATCCTTCTGGACTGCCCACGTTTCGCGCCGGCACGCCAGGACTTGGAAATACAAACAAGGGAGAAAATCGGAATGAACACCCTCGAAAAGTTGCTAAGAGATCCGACAAAAAGAATGCTCTTCCTACAGTTCGCAGAAGCCACTTTCAGGAAGGCAGCGATACGGAACAAGAGCACTGATACCACCACGACACCCACAATAATACCAGACCAAACGACGTCCCCACAGCCACCAACAATAACGACATCAACTCCTTCAACATCAACAACCCCAATGCCAATGACAACAGCTATCACTCATAGTCCCTCCGCGCCCGGAATCACTATGGAGCACAGCCCAAACACAATAACCATAGGGCAGCTGCTAGACCATGGAGAGAAAGGGGAAGCTGGAATAGCCATACGCGGAGTGGCACTATTCATGAACACCAATAGTGAAAGACTGGGAATAGCCTTCTGTAACTCACACGCCAGCAAATGGGTTAGTATTTCACCGGGACTCGCAGCCTTAATAAACGGCAGTACATCAAAAGCGAGCATGAGGCGGAAACTCTACGATGCCATACCTGAGTCGGAGATAGCAAGCCAACGCTGCCGTTTATTGCGTTCGCGCAACAAAACGGTAGTACTTCTAGAAGGTAATGCTGAACTCAGTTGCTACGCTCAGGCATCCCAACTACTGACAGCCGTCAGTACGGCGAACAACACCGGCGAAATAAACCCCAAAAAAATCAGCTTGGACGCCACAGTGGTCGGCCACGACAAAGGAGGAGCGGCGTGTTACATAGGTGCGATAAAAGCCTCGGAACACCACGAGATCGTAGCCTATGAAGACAGAGGAGATGACATCAGCTTCCTCAGAAAACACAAACCCCCTCCACCAGACGGTGCCGGCCCATCGGGCATCCAAGAGAGCGGTTCAGAAAAACTGCAGAAAAGACTTGCCAAAGAAAAGGAAGCAAGAAACCTGCAAAACCGTGAGGAAAAGAAAAAGAAGGAAAAAGAGTCTGGCGGCAAACTGAGAGCAATAACATCAGCTCTCAATGCAGCCACCAAAGCTATACCAGAGACTCTACAATTCAAGGCTATTCACAACATCCTGCAATGGCATTCGGCAAAGGACAAGGAGAAAACGGCGAAACAAAAAACCAAACCTAGCCAGGCTCAAATGGGACGGGTGAAACAACCTGACCTCCCCAACACCACAAACACGCGAGATAGTCTCCTTAACGCATTACGTGAATTCCTAGCGATTAATGAGGCTACAAAACAAGTTAAACAGCGAAGTTGCGAAACCATCATGCAACTGTACCTCCAAGGAAACACGGAACTGCTAAATGAAAGGCTAGAAGCGGCGGAAGCCGCCATATACGACAACGACACCGAAACAACCATCTACGGAAAAGAAGTTAGTCAATGTATGGCGGCCTACAGCGCAACCGCGGGCTTCGTAGCAGGGGACAAAGGATGGGAGGAAAAAGACGTGGGACCGGCAAGATACAAAACTCCACCCGAAGATCCAATAGTAGTTGTAGCCAAGTGTACAAAAGTAATGCTGGAAGACAAGATCCGAGACAGAGCCAAAACCATTACCGGATCCGACGAAGACGGCATTACACTTGGCAATTGGGAGCCCCCAAGAATTACATGGGTCAACGGAGTACCTGGATGTGGGAAGACGACATGGATCATAGCCAACTTTGACCATCGAAAGGACTCGGTACTAACAACCACGACGGAGGCAAAGAACGATCTCCAAGAGAAGCTGGCGAACAGAGCGGGACAAGATGCAGCAGATAGAGTTCACACTATTGCTTCGATTCTAGTAAATGGCATGAGAGAGCGAGAGAAGAAAGACTGCTACAGACTAATAGTAGACGAAGCCCTCATGAACCATTTCGGAGCAATAGTCATGGCTGCACGGTTAGCGGAGGCGAAGGAAATCCTGCTGATCGGCGACGTAAACCAGCTTCCCTTCATCGACCGAGACAACCTCTTCCCCATACACCACTGCCGCCCACATGACAAGGCCGTCGACAAGGAACTGCTGTGTACACACCGGAACCCGATGGACGTAGCATACGCCTTGAAATCCATCTACAACGGCATATACTCGTCTAACAAAACAGTGAAGTCTCTGGAATTGAAACCGTTCAAGAGCAGCCAGATACCCTCCAACTCCAAGAACACCCTATACATGGTACACACACAAGCCGAGAAGAAGTCTCTGATCGAGCAAGGATACGGTACCGGAGAAGGGTCAAGTGTGCTGACGGTGCACGAATCACAGGGACTGACTAGGGAAACCGCCATAATAGTGAACACAGCAGCCAAAAAGACGGACATCCACCAAAGTGTCTCACACGCCGTAGTGGCAATATCGCGTCACACAACAAGATGTGTGTACTACACGGATATCAGGAGCGACGCGATAGGCAATTTCATCAGCCAAGCCGCAGCGGCGAGTGAAGACAAAATAATTGAATATAACCTAAAAATGGCTATGAAGATACGGGACGAGGCGGTTACTGACAAAATACTGAAATCTGGAACAGCAAAGTGAAAACGGAGCTCGAACGACATCAGGATTTATCAGCACCACCAAATAGACGACAGGAAAATACCTACAACAAAAACAAGAACAGAAACAACAAGAAGTGACATCGTGACTGACAGTCGGACGTGACAAGGTTTGGAAAAAAAAAAAAAAAAAAAAAAAAAAAAAAAAAAAATATATTAATAAAAACAAAAAAAAAAAAAAAAAAACAACAAACAAATTCATAACAATAAATAAAAAAAATATATATATATATAATAATAATTAAAAAAAAAAAAAAAAAAATAACCAAGGAAACAAAACAAAAAAAAAAAAAAAAAAAAAAAAACAAAATCAAAACCAAACCTTGTCACATCTTCACAGAAGCTACACTCACAACAGCGAAGCCACCTCCCGTGCCTCGGAGAGCACGTTAAGCCGTCGGTCCTGCGCCCGATCTTTAGTCAGGGAACAGTGAACATCTGGTAAGCAAGTCTGCAACCAGTCAGGAGGAAGTCAACGGCATCGCTGTTGTGAGCAATCCCCCTAACCATAAATGTAAAAAGTCGGTGACACAGGTGTGGTGCGGTCTTCAACGGCACCAACTTGTGGGAGAAAAATGTGTACGATATAACAAATAAATAAAAATAAAAAACAAAGTTAAACATAAAAAAGGCACGGACGAAAGGTCCGTGGAGTTGTAAAAGTTATTAAGAAAAAAAAAAAAAAAAAAAAAAAACCTAACCTAACCTAACCTAACCTAACCTAACCTAACCTAACCTAACCTAACCTAACCTAACCTAACCTAACCTAACCTAACCTAACCTAACCTAACCTAACCTAACCTAACCTAACCTAACCTAACCTAACCTAACCTAACCTAACCTAACCTAACCTAACCTAACCTAACCTAACCTAACCTAACCTAACCTAACCTAACCTAACCTAACCTAACCTAACCTAACCTAACCTAACCTAACCTAACCTAACCCATCAGTATAATTCATCTATAACTAATTAAGTCCTTAATATTAATTGTTATTTAAAGTATTACCATGTCTCAGAGCTCAGTTACCATCCCATTCAACGTAGGTGAGCTTGTAAACTCCGAAGAGAACGTCACCGCAACAGCAAATAGACTTCTTCAGGAGGCCAAAGCCCAGTTGTTGTTGTCAGGCAATTTAAAGACCTCTATTAAAGAGACTGTGACCAACAGTCTTACAGGGCTGTACAATATAGTGGTCAATCAGTCAGAGACGCGTCAGGCACTACAGCTGGAGCTTGGTAAGCTCAAGCTGCAGTTGAAGGAAGACCTCTTAGATTTGGAAAAGAGGCATAACACTCAACTAGCCGAGCTCACTCTTAATAATATCCCGCTGTCTGGGGCACCTCTTGGAACGCTCCCCTCTGCACCACCCAACGAACTAATGAAACAACTAATTTCCGACCTCCATTTGCACTCTGAGGCAATGGAAAGTTGCAAACGGCACACTGCAGCGCTTAACGACCAACTTCAACAAGCGTCTGCATTACAGTTCGTGGGTGACCAGGGGCCGTCTTTTGCTGAGGTGGCTTCCCGCCGCGGTCCACCGCAGCCTCTTCACTCGGTCATCATTTCCTCGACTGACGAGAAGGATACGAGTGAGGAGGTTATTAACTCAATCAGGGCAGTCGTCAATGCGAAGAAGGAAGGGGTGAGAGTTGAGCGGCTCAGAAAGGCCAAAGACCAAAAGGTCATTATAGGCTTTAACACGAAGGCTGAGCTCGACAGGGTAAAGGCCAAAATGCAGACAAACAGCAAATTGCACGTTGAGGACATCACAAATAAAGATCCTCTCATTATATTAAAAGACGTACTTTCGTACAACTCCGACGAAGATGTTATTGCTGCCCTCAAAGGACAGAATTTGCATTTGCTTCACGACATTGCACCCTCGGACATCAGAGCTGTCATTAAATACCGCCGGCGTACGCGAAACCCCCATATGGAACACGTCATAGTGCAAGTGTCCCCCTGCGTATGGCAGAGATTTACCGCAACCGGGAAGGTACATATTGATTTGCAGAGAATCCATGTATCCGACCAATCCCCTTTGATCCAGTGTTCTACGTGCCTCGGATATGGACACACGAAGAAATTCTGCAAAGAAAGTTCGCCAGTCTGTAGTCACTGCGGAGAGCAACACCTTCGGTCAAACTGCCCCGCACAGCAAGCTGCGGAAATACCCAAATGCCGTAACTGTGTTCTGGCGAAAAGCAAACAAGTCAATCATAACGCATTTGACTCCGACTGCCCAGTACGCAGAAAATGGGATAGTTTAGCTCGCTCTACTGTAGCTTATTGCTAAAGTTCTCACACGGTCATACAAAGCAATACAAGCTAATCTACAACGCAAGAGAATTGCCACACAAGAGCTACATCAAGAAGCGATAACCAGGAAGATAAGCTTTGCACTTGTTCAAGAACCATATGTGGGTTCGACGGGAGAGCTCAAGCAATACACCGGTACTAGGGTCTTTCAGTGCGATTCGAGCAGAACAGGACCAGTTAAATCAGCAATAGTCATCTATGATAATAACCTCGACGTGCTGATCGACCCGACCATGGTAACGGAGAACATTGTTCCACTGCTCCTCAAAACTGACACCTGGACCATGGGAATAGTATCGGTGTATTTTGAAGGCAACGTGCCACTCGAGCCCTACTTGACACGGCTTACATTGGTATTGGATAAACTACAAACCAAAACCGACAAAATCCTTATTGGAGGCGACGTCAACGCTTGGAGCACCTGGTGGGGAAGCGTAGAGGATGACGACAGAGGTGAAACACTCAGAGGCTTTCTCGATGAACACAATCTCCATATTTTAAATGAAGGATCAGAGCCGACATTTGATACCATTCGTGGTGGACGAACTTTGACGAGTCACGTGGATGTAACAACGTGCTCCACAGGACTTTTAGGTAAAACAATTGATTGGCAGGTTAATAAATCAATCATTAGTTCGGACCACAACGCTCTCACCTTCTGTGTCAACCTCGACAAACCCATTGATATGAGCAAGGTAACTTCCACTCGTGTTTATAACACGCGAAAGGCGAACTGGTGTCGGTTCACAGAAACTTTCAAAACAACCCTGGAAAATAAAAATATCACAAGCAATAGAATAAAATTAATAGAAAATAGTATACAGTTAGAAAATATAATATATAAATATACTGAATGTATAAAAGAAGCATGCAATGTAAATATACCTAAAATAAAAAATAATAAAAATTGTACATACTTACCTTGGTGGACCGATGAACTGGAACGCTTGAAGAAAGTGATGAACACGAAGAGGCGAAGAATCCCGAACGCAGCTCCCTCCCGTAGAGACTATGTCGTAGGCGAGTACCTGGAAACAAAGAAAACATATGAAGAAGCAGTTAACAACGCACAGACTGAAAGCTGGAAACAGTTTTGCACTAAGCAGGACAGGGAAAGCCTATGGGATAGTATCTACAGGGTGATCAAGAGTGCCAGTACAAAACACCAAGACCAGCTTCTGGTAAAGGATGGTTTGGTATTAAATTCAGAAGAATCTGCAGAATTACTGGCAAAAACCTTTTTCCCGGAAGACGACCCTTCGTCGGATGATAATACTCACGCAAACATCAGAATACAGGCAGAAGAAATCGCTAATTCCCCGCAAAATACAACAATAGACCCGCCATTCACTGAAGCGGAGCTGAAAAAGACCATTAACGGCTTTAATCCTAAAAAGGCTCCCGGACCTGACGGATTCACGGCAGACATCTGTCGTGCGGCCATATACGCTGAACTGCCGATATTTTTAGAACTCACAAACAGATGTCTGGCCCTTGGCTATTTTCCCACTCAGTGGAAAGAAGCCTCAGTGGTAGTCCTCAGGAAACCGGGAAGAGAAACTTACACTCAGGCAAAGTCATACAGACCGATAGGCCTCTTATCAGTTCTAGGTAAAGTCCTTGAAAAAATGCTAATAAAACGCATCAGCTGGCACATAAGATCTGAAACCAGCCCTAGACAATACGGCTTTGTCCTGCAAAGATGCACAGAGGATGCCCTTTATGACCTGATGGAGCACGTAAGGTCAACCCTCAAAAATAAACAACTTACAGTAGTTGTATCGTTGGATATTGAAGGGGCGTTCGACAACGCATGGTGGCCTGCGGTCAAATGCCAACTAGACCGCAGAGGGTGTCCAGTCAACCTCCAAAAAGTCGTCAGCAGCTACTTTAGAGACAGGACGGTTGTATTGAACTACGCAGGCGCTTCAGCTCGTAGAACATCCACAAAGGGTTGCGTACAGGGTTCCATTGGCGGACCAACTTTTTGGAATCTCCTTCTGGATCCATTGTTACACGACCTGCATAAAAGAGGCATTTACTGCCAGGCATTTGCAGACGACGTAGTGCTGGTTTTCTCCGGCCAAACATCTAGCCAAATAGAGTCTGTAGCGAATGAAGCTCTTACCCATGTGCTCGAGTGGGGCACCCAGAATAAGCTCAACTTCGCGGCTCATAAAACTCAAGCCATGCTCATCACCAAAAAGCTAAAATTTGACGTCCCACTCGTCCGCATGGGTGGGAGCTTAATACAATACGTCACCCAAATTAAAGTGCTGGGCCTAATAATAGACCATAAACTAACTTTTAATAATCACATTGCCCACATCTGTCGTAAGGCAGCAAATATTTATAAGATGGTCTCACGAACTGCCAAAATCAAGTGGGGCTTAAACCCAGACATTGTTCGAACCATATATTTGGCAGTCATAGAACCAACGATTTTATACGCTGCAAGTGCTTGGGCACCGGCAACAGACAAATTAATGATCCAAAAACAGTTAAACGTTATACAGAGAGGATTCGCCCAAAAAATCTGCAAGGCATACAGAACTGTCTCACTACATGCAGCACTGACACTCACTGGGCTCATTCCTCTAGATATTAGAATTCGCGAAGCGTCACAGTTATATATCCAAAAGAGAGAAGATCTGGCATCTGATGAAGAAATTAGAGTAGTGGAGGATCGTGTCAGCTGGAAAGAAGCTCCACACCCGGCAACGGAACCGGAAATAGACTACGTCGGACTGGGCGAAATGCTGCCCGAAGATATGGAACACCATCAACTCCCAAATACGCAGATTTATACAGACGGTAGCAAAGAACAGGACAAGGTTGGAGCAGCATTCTCGTGCTGGATCGACGGCATTGAAAAGCACACTAAAAAAATGAGGCTGGAGTCATACTGCACGGTCTTTCAGGCAGAACTTTACGCAATTTTGCAAGCTACAGAGTTAGCAATAAGACTCAAACACAACACAGTGGCCGTGCTAAGCGACTCCAGATCTTCACTGGATATTATTAAAAAGCCCGATACCTTCCACCCATTAGCTTTTAAAATCAAGAAAAATATCACCACACTTCGTAATTCTGGATGCAAAATAGAACTTTACTGGATAAAAGCACACGTAGGAATTCCCGGTAACGAACGGGCAGATGATTTGGCAAAGCAAGCAGCAAACTATAACAAATCAGCAGCCAGCTACGATTTGCGTCCCATCTCGCATATCAAACACGAAATCCGCTCAAATTCAATTCAACAATGGAACAACAGATACAAAACAAATTCTACAGCAGTAACCACCAAACATTTTTTCCCAGACGTCGACATAGCTTACGGACTAATAAAGAAATTCAAAATTACCCCTACAATGACTCAGGTGTTTACAGGACATGGCGGATTCTCCGCATACTTAGCTCGATTTAAATGTAAAGACGATCCGTCATGCAGCTGTAACCAAACTATAGAAGAAACCATTCTACACTTACTAATAGATTGCCCCAAACACCAAAATATAAGACACGACCTGGAAAATCAGACTGACACGAAACTCACATTAGAAACATTATCTCAACTATTATTAAATAAGAAGTCACGACCATACTTCATCCGTTACTGTACGGAAATCGCAGAAATGGCAATAAGAAGAAATAAAACAAGATAAGATTTCATCTTATCGGATACTATCAAATTTAATAATAATAATAATAATAAAAAAAAAAAAAAAAAAAAAAAAAAAAAAAAAAAAAAAACACACATTGTTATAACATATATATCTATACATATATAGCCATATTAATTATACCTGTAAATAAATTGATTACGTTGATTACACTAACCGATACTTACAGATCTACAAAATATGAAACCGAAGAAGAAAACATAAATCGTTCAAAATAAATAGAAGAATAAAAACAAAGAAGCAAAATACGAAAAACTAGACTAACAAAGGCTCCGACTACCTCATCGGAGGAGAAAAACGAAACTTAGAAAAAAAAAAAAAAAAAAAAACCTAACCTAACCTAACCTAACCTAACCTAACCTAACCTAACCTAACCTAACCTAACCTAACCTAACCTAACCTAACCTAACCTAACCAGTCTCAGCCCCCGCGCCGTCGCGTTCGCTTCGTTCGTCGTGTCGCTCCCGCAGTTTATGTGTTTGAAAATTCCTAACTTCGGCTATATAAGTGATAAATACACGTATTATATACCAAAAGTTTCGTGCTTTCGCGGCGAATCGAGTGATATAAAGTTTGTTATCCAAGTGTACTCCGTGGAGCCAGAATTGTGACAAGACTGTGAACAATAAGCGCGCGTAAACAGTTTTTCGGCCTTCGCTCGAATTTTTGAGTGACCACCTACCACTTTTGTGGTACGGTTGGAAGCGCCTTACTGCCCTCCAGCTTCGTACAAAGTTTGCCTTCTATCGAGTGAGGATTACCAGAGATATCAGCCAGAAACCCTCCCCGTACATCAGGATATCTCGAAAACCGAAGACGGCCGGCTTCGTCTGTGAGCTGAGCCAGGTGCCTTCAGAGACACATAAGACTACCCTGTTCAAGTAAATAACCTATCCTTATTTACCTTCAAGTTATCAACTATATGCTGTTCAACGAGAATTAATTCAGAACTTCGCACAGTGTTTTGACCAACTTCCTATCGAGTCAGGAGCCCTCTGCTCATCATCATCAACTAGCCAGCCTCATCAGGAGTCTAGACATATAAGTAGAATATTTTTAGCACAAATAGTCAGCGAAATATAACAGTATTTGCATAAAATTACATTACCAAAAACTGCATTATAAGTTTGTAACACATAAAAGTTGATAAAGCTCATAGTTATATTTGATAAGCTTATATAACACTGACTAGCGTTGTCCGGCTTAATCTAACACTTGATTACGGCAGATCAGGTTGTAAACATTATATCGGATAACTTACATTCAGTTCCCGGCTTAATTTTGACATAAATATCTGAACTTCAAAAGTTGTTTACATAAAAATAGAAACGCAAAAAGTAACTTTGTTGGTAATTCCATCGTTCCCGCCTGTAGCGAACCGTTATATGGTCGGCCGAGCGCCTTATTCTGAAACGGTCGGACGCCATATTGGATACCAAAGTAATTACTGTATTTTACTAAATAATACTGATATATCTACTTAATAGTACTGTATAATTTCGTGCAATTTGATTAAATACTATTTAACACTGTTAACATAAGTCATCAGGATAATACTAGCTTCTATTTCCATTATTTTTATATTATATAGTTTCCAGCAAAACAGAATAGGGTCGTGAGCCGATACGGCCACCAGCCCGCCATATTGTTTGGTACTTGCGCGCATGCGCAGAGGCCCTTTAAGGTGAACAGGTGTACACAGCCCACGCGCTGCGTGTCTTATTGACTCTTATTATTATCAATTCGCGCCACATTTATTTTGTTAAATGAAAACCTTCTATGCCTAGTGATATACCCGGACGCGCATGCGCGGGGGCCCGCTAGGGAACACGCGTTCATACTATTAAGTACATAATATTATTATTACGAAAATAATATTATCTGTATTAAGTGTTGTATTCTATTGTTGTTGTACTTTAATTAGCATTACCTTTTATTAGGCATTACTGCGTTTATTATTGTAACAAGATAAATAGGTGGTATAAACATCTATACGCATACACAACCCAAGTCACTTGCATAATTTACTTATCGTCAGTCTCATATATCACACATACATACTCATCATTAATAATTACTATACTTACTTAATATTATAATCATACAACACTAACGGCAATTGCTTTGTTTACATCCCAACGCGCATGCGCAGTAGGCCTGATTGAAAGCGCGGCACTCGCGTCGCTACCCACGCGGGACCTACGCGTACCGAAAACAGCGGCCGCTCCGCCATCTTGTTTTGTTCTGAAGCGCACGCGCGTAGATACGAACCACGCGTACTACATCATAATTATTATTACCAGCAAGTTGCGCCATATTTAATTATTGATACCAGATCCTACTTCTATAAGTACATGCCTACATTTTTAACGGTTATAGTTATATTTACGACCATACCGGTAACTGAACAAAGCAGAAATACCCTGTATATTAGTTTCCCTAATCACAATACATTTCCATAACAATCTTGAAATATCTATCTACACCTATCTTTCGTCAGTCACACATAATTATCATACATATCTCACACCCATCATCAATAAATATACTTAATTATCAGTTACATACCTACAATAACAAAGTTGCAATTATTTGCATTGTTTACATCCGAACGCGCATGCGCAGTAGGCCTGCTTGAAAGCGCGGCACCCGCTGCCCACGCGGTTTGTATACGCGCACTGATAACAGCGGCCACTCGGCCATCTTGGTTTATCACATTGTTTACACTCGAACGCGCATGCGCAGTAGACCCGCGAGACCGCGCGGCACTCACGTCATAATTTATTACAACTGCGAAAGTTGTAACTTTATAATTACGGCATCTCGAAGTTTAAGACAAACAGAGTAGTAGGCAATAATAATATTGTTATTATCCACTGTTATATTGCAAAATTTAAGTGCTTATTATAACCCTTTATCTGGTATTAAGTTATTGTTAATTTGTTCTGGTCGTCTGGCCTGTAGCTGAAAGTGGCGCCCCCTATAGGGCATAACACTAAGTAATAACAATTTTACTCAGCACAGACCCATTTCATTTGTACAACCATTTATACTGTATACATATAAAATCCCACAAGTCACAATTGTTAGTGGCGCCCCCTATAGGGCATATCACAAACACATTGAACTGAAACTTACGTACACCTCCAGATAACAATTTCTTTTCAATTCTATTATTATCTACTCAAAGAATTACATTATAGTTGCAAGTGGCGCCCCCTACAGGGCCTACTAACTAACTATTAAATTATCTAACGCACCATAAACTCTCGTTTTACCACATACCTTTCAGATACACATAGGCAAGAATAAAACTATAAGTTACTACCGCGCCCCCTATAGTGCAATTTGATAACGAACTACAGTAGGAAACATCCAGTAAAGTTACGCAAGCAATACATAAAAACAGATAAGATTAAATTCAAATAACGGTAACGCCATCTAGTGATGAAAGTACGGGCTGACCGAATATAATATCACTCGTACTTACTCGTATTAATATACTACATACTTAAAACACTAGTAACAACAAATTAATTCACTACATATTATATTATACATATCGATATAAAACCTATTACAAAGTTAATACTTGCATTTAATAATTCCTTAAATAGTTTCTTTTTTTTTTTTTTTTTTTTTTTTTTTTAGTATTTTACTTACCTGCTTTGAATATTGGTTTTGAAGCAGACACCAGCAACGCCATCTAGTGTACTACTAAAAGTATATTCGCAACACAAACCTTATGTTTATCTAAGTAGTTTAATTAAATATATCCTAGTATCACACTACACTACAAACACATTCACACTACACTTCACTTACATAAAACACACTCACCTGAGTAACTGTACTGGTAATAATAAAATAAAGGTTCACATCATTACACAAATAATAAATTGTCTAACATTCTAAACAACTACCATCGCCACCTGCCGCGAAGTAGCAACACTAAAATTCATTACGAATATTGTTCTATGTTCTGTCTAGGAATGTTTTTAAGTACCGGTAACGCCATCTAGGACGCTATCTTCATACTAAAGTATAAAAACTCTATGGTTTACACCTTTGGCCTTACTTACTATCCTAAATAAACAAGTAAACACTTAGTAAATTGTACAATATAGAGTATTACATATACATATTTGAATGATATTATTCACAACAAAATAGATAATACATAATTATTATATTATTACACTCATATACTTAAATACTTAATTATATTAAGGGTAACTAGTACAAGATAAATTAGTGATATTCGCATAAGATTAATACACCATAAATAAATAAAAAATAAATAAACTAACTCTACAGTATTCACGTTCAGCTCTCTATACTTACATAATTAAATATATATACGGTTATTATTAATATAATTCAACATATTACAAATAAATTACTCTCTATACACACTAAACTAAGAACATCTAATAACATACGCTAAAACAACGCCATCTAGGGCGACTCTTGTAGACAAATTTTACATGAAAATGCTTTTGATGTAAAATTTGGTTGATAGTCTTGCTTAAACCTATATTAATTTATATAAAATTGTTTTGAGACATACGTATGCTGTACTAGCATCTATACGTAAATTAAAGCATTGTTACAATATTATTTAGTACAATTCATACTTTAAGAGTTGCGCCATCTTGTGTTGAACGTATACAACTACTGTTAGTCTTGCATTAAAGATTAGATTACGGTACTAATATACTTACAGTGCACTATACTTACATTTTATTACTATATTCTATTACATATTTTACATTATTTACACAGCTTCTAATTATATTAACGACTGTTAATTACTGGAATTATTATTCTATTATCTACTCTAGATAGTTATTTAGTCTGGTTAAATTATTTTATCTTACCTTTTAATTAGCAGCATACTAGACAAATGTCTCTCTCTCTCCTGAATGACAATGGCCCTGACCCACTGACTCAGTCGGATGGTGAAGGAGCCAGTTTTCCTACCGAAGTCGCCCAAGACGATACCGTCCTTCAGGAACCTACACAAGACCTTGTTGTCACCCCTGACTCCCCACAAGCGGCCTTTGACTTCTACCAGTTTGTAGAGGACAAAATAGAAGCTGCGCGAAAGTTACTTCTCGCTGGAAAGAGCCTTAGCAGGGACAACAAAAATAAAATTGTCGATATATTTAACGAGATAATTAATATAAAGGGACACACAGTCTCTACCTGCCGCGACCTAGGGAATAATAACACAACACCACACAACTCACTAAATTTAGCAGAACTAACACAGGACATTATCACTGGCATCACTGGTGTAATAAAAACAGAGATAACATCACTCTCCAAATCCCTTACGCATCCATCTCCCTCAACTCGTGCAAGTTACGCCACCATTACATCTGCCCCTACTCCCGCCCCCACTTCCATCCCAGTCTCGAAGCCAGCTCTAATCCTAACCTCTAATAACCCAGTCTCCAGTCCCAAGGACACATTGCTCGCGTTCAGAACAGGAGTGTCGTTCAAGAACACAGACTTTTCTCCGGCGGAGGTAAAATTTGTGTCTAACAACAAGGTTAGAGTAGAATTCGACAAAACAGAACACAGAGACATTGCCCTTAACAAAATAAACCAGGCACAAGAGTGCGGTCTTACGGCGGAATTAAGTAAAACCCTGAAGCCTATGATAATCCTTAAAGGCGTATCCATCGACACTCCCATAGAAAATTTAACTGAGATTATTAGTTCCCAAAACAAACTTGACACCCCCATAACCACACAAAACTTTACCTTTAAATTCAAACGCAATAATAAAAACAGTAATCTGTACAACGCTATTTATATGGTCAGCCCTCCCCTTTGGAGGGACATAATAAAAACAGGTAGACTTAACGTGGAGCATAACCGTGTGCACGCGGAGGAATACGTTCCGCTGTTACACTGCTACTCTTGCCTACAGTTTGGACATACCAGGAAAAACTGCCAAAACAACGCCACGATCTGTTCTCACTGTTCGTCTAACACTCACCTTTACAAAGACTGTCCAGTTAAGCAAGACCGCACAGCCGCCAATTGCATCAACTGCACACAACACAACAACAAAAACAACACCAACACTAATACCACACACAGCGCCACTTCTCAATTTTGCCCGAGCGTAATCCATATTACGGAAAAACTACGAAGGAGAATTGATTATGGCCAATAGACACAACATACAACAAAACACACACATAAACACAAGACACAACACACACAGAAACACAAGACACAACACACACAGAAACACAAGACACAACACACACAGAAACACAAGACACAACACACACACATTCAACTGCATCCAGATAAACCTTGGGAGAGGCAGAAATGCCACACAAGAACTCAAACATCACACATTCAACACCAACACAGACCTCATATTCATCCATGAACCATACACAGGCGCAAACAACACCACACACACTTACCCTGGCTACACCATCTTCCAATTCCCCATGCAATCCACAGTTAAAGCCTCGGTCCTCATCAAGGACAACCTAACAAGCGCTATAGGCATCACAGAATTCTCAAATCCAAATCTATCCATCGTCAAAATCAACACTGCAGGACACAAAAGTGTATATATAGTCTCTGTATATATCGAACCCCGTGATGACATTAACGATACACTTCAGAGCCTCACTGTCTTTCTCGAAAGGACTGCTGAGTCCACCCACCTCATATGCGGCGACCTTAATGGCTGGCATAGTTTCTGGGGTTCACCCACAAACAACAGGAGGGGCCATCAAATAGCTGATCTCATCCTTCACCACGGGTTAACAGTCTGTAATACCGGGAATGAACCTACCTTCACCACCACCACGCACGGCCAATTACGAACCTCTATTATAGACATCACTCTAGTCAGCGATCCCGAGCACACCAACGTGACAAACTGGAGAGTCAATAGTGACATGTGCCCTTCAACAGAGCACAGTGCCATTGAATTCCAGGTCACATTCGGCAAAACACCCCTCTCACGAAATGCCAAGATGTCCACTTTTAAATACAACACCTCCATAGTAAAATGGGACACTGTGAAAGACCAATTCATACAAGAAATCAGCAAACATATAAACCTAAATACCGACATAGCACACCTCACTGAAAACAGCCTCGAAAACTTCATTAAAACTCTTACCACCGCCATTCAGAAGGGATGTGACGTCGTACTCCCCCGTAGCTCAGGTTACCGAAATAGGGCCCCTTGGTGGAATGAAAAACTGGATGACATTAAAACCAAAGTCCTTCAAGTCCACCACAAAATGCTTAACTGCAAACGTCGCAACAGACCCCTTGGGAATCTCATCGAGCAAAACAAAAATCTCCGCGAGGAGTACGCTGAAGCCATCCGATCAGTTTCCACAGAACATTTCCGTGAATTCTGCACCCGCCAAAATAAAGAGGACGTCTACTCTATAACAAACAGAATCATCAAAACTACACCCCTCAGACAACCCCCTGCAACACTAAAATTGGATAACGGCACCTTCACAAAAAACTCACAAGATACTGCACAAGCCCTCCTCAGCAAATTCTTTCCCGACGACACATCTGAAGATACACCAGCACAATTCACAACCAGATCCAACATGCACCTTCCCATGTCCACCCCCAATGAGCCTCCTTTCACTCACACTGAAATAACAAACTGCCTACAGCAGATGAACCACAAAAAAGCCCCTGGTATGGATCACCTTACCTCGGACATTTGTTTGAGATTTGCCATTTACTTCCCAAACCTAATTACAGAACTCCTCAATAGATGCCTCTCCCTATGCTACTTCCCTGACATCTGGAAAATTGCATTAGCCAAAATTATTCCGAAACCAGGAAAGACCGACTTCACAAGCAGCTCTTCCTATAGACCAATCGGCCTCATAAATGTATTCGGTAAACTACTTGAAAAACTCATCATCAACAGATTAACACATCATCTTAACATCACCAATTCCTCCTCTACCATGCAATTCGGATTTAAGCAGTCCACCTCCACCTTTCAGGCCATTAACAGGGCCCTCGATGTTGTTAGGGACGCAAAGTCCAAAGGTAGGCAAGTTCTCGCGGTCTCTCTGGACATAAGGGCAGCCTTTGACCACGCCTGGTGGCCCGCCATCTTCCGACGCCTTCGGATGGTAAACTGCCCTAACAACATCTATCAAATCCTCATCAGCTACATCACCAACCGCTCAGTTTACCTCAATTTCGCAGATTGTCAGGCAACAAAGCAAATGTCCATGGGATGCGTACAGGGCTCTGTATGTGGACCCACACTCTGGAATTTAATATTAGACGAACTACTTTCTCTTAATATGCCACCCGGGTGCCACATACAGGCGTACGCCGATGACATTCTTCTCATAACACACAACAAGAACCTGACAGAACTAGAAAACCACACAAACTCCGCTCTTACACGAATCACCGCTTGGGGTGACTCAGTGAAACTTACATTCGCACCTGATAAAACTTTCGCAATAGGATTCACAAATAAGGCAGTTAACCGTACCATTAAACTAAACGAACACAACATCAACTTCACTGATCATATTAAATACCTAGGAGTCATCATAGACAGAAAGCTCACATTTACTAAACACGTAGATCACACAATTGAAAAGGCCAAAAAACTTCTATCAAAACTCACCATATTCGTAAAACCCACATGGGGAATACAACCAGAAAATATTAAAATTATCTATCAACAGGTGATTGAACCGATTGTTTACTACGCAGCCAGCATATGGTCCGGAGCCTTAAAATATATTTACATCAACAAAAAACTTCTTTCCTTAGAGAGGTTATTTGCCCTCAAAATCATCCGAGGATTCCGCACCATTAACACCCCCACCGCAATATCTCTAGCCGAACTTACCCCTCTCCCATCAAAGATACTGGCTATGGCTGACAGGGAGAGATCTAAAATTAATGGCTACTCCTCATTCCTTCCCTCTGATATCCCACTAGAAATGCCTACACCCACTCCTGAACTCCTGCACCCCTCCCTCAGAAAAGGCATAGAATTTTACGAATGCCAAACATCAGGCGATATTGACACCCATTGCCCACCCGAAAACGTACAAATTTATACCGACGGGAGTAAACACGACGACAAGGTGGGAGCTGCCGTAGTAGTTACTAAGGACGGAAATACCATTTACCAACGAAAAATAAAACTCCACAACTGCTGTTCCGTCTTTCAGGCAGAGATGTACGCTATCCTACATTCGTGCAAATGGATACTCCTACAAAATAACCCATCCTACACTATCTTCTCAGACTGCAAATCAGCCCTTACTGAACTCTCCAACCCCTACAGCACCAAACCACTAACCACACAAATTCATAAGTTGCTTCTCGACTCGGCAAATGCTGGTCTAGAAGTAACATTTGCCTGGATCAAAGCCCACACTGGCATTACCGGTAACGAACTTGCCGATACCGCCGCCAAATCAGCCGCCGACCTTCATTGCTCACCCGAATACACAGCCATTCCAATCAGTTTCATCAAATATCAAAACTCCTTATCATGTCGAAAAGATGCATCAGAACTCTATAATAAATCCACCTACATTAAAACCCTTTTACCTACCTTCGATCACCTTCAGGCCTTTCTGTCACACATAAAACCCAATTTCCCTATTACCCAATTCCTATCCAACCACGGCTATCACAAATCATACCTCCATCGATTCCACATTACTGCTGACGACATCTGCCCATGCGACCCCCAAGCTTCAATTTCCCAATCATTTTCACACTTATTTCACGACTGTCCACGCTTCGCTCATACCCGATACAATCATCTCGCTACATGTCACAAGCTCACGAACCCATACGACCTCACCGAAATAATTCAGTACCCGGAATGCATCGAAACCTTTGGTAGGCATGTACATAACATTGTTATCCAGCTAAAAAAGTTTAACACACCTGAGTCCACATCGTAAACATTATATCCCTGTTTGTCAATGTTTGTATTATATTCGTTTAATTATCAATAAGTACCTAGTTTGTAAGTTTAATATTAAGAAAAAAAAAAAAAAAAAAAAAAAAAAAAAAAAAAAAAAAAAAAAAAAAAAAAAAAAAAAAACCGCTTAAGTTAAGCCCAACATTGCTCTGAGTTATCTACGCAAAACAAAAAAAAAAAAAAAAAAAAAAAAAAAAAAAAAAAAAAAAAAAAAAAAAAACATATATATATATTTACACTTAATTTTAAGGCCAAGTATGTACTACATTAAGCATTATTGTATTAGGCTAAGCTATAAATTTAATAAGCCCATGTACTTTGTACTGCCTTTGTATTATGTCGCGAAGTGTGTGCATACTCGCAACTGCCGTGGCGAGAATGCACATACTAAGAATTACAAAAAAAAAAAAAAAAAAAAAAAAAATGTGTACTGAAAAACTTTATTTTTCATACTTTCCTATCCACAATCTTTCCCCATCCTTTAACTGCCTTCCATCTTTACCTTTATTTTTTACTAGTATGTATATATTCATACATAAAGTGCCTCTACACTTTATGTATAACAATATTCCCCCTCCATCATCTTTATTAGTTTCCCTAAAACCTTTTAATATCCCTCAACCCTCAACCAGGATGAAAGGATGCAGACGTATCTTAAGCGTTACTTCCTTTCTCCAAATAGAGGAAAAAAAAAAAAAAAAAAACCTAACCTAACCTAACCTAACCTAACCTAACCTAACCTAACCTAACCTAACCTAACCTAACCTAACCTAACCTAACCTAACCTAACCTAACCTAACCTAACCTAACCTAACCTAACCTAACCTTTTTTTTTTTTTTTTTTTTAACGTGAGGGAAATGCGTTACGCATTCCCCGCCGCTGGGAGGCGACGGGGATATGTGGGACTCTCCCCCGTGAACCCAATAAGATCCACAGGGGCATACCCACTAAAAACCTCACACTTTGCCTGCATCAGCGCATAATCGGCGGGGAGGCGGGGTCGCTATAGCATTCTACCGCCAACCCCGCCAGCGCTATCCGCCCTGTAAAGGGGCGGATTCTTCTCTCCCCCCTATGTAGAGGTAGGGGGGTACAGGACTTTCAGTGCAGAGGCCAGTGCAATGCAGAGGTGGGTCTCCCAACCCAGCCTCCGCGGGCCTCTGCTCAGCAAGGCAACGGGGCTCCGTCACCTCGCTGACCCTTTGGCGCATGGGTGCGCGACATCAGACGGAGAGGTGGGCCACATCAGGAAGACATGGGCACCACCTCCCCACCCGTGGCAGCTGGAGCAGGGGTCGACCGCGAGACTGCGGCCTTCCCCGTACCCTTTCGAGGCACGCGAGCCCCACAGGGCTTGGTGCCGATCGGGTGGTCGGCCTTTAGACCCGCGGCAGCACAGGCTGTGCAATGCGGGTCCCTGGCACACAACTTGGCCAGGTGGCCGACCTCGCCGCAGCGGTAGCACTGCGTGCGGCGATCCACCTCGGACGTGCAAGAATATTGCACGTGCCCGTTTAGTAGGCAGCGGAAGCAGCGGGTGGGTCTGGCCTCCAGCAGTTTTACCTGCGCCGAGACCCATCCCACCAGCAGCCTACCCCGAGCCACCTTATTGGCGGCTGCCACAGGGCAGCGCACCCATGCGCTGCCAAGGCCGGAGGGGGTTCTTCGCACCTCCCCCGCCTTGACCTCGCCGACCGTGCAGCCACCCGTACGGGCTACTGCGGCCGCGACACTCTCGGACGTCGCGCAGTCGTCCAGGCCAGAAATGCGCATTTCTGCGCACTTGGTGGGCCTGGAGACCCGGACGTCCTCGGCACCCAGTGCCTCTCTCAGCTTTGCGGCGAGGGCGTCAGCCTTCTCGCCGCTTTCCGCCCCCGGCAACTCAAAGATGCGGGCACCGGACACCGCCTGCCTGTATCGCAGGTCGGCGATGCCGATGTCCGCAAGGGGCACCTTGTCCATGGCCGTGGCGAGGACGGCCGCGTAGGACAGGCCGCGCTCCACCGCGCCTGGCTGCAGCGTAATCACCACAGCCGACGAGCGCGGCACGCGCAGCCTCGGTGCCCTCTTCCTCTGCGCCTTTTTCGGCGCCTTCTTCTTCTGGCCCTTGTTGCTAGGGCCAGCCGAGGCCTTGTTGGGCGCCTCGGGCTTCTTCTTTTGCCCCTTCTTGACCACCGTGGTCCAGCCCTCCTCCGTTAGGATGGGGCTGGCACGGCCGGTGAACCTAACCTAACCTTTTTTTTTTTTTTTTTTTTTTAACGTGCGGAAAATGCGTTACGCATACCCCGTCGTTGGGAGACGACGGGGTTATGTGGGACTCCCCCCCATGAACCGAAAAGGCCAGTCCATGAGGGTATACCCACTAAAAACCACACATGCCTGCTGGCGCCTATGATGGCGGGGAGGCGGGATCGCTATAAGCACTCTACCGCCAACCCCGCCGGCGCTGTCCGCCCTGAAAAGGGCGGACCTTCGACTATTTGTACCCCCCAGCGGATGGAGGGGGCAGCAGGACTTCGGCGAAGGCCAGTGCAATGCGGAGGTGGGTCTCCCAACCCAGTCTCCGCTGGCCTTCGCACAGCGAAGAGTTAGCTAATCCAACTCCTCGCTGTCTTCGCTTGTCGCGCAGCGCGTGATGTCGCGCGCGCCCTTGGGCCCAAGGAGTAGGGCCCCGGCTATGCAGCCACATTAGGGCGGTTGGAAGAGGGCGTTGTCTGCCCTCCTCCGCCTAGCCCTTCTGGCACGAATTGGGAGAGGGGACTCAAGTTCCCGCTCTCTTTCGGCTGCCTCTTTGAGCGCCATCACCTCCTCACAGAACTCCGTGATGGCGCTCCAGGACCTCTCACTCCCTACCATCTCTTCCACGACAGCTGGAAGCGAGAGGTCCACTCCAACGACTGCGGCGAGTGTTCGGCGCTGCACAGCCCAAGCCGGACAATGCTCGAGCGTGTGCTGCGCCGTGTCCTCGCCGCACGAACAATGATGGCAGGCCCTGGACGGCTCTCTGCCCATCCGACACAGGTAGCTGCCGAAGCAGCCGTGCCCCGACAGCACCTGCGTCACTCGAAAGGTGAGTGCCCCGTGGCGCCTCTTCAGCCACTCCACGAGGTGAGGGCGGACGGCTTCGACAGTACGAAGACCGGCTGTAGGCCGGGTAAGCCTGTCCGCCCACTCCAGAACGAGGGCTCCGCGGAGCTCCTCCATGCACCGCTCAACGGCTCGAGGCGGGGGCCTTTCGCCGCGGCTGGCCAGCTCCTTGCGCCAGTTGTAGGCGGCCGCAAGAGCTCTTGCGTCCAGGTCCCACGGCATCGCAGAGGCCAGCACACATGCTGCCTCATGCGAAATGGTGCGATAGCCGCGGACGACCCGGATGGCAATTGCACGCTGCGGCCGCCGCAAGGAAGCGGCACCGCGCGGCGTTAAGCAATTTGCCCAGACTGGCGCCCCATAAAGCGCCATCGAGCGGGCAACCCCCATGAAGAGGCGCCGGACACTCACCTTCGGTCCTCCCAAGTTCGGGAGGAGCCGCCCTAAAGCAGCCGCAGCTGCACAGACTCTGGGCCCCAATCGGTCAAAGTGGGGGTCGAAGGTCCACCTGCCATCGAGCACCAGCCCGAGATAGCGCATGGTGGACCCGATGTTGATTCGAACCCCCCCGACGACGATGTGGGACCCAGCAGGTGGCGCTTTCCGGGACCCGTGAAAGAAGAGGGCCTCGGATTTGGATAGCGCCACCTCCAAACCTAGAGCGCGGATGCGCCCGACCATGTGGGCCACTCCGGCCGTGGCGAGCAGGGACGCCTCGCGATGTGTTTTCCCCCGGGCCAACACGAGTGTGTCGTCAGCGTAACAAACGACGCTGACGCCCGGGAGAGTGGCGCCCCGCAAGGCCCAATCGTAGCCGATGTTCCACAGGAGAGGTCCGAGGACCGACCCCTGCGGAACACCGCAAGTCACCTCCTTGGTGACCAGTCCGCCACGGCCTTCGTAGACCACGGCCCGGTTGGCCAAATAGGCCCCGACTACACGCTGCAGGTATGCAGGCACTCCGTGAAATTGGAGCGCCGCCGCAATGCAACTCCATGGCAGGGTGTTGAAGGCATTGGCGATGTCTAGAGACACCGCCAACAACACCCCGCCGCCCGATACTGTCTGGTCCGAGAGGGCCTTGACGCGCAGGATCGCGTCAACGGTCGAGCGACCCCCCCGGAATCCGAACTGGTTGTCGGACAGATCGGGCCCTACCCTTGTAAGGTGCTTGACGAGGCGAGCGGCGATAATTCGCTCGAAGAACTTTCCCACCTCGTCAAGCAACACTATTGGCCGGTAAGCGGATGGAGCGTCCACGGGGCGCCCCTCCTTCCGGAGCAGGACGAGCCTGCCTGCCTTCCACTGTTGTGGGAACTCTCCACGCTGCAGGCAGGCGTCGAGTAACCCTTGTAGTCGGGGCCCTAGGGCCTTGAGTGCCAGGGCCAATGCGCGGCCGGGCACTCCGTCGGGACCGGGGGCGGTATTCTTGGCTTTAAGCCGAAGCTCCGCCGCCCCTAGCTCTGCAGATGTGATTGCAGGCACGGTCCCGTCATCACTCCCGGTCGCCCGCGGATTATGCATTGGCGGGGGAGTGTGGTGCGTCCTCGTCGGGAAGAGGGTCGTCGTCACGGTGTCCAGAAACTGGGTATCCAGGGTCTGGGTCAGTGGGGGCGCCCAAGGGCGGAGCTTGCCGCGTACCCATTGGTACGGGCGCCCCCACGGGTCTGCATTGAGGGTGGCCAGCTGTTCTTCGCGGGCCGCGTCCTTGGCCCGGCAGATCGCCTGTTGAAGGGCCATTGTGGCCCCTCGGTAGGCGGCGTAGAGCCGGGCTTCCAGAGCGCGGTCGACATTGCGCCTTCTGCGCTGGCGCGTGTACGCACGCCTGTGTTCGGCGCACGCCACGCGCAGCTCCGACAGCTCAGCTGACCACCAATAGACTTGACGTCGTGAGGGCCGCGACTTGGCCCGGGGCATTGCGCTGTCACAGATGTTTGACATTGCGCTCCGGAACCAAGCCGCCTCCTCGTCTACCCCCACGAACGCCACTGACGTGCCGACCCAGGCCTGAACGATGGCTGCCTCTTGCAGCACATCCTTGTCCAGCTTCTGGAGCACCCATCGCGGAAACATCGGACGCGACGATGATGACGACGACGACGACGACGTTGAAGGGGCGGAGACGTCGAACCGGATATAGCGGTGATCCGATAATGTCTCCACCCCCTCTAACACTCTCCAGCCGGTGAACCTGCCCGCGACAACTGGACTTGCGAAGGAGACGTCCACAATGGACCCGCCCAGCTGCCGCACGCAGGTGTGCACCGACCCCCGGTTGAGGACGCACAGTCCCACCGCCACTAGCCACTCCTCAACGAGTGCGCCTCGCGCATCGGTGGCAGGGGAACCCCAAGCCGTTGATTTGGCGTTGAGATCCCCGAGAACGATCGCCGGAAGGGGGCGATTCCGCCCAATCAGGGCCCCCACATCATCGAGAAACGCCTCGAATTCGGCGAAGACCCTGTTAGGCGAAAAGTACACCCCCAGAACGAGGGTGTTCTCTGCCACCACTGCGACGCAGCCCGGACGCCTAGCGACCACCCGAAGAGGAGCCCGCGAGACCAGGGCGACTAGGCTTGCTCCATCACCCACCCAGTTGTCCCTGGGGGGAACGGAATACGGCTCCGCGACCGCCGCAACATCGATAGACCACTGCGCCATGCTCTGAACCAGAAGGTCTTGAGCTCGGGCGCAGTGGTTCAAATTTGCCTGCAGGAATCGGTGGGCCATTAACTGGTGATCATGGCTACCACCTCATCCCCGGCTACTGCAGCAGCTGGAGCAGGGGTCAGCCGCGGAGCCGCAGCATTCTTCCCCCCTTTCGTTGTAGGCTTGGAAGCCTTTGCGGGTTTGCAAGCCTTCGTGCCGATTTCGTGGCCGGCGGGACGCCCCGCAGCAGAACATGCTGGACAGTGCTTCTCTGCGGTGCACGCTTGAAGCTCGTGTCCAGACTGCCCACATTTAAAGCATTGACTGCTGCGGTCCACTTCTTCGGTGCAGTCTCGCCTGTTGTGCCCCATTAGATGGCACCGGTAGCACCGTTTCGGGCGGGCTTGCAACAGTTTAACCTGAGCAGAGACCCACCCGATTGTGAGGCGTTTCTTGCGCGACACCTTGCTTGCGACGGCGATGGGGCAGCTCAGCAAAACGGAGCCAACCCCTGCGTTACTGCGGCGCACGTCCGATGCTCTGATAGCTTCGGGCGCACAGCCACCCTCGCGCGCAACGACTGCGACCACCTTCTCCGTCGTGACGGAGTCGTCCAGGCCCTTAATGCGCAGCTCTGCGCATTTCACGGGCCTGTGAACGCTCACGTCCGCCTGGTTGAAGGCCGCCCGAATTCGGTTTGCCAGGGCATCGGCCTTATCGCCGCTTGTGGTGCCTGGCAACTCGAAGATCCGGGCCCCCGACTTTGCAGTCTTATACCGCAAGCCGGCGAGGCCCAGATCCTCTAACGGGACCTTCTCCACGGCCTCAGTGAGGACCGCGGCATAGGACAAGCCCCGTTCCGCCGCCCCAGGCTGCAGTTGAATGACTACAGCCGAGCAGCGGGGAGGGCGCAAGTCCGTCTCGCCCTTCTTCTTGCCCTTTTTAGGGCCCGACTTTTGCTTGCCGGACCCCTTGGGCTTACGGGCCTGCTTGCCCTTTTTGCCCACTGTGATCCAACCTCCATCGGCGTTGGTACCCACAGTGGGCTGTGAGGCCGCAGATGTGCTGGCCTCAGCGCTCGACTGGGCGGAGGGTGCGGCATGAATGGGCTCTTTTGAGGAGCCCACACCCTTCTGTCCCTTCTTCCCCTTCTTCTTCCCCTGGGCTGGGGTCGTAGTCGGGGGCTGCTTCTCAGCAGACTTGGCCGACTGTTGTGCCGATTTCGCCGGCGGTTTTGACACCCCCGTCGACAGCGTTGGTGCCTGTGCCGCCCTTTTGGCATCGGCAGCCAACGGCGGCCGCAGCCGCACTTCCGGCAGCAACCTGTCGTTGAGAGCGTCAAATTTGGCGTCGATCATGGTTCCAAGTCGAACCATGATCCTCCGCTCCAACTCGTCGCCGTCAACGGGTGGGTCGACAGGTTGCGCATTCGAGGCAAGAGCGACTGGAGCCGCCCTCTGCAGCGTTGCCTCTTGACGCAGCTCCCTAAACTCCTTGCGGAGTTCCTCCATCTCGCGCTGCATGCGAGCGTTATCCACTTGCAGCCTTGCACACTCCGCCTGCAGCAGAGTCGTCTCTTCGGAGACGGAGCGAGAACTCAGCGTCTCCACAACCTCTTTCATGAGGGCCGCCGCTTGGTTTAGGGCACCTTGGAAGGGGCCCTTGAGGTTGCGCGACTTGCTCGCGACCTTGAGGATGGCGTCAATGCCCTCCTGCGCAGATTTGTTGATGGCCGACACAGACTTTTCGCAAAGTTTGCCTTTGCCATCAACCAGCGCCTTGACGTGTGCCCGTGAGGTTTGGACACGTTTGGTGGCCTGAATGACGTCATCCTCGGCCTCCAACCTCAGCGCCTTCTCCTTTTCGGCATTAAGCGCCGCTTGGGCTTTCCCCAGACCAACATATTCGCCGGTCGTTGGGGGCCGCCCTCGTCCCCGCTTTGGGGTACTGCGCCCTGAACGAGTGGTTCTGGGCGCTAGCCTGGAGTCGTCACCGGACGATGCCGACTCCCTATCTTGCAGTGTCCGCTTTCCTGTCCGGTAAAAATTCCCGGATTCGTTGCGAACAAGCACATCCTCCAAGCTTATAAAGCTCGATGCGGAGTCAGACTCCGCACCCTCCTCTGCGTTTTGGGTTTTTGGGTTTTGGTTAAAATTTTCCATGAAGTTCCCACGAGTATGGGGGAAATAAACGGTCCACCCAGGCAGTGCCCCCTGTACCTGGGTAAGCGTAATACTGCCAGAGAGTCCGCCGGTTCTCTGGAGTGTGTGCGCTTGAAACTGAAGATCCCATCAGCCATCCGTCCCATCGCCGCGCACAAAAACTTAGGATTCGGGGATTTTTTATAGAGGTTTACTCCTCGCAGCCCGGGCAATTAAGCCAAGACCCTCGTTCCTGCCCAAGAGACTTGAGCAGGTTTACGATATACACGACGTTGGCATTGCTGCCAGTCCGCCGGCCGCACACGCGGCCACCAGACCCGTCGACTCCGCGTCCGTAGACGCCTACGTCTAGTTTTTTATAGAGGTGCTTTCCTCGTAGCCCGTCCCGGCAAGCCGATTCGAGCCCCCGTTCCTCTCAGTGAGGTTTACGGTTTGTCCGACGGTGACTGAAGTCGCCGTTCGGCCAGTCTACGCGTGACTGACCGGAACCCGCCGCACCGATCGCGCCTCGCGAGAGGAGCGATCCCACGTGTCTGGTTTTGGTCCGCGCCGGTAAAACCGGTACCGCGCATATCTGCGCGACATTCCCCTATCCGCCACCTGGGGACGCGCCCGGTCCGAGACCAGAAACTCGACCAGCCGAAGCTGCCGGGAACCTAACCTAACCTTTTTTTTTTTTTTTTTTTTTTTTTTTTTTTTTTTTAACGTGAGGGAAATGCATTACGCATTCCCCGCCGCTGGGAGGCGACGGGGATATGTGGGACTCTCCCCCATGAACCCAATAAGATCCACAGGGGCATACCCACTAAAAACCTCACACATTGCCTGCATCAGCGCATAATCGGCGGGGAGGCGGGGTCGCTATAGCATTCTACCGCCAACCCCGCCAGCGCTATCCGCCCTGTAAAGGGGCGGATTCTTCTCTCCCCCCTATGTAGAGGTAGGGGGGTACAGGACTTTCAGTGCAGAGGCCAGTGCAATGCAGAGGTGGGTCTCCCAACCCAGCCTCCGCGGGCCTCTGCTCAGCAAGGCAACGGGGCTCCGTCACCTCGCTGACCCTTTGGCGCATGGGTGCGCGACATCAGACGGAGAGGTGGGCCACATCAGGAAGACATGGGCACCACCTCCCCACCCGTGGCAGCTGGAGCAGGGGTCGACCGCGAAACTGCGGCCTTCCCCGTACCCTTTCGAGGCACGCGAGCCCCACAGGGCTTGGTGCCGATCGGGTGGTCGGCCTTTAGACCCGCGGCAGCACAGGCTGTGCAATGCGGGTCCCTGGCACACAACTTGGCCAGGTGGCCGACCTCGCCGCAGCGGTAGCACTGCGTGCGGCGATCCACCTCGGACGTGCAGACGTGCTGCACGTGCCCATTGAGTAGGCAGCGGAAGCAGCGGGTGGGTCTGGCCTCCAGCAGTTTGACCTGCGCCGAGACCCATCCCACTAGCAGCCTACCCTGAGCCACCTTTTTGGCCGCTGCCACAGGGCAGCGCACCCATACGCTGCCAAGGCCGGAGGGGGTTCTTCGCACCTCCCCCGCCTTGACCTCGCCGACCGTGCAGCCACCCGTACGGGCTACTGCGGCCGCGACACTCTCGGACGTCGCGCAGTCGTCCAGGCCAGAAATGCGCATTTCTGCGCACTTGGTGGGCCTGGAGACCCGGACGTCCTCGGCACCCAGTGCCTCTCGCAACTTTGCGGCGAGGGCGTCAGCCTTCTCGCCGCTTTCCGCCCCCGGTAACTCGAAGATGCGGGCACCGGACACCGCCTGCCTGAATCGCAGGTCGGTGATGCCGATGTCCGCAAGGGGCACCTTGTCCATGGCCGTGGCGAGGACCGCCGCGTAGGACAGGCCACGCTCCACCGCGCCCGGCTGCAGCGTGATGACTACAGCCGATGAGCGCGGCGCGCGCAGCCTCGGTGCCCTCTTCTTCTTAGGCGCCTTCTTAGGCGCCTTCTTCGATTGGCCCTTTTTGGGGCCACCCGAGGGCTTGTTGGGTGCCTCGGGCTTCTTCTTCTTCCCCCTCTTGGCCACCGTGGACCAGCCTTCCTCCGTTAGGATTGGGCTGGCAGAGGTGGTGGCCTCAGGGGCGTCCGTCGCTGCCGATGTCGAAGGCTGCGGCTGATCCGCAACCTTCCTCTTCTTGGGCTTCTTGGAAGCGTCGGCCTGCGCTGCAACCGCTTGAGCAGGCTTCTTCGCCGCTGGCAGACTCACGGCGGGTGCCGAAGAGTCCGCGCGCTTCCGGTCGGCCGCAAGAGGAGGGCGCAACCGCGGCTCTGGGAGCAGCCGGTCGTCCATCGCGGCGAACTGCGCGCTCACCATGGTACCGACCTGGCCCAGGATGTTGCGCGTCAGCACTTCGGCGTCCAGCGTAGAGGGGGGCGCCCTCGCAGCAGCGGCGGCCTCGGCCGCGCCCTGCTGCTTCGCCATTTGCAGGACCTCCCGGCGAAGATCCTGAAGGTCTTTGCTGAGGCGGTCATTATCCGCCTTCAGCTGCTTGCAGGCGTCCTGCAGCAGCGCATTCTCCTCGGAGATGGTGCGCTTGCCGAGGAGTTCCACATCGGCGCTGATTCGTGTCACAGCCTCTTTGAGGATGTGCACGAACTCCCCCTTCAGGTTGCGCGACTTTTGCGCAACCTTTCGGACTATATTAAGTCTCTCGCCGATGGACTCCTTGATGCGCGACGCCGTCCTCTCGCAGGCGCTCGTGCCGGAATCGTCAGAGTCCCGGTCCTGGGCACGTTCCCGTACGATGTCCTTGTGAACGGAGATCTCGACCCAGTTGCGGATCTCCTCTTCGTTGGCCTCCTTGGCCTGTCGGACATACGCGGCCCTCAGCTCGGCTTGGGCCTTGGCCGCACCGACATATTTGCCGGTGGTTGGCGGTCGGCCCCTGCCTCGCTTGGATGCGCTCCCGGAGCGCGATCCCGAAGCCGGCCTCGAGTCGCCCTCAGGCGATTGCGAAGCCGCTCGCGGCCGTTTCCGGTAGCTCTTGTCTACCGCCCCGACCGCGAGCTCTTCCGTGCTCATAAGGCTTGACGCGTCGCCGTCCGAAGTCGGCTCCGCGTCAGCTTCTGAGCCCGATCTGCTCAAATTCACTCTGCTCGGACGAGCAGATGAGTGGCGTTGGTTGCCCCCCCCAGAATACGAGGGGCAGACGGGTCCCGAAGGGCCCGCAGAGGATTCCCCAGCCGCGGAGCGGCCGGTACCTCCCTGGGGTAGTTTCTTTTTGCCAGGCGCCATTTCATTGATTTTTTCCTTTTTTATTAATCAGGGGTCAGGTCCCCTGAGACGTCCTCGGGACGGGGTTCGCCCCCGCCATCCAGCCCACGGCCGGACGTCAAAACTCGAGCTTGGGGTGATTTTATAGTGTTTTCTTCACGCGGCCCCCAGCCAATAAAGGCAAGAGACCCCCATCCCTGTCCCAAAAAGAACAGGATTACGGGTTCGGCCGGCGGTGGCCAACTGCCATGCCCGACTGCCACTCTCGTGAACAGCCGGACCCGCCGCCCGCGCTCGCAACCACCTCCCCCTCCAGAAGGAGAGGAGAAAGCAAGCACTCCGCCGTCGCCGCTGCTCGGAATAAGTCCGAGACGCCGACCGGCACTCCGCACCTCGCAAAACCGCAAAGTGCGGACCAACAACGACGGTGACCACAGGGTCGCCGCCCGGCCAGACAAAAGGCGTCTGACCAGACCCGCCGCTATGATCGCTTCTCGCGAGAAAAGCGATCCCAACTCAGCCGGTCGCTTGTCCGCATCCCAGTCACGTCTGAAAACAGACGCGTACCGGGAGCGAACTTCCCCACCCCCCAGCGACCGACTATGACCGCTCCTCAATGAATGAGGAGCGATCCCACGTGTCTGGTTTTGGTCCGCGCCGGTAAAACCGGTACCGCGCATATCTGCACGGCATTCCCCTATCCGCCACCCGGGGACGCGCCCGGTCCGAGACCAGAAAACTCGGCCAGCCGAAGCTGCCGGGAACCTAACCTAACCTTTTTTTTTTTTTTTTTTTTTTAACGTGCGGAAAATGCGTTACGCATACCCCGTCGTTGGGAGACGACGGGGTTATGTGGGACTCCCCCCCATGAACCGAAAAGGCCAGTCCATGAGGGTATACCCACTAAAAACCACACATGCCTGCTGGCGCCTATGATGGCGGGGAGGCGGGATCGCTATAAGCACTCTACCGCCAACCCCGCCGGCGCTGTCCGCCCTGAAAAGGGCGGACCTTCGACTATTTGCGCCCCCCAGCGGATGGAGGGGGCAGCAGGACTTCGGCGAAGGCCAGTGCAATGCGGAGGTGGGTCTCCCAACCCAGTCTCCGCTGGCCTTCGCACAGCGAAGAGTTGGCTAATCCAACTCCCCGCTGTCTTCGCTTGTCGCGCAGCGCGTGATGTCGCGCGCGCCCTTGGGCCCCAGGAGTAGGGCCCCGGCTATGCAGCCACACTAGGGCGGTTGGAAGAGGGCGTCGTCTGCCCTCCTCCGCCTAGCCCTTCTGGCACGAATTGGGAGAGGGGAATCAAGTTCCCGCTCTCGTTCGGCTGCCTCTTTGAGCGCCATCACCTCCTCACAGAACTCCGTGATGGCGCTCCAGGACCTCTCGCTCCCTACCATCTCTTCCACGACAGCTGGAAGCGAGAGGTCCACTCCAACGACTGCGGCGAGTGTTCGGCGCTGCACAGCCCAAGCCGGACAATGCTCGAGCGTGTGCTGCGCCGTGTCCTCGCCGCACGAACAATGATGGCAGGCCCTGGACGGCTCCCTGCCCATCCGACACAGGTAGCTGCCGAAGCAGCCGTGCCCCGACAGCACCTGCGTCACTCGAAATGTGAGTGCCCCGTGGCGCCTCCTCAGCCACTCCACGAGGTGAGGGCGGACGGCTTCGACAGTACGAAGACCGGCTGTAGGCCGGGAAAGCCTGTCCGCCCACTCCAATACGAGGGCTCCGCGGAGCTCCTCCATGTGCCGCTCGACGGCTCGAGGCGGGGGCCTTTCGCCGCGGCTAGCCAGTTCCTTGCGCCAGTTGTAGGCGGCCGCAAGAGCTCTTGCGTCCAGGTCCCACGGCATCGCAGAGGCCAGCACACATGCTGCCTCGTGCGAAATGGTGCGATAACCGCGGACGACCCGGATGGCAATTGCACGCTGCGGCCGCCGCAAGGAAGCGGCGCTGCGCGGCGTTACGCAGTTTGCCCAGACTGGCGCCCCATACAGCGCCATCGAGCGGGCAACCCCCATGAAGAGGCGCCGGACACTCACTTTCGGTCCTCCCAAGTTCGGGAGGAGCCGCCCCAAAGCAGCCGCAGCTGCACAGACTCTGGGCCCCAATCGGTCAAAGTGGGGGTCGAAGGTCCACCTGCCATCGAGCACCAGCCCGAGATAGCGCATGGTGGACCCTACATTGATGGTGACCCCCCCTACGACGATGTGGGACCCAGCAGGTGGCGCTTTCCGAGGCCCGTGAAAGAAGAGGGCCTCAGATTTGGATAGCGCCACCTCTAAACCTAGAGCGCGGATGCGCCCGACCATGTGGGCCACTCCGGCCGTGGCGAGCAGGGACGCCTCGCGATGTGTTTTCCCCCGGGCCAACACGAGTGTGTCGTCAGCGTAACAAACGACGCTGACGCCCGGGAGAGTGGCGCCCCGCAAGGCCCAATCGTAGCCGATGTTCCACAAGAGAGGTCCGAGGACCGACCCCTGCGGAACACCGCAAGTCACCTCCTTGGTGACCAGTCCGCCACGGCCTTCGTAGACCACGGCCCGGTTGGCCAAATAGGCCCCGACTACACGCTGCAGGTATGCAGGCACTCCATGAAATTGGAGCGCCGCCGCAATGCAACTCCATGGCAGGGTGTTGAAGGCATTGGCGATGTCTAGAGACACCGCCAACAACACCCCGCCGCCCGATACTGTCTGGTCCGAGAGGGCCTTGACGCGCAGGATCGCGTCAACGGTCGAGCGACCCCCCCGGAATCCGAACTGGTTGTCGGACAGATCGGGCCCTACCCTTGTAAGGTGCTTGACGAGGCGAGCGGCGATAATTCGCTCGAAGAACTTTCCCACCTCGTCAAGCAACACTATTGGCCGGTAAGCGGATGGAGCGTCCACGGGGCGCCCCTCCTTCCGGAGCAGGACGAGCCTGCCTGCCTTCCACTGTTGTGGGAACTCTCCACGCTGCAGGCAGGCGTCGAGTAACCCTTGTAGTCGGGGCCCTAGGGCCTTGAGTGCCAGAGCCAATGCGCGGCCGGGCACTCCGTCGGGACCGGGGGCGGTATTCTTGGCTTTAAGCCGAAGCTCCGCCGCCCCTAGCTCTGCAGATGTGATTGCAGGCACGGTCCCGTCATCACTCCTGGTCGCCCGCGGATTGTGCATCGGCGGGGGAGTGTGGTGCGTCCTCGTCGGGAAGAGGGTCGTCGTCACGGTGTCCAGAAACTGGGTGTCCAGGGTCTGGGTCAGTGGGGGCGCCCAAGGGCGGAGCTTGCCGCGTACCCATTGGTACGGGCGCCCCCACGGGTCTGCATTGAGGGTGGCCAGCTGTTCTTCGCGGGCCGCGTCCTTGGCCCGGCAGATCGCCTGTTGAAGGGCCATTGTGGCCCCTCGGTAGGCGGCGTAGAGCCGGGCTTCCAGAGCGCGGTCGACATTGCGCCTTCTGCGCTGGCGCGTGTACGCACGCCTGTGTTCGGCGCACGCCACGCGCAGCTCCGACAGCTCAGCTGACCACCAATAGACTTGACGTCGTGAGGGCCGCGACTTGGCCCGGGGCATTGCACTGTCACAGATGCTTGACATTGCGCTCCGGAACCAAGCCGCCTCCTCGTCTACCCCCACGAACGCCACTGACGTGCCGACCCAGGCTTGAACGATGGCTGCCTCTTGCAGCACATCCTTGTCCAGCTTCTGGAGCACCCATCGCGGAAACATCGGACGCGACGATGATGACGACGACGACGACGACGTTGAAGGGGCGGAGATGTCGAACCGGATATAGCGGTGATCCGATAATGTCTCCACCCCCTCTAACACTCTCCAGCCGGTGACCCTGCCCGCGACAACTGGACTTGCGAAGGAGACGTCCACAATGGACCCGCCCAGCTGTCGCACGCAGGTGTGCACCGACCCCCGGTTGAGGACGCACAGTCCCACCGCCACTAGCCACTCCTCAACGAGTGCGCCTCGCGCATCGGTGGCAGGGGAACCCCAAGCCGTTGATTTGGCGTTGAGATCCCCGAGAACGATCGCCGGAAGGGGGCGATTCCGCCCTATCAGGGCCCCCACATCATCGAGAAACGCCTCGAATTCGGCGAAGACCCTGTTAGGCGAAAAGTACACCCCCAGAACGAGGGTGTTCTCTGCCACCACTGCGACGCAGCCCGGACGCCTAGCGACCACCCGAAGAGGAGCCCGCGAGACTAGGGCGACTAGGCTTGCTCCATCACCCACCCAGTTGTCCCTGGGGGGAACGGAATACGGCTCCGCGACCGCCGCAACATCGATAGACCACTGCGCCATGCTCTGAACCAGAAGGTCTTGAGCTCGGGCGCAGTGGTTCAAATTTGCCTGCAGGAATCGGTGGGCCATTAATTGGTGATCATGGCTACCACCTCATCCCCGGCTACTGCAGCAGCTGGAGCAGGGGTCAGCCGCGGAGCCGCAGCATTCTTCCCCCCTTTCGTCGTAGGCTTGGAAGCCTTTGCGGGTTTGCAAGCCTTCGTGCCGATTTCGTGGCTGGCGGGACGCCCCGCAGCAGAACAAGCTGGACAGTGCTTCTCCGCGGTGCACGCTTGCAGCTCATGTCCAGTCTGCCCACATTTGAAGCATTGACTGCTGCGGTCCACTTCTTCGGTGCAGTCTCGCCTGTTGTGCCCCATCAGATGGCACCGGTAGCACCGTTTCGGGCGGGCTTGCATCAGTTTAACCTGAGCAGAGACCCACCCGATTGTGAGGCGCTTCTTGCGCGACACCTTGTTTGCGACGGCGATGGGGCAGCTCAGCAAGACAGAGCCAACCCCTGCGTTACTGCGGCGCACGTCCGATGCCCTGATGGCTTCGGGCGCACAGCCACCCTCGCGCGCAACGACTGCGACCACCTTCTCCGTCGTGACGGAGTCGTCCAGGCCCTTAATGCGCAGCTCTGCGCATTTCACGGGCCTGTGAACACTCACGTCCTCCTGGTTGAAGGCCGCCCGAATTCGGTTTGCCAAGGCATCGGCCTTATCGCCGCTTGTGGTGCCTGGCAACTCGAAGATCCGGGCCCCCGACTTTGCAGTCTTATACCGCAAGCCGGCGAGGCCCAGATCCTCTAACGGGACCTTCTCCACGGCCTCAGTGAGGACCGCGGCATAGGACAAGCCCCGTTCCGCCGCCCCAGGCTGCAGTTGGATGACTACAGCCGAGCAGCGGGGAGGGCGCAAGTCCGTCTCGCCCTTCTTCTTGCCCTTTTTAGGGCCCGACTTTTGCTTGCCGGACCCCTTGGGCTTACGGGCCTGCTTGCCCTTTTTGCCCACTGTGATCCAACCTCCATCGGCGTTGGTACCCACAGTGGGCTGTGAGGCCGCAGATGTGCTGGCCTCAGCGCTCGACTGGGCGGAGGGTGCGGCATGAATGGGCTCTTTTGAGGAGCCCACACCCTTCTGTCCCTTCTTCCCCTTCTTCTTCCCCTGGACTGGGGTCGTAGTCGGGGGCTGCTTCTCAGCAGACTTGGCCGACTGTTGTGCCGATTTCGCCGGCGGTTTTGACACCCCCGTCGACAGCGTTGGTGCCTGTGCCGCCCTTTTGGCATCGGCAGCCAACGGCGGCCGCAGCCGCACTTCCGGCAGCAACCTGTCGTCGAGAGCGTCAAATTTGGCGTCGATCATGGTTCCAAGTCGAACCATGATCCTCCGCTCCAACTCGTCGCCGTCAACGGGTGGGTCGACAGGTTGCGCATTCGAGGCAGGAGCGACTGGAGCCGCCCTCTGCAGCGTTGCCTCTTGACGCAGCTCCCTAAACTCCTTGCGGAGTTCCTCCATCTCGCGCTGCATGCGAGCGTTATCTACTTGCAGCCTTGCACACTCCGCCTGCAGCAGAGTCGTCTCTTCGGAGACGGAGCGAGAACTCAGCGTCTCCACAACCTCTTTCATGAGGGCCGCCGCTTGGTTTAGGGCACCTTGGAAGGGGCCCTTGAGGTTGCGCGACTTGCTCGCGACCTTGAGGATGGCGTCAATGCCCTCCTGCGCAGATTTGTTGATGGCCGACACAGACTTTTCGCAAAGTTTGCCTTTGCCATCAACCAGCGCCTTGACGTGTGCCCGTGATGTTTGGACACGTTTGGTGGCCTGAATGACGTCATCCTCGGCCTTCAACCTCAGCGCCTTCTCCTTCTCGGCATTAAGAGCCGCTTGGGCTTTCCCCAGGCCAACATATTCGCCGGTCGTTGGGGGCCGCCCTCGTCCCCGCTTTGGGGTACTGCGCCCTGAACGCGTGGTTCTGGGCGCTAGCCTGGAGTCGTCACCAGACGATGCCGACTCCCTATCTCGTAGTGTCCGCTTCCCTGTCCGGTAAAAATTTCCGGATTCGTTGCGAACCACTACATCCTCCAAGCTTAAAAAGCTCGATGCGGAGTCAGACTCCGCACCCTCCTCTGCGATTTGGGTTTTTGGGTTTATTATAAAATTCTCCATAAAGTTCCCACGAGTATGGGGGAAATAAACGGTCCACCCAGGCAGTGCCCCCTGTACCTGGGTAAGCGTAATACTGCCAGAGAGTCCGCCGGTTCTCTGGAGTGTGTGCGCTTGAAACTGAAGATCCCATCAGCCATCCGTCCCATCGCCGCGCACAAAAACTTAGGATTCGGGGATTTTTTATAGAGGTTTACTCCTCGCAGCCCGGGCAATTAAGCCAAGACCCTCGTTCCTGCCCAAGAGACTTGAGCAGGCTTACGATTTGCACGACGTTGGCATTGCTGCCAGTCCGCCGGCCGCACACGCGGCCACCAGACCCGTCGACTCCGCGTCCGTAGACGCCTACGTCTAGTTTTTTATAGAGGTGCTTTCCTCGTAGCTCGTCCCGGCAAGCCGATGCGAGCCCCCGTTCCTCTCAGTGAGGTTTACGGTTTGTCCGACAGTGACCGAAGTCGCCGTTCGGCCAGTCTACGCGTGACTGACCGGAACCCGCCGCACTGATCGCGCCTCGCGAGAGGAGCGATCCCACGTGTCTGGTTTTGGTCCGCGCCGGTAAAACCGGTACCGCGCATATCTGCGCGGCATTCCCCTATCCGCCACCTGGGGACGCGCCCGGTCCGAGACCAGAAACTCGACCAGCCGAAGCTGCCGGGAACCTTTTTTTTTTTTTTTGTTTAACGTGCGGAAAATGCATTACGCATTCCCCGCCGCTGGGAGGCGACGGGGATATGTGGGACTCCCCCCCATGAACCGAAAAGGCCAGTCCATGGGGGTATACCCACTAAAAACCACACATTGCCTGCTTGGCGCTTTGACGGCGGGGAGGCGGGATCGCTAGAGCACTCTACCGCCAACCCCGCCAGAAGCTGCCGGGAACCTAACCTAACCTTTTTTTTTTTTTTTTTTTTTTTAACGTGAGGGAAATGCGTTACGCATTCCCCGCCGCTGGGAGGCGACGGGGATATGTGGGACTCTCCCCCGTGAACCCAAAAAGATCCACAGGGGCATACCCACTAAAAACCTCACAATTGCCTGCTTCAGCGCATAATTGGCGGGGAGGCGGGATCGCTATAGCATTCTACCGCCAACCCCGCCAGCGCTGTCCGCCCTGTAAAGTGGGGCGGATTCTTCGCTCCCCCCTATGTAGAGGTAGGGGGGTACAGGACTTCGGCGCAGAGACCGTGCAATGCAGAGGTGGGTCTCCCAACCCAGCCTCCGCGGCCTCTGCTCAGCGAGGGGACGCCAAGTCCGTCTCCTCGCTGTCTCTTCGGCGCATGGGTGCGCGTCACCAGAGGGAGAAGTGGGCCATATCAGACAGACATGGGCACCACCTCCCCATCCGTGGCAGCCGGAGTGGGGGTCGGCCGCAGAACTGCGGCCTTCCCCTTACCCTTTTGGGGCACGCCAGCCCGACAGGGCTTGGTGCCGATCGGGTGGTCGGCCATGCGATCCGCAGCAGCACAGGCTGTGCAGTGCGGATCCCTGGCACACAACTTGGCCAGGTGGCCGACCTCGCCGCAGCGGTAGCACTGCGTGCGGCGATCCTCTTTGGACGTGCAGACGTGCTGCACGTGCCCGTTGAGCAGGCAGCGGTAGCATCGGGTGGGCCTGGCATCGAGCAGTTTGACCTGCGCCGAGACCCAACCGACCAGCAACCTGCTCCGGGCCACCTTATTTGCGGCTGCCACAGGGCAGCGCACCCATACGCTGCCAAGGCCGGAGGGGCTTCGTCGAACCTCCCCCGCCTTGACCTCGTCAGCCGTGCAGCCACCCGTACGGGCGACTGCGGCGACGACACCTTCCGGAGTCGCCGAGTCATCCAGCCCAGAGATGCGCATCTCTGCGCATTTAGTGGGCCTGGAGACCCGGACATCTTCTGCACCCAGTGCTTCCCTTAGCTTTTGCGCGAGGGCGTCGGCCTTGCCGCCGCTGTCCGCCCCCGGCAACTCGAAAATGCGGGCCCCGGTCACCGCCGGTCTGTAGCGCAGGCCGGTGATGCCGAGGTCCGCTAAGGGCACCTTTTCCATGGCCGTCGTGAGGACGGCCGCGTAGGAGAGGCCGCGCTCCACCGCGCTTGGCTGCAGCGTAATCACTACAGCCGACGAGCGCGGCACGCGCAGCCTCGGTGCCCTTTTCTTCTGCGCCTTACGTGGCGCCTCCTTCTTCTTGCCCTTTTCCTTCGGGCCACCCGAGCCTTTGTTGTTGGGCGGTTCGGGCTTCTGCTTCTTCCCCTTCTTGACCACCGTGGTCCAGCCCTCCTCCAATAGGATGGGGCTGGCAGAGGTGGTGGTCTCAGGGGCGGCCGTCGTTCCGGAGGTTGAAGGCTGCGGAGGCTCCGCAGCCTTCTTCTTTTTGGGCGGCTGCTTCTTCCCCTTTGACGGGTTGGAAGCAGCGGCCTGCCGCTCAGCAACAACTGGAGAGGACTCCGTTGCAGCCGGCGAGTCTGCGCGCCTTCTGTCCGCCGCAAGGGGTGGACGGGTCTGCTGCTCTGCTGCGAAGCGCGCGTCCACCATGGTCTCAACCTGGGCCAAGATGGAGCGCGTCAACTCTTCAGCGTCCTGGGTGGGGGGACGCACCGAAGCAGCAGCGGCGGCCTCGGCCGCACCCTGCTTCCTGTTAAGCTCCTTCACCTCGCGACGGAGCTTTTTTATTTCTTTGTAAAGGCTGTCATTTTCAGCCTTTACTGCGAAACACGCCCGTTGGAGCACCTCCGTCTCACCGGTGGTGTTGCGTTTGATGAGGAGCTCCACATCGCGGCGGATACGTCTTGCGGAATCGTTAAGAATCCGCACGTATCCGCCCTTCAGGTTGCCGGACTTGGCGGCAACCTTCGTCACCAGCTTCAGGCAGTCTTCGACCGACTCCTGGACGATGACGCCCAGTCGGTCCTGGAGCTCCGACTCATCCGACTCTTCCATTTCCCGGATCCGGGCCTCTTCTCTCTTCTGGGCAGCGGCTTCGGCGCGAAGGATTTCCTCCTCCGCGTCCAGCTGCCTCTGCCGGGCCTCCTCGACCTTCAGCGCGGCCTTCAGCTCGGCCTGAGCCTTGGCTGCACCGACATATTGGCCGGTGGTAGGCGGTCGGCCCCTGCCGCGCTTAGATGCGCTCCCCGAGCGCGACCCCGGGCAAGACTTCGCGCCATCAGGCGATGGCGAAGTGGAGCGTGGCCGTTTCCGCTGGATGTTCTCCAGCGCCCCGGCCACAGACTCATCAGCGCTCATAGGGCTCGGCACGTTGCCGTCCGAGGACGGCCCCGCATCTCCCCCTATAACGCTCCTCGAGCTCGCACGGCTCGAACGCCTCGAACCACCCTCACGAGTGGACGAGTGACACGGGGTGCCCCCCCCAGAATACGAGGGGCAGACGGGCCCAGAAGGGCCCGCAGAGGATTCCCCAGCCGCGGAGCGGCCGGTACCTCCCTGGGGTAGTTTTCTATTTACCGGTGTCATCGCATAGTAGTTCCTTTTTGTTTATCCAGGGGTATGGTCCCCTGAGACGTCCTCGGGACGGGGTTCACCCCCGCCATCCAGCCCACGGCCAGACGTCAAAGCACGAGCTTAGGGTAATTTTATAGTGTTTTCTTCACGCGGCCCCCAGCCAATAAAGGCAAGAGACCCCCGTCCCTGTCCCAAAAGGAACAGGATTACGGGTTCGGCCGGCGGTGGCCAACTGCCATGCCCGACTGCCACTCTCGTGAACAGCCGGACCCGCCGCCCGCGCTCGTAACCACCTCCCCCTCCAGAAGGAGAGGAGGAAACAAGCACTCCGCCGTCGCCGCTGCTCGGAATAAGTCCGAGACGCCGAACGGCACTCCGCACCTCGCAAAACCGCAAAGTGCGGACCGACACGACGGTGACCAAAAGATCGCCGTCCGGCCAGACAAAAGGCGTCTGACCAGACCCGCCGCTATGATCGCCTCTCTCGCGAGAAGCAATCCCAACTCAGCCGGTCGCTAGTCCGCATCCCAGTCATGTCTGAAAACAGACACGTACCGGGAGCGAACTTCCCCATCCCCCCAGCGACCGACTATGACCGCTCCTCAATGAATGAGGAGCGATCCCACGTGTCTGGTTTTGGTCCGCGCCGGTAAAAACCGGTACCGCGCATATCTGCGCGGCATTCCCCTATCCGCCACCCGGGGACGCGCCCGGTCCGAGACCAGACAACTCGGCCAGCCGAAGCTGCCGGGAACCTAACCTAACCTTTTTTTTTTTTTTTTTTTTTTTTTAACGTGAGGAAATGCGTTACGCATTCCCCGCCGCTGGGAGGCGACGGGGATATGTGGGACTCTCCCCCGAACCCAATAAGATCCAGGGGCCTACCCACTAAAACCTCACCTGCCTGCTCTGCGCTTTGGATGGCGGGGAGGCGGGATCGCTGCAGCATTCTACCGCCAACCCCGCCAGCGCTGTCCGCCCTGTAAAGAGGGGCGGACACTCCTTGGTGCCCCCTTGTATAGGAGGGGGCTGCAGGACTTCAGCGGAGGCCTTTTGAGTGCGGAGTTGGGTCTCCCAACCCAAGCTCCGCAGGCCTCCTGTGGCAGGGGACTGTGGATGTCCCCTGCACCTCTTCAGTGTGCGCGTAGTGGTGCGCACACACGACCCGGGCCTCTGTTGGGCGGGCGGCAGTTCTGCCCTGACTGCCGCCCTGAGACCGGGTCTTATGGCGGCTGGTAGAGGGCGTTATCGGCCCTCCCCCGCCGCCGGGGTCTTCGGGCGCGGATCGGGAGCACGGAGTTGAGTTCCCGCTCCCTTTCCGCGGCCTCTTTGAGCGCCATCACTTCTTCGCAGAAGTCTGCGATGGCGCTCCAGGACCCCTCACTCCCTACCATCTCTTCGATGATAACTGGGAGCGAGAGGTCCGACCCCACTTCCGCAACGAGTGTCCGGCGCTGCACAGCCCAAGCAGGACAATGCTCGAGCGTGTGCTGCGCCGTGTCCTCGTTGCCCCCACAGTGGTGGCAGGAGGTAGACTCCTCCCTGCCAGCCACTCGACACAGGTAACTGCCGAAGCAGCCATGCCCCGACAGTACCTGCGTCAGCCGAAACGTGAGTGTCCCGTGACGCCTGCCCAACCACCTCAGAATCTGGGAGCGGACGGCCTGGATCGTACGATGTCCCGCCGTCGGGCGGGCCAACCTGGCCGCCCACTCCAGCTCGAGGGCTCTACGGAGCTCCCTGAGGTGCCGTACAACGGCTCTGGGCGGAGGCCCATCGCCGCGACTCGCCTGCTCCTTGCGCCAGTAATAGGCGTCCGCAAGGGCTCTGGCCTCCAGGTCCCACGGCATGGATCCGGCTAGCAGACACGCTGCTTCGCCGGATACCGTGCGGTAGCCGCGGATGACCCGGATGGCCATTACGCGCTGCGGCCGCCGCAAGAAAGCGGCGCCGCGCGGCGTCAGACACTCCGCCCAGATCGGTGCTCCGTAGAGCGCCATCGACCGGGCTACGCCCATGTACAGACGTCGGACACTCTGTTTCGGCCCACCCAAATTCGGCAGCAGCCGCCCCAAGGCGGCCGCCGCTGCGGCCACTCTGGGCCCCAATCGCTCGAAGTGGGGGTTGAAGGTCCACCTGCCGTCGAGCAAAAGCCCGAGATATCGCATGGTGGACCCTACGTTGATGGTAACCCCCCCAACGATGATGTGGGACCCAACGGGTGGCGCTTTCCGAGGCCCATGGAAAAAGAGGGCCTCGGATTTTGGCAGCGCCACCTCCAAGCCGAGGGCGCGAATGCGCCCCACCACGTGGGCCACTCCGGCCGTGGCGAGCAGAGACGCCTCCCTGTGTGTTTTCCCCCGGGACAGCACCAGTGTGTCGTCAGCGTAACACACCAGGCTGACACCCGGGAGAGTGGCGCCTCGCAGGACCCAATCGTACCCGATGTTCCACAGGAGAGGTCCGAGGACTGACCCCTGTGGAACACCGCACGTCACCTGCTTGGTGACCAGCCCGCCACGACCTTCGTATGCAACCACACGATTGCCCAGATAGGCCCCGACTACCCGACGCAGGTACTCCGGCACTCCATGATATCGGAGCGCCTCGGTGATGACGCTCCACGGCAGAGTGTTGAAGGCGTTGGCGATGTCAAGAGACACCGCCAACAACACCCCGCCACCCGACACTGCCTCGTCCGAGAGGGTCTTGACACGCAAGATCGCATCAATGGTCGATCGACCCCCTCGGAAACCGAACTGGTGTTCGGACAGGTCGGGCCCTACCCTCGTCAGGTGCTTGACGAGGCGGACGGCGAGAATTCGCTCGAACAGCTTTCCCACCTCGCCAAGCAACACGATCGGCCGGTATGCGGATGGAGCATCAATAGGACGCCCCTCCTTCCGGAGCAGTACCAGCCTGCCTGCCTTCCACAGCTGTGGGAACTCTCCGCGTTGCAGGCAGGCGTCGAACAGCGTCAGCAGTCGGGGCCTTAGGGCCTTCAGTGCCAGGGCCAACACTCGGCCCGGCACGCCATCTGGTCCAGGGGCGGTGTTCTTCGCTTTGAGGCGAAGCACAGCCGCCCCCAGTTCCGCGGTAGAAACCGCCGGCACCTCGTCGTCCCCCCCGGCTACGTTTGAGCGCATAGGCGGGGGGGGGTGGTGCGTCCTCGTTGGGAAGAGGGTCGTCGTCACAGTCTCCAGGAACATGGGCTCCAGCGTCTGAGTCAGTGGAGGCGCCCAAGGGCGGAGTTTGCCCCGTACCAGCTGGTATGGGCGCCCCCATGGGTCGGCGTTGAGGGTGGACAGCTGTTCCTTCCGCGCCGCATCTTTAGCCCGACTGATGGCCAGTTGGAGGGACCGTCTGGCCCCTCTGTAGGCATCATACAGCCGGGCCTCTAGCTCGCGGTCTGTGCGGCGTCTTCGGCGCTGGCGCACGTACTCGCGCCTGAGCGCTGCGCACGATACGCGCAGCTCCGCCAGTTCAGCCGTCCACCAGTACACCTGGCGTCGCGAAGGCCGCGACTTGGCCCGGGGCATCGCACTGTCGCAGATGTTGGACAGTGCATCCCGGAACCAAGCCGCCTCCTCATCAACCCCCGCGAACGCCGGTGAGCCGACCCAGGCCTGGACCAAGGCCGCCTCGAACACCATGCCCCTGTTGAGCTTAGATAGCACCCACCGGGGAAATGCCGGTGAGTGCGAACTCGACGACGATGACGACGAAGGGGTGGAAACGTCAAACCGAATGTATCGGTGATCCGACAGTGTCTCCACCCCCTCTAGGACCCTCCAGTGGGCGACCGTACGTGCGACAACAGGGCTAGCGAACGTGATGTCCACTATGGACCCGCCGTTTTGCCGCACGCACGTGTCGACCGAACCCCGGTTGAGGACGCACAGTCCCAGCGCCAGCAGCCACTCCTCCACGAGTTCGCCACGAGCATCGGTGGCGGGGGAACCCCAAGCCGTGCACTTGGCGTTGAGGTCCCCAAGTAGCAGAACTGGTAGGGGGTGATTCTGCCCAATCAGGGCCTCCAAGCCGTTGAGGAAAGCCTCGAACTCGGCAAGGACCCTGTTGGGTGAGAAGTATACCCCCACAACTAGCATGTTGTCCGCCACCGCTGCAACGCAGCCTGGACGCCTGGCGACGACCCGCAGAGGAGCCGCTGAGACAAGGGCAACGACACCCGACGTATCACCCGCCCAGTTGTCCTTGGGCGGGATGAAGTAGGGCTCCGCAACCGCCGCAACGTAGATCTCCCACTGCGCCATAGTCTGGACCAGCAGGTCCTGAGCTCTGGCGCAGTGGTTAATGTTCGCCTGGAGGAATCGGTGGGCCATATCTTAATCGGACATGGTTACCACCTCTTCCCCAGCCGTCGCGGCCGGCAGGGTCGGTTGCGGAGCGACCTGCCCCCTCTTCTTCTTGGGCACCTTGGCAAGCTGCTTATCGCAGGCCTTGGTGCCCATGCGGTGATCCGCGGTCAGCCCAGCCGCCGCGCAGGCAGTGCAGTGTGGCGCTGACGTGCACTGTCGCGCGATATGGCCGACCTGCCCGCAGCGGTAGCACTCACCGCTGCGGTCGACCTCCGACTTGCAGCTGACCCGGATGTGGCCCTTCTGCAGGCAGCGGAAGCAACGAGTGGGTCGGGCCTCAAGAAGCCTAACTTGGGCCGAGACCCACCCGATAAGGAGGCGCTTGGCTTGCACCACCTTGCTTGCCGCCGCCATTGGACACCTTATCCAAATGGCGCCCATGCCCGAAGGGCCACGGCGAATCTCGCCAGCCTTTATTGAGTCAGGCTGGCATTCGCCTACCCGACTAATGACGGTCACCACCTCGTCAGGGGTGATGGAATCGTCCAGGCCTGAGACGCGCAGCTCCGACGTCTTGACCGGCCTGGAGACCCGAATGTCGTCCTTGAACGCCTCCCGGAACCTGTTGGCGATGGAGTCGGCTTTGTCGCCGCTGCCGACCCCTGGTACCTCCAGGATCCGAGCCCCTGTCGCCGTCTCTTTGATCCGGACGGTGGTGACGCCCAGATCGGACAGGGGGACTCTGTCCCTAGCTTGGGACAGAACCGAGGCGTAGGTTACTCCTCGCCCCACCGCCTCCGGCTGCAGCTGTATGACGACAGCGGAGGAGCGCGGAGGACGCAGTTTTTGGGACTGCGTCTTCGTCTTCTTCTTGGCCTTCTTGGCCTTCTTGTTGGGGCCTGGCTTAGATGGGCCGCCAGGCACCTTGGGCTTTTTGGGCTTCTTGGCCACCACGGTCCAGCCCTCGTCAGCGGTGCTAGTGCTGGCGGTCGGTGCAGTGGTACCATTTGCGGTGGCGGGCGCGACCTGAGCAGATGCGCTGGTCGTTTTACCCTTCCCCTTGCCCTTCTTTGAGGCAGTGGCAGCAGGAGGAGCAGGTGCAGCGACAGTTAGGCTCGCAGTTTTCTGCTTCTGCTGCGGCCTTTGCTGTGGCTTCTCCCGCTGATTTAGGGCTGCCCTCTTCGCGTCCGCGGCCAGTGGGGGTCGCAGACGCTTTTCAGGCAGCAGCCTATCATCCACCGCCTCAAATCGTGCATTGACCATGGTCCCCATCTGGACCATGATCCTCTGCACAAGGAGCTCCTCTCTGTCCGCGGCAAGCTGATCTCCTGGTACTGGGGCGGCTGGCAGCGACTGCCGCTTTGCTACCTCAACCTGGAGCTCGACGAAGTCCTTGCGCAGGTCCGCCAGCTCCTTCTGTAGGCGGGAGTTGTCCGCCTCCAGTCTGGTGCTTGCGGCCTGCAGCAAGGCTGTCTCATCGGAGACAGTCCGGCTCGAGAGCGTCTTCAGCGACGACGCGATCGTCTTCGCCGCTCTGTTCAGGGCCTTTTGGTACGTCCCCTTCAGGTTGCCAGACTTGGCGGCAACCTTCTGGATGACGTCCACGCTATCCCTGACTGCGTTGCTGACCGCCAGCGCCGTCTTGGTGTCATCACCAGCGGTCAGAGCTACCTCCATTGCCTTCCTCGAGGTGTCAGCGCGCTGAGCGCAGGCCTCGAGCTCATCCTCGGTCTGGCGGAGGTACTGCTCCTTGGCAGCCTGCTTGTTGGAAGCTGCAAAGGCGGCCCTGGTCTTGCCGAGCCCTACGTGCTCGCCAGTCGTAGCAGGCCGACCCCTTCCACGCTTGGGAGTGTTACTCCCTGATGCCGACATGGCATCGTCACTCGACAGGGAATCCGATGCCGTATTCCCTGCCGAACGTAGCCTTTTGCGGTGCCGTTTTACGGCCTTACCGCTCACTACACCATCGCTCTTGGCGCTCGTTGCGGAGTCGTAATCCGACCCCACAACGCTCATCCTAGAGCCCGCTAGGCTCTGAGAGCCAATGACAGTGGTGCCCCCCCCAGAATACGAGGGGCAGACGGGCCATGGAAGGCCCGCAGAGGATTCTCCAGCCGCGGAGCGGCCGGTACCTCCCTGGGGTAGTTTCTTATTAACACTTGTCATTGCATAAGGGTTTTTCCTTTTTTATTCAACAGGGGACGGTCCCCTGCGACGCCCTTGGGACGGAGTTGCTCCCCCGCCATGCAGCCCACGGCCAGGCGTCAAAGCACGAGCTTCGAGGTAATTTTATAGTGTTTTCTTCACTTGGTCCCCAGCCAAGGCCAGAGACCCCCGTCCCTGTCCCAAAAAGAACAGGATTACGGGTTCGGCCGACGGTGGCCCACTGCCATGCCCGACTGTCACTTTCGTGAGCAGCCGGACCCGCCGCCCGCGCTTGCGTCCACCTCCCCCTCTCACAGAGAAGGGATCAAGCACCACGCCCATCGCCGCTACTCGGAATACGTCCGAGACGCCGACGGGCACATCCGCATCTACGCAAAACCACGAAGAGCGGACCTCAACGACGTCGACAAAAGTCGCAGTCCGGCCGGGCAAAAGGCACCCGACCAGACCCGCCGCCGCAACGATCGCGTCCTCTCGCGAAGAGCGATCCCCGTGCCATGTCGCCAGTCCGCATCCACAGTCACGTCTGAAAACAGACGCGTACCGGGAGCGAACTTCCCCACCCCCCCAGCGACAGGCACCCTTGGTTTTTTATAGAGGTGTTCTCCTCGCAGCCCGTCCCGGCAAAGCCGATGCGAGCCCCCGTTCCTCTCAGTGAGGCTTACGGGTTGTCCGACGGTGACCGAAGTCGCCGTCCGGCCAGTCAAAACGCGACTGACCGGACCCGCCGCACCGATCGCGTCCTCGAGCAATGAGGAGCGATCCCACCGCCTAGTTTTGGTCCGCGCCGGTAAAAACCGGTACCGCACACATGCACGGCATTCCCCTATCCGCCACCTGGGGACGCGCCCGGTCCGAGACTAGAAACTCGTCCAGCCGAAGCTGCCGGGAACCTAACCTAACCTTTTTTTTTTTTTTTTTTTAACGTGAGGGAAATGCGTTACGCATTCCCCGCCGCTGGGAGGCGACGGGGATATGTGGGACTCTCCCCCGTGAACCCAAAAAGATCCACAGGGGCATACCCACTAAAAACCTCACAATTGCCTGCTTCAGCGCATAATTGGCGGGGAGGCGGGATCGCTATAGCATTCTACCGCCAACCCCGCCAGCGCTGTCCGCCCTGTAAAGTGGGGCGGATTCTTCGCTCCCCCCTATGTAGAGGTAGGGGGGTACAGGACTTCGACGCAGAGACCGTGCAATGCAGAGGTGGGTCTCCCAACCCAGCCTCCGCGGCCTCTGCTCAGCGAGGGGACGCCAAGTCCGTCTCCTCGCTGTCTCTTCGGCGCATGGGTGCGCGTCACCAGAGGGAGAAGTGGGCCATATCAGACAGACATGGGCACCACCTCCCCATCCGTGGCAGCCGGAGTGGGGGTCGGCCGCAGAACTGCGGCCTTCCCCTTACCCTTTTGGGGCACGCCAGCCCGACAGGGCTTGGTGCCAATCGGGTGGTCGGCCATGCGATCCGCAGCAGCACAGGCTGTGCAGTGCGGATCCCTGGCACACAACTTGGCCAGGTGGCCGACCTCGCCGCAGCGGTAGCACTGCGTGCGGCGATCCTCTTTGGACGTGCAGACGTGCTGCACGTGCCCGTTGAGCAGGCAGCGGTAGCATCGGGTGGGCCTGGCATCGAGCAGTTTGACCTGCGCCGAGACCCAACCGACCAGCAACCTGCTCCGGGCCACCTTATTTGCGGCTGCCACAGGGCAGCGCACCCATACGCTGCCAAGGCCGGAGGGGCTTCGTCGAACCTCCCCCGCCTTGACCTCGTCAGCCGTGCAGCCACCCGTACGGGCGACTGCGGCGACGACACCTTCCGGAGTCGCCGAGTCATCCAGCCCAGAGATGCGCATCTCTGCGCATTTAGTGGGCCTGGAGACCCGGACATCTTCTGCACCCAGTGCTTCCCTTAGCTTTTGCGCGAGGGCGTCGGCCTTGCCGCCGCTGTCCGCCCCCGGCAACTCGAAAATGCGGGCCCCGGTCACCGCCGGTCTGTAGCGCAGGCCGGTGATGCCGAGGTCCGCTAAGGGCACCTTTTCCATGGCCGTCGTGAGGACGGCCGCGTAGGAGAGGCCGCGCTCCACCGCGCTTGGCTGCAGCGTAATCACTACAGCCGACGAGCGCGGCACGCGCAGCCTCGGTGCCCTTTTCTTCTGCGCCTTACGTGGCGCCTCCTTCTTCTTGCCCTTTTCCTTCGGGCCACCCGAGCCTTTGTTGTTGGGCGGTTCGGGCTTCTGCTTCTTCCCCTTCTTGACCACCGTGGTCCAGCCCTCCTCCAATAGGATGGGGCTGGCAGAGGTGGTGGTCTCAGGGGCGGCCGTCGTTCCGGAGGTTGAAGGCTGCGGAGGCTCCGCAGCCTTCTTCTTTTTGGGCGGCTGCTTCTTCCCCTTTGACGGGTTGGAAGCAGCGGCCTGCCGCTCAGCAACAACTGGAGAGGACTCCGTTGCAGCCGGCGAGTCTGCGCGCCTTCTGTCCGCCGCAAAGGGTGGACGGGTCTGCTGCTCTGCTGCGAAGCGCGCGTCCACCATGGTCTCAACCTGGGCCAAGATGGAGCGCGTCAACTCTTCAGCGTCCTGGGTGGGGGGACGCACCGAAGCAGCAGCGGCGGCCTCGGCCGCACCCTGCTTCCTGTTAAGCTCCTTCACCTCGCGACGGAGCTTTTTTATTTCTTTGTAAAGGCTGTCATTTTCAGCCTTTACTGCGAAACACGCCCGTTGGAGCACCTCCGTCTCACCGGTGGTGTTGCGTTTGATGAGGAGCTCCACATCGCGGCGGATACGTCTTGCGGAATCGTTAAGAATCCGCACGTATCCGCCCTTCAGGTTGCCGGACTTGGCGGCAACCTTCGTCACCAGCTTCAGGCAGTCTTCGACCGACTCCTGGACGATGACGCCCAGTCGGTCCTGGAGCTCCGACTCATCCGACTCTTCCATTTCCCGGATCCGGGCCTCTTCTCTCTTCTGGGCAGCGGCTTCGGCGCGAAGGATTTCCTCCTCCGCGTCCAGCTGCCTCTGCCGGACCTCCTCGACCTTCAGCGCGGCCTTCAGCTCGGCCTGAGCCTTGGCTGCACCGACATATTGGCCAGTGGTAGGCGGTCGGCCCCTGCCGCGCTTAGATGCGCTCCCCGAGCGCGACCCCGGGCAAGACTTCGCGCCATCAGGCGATGACGAAGTGGAGCGTGGCCGTTTCCGCTGGATGTTCTCCAGCGCCCCGGCCACACACTCATCAGCGCTCATAGGGCTCGGCACGTTGCCGTCCGAGGACGGCCCCGCATCTCCCCCTATAACGCTCCTCGAGCTCGCACGGCTCGAACGCCTCGAACCACCCTCACGAGTGGACGAGTGACACGGGGTGCCCCCCCCAGAATACGAGGGGCAGACGGGCCCGGAAGGGCCCGCAGAGGATTCCCCAGCCGCGGAGCGGCCGGTACCTCCCTGGGGTAGTTTTCTATTTACCGGTGTCATCGCATAATTGTAGTTCCTTTTTGTTTATCCAGGGGTATGGTCCCCTGAGACGTCCTCGGGACGGGGTTCACCCCCGCCATCCAGCCCACGGCCGGACGTCAAAACACGAGCTTTGGGTAATTTTATAGTGTTTTCTTCACGCGGCCCCCAGCCACTAAAGGCAAGAGACCCCCGTCCCTGTCCCAAAAAGAACAGGATTACGGGTTCGGCCGGCGGTGGCCAACTGCCCTGCCCGACTGCCACTCTCGTGAACAGCCGGACCCGCCGCCCGCGCTCGCAGCCACCTCCCCCTCCAGAAGGAGAGGAGAAAGCAAGCACTCCGCCGTCGCCGCTGCTCGGAATAAGTCCGAGACGCCGGCCGGCACTCCGCACCTCGCAAAACCGCAAAGTGCGGACCAACAACGACGGTGACCACAGGGTCGCCGCCCGGCCAGACAAAAGGCGTCTGACCAGACCCGCCGCTATGATCGCTTCTCGCGAGAAAAGCGATCCCAACTCAGCCGGTCGCTAGTCCGCATCCCAGTCACGTCTGAAAACAGACGCGTACCGGGAGCGAACTTCCCCACCCCCCAGCGACCGACTATGACCGCTCCTCAATGAATGAGGAGCGATCCCACGTGTCTGGTTTTGGTCCGCGCCGGTAAAACCGGTACCGCGCATATCTGCACGGCGTTCCCCTATCCGCCACCCGGGGACGCGCCCGGTCCGAGACCAGACAACTCGGCCAGCCGAAGCTGCCGGGACCTAACCTAACCTTTTTTTTTTTTTTTTTTTTTTTTTTTTTTAACGTGCGGAAAATGCGTTACGCATACCCCGTCGTTGGGAGACGACGGGGTTATGTGGGACTCCCCCCCATGAACCGAAAAGGCCAGTCCATGAGGGTATACCCACTAAAAACCACACATGCCTGCTGGCGCCTATGATGGCGGGGAGGCGGGATCGCTATAAGCACTCTACCGCCAACCCCGCCGGCGCTGTCCGCCCTGAAAAGGGCGGACCTTCGACTATTTGCGCCCCCCAGCGGATGGAGGGGGCAGCAGGACTTCGGCGAAGGCCAGTGCAATGCGGAGGTGGGTCTCCCAACCCAGTCTCCGCTGGCCTTCGCACAGCGAAGAGTTAGCTAATCCAACTCCTCGCTGTCTTCGCTTGTCGCGCAGCGCGTGATGTCGCGCGCGCCCTTGGGCCCCAGGAGTAGGGCCCCGGCTATGCAGCCACATTAGGGCGGTTGGAAGAGGGCGTTGTCTGCCCTCCTCCGCCTAGCCCTTCTGGCACGAATTGGGAGAGGGGAATCAAGTTCCCGCTCTCTTTCGGCTGCCTCTTTGAGCGCCATCACCTCCTCACAGAACTCCGTGATGGCGCTCCAGGACCCCTCGCTCCCTACCATCTCTTCCACGACAGCTGGAAGCGAGAGGTCCACTCCAACGACTGCGGCGAGTGTTCGGCGCTGCACAGCCCAAGCCGGACAATGCTCGAGCGTGTGCTGCGCCGTGTCCTCGCCGCACGAACAATGGTGGCAGGCCCTGGACGGCTCCCTGCCCATCCGACACAGGTAGCTGCCGAAGCAGCCGTGCCCCGACAGCACCTGCGTCACTCGAAAGGTGAGTGCCCCGTGGCGCCTCCTCAGCCACTCCACGAGGTGAGGGCGGACGGCTTCGACAGTACGGAGACCGGCTGTAGGCCGGGAAAGCCTGTCCGCCCACTCCAATACGAGGGCTCCGCGGAGCTCCTCCATGTGCCGCTCGACGGCTCGAGGCGGGGGCCTTTCGCCGCGGCTAGCCAGCTCCTTGCGCCAGTTGTAGGCGGCCGCAAGAGCTCTTGCGTCCAGGTCCCACGGCATCGCAGAGGCCAGCACACATGCTGCCTCGTGCGAAATGGTGCGATAGCCGCGGACGACCCGGATGGCAATTGCACGCTGCGGCCGCCGCAAGGAAGCGGCGCTGCGCGGCGTTACACAATTTGCCCAGACTGGCGCCCCATACAGCGCCATCGAGCGGGCAACCCCCATGAAGAGGCGCCGGACACTCACTTTCGGTCCTCCCAAGTTCGGGAGGAGCCGCCCCAAAGCAGCCGCAGCTGCACAGACTCTGGGCCCCAATCGGTCAAAGTGGGGGTCGAAGGTCCACCTGCCATCGAGCACCAGCCCGAGATAGCGCATGGTGGACCCTACATTGATGGTGACCCCCCCTACGACGATGTGGGACCCAGCAGGTGGCGCTTTCCGAGGCCCGTGAAAGAAGAGGGCCTCGGATTTGGATAGCGCCACCTCTAAACCTAGAGCGCGGATGCGCCCGACCATGTGGGCCACTCCGGCCGTGGCGAGCAGGGACGCCTCGCGATGTGTTTTCCCCCGGGCCAACACGAGTGTGTCGTCAGCGTAACAAACGACGCTGACGCCCGGGAGAGTGGCGCCCCGCAAGGCCCAATCGTAGCCGATGTTCCACAGGAGAGGTCCGAGGACCGACCCCTGCGGAACACCGCAAGTCACCTCCTTGGTGACCAGTCCGCCACGGCCTTCGTAGACCACGGCCCGGTTGGCCAAATAGGCCCCGACTACACGCTGCAAGTATGCAGGCACTCCGTGAAATTGGAGCGCCGCCGCAATGCAACTCCATGGCAGGGTGTTGAAGGCATTGGCGATGTCTAGGGACACCGCCAACAACACCCCGCCGCCCGATACTGTCTGGTCCGAGAGGGCCTTGACGCGCAGGATCGCGTCAACGGTCGAGCGACCCCCCCGGAATCCGAACTGGTTGTCGGACAGATCGGGCCCTACCCTTGTAAGGTGCTTGACGACGCGAGCGGCGATAATTCGCTCGAAGAACTTTCCCACCTCGTCAAGCAACACTATTGGCCGGTAAGCGGATGGAGCGTCCACGGGGCGCCCCTCCTTCCGGAGCAGGACGAGCCTGCCTGCCTTCCACTGTTGTGGGAACTCTCCACGCTGCAGGCAGGCGTCGAGTAACCCTTGTAGTCGGGGCCCTAGGGCCTTGAGTGCCAGGGCCAATGCGCGGCCGGGCACTCCGTCGGGACCGGGGGCGGTATTCTTGGCTTTAAGCCGAAGCTCCGCCGCCCCTAGCTCTGCAGATGTGATTGCAGGCACGGTCCCGTCATCACTCCCGGTCGCCCGCGGATTATGCATCGGCGGGGGAGTGTGGTGCGTCCTCGTCGGGAAGAGGGTCGTCGTCACGGTGTCCAGAAACTGGGTGTCCAGGGTCTGGGTCAGTGGGGGCGCCCAAGGGCGGAGCTTGCCGCGTACCCATTGGTACGGGCGCCCCCACGGGTCTGCATTGAGGGTGGCCAGCTGTTCTTCGCGGGCCGCGTCCTTGGCCCGGCAGATCGCCTGTTGAAGGGCCATTGTGGCCCCTCGGTAGGCGGCGTAGAGCCGGGCTTCCAGAGCGCGGTCGACATTGCGCCTTCTGCGCTGGCGCGTGTACGCACGCCTGTGTTCGGCGCACGCCACGCGCAGCTCCGACAGCTCAGCTGACCACCAATAGACTTGACGTCGTGAGGGCCGCGACTTGGCCCGGGGCATTGCGCTGTCACAGATGCTTGACATTGCGCTCCGGAACCAAGCCGCCTCCTCGTCTACCCCCACGAACGCCACTGACGTGCCGACCCAGGCCTGAACGATGGCTGCCTCTTGCAGCACATCCTTGTCCAGCTTCTGGAGCACCCATCGCGGAAACATCGGACGCGACGATGATGACGACGACGACGACGACGTTGAAGGGGCGGAGATGTCGAACCGGATATAGCGGTGATCCGATAATGTCTCCACCCCCTCTAACACTCTCCAGCCGGTGACCCTGCCCGCGACAACTGGACTTGCGAAGGAGACGTCCACAATGGACCCGCCCAGCTGTCGCACGCAGGTGTGCACCGACCCCCGGTTGAGGACGCACAGTCCCACCGCCACTAGCCACTCCTCAACGAGTGCGCCTCGCGCATCGGTGGCAGGGGAACCCCAAGCCGTTGATTTGGCGTTGAGATCCCCAAGAACGATCGCCGGAAGGGGGCGATTCCGCCCAATCAGGGCCCCCACATCATCGAGAAACGCCTCGAATTCGGCGAAGACCCTGTTAGGCGAAAAGTACACCCCCAGAACGAGGGTGTTCTCTGCCACCACTGCGACGCAGCCCGGACGCCTAGCGACCACCCGAAGAGGAGCCCGCGAGACTAGGGCGACTAGGCTTGCTCCATCACCCACCCAGTTGTCCCTGGGGGGAACGGAATACGGCTCCGCGACCGCCGCAACATCGATAGACCACTGCGCCATGCTCTGAACCAGAAGGTCTTGAGCTCGGGCGCAGTGGTTCAAATTTGCCTGCAGGAATCGGTGGGCCATTAATTGGTGATCATGGCTACCACCTCATCCCCGGCTACTGCAGCAGCTGGAGCAGGGGTCAGCCGCGGAGCCGCAGCATTCTTCCCCCCTTTCGTCGTAGGCTTGGCAGCCTTTGCGGGTTTGCAAGCCTTCGTGCCGATTTCGTGGCCGGCAGGACGCCCCGCAGCAGAACAAGCTGGACAGTGCTTCTCAGCGGTGCACGCTTGCAGCTCATGTCCAGACTGCCCACATTTGAAGCATTGACTGCTGCGGTCCACTTCTTCGGTGCAGTCTCGCCTGTTGTGCCCCATCAGATGGCACCGGTAGCACCGTTTCGGGCGGGCTTGCATCAGTTTAACCTGAGCAGAGACCCACCCGATTGTGAGGCGCTTCTTGCGCGACACCTTGTTTGCGACGGCGATGGGGCAGCTCAGCAAGACAGAGCCAACCCCTGCGTTACTGCGGCGCACGTCCGATGCCCTGATGGCTTCGGGCGCACAGCCACCCTCGCGCGCAACGACTGCGACCACCTTCTCCGTCGTGACGGAGTCGTCCAGGCCCTTAATGCGCAGCTCTGCGCATTTCACGGGCCTGTGAACACTCACGTCCTCCTGGTTGAAGGCCGCCCGAATTCGGTTTGCCAGGGCATCGGCCTTATCGCCGCTTGTGGTGCCTGGCAACTCGAAGATCCGGGCCCCCGACTTTGCAGTCTTATACCGCAAGCCGGCGAGGCCCAGATCCTCTAACGGGACCTTCTCCACGGCCTCAGTGAGGACCGCGGCATAGGACAAGCCCCGTTCCGCCGCCCCAGGCTGCAGTTGAATGACTACAGCCGAGCAGCGGGGAGGGCGCAAGTCCGTCTCGCCCTTCTTCTTGCCCTTTTTAGGGCCCGACTTTTGCTTGCCGGACCCCTTGGGCTTACGGGCCTGCTTGCCCTTTTTGCCCACTGTGATCCAACCTTCATCGGCGTTGGTACCCACAGTGGGCTGTGAGGCCGCGGATGTGCTGGCCTCAGCGCTCGACTGGGCGGAGGGTGCGGCATGAATGGGCTCTTTTGAGGAGCCCACACCCTTCTGTCCCTTCTTCCCCTTCTTCTTCCCCTGGACTGGGGTCGTAGTCGGGGGCTGCTTCTCAGCAGACTTGGCCGACTGTTGTGCCGATTTCGCCGGCGGTTTTGACACCCCCGTCGACAGCGTTGGTGCCTGTGCCGCCCTTTTGGCGTCGGCAGCCAGCGGCGGCCGCAGCCGCACTTCCGGCAGCAACCTGTCGTCGAGAGCGTCAAATTTGGCGTCGATCATGGTTCCAAGTCGAACCATGATCCTCCGCTCCAACTCGTCGCCGTCAACAGGTGAGCCGACAGGTTGCGCATTCGAGGCAGGAGCGACTGGAGCCGCCCTCTGCAGCGTTGCCTCTTGACGCAGCTCCCTAAACTCCTTGCGGAGTTCCTCCATCTCGCGCTGCATGCGAGCGTTATCCACTTGCAGCCGCGCACACTCCGCCTGCAGCAGAGTCGTCTCTTCGGAGACGGAGCGAGAACTCAGCGTCTCCACAACCTCTTTCATGAGGGCCGCCGCTTGGTTTAGGGCACCTTGGAAGGGGCCCTTGAGGTTGCGCGACTTGCTCGCGACCTTGAGGATGGCGTCAATGCCCTCCTGCGCAGATTTGTTGATGGCCGACACAGACTTTTCGCAAAGTTTGCCTTTGCCATCAACCAGCGCCTTGACGTGTGCCCGTGATGTTTGGACACGTTTGGTGGCCTGAATGACGTCATCCTCGGCCTCCAACCTCAGCGCCTTCTCCTTCTCGGCATTAAGAGCCGCTTGGGCTTTCCCCAGGCCAACATATTCGCCGGTCGTTGGGGGCCGCCCTCGTCCCCGCTTTGGGGTACTGCGCCCTGAACGCGTGGTTCTGGGCGCTAGCCTGGAGTCGTCACCAGACGATGCCGACTCCCTATCTCGTAGTGTCCGCTTCCCTGTCCGGTAAAAATTCCCGGATTCGTTGCGAACCACTACATCCTCCAAGCTTAAAAAGCTCGATGCGGAGTCAGACTCCGCACCCTCCTCTGCGATTTGGGTTTTTGGGTTTATTATAAAATTCTCCATACAGTTCCCACGAGTATGGGGGAAATAAACGGTCCACCCAGGCAGTGCCCCCTGTACCTGGGTAAGCGTAATACTGCCAGAGAGTCCGCCGGTTCTCTGGAGTGTGTGCGCTTGAAGCTGAAGATCCCATCAGCCATCCGTCCCATCGCCGCGCACAAAAACTTAGGATTCGGGGATTTTTTATAGAGGTTTACTCCTCGCAGCCCGGGCAATTAAGCCAAGACCCTCGTTCCTGCCCAAGAGACTTGAGCAGGTTTACGATATACACGACGTTGGCATTGCTGCCAGTCCGCCGGCCGCACACGCGGCCACCAGACCCGTCGACTCCGCGTCCGTAGACGCCTACGTCTAGTTTTTTATAGAGGTGCTTTCCTCGTAGCTCGTCCCGGCAAGCCGATGCGAGCCCCCGTTCCTCTCAGTGAGGTTTACGGTTTGTCCGACGGTGACCGAAGTCGCCGTTCGGCCAGTCTACGCGTGACTGACCGGAACCCGCCGCACCGATCGCGCCTCGCGAGAGGAGCGATCCCACGTGTCTGGTTTTGGTCCGCGCCGGTAAAACCGGTACCGCGCATATCTGCACGGCATTCCCCTATCCGCCACCTGGGGACGCGCCCGGTCCGAGACCAGAAACTCGACCAGCCGAAGCTGCCGGGGACCTAACCTAACCTTTTTTTTTTTTTTTTTTTTTTTTTTAACGTGAGGGAAATGCGTTACGCATTCCCCGCCGCTGGGAGGCGACGGGGATATGTGGGACTCTCCCCCGTGAACCCAATAAGATCCACAGGGGCATACCCACTAAAAACCTCACACTTTGCCTGCATCAGCGCATAATCGGCGGGGAGGCGGGGTCGCTATAGCATTCTACCGCCAACCCCGCCAGCGCTATCCGCCCTGTAAAGGGGCGGATTCTTCTCTCCCCCCTATGTAGAGGTAGGGGGGTACAGGACTTTCAGTGCAGAGGCCAGTGCAATGCAGAGGTGGGTCTCCCAACCCAGCCTCCGCGGGCCTCTGCTCAGCAAGGCAACGGGGCTCCGTCACCTCGCTGACCCTTTGGCGCATGGGTGCGCGACATCAGACGGAGAGGTGGGCCACATCAGGAAGACATGGGCACCACCTCCCCACCCGTGGCAGCTGGAGCAGGGGTCGACCGCGGAACTGCGGCCTTCCCCGTACCCTTTCGAGGCACGCGAGCCCCACAGGGCTTGGTGCCGATCGGGTGGTCGGCCTTTAGACCCGCGGCGGCACAGGCTGTGCAATGCGGGTCCCTGGCACACAACTTGGCCAGGTGGCCGACCTCGCCGCAGCGGTAGCACTGCGTGCGGCGATCCACCTCGGACGTGCAAGAATATTGCACGTGCCCGTTTAGTAGGCAGCGGAAGCAGCGGGTGGGTCTGGCCTCCAGCAGTTTTACCTGCGCCGAGACCCATCCCACCAGCAGCCTACCCCGAGCCACCTTATTGGCGGCTGCCACAGGGCAGCGCACCCATGCGCTGCCAAGGCCGGAGGGGGTTCTTCGCACCTCCCCCGCCTTGACCTCGCCGACCGTGCAGCCACCCGTACGGGCTACTGCGGCCGCGACACTCTCGGACGTCGCGCAGTCGTCCAGGCCAGAAATGCGCATTTCTGCGCACTTGGTGGGCCTGGAGACCCGGACGTCCTCGGCACCCAGTGCCTCTCTCAGCTTTGCGGCGAGGGCGTCAGCCTTCTCGCCGCTTTCCGCCCCCGGCAACTCAAAGATGCGGGCACCGGACACCGCCTGCCTGTATCGCAGGTCGGCGATGCCGATGTCCGCAAGGGGCACCTTGTCCATGGCCGTGGCGAGGACGGCCGCGTAGGACAGGCCGCGCTCCACCGCGCCTGGCTGCAGCGTAATCACCACAGCCGACGAGCGCGGCACGCGCAGCCTCGGTGCCCTCTTCCTCTGCGCCTTTTTCGGCGCCTTCTTCTTCTGGCCCTTGTTGCTAGGGCCAGCCGAGGCCTTGTTGGGCGCCTCGGGCTTCTTCTTTTGCCCCTTCTTGACCACCGTGGTCCAGCCCTCCTCCGTTAGGATGGGGCTGGCACGGCCGGTGGCCTCAGGGGCAGCCGACGCCGTAGAGGTTGAAGGCCGCGGAGGCTCCGCGACCCTCTTCCCCTTGGCCTGCTGCTTCTTTCCCTTGACAGGGTCCGAAGCAGCAGGCCGCAGTTTTGCGGCTTTCGCCGCAGGTACGAACTCCACCGGGGTTGGCGGGTCCGCACGTCTCTTGTCCGCCGCGAGCGGCGGACGGGTCCGCTGCTCAGTGGAGAGCTTTGCATCCACCATGGTCCCTACTTGGACCAAGATGTTGCGCGTCAACTCCTCGGCGTCCAGGGGGGGCGCCATTGCAGCAGCAGCAGCAGCGGCGGCCTCGGCCGCACCCTGCTTCTTGGTGAGCTCCGTCACCTCGCGACGGAGCTTCCTCAGTTGTTTGGCGAGGGCGGCGTTTTCCGCCCTCAGCCCGACGTTCCCCTCCTGGATCAGCGCAGTCTCGGCGGTGACGTTGCGGCTGGCCAGGACCTCCACATCGCGGCGGATACGTTCTGTGGATTGTTTTAGGATCCGCACGTATCCGCCCTTAAGGTTGCCGGACTTGGCGGCAACCTGCGACACCAATTGCAGGCAGTCTTCTATAGACTCCTGTATCGCGAGGGCAGCCCGAGACTGGTCATCGTAGACCAGGTCGCACAAGTCCTCCAGTTGCCGCTGCCGGGCCTCTTCCCGCTTGTTGGCAGCGGCTTCGGCGCGGAGGATTTCGTCCTCCGCGTCTTGCTTCCGCTGCTGGTCCTCCGCGGCCTTGAGAGCGGCCTTTAACTCGGCCTGGGCCTTGGCCGCACCGACATATTTGCCGGTGGTTGGCGGTCGGCCCCTGCCTCTCTTTGATGCGCTCCCAGAGCGCGAACTCGATGACGGCCTCGAGTCGCCGTCAGGCGATGGTGAGGCCGTTCGTAGCCGTTTCCGGTCGCTTGTAGCGGCCGCCCCAGCCACGAGGTCCTCAGCGCTCGCAAAGCATGACGCGTCGCCGCCCGAAGTCGGCTCCACGTCATCTTCCGAGCCTCTAGAGCCCGATCTGCTCATTCTCGTGCTGCTCGCAGGAGCAGACGAGTGGCGGTGGTTGCCCCCCCCAGAATACGAGGGGCAGACGGGTCCCGAAGGGCCCGCAGAGGATTCCCCGGCCGCGGAGCGGCCGGTACCTCCCTGGGGTAGTTTTCTCTTTCCAGGCGCCATTCATGAGTTGTTGTTGTTTTCCTTTTTTATTAATCAGGGGTCAGGTCCCCTGAGACGTCCTCGGGACGGGGTTCGCCCCCGCCATCCAGCCCACGGCCGGACGTCAAAACACGAGCTTGGGGTAATTTTATAGTGTTTTCTTCACGCGGCCCCTAGCCAATAAAGGCAAGAGACCCCCGTCCCTGTCCCAAAAAGAACAGGATTACGGGTTCGGCCGGCGGTGGCCAACTGCCATGCCCGACTGCCACTCTCGTGAACAGCCGGACCCGCCGCCCGCGCTCGTAACCACCTCCCCCTCCAGAAGGAGAGGAGGAAACAAGCACTCCGCCGTCGCCGCTGCTCGGAACAAGTCCGAGACGCCGACCGGCACTCCGCACCTCGCAAAACCGCAAAGTGCGGACCAACAACGACGGTGACCACAGGGTCGCCGCCCGGCCAGACAAAAGGCGTCTGACCAGACCCGCCGCTATGATCGCTTCTCGCGAGAAAAGCGATCCCATCTCAGCCGGTCGCTTGTCCGCATCCCAGTCACGTCTGAAAACAGACGCGTACCGGGAGCGAACTTCCCCACCCCCCAGCGACCGACTATGACCGCTCCTCAATGAATGAGGAGCGATCCCACGTGTCTGGTTTTGGTCCGCGCCGGTAAAACCGGTACCGCGCATATCTGCACGGCGTTCCCCTATCCGCCACCCGGGGACGCGCCCGGTCCGAGACCAGAAAACTCGGCCAGCCGAAGCTGCCGGGGACCTAACCTAACCTTTTTTTTTTTTTTTTTTTTTTTTTTTTTTTTTTTTTTTTAACGTGAGGGAAATGCATTACGCATTCCCCGCCGCTGGGAGGCGACGGGGATATGTGGGACTCTCCCCCATGAACCCAATAAGATCCACAGGGGCATACCCACTAAAAACCTCACACATTGCCTGCATCAGCGCATAATCGGCGGGGAGGCGGGGTCGCTATAGCATTCTACCGCCAACCCCGCCAGCGCTATCCGCCCTGTAAAGGGGCGGATTCTTCTCTCCCCCCTATGTAGAGGTAGGGGGGTACAGGACTTTCAGTGCAGAGGCCAGTGCAATGCAGAGGTGGGTCTCCCAACCCAGCCTCCGCGGGCCTCTGCTCAGCAAGGCAACGGGGCTCCGTCACCTCGCTGACCCTTTGGCGCATGGGTGCGCGACATCAGACGGAGAGGTGGGCCACATCAGGAAGACATGGGCACCACCTCCCCACCCGTGGCAGCTGGAGCAGGGGTCGACCGCGAAACTGCGGCCTTCCCCGTACCCTTTCGAGGCACGCGAGCCCCACAGGGCTTGGTGCCGATCGGGTGGTCGGCCTTTAGACCCGCGGCAGCACAGGCTGTGCAATGCGGGTCCCTGGCACACAACTTGGCCAGGTGGCCGACCTCGCCGCAGCGGTAGCACTGCGTGCGGCGATCCACCTCGGACGTGCAGACGTGCTGCACGTGCCCATTGAGTAGGCAGCGGAAGCAGCGGGTGGGTCTGGCCTCCAGCAGTTTGACCTGCGCCGAGACCCATCCCACTAGCAGCCTACCCTGAGCCACCTTTTTGGCCGCTGCCACAGGGCAGCGCACCCATACGCTGCCAAGGCCGGAGGGGGTTCTTCGCACCTCCCCCGCCTTGACCTCGCCGACCGTGCAGCCACCCGTACGGGCTACTGCGGCCGCGACACTCTCGGACGTCGCGCAGTCGTCCAGGCCAGAAATGCGCATTTCTGCGCACTTGGTGGGCCTGGAGACCCGGACGTCCTCGGCACCCAGTGCCTCTCGCAACTTTGCGGCGAGGGCGTCAGCCTTCTCGCCGCTTTCCGCCCCCGGTAACTCGAAGATGCGGGCACCGGACACCGCCTGCCTGAATCGCAGGTCGGTGATGCCGATGTCCGCAAGGGGCACCTTGTCCATGGCCGTGGCGAGGACCGCCGCGTAGGACAGGCCACGCTCCACCGCGCCCGGCTGCAGCGTGATGACTACAGCCGATGAGCGCGGCGCGCGCAGCCTCGGTGCCCTCTTCTTCTTAGGCGCCTTCTTAGGCGCCTTCTTCGATTGGCCCTTTTTGGGGCCACCCGAGGGCTTGTTGGGTGCCTCGGGCTTCTTCTTCTTCCCCCTCTTGGCCACCGTGGACCAGCCTTCCTCCGTTAGGATTGGGCTGGCAGAGGTGGTGGCCTCAGGGGCGTCCGTCGCTGCCGATGTCGAAGGCTGCGGCTGATCCGCAACCTTCCTCTTCTTGGGCTTCTTGGAAGCGTCGGCCTGCGCTGCAACCGCTTGAGCAGGCTTCTTCGCCGCTGGCAGACTCACGGCGGGTGCCGAAGAGTCCGCGCGCTTCCGGTCGGCCGCAAGAGGAGGGCGCAACCGCGGCTCTGGGAGCAGCCGGTCGTCCATCGCGGCGAACTGCGCGCTCACCATGGTACCGACCTGGCCCAGGATGTTGCGCGTCAGCACTTCGGCGTCCAGCGTAGAGGGGGGCGCCCTCGCAGCAGCGGCGGCCTCGGCCGCGCCCTGCTGCTTCGCCATTTGCAGGACCTCCCGGCGAAGATCCTGAAGGTCTTTGCTGAGGCGGTCATTATCCGCCTTCAGCTGCTTGCAGGCGTCCTGCAGCAGCGCATTCTCCTCGGAGATGGTGCGCTTGCCGAGGAGTTCCACATCGGCGCTGATTCGTGTCACAGCCTCTTTGAGGATGTGCACGAACTCCCCCTTCAGGTTGCGCGACTTTTGCGCAACCTTTCGGACTATATTAAGTCTCTCGCCGATGGACTCCTTGATGCGCGACGCCGTCCTCTCGCAGGCGCTCGTGCCGGAATCGTCAGAGTCCCGGTCCTGGGCACGTTCCCGTACGATGTCCTTGTGAACGGAGATCTCGACCCAGTTGCGGATCTCCTCTTCGTTGGCCTCCTTGGCCTGTCGGACATACGCGGCCCTCAGCTCGGCTTGGGCCTTGGCCGCACCGACATATTTGCCGGTGGTTGGCGGTCGGCCCCTGCCTCGCTTGGATGCGCTCCCGGAGCGCGATCCCGAAGCCGGCCTCGAGTCGCCCTCAGGCGATTGCGAAGCCGCTCGCGGCCGTTTCCGGTAGCTCTTGTCTACCGCCCCGACCGCGAGCTCTTCCGTGCTCATAAGGCTTGACGCGTCGCCGTCCGAAGTCGGCTCCGCGTCAGCTTCTGAGCCCGATCTGCTCAAATTCACTCTGCTCGGACGAGCAGATGAGTGGCGTTGGTTGCCCCCCCCAGAATACGAGGGGCAGACGGGTCCCGAAGGGCCCGCAGAGGATTCCCCAGCCGCGGAGCGGCCGGTACCTCCCTGGGGTAGTTTCTTTTTGCCAGGCGCCATTTCATTGATTTTTTCCTTTTTTATTAATCAGGGGTCAGGTCCCCTGAGACGTCCTCGGGACGGGGTTCGCCCCCGCCATCCAGCCCACGGCCGGACGTCAAAACTCGAGCTTGGGGTGATTTTATAGTGTTTTCTTCACGCGGCCCCCAGCCAATAAAGGCAAGAGACCCCCATCCCTGTCCCAAAAAGAACAGGATTACGGGTTCGGCCGGCGGTGGCCAACTGCCATGCCCGACTGCCACTCTCGTGAACAGCCGGACCCGCCGCCCGCGCTCGCAACCACCTCCCCCTCCAGAAGGAGAGGAGAAAGCAAGCACTCCGCCGTCGCCGCTGCTCGGAATAAGTCCGAGACGCCGACCGGCACTCCGCACCTCGCAAAACCGCAAAGTGCGGACCAACAACGACGGTGACCACAGGGTCGCCGCCCGGCCAGACAAAAGGCGTCTGACCAGACCCGCCGCTATGATCGCTTCTCGCGAGAAAAGCGATCCCAACTCAGCCGGTCGCTTGTCCGCATCCCAGTCACGTCTGAAAACAGACGCGTACCGGGAGCGAACTTCCCCACCCCCCAGCGACCGACTATGACCGCTCCTCAATGAATGAGGAGCGATCCCACGTGTCTGGTTTTGGTCCGCGCCGGTAAAACCGGTACCGCGCATATCTGCACGGCATTCCCCTATCCGCCACCCGGGGACGCGCCCGGTCCGAGACCAGAAAACTCGGCCAGCCGAAGCTGCCGGGACCTAACCTAACCTTTTTTTTTTTTTTTTTTGTTTAACGTGCGGAAAATGCATTACGCATTCCCCGCCGCTGGGAGGCGACGGGGATATGTGGGACTCCCCCCCATGAACCGAAAAGGCCGGTCCATGAGGGTATACCCACTAAAAACCACACATTGCCTGCTTGGCGCTTTGACGGCGGGGAGGCGGGATCGCTAGAGCACTCTACCGCCAACCCCGCCAGCGCTGTCCGCCCTGAAAAGGGCGGACCTTCGATGTTTGTGCCCCCCAGAGGATGAAGGGGGCTGCAGGACTTCGGCGGAGGCCAGTGCAATGCGGAGTTGGGTCTCCCAACCCAGTCTCCGCAGGCCTCCGCACAGCGAGGAGTCAGCTAGTCCAACCCCTCACTGTCTTCTCTTCATGCGCAGCGCCCAGTGTGGCGCGCGCCATCAGGCGTTTGGCCCTAGGGCCATTTGCCATTATGGGGGTTGGAAGAGGGCGTTGTCCGCCCTTCTTCTCCCCCTGGGTCGCCGTGCGCGGCTTGGGTGAGCGGGGGCAAGCTCCCGCTCCCGTTCAGCTGCCTCTTTGAGCGCCATCACCTCCCCACAAAACTCCGTGATGGCGCTCCAGGACCTCTCGCTCCCTACCATCTCTTCGATGACAGCCGGAAGCGAGAGGTCCGACCCGATGACTGCGGCGAGGTTTTGGCGCTGCACAGCCCAAGCCGGACAAAGTTCGAGCGTGTGCTGCGCCGTGTCCTCGCCGCACGAACAGTGGTGGCAGGAGTCATTCGGCTCCCTGCCAGCAATACGACACAGGTACTTGCCGAAGCAGCCATGCCCCGACAGTACCTGCGTCGTGCGGAACGTTAGCGTCCCGTGGCGTCTCTTCAGCCACTCCGCGAGATGTGGACGGATGGCTTCGATAGTGCGGTGACCGGCCAGTGGCCGGGTAAGCCTATCCGCCCACTGCAGCTGAAGAATCCCGCGGAGTTCTTCAATGCGCCGCTCGATGGCTCGAGGCGGAAGCCCCTCGCCGCGACTTTCCTGCTCCTTGCGCCAGTAGTATGCGGCCGCAAGAGCTTTGGCGTCCAGGTCCCACGGCATTGACGAGGCCAGCAAACACGCTGCCTCGTACGAGATCGTGCGGTAGCCGCGGATGACCCGGACCGCCATCGCGCGCTGCGGCCGCCGCAAGGAAGCAGCGCCGCGCGGCGTCAGACTGTCCGCCCAGACTGGCGCCCCGTAGAGCGCCATCGAGCGGGCAACCCCCATGAAGAGACGCCGGACACTATGTTTAGGGCCGCCTAAATTGGGCAGGAGACGCCCAAGAGCGGCGGCCGCTGCAGACACTCTGGGCCCCAATCGCGCAAAGTGGGGGTCGAAGGTCCACCTGCCATCGAGCACTAACCCGAGATAGCGCATGGTGGACCCGACGTTGATGGTGACCCCCCCTACGACGATATGGGACCCAGCAGGTGGCGCTTTCCGGGGCCCGTGAAAGAACAGAGCCTCGGACTTGGACAGCGCCACCTCCAACCCTAGCGCTTTGATGCGCCCGACCATGTGTGCCACTCCAGCCGTGGCGAGGATGGCAGCTTCACGGTGCGACCTCCCCCGGGATAGGACGAGTGTGTCGTCAGCGTAGCACACTACGCTGACACCCGGGAGAGTAGCGCCCCGGAGGGCCCAGTCGTAGCCGATGTTCCACAGGAGAGGTCCGAGGACTGACCCCTGTGGAACACCGCAAGTGACGAGCTTCGTCTGAAGCCCGCCACGACCCTCAAACTGCACCTCCCTGTTGGCCAGGTAGGCCCCAACTACGCGCTGCAGGTACTGCGGTACCCCGTGGAATCGGAGCGCCTCCGACCTAACCTAACCTTTTTTTTTTTTTTTTTTTTTTTTTTTTTAACGTGAGGGAAATGCGTTACGCATTCCCCGCCGCTGGGAGGCGACGGGGATATGTGGGACTCTCCCCCGTGAACCCAATAAGATCCACAGGGGCATACCCACTAAAAACCTCACACTTTGCCTGCATCAGCGCATAATCGGCGGGGAGGCGGGGTCGCTATAGCATTCTACCGCCAACCCCGCCAGCGCTATCCGCCCTGTAAAGGGGCGGATTCTTCTCTCCCCCCTATGTAGAGGTAGGGGGGTACAGGACTTTCAGTGCAGAGGCCAGTGCAATGCAGAGGTGGGTCTCCCAACCCAGCCTCCGCGGGCCTCTGCTCAGCAAGGCAACGGGGCTCCGTCACCTCGCTGACCCTTTGGCGCATGGGTGCGCGACATCAGACGGAGAGGTGGGCCACATCAGGAAGACATGGGCACCACCTCCCCACCCGTGGCAGCTGGAGCAGGGGTCGACCGCGAAACTGCGGCCTTCCCCGTACCCTTTCGAGGCACGCGAGCCCCACAGGGCTTGGTGCCGATCGGGTGGTCGGCCTTTAGACCCGCGGCAGCACAGGCTGTGCAATGCGGGTCCCTGGCACATAACTTGGCCAGGTGGCCGACCTCGCCGCAGCGGTAGCACTGCGTGCGGCGATCCACCTCGGACGTGCAGACGTGCTGCACGTGCCCATTGAGTAGGCAGCGGAAGCAGCGGGTGGGTCTGGCCTCCAGCAGTTTGACCTGCGCCGAGACCCATCCCACTAGCAGCCTACCCTGAGCCACCTTTTTGGCCGCTGCCACAGGGCAGCGCACCCATACGCTGCCAAGGCCGGAGGGGGTTCTTCGCACCTCCCCCGCCTTGACCTCGCCGACCGTGCAGCCACCCGTACGGGCTACTGCGGCCGCGACACTCTCGGACGTCGCGCAGTCGTCCAGGCCAGAAATGCGCATTTCTGCGCACTTGGTGGGCCTGGAGACCCGGACGTCCTCGGCACCCAGTGCCTCTCTCAACTTTGCGGCGAGGGCGTCAGCCTTCTCGCCGCTTTCCGCCCCCGGTAACTCGAAGATGCGGGCACCGGACACCGCCTGCCTGAATCGCAGGTCGGTGATGCCGATGTCCGCAAGGGGCACCTTGTCCATGGCCGTGGCGAGGACCGCCGCGTAGGACAGGCCGCGCTCCACCGCGCCCGGCTGCAGCGTGATGACTACAGCCGATGAGCGCGGCGCGCGCAGCCTCGGTGCCCTCTTCTTCTTAGGCGCCTTCTTAGGCGCCTTCTTCGATTGGCCCTTTTTGGGGCCACCCGAGGGCTTGTTGGGTGCCTCGGGCTTCTTCTTCTTCCCCCTCTTGGCCACCGTGGACCAGCCTTCCTCCGTTAGGATTGGGCTGGCAGAGGTGGTGGCCTCAGGGGCGTCCGTCGCTGCCGATGTAGAGGGCTGCGGCTGATCCGCAACCTTCCTCCTCTTGGGCTTCTTGGAAGCGTCGGCCTGCGCTGCAACAGCTTGAGCAGGCTTCTTCGCCGCTGGCAGACTCACGGCGGGTGCCGAAGAGTCTGCGCGCTTCCCGTCGGCCGCAAGAGGAGGGCGCAACCGCGGCTCTGGGAGCAGCCGGTTGTCCATCGCGGCGAACTGCGCGCTCACCATGGTACCGACCTGGCCCAGGATGTTGCGCGTCAGCACTTCGGCGTCCAGCGTAGAGGGGGGCGCCCTCGCAGCAGCGGCGGCCTCGGCCGCGCCCTGCTGCTTCGCCATTTGCAGGACCTCCCGGCGAAGATCCTGGAGGTCTTTGCTGAGGCGGTCATTATCCGCCTTCAGCTGCTTGCAGGCGTCCTGCAGCAGCGTATTCTCCTCGGAGATGGTGCGCTTGCCGAGGAGCTCCACGTCGGCGCTGATTCGTGCAACAGCCTCTTTGAGGATGTGCACGAACTCCCCCTTCAGGTTGCGCGACTTTTGCGCAACCTTTCGGACTATATTTAGTCTCTCGCCGATGGACTCCTTGATGCGAGACGCCGTCCTCTCGCAGGCGCTCGAGCCGGAGTCCTCGGTGTCCCGGTCCTGGGCATGCTCCCGTGCGATGTCCTTATGGACGGAGATCGCGACCCAGTTGCGGACCTCCTCTTCGTTGTCCGCCTGAAATTGGCGGACATACGCGGCCCTCAGCTCGGCTTGGGCCTTGGCCGCACCGACATATTTGCCGGTGGTTGGCGGTCGGCCCCTGCCTCGCTTGGATGCGCTCCCGGAGCGCGATCCCGAAGCCGGCCTCGAGTCGCCCTCAGGCGATTGCGAAGCCGCTCGCGGCCGTTTCCGGTAGCTCTTGTCTACCGCCCCGACCGCGAGCTCTTCCGTGCTCATAAGGCTTGACGCGTCACCGTCCGAAGTCGGCTCCGCGTCAGCTTCTGAGCCCGATCTGCTGAGGTTCACTCTGCTCGGACGAGCAGATGAGTGGCGTTGGTTGCCCCCCCCAGAATACGAGGGGCAGACGGGTCCCGAAGGGCCCGCAGAGGATTCCCCAGCCGCGGAGCGGCCGGTACCTCCCTGGGGTAGTTTCTTTTTTCCAGGCGCCATCATAAGGTTGTTTTCCTTTTTTATTAATCAGGGGTCAGGTCCCCTGAGACGTCCTCGGGACGGGGTTCGCCCCCGCCATCCAGCCCACGGCCGGACGTCAAAACTCGAGCTTGGGGTGATTTTATAGTGTTTTCTTCACGCGGCCCCCAGCCAATAAAGGCAAGAGACCCCCATCCCTGTCCCAAAAAGAACAGGATTACGGGTTCGGCCGGCGGTGGCCAACTGCCATGCCCGACTGCCACTCTCGTGAACAGCCGGACCCGCCGCCCGCGCTCGCAACCACCTCCCCCTCCAGAAGGAGAGGAGAAAGCAAGCACTCCGCCGTCGCCGCTGCTCGGAATAAGTCCGAGACGCCGACCGGCACTCCGCACCTCGCAAAACCGCAAAGTGCGGACCAACAACGACGGTGACCACAGGGTCGCCGCCCGGCCAGACAAAAGGCGTCTGACCAGACCCGCCGCTATGATCGCTTCTCGCGAGAAAAGCGATCCCAACTCAGCCGGTCGCTTGTCCGCATCCCAGTCACGTCTGAAAACAGACGCGTACCGGGAGCGAACTTCCCCACCCCCCAGCGACCGACTATGACCGCTCCTCAATGAATGAGGAGCGATCCCACGTGTCTGGTTTTGGTCCGCGCCGGTAAAACCGGTACCGCACATATCTGCACGGCGTTCCCCTATCCGCCACCCGGGGACGCGCCCGGTCCGAGACCAGAAAACTCGGCCAGCCGAAGCTGCCGGGGACCTAACCTAACCTTTTTTTTTTTTTTTTTTTAACGTGAGGAAATGCGTTACGCATTCCCCGCCGCTGGGAGGCGACGGGGATATGTGGGACTCTCCCCCGAACCCAATAAGATCCAGGGGCCTACCCACTAAAACCTCACCTGCCTGCTCTGCGCTTTGGATGGCGGGGAGGCGGGATCGCTGCAGCATTCTACCGCCAACCCCGCCAGCGCTGTCCGCCCTGTAAAGAGGGGCGGACACTCCTTGGTGCCCCCTTGTATAGGAGGGGGCTGCAGGACTTCAGCGGAGGCCTTTTTGAGTGCAGAGTTGGGTCTCCCAACCCAAGCTCCGCAGGCCTCCTGTGGCAGGGGACTGTAAATGTCCCCTGCACCTCTTCAGTGTGCACACGGTGAACGGTGCGCACACACGACCCGGGCCTCTGTTAGGCGGGCGGCAGTTCTGCCCTCGTCTGCCGCCCTGAGACCGGGTCTTATGGCGGCTGGAAGAGGGCGTTATCGGCCCTCCCCCGCCGCCGGGGTCTTCGGGCGCGGATCGGGAGCACGGAGTTGAGTTCCCGCTCCCTTTCCGCGGCCTCTTTGAGCGCCATCACTTCTTCGCAGAAGTCTGCGATGGCGCTCCAGGACCCCTCACTCCCTACCATCTCTTCGATGATAACTGGGAGCGAGAGGTCAGACCCCACTTCCGCAACGAGTGTCCGGCGCTGCACAGCCCAAGCAGGACAATGCTCGAGCGTGTGCTGCGCCGTGTCCTCGTTGCCCCCACAGTGGTGGCAGGAGGTAGACTCCTCCCTGCCAGCCACTCGACACAGGTAACTGCCGAAGCAGCCATGCCCCGACAGTACCTGCGTCAGCCGAAACGTGAGTGTCCCGTGACGTCTGCCCAACCACCTCAGAATCTGGGAGCGGACGGCCTGGATCGTACGATGTCCCGCCGTCGGGCGGGACAACCTGGCCGCCCACTCCAGCTCGAGGGCTCTACGGAGCTCCCTGAGGTGCCGTTCAACGGCTCTGGGCGGAGGCCCATTGCCGCGACTCGCCTGCTCCTTGCGCCAGTAGTAGGCGTCCGCAAGGGCTCTGGCCTCCAGGTCCCACGGTATGGATCCGGCTAACAGGCAAGCTGCTTCGCCGGATACCGTGCGGTAACCGCGGATGACCCGGATGGCCATTACGCGCTGCGGCCGCCGCAAGAAAGCGGCGCCGCGCGGCGTCAGACACTCCGCCCAGACCGGTGCTCCGTAGAGCGCCATCGACCGGGCTACGCCCATGAACAGACGTCGGACACTCTGTTTCGGCCCACCCAAATTCGGTAGCAGCCGCCCCAAGGCGGCCGCCGCTGCGGCCACTCTGGGCCCCAATCTCTCGAAGTGGGGGTTGAAGGTCCACCTGCCGTCGAGCAATAGCCCGAGATACCGCATGGTGGACCCTACGTTGATAGTAACCCCCCCAACGATGATGTGGGACCCAGCGGGTGGCGCTTTCCGAGGCCCATGGAAAAAGAGGGCCTCGGATTTTGGCAGCGCCACCTCCAAACCGAGGGCGCGAATGCGCCCCACCACGTGGGCCACTCCGGCCGTGGCGAGCAGAGACGCCTCCCTGTGTGTTTTCCCCCGGGACAGCACCAGTGTGTCGTCAGCGTAACACACCAGGCTGACACCCGGGAGAGTGGCGCCTCGCAGGACCCAATCGTATCCGATGTTCCACAGGAGAGGTCCGAGGACTGACCCCTGTGGAACACCGCACGTCACCTGCTTGGTGACCAGCCCGCCACGACCTTCGTAGGCAACCACTCTGTTGCCCAGATAGGCCCCGACTACCCGACGCAGGTACTCCGGCACTCCATGATATCGGAGCGCCTCGGTGATGACGCTCCACGGCAGAGTGTTGAAGGCGTTGGCGATGTCAAGAGACACCGCCAACAACACCCCGCCGCCCGACACTGCCTCGTCCGAGAGGGTCTTGACACGCAAGATCGCGTCAATGGTCGATCGACCCCCTCGGAAACCGAACTGGTGTTCAGACAGGTCGGGCCCTACCCTCGTCAGGTGCTTGACGAGGCGGACGGCGAGAATTCGCTCGAACAGCTTTCCCACCTCGCCAAGCAACACGATCGGCCGGTATGCGGATGGAGCATCAATCGGACGCCCCTCCTTCCGGAGCAGTACCAGCCTGCCTGCCTTCCACAGCTGTGGGAACTCTCCGCGTTGCAGGCAGGCGTCGAACAGCGTCAGCAGTCGGGGCCTTAGGGCCTTCAGTGCCAGGGCCAACACTCGGCCCGGCACGCCATCTGGTCCAGGGGCGGTGTTCTTCGCTTTGAGGCGAAGCACAGCCGCCCCCAGTTCCGCGGTTGATACCGCCGGCACCTCGTCATCCCCCCCGGCTACGTTTGAGCGCATAGGCGGGGGAGGGTGGTGCGTCCTCGTTGGGAAGAGGGTCGTCGTCACCGTCTCCAGGAACATGGGCTCCAGCGTCTGGGTCAGTGGAGGCGCCCAAGGGCGGAGTTTGCCCCGTACCAACTGGTATGGGCGCCCCCATGGGTCGGCGTTGAGGGTGGACAGCTGTTCTTTCCGCGCCGCATCCTTGGCCCGACTGATGGCCAGTTGGAGGGACCGTCTGGCCCCTCTGTAGGCATCATACAGCCGGGCCTCCAGCTCGCGGTCTGTGCGGCGTCTTCGGCGCTGGCGCACGTACTCGCGCCTGAGCGCTGCGCACGATACGCGCAGCTCCGCCAGTTCAGCCGTCCACCAGTACACCTGACGTCGCGAAGGCCGCGACTTGGCCCGGGGCATCGCACTGTCGCAGATGTTGGACAGTGCATCCCGGAACCAAGCCGCCTCCTCATCAACCCCCGCGAACGTCGGTGAGCCGACCCAGGCCTGGACCAAGGCCGCCTCGAACACCATGCCCCTGTTGAGCTTAGATAGCACCCACCGGGGAAATGCCGGTGAGTGCGAACTCGACGACGATGACGACGAAGGGGTGGAAACGTCAAACCGAATGTATCGGTGATCCGACAGTGTCTCCACCCCCTCTAGGACCCTCCAGTGGGCGACCGTACGTGCGACAACAGGGCTAGCGAACGTGATGTCCACTATGGACCCGCCGTTCTGCCGCACGCACGTGTCGACCGAACCCCGGTTGAGGACGCACAGTCCCAACGTCAGCAACCACTCCTCTACGAGCTCGCCGCGAGCGTCGGTGGCGGGGGAACCCCATGCCGTGCACTTGGCGTTGAGGTCCCCAAGAACGAGTACTGGGAGGGGGCGGTTCTGCCCAATCAGGGCCTCCAAGCTGTTGAGGAAAACCTCGAACTCAGCAAGGACCCTGTTGGGCGAGAAATAGACCCCCACAACCAAGATGTTGTCCGCCACCGCTGCAACGCAGCCTGGACGCCTGGCGACGACCCGCAGAGGAGTCGATGCGACGAGGGCAACGAGGCCCGATGAATCACCCGCCCAGTTGTCCCTGGGCGGGATGAAGTAGGGCTCCGCAACCGCCGCGACGTGGATCTCCCACTGCGCCAAGCTCTGGACCAGCAGGTCCTGCGCTCTGGCGCAGTGGTTGATGTTCGCCTGGAGGAATCGGTGGGCCATATCTTAATCGGACATGGTTACCACCTCTTCCCCAGCCGTCGCGGCCGGCAGGGTCGGTTGCGGAGCGACCTTCCCACTTGCCTTCTTCTTCTTGGGCACCTTGGCGAGCTGCTTGTCGCAAGCCTTAGTGCCCATGCGGTGATCCGCGTTCAGCCCAGCTGCCGCGCAGGCAGTGCAGTGCGGCGCTGACGTGCACTGTCGCGCGATATGACCGAGCTGTCCGCAGCGGTAGCACTCACCGCTGCGGTCGACCTCTGACTTGCAGCTGACCCGAATGTGGCCCTTCTGCAAGCAGCGGAAGCACCGAGTGGGTCGGGCCTCAAGCAGCCTGACTTGGGCCGAGACCCACCCGATAAGGAGGCGCTTGGCTTGCACCACCTTGCTTGCCGCTGCCACTGGGCACCTCACCCAGATGGTGCCCATGCCTGAAGGGCCACGGCGAATTTCGCCAGCCTTCACAGCGTCAGGCTGGCACTCGCCCACTCGAGCCACAACTGCGACCACCTCCTCGGGTGTAATGGAGTCGTCCAGGCCTGAGACGCGTAATTCCGCCGTCTTGATCGGCCTGGAGACTCGGATGTCCTCCGCGAATGCCTCCCGGAACCTTTGGGCGATGGAGTCGGCCTTGTCGCTGCTGGCGACCCCTGGTACCTCCAGGATCCGGGCCCCTGTCGCTGTCTCCTTGATCCGGACGGTGGTGACGCCCAGATCAGACAGGGGGACTTTGTCCCTAGCTTGGGACAAGATCGAGGCATAGGTGATACCTCGCTCCCCCGCTCCCGGCTGCAGCTGTATAACGACAGCGGAGGAGCGCGGAGGACGCAGTTTCTGTGACTGCTTCCCTTTTTTGGCCTTCTTGGCCTTCTTGGCCTTCTTGGGGCCTGGCTTGGGTGGGCCGCCAGGCACCTTCGGCTTCTTCTTCTTTTTGGCCACCGTGGTCCAGCCTTCCTCAGCGGCACTGGTACTGGCGGTGGCCATATCGACAGTCGTGGCGGTATGGACGGGCACAGACTGAGTCTTCTTGCCCTTCCCCTTGCCCTTCTTGGAGGCAGTTGCAACAGAAGGAGTGGCTGCAGCGACAGAAGGGTTGGGACTTTTCTGCTGCTTCTTTTGTGCCTCTGCCTTCTTCGCGTCCGCGGCCAGTGGGGGTCGCAGACGCTTTTCAGGCAGAAGCCTGTCCTCCAGCGCATCGAAGCGGGCGTTTACCATGGTCCCCATTCGGACCATGATCCTCTGCTCGAGGGCCTCCTCGCTGTCCGGGACTGGAGCGACCAGCAACGACTGCTGCTTTGCCACCCCAACCTGCAGCTCCACGAATTCTTTCCGCAGGTCCGCCAGCTCCTTCTGTAGGCGGGAGTTGTCCGCTTCCAGTCTGGTGCTTGCGGCCTGCAGCAAGGCTGTCTCTTCGGAGACCGTCCGAGTCGAGAGAGTCTGCAGTGACCTCTCGACCGTTTTCGCCGACTGCTTCAGCGCCCTCTGAAACGTCCCCTTCAGGTTGCCGGACTTTGCGGCAACCTTCTGGATGACGATCAGACAGTCCTTGACAGCGTTACTGACTGCCAGCGCTGACTTTGTGTCGTCTCCGGTGGTCAAGGCCTCCTCCATCTTCTTCCGCGAGGTTTCGGCTTTCGAGACCGATCTCTCGATCTCGTCCTCGGACTGGCGAAGGTAGTCCTCCTTCGCAGCCTGCTTCGCGGAAGCTGCAAGGGAGGCCCTCGTTTTCGAGAACCCCACATACTCGCCGGTCGTAGGAGGCCGACCCCTTCCTCGTTTGGGAGTGTTAGTCCCAGATGCCACCATGGCATCGTCACTCGACAGGGAATCCGATGCCGCACTCCCTGCCGAACAAGGTCTTTTGCGGTGACGTTTTACCGTCTTGCCGCTCACCCCTCCATCGCTCTTGACGCTCGTTGCGGAGTCGTAATCCGACCCCACAACGCTCATCCTAGAGCCCGATAGGCTTTGTGAGCCAATGACAGTGTTGCCCCCCCCAGAATACGAGGGGCAGACGGGCCATGGAAGGCCCGCAGAGGATTCTCCAGCCGCGGAGCGGCCGGTACCTCCCTGGGGTAGTTTTCTATTCTCACTTGTCATTTTTTCATGGTTGTTTCCTTTTTTATTTAACAGGGGACGGTCCCCTGCGACGCCCTTGGGACGGAGTTGCTCCCCCGCCATGCAGCCCACGGCCAGGCGTCAAAGCACGAGCTTCAAGGTAATTTTATAGTGTTTTCTTCACTTGGTCCCCAGCCAAGGCCAGAGACCCCCGTCCCTGTCCCAAAAAGAACAGGATTACGGGTTCGGCCGACGGTGGCCCACTGCCATGCCCGACTGTCACTTTCGTGAGCAGCCGGACCCGCCGCCCGCGCTTGCGTCCACCTCCCCCTCTCACAGAGAAGGGATCAAGCACCACGCCCATCGCCGCTACTCGGAATACGTCCGAGACGCCGACGGGCACATCCGCATCCCCGCAAAACCACGAAGAGCGGACCTCAACGACGTCGACAAAAGTCGCAGTCCGGCCGGGCAAAAGGCACCCGACCAGACCCGCCGCCGCAACGATCGCGTCCTCTCGCGAAGAGCGATCCCCGTGCCATGTCGCCAGTTCGCATCCACAGTCACGTCTGAAAACAGACGCGTACCGGGAGCGAACTTCCCCACCCCCCCAGCGACAGGCACCCTTGGTTTTTTATAGAGGTGTTCTCCTCGCAGCCCGTCCCGGCAAAGCCGATGCGAGCCCCCGTTCCTCTCAGTGAGGCTTACGGGTTGTCCGACGGTGACCGAAGTCGCCGTCCGGCCAGTCAAAACGCGACTGACCGGACCCGCCGCACCGATCGCGTCCTCGAGCAAAGAGGAGCGATCCCACCGCCTAGTTTTGGTCCGCGCCGGTAAAACCGGTACCGCACACATGCACGGCATTCCCCTATCCGCCACCTGGGGACGCGCCCGGTCCGAGACTAGAAACTCGTCCAGCCGAAGCTGCCGGGACCTAACCTAACCTTTTTTTTTTTTTTTTTTTTTAACGTGAGGGAAATGCGTTACGCATTCCCCGCCGCTGGGAGGCGACGGGGATATGTGGGACTCTCCCCCATGAACCCAATAAGATCCACAGGGGCATACCCACTAAAAACCTCACAATTGCCTGCTTCAGCGCATAATTGGCGGGGAGGCGGGATCGCTATAGCATTCTACCGCCAACCCCGCCAGCGCTGTCCGCCCTGTAAGGTGGGGCGGATTCTTCGCTCCCCCCTATGTAGAGGTAGGGGGGTACAGGACTTCGGCGCAGAGGCCGTGCAATGCCGAGGTGGGTCTCCCAACCCAGCCTCCGCGGCCTCTGCTCAGCGAGGGGACGCCAAGTCCGTCTCCTCGCTGTCTCTTCGGCGCATGGGTGCGCGTCACCAGAGGGAGAAGTGGGCCATATCAGACAGACATGGGCACCACCTCCCCACCCGTGGCAGCTGGAGTGGGGGTCGGCCGCAGAACTGCGGCCTTCCCCTTACCCTTTTGGGGCACGCCAGCCCGACAGGGCTTGGTGCCAATCGGGTGGTCGGCCATGCGATCCGCAGCAGCACAGGCTGTGCAGTGCGGATCCCTGGCACACAACTTGGCCAGGTGGCCGACCTCGCCGCAGCGGTAGCACTGCGTGCGGCGATCCTCTTTGGACGTGCAGACGTGCTGCACGTGCCCGTTGAGCAGGCAGCGGTAGCATCGGGTGGGCCTGGCATCGAGCAGTTTGACCTGCGCCGAGACCCAACCGACCAGCAACCTGCTCCGGGCCACCTTATTTGCGGCTGCCACAGGGCAGCGCACCCATACGCTGCCAAGGCCGGAGGGGCTTCGTCGAACCTCCCCCGCCTTGACCTCGTCAGCCGTGCAGCCACCCGTACGGGCGACTGCGGCGACGACACCTTCCGGAGTCGCCGAGTCATCCAGCCCAGAGATGCGCATCTCTGCGCATTTAGTGGGCCTGGAGACCCGGACATCTTCTGCACCCAGTGCTTCCCTTAGCTTTTGCGCGAGGGCGTCGGCCTTGCCGCCGCTGTCCGCCCCCGGCAACTCGAAAATGCGGGCCCCGGTCACCGCCGGTCTGTAGCGCAGGCCGGTGATGCCGAGGTCCGCTAAGGGCACCTTTTCCATGGCGGTCGTGAGGACGGCCGCGTAGGACAGGCCGCGCTCCACCGCGCTTGGCTGCAGCGTAATCACTACAGCCGACGAGCGCGGCACGCGCAGCCTCGGTGCCCTTTTCTTCTGCGCCTTACGTGGCGCCTCCTTCTTCTTGCCCTTTTCCTTCGGGCCACCCGAGCCTTTGTTGTTGGGCGGTTCGGGCTTCTGCTTCTTCCCCTTCTTGACCACCGTGGTCCAGCCCTCCTCCAATAGGATGGGGCTGGCAGAGGTGGTGGTCTCAGGGGCGGCCGTCGTTCCGGAGGTTGAAGGCTGCGGAGGCTCCGCAGCCTTCTTCTTTTTGGGCGGCTGCTTCTTCCCCTTTGACGGGTTGGAAGCAGCGGCCTGCCGCTCAGCAACAACTGGAGAGGACTCCGTTGCAGCCGGCGAGTCTGCGCGCCTTCTGTCCGCCGCAAGGGGTGGACGGGTCTGCTGCTCTGCTGCGAAGCGCGCGTCCACCATGGTCTCAACCTGGGCCAAGATGGAGCGCGTCAACTCTTCAGCGTCCTGGGTGGGGGGACGCACCGAAGCAGCAGCGGCGGCCTCGGCCGCACCCTGCTTCCTGTTAAGCTCCTTCACTTCGCGACGGAGCTTTTTTATTTCTTTGTAAAGGCTGTCATTTTCAGCCTTTACTGCGAAACACGCCCGTTGGAGCACCTCCGTCTCACCGGTGGTGTTGCGTTTTATGAGGAGCTCCACATCGCGGCGGATACGTCTCGCGGAATCGTTAAGAATCCGCACGTATCCGCCCTTCAGGTTGCCGGACTTGGCGGCAACCTTCGTCACCAGCTTCAGGCAGTCTTCGACCGACTCCTGGACGATGACGCCCAGTCGGTCCTGGAGCTCCGACTCATCCGACTCTTCCATTTCCCGGATCCGGGCCTCTTCTCTCTTCTGGGCAGCGGCTTCGGCGCGAAGGATTTCCTCCTCCGCGTCCAGCTGCCTCTGCCGGCCCTCCTCGACCTTCAGCGCGGCCTTCAGCTCGGCCTGAGCCTTGGCTGCACCGACATATTGGCCGGTGGTAGGCGGTCGGCCCCTGCCGCGCTTAGATGCGCTCCCCGAGCGCGACCCCGGGCAAGACTTCGCGCCATCAGGCGATGACGAAGTGGAGCGTGGCCGTTTCCGCTGGATGTTCTCCAGCGCCCCGGCCACACACTCATCAGCGCTCATAGGGCTCGGCACGTTGCCGTCCGAGGACGGCCCCGCATCTCCCCCTATAACGCTCCTCGAGCTCGCACGGCTCGAACGCCTCGAACCACCCTCACGAGTGGACGAGTGACACGGGGTGCCCCCCCCAGAATACGAGGGGCAGACGGGCCCGGAAGGGCCCGCAGAGGATTCCCCAGCCGCGGAGCGGCCGGTACCTCCCTGGGGTAGTTTTCTATTTACCGGTGTCATCGCATAATTGTAGTTCCTTTTTGTTTATCCAGGGGTATGGTCCCCTGAGACGTCCTCGGGACGGGGTTCACCCCCGCCATCCAGCCCACGGCCAGACGTCAAAGCACGAGCTTAGGGTAATTTTATAGTGTTTTCTTCACGCGGCCCCCAGCCAATAAAGGCAAGAGACCCCCGTCCCTGTCCCAAAAGGAACAGGATTACGGGTTCGGCCGGCGGTGGCCAACTGCCATGCCCGACTGCCACTCTCGTGAACAGCCGGACCCGCCGCCCGCGCTCGTAACCACCTCCCCCTCCAGAAGGAGAGGAGGAAACAAGCACTCCGCCGTCGCCGCTGCTCGGAATAATTCCGAGACGCCAACCGGCACTCCGCACCTCGCAAAACCGCAAAGTGCGGACCTACAACGACGGTGACCAAAAGGTCGCCGTCCGGCCAGACAAAAGGCGTCTGACCAGACCCGCCGCTATGATCGCCTCTCTCGCGAGAAGCGATCCCAACTCAGCCGGTCGCTAGTCCGCATCCCAGTCGTGTCTGAAAACAGACACGTACCGGGAGCGAACTTCCCCACCCCCCAGCGACCGACTATGACCACTCCTCAATGAATGAGGAGCGATCCCACGTGTCTGGTTTTGGTCCGCGCCGGTAAAAACCGGTACCGCGCATATCTGCGCGGCATTCCCCTATCCGCCACCCGGGGACGCGCCCGGTCCGAGACCAGACAACTCGGCCAGCCGAAGCTGCCGGGACCTAACCTAACCTAACCTAACCTAACCTAACCTAACCCATCGATATTTCAGATAGTGTTTATTATCCGATCACGTTGGTTGATATCTCTAAAATTCCGTCTATTTAAGAGCTATTTAATGGTATATAGTAATCGCACCTAGCTTCAGAAGTTTTTGAGTTATCGTCAATAAACTGTTTTCAAAACCTTGTAAAATTAGTCTCAGTTTCAAAATTTAGTGTTTCAGTTCCTATTACACATTTCGAATTGCTACTGTTTCCTAAAATTCATTTATATAGTATACTTCAAATATCTTATGTAGTTTCTGACACTAAATTTTTTGTTATATTTTATTTGGAGCTTTCAAACAATTGAAATTTTCGTAAATTCACATTTCTTCAACAAAATAATTACAATATTTTATTCCATCATATATGTAAGCATTGTTAATTTATAGTACCCATTATTCATTTATTATTTTTCTAAATATGATCTACGTATTGCTTATTTAATTCTCAACTTTAATATAATTAAAAATACAAGATTTAATGTTATTTTGATGTAAAATATTGTGTGCGGTAGTTGGAAAACTTGCAATCATGACGTCAACCCTCCCGCTAATAAAAGGGGCTGTCGGCATGATTGCGGGGGCATTCTTCATCGAACAGTGAACGTGAACAGTAAGAATTGAAGTACTGTATTGTGGTTCTGCAAGAATATTATGTAAGTTGCATGTAATGTTTTAATTGCTCTATTTTATTTGCCTATTGTGTTCTTTCATGTTCTAAATGCTTTATCCACACTGTGAATTACTTAAAATACCAAAAATGCCACCCAACAATGTATTGCTGTTTAGTTATAGTAAAGTAAACATGTAATTATGAGTTTAAACTGTTATTTAATTAAATTATCATATGCGTTGCTAATTAAGTTAAACCTGTATCATTGTTTCGAATAATAAATTTATCTTTTACCCTATAAAAAGCCTTTATTCTACAATTCAGAAGTGGGATGGTAACTCTAAATATTGGTCATTCTAATGTGTGATTTTTTTTTTTTTTTTTTTTTTTTTTTTTTTTTTTTTTTTTTTTTTTTTTTTTTTTTTTTTTTTTTTTTTTCTTATTCTTTTTCTTCTTCCTGTCGAGAATTATTATGGACAACCCGACAAGGCTACTTTCTCCTATTTTGGGGAACGGCCACACATCAAGGAATCGGAGTATTGGCGACAGATGTCGCCATTCGTCGGCACGCTCACCATGTAGTCGAGTAGTCAACCCGACTAGCCATGACTCAAATATCCGCCAGTCTCGGAGAATTCTGCGCACACCGGACAGCGATCGACATCGATCACGCAGTCCGGTGCACACTCCGCGCATCAACCGGCATTCGCGTGCACATTCACGCCACAGCAGGACGCACGGTCACAAGCCGTGTAACAGCCGGGCTCAGTCACCTGGCCGTAGGTCGCGCGGTCACAGGCAGTATAGCAGCCGGGCCCAGTCACCTGGCCGCAGATCGCGCGGTTACGAGCCTTGCGGTAGCAGGGCTCCTTCGCACGGTCACAAGCCGTGTAACAGCCGGGCTCAGTCGCCTGGCCGTAGGTCGCGCGGTCACAGGCAGTATAGCAGCCGGGCCCAGTCACCTGGCCGCAGATCGCGCGGTTACGAGCCTTGCGGTAGCAGGGCTCCTTCGCACGGTCACAAGCCGTGTAACAGCCGGGCTCAGTCGCCTGGCCGCAGGTCGCGCGGTCACAGGCAGTGCAGCAGCCGGGCCCAGTCACCTGGTAGCAGGGCTCCTTCACCTGGTGATAGGTCACGCAGCGGCTTATCGCGTGGTGATGAGCGTCAACAGAACGGCAGCCACAGAACGTACCACAATATTCATGCTATGGAGCATGGTCAACATCACAGCAATGCAGTACGAGGAGCAAGAGGTAACACTACCGTCTCTTACAGTAGAGGCGGTGGTGATTTATTAAACTCTAATACTGGTACTCAGAATAATGATGTAAATATTTTAGTTAGGGCATTAAAATCTTTAGTCCCGGATCATGAGAAAATTAATTCATTCAATAATACTGTACCAGAATTTGACCCTGCAAGAAAAGAGCAGACAATGGCGATGTGGTTGCACAAAGTGAATGAATGTGCTAATTCACTTTGCACTTCCGAAACTAATGGGTGTCGCTAAGCGTTGGTACGAAGGATTGCCATCGGTGCTTTTTTCTTGGAGTGAATGGCAGACAAAGTTGTTGACAGCTTTTCCCTCTGAGGAAAACTACGGTCAGATGTTGTCGGATATGTTGGTTAAGCGCGCTCGTTTTGGTGATTCCCTAGAAGAATATTTTTATGATAAAATTTCCCTTATTAATCGATGTAGTATAACTGGCAAGCGGGCTGTTGAGTGTGTTCTCCATGGCATTGATGACAGGGCTGTTAGGCTTGGAGCTGAAGCCGCTCAGTACGAGGATTTGGATAAATTGCTGACTTATCTAAGGAATTCAAGATCCTTGAAACAAAATTCTGATCGTAAACATGGTAATAAAAATCAACCGGCCACAAATACGTCAGATAATAGGGCAAAGAATCCAAGCTCCAAAGATAGGGTCCTTCGCTGCAATAATTGTAAGCAGGAGGGTCATTTTGTAAGTCAATGTACGCAACCCATTAAAAAGTGCTCTAAATGTCAGCGTGTTGGTCATGATGCAGAGAATTGTTTTTCAAAAACAATGCCAATTCAAAAATCAGTTAATAAAGTAAATGTTGACTCCACTACCTCAAGTAAATATTTTAAGTCTGTTCATGTTAATAATATAGAAATGAATTCCTTTGTTGATCTTGGCAGCGAATGCTCGATGCTTAAACAATCTGAATTACCTAGATTGGGGAATATAGAGGTTATTACTAGTGAGCTACCTACACTAAAGGGGTTCGGTAATTCTGTCGTTCATGCGATAGGTAAGATAAGGGCCATGATTGATATTGATGGGGTAAAGGCAGAAGTAGAGTTATTAATTGTTCCCGACGATGCCATGCAGGTACCCCTTATGATAGGACAAACTTTCACGGAGCAACCTCATGTGATGATACAGAAAACTAGTGAACGTTTTGACATTTTGTTTAATGGATTAAATCAGTTTGTCAACTGTGCCAAGATTAAAGTCCTAAATTATAAATCCGCTCGAGTAACAGGTATAATAGTTTTGGAAGTTTACACAGAGCCCAAATTTACAGGTGATCTTTACATTGAGGGAGCCCTTCGAACTAAAGATAATTGCATGTATTTTATTTCATCAGGGATTTATCAATTTAATAATGAAGGTAATGGACAAATAGTTGTAAATAACTTAAATGCTAAAACTCTACATTTAGAAGAAAATACCATTGTAGCTAGAGGCATTATTGCAAATCAGGAAAAAATTAAAAACGTCTCGTATGTTACTGCTAATTCATTACTACAAGATCAACAAAGGAGTACTATCTGTCATTCCGATTTACATATTTGTGGTGATCTTGACCCGTCTATAATTAAAAACTTACTTAACTTACTTAACGAGTATCGTCATTGCTTCGCATTCACACTCTCTGAGTTAGGACATTCCTCGGTTTGTGAAATGAATATTGACCTGCATAGTGATGAACCTGTAGTTTACAGACCTTACAGACTGGCAATGAAGGAAAAGGAAATAGTAAGGGAGATGGTAGATGAACTCGTGCAAAATAATATTGTACGCCCTTCGGTTTCCCCATTTGCCAGTCCTATCATACTTGTGCGGAAAAAGACTGGAGATTATAGGTTGTGTATTGATTATAGAGCCTTAAACAAAAACACTATACGTGAGAATTATCCAATGCCTCTCATAGACGACCAAATTGATGCATTAGCTGGTAATATATACTTCACTGCCCTTGATTTGGCATCTGGTTATTACCAGATATCAATTAGGGAGCGAGATAGATATAAAACTGCGTTTGTCACGCCGGAGGGACACTTTGAATTTACTAGGATGCCCTTCGGTTTAGCTAATGCGCCAGCAACATTTCAACGGATGATGCACCAAGTTCTGGGTAATTTGCGCCATAAGGAAGCGTTAGCATACCTAGATGATATAATAATCCCGTCAAACACCATTGAAGAAGGTATGACACGGTTAGAATCCGTACTAGTTTTGCTGTCGGAAGCAGGTCTTACACTTAAATTGTCAAAATGCTTTTTCTTTGGTCGGTCAGTTACTTATTTAGGATTTGAAATATCAAGTGAAGGCATTCAACCAGGCTCTGCAAAAGTAGAGGCTGTACAACAATTTCCAGTACCAAAAACTCAACATAACGTTAGGCAGTTTTTGGGACTGGCTAGTTTCTTTCGTAGATTCGTAAAGGGATTCGCGATAATTGCAAAGCCACTCACACAATTACTTAAAAGGGATGCTCCTTGGGTATGGGGAACTGACCAACAGAACGCATTTGATACTCTAAAATCAATTTTAGTTCAAAAACCAATATTAGCTTTGTATAATCCAAATGGTATTACAGAACTGCATACCGACGCATGCAAAATTGGTATCGCTGGTATATTATTTCAGAGAAATAAACAGAATGACTTAAAGCCCGTTGCCTATTTTAGCCGGCAAACCAGTCCAGAGGAACAAAACTATTGCTCTTATGACCTAGAAACTCTGGCAGTTATAGCTTCATTGCAAAAATTTCGTGTTTATCTAGTGGGTATACATTTTAAAATAATAACCGACTGTAATTCACTAAGATCCACATTTATGAAACGCGATATGCTTCCTAGAGTAGCCAGATGGTGGACTCAAATGCAGGAATTTGATTTTGATATTGAATATAAACCAGGGGTTTCCATGGTTCATGTCGACGCTTTGAGCCGCAACCCATCTATCAATTATAGTAATTCTGAACAATTGGTAAACTCAGTAACAGAAACTGATTGGCTTTCAACCGTACAAAATTCAGATTCTGAAGTTCAACGGATTATTGGAATTTTAACAAACTCTGATTTTAATGACGTTTTAGATATAAAGCAAAATTTTAAGTTTAAAAATGGCAAGTTATTTAGGGTTACAGCTGATGGAGATAGATGGGTTGTACCAAAGGGCGTTCGATGGCAAATAGTAAAACAAAATCATGATGACATAGGTCACTTTGCTTTAGATAAAACATTGGAAAAGATAAAGTCTCATTATTGGTTCCCAGACATGCGTGCTTTTGTCACGAAATATGTAACATCTTGTCTAGAATGTGCGTACAGTAAAACACCAGGTGGGAAAAAGCCAGGTTTTTTGCATCCGATACATAAGGTTAACGTACCGTTTGACACGATTCATATGGATCACGTTGGACCATTTGTACGCAGTACCAGAGGGAATATTTATATTTTGGTATTAATTGATGCTTTTACTAAGTACATTTATTTAAAACCAGTTAAGAACACAAAATCCAATACAACCATTAGAGTTATGCGTGAATTTATAAGTATTTTTGGCGTACCTAAACGAATAATATCTGACCGTGGTACTTCCTTCACAAGTGATAATTTCAAAAAATTTATTACAGAAAAGGGCATTAAGCACATTTTAAATGCAGTTGCTACCCCAAGGGCCAACGGACAGGTGGAAAGGTATAACAAGGTAATAGTAGATTCATTAACAGCTAAATGCGTTGGTACTTCCGAAAGCAAATGGGACGACCACCTGCCTGATGTCCAATGGGGTATCAATAACACATTTAATAAAGGGATTAATAAAACTCCTGCAGAGGCTCTATTTGGGATAAGACCACATGGTTCAAGTGATAGTAAAATCACTACAGCAATAGATGATGATGTCACATCGGCCAATAAAAGTCTTGAAGAGATTCGTAGTGAAGTTTCTTCTCATATTGAATCTGTTCAAGAAATTCAAAAGGCGACCTTTGATAAGTCTCGTTGCAAACCATTACAGTATAGTGTTGGGGATTTAGTCAGAGTAGAACGCCAAATACCTGCTACAGGTAGTAGTAAAAAGCTAATACCAAAGTACCAAGGCCCATACAAAATTACTCATGTTTTCGATAATGATCGTTATCAAGTAGAGGATACGCCACTAACTAGAAAAGGAAATAAAAGGTACTCTGGTGTTATTGCTATAGATAAGTTGAAACCATGGGTTTGTTTTAATAGACCACATGATGATACATTTTTAAGTGACAAAGAATCTGAAAGGTCTGAAAACAACTAAATTATTGATTTTATTACATACTTTTTTTTTCAGATAGGCCAATGGGGTCTAATAATGGTGACCAATGGGGTCTAATGTTATTGTAAGACCAATGGGGTCAAATGTCACTAAGACCAATGGGGTCTAATGTTATTGTAAGACCAATGGGGTCTAATGTTATTGTAAGACCAATGGGGTCTAATGTTATTGTAAGACCAATGGGGTCTAATGTTATTATAAGACCAATAGGGTCAGTAGATGATTATAAGATTTCTTTAGGTATATATCATAGTTATGGGGACCAATTGGGTCTATATTCACAAATTAATATTGTAGATAGGTTATTCTCATACTTCTATTTAATTATTCTAAAAATTGTATTTACAAGATTGTATTTGGTTAAGTACGAGGACGTACAAATAATTGGATGGCCGACTGTAAGCATTGTTAATTTATAGTACCCATTATTCATTTATTATTTTTCTAAATATGATCTACGTATTGCTTATTTAATTCTCAACTTTAATATAATTAAAAATACAAGATTTAATGTTATTTTGATGTAAAATATTGTGTGCGGTAGTTGGAAAACTTGCAATCATGACGTCAACCCTCCCGCTAATAAAAGGGGCTGTCGGCATGATTGCGGGGGCATTCTTCATCGAACAGTGAACGTGAACAGTAAGAATTGAAGTACTGTAGTTGTGGTTCTGCAAGAATATTATGTAAGTTGCATGTAATGTTTTAATTGCTCTATTTTATTTGCCTATTGTGTTCTTTCATGTTCTAAATGCTTTATCCACACTGTGAATTACTTAAAATACCAAAAATGCCACCCAACAATGTATTGCTGTTTAGTTATAGTAAAGTAAACATGTAATTATGAGTTTAAACTGTTATTTAATTAAATTATCATATGCGTTGCTAATTAAGTTAAACCTGTATCATTGTTTCGAATAATAAATTTATCTTTTACCCTATAAAAAGCCTTTATTCTACATATAGTATAGTTTTCTTGTACTTATAGTTATCAGTTAGTTTCCTAGTTGTTAATGCTACATTTTGAGCTAATTTTAGTGACTTAATTACTAATTAACATTAACTAATTTCATCATTCTCAGATCAATTATAAATATAAATATATCACAATTTCTGCATATTCTTGTTATTCTTTTCCTCTAAATACAGTTCCAGTACCTTGTCACCATGTCCATGAGCCAAGTCGTTGCTCCTGGTAATCTAGGTGAGCTATTAAACTCGGAGGAGAATGTCACTAACACCGCAAACAGACTCCTCCAAGAGGCCAAGAGCCAGCTGCTATTGTCGGGTAATCTTAAGACCTCCATCAAGGAAACGGTGACCAACAGCCTTAATGGGCTTTATAACCTAGTGGTCAACCTCTCTGAGTCCCGACAAACCCTGCAGCTAGAGCTTGGTAAGCTCAAGTTGCAACTCAAAGAAGACCTTTTGGACATAGAGAAAAGGCATAGTGAGCAACTAGCCGAGCTTGCTCTTTCTAATACTCCGAGTAATGGAGCGCCTCCTGAAGCATCTAGGTCTTCACCTTCCGACAAGCTTATGAAGGAGCTCGTTGCCAACCTTCGTTCGCACACAGAGGCGATGGAGGAGTGCAAACGCCACACTGTAGCACTCTCCGACCAGCTCAAACAGGCGCCTTCTCAGTTTGTTGTCGGAGGGCCGTCTTTTGCTGAAATGGCAGCCCGTCGAGGAACACCAAAACCTTCCTTACACTCGATGGTCGTATCTTCATCGGACACTAAGGATACCAGTGATGAAGTCATAAACAGGATTCGGACTGCCGTTAACGCCAAGACGGAGGGGGTGAGAGTGGCACGGTTAAGAAAGGCAAAAGATCAGAAGGTAATTATCGGATTTGGGACTAAGGACGAGCTAAACAGAGTTAAAGCTAAAATACAGGCGTCCGGAAATTCGCTACTGGTTGAGGACGTTAAGAACAAGGACCCACTGGTCATACTGAAGGAAGTCATGGCTTACAACACTGATGAGGACGTCGTGACGGCAGTCAAGGAGCAAAATGCTCACTTACTTAAGGATGTTGCTGCAGAAGACCTACGAGTTGCCGTCAAGTACCGCCGCAGGACAAGGAATCCTCACATGAGCCATGTCGTACTACAGGTTTCCCCTGGGGTGTGGAGAAGGCTTATTGCAGCAGAGAAAATACATGTGGATCTGCAGAGAGTGAGCGTATCCGACCAATCGCCTCTCGTGCAATGCTCAACATGTTTGGGATACGGCCACAGCAGAAAATACTGCAAGGAGACCACCCCCCTCTGCAGCCACTGTGGCGAAACCCACCTGCGCACAGACTGCCCATCTAGACAGGAGGATCAGTTACCACGTTGCCGAAACTGTGTGCTGGCCAAGAGCAGGACCACTAGCCACAATGCGTTCGCTGAGGAGTGCCCAATACGCAAGAAGTGGGATAACTTAGCAAGATCGACAATAGCGTATTGCTAAAGTTCTCCCACGGGCATTTAAAGTATTACAAGCCAATCTGCAACGTAAAAGACTCGCCACACAGGAGCTTCACGAGGAAGCAGTCAAGCAAAAAGTCAGCTTTGCTCTCGTCCAAGAACCATATATTGGTTCCACCGGTGAGCTGAAACAGTACACGGGTACAAGGGTCGTTCAGTGCACATCGGGAAGAACTAAACCTGTTAAGTCTGCAATTATTATTTACGACAATGACCTCGATGTACTGAGCGATCCTACAATAACTACGGAAAACATTGTTCCCGTTACTCTTAAAACTAGTAATTGGTCACTCGGAGTAGTATCCGTGTACTTTGAGAGCAACTTGACACTGGAGCCTTACTTAATACACCTAAAGCGAGTTCTGGACGAGATGCAAACTGACAAAATCATCGTAGGGGGAGATGTTAATGCGTGGAGTACGTGGTGGGGCAGTGTTGAGGAAGACGATCGAGGGGAATCACTGAGAAGTTTCCTTGATGAGGCGGACATGCATATCCTGAACGAAGGCACTGAACCAACATTCGACACAATCAGAGGAGGACGAAATCTTACAAGCCATGTAGATATAACCACATGCTCAGCGGGTCTCCTGGGTAAAGTGCTGGACTGGCGTGTTGACAAATCTGTAACCAGCTCTGACCACAACACGCTCACATATAAAATTGACCTAATCAAACCCTCAGAAGGAAGGCACAGCACCTCAACACGCATCTATAACACGCGGAAGGCCAACTGGAGTAGATTCACGGAGACTTTTAAAGCTAATCTAATCACTAAAGGTATAACACAAAACAATATTCAATTAATACAACAAAAAATAGATATAGAAAACATAGTTAAACAATACATAGAAAGCATTAAAGAATCTTGTAACAGTAGTATACCTGCAATAAAAACAAATAAAAATTTAAGAAACTTACCTTGGTGGACCGACGATCTGGAACAGTTGAAGAAGGCCATGGTCACGAAGAAGCGAAGAATCCGGAACGCAGCTCCCTCCCGAAGATGCCATGTCGTAGACGAGTACCTGAAAGCAAAGAAAACTTATGAAGATGCAGCCAACAACGCACAAACAGATAGTTGGAAACAGTTCTGTACCAAGCAAGATAGGGAAAGTCTATGGGATGGCATATATCGCGTAATTAAGTGCTCTATCAAAAAGAAGGAAGATCAATTGCTTGCTAATAATGGACGAGTGCTGAATCCAGAAGAGTCTGCAGAGTTACTGGCTAGTACATTTTTCCCGGCTGACGACCCCACAACTGAGAATATAACCCACTTCGAAATAAGAAAACAGGCAGAAAGCACTGAACAACCAGAAACGGGAATACTTGACCCGCCTTTTACTGAAGCAGAAATTAAATCCACAATTAACAGTTTTAATCCCAAAAAGGCCCCTGGACCCGACGGAATCACAGCAGACATATGCCATGCCGCAATATACGCCGAACCACAAATATTCCAGAATATAGTAAACAAATGTCTGAGCTTGGGGAGCTTTCCGAGTCCATGGAAGGAGGCCTCAATCGTAGTTCTCAGAAAACCAGGCAGAACAGACTACACACAAGCCAAATCGTACAGACCGATCGGCCTCCTTTCAGTGGTCGGAAAGGTCTTTGAGAAGTTGATTATGAACAGAATCAGATGGCATATTAAATCGGGAACAAACCCCAGACAGTATGGCTTTGTTCGACAAAAATCTACCGAAGATGCCCTTTATGACCTTACACAACACATCAGATCTAACCTAAAACAAAAAGAAATTACATTAGTCATCTCGTTGGATATAGAAGGGGCATTTGACAACGCCTGGTGGCCGGCCATAAAGTGTCAACTGGCTCGCAGAGGATGTCCACCAAACCTCAGGGGCGTTGTCAATGACTATTTTCAAAATCGAACAGTAGTCTTAAACTATGCTGGAGCCACAACAAGAAGACCAACTACTAAGGGGTGCGTGCAAGGCTCTATAGGGGGTCCAACATTCTGGAACATACTACTGGATCCACTTTTAGACGAACTACAAGAGAATAGAGTCTTTTGCCAGGCGTTCGCGGACGATGTAGTGTTGGTCTTCTCGGGACAAACCACCAATCAAATCGAGAGAGAGGCAAACGATGCCCTCGCGCGTGTGCTCGAGTGGGGCATCAAAAACAAGCTCAAATTTGCTGCACAAAAAACACAGGCAATGGTAATAACAAATAAGCTAAAATTTGATGTCCCATACGTGCGCATGGGCGGGGTCGCCATCCAGATGGTTAACGAAATCAAGGTGTTGGGGCTTATCATCGATAACAAACTGACGTTCAACAGTCACGTGTCACAAATATGCCACAAAGCTGCTAACATTTACAAAATGGTATCGAGAACAGCCAAACTAGAATGGGGGTTGAATCCTGAAATTGTCAGAACGATTTACTTAGCGGTTATTGAACCCATAATCTTGTACGCTGCAAGTGCCTGGTCACCGGCAGCAAATAAAATCATGACTCAAAAGAGGCTAAATAACATCCAAAGAGGATTTGCCCAAAAGATCAGCAAAGCATATAGGACGGTCTCTCTAAACTCAGCACTAGCGCTCGCCGGACTAATACCTCTTGACATCAGGATACATGAAGCGGCACAACTATACATCGAAAAAAGAGTCGATCTAACACCCGAAGAGGACATTCGACTAGTGGAAGATCGCGTGTGCTGGAAAGAGGCGCCACACCCAGCTGAAGAAATTGAAATGGATTACGTCGGTTTGGGCGAAATGCTGCCAGAAGACATGGAACACCACCAACTTCCAAAAGCACAAATCTACACAGATGGTAGTAAAGAACAAGACAAGGTCGGAGCAGCATTCTCGTGCTGGATCGACGGATCCGAGAGACATACAAAAAAGATGAAACTGGAGTCGTATTGCACGGTTTTCCAAGCTGAACTTTATGCTATTTATCAAGCTACAGAACTAGCACGCAGACTAAAACACGAAACGGTGGCCGTGCTATCCGACTCCAGATCTTCATTGGATTTAATTAAAAAAGTTAACACATTTCATCCGTTGGCCTTCAATATAAAGAAAAATATCGCAACACTCGAAAAATCCGGATGTAAAATAAAACTATATTGGATAAAAGCGCACGTTGGAATTCCTGGCAACGAACGTGCAGACGTCTTGGCAAAAGAAGCAGCGCACAATAAAAAACTAGCGGCCTGCTATGATAGGCGTCCGATATCGCATATCAAAAAAGAAATTCGGAATCAATCTATATACCAATGGGACAATAGATACAGAACACAAACTACAGGCCAAGTTACAAAACTATTCTTCCCTGACATAACCCTAACCTACAGACTAATAAGAGAAATAAAAATCACGCCAATCATAACGCAAATACTCACAGGACACGGAGGGTTTTCAGCTTATCTCAAAAGATTCAAATGTAAAGAAACCTCATCATGCATCTGCGATCAAGACACTGAAGAATCAATAATTCACCTCATATTGGATTGTCCTAAATACACAAATACACGACACGACTTAGAAAGTGCCACAGACACACAACTCACACTACAAACGTTGCCTGAATTCATTGGCAACAAAAAATCAAGACCTTATTTCCTACGCTACTGCTCGGAAATAGCTAGCGAGGTGATAAAACGAAATAAGACACGTTAATAATAATAATATAAAAAAAAAAAAAAAAAAAAAAAAAAAAAAAATGTATATATACATAATTATATGTATATCTAAATAGATAAACAAACCAACATCACAAAATGAAAGAAAATCTAAGAAGAAGAATACGAACATCGATCAATAGATAAGAAGATAACTAAATAAAGTATAAAAACAGTATTCAAGATAAATAAAGGCTCCGACCACTATATCGGAGGAAGAAAATAAAGAAACTTATAAAAAAAAAAAAAAAAAAAAAAAAAACCTAACCTAACCTAACCTAACCTAACCTAACCTTTTTTTTTTTTTTTTTTTTTTTTTTTTTTTTTTTTTTTTTTTTTTAACGTGAGGGAAATGCATTACGCATTCCCCGCCGCTGGGAGGCGACGGGGATATGTGGGACTCTCCCCCATGAACCCAATAAGATCCACAGGGGCATACCCACTAAAAACCTCACACTTTGCCTGCATCAGCGCATAATCGGCGGGGAGGCGGGGTCGCTATAGCATTCTACCGCCAACCCCGCCAGCGCTATCCGCCCTGTAAAGGGGCGGATTCTTCTCTCCCCCCTATGTAGAGGTAGGGGGGTACAGGACTTTCAGTGCAGAGGCCAGTGCAATGCAGAGGTGGGTCTCCCAACCCAGCCTCCGCGGGCCTCTGCTCAGCAAGGCAACGGGGCTCCGTCACCTCGCTGACCCTTTGGCGCATGGGTGCGCGACATCAGACGGAGAGGTGGGCCACATCAGGAAGACATGGGCACCACCTCCCCACCCGTGGCAGCTGGAGCAGGGGTCGACCGCGAAACTGCGGCCTTCCCCGTACCCTTTCGAGGCACGCGAGCCCCACAGGGCTTGGTGCCGATCGGGTGGTCGGCCTTTAGACCCGCGGCAGCACAGGCTGTGCAATGCGGGTCCCTGGCACACAACTTGGCCAGGTGGCCGACCTCGCCGCAGCGGTAGCACTGCGTGCGGCGATCCACCTCGGACGTGCAGACGTGCTGCACGTGCCCATTGAGTAGGCAGCGGAAGCAGCGGGTGGGTCTGGCCTCCAGCAGTTTCACCTGCGCCGAGACCCATCCCACTAGCAGCCTACCCTGAGCCACCTTTTTGGCCGCTGCCACAGGGCAGCGCACCCATACGCTGCCAAGGCCGGAGGGGGTTCTTCGCACCTCCCCCGCCTTGACCTCGCCGACCGTGCAGCCACCCGTACGGGCTACTGCGGCCGCGACACTCTCGGACGTCGCGCAGTCGTCCAGGCCAGAAATGCGCATTTCTGCGCACTTGGTGGGCCTGGAGACCCGGACGTCCTCGGCACCCAGTGCCTCTCTCAACTTTGCGGCGAGGGCGTCAGCCTTCTCGCCGCTTTCCGCCCCCGGTAACTCGAAGATGCGGGCACCGGACACCGCCTGCCTGAATCGCAGGTCGGTGATGCCGATGTCCGCAAGGGGCACCTTGTCCATGGCCGTGGCGAGGACCGCCGCGTAGGACAGGCCGCGCTCCACCGCGCCCGGCTGCAGCGTGATGACTACAGCCGATGAGCGCGGCGCGCGCAGCCTCGGTGCCCTCTTCTTCTTAGGCGCCTTCTTAGGCGCCTTCTTCGATTGGCCCTTTTTGGGGCCACCCGAGGGCTTGTTGGGTGCCTCGGGCTTCTTCTTCTTCCCCCTCTTGGCCACCGTGGACCAGCCTTCCTCCGTTAGGATGGGGCTGGCACGGCCGGTGGCCTCAGGGGCAGCCGACGCCGTAGAGGTTGAAGGCCGCGGAGGCTCCGCGACCCTCTTCCCCTTGGCCTGCTGCTTCTTTCCCTTGACAGGGTCCGAAGCAGCAGGCCGCAGTTTTGCGGCTTTCGCCGCAGGTACGAACTCCACCGGGGTTGGCGGGTCCGCACGTCTCTTGTCCGCCGCGAGGGGCGGACGGGTCCGCTGCTCAGTGGCGAGCTTCGCATCCACCATGGTACCGACCTGGCCCAGGATGTTGCGCGTCAGCACTTCGGCGTCCAGCGTAGAGGGGGGCGCCCTCGCAGCAGCGGCGGCCTCGGCCGCGCCCTGCTGCTTCGCCATTTGCAGGACCTCCCGGCGAAGATCCTGGAGGTCTTTGCTGAGGCGGTCATTATCCGCCTTCAGCTGCTTGCAGGCGTCCTGCAGCAGCGCATTCTCCTCGGAGATGGTGCGCTTGCCGAGGAGTTCCACATCGGCGCTTATTCGTGCAACAGCCTCTTTGAGGATGTGCACGAACTCCCCCTTCAGGTTGCGCGACTTTTGCGCAACCTTCCTGACTATATTAAGTCTCTCACCGATGGACTCCTTGATTCGAGACGCCGTCCTCTCGCAGGCGCTCGAGCCGGAATCTTCGGTGTCCCGGTCCTGGGCATGCTCCCGTGCGATGTCCTTATGGACGGAGATCGCGACCCAGTTGCGGATCTCCTCTTCGTTGTCCGCCTGAAATTGGCGGACATACGCGGCCCTCAGCTCGGCTTGGGCCTTGGCCGCACCGACATATTTGCCGGTGGTTGGCGGTCGGCCCCTGCCTCGCTTGGATGCGCTCCCGGAGCGCGATCCCGAAGCCGGCCTCGAGTCGCCCTCAGGCGATTGCGAAGCCGCTCGCGGCCGTTTCCGGTAGCTCTTGTCTACCGCCCCGACCGCGAGCTCTTCCGTGCTCATAAGGCTTGACGCGTCGCCGTCCGAAGTCGGCTCCGCGTCAGCTTCTGAGCCCGATCTGCTCAAATTCACTCTGCTCGGACGAGCAGATGAGTGGCGTTGGTTGCCCCCCCCAGAATACGAGGGGCAGACGGGTCCCGAAGGGCCCGCAGAGGATTCCCCAGCCGCGGAGCGGCCGGTACCTCCCTGGGGTAGTTTCTTTTTGCCAGGCGCCATTTCATTGATTTTTTCCTTTTTTATTAATCAGGGGTCAGGTCCCCTGAGACGTCCTCGGGACGGGGTTCGCCCCCGCCATCCAGCCCACGGCCGGACGTCAAAACTCGAGCTTGGGGTGATTTTATAGTGTTTTCTTCACGCGGCCCCCAGCCAATAAAGGCAAGAGACCCCCGTCCCTGTCCCAAAAAGAACAGGATTACGGGTTCGGCCGGCGGTGGCCAACTGCCATGCCCGACTGCCACTCTCGTGAACAGCCGGACCCGCCGCCCGCGCTCGTAACCACCTCCCCCTCCAGAAGGAGAGGAGGAAACAAGCACTCCGCCGTCGCCGCTGCTCGGAATAAGTCCGAGACGCCGACCGGCACTCCGCACCTCGCAAAACCGCAAAGTGCGGACCAACAACGACGGTGACCACAGGGTCGCCGCCCGGCCAGACAAAAGGCGTCTGACCAGACCCGCCGCTATGATCGCTTCTCGCGAGAAAAGCGATCCCAACTCAGCCGGTCGCTTGTCCGCATCCCAGTCACGTCTGAAAACAGACGCGTACCGGGAGCGAACTTCCCCACCCCCCAGCGACCGACTATGACCGCTCCTCAATGAATGAGGAGCGATCCCACGTGTCTGGTTTTGGTCCGCGCCGGTAAAAACCGGTACCGCGCACATCTGCACGGCGTTCCCCTATCCGCCACCCGGGGACGCGCCCGGTCCGAGACCAGAAAACTCGGCCAGCCGAAGCTGCCGGGAACCTAACCTAACCTAACCTAACCTAACCTAACCTTTTTTTTTTTTTTTTTTTTTTTTTTTAACGTGAGGGAAATGCGTTACGCATTCCCCGCCGCTGGGAGGCGACGGGGATATGTGGGACTCTCCCCCGTGAACCCAATAAGATCCACAGGGGCATACCCACTAAAAACCTCACACTTTGCCTGCATCAGCGCATAATCGGCGGGGAGGCGGGGTCGCTATAGCATTCTACCGCCAACCCCGCCAGCGCTATCCGCCCTGTAAAGGGGGCGGATTCTTCTCTCCCCCCTATGTAGAGGTAGGGGGGTACAGGACTTTCAGTGCAGAGGCCAGTGCAATGCAGAGGTGGGTCTCCCAACCCAGCCTCCGCGGGCCTCTGCTCAGCAAGGCAACGGGGCTCCGTCACCTCGCTGACCCTTTGGCGCATGGGTGCGCGACATCAGACGGAGAGGTGGGCCACATCAGGAAGACATGGGCACCACCTCCCCACCCGTGGCAGCTGGAGCAGGGGTCGACCGCGAAACTGCGGCCTTCCCCGTACCCTTTCGAGGCACGCGAGCCCCACAGGGCTTGGTGCCGATCGGGTGGTCGGCCTTTAGACCCGCGGCAGCACAGGCTGTGCAATGCGGGTCCCTGGCACACAACTTGGCCAGGTGGCCGACCTCGCCGCAGCGGTAGCACTGCGTGCGGCGATCCACCTCGGACGTGCAGACGTGCTGCACGTGCCCATTGAGTAGGCAGCGGAAGCAGCGGGTGGGTCTGGCCTCCAGCAGTTTCACCTGCGCCGAGACCCATCCCACTAGCAGCCTACCCTGAGCCACCTTTTTGGCCGCTGCCACAGGGCAGCGCACCCATACGCTGCCAAGGCCGGAGGGGGTTCTTCGCACCTCCCCCGCCTTGACCTCGCCGACCGTGCAGCCACCCGTACGGGCTACTGCGGCCGCGACACTCTCGGACGTCGCGCAGTCGTCCAGGCCAGAAATGAGCATTTCTGCGCACTTGGTGGGCCTGGAGACCCGGACGTCCTCGGCACCCAGTGCCTCTCTCAACTTTGCGGCGAGGGCGTCAGCCTTCTCGCCGCTTTCCGCCCCCGGTAACTCGAAGATGCGGGCACCGGACACCGCCTGCCTGAATCGCAGGTCGGTGATGCCGATGTCCGCAAGGGGCACCTTGTCCATGGCCGTGGCGAGGACCGCCGCGTAGGACAGGCCGCGCTCCACCGCGCCCGGCTGCAGCGTGATGACTACAGCCGATGAGCGCGGCGCGCGCAGCCTCGGTGCCCTCTTCTTCTTAGGCGCCTTCTTAGGCGCCTTCTTCGATTGGCCCTTTTTGGGGCCACCCGAGGGCTTGTTGGGTGCCTCGGGCTTCTTCTTCTTCCCCCTCTTGGCCACCGTGGACCAGCCTTCCTCCGTTAGGATTGGGCTGGCAGAGGTGGTGGCCTCAGGGGCGTCCGTCGCTGCCGATGTCGAAGGCTGCGGCTGATCCGCAACCTTCCTCTTCTTGGGCTTCTTGGAAGCGTCGGCCTGCGCTGCAACCGCTTGAGCAGGCTTCTTCGCCGCTGGCAGACTCACGGCGGGTGCCGAAGAGTCCGCGCGCTTCCGGTCGGCCGCAAGAGGAGGGCGCAACCGCGGCAACCTAACCTAACCTTTTTTTTTTTTTTTTTTTAACGTGAGGAAATGCGTTACGCATTCCCCGCCGCTGGGAGGCGACGGGGATATGTGGGACTCTCCCCCGAACCCAATAAGATCCAGGGGCCTACCCACTAAAACCTCACCTGCCTGCTCTGCGCTTTGGATGGCGGGGAGGCGGGATCGCTGCAGCATTCTACCGCCAACCCCGCCAGCGCTGTCCGCCCTGTAGAGAGGGGCGGACACTCCTTGGTGCCCCCTTGTATAGGAGGGGGCTGCAGGACTTCAGCGGAGGCCTTTTTGAGTGCGGAGTTGGGTCTCCCAACCCAAGCTCCGCAGGCCTCCTGTGGCAGGGGACTGTGGATGTCCCCTGCACCTCTTCAGTGTGCGCACGGTGCACGGTGCGCACACACGACCCGGGCCTCTGTTAGGCGGGCGGCAGTTCTGCCCTTGTCTGCCGCCCTGAGACCGGGTCTTATGGCGGCTGGAAGAGGGCGTTGTCTGCCCTTCCCCGCCGCCGGGGTCTTCGGGCGCGGATCGGGAGCACGGAGTTGAGTTCCCGCTCCCTTTCCGCGGCCTCTTTGAGCGCCATCACTTCTTCACAGAAGTCTGCGATGGCGCTCCAGGACCCCTCACTCCCTACCATCTCTTCGATGATAACTGGGAGCGAGAGGTCCGACCCCACTTCCGCAACGAGTGTCCGGCGCTGCACAGCCCAAGCAGGACAATGCTCGAGCGTGTGCTGCGCCGTGTCCTCGTTGCCCCCACAGTGGTGGCAGGAGGTAGACTCCTCCCTGCCAGCCACTCGACACAGGTAACTGCCGAAGCAACCATGCCCTGACAGTACCTGCGTCAGCCGAAACGTGAGTGTCCCGTGACGTCTGCCCAACCACCTCAGGATCTGGGAGCGGACGGCCTGGATCGTACGATGTCCCGCCGTCGGGCGGGCCAACCTGGCCGCCCACTCCAGCTCGAGGGCTCTACGGAGCTCCCTGAGGTGCCGTACAACGGCTCTGGGCGGAGGCCCATCGCCGCGACTCGCCTGCTCCTTGCGCCAGTAATAGGCGTCCGCAAGGGCTCTGGCCTCCAGGTCCCACGGCATGGATCCGGCTAGCAGACACGCTGCTTCGCCGGATACCGTGCGGTAGCCGCGGATGACCCGGATGGCCATTACGCGCTGCGGCCGCCGCAAGAAAGCGGCGCCGCGCGGCGTCAGACACTCCGCCCAGATCGGTGCTCCGTAGAGCGCCATCGACCGGGCTACGCCCATGTACAGACGTCGGACACTCTGTTTCGGCCCACCCAAATTCGGCAGCAGCCGCCCCAAGGCGGCCGCCGCTGCGGCCACTCTGGGCCCCAATCGCTCGAAGTGGGGGTTGAAGGTCCACCTGCCGTCGAGCAACAGCCCGAGATATCGCATGGTGGACCCTACGTTGATAGTAACCCCCCCAACGATGATGTGGGACCCAGCGGGTGGCGCTTTCCGAGGCCCATGGAAAAAGAGGGCCTCGGATTTTGGCAGCGCCACCTCCAAACCGAGGGCGCGAATGCGCCCCACCACGTGGGCCACTCCGGCCGTGGCGAGCAGAGACGCCTCCCTGTGTGTTTTCCCCCGGGACAGCACCAGTGTGTCGTCAGCGTAACACACCAGGCTGACACCCGGGAGAGTGGCGCCTCGCAGGACCCAATCGTACCCGATGTTCCACAGGAGAGGTCCGAGGACTGACCCCTGTGGAACACCGCACGTCACCTGCTTGGTGACCAGCCCGCCACGACCTTCGTAGGCAACCACTCTGTTGCCCAGATAGGCCCCGACTACCCGACGCAGGTACTCCGGCACTCCATGATATCGGAGCGCCTCGGTGATGACGCTCCACGGCAGAGTGTTGAAGGCGTTGGCGATGTCAAGAGACACCGCCAACAACACCCCGCCGCCCGACACTGCCTCGTCCGAGAGGGTCTTGACACGTAAGATCGCGTCGATGGTCGATCGACCCCCTCGGAAACCGAACTGGTGTTCGGACAGGTCGGGCCCTACCCTCGTCAGGTGCTTGACGAGGCGGACGGCGAGAATTCGCTCGAACAGCTTTCCCACCTCGCCAAGCAACACGATCGGCCGGTATGCGGATGGAGCATCAACCGGACGCCCCTCCTTCCGGAGCAGTACCAGCCTGCCTGCCTTCCACAGCTGTGGGAACTCTCCGCGTTGCAGGCAGGCGTCGAACAGCGTCAGCAGTCGGGGCCTTAGGGCCTTCAGTGCCAGGGCCAACACTCGGCCCGGCACGCCATCTGGTCCAGGGGCGGTGTTCTTCGCTTTGAGGCGAAGCACAGCCGCCCCCAGTTCCGCGGTAGAAACCGCCGGCACCTCGTCGTCCCCCCCGGCTACGTTTGAGCGCATAGGCGGGGGGGGGTGGTGCGTCCTCGTTGGGAAGAGGGTCGTCGTCACAGTCTCCAGGAACATGGGCTCCAGCGTCTGAGTCAGTGGAGGCGCCCAAGGGCGGAGTTTGCCCCGTACCAGCTGGTATGGGCGCCCCCATGGGTCGGCGTTGAGGGTGGACAGCTGTTCCCTCCGCGCCGCATCTTTGGCCCGACTGATGGCCAGTTGGAGGGACCGTCTGGCCCCTCTGTAGGCATCATACAGCCGGGCCTCCAGCTCGCGGTCTGTGCGGCGTCTTCGGCGCTGGCGCACGTACTCGCGCCTGAGCGCTGCGCACGATACGCGCAGCTCTGCCAGTTCAGCCGTCCACCAGTACACCTGACGTCGCGAAGGCCGCGACTTGGCCCGGGGCATCGCACTGTCGCAGATGTTGGACAGTGCATCCCGGAACCAAGCCGCCTCCTCATCAACCCCCGCGAACGTCGGTGAGCCGACCCAGGCCTGGACCAAGGCCGCCTCGAACACCATGCCCCTGTTGAGCTTAGATAGCACCCACCGGGGAAATGCCGGTGAGTGCGAACTCGACGACGATGACGACGAAGGGGTGGAAACGTCAAACCGAATGTATCGGTGATCCGACAGTGTCTCCACCCCCTCTAGGACCCTCCAGTGGGCGACCGTACGTGCGACAACAGGGCTAGCGAACGTGATGTCCACTATGGACCCGCCGTTTTGCCGCACGCACGTGTCGACCGAACCCCGGTTGAGGACGCACAGTCCCAACGTCAGCAACCACTCCTCCACGAGCTCGCCGCGAGCGTCGGTGGCGGGGGAACCCCAAGCCGTGCACTTGGCGTTGAGGTCCCCAAGAACGAGTACTGGGAGGGGGCGGTTCTGCCCAATCAGGGCCTCCAAGCTGTTGAGGAAAACCTCGAACTCAGCAAGGACCCTGTTGGGCGAGAAATAGACCCCCACAACCAAGATGTTGTCCGCCACCGCTGCGACGCAGCCTGGACGCCTGGCGACGACCCGCAGAGGAGTCGATGCGACGAGGGCAACGAGGCCCGATGAATCACCCGCCCAGTTGTCCCTGGGCGGGATGAAGTAGGGCTCCGCAACCGCCGCGACGTGGATCTCCCACTGCGCCAAGCTCTGGACCAGCAGGTCCTGCGCTCTGGCGCAGTGGTTGATGTTCGCCTGGAGGAATCGGTGGGCCATATCTTAATCGGACATGGTTACCACCTCTTCCCCAGCCGTCGCGGCCGGCAGGGTCGGTTGCGGAGCGACCTGCCCCCTCTTCTTCTTGGGCACCTTGGCAAGCTGCTTATCGCAGGCCTTGGTGCCCATGCGGTGATCCGCGGTCAGCCCAGCCGCCGCGCAGGCAGTGCAGTGAGGCGCTGACGTGCACTGTCGCGCGATGTGGCCGACCTGCCCGCAGCGGTAGCACTCACCGCTGCGGTCGACCTCCGACTTGCAGCTGACCCGGATGTGGCCCTTCTGCAGGCAGCGGAAGCAGCGAGTGGGTCGGGCCTCAAGAAGCCTAACTTGGGCCGAGACCCACCCGATAAGGAGGCGCTTTGCCTGCACCACCTTGCTTGCCGCCGCCATTGGACACCTCAGCCAGATGGCGCCCATGCCCGAAGGGCCACGGCGAATCTCGCCAGCCTTGATGGCATCAGGCCGGCATTCGCCCACCCGAGCAACGACGGAGACCACCTCCTCGGGGGTGATGGAGTCATCCAGGCCCGAGACGCGCAACTCCGCTGTCTTGATCGGCCTGGTGACCCTTATGTCTTCCGCAAACGCCTCCCGGAACCTGTTGGCGATGGAGTCGGCTTTGTCGCCGCTGCCGACCCCTGGTACCTCCAGGATCCGGGCCCCTGTCGCCGTCTCTTTGATCCGGACGGTGGTGACGCCCAGATCGGACAGGGGGACTCTGTCCCTAGCTTGGGACAGAACCGAGGCGTAGGTTACTCCCCGCTCCACCGCTTCCGGCTGCAGCTGTATAACGACAGCGGAGGAGCGCGGAGGACGCAGTTTTTGGGACTGCGTCTTCGTCTTCTTCTTGGCCTTCTTGGCCTTCTTGTTGGGGCCTGGCTTAGATGGGCCGCCAGGCACCTTGGGCTTTTTGGGCTTCCTGGCCACCACGGTCCAGCCTTCGTCAGCGGTGCTAGTGCTGGCGGTCGGTGCAGTGGTACCATTTGCAGTGGTGGGCGCGACCTGAGCAGATGCGCTGGTCGTTTTGCCCTTCCCCTTGCCCTTCTTTGAGGCAGTGGCAGCAGGAGGAGCAGGTGCAGCGACAGTTAGGCTCGCAGTTTTCTGCTTCTGCTGCGGCCTTTGCTGTGGCTTCTCCCGCTGATTTAGGGCTGCCTTCTTCGCGTCCGCGGCCAGTGGGGGTCGCAGACGCTTTTCAGGCAGCAGCCTATCATCCACCGCCTCAAATCGTGCATTGACCATGGTCCCCATCTGGACCATGATCCTCTGCACAAGGAGCTCCTCTCTGTCCGCGGCAAGCTGATCTCCTGGTACTGGGGCGGCTGGCAGCGACTGCCGCTTTGCTACCTCAACCTGGAGCTCGACGAAGTCCTTGCGCAGGTCCGCCAGCTCCTTCTGTAGGCGGGAGTTGTCCGCCTCCAGTCTGGTGCTTGCGGCCTGCAGCAAGGCTGTCTCATCAGAGACAGTCCGGCTCGAGAGCGTCTTCAGCGACGACGCGATCGTCTTCGCCGCTCTGTTCAGGGCCTTTTGGTACGTCCCCTTCAGGTTGCCAGACTTGGCGGCAACCTTCTGGATGACGTCCACGCTATCCCTGACAGCGTTGCTGACTGCCAGTGCTGTTTTGGTGTCATCACCAGCAGTCAGAGCAACCTCCATTGCCTTTCCTGAGGCATCAGCCCGCTGAGCGCACAGCTCAAGCTCATCCTCGGTCTGGCGGAGGTACGCTTCCTTCGCAGCTTGTTTGGTGGAAGCTGCAAAGGCGGCCCTAGTCTTGCCGAGCCCCACATGCTCGCCAGTCGTAGCAGGCCGACCCCTTCCACGTTTGGGAGTGTTACTCCCTGATGCCGAAAAGGCGTCGTCACTCGACAGGGAGTCCGATGCCGCACTCCCTGCCGAACAGGGTCTTTTGCGGTGACGTTTTACCGTCTTGCCGCTCACCCCACCATCACTCTTGACGCTCGTTGCGGAGTCGTAATCCGACCCCACAACGCTCATCCTCGAGCCCGCTAGGCTTTGAGAGCCAATGCAAGTGGTGCCCCCCCCAGAATACGAGGGGCAGACGGGCCATGGAAGGCCCGCAGAGGATTCTCCAGCCGCGGAGCGGCCGGTACCTCCCTGGGGTAGTTTTCTATCTTCACTTGACATTTGCATTGTTTGTTTCCTTTTTTATTCAACAGGGGACGGTCCCCTGCGACGCCCTTGGGACGGAGTTGCTCCCCCGCCATGCAGCCCACGGCCAGGCGTCAAAGCACGAGCTTCAAGGTAATTTTATAGTGTTTTCTTCACTTGGTCCCCAGCCAAGGCCAGAGACCCCCGTCCCTGTCCCAAAAAGAACAGGATTACGGGTTCGGCCGACGGTGGCCCACTGCCATGCCCGACTGTCACTTTCGTGAGCAGCCGGACCCGCCGCCCGCGCTTGCGTCCACCTCCCCCTCTCACAGAGAAGGGATCAAGCACCACGCCCATCGCCGCTACTCGGAATACGTCCGAGACGCCGACGGGCACATCCGCATCCCCGCAAAACCACGAAGAGCGGACCTCAACGACGTCGACAAAAGTCGCAGTCCGGCCGGGCAAAAGGCACCCGACCAGACCCGCCGCCGCAACGATCGCGTCCTCTCGCGAAGAGCGATCCCCGTGCCATGTCGCCAGTTCGCATCCACAGTCACGTCTGAAAACAGACGCGTACCGGGAGCGAACTTCCCCACCCCCCCAGCGACAGGCACCCTTGGTTTTTTATAGAGGTGTTCTCCTCGCAGCCCGTCCCGGCAAAGCCGATGCGAGCCCCCGTTCCTCTCAGTGAGGCTTACGGGTTGTCCGACGGTGACCGAAGTCGCCGTCCGGCCAGTCAAAACGCAACTGACCGGACCCGCCGCACCGATCGCGTCCTCGAGCAATGAGGAGCGATCCCACCGCCTAGTTTTGGTCCGCGCCGGTAAAACCGGTACCGCACACATGCACGGCATTCCCCTATCCGCCACCTGGGGACGCGCCCGGTCCGAGACTAGAAACTCGTCCAGCCGAAGCTGCCGGGAACCTAACCTAACCTAACCTAACCTTTTTTTTTTTTTTTTTTTTTTAACGTGAGGAAATGCGTTACGCATTCCCCGCCGCTGGGAGGCGACGGGGATATGTGGGACTCTCCCCCGAACCCAATAAGATCCAGGGGCCTACCCACTAAAACCTCACCTGCCTGCTCTGCGCTTTGGATGGCGGGGAGGCGGGATCGCTGCAGCATTCTACCGCCAACCCCGCCAGCGCTGTCCGCCCTGTAGAGAGGGGCGGACACTCCTTGGTGCCCCCTTGTATAGGAGGGGGCTGCAGGACTTCAGCGGAGGCCTTTTTGAGTGCGGAGTTGGGTCTCCCAACCCAAGCTCCGCAGGCCTCCTGTGGCAGGGGACTGTGGATGTCCCCTGCACCTCTTCAGTGTGCGCACGGTGCACGGTGCGCACACACGACCCGGGCCTCTGTTAGGCGGGCGGCAGTTCTGCCCTTGTCTGCCGCCCTGAGACCGGGTCTTATGGCGGCTGGAAGAGGGCGTTGTCTGCCCTTCCCCGCCGCCGGGGTCTTCGGGCGCGGATCGGGAGCACGGAGTTGAGTTCCCGCTCCCTTTCCGCGGCCTCTTTGAGCGCCATCACTTCTTCACAGAAGTCTGCGATGGCGCTCCAGGACCCCTCACTCCCTACCATCTCTTCGATGATAACTGGGAGCGAGAGGTCCGACCCCACTTCCGCAACGAGTGTCCGGCGCTGCACAGCCCAAGCAGGACAATGCTCGAGCGTGTGCTGCGCCGTGTCCTCGTTGCCCCCACAGTGGTGGCAGGAGGTAGACTCCTCCCTGCCAGCCACTCGACACAGGTAACTGCCGAAGCAACCATGCCCCGACAGTACCTGCGTCAGCCGAAACGTGAGTGTCCCGTGACGTCTGCCCAACCACCTCAGGATCTGGGAGCGGACGGCCTGGATCGTACGATGTCCCGCCGTCGGGCGGGCCAACCTGGCCGCCCACTCCAGCTCGAGGGCTCTACGGAGCTCCCTGAGGTGCCGTACAACGGCTCTGGGCGGAGGCCCATCGCCGCGACTCGCCTGCTCCTTGCGCCAGTAATAGGCGTCCGCAAGGGCTCTGGCCTCCAGGTCCCACGGCATGGATCCGGCTAGCAGACACGCTGCTTCGCCGGATACCGTGCGGTAGCCGCGGATGACCCGGATGGCCATTACGCGCTGCGGCCGCCGCAAGAAAGCGGCGCCGCGCGGCGTCAGACACTCCGCCCAGATCGGTGCTCCGTAGAGCGCCATCGACCGGGCTACGCCCATGTACAGACGTCGGACACTCTGTTTCGGCCCACCCAAATTCGGCAGCAGCCGCCCCAAGGCGGCCGCCGCTGCGGCCACTCTGGGCCCCAATCGCTCGAAGTGGGGGTTGAAGGTCCACCTGCCGTCGAGCAACAGCCCGAGATATCGCATGGTGGACCCTACGTTGATAGTAACCCCCCCAACGATGATGTGGGACCCAGCGGGTGGCGCTTTCCGAGGCCCATGGAAAAAGAGGGCCTCGGATTTTGGCAGCGCCACCTCCAAACCGAGGGCGCGAATGCGCCCCACCACGTGGGCCACTCCGGCCGTGGCGAGCAGAGACGCCTCCCTGTGTGTTTTCCCCCGGGACAGCACCAGTGTGTCGTCAGCGTAACACACCAGGCTGACACCCGGGAGAGTGGCGCCTCGCAGGACCCAATCGTACCCGATGTTCCACAGGAGAGGTCCGAGGACTGACCCCTGTGGAACACCGCACGTCACCTGCTTGGTGACCAGCCCGCCACGACCTTCGTAGGCAACCACTCTGTTGCCCAGATAGGCCCCGACTACCCGACGCAGGTACTCCGGCACTCCATGATATCGGAGCGCCTCGGTGATGACGCTCCACGGCAGAGTGTTGAAGGCGTTGGCGATGTCAAGAGACACCGCCAACAACACCCCGCCGCCCGACACTGCCTCGTCCGAGAGGGTCTTGACACGCAAGATCGCGTCAATGGTCGATCGACCCCCTCGGAAACCGAACTGGTGTTCGGACAGGTCGGGCCCTACCCTCGTCAGGTGCTTGACGAGGCGGACGGCGAGAATTCGCTCGAACAGCTTTCCCACCTCGCCAAGCAACACGATCGGCCGGTATGCGGATGGAGCATCAATCGGACGCCCCTCCTTCCGGAGCAGTACCAGCCTGCCTGCCTTCCACAGCTGTGGAAACTCTCCGCGTTGCAGGCAGGCGTCGAGCAGCGTCAGCAGTCGGGGCCTTAGGGCCTTCAGTGCCAGGGCTAGAACTCGGCCCGGCACGCCATCTGGTCCAGGGGCGGTGTTCTTCGCTTTGAGGCGAAGCACAGCCGCCCCCAGTTCCGCGGTTGATACCGCCGGCACCTCGTCATCCCCCCCGGCTACGTTTGAGCGCATAGGCGGGGGGGGGTGGTGCGTCCTCGTTGGGAAGAGGGTCGTCGTCACCGTCTCCAGGAACATGGGCTCCAGCGTCTGGGTCAGTGGAGGCGCCCAAGGGCGGAGTTTGCCCCGTACCAACTGGTATGGGCGCCCCCATGGGTCGGCGTTGAGGGTGGACAGCTGTTCTTTCCGCGCCGCATCCTTGGCCCGACTGATGGCCAGTTGGAGGGACCGTCTGGCCCCTCTGTAGGCATCATACAGCCGGGCCTCCAGCTCGCGGTCTGTGCGGCGTCTTCGGCGCTGGCGCACGTACTCGCGCCTGAGCGCTGCGCACGATACGCGCAGCTCCGCCAGTTCAGCCGTCCACCAATACACCTGACGTCGCGAAGGCCGCGACTTGGCCCGGGGCATCGCACTGTCGCAGATGTTGGACAGTGCATCCCGGAACCAAGCCGCCTCCTCATCAACCCCCGCGAACGTCGGTGAGCCGACCCAGGCCTGGACCAAGGCCGCCTCGAACACCATGCCCCTGTTGAGCTTAGACAGCACCCACCGGGGAAATGCCGGTGAGTGCGAACTCGACGACGATGACGACGAAGGGGTGGAAACGTCAAACCGAATGTATCGGTGATCCGACAGTGTCTCCACCCCCTCCAGGACCCTCCAGTGGGCGACCGTACGTGCGACAACGGGACTAGCGAATGTGACGTCCACTATGGACCCGCCGTTTTGCCGCACGCACGTGTCGACCGAACCCCGGTTGAGGACGCACAGTCCCAGCGCCAGCAACCACTCCTCCACGAGTTCGCCACGAGCATCGGTGGCGGGGGAACCCCAAGCCGTGCACTTGGCGTTGAGGTCCCCAAGTAACAGAACTGGTAGGGGGTGATTCTGCCCAATCAGGGCCTCCAAGCCGTTGAGGAAAGCCTCGAACTCGGCAAGGACCCTGTTGGGCGAGAAGTATACCCCCACAACTAGCATGTTGTCCGCCACCGCTGCAACGCAGCCTGAACCTAACCTAACCTTTTTTTTTTTTTTTTTTTTAACGTGAGGAAATGCGTTACGCATTCCCCGCCGCTGGGAGGCGACGGGGATATGTGGGACTCTCCCCCGAACCCAATAAGATCCAGGGGCCTACCCACTAAAACCTCACCTGCCTGCTCTGCGCTTTGGATGGCGGGGAGGCGGGATCGCTGCAGCATTCTACCGCCAACCCCGCCAGCGCTGTCCGCCCTGTAAAGAGGGGCGGACACTCCTTGGTGCCCCCTTGTATAGGAGGGGGCTGCAGGACTTCAGCGGAGGCCCTTTTGAGTGCGGAGTTGGGTCTCCCAACCCAAGCTCCGCAGGCCTCCTGTGGCAGGGGACTGTGGATGTCCCCTGCACCTCTTCAGTGTGCGCGTAGTTGTGCGCACACACGACCCGGGCCTCTGTTGGGCGGGCGGCAGTTCTGCCCTGACTGCCGCCCTGAGACCGGGTCTTATGGTGGCTGGAAGAGGGCGTTGTCGGCCCTCCCCCGCCGCCGGGGTCTTCGGGCGCGGATCGGGAGCACGGAGTTGAGTTCCCGCTCCCTTTCCGCGGCCTCTTTGAGCGCCATCACTTCTTCACAGAAGTCTGCGATGGCGCTCCAGGACCCCTCACTCCCTACCATCTCTTCGATGATAACTGGGAGCGAGAGGTCCGACCCCACTTCCGCAACGAGTGTCCGGCGCTGCACAGCCCAAGCAGGACAATGCTCGAGCGTGTGCTGCGCCGTGTCCTCGTTGCCCCCACAGTGGTGGCAGGAAGTAGACTCCTCCCTGCCAGCCACTCGACACAGGTAACTGCCGAAGCAGCCATGCCCCGACAGTACCTGCGTCAGCCGAAACGTGAGTGTCCCGTGACGTCTGCCCAACCACCTCAGAATTTGGGAGCGGACGGCCTGGATCGTACGATGTCCCGCCGTCGGGCGGGCCAACCTGGCCGCCCACTCCAGCTCGAGGGCTCTACGGAGCTCCCTGAGGTGCCGTACAACGGCTCTGGGCGGAGGCCCATCGCCGCGACTCGCCTGCTCCTTGCGCCAGTAATAGGCGTCCGCAAGGGCTCTGGCCTCCAGGTCCCACGGCATGGATCCGGCTAGCAGACACGCTGCTTCGCCGGATACCGTGCGGTAGCCGCGGATGACCCGGATGGCCATTACGCGCTGCGGCCGCCGCAAGAAAGCGGCGCCGCGCGGCGTCAGACACTCCGCCCAGATCGGTGCTCCGTAGAGCGCCATCGACCGGGCTACGCCCATGTACAGACGTCGGACACTCTGTTTCGGCCCACCCAAATTCGGCAGCAGCCGCCCCAAGGCGGCCGCCGCTGCGGCCACTCTGGGCCCCAATCGCTCGAAGTGGGGGTTGAAGGTCCACCTGCCGTCGAGCAACAGCCCGAGATATCGCATGGTGGACCCTACGTTGATGGTAACCCCCCCAACGATGATGTGAGACCCAGCGGGTGGCGCTTTCCGAGGCCCATGGAAAAAGAGGGCCTCGGATTTTGGCAGCGCCACCTCCAAGCCGAGGGCGCGAATGCGCCCCACCACGTGGGCCACTCCGGCCGTGGCGAGCAGAGACGCCTCCCTGTGTGTTTTCCCCCGGGACAGCACCAGTGTGTCGTCAGCGTAACACACCAGGCTGACACCCGGGAGAGTGGCGCCTCGCAGGACCCAATCGTACCCGATGTTCCACAGGAGAGGTCCGAGGACTGACCCCTGTGGAACACCGCACGTCACCTGCTTGGTGACCAGCCCGCCACGACCTTCGTAGGCAACCACTCTGTTGCCCAGATAGGCCCCGACTACCCGACGCAGGTACTCCGGCACTCCATGATATCGGAGCGCCTCGGTGATGACGCTCCACGGCAGAGTGTTGAAGGCGTTGGCGATGTCAAGAGACACCGCCAACAACACCCCGCCACCCGACACTGCCTCGTCCGAGAGGGTCTTGACACGCAAGATCGCGTCAATGGTCGATCGACCCCCTCGGAAACCGAACTGGTGTTCGGACAGGTCGGGCCCTACCCTCGTCAGGTGCTTGACGAGGCGGACGGCGAGAATTCGCTCGAACAGCTTTCCCACCTCGCCAAGCAACACGATCGGCCGGTATGCGGATGGAGCATCAATCGGACGCCCCTCCTTCCGGAGCAGTACCAGCCTGCCTGCCTTCCACAGCTGTGGAAACTCTCCGCGTTGCAGGCAGGCGTCGAGCAGCGTCAGCAGTCGGGGCCTTAGGGCCTTCAGTGCCAGGGCTAGAACTCGGCCCGGCACGCCATCTGGTCCAGGGGCGGTGTTCTTCGCTTTGAGGCGAAGCACAGCCGCCCCCAGTTCCGCGGTTGATACCGCCGGCACCTCGTCATCCCCCCCGGCTACGTTTGAGCGCATAGGCGGGGGGGGGTGGTGCGTCCTCGTTGGGAAGAGGGTCGTCGTCACCGTCTCCAGGAACATGGGCTCCAGCGTCTGGGTCAGTGGAGGCGCCCAAGGGCGGAGTTTGCCCCGTACCAACTGGTATGGGCGCCCCCATGGGTCGGCGTTGAGGGTGGACAGCTGTTCTTTCCGCGCCGCATCCTTGGCCCGACTGATGGCCAGTTGGAGGGACCGTCTGGCCCCTCTGTAGGCATCATACAGCCGGGCCTCCAGCTCGCGGTCTGTGCGGCGTCTTCGGCGCTGGCGCACGTACTCGCGCCTGAGCGCTGCGCACGATACGCGCAGCTCCGCCAGTTCAGCCGTCCACCAATACACCTGACGTCGCGAAGGCCGCGACTTGGCCCGGGGCATCGCACTGTCGCAGATGTTGGACAGTGCATCCCGGAACCAAGCCGCCTCCTCATCAACCCCCGCGAACGTCGGTGAGCCGACCCAGGCCTGGACCAAGGCCGCCTCGAACACCATGCCCCTGTTGAGCTTAGACAGCACCCACCGGGGAAATGCCGGTGAGTGCGAACTCGACGACGATGACGACGAAGGGGTGGAAACGTCAAACCGAATGTATCGGTGATCCGACAGTGTCTCCACCCCCTCTAGGACCCTCCAGTGGGCGACCGTACGTGCGACAACAGGGCTAGCGAACGTGATGTCCACTATGGACCCGCCGTTTTGCCGCACGCACGTGTCGACCGAACCCCGGTTGAGGACGCACAGTCCCAGCGCCAGCAGCCACTCCTCCACGAGTTCGCCACGAGCATCGGTGGCGGGGGAACCCCAAGCCGTGCACTTGGCGTTGAGGTCCCCAAGTAACAGAACTGGTAGGGGGTGATTCTGCCCAATCAGGGCCTCCAAGCCGTTGAGGAAAGCCTCGAACTCGGCAAGGACCCTGTTGGGCGAGAAGTATACCCCCACAACTAGCATGTTGTCCGCCACCGCTGCAACGCAGCCTGGACGCCTGGCGACGACCCGCAGAGGAGCCGCTGAGACGAGGGCAACGACACCCGACGTATCACCCGCCCAGTTGTCCCTGGGCGGGATGAAGTAGGGCTCCGCAACCGCCGCGACGTGGATCTCCCACTGCGCCAAGCTCTGGACCAGCAGGTCCTGCGCTCTGGCGCAGTGGTTGATGTTCGCCTGGAGGAATCGGTGGGCCATATCTTAATCGGACATGGTTACCACCTCTTCCCCAGCCGTCGCGGCCGGCAGGGTCGGTTGCAGAGCGACCTGCCCCCTCTTCTTCTTGGGCACCTTGGCAAGCTGCTTATCGCAGGCCTTGGTGCCCATGCGGTGATCCGCGGTCAGCCCAGCCGCCGCGCAGGCAGTGCAGTGAGGCGCTGACGTGCACTGTCGCGCGATGTGGCCGACCTGCCCGCAGCGGTAGCACTCACCGCTGCGGTCGACCTCCGACTTGCAGCTGACCCGGATGTGGCCCTTCTGCAGGCAGCGGAAGCAACGAGTGGGTCGGGCCTCAAGAAGCCTAACTTGGGCCGAGACCCACCCGATAAGGAGGCGCTTGGCTTGCACCACCTTGCTTGCCGCCGCCATTGGACACCTTATCCAGATGGCGCCCATGCCCGAAGGGCCACGGCGAATCTCGCCAGCCTTTATTGAATCAGGCTGGCATTCGCCCACCCGACTCACGACGGTCACCACCTCGTCGGGGGTGATGGAGTCATCCAGGCCCGAGACGCGCAACTCCGCTGTCTTGATCGGCCTGGTGACCCGTATGTCCTCTTTGAACGCCTCCCGGAACCTGTTGGCGATGGAGTCGGCTTTGTCGCCGCTGCCGACCCCTGGTACCTCCAGGATCCGAGCCCCTGTCGCCGTCTCTTTGATCCGGACGGTGGTGACGCCCAGATCGGACAGGGGGACTCTGTCCCTAGCTTGGGACAGAACCGAGGCGTAGGTTACTCCCCGCTCCACCGCTTCCGGCTGCAGCTGTATAACGACAGCGGAGGAGCGCGGAGGACGCAGTTTTTGGGACTGCGTCTTCGTCTTCTTCTTGGCCTTCTTGGGGGCTGACTTAGGCTTGACGCCAGACCCCTTGGGCTTTTTCTTCTTTTTGGACACCACGGTCCAGCCCTCTTCAGCGGTGCTGGTGTTGGCTGTCGGTGACGTGGTGTCCGTTGCGGTGGCAGGGGTCGGCGCGACCAGTGCACGGGTTTGCTTCCCCTTTCCTTTGCCCTTCTTTGAGGAATTGGCATTGGCAGCAGGAGGTGTGGGTGTAGCGTCAGTGGAGCTCGCAGGGATCGGCTTCTGCTGCGGCTTTCGCTTCTCCTGCTGCTTCGAGGCTACCGCCTTCCTCGCGTCCGCGGCCAGTGGGGGTCGCAGACGCTTCTCAGGCAGCAGCCTATCGTCCACCGCCTCAAATCGGGCATTAACCATGGTCCCCATTCGGACCATGATCCTCTGCATGAGGGCTTCTTCGCTGTCCGGGACTAGAGTGGCTGGCATCGACCGCTGCTTCGCCACCTCAGCCTGGAGCTCCGCAAAGCCTTTGCGCAGGTCCGCCAGCTCCTTCTGAAGGCGGGAGTTGTCCGCCTCCAATCGGGTGCTTGCGGCCTGCAGTAGGGCTGTCTCTTCCGAGACTGTGCGGCTCGAAAGCGTATTCAGCGAAGATGCGATCGTCTTCGCTGCTTGATTTAGCGCCTTCTGGTACGTCCCCTTCAGGTTGCCAGACTTGGCGGCAACCTTCTGGATGACGACCACGCTATCCTTGACTGCGTTGGCGACAGCCACCGCAGATTTCTCATCATCACCGGCAGTCAAGGCCTCCTGCATTACCTTTCTTGAGGTATCAGCCCGCTGAGCGCACAGTTCAAGCTCATCCTCGGTCTGGCGGAGGTACGCTTCCTTCGCAGCTTGTTTGGTGGAAGCTGCAAAGGCGGCCCTAGTCTTGCCGAGCCCCACGTGCTCGCCAGTCGTAGCAGGCCGACCCCTTCCACGTTTGGGAGTGTTACTCCCTGATGCCGAAAAGGCGTCGTCACTCGACAGGGAGTCCGATGCCGCACTCCCTGCCGAACAAGGTCTTTTGCGGTGACGTTTTACCGTCTTGCCGCTCACCCCACCATCACTCTTGACGCTCGTTGCGGAGTCGTAATCCGACCCCACAACGCTCATCATAGAGCCCGCTAGGCTCTGAGAGCCAATGCAAGTGTTGCCCCCCCCAGAATACGAGGGGCAGACGGGCCATGGAAGGCCCGCAGAGGATTCTCCAGCCGCGGAGCGGCCGGTACCTCCCTGGGGTAGTTTTCTATTTTCACTTGACATTTGCATTGTTTTGTTTCCTTTTTTATTCAACAGGGGACGGTCCCCTGCGACGCCCTTGGGACGGAGTTGCTCCCCCGCCATGCAGCCCACGGCCAGGCGTCAAAGCACGAGCTTCAAGGTAATTTTATAGTGTTTTCTTCACTTGGTCCCCAGCCAAGGCCAGAGACCCCCGTCCCTGTCCCAAAAAGAACAGGATTACGGGTTCGGCCGACGGTGGCCCACTGCCATGCCCGACTGTCACTTTCGTGAGCAGCCGGACCCGCCGCCCGCGCTTGCGTCCACCTCCCCCTCTCACAGAGAAGGGATCAAGCACCACGCCCATCGCCGCTACTCGGAATACGTCCGAGACGCCGACGGGCACATCCGCATCCCCGCAAAACCACGAAGAGCGGACCTCAACGACGTCGACAAAAGTCGCAGTCCGGCCGGGCAAAAGGCACCCGACCAGACCCGCCGCCGCAACGATCGCGTCCTCTCGCGAAGAGGCGATCCCCGTGCCATGTCGCCAGTTCGCATCCACAGTCACGTCTGAAAACAGACGCGTACCGGGAGCGAACTTCCCCACCCCCCCAGCGACAGGCACCCTTGGTTTTTTATAGAGGTGTTCTCCTCGCAGCCCGTCCCGGCAAAGCCGATGCGAGCCCCCGTTCCTCTCAGTGAGGCTTACGGGTTGTCCGACGGTGACCGAAGTCGCCGTCCGGCCAGTCAAAACGCGACTGACCGGACCCGCCGCACCGATCGCGTCCTCGAGCAATGAGGAGCGATCCCACCGCCTAGTTTTGGTCCGCGCCGGTAAAACCGGTACCGCACACATGCACGGCATTCCCCTATCCGCCACCTGGGGACGCGCCCGGTCCGAGACTAGAAACTCGTCCAGCCGAAGCTGCCGGGAACCTAACCTAACCTAACCTAACCTAACCTAACCTAACCCGATCGATTTTTCAGATACTTGTATTTGTCCCAGTGAGTCTGTAAATGTCTCCAAAATTCGACCGATTTATGGTCTTTCATAATCTACAAACTAAATTGACCCCCCTTTAATATTTACGGATTTATTCAAAATTTAATGTTTTTAAAAGGTCGTCCAAATAGATTAAAATTTTCAAAATTCAAAATCTTTGACAGGTTATAAATTTAAATTTGTTTAGCGTTCTTCAAAAATCCATATGACCGGTATCTAGCGTTTAACTTATATATACCATATACCACATATATAAAACTTAAATTATTAATTAATATAACATTATTGGAGACTTGACGGAAGGTCGTCTAAATAGAAAAAAATTTACTTAAATCGAAAACTCGCCCAAACTAGATTACATAGCTGCCGTTAGCTGCTTTAGATATTCCGACGTGTTGAAACCAGCTTTTACACAAAGCAAACATATATATATATATACATTTACAGACAAATAAACATTTAATGTTGTTATAACAAACATTGACAAAACTTGACGCTATTAATATATACATTGTTGCGTGTTCACGCAATCATTGTCTTGTTTACTTACGCCTATTGGCACTATATGACTGACTGAATTCACCTATACATGAATTCAAACCAACTAACAAACAAACAAACACACACACACACTGAAGGACCTATATATACACCTTTACATTCTTTTACATTATTTTTTACATTATTTTTTATACAAGTATCTGACTAAACTGAAAGCTTTTAAACTTTTAAATTAATCATTTACACCAAGTCTATTGACTATTGACACTCCGGCCTTTACACCGGAGACTAGCAAAACCCCCTGACGTCTATTGACACCCGGCCTTTACACCGGGAAAATATTAATTGTATAAAACGACCTAACCAAACGATGTTTGGATACAGAACTCCCGCGAAAAAGCCCTGCGAAACGGACTCACAATCCCCGACACAGAATAACATACCAAGTCCGACAACGACACGTAACGTGAGACGAAGTATCGGGGAATGGGAGTCCGGAAACCAGGCGGCAAACCTCAACCCTTCTCCCCCAATGCCCAGTACAGCCCCGGCAGCACCCTCTAAGCCAAAACCGAAACTTGTGCAGCCCCAGGAGGGGAAACCACCGACCCGAAGAGTCTCGGTAGAGGCTTCAGGTTGCTCACCGAAAAATCTTCTCCCCGCAAGCAGATTAGACGAGGCAAGAGCGTGCCACAACAAGGCAAAGCTATGCCTCTCAAACTCCAGGAATCTGAAAACAGATTTAAAGGAAGGTATAACACAAGCTGTAGAGCGACTGTTTAAAATTGTTAAGGAAGCGGAAGCGGACTTGACAAAGGAAAGAAAGGGAAAGGGAGGAGGATCAAAACAGAAATCAAAGGAGGAGGAAATTGGCCCTGTGGCTCAGAAAAAGACAGAAAGGACAGAAAATGAAAACGAAAGTCAAATTATACTAGAGAAAATTGAGGAAAATGCAAAGCTATTAAGGGAGAATGGAAGGAAAATCCAGGATTTGAAGGAAGTAATAGAAAGTCAAAAGGAAATAATGGAGAAAGTAACGTACGCGAGTGCGGTGACTGCGGGGCGGGGCGCGAGACGGACTTCAGAACCGACGGCGCTACACTCCGTAGTCATAACATCCGCGAACGAAGAGGAGACAGGAGAGGACATTCTAGAAAAGGTGAGGAAAGCAGTGGACGCCAAGGAAGGATGGGTGCAAGTTGAACGAGTAAGGAAGGCAAAGGACAGAAAGGTTATTATGGGATGTAAAACGAAAGAGGAAAGGGAGAAAATCAGGGAAAGACTGGAGTCGGCAGGGCAAAACCTCGTCATCGAGGAAGTGAAAAACAAGGATCCGCTTCTGATTCTGAGGGACGTGTTGCTAATACACAGCAACGAGGAAATCCTCAAAGCCCTCAGAAATCAGAACCGGAGCGTCTTTCACGGCCTCGAGGGCGAGGAGGACCTGGTCACTATCAAGTACCGGAAGAAAGCCCGAAACCCCCATAGTAACCACGTTGTCCTGAGCGTCTCACCCATAATTTGGAGGAGGGCAGTCGACGCCGGAAAGCTGAGAATCGATCTCCAGAATGTGCATGTGTTCGACCAGTCGCCGCTGGTACAATGCACTCGATGCCTGGGGTACGGGCACGGCAAAAAGCACTGCATAGAATCTAATGATCTATGCAGTCATTGTGGTGGCCCGCACCTCAGGACCGAGTGCCCAAACCGACAGGCGGGCGACGTGCCAGCATGCAAAAACTGCACACGAGCAAAAATGGAGGATAGTAGGCATAACGCATTTAGTGTCGACTGTCCTATCCGTAAGAGATGGGATGCATTAGCCCGCGCCTCGGTTGCTTACTGCTAAGGTTGTGTCCGAGAGTACCCAGCAGTACAAAATAGCGCAAGCTAACCTCCAAAGGAGCCAGTTGGCTACGAACGAGCTGCTACTAGAGGCTAAAACAAACAATATAGCTATAGCCCTGCTTCAGGAGCCCTATGTTGGAGCGATTAGGAGGATGAGGACTTACCAGGGCGTAAGGGTCTTCCAGAGTTCAGCAGCTGGAGAAGGGACTGTCAAAGCAGCAATAGTGGTCTTTGACAAAGAGCTCGACATCATACAGTTCCCACAACTAACCACCCACAACATCACGGTGGTAGGAGTCCAAACAAAAGCCTGGAAGATCACGCTGGTGTCCTACTATTTTGAACCGGATCAACCCATCGAACCATACCTGGAGCATCTAAGGAAAGTACACCTAGAGACAGGACCAAATAGGTTTATCATTGGAGGCGACGCAAACGCAAAGAGTACCTGGTGGGGCAGCGTAAGTGAGGACTGCAGAGGAACGCAGACATACGGAACCCTGGGTGAACTGGATCTACATATCCTCAACTGTGGAGATACCCCAACCTTCGACACAATTAGAGGCGGAAGAAGATACTGCAGCCATGTCGATGTTACAGCCTGCTCGATAGACATGCTGGACCTGGTGGAAGGCTGGCGAATAGACGAGAATCTCACGAGTTCGGACCACAACGGCATCATTTTTGGCATCAACCTGAAAAAATCAAAAGGAATTAGAATACACAGAACAACCCGAATTTACAATACAAAGAAAGCGAATTGGAGCCAGTTTCATGAGAAACTGACTCAAATTATGCCAGAAAAACAATTAACAATAAATGATTTAACACTAATAACAAATAAAAACGAACTAGAAAAAACCGTAAAGAGATACACACAAATTATAACAGACACATGTAAACAAACAATACCTACAAAAAAGAAAACAGAAACACTTACCTTGCCGTGGTGGACCGAAGAACTCGCAGAGATGAAGAGACTAGTCGCCACCAGGAGACGCAGAATCAGGAACGCAGCGCCAATCCGGAGAAACCTCGTAGTCAGCCTGTACCTGAAACAAAAAGAAGAATATGAATTAGCAGTTTAAAACGCCCAAGTCGAAAGTTGGAAGGCGTTCTGTGGGAAGCAGGACAAGGAAGGAATGTGGGAAGGGATCTACAGGGTGATGGGGAGAACGGTGCAAAGGGAGGAAGACCTGCCATTGGAAAAGGATGGAAGGATACTGGACGCAAAGGGCTCGGCAAAATTACTTGCCGAAACCTTTTATCCAGAGGATCGATGGGACGCCGACGATATGGAACATCGCCAAATAAGAGAACTGGCGGAGAAGGTAAACGACTGGAACCATGATGAGCGACATGATCCACCGTTTACCCAAAGTGAACTCATGAGGTCCATAAAGTCGTTCAACCCCAAAAAAGCTCCAGGAAGCGACGGTCTTACAGCCGATATTTGTGCCCATGCCATCAACTGTAACCCCGACTACATCTTGGCCCTGCTGAACAAGTGCCTGGAGTTCTGCTACTTCCCAATATGCTGGAAAGAGGCAACGGTAGTAGTGCTCAGGAAACCAGGGAAGGAATCGTACACCGTACCCAAGTCATACAGGCCGATTGGGCTTCTGCCTATCTTGGGGAAGGTGTACGAGAAAATGTTGGTTGCCCGCCTGAAGTTTTACCTATTACCCGGGATCAGTACTCGCCAATACGGCTTTATGCCCCAGCGAAGCACCGAGGACGCCCTCTTTGTCCTCATGCAGCACATCCGCACGAAGCTAGAAGCAAAAAAGATAGTCACTTTAGTATCGTTGGACATCGAGGGGGCTTTCGACAGCGCGTGGTGGCCAGTAATCAAGGTCCGATTGGCTGAGGAAAAGTGCCCAGTAAACTTGAGGAGGGTAATCGGCAGCTACCTCAGCGACAGAGTGGTCAGGGTGAGGTATGCCGGAGAGGAAGTGGTGAGGGAAACCAGCAAAGGATGCGTCCAGGGATCGATAGGAGGGCCGATTCTTTGGAATCTATTGCTGGACCCTCTCCTACAGCAGCTAGAACAAAGGGGTGACTACTGCCAGGCGTTCGCAGATGATGTGGTGATGGTGTTCGATGGCGAGTCAGCCCAAGAGATAGAAGGAAAGGCCAATGCCGCTCTCGAACATGCTCGAACGTGGGGCGCCAAAAACAGGCTAAAATTCGCACCGCACAAAACTTGTGCGATGGTACTTACGCGGAGGCTGAAATATGACGCGCCACGTTTGAGCATGGGAGGAACTGGCATTGAAAACTCAAACGAGATGAAAATCCTTGGGCTCACAATTGACGCGAAACTCACCTTCAATTCTCATCTAGCGAACGTCTGCAAAAAGGCAGTAGCCATCTACAAGCAACTAGCCAGAACAGCACGAGTCAGTTGGGGACTTCACCCAGAGGTCATAAGACTAATTTATACCGCAGCAGTCGAACCAACGGTGCTCTATGCGGCCAGCGCATGGGCGCCGGCAGCCAATAAAAAAGGAGTGCAGAAGAGCCTAGAAGTGGTACAAAGAAGCTTCGCTCAAAAACTGTGCAAGGCTTATCGCACAGTCTCCCTGAACTCGGCGCTGGTGCTGGCTGGGATACTCCCTCTCGACCTCCGCATCCGAGAGATGGCCGCGCTTTATGAGGCCAAGAAGGGATTACCCCAGTCGGTACTGGGAGACAGGGAGATAGAACAAATGAGCTCTGCGATAGAGTCTCCACATCCAGCGGAGCTGACAGAACTGGAATTCGGATGCCTGATAGACGAGGAACAATACAACAGTCATAAAAACTTAGCAGTACGCATTTTCACTGACGGCAGCAAGATTGAGGGCAAAGTCGGAGCGGCATTATCAGTGTGGAATAATGTCACCGAAACTAAGGCCCTCAAGCTTGCATTGCCGTCGTACAGCACCGTCTATCAGGCGGAACTTCTTGCTCTTCAGAGAGCAGCTAAAGAAGCACTGAAGCAGAAAGGATCCACGATCGGAATCTTCAGTGACTCGATGGCTGCACTCCAAACAGTCACAAACCCCGGTTCCACCCATCCCCTGGCCGTGGAAACAAGAGACACCATCAGACACTGTAAACTCCTGAACAAGAGTGTCTCCTTGTTCTGGATCAAGGCCCACGCGGGGCTGGAGGGAAACGAGAGGGCAGATGAATTGGCAAAAGAGGCTGCCCTTAAATCGAAGAAAAAGCCAGACTACGAAAAATGCCCGGTCTCATTCGCCAAGCGTCAGATTCGCCTGGAGACACTTGGCGAATGGGACAGGAGGTACGTGTCTGGGGAAACAGCCTCCACTACCAAACTCTTCTTCCCGAGCGCAGGCGCCGCGTACGGCACGGTACGTAAAATAGAGCACACGAGTATCACTACGCAGATTCTAACAGGGCATGGTGGGTTCTCCGCATACTTAAATCGCTTTAAGTGTAAGGAGAACCCATCATGCCTGTGCGATACACACGTCGAGGAGACAGTCCAACATGTGCTGCTGGAATGTCCAATCTTTGGAAAAGAGAGAAACTCTATCGAACAAATTTTGGAGATGAAGCTAGACAGAGAATCAATTCCACAGATTATGAAAGGGAAAAAGATGAAGAAGTTCCTGGAATTCTCCACAAGATTAGCCGAAATTGTATTAAGAAGAAATAGATAAAAAAGAAGGATTGAAATACTTACCCTTTACATAAGTATGGAAATCAACTGTACCCAAACAAAACATGATTCACAATGACCTTGACCATGTCAGGGGATACTTTGATTTATATAAAAAAAAAAAAAAAAAAAAAACCTAACCTAACCTAACCTAACCTAACCTAACCTAACCTAACCTAACCTTTTTTTTTTTTTTTTTTTTTTTTTTTTTTTTTTTTTTTTTTTTTAACGTGAGGGAAATGCGTTACGCATTCCCCGCCGCTGGGAGGCGACGGGGATATGTGGGACTCTCCCCCGTGAACCCGATAAGACCCACAGGGGCATACCCACTAAAAACCTCACAATTGCCTGCTTCAGCGCATAATTGGCGGGGAGGCGGGGTCGCTATAGCATTCTACCGCCAACCCCGCCAGCACTATCCGCCCTGTAGAGGGGCGGATTCTTCGCTCCCCCTATGTAAAGGTAGGGGGGTGCAGGACTTCGGCGCAGAGGCCGTGCAATGCAGAGGTGGGTCTCCCAACCCAGCCTCCGCGGCCTCTGCTCAGCGAGGGGACGCCAAGTCCGTCTCCTCGCTGTCTCTTCGGCGCATGGGTGCGCTCCACCAGAGGGAGAAGCGGGCCATGTCAGACTGACATGGGCACCACCTCCCCACCCGTGGCAGCTGGAGTGGGGGTCGGCCGCAGAGCTGCGGCCTTCCCCTTACCCTTTTGGGGCACGCCAGCCCGACAGGGCTTGGTGCCAATCGGGTGGTCGGCCAGTCGATCCGCAGCAGCACAGGCTGTGCAGTGCGGATCCCTGGCACACGACTTGGCCAGGTGGCCGACCTCGCCGCAGCGGTAGCACTGCGTGCGGCGTTCCTCCTTGGACGTGCAGACGTGCTGCACGTGCCCGTTAAGCAGGCAGCGGAAGCATCGGGTGGGCCTGGCATCGAGCAGTTTGACCTGCGCCGAGACCCAACCCACCAGCAACCTGCTCTGGGCCACCTTATTTGCGGCTGCCACAGGGCAGCGCACCCATACGCTGCCAAGGCCGGAGGGGCTTCGTCGAACCTCCCCCGCCTTGACCTCGTCCGCCGTGCAGCCGCCCGTACGGGCGACTGCGGCGACGACACCTTCTGTTGTCGCCGAGTCATCCAGCCCGGAAATGCGCATCTCTGCGCATTTGGTGGGCCTGGAGACTCGGACGTCATCGGCACCCAGTGCCTCTCGCAACTTTTGCGCGAGGGCGTCGGCCTTACTGCCACTGTCCGCCCCCGGCAACTCAAATATGCGGGCCCCGGTAACCGCCGGCCTGTAGCGCAGGCCGGTGATACCGAGGTCCGCAAGGGGCACCTTGTCCATGGCCGTCGTGAGGACGGCCGCGTAGGACAGGCCGCGCTCCACCGCGCCTGGCTGCAGCGTAATTACTACAGCCGACGAGCGCGGCACGCGCGGCCTCGGTGCCCTCTTCTTCTGCGCCTTCTTCGGCGCCTTCTTCTTCTGGCCCTTTTTCGTAGGGCCACTCGAGGCCTCGGGCTTCTTCTTCCCCTTCTTGACCACCGTGGTCCAGCCCTCTTCCGTTAGGATGGGGCTGGCACAGGTGGTGGTCTCAGGGGCGGCAGTCACTGCCGACGTTGAAGGCTGCGGAGGCTCCGCAGCCTTCAGCGTAATTACTACAGCCGACGAGCGCGGCACGCGCGGCCTCGGTGCCCTCTTCTTCTGCGCCTTCTTCGGCGCCTTCTTCTTCTGGCCCTTTTTCGTAGGGCCACTCGAGGCCTCGGGCTTCTTCTTCCCCTTCTTGACCACCGTGGTCCAGCCCTCTTCCGTTAGGATGGGGCTGGCACAGGTGGTGGTCTCAGGGGCGGCAGTCACTGCCGACGTTGAAGGCTGCGGAGGCTCCGCAGCCTTCTTCTTTTTTTTGGTTTGCTGCTTCTTCCCCTTGGCAGGGTTGGAAGCAGCAGCCCTACTCCCAGCAGGTGTTGGCGAGTTTGCGCGCCTTCTGTCCGCCGCAAGAGGTGGACGGGTCCGCTGCTCAGGCAGCGGTCGGTCGTCCGCGGCGGCGAGCTTCGCGTCCACCATGGTCTCTAGTCGGACCATGATGGCGCGCATCACCTCTTCGGGGTCCTGCTCTGGAGGACGCGCCTTCTCAGCAGCAGCAGCGGCGGCCTCGGCCGCGCCCTGCTTCTTGGTGAGCTCCGTCACTTCGCGACGGAGCTTTTTCACCTCCTTGTACAGGCGCTCGTTCTCATCCTTCATGGAGAGACACGCCCGTTGGAGGAGCTCGGACTCACCAGCGGTGTTGCGCTTGATGAGGAGCTCCACATCGCGGCGGATACGTCTTGCGGATTCGTTAAGAATCCGCACGTATCCGCCCTTCAGGTTGCCGGACTTGGCGGCAACCTTCGTCACCAGTTTCAGGCAGTCGTCGATCGACTCCTGAACGATGACGCCCAGTCGGTCCTGGAGCTCTGAGTCATCCGACTCCTCCATTTCCCGGATCCGGGCCTCTTCTCTCTTCTCGGCAGCGGCTTCGGCGCGAAGGATTTCCTCCTCCGCGTCCAGCTGCCGCTGCCGGTCCTCCTCGGCCTTCAGCGCGGCCTTCAGCTCGGCCTGGGCCTTGGCCGCACCGACATATTTGCCGGTGGTAGGCGGTCGGCCCCTGCCTCGCTTGGATGCGCTCCCCGAGCGCGATCCAGGACACGATCGTATGCCGTCAGGCGACGGCGAAGTCGAGCGTGGCCGTTTCCGGTGGGTGCTCCCCTCCGCCCCGACCACCAACTCATCCGCGCTCACAAGGCTCGACACGTTGCCGACCGAGGCCGACCCCGCATCTCCCCCTTTAGCGCTCTTCGAGCCCAGACGGCTCGAACGCCTCGGACCACCCTCGCGAGTGGCCGAGTGACAGCGGGTGCCCCCCCCAGAATACGAGGGGCAGACGGGCCCAGAAGGGCCCGCAGAGGATTCTCCAGCCGCGGAGCGGCCGGTACCTCCCTGGGGTAACTTTCTGTTTACCGGTGTCATCTCATAAGTTTTCCTTTTTGTTTATCCAGGGGTATGGTCCCCTGGGACGTCCTCGGGACGGGGTTCACCCCCGCCATCCAGCCCATGGCCGGACGTCACAACGCGAGCTTTGGGTAATTTTAAAGTGTTTTCTTCACGCGGCCCCCAGCCAATAAAGGCAGGAGACCCCCGTCCCTGTCCCAAAAAGAACAGGATTACGGGTTCGGCCGGCGGTGGCCAACTGCCATGCCCGACTGCCACTCTCGTGAACAGCCGGACCCGCCGCCCGCGCTCGTAACCACCTCCCCCTCCAGAAGGAGAGGAGGAAACAAGCACTCCGCCGTCGCCGCTGCTCGGAATAAGTCCGAGACGCCGAACGGCACTCCGCACCTCGCAAAACCGCAAAGTGCGGACCGACACGACGGTGACCAAAAGATCGCCGTCCGGCCAGACAAAAGGCGTCTGACCAGACCCGCCGCTATGATCGCCTCTCTCGCGAGAAGCGATCCCAACTAAGCCGGTCGCTAGTCCGCATCCCAGTCGCGTCTGAAAACAGACACGTACCGGGAGCGAACTTCCCCACCCCCCAGCGACCGACTATGACCGCTCCTCAATGAATGAGGAGCGATCCCACGTGTCTGGTTTTGGTCCGCGCCGGTAAAACCGGTACCGCGCATGTCTGCGCGGCGTTCCCCTATCCGCCACCTGGGGACGCGCCCGGTCCGAGACCAGAAAACTCGGCCAGCCGAAGCTGCCGGGAACCTAACCTAACCTAACCTAACCTAACCTAACCTAACCTAACCTAACCTAACCTAACCTAACCTAACCTAACCTAACCTAACCTAACCTAACCTTTTTTTTTTTTTTTTTTTTTTTTTTTTTTTTTTTTTTTAACGTGAGGAAATGCGTTACGCATTCCCCGCCGCTGGGAGGCGACGGGGATATGTGGGACTCTCCCCCGAACCCAATAAGATCCAGGGGCCTACCCACTAAAACCTCACCTGCCTGCTCTGCGCTTTGGATGGCGGGGAGGCGGGATCGCTGCAGCATTCTACCGCCAACCCCGCCAGCGCTGTCCGCCCTGTAAAGAGGGGCGGACACTCCTTGGTGCCCCCTTGTATAGGAGGGGGCTGCAGGACTTCAGCGGAGGCCTTTTTGAGTGCGGAGTTGGGTCTCCCAACCCAAGCTCCGCAGGCCTCCTGTGGCAGGGGACTGTGGATGTCCCCTGCACCTCTTCAGTGTGCGCACGGTGATCGGTGCGCACACACGACCCGGGCCTCTGTTAGGCGGGCAGCAGTTCTGCCCTGACTGCCGCCCTGAGACCGGGTCTTATGGCGGCTGGAAGAGGGCGTTATCGGCCCTCCCCCGCCGCCGGGGTCTTCGGGCGCGGATCGGGAGCACGGAGTTGAGTTCCCGCTCCCTTTCCGCGGCCTCTTTGAGCGCCATCACTTCTTCGCAGAAGTCTGCGATGGCGCTCCAGGACCCCTCACTCCCTACCATCTCTTCGATGATAACTGGGAGCGAGAGGTCCGACCCCACTTCCGCAACGAGTGTCCGGCGCTGCACAGCCCAAGCAGGACAATGCTCGAGCGTGTGCTGCGCCGTGTCCTCGTTGCCCCCACAGTGGTGGCAGGAGGTAGACTCCTCCCTGCCAGCCACCCGACACAGGTAACTGCCGAAGCAGCCATGCCCCGACAGTACCTGCGTCAGCCGAAACGTGAGTGTCCCGTGACGTCTGCCCAACCACCTCAGAATCTGGGAGCGGACGGCCTGGATCGTACGATGTCCCGCCGTCGGGCGGGACAACCTGGCCGCCCACTCCAGCTCGAGGGCTCTACGGAGCTCCCTGAGGTGCCGTTCAACGGCTCTGGGCGGAGGCCCATTGCCGCGACTCGCCTGCTCCTTGCGCCAGTAATAGGCGTCCGCAAGGGCTCTGGCCTCCAGGTCCCACGGTATGGATCCGGCTAACAGACAAGCTGCTTCGCCGGATACCGTGCGGTAGCCGCGGATGACCCGGATGGCCATTACGCGCTGCGGCCGCCGCAAGAAAGCGGCGCCGCGCGGCGTCAGACACTCCGCCCAGACCGGTGCTCCGTAGAGCGCCATCGACCGGGCTACGCCCATGAACAGACGTCGGACACTCTGTTTCGGCCCACCCAAATTCGGCAGCAGCCGCCCCAAGGCGGCCGCCGCTGCGGCCACTCTGGGCCCCAATCTCTCGAAGTGGGGGTTGAAGGTCCACCTGCCGTCGAGCAATAGCCCGAGATACCGCATGGTGGACCCTACGTTGATAGTAACCCCCCCAACGATGATGTGGGACCCAGCGGGTGGCGCTTTCCGAGGCCCATGGAAAAAGAGGGCCTCGGATTTCGGCAGCGCCACCTCCAAACCGAGGGCGCGAATGCGCCCCACCACGTGGGCCACTCCGGCCGTGGCGAGCAGAGACGCCTCCCTGTGTGTTTTCCCCCGGGACAGCACCAGTGTGTCGTCAGCGTAACACACCAGGCTGACACCCGGGAGAGTGGCGCCTCGCAGGACCCAATCGTATCCGATGTTCCACAGGAGAGGTCCGAGGACTGACCCCTGTGGAACACCGCACGTCACCTGCTTGGTGACCAGCCCGCCACGACCTTCGTAGGCAACCACTCTGTTGCCCAGATAGGCCCCGACTACCCGACGCAGGTACTCCGGCACTCCATGATATCGGAGCGCCTCGGTGATGACGCTCCACGGCAGAGTGTTGAAGGCGTTGGCGATGTCAAGAGACACCGCCAACAACACCCCGCCGCCCGACACTGCCTCGTCCGAGAGGGTCTTGACACGTAAGATCGCGTCAATGGTCGATGACCCCCTCGGAAACCGAACTGGTGTTCAGACAGGTCGGGCCCTACCCTCGTCAGGTGCTTGACGAGGCGGACGGCGAGAATTCGCTCGAACAGCTTTCCCACCTCGCCAAGCAACACGATCGGCCGGTATGCGGATGGAGCATCAATAGGACGCCCCTCCTTCCGGAGCAGTACCAGCCTGCCTGCCTTCCACAGCTGTGGAAACTCTCCGCGTTGCAGGCAGGCGTCGAGCAGCGTCAGCAGTCGGGGCCTTAGGGCCTTCAGTGCCAGGGCTAGAACTCGGCCCGGCACGCCATCTGGTCCAGGGGCGGTGTTCTTCGCTTTGAGGCGAAGCACAGCCGCCCCCAGTTCCGCGGTTGATACCGCCGGCACCTCGTCATCCCCCCCGGCTACGTTTGAGCGCATAGGCGGGGGGGGGTGGTGCGTCCTCGTTGGGAAGAGGGTCGTCGTCACCGTCTCCAGGAACATGGGCTCCAGCGTCTGGGTCAGTGGAGGCGCCCAAGGGCGGAGTTTGCCCCGTACCAACTGGTATGGGCGCCCCCATGGGTCGGCGTTGAGGGTGGACAGCTGTTCTTTCCGCGCCGCATCCTTGGCCCGACTGATGGCCAGTTGGAGGGACCGTCTGGCCCCTCTGTAGGCATCATACAGCCGGGCCTCCAGCTCGCGGTCTGTGCGGCGTCTTCGGCGCTGGCGCACGTACTCGCGCCTGAGCGCTGCGCACGATACGCGCAGCTCCGCCAGTTCAGCCGTCCACCAATACACCTGACGTCGCGAAGGCCGCGACTTGGCCCGGGGCATCGCACTGTCGCAGATGTTGGACAGTGCATCCCGGAACCAAGCCGCCTCCTCATCAACCCCCGCGAACGTCGGTGAGCCGACCCAGGCCTGGACCAAGGCCGCCTCGAACACCATGCCCCTGTTGAGCTTAGACAGCACCCACCGGGGAAATGCCGGTGAGTGCGAACTCGACGACGATGACGACGAAGGGGTGGAAACGTCAAACCGAATGTATCGGTGATCCGACAGTGTCTCCACCCCCTCTAGGACCCTCCAGTGGGCGACCGTACGTGCGACAACAGGGCTAGCGAACGTGATGTCCACTATGGACCCGCCGTTTTGCCGCACGCACGTGTCGACCGAACCCCGGTTGAGGACGCACAGTCCCAACGTCAGCAACCACTCCTCCACGAGCTCGCCGCGAGCGTCGGTGGCGGGGGAACCCCAAGCCGTGCACTTGGCGTTGAGGTCCCCAAGAACGAGTACTGGGAGGGGGCGGTTCTGCCCAATCAGGGCCTCCAAGCTGTTGAGGAAAACCTCGAACTCAGCAAGGACCCTGTTGGGCGAGAAATAGACCCCCACAACCAAGATGTTGTCCGCCACCGCTGCGACGCAGCCTGGACGCCTGGCGACGACCCGCAGAGGAGTCGATGCGACGAGGGCAACGAGGCCCGATGAATCACCCGCCCAGTTGTCCCTGGGCGGGATGAAGTAGGGCTCCGCAACCGCCGCGACGTGGATCTCCCACTGCGCCAAGCTCTGGACCAGCAGGTCCTGCGCTCTGGCGCAGTGGTTGATGTTCGCCTGGAGGAATCGGTGGGCCATATCTTAATCGGACATGGTTACCACCTCTTCCCCAGCCGTCGCGGCCGGCAGGGTCGGTTGCGGAGCGACCTGCCCCCTCTTCTTCTTGGGCACCTTGGCAAGCTGCTTATCGCAGGCCTTGGTGCCCATGCGGTGATCCGCGGTCAGCCCAGCCGCCGCGCAGGCAGTGCAGTGCGGCGCTGACGTGCACTGTCGCGCGATATGACCGAGCTGTCCGCAGCGGTAGCACTCACCGCTGCGGTCGACCTCTGATTTGCAGCTGACCCGAATGTGGCCCTTCTGCAAGCAGCGGAAGCACCGAGTGGGTCGGGCCTCAAGCAGCCTGACTTGGGCCGAGACCCACCCGATAAGGAGGCGCTTGGCTTGCACCACCTTGCTTGCCGCTGCCACTGGGCACCTCACCCAGATGGTGCCCATGCCTGAAGGGCCACGGCGAATTTCGCCAGCCTTCACAGCGTCAGGCTGGCACTCGCCCACTCGAGCCACAACTGCGACCACCTCCTCGGGTGTAATGGAGTCGTCCAGGCCTGAGACGCGTAATTCCGCCGTCTTGATCGGCCTGGAGACTCGGATGTCCTCCGCGAATGCCTCCCGGAACCTTTGGGCGATGGAGTCGGCCTTGTCGCTGCTGGCGACCCCTGGTACCTCCAGGATCCGGGCCCCTGTCGCTGTCTCCTTGATCCGGACGGTGGTGACGCCCAGATCAGACAGGGGGACTTTGTCCCTTGCTTGGGACAAAATCGAGGCATAGGTGATACCTCGCTCCCCCGCTCCCGGCTGCAGCTGTATAACGACAGCGGAGGAGCGCGGAGGACGCAGTTTCTGTGACTGCTTCCCTTTTTTGGCCTTCTTGGCCTTCTTGGCCTTCTTGGGGCCTGGCTTGGGTGGGCCGCCAGGCACCTTCGGCTTCTTCTTCTTTTTGGCCACCGTGGTCCAGCCTTCCTCAGCGGCACTGGTACTGGCGGTGGCCATATCGACAGTCGTGGCGGTAGGGACGGGCACAGACTGAGTCTTCTTGCCCTTCCCCTTGCCCTTCTTGGAGGCAGTTGCAGCAGAAGGAGTGGCTGCAGCGACAGAAGGGTTGGGACTTTTCTGCTGCTTCTTTTGTGCCTCTGCCTTCTTCGCGTCCGCGGCCAGTGGGGGTCGCAGACGCTTTTCAGGCAGAAGCCTGTCCTCTAGCGCATCGAAGCGGGCGTTTACCATGGTCCCCATTCGGACCATGATCCTCTGCTCGAGGGCCTCCTCGCTGTCCGGGACTGGAGCGACCAGCAACGACTGCTGCTTTGCCACCCCAACCTGCAGCTCCACGAATTCTTTCCGCAGGTCCGCCAGCTCCTTCTGTAGGCGGGAGTTGTCCGCTTCCAGTCTGGTGCTTGCGGCCTGCAGCAAGGCTGTCTCTTCGGAGACCGTCCGAGTCGAGAGAGTCTGCAGTGACCTCTCGACCGTTTTCGCCGACTGCTTCAGCGCCCTCTGAAACGTCCCCTTCAGGTTGCCGGACTTTGCGGCAACCTTCTGGATGACGATCAGACAGTCCTTGACAGCGTTACTGACTGCCAGCGCTGACTTTGTGTCGTCTCCGGTGGTCAAGGCCTCCTCCATCTTCTTCCGCGAGGTTTCGGCTTTCGAGACCGATCTCTCGATCTCGTCCTCGGACTGGCGAAGGTAGTCCTCCTTCGCAGCCTGCTTCGCGGAAGCTGCAAGGGAGGCCCTCGTTTTCGAGAACCCCACATACTCGCCGGTCGTAGGAGGCCGACCCCTTCCTCGTTTGGGAGTGTTAGTCCCAGATGCCACCATGGCATCGTCACTCGACAGGGAGTCCGATGCCGCACTCCCTGCCGAACAAGGTCTTTTGCGGTGACGTTTTACCGTCTTGCCGCTCACCCCTCCATCGCTCTTGACGCTCGTTGCGGAGTCGTAATCCGACCCCACAACGCTCATCCTAGAGCCCGATAGGCTTTGTGAGCCAATGACAGTGTTGCCCCCCCCAGAATACGAGGGGCAGACGGGCCATGGAAGGCCCGCAGAGGATTCTCCAGCCGCGGAGCGGCCGGTACCTCCCTGGGGTAGTTTTCTATTCTCACTTGTCATTTTTTCATGGTTGTTTCCTTTTTTATTTAACAGGGGACGGTCCCCTGCGACGCCCTTGGGACGGAGTTGCTCCCCCGCCATGCAGCCCACGGCCAGGCGTCAAAGCACGAGCTTCAAGGTAATTTTATAGTGTTTTCTTCACTTGGTCCCCAGCCAAGGCCAGAGACCCCCGTCCCTGTCCCAAAAAGAACAGGATTACGGGTTCGGCCGACGGTGGCCCACTGCCATGCCCGACTGTCACTTTCGTGAGCAGCCGGACCCGCCGCCCGCGCTTGCGTCCACCTCCCCCTCTCACAGAGAAGGGATCAAGCACCACGCCCATCGCCGCTACTCGGAATACGTCCGAGACGCCGACGGGCACATCCGCATCCCCGCAAAACCACGAAGAGCGGACCTCAACGACGTCGACAAAAGTCGCAGTCCGGCCGGGCAAAAGGCACCCGACCAGACCCGCCGCCGCAACGATCGCGTCCTCTCGCGAAGAGCGATCCCCGTGCCATGTCGCCAGTTCGCATCCACAGTCACGTCTGAAAACAGACGCGTACCGGGAGCGAGCTTCCCCACCCCCCCAGCGACAGGCACCCTTGGTTTTTTATAGAGGTGTTCTCCTCGCAGCCCGTCCCGGCAAAGCCGATGCGAGCCCCCGTTCCTCTCAGTGAGGCTTACGGGTTGTCCGACGGTGACCGAAGTCGCCGTCCGGCCAGTCAAAACGCGACTGACCGGACCCGCCGCACCGATCGCGTCCTCGAGCAATGAGGAGCGATCCCACCGCCTAGTTTTGGTCCGCGCCGGTAAAACCGGTACCGCACACATGCACGGCATTCCCCTATCCGCCACCTGGGGACGCGCCCGGTCCGAGACTAGAAACTCGTCCAGCCGAAGCTGCCGGGAACCTAACCTAACCTTTTTTTTTTTTTTTTTTTACCGTGAGGGAAATGCGTTACGCATTCCCCGCCGCTGGGAGGCGACGGGGATATGTGGGACTCTCCCCCGAACCCAATAAGATCCAGGGGCCTACCCACTAAAAACCTCACCTGCCTGCTCTGCGCTTTGGATGGCGGGGAGGCGGGATCGCTGCAGCATTCTACCGCCAACCCCGCCAGCGCTGTCCGCCCTGTAAAGAGGGGCGGACACTCCTTGGTGCCCCCTTGTATAGGAGGGGGCTGCAGGACTTCAGCGGAGGCCTTTTTGAGTGCGGAGTTGGGTCTCCCAACCCAAGCTCCGCAGGCCTCCTGTGGCAGGGGACTGTGGATGTCCCCTGCACCTCTTCAGTGTGCGCACGGTGATCGGTGCGCACACACGACCCGGGCCTCTGTTAGGCGGGCGGCAGTTCTGCCCTGACTGCCGCCCTGAGACCGGGTCTTATGGCGGCTGGAAGAGGGCGTTATCGGCCCTCCCCCGCCGCCGGGGTCTTCGGGCGCGGATCGGGAGCACGGAGTTGAGTTCCCGCTCCCTTTCCGCGGCCTCTTTGAGCGCCATCACTTCTTCGCAGAAGTCTGCGATGGCGCTCCAGGACCCCTCACTCCCTACCATCTCTTCGATGATAACTGGGAGCGAGAGGTCCGACCCCACTTCCGCAACGAGTGTCCGGCGCTGCACAGCCCAAGCAGGACAATGCTCGAGCGTGTGCTGCGCCGTGTCCTCGTTGCCCCCACAGTGGTGGCAGGAGGTAGACTCCTCCCTGCCAGCCACTCGACACAGGTAACTGCCGAAGCAGCCATGCCCCGACAGTACCTGCGTCAGCCGAAACGTGAGTGTCCCGTGACGCCTGCCCAACCACCTCAGAATCTGGGAGCGGACGGCCTGGATCGTACGATGTCCCGCCGTCGGGCGGGCCAACCTGGCCGCCCACTCCAGCTCGAGGGCTCTACGGAGCTCCCTGAGGTGCCGTACAACGGCTCTGGGCGGAGGCCCATCGCCGCGACTCGCCTGCTCCTTGCGCCAGTAATAGGCGTCCGCAAGGGCTCTGGCCTCCAGGTCCCACGGCATGGATCCGGCTAGCAGACACGCTGCTTCGCCGGATACCGTGCGGTAGCCGCGGATGACCCGGATGGCCATTACGCGCTGCGGCCGCCGCAAGAAAGCGGCGCCGCGCGGCGTCAGACACTCCGCCCAGATCGGTGCTCCGTAGAGCGCCATCGACCGGGCTACGCCCATGTACAGACGTCGGACACTCTGTTTCGGCCCACCCAAATTCGGCAGCAGCCGCCCCAAGGCGGCCGCCGCTGCGGCCACTCTGGGCCCCAATCGCTCGAAGTGGGGGTTGAAGGTCCACCTGCCGTCGAGCAACAGCCCGAGATATCGCATGGTGGACCCTACGTTGATAGTAACCCCCCCAACGATGATGTGGGACCCAGCGGGTGGCGCTTTCCGAGGCCCATGGAAAAAGAGGGCCTCGGATTTTGGCAGCGCCACCTCCAAACCGAGGGCGCGAATGCGCCCCACCACGTGGGCCACTCCGGCCGTGGCGAGCAGAGACGCCTCCCTGTGTGTTTTCCCCCGGGACAGCACCAGTGTGTCGTCAGCGTAACACACCAGGCTGACACCCGGGAGAGTGGCGCCTCGCAGGACCCAATCGTACCCGATGTTCCACAGGAGAGGTCCGAGGACTGACCCCTGTGGAACACCGCACGTCACCTGCTTGGTGACCAGCCCGCCACGACCTTCGTAGGCAACCACTCTGTTGCCCAGATAGGCCCCGACTACCCGACGCAGGTACTCCGGCACTCCATGATATCGGAGCGCCTCGGTGATGACGCTCCACGGCAGAGTGTTGAAGGCGTTGGCGATGTCAAGAGACACCGCCAACAACACCCCGCCGCCCGACACTGCCTCGTCCGAGAGGGTCTTGACACGTAAGATCGCGTCAATGGTCGATCGACCCCCTCGGAAACCGAACTGGTGTTCAGACAGGTCGGGCCCTACCCTCGTCAGGTGCTTGACGAGGCGGACGGCGAGAATTCGCTCGAACAGCTTTCCCACCTCGCCAAGCAACACGATCGGCCGGTATGCGGATGGAGCATCAATCGGACGCCCCTCCTTCCGGAGCAGTACCAGCCTGCCTGCCTTCCACAGCTGTGGGAACTCTCCGCGTTGCAGGCAGGCGTCGAGCAGCGTCAGCAGTCGGGGCCTTAGGGCCTTCAGTGCCAGGGCTAGAACTCGGCCCGGCACGCCATCTGGTCCAGGGGCGGTGTTCTTCGCTTTGAGGCGAAGCACAGCCGCCCCCAGTTCCGCGGTTGATACCGCCGGCACCTCGTCATCCCCCCCGGCTACGTTTGAGCGCATAGGCGGGGGGGGGTGGTGCGTCCTCGTTGGGAAGAGGGTCGTCGTCACCGTCTCCAGGAACATGGGCTCCAGCGTCTGGGTCAGTGGAGGCGCCCAAGGGCGGAGTTTGCCCCGTACCAACTGGTATGGGCGCCCCCATGGGTCGGCGTTGAGGGTGGACAGCTGTTCCTTCCGCGCCGCATCCTTGGCCCGACTGATGGCCAGTTGGAGGGACCGTCTGGCCCCTCTGTAGGCATCATACAGCCGGGCCTCCAGCTCGCGGTCTGTGCGGCGTCTTCGGCGCTGGCGCACGTACTCGCGCCTGAGCGCTGCGCACGTAACGCGCAGCTCCGCCAGTTCAGCCGTCCACCAGTACACCTGGCGTCGCGAAGGCCGCGACTTGGCCCGAGGCATCGCACTGTCGCAAATACTGGACAATGCATCCCGGAACCAAGCCGCCTCCTCGTCAACCCCCGCAAACGCCGGTGAGCCGACCCAGGCCTGGACCAAGGCCGCCTCCAGCACCATGCCCCTGTCGAGCTTGGAGAGCACCCACCGAGGAAATGCCGGTGAGTGCGAACCCGACGACGATGACGACGAAGGGGTGGAAACGTCAAACCGAATGTATCGGTGATCTGACAGTGTCTCCACCCCCTCTAGGACCCTCCAGTGGGCGACCATACGTGCGACAACAGGGCTAGCGAACTGTTTGTCGCAGGCCTTGGTGCCCATGCGGTGATCCGCTGTCAGCCCAGCTGCTGCACAGGCAGTGCAGTGCGGTGCTGCAGTACACTGCCTCGCAATATGGCCGACCTGCCCGCAGCGGTAACACTCACCGCTGCGGTCGACCTCAGACCTACAGCTGACCCGGATGTGGCCCTTCTGCAAGCAGCGGAAGCACCGAGTGGGTCGGGCTTCAAGAAGCCTGACTTGGGCCGAGACCCACCCGATAAGGAGGCGCTTGGCCTGCACCACCTTGCTTGCCGCTGCCACTGGACACCTCAACCAGATGGTGCCCATGCCCGAAGGGCCACGGCGAATTTCGCCAGCCTTTATCGCGTCAGGCTGGCACTCGCCCACCCGAGCCACGACTGTGACCACCTCGTCCGACGTGATGGAGTCATCCAGGCCCGAGACGCGCAACTCCGCTGTCCTGATCGGCCTGGAGACTCGGATGTCCTCCGCGAATGCCTCCCGGAACCTTTGGGCGATGGAGTCGGCCTTTTCGCTGCTGGCGACCCCTGGTACCTCCAGGATCCGGGCCCCTGTCGCTGTCTCCTTGATCCGGACGGTGGTGACGCCCAGATCGGACAGGGGGACTTTGTCCCTTGCTTGGGACAAAATCGAGGCATAGGTTATACCTCGCTCCCCCGCTCCCGGCTGCAGCTGTATAACGACAGCGGAGGAGCGCGGAGGACGCAGTTTTTGCGACTGCTTCCCTTTCTTGGCCTTATTGGCCTTCTTGGCCTTCTTGGGGCCTGGCTTAGGTGGGCCGCCAGGCACCTTCGGCTTCTTCTTCTTTTTGGCCACCGTGGTCCAGCCTTCCTCAGCGGCACTGGTACTGGCGGTGGCCATATTGGCAGACGCGGTGGTAGGGACGGGCACAGACTGGGTCTTCTTGCCCTTCCCCTTGCCCTTCTTGGAGGCAGTTGCAGCAAGAGGAGTGGCCGCAGCGACAGAAGGGTCAGCAGTTTTCCGCTGCTCCTTCAGTGCCTTCGCCTTCTTCGCATCCGCGGCCAGTGGGGGTCGCAGACGCTTCTCAGGCAGCAGCCGATCGTCCACCGCCTCGAATCGGGCATTAACCATGGTCCCCATTCGGACCATGATTCTCTGCATGAGAGCCTCCTCGCTGTCCGGGACTGGAGTGGCTGGCATCGACCGCTGCTTCGCCACCTCAGCCTGAAGCTCCGCAAAGCCTTTGCGCAGGTCCGCCAGCTCCTTTTGAAGGCGGGAGTTGTCCGCCTCCAATCGGGTGCTTGCGGCCTGCAGTAGGGCCGTCTCTTCAGAGACCGTGCGGCTCGAAAGCGTCTGCAGCGACGACGCAATCGTTTTAGCTGCCCTGTTCAGCGCCTTCTGGTACGTCCCCTTCAGGTTGCCAGACTTGGCGGCAACCTTCTGGATGACGTCCACGCAGTCCTGTACTGCATTGCTGACCGCCAGCGCTGACATAGTGTCATCGCCGGCAGTCATTGCCTCCTCCATCTTCTTCCTAGAGGTTTCGGCTTTGGAGGCCGACCTCTCAATTTCGTCCTCGGACTGGCGAAGGTATTCCTCCTTCGCGGCCTGTTTCGCGGCAGCTGCAAGGGAGGACCTCGTCTTCGAGAACCCCACATACTCGCCGGTCGTAGGAGGCCGACCCCTTCCCCGTTTGGGGGTGCCAGTCCCTGAGACCACAGTCGCCTCGTCGCTGGACACGGAGTCCGCCGCAACGTTCGCCGCTGATCGCGATCTTTTGCGGAGGGACTTTTTAGTCTTCCCGCTCACCGCATCGTCACTTTTGACGCTCGTTGCAGAGTCGTAGTCCGACCCCACAACGCTCATCATAGAGCCCGTTAGACTCTGGCAGATGTTGCCCCCCCCAGAATACGAGGGGCAGACGGGCCATGGAAGGCCCGCAGAGGATTCTCCAGCCGCGGAGCGGCCGGTACCTCCCTGGGGTAGATTTCTATTCTCATTTGCCATTTCATTTGGGTTTTTTTTCCTTTTTTATTCAACAGGGGACGGTCCCCTGCGACGCCCTTGGGACGGAGTTGCTCCCCCGCCATGCAGCCCACGGCCAGGCGTCAAAGCACGAGCTTCGAGGTAATTTTATAGTGTTTTCTTCACTTGGTCCCCAGCCAAGGCCAGAGACCCCCGTCCCTGTCCCAAAAAGAACAGGATTACGGGTTCGGCCGACGGTGGCCCACTGCCATGCCCGACTGTCACTTTCGTGAGCAGAGAGAAGGGATCAAGCACCACGCCCATCGCCGCTACTCGGAGTACGTCCGAGACGCCGACGGGCACATCCGCATCCCCGCAAAACCACGAAGAGCGGACCTCAACGACGTCGACAAAAGTCGCAGTCCGGCCGGGCAAAAGGCACCCGACCAGACCCGCCGCCGCAACGATCGCGTCCTCTCGCGAAGAGCGATCCCCGTGCCATGTCGCCAGTTCGCATCCACAGTCACGTCTGAAAACAGACGCGTACCGGGAGCGAACTTCCCCACCCCCCCAGCGACAGGCACCCTTGGTTTTTTATAGAGGTGTTCTCCTCGCAGCCCGTCCCGGCAAAGCCGATGCGAGCCCCCGTTCGTAAGCCAGTGAGGCTTACGGGTTGTCCGACGGTGACCGAAGTCGCCGTCCGGCCAGTCAAAACGCGACTGACCGGACCCGCCGCACCGATCGCGTCCTCGAGCAATGAGGAGCGATCCCACCGCCTAGTTTTGGTCCGCGCCGGTAAAAACCGGTACCGCACACATGCACGGCATTCCCCTATCCGCCACCTGGGGACGCGCCCGGTCCGAGACTAGAAACTCGTCCAGCCGAAGCTGCCGGGAACCTAACCTAACCTTTTTTTTTTTTTTTTTTTTTTTTTTTTTTTTTTAACGTGAGGGAAATGCGTTACGCATTCCCCGCCGCTGGGAGGCGACGGGGATATGTGGGACTCTCCCCCGTGAACCCAATAAGATCCACAGGGGCATACCCACTAAAAACCTCACACTTTGCCTGCATCAGCGCATAATCGGCGGGGAGGCGGGGTCGCTATAGCATTCTACCGCCAACCCCGCCAGCGCTATCCGCCCTGTAAAGGGGCGGATTCTTCTCTCCCCCCTATGTAGAGGTAGGGGGGTACAGGACTTTCAGTGCAGAGGCCAGTGCAATGCAGAGGTGGGTCTCCCAACCCAGCCTCCGCGGGCCTCTGCTCAGCAAGGCAACGGGGCTCCGTCACCTCGCTGACCCTTTGGCGCATGGGTGCGCGACATCAGACGGAGAGGTGGGCCACATCAGGAAGACATGGGCACCACCTCCCCACCCGTGGCAGCTAGAGCAGGGGTCGACCGCGAGACTGCGGCCTTCCCCGTACCCTTTCGAGGCACGCGAGCCCCACAGGGCTTGGTGCCGATCGGGTGGTCGGCCTTTAGACCCGCGGCAGCACAGGCTGTGCAATGCGGGTCCCTGGCACACAACTTGGCCAGGTGGCCGACCTCGCCGCAGCGGTAGCACTGCGTGCGGCGATCCACCTCGGACGTGCAAGAATATTGCACGTGCCCGTTTAGTAGGCAGCGGAAGCAGCGGGTGGGTCTGGCCTCCAGCAGTTTTACCTGCGCCGAGACCCATCCCACCAGCAGCCTACCCCGAGCCACCTTATTGGCGGCTGCCACAGGGCAGCGCACCCATGCGCTGCCAAGGCCGGAGGGGGTTCTTCGCACCTCCCCCGCCTTGACCTCGCCGACCGTGCAGCCACCCGTACGGGCTACTGCGGCCGCGACACTCTCGGACGTCGCGCAGTCGTCCAGGCCAGAAATGCGCATTTCTGCGCACTTGGTGGGCCTGGAGACCCGGACGTCCTCGGCACCCAGTGCCTCTCTCAGCTTTGCGGCGAGGGCGTCAGCCTTCTCGCCGCTTTCCGCCCCCGGCAACTCAAAGATGCGGGCACCGGACACCGCCTGCCTGTATCGCAGGTCGGCGATGCCGATGTCCGCAAGGGGCACCTTGTCCATGGCCGTGGCGAGGACGGCCGCGTAGGACAGGCCGCGCTCCACCGCGCCTGGCTGCAGCGTAATCACCACAGCCGACGAGCGCGGCACGCGCAGCCTCGGTGCCCTCTTCCTCTGCGCCTTTTTCGGCGCCTTCTTCTTCTGGCCCTTGTTGCTAGGGCCAGCCGAGGCCTTGTTGGGCGCCTCGGGCTTCTTCTTTTGCCCCTTCTTGACCACCGTGGTCCAGCCCTCCTCCGTTAGGATGGGGCTGGCACGGCCGGTGGCCTCAGGGGCAGCCGACGCCGTAGAGGTTGAAGGCCGCGGAGGCTCCGCGACCCTCTTCCCCTTGGCCTGCTGCTTCTTTCCCTTGACAGGGTCCGAAGCAGCAGGCCGCAGTTTTGCGGCTTTCGCCGCAGGTACGAACTCCACCGGGGTTGGCGGGTCCGCACGTCTCTTGTCCGCCGCGAGCGGCGGACGGGTCCGCTGCTCAGTGGAGAGCTTTGCATCCACCATGGTCCCTACTTGGACCAAGATGTTGCGCGTCAACTCCTCGGCGTCCAGGGGGGGCGCCATTGCAGCAGCAGCAGCAGCGGCGGCCTCGGCCGCACCCTGCTTCTTGGTGAGCTCCGTCACCTCGCGACGGAGCTTCCTCAGTTGTTTGGCGAGGGCGGCGTTTTCCGCCCTCAGCCCGACGTTCCCCTCCTGGATCAGCGCAGTCTCGGCGGTGACGTTGCGGCTGGCCAGGACCTCCACATCGCGGCGGATACGTTCTGTGGATTGTTTTAGGATCCGCACGTATCCGCCCTTAAGGTTGCCGGACTTGGCGGCAACCTGCGACACCAATTGCAGGCAGTCTTCTATAGACTCCTGTATCGCGAGGGCAGCCCGAGACTGGTCATCGTAGACCAGGTCGCACAAGTCCTCCAGTTGCCGCTGCCGGGCCTCTTCCCGCTTGTTGGCAGCGGCTTCGGCGCGGAGGATTTCATCCTCCGCGTCTTGCTTCCGCTGCTGGTCCTCCGCGGCCTTGAGAGCGGCCTTTAACTCGGCCTGGGCCTTGGCCGCACCGACATATTTGCCGGTGGTTGGCGGTCGGCCCCTGCCTCTCTTTGATGCGCTCCCAGAGCGCGAACTCGATGACGGCCTCGAGTCGCCGTCAGGCGATGGTGAGGCCGTTCGTAGCCGTTTCCGGTCGCTTGTAGCGGCCGCCCCAGCCACGAGGTCCTCAGCGCTCGCAAAGCATGACGCGTCGCCGCCCGAAGTCGGCTCCACGTCATCTTCCGAGCCTCTAGAGCCCGATCTGCTCATTCTCGTGCTGCTCGCAGGAGCAGACGAGTGGCGGTGGTTGCCCCCCCCAGAATACGAGGGGCAGACGGGTCCCGAAGGGCCCGCAGAGGATTCCCCGGCCGCGGAGCGGCCGGTACCTCCCTGGGGTAGTTTTCTCTTTCCAGGCGCCATTCATGAGATTGTTGTATTCCTTTTTTATTAATCAGGGGTCAGGTCCCCTGAGACGTCCTCGGGACGGGGTTCGCCCCCGCCATCCAGCCCACGGCCGGACGTCAAAACACGAGCTTGGGGTAATTTTATAGTGTTTTCTTCACGCGGCCCCTGGTAGATTATCTCTTACATTGGCCATGTTCATAATTCTTCCTTTTTTATTAGACAGGGGCCGGTCCCCTGTGACGCCCTTGGGACGGGGTTGCTCCCCCGCCATGCAGCCCACGGCCGAGCGTCAGAACACGAGCTTCGAGGTAATTTTATAGTGTTTTCTTCACGCGGCCCCCAGCCAATAAAGGCAAGAGACCCCCGTCCCTGTCCCAAAAAGAACAGGATTACGGGTTCGGCCGGCGGTGGCCAACTGCCATGCCCGACTGCCACTCTCGTGAACAGCCGGACCCGCCGCCCGCGCTCGTAACCACCTCCCCCTCCAGAAGGAGAGGAGGAAACAAGCACTCCGCCGTCGCCGCTGCTCGGAATAAGTCCGAGACGCCGAACGGCACTCCGCACCTCGCAAAACCGCAAAGTGCGGACCAACACGACGGTGACCAAAAGGTCGCCGCCCGGCCAGACAAAGGCGTCTGACCAGACCCGCCGCTATGATCGCTTCTCGCGAGAAAAGCGACCCCAACTCCGTCAGTCACTAGTTCGCATCCCAGTCATGTCTGAAGACAGACACGAACCGAGAGCGAACTTACCCAACCCCCCAGCGACCGACTATGACCGCTCCTCAATGAATGAGGAGCGATCCCACGTGTCTGGTTTTGGTCCGCGCCGGTAAAACCGGTACCGCGCATATCTGCGCGGCATTCCCCTATCCGCCACCCGGGGACGCGCCCGGTCCGAGACCAGAAACTCGACCAGCCGAAGCTGCCGGGAACCTAACCTAACCTAACCTAACCTAACCTAACCTTTTTTTTTTTTTTTTTGTTTAACGTGCGGAAAATGCATTACGCATTCCCCGCCGCTGGGAGGCGACGGGGATATGTGGGACTCCCCCCCATGAACCGAAAAGGCCGGTCCATGAGGGTATACCCACTAAAAACCACACATTGCCTGCTTGGCGCTTTGACGGCGGGGAGGCGGGATCGCTAGAGCATTCTACCGCCAACCCCGCCAGCGCTGTCCGCCCTGAAAAGGGCGGACCTTCGATGTTTGTGCCCCCCAGAGGATGAAGGGGGCTGCAGGACTTCGGCGGAGGCCAGTGCAATGCGGAGTTGGGTCTCCCAACCCAGTCTCCGCAGGCCTCCGCACAGTGAGGAGTCAGCTAGTCCAACCCCTCACTGTCTTCTCTTCATGCGCAGCGCCCAGTGTGGCGCGCGCCATCAGGCATTTGGCCCTAGGGCCATTTGCCATTATGGGGGTTGGAAGAGGGCGTTGTCCCCCCTTCTTCTCCCCCTGGGTCGCCGTGCGCGGTTTGGGTGAGCGGGGGCAAGCTCCCGCTCCCGTTCAGCTGCCTCTTTGAGCGCCATCACCTCCCCACAAAACTCCGTGATGGCGCTCCAGGACCTCTCGCTCCCTACCATCTCTTCGATGACAGCCGGAAGCGAGAGGTCCGACCCGATGACTGCGGCGAGGTTTTGGCGCTGCACAGCCCAAGCCGGACAAAGTTCGAGCGTGTGCTGCGCCGTGTCCTCGCCGCACGAACAGTGGTGGCAGGAGTCGTTCGGCTCCCTGCCAGCAATACGACACAGGTACTTGCCGAAGCAGCCATGCCCCGACAGTACCTGCGTCGTGCGGAACGTTAGCGTCCCGTGGCGTCTCTTCAGCCACTCCGCGAGATGTGGGCGGATGGCTTCGATAGTGCGGTGACCGGCCAGTGGCCGGGTAAGCCTATCCGCCCACTGCAGCTGAAGAATCCCGCGGAGTTCTTCAATGCGCCGCTCGATGGCTCGAGGCGGAAGCCTCTCGCCGCGACTTTCCTGCTCCTTGCGCCAGCAGTATGCGGCCGCAAGAGCTTTGGCGTCCAGGTCCCACGGCATTGACGAGGCCAGCAAACACGCTGCCTCGTACGAGATCGTGCGGTAGCCGCGGATGACCCGGACCGCCATCGCGCGCTGCGGCCGCCGCAAGGAAGCAGCGCCGCGCGGCGTTAAACTGTCCGCCCAAACTGGCGCCCCGTAGAGCGCCATCGAGCGGGCAACCCCCATGAAGAGACGCCGGACACTATTTTTTGGGCCGCCTAAATTGGGCAGGAGACGCCCAAGAGCGGCAGCCGCTGCAGAGACTCTGGGCCCCAATCGCACAAAGTGGGGGTCAAAGGTCCACCTGCCATCGAGCACTAGCCCGAGATAGCGCATGGTGGACCCGACGTTGACAGTGACCCCCCCTACGACGATGTGGGACCCAGCAGGTGGCGCTTTCCGGGGCCCGTGAAAGAACAGGGCCTCGGACTTGGACAGCGCCACCTCTAACCCTAGCGCCTTGATGCGCCCGACCATATGTGCCACTCCAGCCGTGGCGAGGATGGCAGCTTCGCGGTGCGACCTCCCCCGGGATAGGACGAGTGTGTCGTCAGCGTAGCAAACTACGCTGACACCCGGGAGAGTAGCGCCCCGGAGGGCCCAGTCGTAGCCGATGTTCCACAGGAGAGGTCCTAGGACTGACCCCTGCGGAACACCGCAAGTGACGAGCTTCGTCTGAAGCCCGCCACGACCCTCAAACTGCACCTCCCTGTTGGCCAGGTAGGCCCCAACTACGCGCTGCAGGTACTGCGGTACCCCGTGGAATCGGAGCGCCTCCGTAATGCAGCTCCATGGCAGGGTGTTGAAGGCATTGGCTATGTCAAGAGACACAGCCAACAACACCCCGCCGCCCGATACTGCCTGGTCCGAGAGGGCCTTTACGCGCAAGATCGCGTCGACGGTAGAGCGACCCTCCCGGAATCCGAACTGATGGTCCGACAGATCGGGCCCAACCCTCGCTAGGTGCTTGACGAGACGGGCAGCGATGACGCGTTCGAATAGCTTCGCCATCTCGCCAAGCAACACTATCGGCCGGTAAGAGGATGGAGCGTCGACGGGGCGCCCCTCCTTCCGCAGCAGCACCAGCCTGCCTGCCTTCCACAACTGTGGGAACTCTCCGCGCTGCAGGCAGGCGTCGAGAAGTTTGCGCAGTCGGGGCCCTAAGGCCTTCAGTGCCACGGCCAGTGCACGGCCAGGCACACCATCCGGTCCCGGGGCGGTGTTCTTCGCCCTCATGCGAAGTTCAGCCGCCCCTAGCTCCGCAGCCGTTACTGCGGGCACATCGCCCTCGTCATCCCTCGCTGCCTGCGAGTGCATAGGCGGGGGAATGTGGTGCGTCCTCGTCGGGAAGAGGGTCGTCGTCACGGTGTCCAGAAACTGGGGGTCCAGGGTCTGGGTCAGCGGGGGCGCCCAAGGGCGGAGTTTGCCACGAACCCACTGGTACGGGCGCCCCCACGGGTCTGCGTTCAGGGTGGCCAGCTGCTCCTCGCGAGCCGCGTCCTTGGCCCGGCCGATCGCCTCTTGAAGGGCCAGCGTGGCCCCTCGGTAGGCGGCGTAGAGCCGGGCTTCCAGAGCGCGGTCGACGGTGCGTCTTCTGCGCTGGCGCGTGTACGCACGCCTGTGCTGGGCGCACGCCACGCGCAGTTGTGACAGCTCAGCTGACCACCAATACACTTGGCGTCGTGAGGGCCGCGACTTGGCCCGGGGCATTGCACTGTCACAGATGTTTGACATAGCGTCCCGGAACCAAGCCGCCTCCTCCTCTACCCCCACGAGCTCAACTGTGTTGCCGACCCAGGCCTGAACGATAGCTGCTTCTTGCAGCATATCTCTGTCCAGCTTCTGGAGCACCCAACGCGGGAAGATCGCGTGTGACGACGACGACGACGTTGCGGGAGTGGAGACGTCAAACCGGATATACCGGTGATCCGATAGTGTCTCCACCCCCTCTAAGACCCTCCAGCCGGTGACCCTACGCGCGACAACTGGACTTGCGAGAGAGACGTCCACAATGGACCCGCCCAGCTGCCGCACGCAAGTGTGCACCGACCCCCGGTTGAGGACGCACAGTCCCACCTCCAACATCCACTCCTCCACGAGCTCGCCTCGTGCGTCGGTGGCGGGGGAACCCCAAGCCGTGGATTTGGCATTGAGGTCCCCGAGAACGATGGTATGAAGGGGGCGATTCTGCCCAATCAGGGCCCCTAAGTTGTTGAGGAAGACCTCAAACTCTGCAAGGACCCTGTTGGGCGAGAAATACACCCCCACAACGAAGATGTTATCCGCCACCGCTGCAACGCAGCCCGGACGCTTGGCGACGACTCGTAGAGGAGTCCGCGAGACGAGGGCGACAAGTGCCGCTGGATCACCCACCCAGTTGTCCCTGGGTGGGACGAAGTAGGGCTCCGCAACCGCCGCGATGTCTATCTCCCACTGCGCCATGCTTTGGACCAGAAGGTCTTGGGCCCTGGCGCAGTGGTTGATATTCGCCTGCAGGAATCGGTGGGCCATGTTAATCTTGGGCCATGGGTACCACCGACTCCCCGGCGCTTCCAGCCAACCTAACCTAACCTAACCTAACCTAACCTAACCTAACCTAACCTAACCTAACCTAACCTAACCTAACCTAACCTAACCTAACCTTTTTTTTTTTTTTTTTTTTTTAACGTGCGGAAAATGCGTTACGCATACCCCGTCGTTGGGAGACGACGGGGTTATGTGGGACTCCCCCCCATGAACCGAAAAGGCCAGTCCATGAGGGTATACCCACTAAAAACCACACATGCCTGCTGGCGCCTATGATGGCGGGGAGGCGGGATCGCTGTTCGCACTCTACCGCCAACCCCGCCGGCGCTGCCGCCCTGAAAAGGGCGGCCTTCGCTGTAAGTGCCCCCCCGGGGATTAGGGGGGCAGCAGGTCTTCGGCGAAGGCCAGTGCAATGCGGAGGTGGGTCTCCCAACCCAGTCTCCGCAGGCCTTCGCACGGCGAGGAGTCAGCTAGTCCAACTCCTCACCGTCATCCCTTATGCGCAGCGCTTGGGGTAGCGCGCGCCCTTGGGCCCATTGTGTGGGGCCCCGAGGCCTTTCGGCCATACTACGGCGGTTGGAGGAGGGCGTTGTCTGCCCTCCTTCGCCTGACTCTCCTGGCACGGATCGGGACAGCGGGTTCAATCTCCCGCTCTCTCTCCGCTGCCTCTTTGAGCGCCATCACCTCCTCACAAAACTCCGTGATGGCGCTCCAGGACCCCTCGCTCCCTACCATCTGTTCGATGACAGCTGGAAGCGAGAGGTCCAATCCGATGGTTGCGGCGAGTGTTCGGCGCTGCACAGCCCAAGCCGGACAATGCTCGAGCGTGTGCTGCGCCGTGTCCTCGCCGCACGAACAGTGATGGCAGGCCCTGGACGGCTCCCTGCCCACCCGACACAGGTAGCTGCCGAAGCAGCCGTGCCCCGACAGCACCTGCGTCACCCGAAAGGTGAGTGCACCGTGGCGCCTGTTCAGCCACTCCACGAGGTGAGGGCGGACGGCTTCGACAGTACGAAGACCGGCTGTAGGCCGGGTAAGCCTGTCCGCCCACTCCAGTACGAGGGCTCCGCGGAGCTCCTCCATGCACCGCTCGACGGCTCGAGGCGGAGGCCTTTCGCCGCGGCTAGCCAGCTCCTTGCGCCACTGGTAGGCGGCCGCAAGAGCTCTCGCATCCAGGTCCCACGGCATCGATGAGGCCAGCACACATGCTGCCTCATGCGAGATGGTTCGATAACCGCGGACGACCCGGACGGCGATTGCACGCTGCGGCCGCCGCAAGGAAGCGGCACCGCGCGGCGTCAACCGATCCGCCCAGACTGGCGCCCCATAGAGCGCCATCGAGCGGGCAACCCCCATGAAGAGGCGCCGAACACTCACCCTCGGTCCCCCCAAGTTCGGGAGGAGCCGTCCTAGGGCAGCCGCAGCTGCACAAACTCTGGGCCCCAATCGTTCGAAGTGGGGGTCGAAGGTCCACCTGCCATCGAGCACCAGCCCGAGATAGCGCATGGTGGACCCGATGTTGATTCGAACCCCCCCGACGACGATGTGGGACCCAGCAGGTGGCGCTTTCCGGGGCCCATAAAAGAAGAGGGCCTCGGACTTGGACAGCGCCACCTCCAAACCTAAAGCGCGGATGCGCCCGACCACGTGGGCCACTCCGGCCGTGGCGAGTATGGACGCCTCTCTGTGTGTTCTCCCCCGGGCCATCACAAGGGTGTCGTCAGCGTAGCACACTACGCTGACACCCGGGAGAGTGGCGCCTCGCAACACCCAATCGTAGCCGATGTTCCACAGGAGAGGTCCGAGGACTGACCCCTGTGGAACACCGCAGGTCACCGCCTTGGTGACCAACCCGCCACGGCCTTCGTAAACCACGGCCCGGTTGGCCAAATAGGCCCCGACTACACGACGAAGATATTGGGGCACTCCGTGAAATTGGAGCGCCGCCGCAATACAGCTCCATGGCAGGGTGTTGAACGCGTTGGCGATGTCAAGAGACACCGCCAGCAACACCCCACCGCCCGATACTGTCTGGTCCGAGAGGGCCTTGACGCGCAGGATCGCGTCAACGGTCGAGCGACCCCCTCGGAATCCGAACTGGTTGTCGGACAGATCGGGCCCTACCCTCGTAAGGTGCTTGACGAGGCGAGCGGCGATGATTCGCTCAAAGAACTTTCCCACCTCGTCAAGCAACACTATCGGCCGGTATGCGGATGGAGCGTCCACGGGGCGCCCCTCCTTCCGGAGCAGGACGAGCCTGCCTGCCTTCCACTGCTGTGGGAACTCTCCGCGCTGCAGGCAGGCGTCGAGCAGTCTTCGTAGTCGGGGCCCTAGGGCCTTGAGTGCCGGAGCCAGAACGCGGCCGGGCACTCCGTCGGGACCGGGGGCGGTATCTTTGGCTTTAAGCCGAAGCTCTGCCGCCCCTAGCTCTGCAGATGTTATCGCAGGCACGGTCCCGTCGTCACTCCCAGCCGCCTGCGGATGCCGCATCGGCGGGGGAGTATGGTGCGTCCTCATCGGGAAGAGGGTCGTCGTCACCGTGTCCAGAAACTGGGGATCCAGGGTCTGGGTCAGCGGGGGCGCCCAAGGGCGCAGTTTGCCGCGTACCCACTGGTACGGGCGCCCCCACGGATCTGCGTCGAGGGTGGCCAGCTGCTCCTCGCGGGCCGCGTCCTTGGCCCGGCTGATCGCCTGTTGAAGGGCCACTGTGGCCCCTCTGTAGGCAGCGTAGAGCCGGGCTTCCAGAGCGCGGTCAATTGTGCGTCTCCTGCGCTGACGCGTGTACGCACGCCTGTGTTCGGCGCACGCCACGCGCAGCTCCGACAGCTCAGCTGACCACCAATAGACTTGGCGTCGTGAGGGCCGCGACTTGGCCCGGGGCATAGCGCTGTCGCAAATGCGCGACATCGCAGTCCGGAACCAAGCCGCCTCCTCGTCTACCCCCACGAACGCCACTGACGTGCCGACCCAGTCCTGAATGATGGCTGCCTCTTGCAGCACATCCCTGTCCAGTCTCTGGAGCACCCATCGCGGAAACACCGACGATGGCGACGACGACGACGACGACGTTGAAGGGGCGGAGACGTCGAACCGGATGTAGCGGTGATCCGATAATGTCTCCACCCCCTCTAAGACACACCAGCCGGTGACCTCGCGCGCGACAACTGGACTTGCGAAGGAGACGTCCACAATGGACCCGCCCAGCTGCCGCACGCAAGTGTGCACCGACCCCCGGTTGAGGACGCACAGCCCCACCGCTATCAGCCACTCCTCCACGAGTGCGCCTCGTGCATCGGTGGCGGGGGAACCCCAAGCCGTTGACTTGGCGTTGAGGTCCCCAAGAACGATCGCAGGGAGGGGGCGATTCCGCCCAATCAGGGCCCCCACATCGTCAAGAAATGTCTCGAACTCGGCGAGGACCCTATTAGGCGAGAAATACACCCCCACGATGAGCGTTTTTTCCGCCACCGCCGCAACGTAGCCCGGGCGTCTGGCGACAACCCGCAGAGGAGCCCGCGAGACCAGGGCGACCAAGTTCGTCGGTCCGTCACCCACCCAGTTGTCCCTGGGGGGGACGAAGTACGGCTCCGCAACCGCCGCAACGTCGATAGACCACTGCGCCATACTCTGGACTAGGAGGTCTTGAGCTCGGGCGCAGTGGTTCAGATTCGCTTGTAGGAATCGGTGGGCCATGTCAATCTTGAGCCATGGGTACCACCGACTCCCCGGCCACCGGAGCAGCTGGAGCTGGGGTCAGTTGCGGAGCCGCAACACTCTTCCCCCCCTTGTTAGACTTCGGCTTAGGCGCCGTTGCCCCCTTGCAGGCCCTCGCCCCGATCTGGTGATCGGCGGGACGTCCCGCACTGGCACATGCCGAGCAGTGCACGTTGGCAGTGCACTGCTTGACTGAGTGGCCGGTCTGCCCGCAGTTAAAGCACTGCGCGCTCCGGTCCACCCCAGTGCACTCCAGCCTCGTGTGCCCCATAAGAAGGCACCGGTAGCAACGTTTGCGGCGCTCCTCGAGGAGCTTCACTTGGGCCGAAACCCACCCGACGAGCAGCCGCTTTCTCGCCACCTTCTTGGCAACGGCGACAGGGCACCGCACAAGAACGGTGCCGTTCTGCATCTCCGATGCCTTGATGGCCTCCGGAGCGCATCCGCCCTCGCGGGCCACGGCGCGGACGACCTCCTCGGTCGTGACGGAGTCGTCCAGGCCCTTTATGCGCAGCTGTGCGCTCTTCACGGGCCTGGAGACACACACGTCCTCCGCCTTGAAGGCCGCCCGAATCTTGTTTGCCAGGGCATCGGCTATGTCGCCGGTTTGGCTCCCTGGCAGCGAGAAGACGCGGGCACCCGACTTGGCCTGCCTGTAGCGCAGGCCGGAATCCGGAATGCCGAGGTCCTTGAACGGGAGCTTCTCCCTGACCTCGGCAAGGATCGAGGCGTAGGTGATGCCCCGCTCGGCCGCACTCGGCTGCAGCTGGATCACCACGTTGGAGGAGCCGGGTGTTCGCAGCTCCTTCTTCTGCTTCGAGCCCTTTTTGGGGCCCGACTTTTGATTGCCGGACCCCTTGGGCTTTCGGGCCTGCTTGCCCCTCTTCCCCACCGTGGTCCAGCCTTCGTCGGCACTGGTGCCTGCCGTGGGCTGTGAGGCTGCAGGTGTAATGGCCTCAGTGGTCGTCTGGGTGGAGGGTGCTGCCAGAGCGGGCTCTTTTTTGGAGCCAGCACCCTTCTTCCCTTTGCCCCCCTTCTTCTGCCCCTGAACTGGGGCAGAATTTGGGGCCATTTGAGGCAGCGGATTCGGCACCTCAACATGTGGCTTTGGTGCCTGTGTCGCCCTCTTGGCATCGGCAGCCAGCGGTGGCCGCAGCCGCACCTCCGGTAGCAGCCTGTCATCCAGAGCGGCGAATTTGGCGTCAACCATGGTTCCGAGTCGAACCATGAGTTTCCGCTCTAACTCCTCGCCGTCGACAGGTTGCACAGTCGCAGCCGGAGCGACTGGAACTGCCCTCTGCAGAGTCGCCTCTGCGCGCAGCTCCTTGAACTCCCTGCGGAGCTCCTCCATCTCACGCTGCATGCGAGCGTTATCGACTTGCAGTCGCGCACACTCCGCCTGCAGCAGAGTCGTCTCTTCGGAGACGGAGCGAGTGCTCAACGTCTCCACAACCTCTTTCAAGAGGGCCGCCGCTTGGTTCAGGGCACCTTGGAAGGGGCCCTTGAGGTTACGCGACTTGCTCGCGACCTTGAGAATGGCGTCGATGCCCTCCTGCGCAGTTTTGTTGATGGCAGCGACAGATTCTTCACGAAGCTTGCCTCTGCCATCAACCAGCGTCTTGAGGTGTGCCCTAGATGTTTGGGCACGTTTGGTGGCCTGGATAACCTCATCCTCGGCCTCCAACCTCAGCGCCTTCTCTTTCTCGGCGTTAAGCGCCGCTTGGGCTTTCCCCAGACCAACGTACTCGCCGGTCGTTGGGGGCCGCCCTCGTCCCCGCTTTGGGGTACTGCGCCCTGAACGCGTGGTTCTGGGCGCTGGCCCGGAGTCGTCACCAGACGATGCCGACTCCCTATCCTGCAGTGTTCGCTTCCCGGACCGGAAAAAATACCCGGATTCGTCACGAACCACCACATCCTCCAAGCTCATAAAGCTCGATGCGGAGTCAGACTCCGCACCCTCCTCTACATTCTGGGTTTTAGGGTTTTTATAAAAATTCTCCATATGATTCCCACGAGTATGGGGGAAATAAAAGGTCCACCCAGGCAGTGCCCCCTGTACCTGGGTAAGCGTATTACTGCCAGAGAGTCCGCCGGTTCTCTGGAGTGTGTGCGCTCGAAACTGAAGATCCCATCAGCCATCCGTCCCATCGCCGCGCACAAAAACTTAGGATTCGGGGATTTTTTATAGAGGTTTACTCCTCGCAGCCCGGGCAATTAAGCCAAGACCCTCGTTCCTGCCCAAGAGACTTGAGCAGGCTTACGATTTGCACGACGTTGGCATTGCTGCCAGTCCGCCGGCCGCACACGCGGCCACCAGACCCGTCGACTCCGCGTCCGTAGACGCCTACGTCTAGTTTTTTATAGAGGTGCTTTCCTCGTAGCTCGTCCCGGCAAGCCGATGCGAGCCCCCGTTCCTCTCAGTGAGGTTTACGGGTTGTCCGACGGTGACCGAAGTCGCCGTTCGGTCAGTCTACTCGTGACTGACCGGAACCCGTCGCACCGATCACTCCTCGCGAGAGGAGCGATCCCACGTGTCTGGTTTTGGTCCGCGCCGGTAATACCGGTACCGCGCATATCTGCGCGGCATTCCCCTATCCGCCACCTGGGGACGCGCCCGGTCCGAGACCAGAAACTCGGCCAGCCGAAGCTGCCGGGTAACCTAACCTAACCTAACCTAACCTAACCTAACCTAACCTAACCTAACATAACCTAACCTATCTATCTATCTATCTATCTATCTATCTATCTATCTATCTATCTATCTATCTATCTATCTATCTATCTATCTATCTATCTATCTATCTATCTATCTATCTATCTATCTATCTATCTATCTATCTATCTATCTATCTATCTATCTATCTATCTATCTATCTATCTATCTATCTATCTATCTATCTATCTATCTATCTATCTATCTATCTATCTATCTATCTATCTATCTATCTATCTATCTATCTATCTATCTATCTATCTATCTATCTATCTATCTATCTATCTATCTATCTATCTATCTATCTATCTATCTATCTATCTATCTATCTATCTATCTATCTATCTATCTATCTATCTATCTATCTATCTATCTATCTATCTATCTATCTATCTATCTATCTATCTATCTATCTATCTATCTATCTATCTATCTATCTATCTATCTATCTATCTATCTATCTATCTATCTATCTATCTATCTATCTATCTATCTATCTATCTATCTATCTATCTATCTATCTATCTATCTATCTATCTATCTATCTATCTATCTATCTATCTATCTATCTATCTATCTATCTATCTATCTATCTATCTATCTATCTATCTATCTATCTATCTATCTATCTATCTATCTATCTATCTATCTATCTATCTATCTATCTATCTATCTATCTATCTATCTATCTATCTATCTATCTATCTATCTATCTATCTATCTATCTATCTATCTATCTATCTATCTATCTATCTATCTATCTATCTATCTATCTATCTATCTATCTATCTATCTATCTATCTATCTATCTATCTATCTATCTATCTATCTATCTATCTATCTATCTATCTATCTATCTATCTATCTATCTATCTATCTATCTATCTATCTATCTATCTATCTATCTATCTATCTATCTATCTATCTATCTATCTATCTATCTATCTATCTATCTATCTATCTATCTATCTATCTATCTATCTATCTATCTATCTATCTATCTATCTATCTATCTATCTATCTATCTATCTATCTATCTATCTATCTATCTATCTATCTATCTATCTATCTATCTATCTATCTATCTATCTATCTATCTATCTATCTATCTATCTATCTATCTATCTATCTATCTATCTATCTATCTATCTATCTATCTATCTATCTATCTATCTATCTATCTATCTATCTATCTATCTATCTATCTATCTATCTATCTATCTATCTATCTATCTATCTATCTATCTATCTATCTATCTATCTATCTATCTATCTATCTATCTATCTATCTATCTATCTATCTATCTATCTATCTATCTATCTATCTATCTATCTATCTATCTATCTATCTATCTATCTATCTATCTATCTATCTATCTATCTATCTATCTATCTATCTATCTATCTATCTATCTATCTATCTATCTATCTATCTATCTATCTATCTATCTATCTATCTATCTATCTATCTATCTATCTATCTATCTATCTATCTATCTATCTATCTATCTATCTATCTATCTATCTATCTATCTATCTATCTATCTATCTATCTATCTATCTATCTATCTATCTATCTATCTATCTATCTATCTATCTATCTATCTATCTATCTATCTATCTATCTATCTATCTATCTATCTATCTATCTATCTATCTATCTATCTATCTATCTATCTATCTATCTATCTATCTATCTATCTATCTATCTATCTATCTATCTATCTATCTATCTATCTATCTATCTATCTATCTATCTATCTATCTATCTATCTATCTATCTATCTATCTATCTATCTATCTATCTATCTATCTATCTATCTATCTATCTATCTATCTATCTATCTATCTATCTATCTATCTATCTATCTATCTATCTATCTATCTATCTATCTATCTATCTATCTATCTATCTATCTATCTATCTATCTATCTATCTATCTATCTATCTATCTATCTATCTATCTATCTATCTATCTATCTATCTATCTATCTATCTATCTATCTATCTATCTATCTATCTATCTATCTATCTATCTATCTATCTATCTATCTATCTATCTATCTATCTATCTATCTATCTATCTATCTATCTATCTATCTATCTATCTATCTATCTATCTATCTATCTATCTATCTATCTATCTATCTATCTATCTATCTATCTATCTATCTATCTATCTATCTATCTATCTATCTATCTATCTATCTATCTATCTATCTATCTATCTATCTATCTATCTATCTATCTATCTATCTATCTATCTATCTATCTATCTATCTATCTATCTATCTATCTATCTATCTATCTATCTATCTATCTATCTATCTATCTATCTATCTATCTATCTATCTATCTATCTATCTATCTATCTATCTATCTATCTATCTATCTATCTATCTATCTATCTATCTATCTATCTATCTATCTATCTATCTATCTATCTATCTATCTATCTATCTATCTATCTATCTATCTATCTATCTATCTATCTATCTATCTATCTATCTATCTATCTATCTATCTATCTATCTATCTATCTATCTATCTATCTATCTATCTATCTATCTATCTATCTATCTATCTATCTATCTATCTATCTATCTATCTATCTATCTATCTATCTATCTATCTATCTATCTATCTATCTATCTATCTATCTATCTATCTATCTATCTATCTATCTATCTATCTATCTATCTATCTATCTATCTATCTATCTATCTATCTATCTATCTATCTATCTATCTATCTATCTATCTATCTATCTATCTATCTATCTATCTATCTATCTATCTATCTATCTATCTATCTATCTATCTATCTATCTATCTATCTATCTATCTATCTATCTATCTATCTATCTATCTATCTATCTATCTATCTATCTATCTATCTATCTATCTATCTATCTATCTATCTATCTATCTATCTATCTATCTATCTATCTATCTATCTATCTATCTATCTATCTATCTATCTATCTATCTATCTATCTATCTATCTATCTATCTATCTATCTATCTATCTATCTATCTATCTATCTATCTATCTATCTATCTATCTATCTATCTATCTATCTATCTATCTATCTATCTATCTATCTATCTATCTATCTATCTATCTATCTATCTATCTATCTATCTATCTATCTATCTATCTATCTATCTATCTATCTATCTATCTATCTATCTATCTATCTATCTATCTATCTATCTATCTATCTATCTATCTATCTATCTATCTATCTATCTATCTATCTATCTATCTATCTATCTATCTATCTATCTATCTATCTATCTATCTATCTATCTATCTATCTATCTATCTATCTATCTATCTATCTATCTATCTATCTATCTATCTATCTATCTATCTATCTATCTATCTATCTATCTATCTATCTATCTATCTATCTATCTATGTATCGCGGTGAGCCCACCAGTGTTCGTTATGAACATTGTAGACGCCAACTCGAGTAAATAAACCGAAAATCGCGGAGCACACCGGAGGGGCCGGTATAGCACTCGTATGCACACATGCCGGCGACATCAATCGATTCGATCGATTGATCGATAGCTGCGGAGGAGCGGGGGCGTGCAGGGCATCAATCGATTCGATCGATTGATCGATAGCTGCGGAGGAGCGGGGGCGTGCAGGGAGCGCCAGTGCGCTCTACATCAATAAAATGTGATTGTGTATGTGAAAGCGCGGTTATAGGGCCAGTATCAGACTGGCCGCGCTTTTAAGAAAGGCAGTACACACGTACCGATTTCCGCAAGTATTATCCGAAATATTTTGCAGCTTCAAAACTGCACCTTGTATTATTGTAGTATTTATATTTCACAATAGTCCTGCACCTTTTGGTGACTTTTCATGACTGTTCTATTATTAAGCAGTTGTGTGGTGTCCCTAGATGGATTAAAGTTCTTAAAATATACCCTCTGCGTGTTGGACCTGTGTCTCCACGTAAGCGTTTTAAAAGACCGGGTACCTGCTGCAAGGTTGATAGCCCGAGTTAAGACAGTGAGAAAAAAATATTCTCATTGTCTTATAACAACCTTTAACTGTCCCACTGCAATGCAATGGCCTCTTCTGGTACCTATAGGCACTAATTATTACACTTGGCGATTTCAGATAATTATATCCAGGTTTCCTCACGACGTTTTCCGTGGTTACCACCAATAACCTAGTGGTTAACATACCGATGACATGGATTTATGTGCAATATGATTGGTTCAAATAAGAAACTTCAAAATATGTAGAAGTATTTTTAAAACATATCTGGAGCCGGCAACCTCTGCGCGAAACGTCTACAGGACGTGATTTGGTCTCCAGGAAATGCGCAAAATATTATTAAATGAATGTTATTAATTCAAATACGTATGCGCCTTTGGCTTAAGTGGACATATTATTATTTTGAATTAAGTATTATTACTTCGAAATACGAAAACAATAATTTTACGACTGCACGTGCAAGATTAAATATCGCCATCTTTGTTCTGGCTTATTTCATTGTATATGTATTTATCGCTAAGGCGTCAATTGTTAAGATTGTGTTTTATTTAGCCCTAATTGAAAGGTATTTTATTACCTATAGTTAGTAAATGATAATAACAGAACAATTGAAACATTTACGTATCTTTTAATCCTTGTACATTGCCGCTTTTGGAAGATAGAAGGAAACAGTAATAAACTCATTGACTTCGTTTGCATTCAACAATGATTTCTTTGCTAATAACCGATACAATTTGACAAATAAACTAACAATTCCTTGAAACTCAAAGTACGTAAATATACCTTGTAGTCATAAAAATAAAGACGCTACATGTGTTTGCGGCTGCAGTTTTGGTCGACTCGGATTGTATTTGCCACCCAGACACCCAGTACGCATACCTCTTGTTTTTTCCCGTACCGGTGGCCCGCGGCCCCGCGCGCTCTCTGTTCGGCCGCAGTCAAAGCGTTAAAGCCTACATACAGCGCGACGGGATGGCAGACGATTCAACAGAGGTTCATACTTATCTAGTAGTACTATCTATCTATACGATAAAAATTTCAACAGTATGAATCGGTCCCGTGGCCTCGAAAGGGATTTCTGATCGATGCCAGGGGGTAGATTCATAACATTGGAGTTTATTATTATAATTTATAAATAAAAATAAAATTTATTGGAAAGTTATCAACGGACATTCATATTTATCTAGTAGAAATACGATATAAATTTCAATACTAAGAATCGGTCTCGTTGTATTGAAAGGGATTTTATTTTGATGCCTCGGGATTGATTGGAATATTTATCGTATTTCATTTCTAGGACCTAGGGAACCATGCTACGGGGCCATGATATGATTTGATGATTAAATTGTCTGCATATTATAGACACTATTTTTTTTTTTTTTTTTTTACAAGAATATTTTTTATTTACAAGGTTATTTACAATTCTTAAAAATAAATATATACAAAAATATAAAATTTAAACTAAAAATTATGTATCAAAGTATTCGTCCTCATCGCTGTCGACTGGTAGGGTGCCCAAAAGGCTGGCGGCATTGCCACGTTGAATGGCAATGCTAATTCTTTGGCCGAAAAACAGGCCAGCCTTTTGGTCACGTGAAGCGTCAACTAACCGTTTAGAAAGGTCACTAAAAAGAAGACGCGCACTCGGACCCCATGACCCGAGTGTTTCGACCCCAAACGGCTCAAAAATATAATTACCTATAAGGTTATTATATTTTCGCCGCTTGAGGGTCTCCGCAGCTGCAGCAGCAGCGCCAGAGCTAGACACTATTGTATTAATTCCTTGGTTTTAGGCTCGAACAATTTTAGGTAGGTACTTTAGTCTTTATGACCACATTTACTTTTACCATCACCACATAGAAAGCAAACCTCATAACACAGAACAAACATAGCACTGCACCATCTCGTTATACTGTAATTCACCTCGTAATTTGAATAAATCGCCATAGTGCCGACGCGACGATGACCGGTGATTCGGGAGCGACAAAAAAATAATACGCGCTTACGCATATAGGTCACGGTCACCACTGGCGAGTGGCAGGCGACGGGCGGCTAGAGAGTGGGGGGTGCGGTGGGCGGAAAAGTCTCAGTCGAGACGCAAATATTTTTTGGCCGCAAATTATTATAAGACCGATTTGTTATTTAAATATAGAAATGGTTTATTAATTAAGTAAATCTACCAATCAACAAAACAACACGCATTTTTATTGAACACTTCCTATTCAATTCAATATTTTATTTGTTTATATAAATATATTGTAAAGTATATTTACAATATACTTTTTTGTATATCACAAAACTACATGAAGACACTAAGTAGGCAAATGTTATTAAAATGCTAGAGGCGGGCAGCCCTATCGCATCATCGCATGTTTACGTACCGCGCGGCTGTAGGTATTTATTTCAAAGATAAGGCCGAGTTACAATACTGTATGGATAATATTATATTACCGTGGCGATGCGGTCCTGCGATCGTGTGTTGCGTTGCTCGAGAATAGCATCAAGAAGAACTGTTAGGCGTGTGCGACCTAGGTTGTTGAACTTTTAACTACACCTATCGGTACGATCGGGGTTGTGGATCGGACAGGAATGAAAAATTTTAAAAGATATATATTTCGTCAATCGATAATATTATCTATTCTGATTCATCTCTGATGGGGTCTTTGCAAATTTACCCGGTACAGAGCAAACAGGATTTTGGCCACTTCGTAGAATAGCCCTTCTGTTAACACCAGAGCAAACAATTGATTCTAATTTTCTCGATAACGGGTAAACCAAATTTAATAATATGGTTCATCAGCAATTAGCTATCAGTCATGAAAGTTTCCTGAGCCACAGAAGGATTATCAGCTGCTTTCTAATAGATGCGGTGTACTCCGAAAACGGAGTTCATCCGGGTTTACGTAAATTAGTTTAGAAACACTGCAATGTTATGGTACCATGGTCTGGCGATGGAAGTGATGGAACTCGCAGACAGAAACTGTTAGGACCGTCGAGTTTCGGTTCGGTTGTTTAATTGTCATGAGTACTTTCCATTGCATGTATTGACGAGCGTCTGATGATGGAGCCTCCAGCGGATTATTACTTTCTTCACCCAACTTGGTCATTTTCAATCGAGGATTTCTAATAAAAAATATGAAATCCTTTTTCTACCAAAACGTGTGTAGAGTATCGTTTATTGAACTTTATTGACTTAGGTTTAATTAATAAAACCAATTAATACCATTATTTTAAGTGATTAATTTCATTATTATTTACCTATATATTATTTGATATCATGAAGATTTCGAAACATAAAATTACGTAAGATCAGTATAGTAGTACACAGTACACTTTACATCGACATATACATATTTAACAGCTTTTCCAAGTTACAAATTTGTTATTTATATTTTAGAGATTTTTTAAAGCCATAATGCGTAGAACTACCTGTAGGATATTTTTACGCGTTTTGGTATTTAAAATTTCATTCTCCATATTCCTAATCTAGAGAAGTGGTCTGCAATGCCTAATAGCTAAGTAGAAGTTAAAAATGTAAATACTTATAGTCCGATTTTTGTGTTGCTTATAAAACCTGTTTGTATACTTAATTTCATAGGTATCAGTTTCATTTATATCTCAGGTTTATTTGAAGTATAACTATCTCTAGGTTTATCGTAATAGTTTCCAGCGGCTATACTTAAAGTCTTTCTGAGCCGCTTGGACAGTCGGCCTCACCACCAACTTGATGTCTGTAGAACATTTTCACCATACACTAAACTATCCATAGAATACAGATAGATATCAATATGTAAGTAATTATGTGTGGTATGAAGTGGTTAGATAGATAGCAGTGGATTTTTTAAATTTATCGCGTTTTATTTAAAATTATTGGCAATATTTTAGTATACTTGTGTTTTGGGATGATCACACAAGGAAGTATGTCAACGAAAGGCAACTTTATTAGCAATTTGGTTCGGGTCATTAAACGACGGAAAATCTTAACACCGCCATTCAGAGGTTGGGTGATTTTGGTACAGCGCCATCTATCAAAAAACATGTGAACTAACTAAAAACACCATCTATCAAAAAACATGTAAACTAACTTCAAACAACTTGAGATGTACTTTGTAAGACCTATCTTTTGATACCAATCACAACATGCTTGTATGAAATATGTTTTTTCGACCCCTTAAATTCGTTTATCGAGTAGGTTTCGAGATTTTTTCAGTTCCAGTGTTCAGAAAAACGATTCCAGAAAAACGACGTTTTTACAGGGTCCATCGGCATCTGACTACGGTTTTACTCGAAACCCCTTGTTAAAATAAACAGGCATAATATATTTTCTTGTTTCGTACTTTTCTGATCGCAAATTTGTCATAGTCGGGTTTTAGTTTTTTAATAAACTTATATTTTAGTGTTTATTATTCATATGTTTAACAAAATAATTTTAAATTATATTATTACATACACATTACATTTACTTATACTATAAGCTGTATAACTTACGTTAAAAACAGATCACACTAATATTATAAAGGCGAAGGTTTGTGAGTGTTCGTGTGTTTGTTACCTCCTACGCTCAAACGGCTAGACGGATTGTAATAAAATTACATAATATGGAGGTAGTTGACACCCTGGATTAACACATAGGATACTTTATATCCCGAAAACATGTAGCGGATGAAACCGTGGGGCGCAGCTAGTAATATATACAAACAAAAATCTAAAAATTATGCATCGAAGTATTCTTCCTCATCGCCGTCGACTACTAGGGGCCCAAAAGGCTAATTCTTTAGCCGGAAAACATATCAGCCTTTTGGTCATATGTAGAGTCGACCAAGCGTTTTGATCGGTGTCTAAATGAGGAACAAGTACTCGGACCCCGTGACTGTTTCGTGTTTCGTACCCCAAACGGTTCAAAAATATAGTTATCAATTAGGTTTTTAATTTTCCGCCGTTTGAGAGTCCGCAACTGCAGTAGCAGCGCCAGAGCAGCAAACCGCGTTGCAGGAAACATGAGATGATGCAAGGGTGGCGACATAATGTTGCATGTGTTGCATCCCACACCAAAGTCCCGATTAAAAAAATAATCATAGACGAGGTCAGCATCATGCAGATCTGCAAATCCTCGTACAAATAAGACGAGATTAGCACTACCAAGTTGCTGCTGTTCACGACGCTCGACAAAGTCAGCCAAGTGCCGTCTCGCCGAACGACTGTACAGAGAAGAGTCTCCAGAGCACCATAATCTTATTGAAAGAGACCGACCTGGACGACGTGCCAGAATTCTGGCACGTCGTCCAGGTCGGTCTCCAATTGCCAGACAGCCAGACAGCAGTCAGCCAGACAGGTCCCTCGCCAATTGGGGAGGGACCTGTCTGGCTTCGCCCAAATTAAGTAGCCTATGTCCTTTTTCGGGTCTTAAATTTTCTACATGCCAAATTTTATCAAAATCCGTCGAGCGGTTTAGTCGTGAAGGCGTAACAGACAGACAGAGTTACTTTCACATTTATAATATTAGTAAGGATATGGAAGTGTGGATTAGGTAGGTAATTTACAGGTTTTATACACTGAATACATAAACATTATTCAATGAACTGACGAGTCCCGACGAGCCCAAGCCCGCGCGCGTGGTGTCGGCGGCGTCACTGGCAGTGCTCGTTGGGATCGGCGAGCCCGCCGCGCCGCCAGCCGAACAGGAAGTAGCCGAGAGTGAGGCCCAGCACGAGCGCCAGGCACAGCCACACGTTGTACGTCATGAACACCAGCATCAGCATGTACGACAGCGTGCTCTGCACCGCGTGCAGCCCCGTCTGCACGGCGTGCGCGCGCGTCCACAGCGACCACCTGCACGTTACACACATGTCACACTACGTCCCGACACTGACGCTCGCGAGAGTCAAGGTATACTGACTTGGTGGTGTGTTGCCGGCCGGCACCATTCTCGCTCTTGGCAATGTTCTGGCGTGAGTCGGAGAGCGCAGCGCCGTCAGCGGGCGCGTGCACGGACTCGCGCAAGAACTTGAAGCCCTCGTAGAGCACGGCCGCCACGAAGATGGCCACTGCCGAGCCGAACAGCTGCAGCTCATTTGTCGTGTTCCAGCCCTTGAACAGGATCTCCGCGCACACGCACGAGTGGAACTGGACACAGGTCATCATACAAGTTAGATGGATAGAGATCACAGTGATCAGTGTAGGAAAGGACACAGCCCAAGTGGCGCGGCACTCACCACCATGGCGTGGTTGTGGGAGCCGCACGGGTCGTCGTCGTCATGGTGGCCGTGGTCGTGTCGCTCGATGCCAAACATGATTAAGGTTCTGAAACAATTTACATATTTTATATATATTTAAAAACTGATACTAGTCTTGCTTTATTTAAAATATCTAACAGAACACTGCGATATTTGAATATTTTCTTCACTTCACGTTTCATTCACTTCACGTTAGCATAATCAGTGTTATTTCAGTTGTGTCACTTCATCCACTGTTTCTTAGTGATCTTGTACTGTTTCCTATCGGTGAAATAGTATTTATTCCTCAAGGAGTAAAAGACACTCCAAAAGTGACGAGGAGTTACCGCCGCTCGCGTTATTATTAATATTTCAGGTCATCCCGCTGCAGGGCTAAGGCATCCCTGTTCTCACTTTATTCCTCGCGATTGTGAGCTGCAGTTATCCATGTTTTCTTATAAGAGTCAAGCTTGCCCCACCTTCACCGTCTGGGCCTTTGAGAGCACTGATAGTCGAGTGGTATGACCGTTGGCTTGCCAAATCAAAAGTCGCAAGTCCAAACCCCGGCACGCACCAATGTCTTTTCGAATTAATGTGGGTATTATAAATTAGTTATCAAATGCTTAAAATGCTGAGGAAAACATCGTGAGGCAACCGGCCCACCTGGAGAGATTTTTCAACGGTGTGTAAAGCCATGTCAGAGGCCTACAGCCGGTTTAAACTCTGACACCAGGTTGTTGCAGTTTTGATGCGATCACAATATCAAAACTTATTGCACACTGGAGCTTACAAAACTACTTTATTAAAGAAAAACGTGATGTGTATGGCGCCTAAAATCTTTAATAAAATTCCAGACGTGATAAAAAATCTACCTTTTCCTAAGTTTAAAAAACAAATTGTATCTTTACTACTAGACAAATGTTATTATTCAGTACAAGACTTTTTAGATGATAAGCTAATTTAAATTTAAGTAATTAAGATGTTTGCTTGTTAGAATATAAATATTCTACTATTACCTAATATTTGCATGCTACATTAAGGCAGAATTGTACAAGGATCCATATATAAATGTAACACCTGTTTATTGTACCTACATTCAATGCAAATAAAGATTTCTATTCTATTCTATTCTATTCATCAATCATACGATAAGAAAAAGAACCTTCTGGGCCTGCCGCAACGGCTTTAATATTCAATGGCATTCACTCAATTTTTGATTTTGCCATACATCATAATATGATATATGGCCTGCAGCATAATATGTGACCGCCCCACTTCCACTTGACTATAGTTCCCTTTTACTTATATTGGGAAAATCTCAAGCACCGAAAATAAAAAGAAGGAAGAAGAACAAGATAACTGGAGCTCCAAGAAATAATAATGAAGCGACATGCAAATTTAAAAAAAACAACCTTTATTTCTTAGCTGACTTGGACTCAGTTTTTCTGAAGAACAATTATGTATAGGTACTTCTAGACTTTTGTGTGAGTATAAGAATACTTATATTCTACAGTATTCGTACTCTATTTGAAAAGTTTGAGTTGATTCTGCTTGAAAATATTATAAACATACAAGCAGAAGCATTTCCTTTATATTTTACAAGTATAAGCGTATCCATTATTTTATGAATACCAACAACGACTACTTAACGACTGCCTGAACAAGGCAAACATTTAGGTATAACAAGTTCCACAAATACCGCACAGTGTAGTGAATGATAAATGATTATAGGTTTCACCAAACACTTTTACATGTAATTTTTTTACCTAGATGGCGTTGACATTTCCTAACTGACTGCCTACCTCCGAAAAGAAATACCGAAACAACTTAGGGGTCAAGGTCTCTTAGCAGAGCACTAGCTACTAGCACGCGTATGGTAGCTGTGTAGTAGTAACACTATCACCGCACTCTTTAAACTCATTTCTATAATTTACCAGGTACGCAGCACTTAACGTATGAGTTGGTACGTGGTGCGGTGGCCGAGTGGTTGACGGAGCGGCTACATAATATGTACACTAGCTTGCCCGTTCAAGGAGGCCAAGTCAGGCAAGTATCGTAAGGTGTACAATAAAGTAATATATTCTAGCTATTTATTGGTGACTTTTTTAGTGACTACTGCTTGTAATTAATATTATGAATGCACCGAACATTGATTAATTTGATATATTTACGTTACACAGATCACGACATATCACAAATAGTATTATAAATAAGTAACTTGGTTGTTTGTTAGCATAACGATTTTAAAACAGGTCAAAAACTAAATGGTTAATTGACGTTTCATTTCATTGCAGTTTAATTAATTTATTGAGCTAAGTACTTGAATTGTGTCATTGTCTCTAGTTCAAGAGATAGTAGTCGGTAATCACAATATTATTATCTGTCATGTTTTTTAGATTGAATTAACCGTAAAATATTTATGAAATTAAGCTTTTGTAGTAGTGGAGTTTCAGAAAAGGCACCGTGTACACTGTACATACCGCGGTGTCAGCGTCCGGAGAGTGGGCCAGGTGTCAGGTGTCAGGTGCCAACAGACAGCAGGAGCTCGAGCCGGCGCGGGCCGTGTGTTGGTGTGTCGCCGGCCGCGACCTATAATATACGCCGCTGCTATATCTTTGTCACTCAAGCGTGCTACATTACACTAATCGCTAGCTCGGTACAAGACGAGTGACGACGTACGACCTCCCAACAACTGACTTGGTGAGCGTACCGTGAAATCATACATGAAGTGCATATATCCCAGCGTTTGTTTTGTGACATCAGAATAGAATAGGATAAAAATATCTGGATCGAACTTATCTGGCAGAAGCACATTGTCTACTACCTGCACGGAGCTCACCGACTTGACTTGACTCAAAAAATCTCAATAAGTCAGAAAAAAAATCATAACTCGGAACTGAAATATCGCAAAACATACATGAGAATAATTCGGATACCCCACGACACAAGGGACCTATTTTTATTGTTAACGTCAATGTTTCAGCCACCCTTTACATGTAAAGGCTTACCGAAAACTGGATGCGGTAATAACCAAAATAATAGACGAAATAAATTATTATCGAAACGACGAAATAAAATAAATTAAACTACTCGACAAATTTTAAGAATTCTCTACCTTGCTGTCTTCAGGTAGAAAATTCTTAAAATTTGGAGAAGATACGTTTTAGCCAAAGAACTGTTTTTAATGATTTATGAAAGTTGAGAGTCTAGCGCATTTTCTAGACCTACTTAAAAACACCATGAAACCATCTGTTTAGATTGTTAATTTAAAGATGAAAATCTGAATCATTATACACTAACGCAATTTTCATACTTTAGACCAACATTTTAATATCTTTTGTCAAAGTTACGGAACTGATTATTTTATGCATAAAAGTACAACTTATGAAGATGTAGTGGCAAAACGAAAATCTGGAAAAAGTCTTCTACTTTAAAAATAATAATAATTGAAACTCAGGTCAGGTCGAAAATTCTGAAAAAGTCAAAAAACAATCAATATGGAAACTATGAAATATCGCGGAACATACATGGGGATAATTCGGATACACCAGAACACGAGTGACATAAATTTTTTTTCTTGTCCTCAATCGCTTGTCCACCCTGTTATTAGTCCGTGGGCACTGGGCACTTAATACTTAAAAATTGTACCTACATTTGTATTACCTATTATTATGTGCATACATACTAACATCAAGCCGGCAGCCTGAATTCCTCGAAAGGATAAACACTATAGATACAACTCTCATATTACGTCATAGGTCCCATACTCCAACCACGTAACAGGAGGCAAGCCTATTGCTGTTGACCGGGAACAAATCCAGTCTGCGTGATGCTTTCATTTTTATTACTTTTCATAATATCTGATGGAAAAACCAATAGAACTTCGTCTAACCCGGCGGTCGAAGGCGGGAACTGCCACTCAGCAGCCGCGCTTGCGACCAAGGAGATCAGGCAGGGATCATTATACTCGGAAAATTCATTGCAATACAGTTATTTTTTTCTGTAATGACAACAAAATATTGGCTATTAATTTAAATCTAGTTAAGTATCCACCAAAATCAAAGGCTTAGTTCTGCTTCAAATCAAACACTTATCTGATACCAAACGTTAGCAAACGATAAAACATTTTAAATTGGTGTCGTGCGCAAAATATTCAATGATAACAATTAATAAGGTAGGTCACCTGCGATTAAAATCAGATATCTAGTCTGTGTGTACTGCATAGGTCGCGGGCGTTGCGAGTTGCGACTCGTGGCACAATGCTACCCGTAGATAGATACATGATTACGGAAAAAATGCAATTGAAATAAAATTTGTCTTTCTGTTTGCTCCGACTAATCTCCGAAACGGCTGGACCAAATTTGGCGAGACTTTCACTGGCAAGTAGCTTATGGTCCGGGGTCTAATATAGGCTACTTTTAATTTTGAAAATGTTTGGGGTTCCGCGGGAATACTAGAGCAATGCGGGAAGTTAGCGGGTTACGGCTACTCCGCGACGCGTTAACAGGTTTTGACGGGACTTTCACTGATAGATAGCTGATGTTATAAGGTCTCTGATAAAAGCGACTTTGAATTTCAAAAATAATGAAGGTTGCAGATAAATAAAAAAACGAGAAATTCTCGGGATACAGCTTCCCTGCGATGGCTGGACGGATTTTAAATAAAATAAAAAAAAATAAATAAAATCTATTTATTTCAGGCATCACACCCATATATTGTTAGTATGCACCTTATAAAACTATGTTAGTATTATTAACGACACTTACACTGGCAAATAGTTGATCTTATAAGCAGTATCTAAGCAACTTTTAATTTTGAAAATATTTAGGATTCTAAATCAGATTCATTTAAGTGATTCTGCTTACTGATGCTACGTTCAGGTATTTCAAATGAAATCCGCGGGGACGAGTCCCGGGCATAAGCTAGTACAATATAAATCATTTACAATCATATAAACTGTAAATCTATTCGTTGTTTTCGCTAAAACTTAAGAACGGCTGGACCGATTCGGCAAGTTTTGGTCTTGAAATATTCGTAGAAGTCCAGGAAAGGTTTAAACGGTGAGAAGGCGGAACGAAGTTAGCCGGGTTAGCTAGCACTAAATAATAATAGCAATCCTTCTAATATACAGGATCCCGAATACGGAAATTCGCCAAAGAACTAAAGTCACCGACATTATACCTATACCTACTGTACAACGATAGAGAAAGCATTAAAAGAATATGAGCATTCCGTTGAAGGCGTACATACAATAAATACCCAGTCATAAAAGAGTTAAAAAAATGTTATTATTCGATTGAGGATTTCCTAAATGACACCTCGATTTAGCTCTAAATTATAATTAAATATAAAAAAGTATCTTTTAAGAATTCATATTTGCATGCCTTTTTTTTACCGCCGTTTGGAGACGTCGGGGTTATGTGGGACTCCCCCCCCCATGAACCGAAAAGGCCGGTCCATGAGGGTATACCTACTAAAAACCACACATGCCTGCTGGCGCCTAAGATGGCGGGGAGGCGGGATCGCTATTAGCACTCTACCGCCAACCCCGCCGGCATATTTGCATGCCTAATTTAGGGTAGATTGTAGTAGAACCATTATGTTATGTATACCACTCTTTATGTACCTACTTTTTAAGCAAACTACTTTGTAAGAAGAAAGTTAGCGCACTTTCAAGCCATTTAATTATAAGTGGAAGGACTTTCTCGTGCAAAGTGGACAACTATTGGCGAATCGTACAAATGTTGGTATAATGCGCCTATTATTGTAAACCCCAGCTCAGCACTCTGAGCATTTTTTCAATTAGTATTAGTACCCGACTATTATACCCATAATTAAAGTTAAAAAGTTAGGTTATTTAAAAATATTTAAAAAAGTGCAGCTTCTAAAAAACTAAAAAGAGAGAATAAAGTGCTGCAGTCTTATGTCCGCTCGCATGTATTTTTATTTTATATCACAGACTTACCTATATATTGGCCAATATCTGTGTAGGTATTCCGCCGATGTTTGAACAATCATGGTCCGATAAAAAAATATTCAAAAGGATAAGTACTTTTTATACTTACCCACAAGGACTAACCCACAAATCAGGATCGATGATAAAATTACAAGGAAATCGAGGGTACCTAATGTAACTATCGTGGTGGCACCAGTGCCCGACAGAGACCCAAGATCTAACAGTAATTTTCCTAAATTAGTGAAAATATGTTTAAAAACCAATTTATTCGGCAGCTCTTTAACAGAAGACATTATGTCTGACTCTCACCTAGTGACATTTTTAACCGACTTTAAAAAGGAGGTTATCAATTCGACAGTTTATAATTATATTTTATGTATGAATAACTCCGTCATATATAGGCGGATATGCAAGATTCTTTTTTGTTTAAAAGGGGTTTAAATTTCATATAGATCTGACGACGATCTTCGAGTATATGGAACAGAACTCCTCAGAAGATCATAACAGAACCGTCCGCGTCGTAACAAATAACGTTAATTTAGTAGTAGTCGATGACTGACCACGAACAAAGAAGAGGGGGGAGGGTGCGTTGTCCTACCACTTTACTTCACTTCATATATCGTGTGCGGTATCGTTTGAAAGGGCGTTTTGTAAGGATTTCAAGTACTAGTCTAACTAAAGTCTGGAGCGGATAAATCCTAAGTACCACTTAAAAACGTGAAATATTTTTTTTTGTAAATAATAAATTCTGTAAAAATAGGAACTCAAAAGTGACAAATAATATTTTATTAACTTACTTTTTCAACACTTTACTTTAAGCGAAGTTAGGTACCAGTAGGTACGTAATCGAGAAGGTTACGATTAAGCTCTACGCTTTTACGGCTAATCGACAAAACTGATTTTGTAGTAATTTGGTAGAGACTAGACTGGAGTGAGCCCTAAAAAAGGACATGGGGTACTTTTTACCCGAAATTCTTTGTCGTGTAAAAAGTATCTAACGTTGAAATTTTCCAGTAATAATAATAATAATAGTTTATTGTCTCACCACAATACACATTAAATTACATTAAAGCATCACATTAAACTCAGGCTGTAGAACTCATTTATATACAAGTTAGTCTCAGACAATGATATATCAAAAATGTTCGGAATTTCCCACATACATAATAATACAACTTGGCAAATTAATTTTATTAAAATAAACACTCGGGTCATGGGGTCTGAGCGCGCGTCTCTTATTTAGAGACCTGTCTTAACGGTTGATTGGCTGGCTTGTTTTTCAGCCAAAGAATTATCATTGCCATTCAACGTGGCAATGCCTTTTGGACACCGTACCAGTCGACAGCGATACGGAGGAAGGAATACTTTGATGTATAATTTTTTCTATTGTACATATTATTTACTTTTTAACGTAGGTAACAGAGTTCAAATAAGTCAATCTTAAATATGTTGTAAAATATTATTTTATAAATTTGGCAAATATGTTACATACATAATGAGCTTAGGTAATTGTAACTGAAACTGCTAAATGTTCCACTTGGGAACTTAAGAAATTTTCTAGAACAACAAAAGGGCGCGCTGGAAACACATCTGCTTTATTTTATACTACCTGTTCCCGCGGTGTTACCCGGTACATTTTTTCGGATAAAAAGTAGCCTATGTGTTAATCCAGGATGTCAGCGAACGAGTAACAAACATCCATCCATACTTACAAACTTTGACGTTTATAATATTAGTAGGGATGGTAGTGATTACTAGGGATAATATCACTGGACTCAGAAAACTTAGTACACAGCTAGGATACATCCGCGTCAAGAGCAATTATTAATTGACGCGATCACTATTTGTCCATTATTATTAGAAAGTATACATTCGCATGCTGGGTGTCGGGGACTTGTAACTGTTTAAAAGGTACTGGTGCTGACTAAAGAATTATTTTTTTATTTTAAGCGTTTTTAACAATATTTTAACGAACTATTTTAGCTCAAAACTTTTATTCTAAACTTTAAAAAAGTAGTAATAATTGATCACATAAACACAACCTCCAAGTGTGGAACACTAGTGCCACTACCGAATTTAACTACTTTTCTTGAAACATCTAGTAATCATCTCATGCCGCCGAGCTGATGTTGAAGAATAATTAGGGGTTAAGGAATTAAACACAACTTAACATTATTAGTTAGGTATTTATTGACATTAAATGCATTTTGGTTTCGTCTTTTATGTAATCATTACAATAATATTATTCTATGAATAGGTACAAGGGATGTGCGATTTAAATCATTTAATCGATGGCCAACAGCGTGTAGCACGTTATCAGTACCTACTAGGTACCAACTTACTCCCACAGATCATTATTATCTGTGTGGACTTAAATTCCGACAGCAGTTTTACACATTGGTATACCACAGGACGGCATAATCGAACTAAATGTCAAATCGTCCAATTAGGCAACAACTCAGTTCTAGAGTAGTTGGTGTTGCGTCACTTTAGCGCGCGTTCACGGATTCTGGTTTTTGTATAGCGAGGCTGTGGCAGTTAGTCTTCTTGATATTTTACTTGTCCATGGTAAAACAGGCCCCTAATGTATGTATTTTCTACTGATTACAATTTACCTCAATGAGTAGTAGACATAGATATAGGATCCAAGTAGTGGTAGTAGAGATCCAAGACTTTTATGACGTTAATGTTGTTTCCGGAAAGATGAAATTGTACTAATAAGGGTAGTCACTAGGTGGACATTATGTTGACCTGTCGCGCCGCGCGCGTCTTAAAACCTTAAAAAAACACAGAACTCAAAAGTGTATAATAATATTTTATTTACTTCACTTTACAAAGCAAAGTAGAAATTCGGTCTCAAAACCTTTGCGTTCGCTTTGTTAATAGTTTGAACATTCAAAAATTATTAACAAAGCACTCGTGAGAGCATTCTCTTAAGTTGGTACTTATTGTCCGAATCAGATAATTAATGTTGATGAGTTCGTGTTTCTTGAGGGTTTTTTTAAATTGTTTTTTAGTGGTGTCAACGATTCATGCCCCAGGCTTTTGTAATAATGGTATTTATAAAATCCTAAAAAAAGCCCTTTCAAACGCTACCCCACACGATATATTTAATCTAGGTAAGTGGTAGGAGAGGGGTGAACGCAACCCCTCCCCTCTTCCTTGTTAGTAGTCAGTCATCAACTATTACTTAAAGCAATGATGTTGGTTAAGAGAGTTCTCCTATGACCTTATCAGGACTTCTGTTTCATATCTCCGAAGTTCAACATCAGGTCATGACAACATTTCTAGGGCCGCAAACGGCACTACTGTAAGCGCCCTAGGCAAGGCCGGATTTAAATTTGTGCCGCCCTGGGGCACTGAAGAAAATGCCGCCCTATGACTTAAATTCATATATGTATACATAATTTCAAAATATTTTCAATTCTTCAAAAAAACTACATAAATTTATCAATTCCAGAAAATAAAAATATAACTTTCATTTCTTCAAACCTTTATGGAAATAAATTAATTAAACTATTTGAATGGTTTTTACTTAAATTTCCTATATTATAATATACAAAATTTTAATGTGATACATAATACTTAAATTTGAAAGATAAAATGTTTATTTAAAAGAATTAGTTAATTATATATTGTATAGAAAAAAAATTCTGACTTTCCAAATTTTGCCGCCCTGGGCACTAGCACCGACTGCCCCTAGTATAAATCCACCACTGGCCCTAGGATGGATTGATTTTTGGACCTTCGAGAACATACTATGATCAAATCGGAGATGATCTGAAGAAAGGTCGCTGAGCATGTATGAAGAATGTAATACGAGCGAACCCGGCCAAAGAGGTACCTATTGTACGCGCAGGTCGACATGGAAGTTTTCTAGTGATGTGGTATCACGTACTAGGTAGTTTATATTATTGATAGCTTCTCTCGCGACGCGAATAAATTAGAGTAATTTTATTTTTATTGCACTTTGTAGTTTTCCGGGAAAGTAAATACATATTATAATCACAACCAATTAATATACCTAAAGATTATTATAAGTACAATTAAAATATATTTTATATTATTGTTATATTTCATCACAATCGATGTCAAATTAACCCATAGTATCATCGCTACAAGCACAATTTCTTTTCGATAAGCCGGTGTAAAACGCAGCCGTATACTATGCCTGGTTAACAGAGTATTCATAATATAATATGTTCTTCAATGTCACAATATCTACTACTTTTCTGACTAGTTCTTGTGCTTAAGAATAAATTATTGGTTTTTACCCGACTGCGCCAGAAGGAGTGTTATTTTGGTTAACATGTGACGAGGAAACAGCCGAAGTAATTTTAATACACAACAATAAAAAACAATGTCAGCGAGATTGATATCGATAAACGCGGTCGATGCGAACTCGTGCAGCTCTAAGAATGGGGTAGTGCGGGCGATGTGCGCCTCATACCCTTATTGCCACGTCGACCTGTCGCGCACAGTACCTATGTTAGGTAGGATTTTAGCTTGCGGCAAATGTAAATTCGTGATCTCACACAGTCAACATCCTCGGGGAACAAGCGTGTTATGTGTACCTGCGCACTAATCACCAGTCTATCGGTAGAACGTAACCTTGCGTGGAGGAGCTGCCGGTGGAGGTGTGAGGTACACCCGCGGCTGCCAGCCTGACTTTGTGCACTACTGACACAGTACCTACTGCAAAGTACGACGCCCAATGAAGACTTGATGTTTAACTAAGTAGCTATTTACTAATACCTGCATTTGGAGATTTAGGTACCTTGTTAGGTGAGAGTGAGACGCGTCCTACGAGTAACTAGATAATAGTCAGGGATCCACGGACCATTTTTAAAAAATATTCTTATCAAGCTATTTTTTGTGAGTAGCTTCATTTTGATGATACGTCAAATTTTTCCGTCACAAAGAAATGTTTGTGGTAGCTAACAGGGGTAGCCTATCACACTACAACTTTTGAGCGTAGAACCGGGATAACGTGCCTACAACGCAATTTGTAGGACAGTGTGGCTGTTGAATTATATAAATATTAACTAAGCAACAGTAACAATATCAGCTGGTTAGAAATCATTTTGATGACCTCGTTATCGATACAATATATTGGAAGGATAACCAGGTCCTCATAATGATTTATTTAATAAGTTGGTATAGTATATTAAAATCCCACTTTTCCAACTCCGCGAGAACACAATACTGCTCCAACATGAACGCTTCTTATAAAATCGAATCGTCTGAAAAAAATCGCGCATCCCTGATTTTAAGCATATTTATTAACATCTAAATAGAAGAGAAGAATAAAATCCCTTCTTCGGTGTCGAGCTCCCGCGACTCGCTCCCGCGAGCCGCAGCCGCGAGCCGTGCGCAGCAAACCAAACTTGCGTGCTCCCTTTGGTTCTCTTCACTCGCGAGATTAATTAATATTTAACTAAGCGTCTTACAGAAACATTGATATTATTGTAAGCTCTTCTTATATTTGATATTTTATTAAAGGTAAAGATATTCAGTTTAGTGTTAATAATTCAAAATAATTTATTACATTCTTTATACAATTAAGTCCAACAAAGCGCACAAACAGTAATGCGTTAAATGTTTAATATATCTGCCGCTCAGCCGTCATGTCTGGTCACACCACTCTCACGACCTAGTTATAATTAGAATATTTCACTAAACCCGAGCCTCGCTTGTACCTACAAGCATTATATAGTAATACTGCATCATTAATTCAATGGCATCTTAGGTAAACTTGTACAGTAAGTGGTACACAGGTGCAGGTGAGTGGCGAGCCGCGGGCACCGGCAGCGCTGCCCCGGTGCCCGTGAGCTCACCGACTGGTTAACGATCTACAGCTTCCGATCTCATTGTTATCAGCTGAAACTCGGAAAACCACACAGCGTCACCGCTATAATATTAAAACTGGATACACAAGTCAGAAAGCACAAAAAAGCATGAATCCGGTTTAGACTGCCCGATAAATCGTATAGCTCCGAAGTTGTAGATCGAGCTTTGTGTCTTAAGTTAGTTATTAATAACATTCCCTGAATCATTATTGATAAATGACTAGGCAATAATTTACAATTTATATTGCTATAGTCCGGACAAAATATACAAAAAATAAGTTTAATCTGAGTTTACAATAATTCGCATACAGCAGAAACTTGGTAGACAATATCTATCTATCATCATCATATCATTATTATATTATATAAAGATTAATTGCTGTTCGTTAGTCTCGCTAAAACTCGAGAACGGCTGGACCGATATAGGTAGCTAATTTTAGTCTTTAACTATTCGTGGAAGACCAGGGAAGGTTGAAACGGTGAGAAGACGGTACGAAGTTCGCTGGGTCAGCTAATAATAAATAAAATGTGAAGCTTCTTCCATCGATCAGACTTTTGAAAAATAAATATTCTAGGCCTATTTCCACCCAAATCTGCCTAATCAGATTCCCACTACAAAGAAACAGTGAAACCAGCCTATGTTTTCAAGTAAAAATAATAATACAATTTAATAACACCATAATGTTCAATATTTACATGTCTCACTGCAGATGTCAGACCGGAGCTGCTTTAACATTTCATGTAGATAATTAGTTCCAGCTCTATGCAAATTATTGTTAATTGAAATACTATTTTGTCCGAACTACTACCTATTTCTACAGATTTAATTTGCTATACAATCGTCATAACGTAAATGATTCAGGAATATAAAATACTAGGTGATCATCGTAGGTGAGGCCACTCTGTTGGAGACGACTTTAGAACGAGTTAATTTGTGAACAGTTCTGGTAGTCAAGCACGCGTGTGACACGTTTGGTGGAGCACAGAGCGCGGCCGGGTGACTACCACCGGCCGGAGGGCTTTACACCACCAATATCACCCGCGCTAACATCCCAATAGACCTGCAGTTGTTCATATCCTTGATAACTACTACGGATATGGATTTAAAACTACATGACAGGGTAATTTATAGTTAACAACTGGACGATCTTAGAAGAAGGAAGTGTTGTTTCTTATAACGTAGCTTTATTTCTAACCTTAAATTTAATGTCTCATGTCAGGGTCTCCCACAACACGATAAATTGTACTAAATGAATATACAGTCAGGTAGATATTTGTTCGTCAGTTAATATCATCAGTAAATAAATATAAAGTGATCCCAGCCCGCGGTGTGCCGTAGCCGTACAGAGCGTGGCCGCCCGCTAGGGGGAGACAAGCGGCCGGCATGGCTGCAAGAATTGACGTGATTGTCGCTATATACAAGTATTGAGAGAAGTAAACATTTTATGAACACGACGCCGCGCGCCGCTCGCCACCGCGGTGCGGAAGGAACTAAATTGAAATGCTTAATATCAATGACTCATATTTATAAATAATTAATATATTTATTTTACACTTGGCGAACCGCACGATCTCGCGCCGGAGCTCGGAGCTTCGATCCCCGGCACAACAAGTGATTGTCGCATACTCCCGTGAGTAGAGAATATTTTAAACTATACAAATATTTGTAAATTGATAAAAATATAAAATGTTTATTACAAGATAGAATTCTTGTAGCCATGCGCCAATATAAATTAAATTCTATATCTAACTATGAATAATGTCTATTACACAAGAAACATGATGAAACGCTCGTAAATGAAACGAGTCAGCGATGGTGTCCCCGGCCCGACAGGCTCGAGCGGGCGCTGCGCGAGTCCCGGCCCGCGCGGAGGGCCCACGGCCCGCTCGGGCGGCCCGCCGGCCCGCGCGGTCGGCCCACGACCCGCCGGCCCGCGCGAGCGGCCCGCCCGGCCCGCACCGCACGGCACTCACAGTACACATCGATCCCGCGCCGGCTACACGAAGTCCCCGTCGCCAGCGCCGGGCCGCACTCACACGTAGTGGTGCTCGCGCGGCAGCATGGGCGCCGTGTCCGCCTCGGCCGCGTCCGGCCCGTCCGGCCCGTCGGGCCCGTCCAGGCCGGCCGCGGCCCAGTCCCGCGCGCGCGGGCCGGCCAGGCCGCACGGCGCGCAGCCGAAGAAGTCTGCGCAGTTGCGCAGCGGGCCGCGCGTGAAGGGCGAGCGCCCGCCGCGGGCCACGAAGTGCCGGTAGCGGCTGCGGTTGAGCTGCTCGTTGGTGGTCATGCCCAGGCACACCACCAGGTACAGCTGGCAGCACGTCAGCACCGTGACCCAGAACAGGTGGAAGCCCGCGTTGAGCATGACCCAGGCCAGCCAGGCGTTGCAGCCGGCCCACTCCAGCGCGAGCCCCAGCGCGCCCGCGTCCGCCGGCGCCGCGCACTCGGCCGCGAAGTAGCGCGCGCCGCCCCACAGCATCCACACGCACATCACCAGCAGGCTGGCCAGGAAGCCCACGAAGTACACGTGGTTGTTGGCGCCTGCAACACGGACACGTCAGCGCGGTCGGGGGCGCGGGGCGGGCGGCGGCGCGGGCCTCACCGATGCAGTTGCCGACCCACGGGCAGTGGTGGTCGAACTTGGCCACGCAGCGGTTGCACACGGAGCAGTGTTTGGAGCGCAGCGGGCGCCGCACCAGGCAGGCGGAGCAGAAGCGCGCGGGCTCGAAGCCGCCGCGCGAGGACTCGGACAGCTCGATGATGGTCTGCAAGCGGAGCGGGCGGTCAGGCTGGCGGGGCGGGCGGGGCGGGGCGGGGCGGGGCTGGGGGCGGGAGGCTCACTGACCCGGAACTTGTCGGCGCGCGAGGCGGTGATGACGCCGGGGTCGGAGCGCCAGGAGCGCAGGAAGCTGTACCAGAGCGCGCCGGAGCTGGCCGCGAACAGCAGCGTGGGGCCCGCGCCCACCACGCCGGCGATGAACACGGCCCACGTGATGTAGAACCAGATCTGCGAAGCAGACAACGTTACTCTCCACGCGCCGTCGCGCCCTCTGCTTACGTTTGACCTACGAATGCTATTTGCTGATCATTAAATCGGATAACAGCGTAGGCTCACTGATAATTTGTACGACTCGTTTATTAAGTCTGGTGAGTTCAGTTTCCCCTGTGCCCACCCTCTACTCCACTTGTTTGCATGATCATAAAAGGTTACATAATTAATCCTTATTTTTTCCACACCAGGATTTCCTCCTGTTCTCTGCATTTCGTTTACATTAAATATGTCACAAACACTCAAACACAGGACAATTTTCTGTGGATCACACTAACAATATTGTCCTTGGCGGGTATCGAACCCAAAAAGTGGCAATCCAATCACATAGGCACTGTGCTAACAAACTGCGCTAACTATATATGAAAATCATTAGTTATGATGAGTTATATACATAGGTATGATACTCAGACGGATAAATAAAAGAAGGATACATGCATGGTGCAACCACTATAATATTTATAGTGAAGTGTGAATATGAGTGAGTGCCGTCACTTGTTCGTATCTCATTTTCTGTCGTATTTAATTTGACTAAAAAAGTAGTTTTGCTAAGATTTGTTATAATGGTTGTATACAGTCGAGTTCATTAATATATTGGCACTGTCAAGGATTCCAAATATTGTGACATTGGAAGGCTCATTCAATTCTATACAACCTATAAATCAAAAATATGTTCTTATGTAAACGGTTCAATAATATATGCTGTGCATAAGACAGTAACATGTGATCACCCTTTTAAAGAATATATCTAAACTATATTTATATTATATTTATAATTATCTGAAATATGATGAAATAAATAATTGACTTTCTCATGCATGTGGAGATCTACATGCATGCCTAGGAAAGTCAATTATTTGGTTGAACAAATAAGATCTAGTTAACATTGTTACAGAAATGACAGTAGTTTCCATAAATTTCCTCGCATTTGCTTCTTTAAGTTGTTAAAATGAGTATATATATGAGTACTAGCTGCGCCCCGCGGTGTTACCCGCGACATTTTTTCGGGATAAAAAGTAGCCTATATGTTAATCCAGGGTATAACCTATCTACATACCAAATTTCAACCAAATCGGTCCAGCCGTTTATGCGTGAAAGAGTAACAAACATCCACACATCCATACTCACAAACTTTCACATTTATAATATTAGTAGGATTCATGTGTGCATACATATTTGTGCAAATATTACGATCTTAAAGTTGTTCATATAATGATGTGCCCTGGCTGTATACATGTTACTGAGAAAAAACAGTCACATATTAATGAATCTAAATTTTGACCACAATTTAATGAGGCTTCTTATAGTTGTCACAATATTATGAAGTTTTTAGACGTTCATGTATTTTTAAAGCTTATAAGTGCCAATTTGTTAATGAACTCGACTGTACAACATCATATTGAACCTTGGTAGCAAGATACACGCTCAGTGGGAAAATATTTTTGAGGTCGTCGTCGAACAGCAGGTTGCTGAGGAAGTGCAGCGCCGCGTAGAAGCACACGAGCAGGAAGGCCTTGACCAGGTACAGCGCGTCCATCTCCAGGACCAGCCCCGTCAGGTAGAAGGCTACGAACGGCATCACCACCACACACCACCACCTGAACTTCTGTAAGCCGATGGAATGGTCTAAGACAGTCTGCATCACCGTTGATGACAATCGACCCACGGTTGCACTACTCATACATTGTGGCTAAAATTCCGAGTGACTAGTTGACTGACTATTGGTAGCCATAGCCAATTAACCACCCATACTAAAGATAAATCTTAATTATTTTACCTTATCGTATGTTAATCTCCTAAACAAGTTCCTTTTATTAGCAGTGAGTGAGTGTTCCTTTATTTTATCAGACACTTTAGATCCCACCCACAGAGAGTCAGCACTAGCTTGCAGCATTGCTAAAGGAGTCACTCCTCGCAGGTTAGGTACATCTAAACTTGCATCACCCTGTAAATAATACATTTATTTATTTACTTTAATTATACAGTAACACTTATTACATAATTAAAGGACACAAAGAGATAACTTAAGAATATTTTATTTTTTTATTTATCTAATTAGAAAGGTTCTTCACTGCTTCCGATACAAGTACAATACCTGTATATAGCAGCAGTAAGTATTTATACCTTGTATTTTAACCTATTTGAATCAGAAATTTTAAATAAAGAACTTGAAAAATGATGGACACGAGCGGGACTAGAACCCGCGACATTCGCCGTACCGTGGCGCCGCTCTGCCAACTGAGCCACCGTGTCACTGCTCGCATCCATCGAATTTCAAGTTCCTTTTTAGTATTTACGTGTTAAGGGTGACGTCAGGTATTATCGTCTGTTGGAATCTACGATTACCAACTCAGTGTTGTAACTTTACAGCTACAAGTCACTGAAACGATATCACCAACCCAAATGTATATGACTTTTTGTATCTTTTTTGCATGTTGCCATGCTAGGCTTAAATTTTAAATTGATAAAGAGAAATCTCTATTTGAATCTGATTTTGTAAACAATTTTATAGGTGTTTCTGTTTTCCTGCAGAACCCTAGATATTTTCCAAATTTAAAGTAGCTTATTATATTTTGGACTTTTTAACATCAGCTATCAACAAGTGAACCTTTAAGTAAATGGAAGGTGTATTTATTTACGTCATTTATTAACTTTAGATGACAGATATTTGATTACCAAATCCTGATTATTAGGATCAATTTTGATTATGCATCAGTTGTAACATTTGTACAGAATCTGATTTATCCTATTGTTTAAAACCACTTAAGGAAATGCAACATCTAGTGCTTCAGGCAGTATAGCATTCTGGAATAAGAATTATTTTTAAATCTTGAAAGTTCCTAGTTCATGCTCCACTTTACTAAAAAACTCATAACTCAACAATTCACAGTATAAAATCTGTAACCAGTGTCCGGATAATCAGGTCGCTACTGTATTTTATAATCCGTTGTACAAGTAAATTAATCCTTCCAAGCCCTAATACTGCTTTGATGCAGGCGGTGAGTTGTGTCGGACATTTGATTCAAGTTTCAGATACTGGTACTCACATACAGGATGAGGGTGGATATGGCAGTTGTGTTCCGGGCGAGGATAGCCCAGTGCAGGGCCGTGTTTCCGTGCGAGCGGTCGGCCGGGCGAGTGGAGGCGCCCAGCGTAAGCAGCAGGCGCGCGGGGTCCACGGCCGACACCTTCCAGCACGCCCACATGAGCGGCGTCATGCCGCCCGCGTCCGCCGCATCCGCCGCCACGCCGCGCGCCACCAGGTAGGCCACCACGGCCGTGTGGCCGAACTGCGCCGCCAGGTGCAGGCAGGCGCAGCCCTCCGCGTCCCGCAGCGCCGGGTCCGCGCCCGCGCGCACCAGCAGCACCGTGGCCTCCAGGTGGCCCTGCCGCGTCGCCCAGTGCAGGGGTGTCGACTGCAGCTCCCCACCGATCGCGTCGACCGTAGCGCCTTTCGATAGTAGATACTGAATGATTTCGCGCCTGTTGTTGATTGCGGCCCAGTGCAGTAGACTGACAGTCTCGTGATCGGGTTGGTTCACGTCCCATCCCGCTTCGACAAGCTCTTTGACACGGGCGAAAGCGCCATACTGTGTGGCCTTGACAATGTCGAAGCCACTATAGTCCCGCTCGAGTGGCGCCGGCGGCGGCTCGCGCGGCGGAGGCCCGTCACCATCGGGCTGCGACTTGCCGCATTGCCCGCTGGCAGCAGCACCGCATGTACTGTCATACATGCTCCTAACAAAGATCCAGCGATACAGACATTATAGATACTAATCGAAAAGACACTGGTGCACACTTAAACAATATACGTTTAATTTAATACTTTTCCAAAGACACAATTATGATTAAAAATATTACATCCAAACCAAACACAGATTATTGACATTTCATATAATCAGAGTTGCCTCATAAATAACTGTTTTATCTCCTACTACTTTGAAAGATATAATAATTATTAAAAACAGTATTTTTTTTAGTAAACGTTTATGTGCATTATCTAAAAACTCTTTGGTTACAATTTCGCAAATATAATATGACTTAGATTTTATGATATACGATCTATGCGATTGATAAACCCTTAGATGAACCAGAAATCGACTAACCAACGAGTAACAACAATCCTCTCTGTCACGTGATTTTGATTTGATGATTCTGCAGAAATTTTATAGATACTGTATTTAAGGATTGTAGCCAGTAGCAGAATATGACTCGCACTTATCTCAGACCTATCGGTTTCATGTTTGAGGTAAATATAAAGTATGATTATTATACCCTACCTCACTATGATACTGGATGTGTGGTACCTAATTCACTTGGCCACGGTTTGGTAACCATAGGTACAATTCATTTTCAAAATAAACTGTTTGGATACTTAGCCGGCGACATGGCCATGGCTCTAATGCTAACTTAATGTAGGGATGTATTAAAAAATTACAGGTATGTTATTTGACTGTGAATTACTCGTAGATATATTTTATTTGTGTTTTGAGGGACGAAGTTTTGTAGAAAATTATGGTTTTATCAAGAATATGGCAATATGTTAAAAATAAAATGTCAAATACTGTCAGACTATCAAAATCATGGGCCAAAATAAATTAGAGTAGTCTCAACCGGCAGAAATGTAACAGCCTTACCAATTAGGTTGTACACCAAGGTAGGTAGTACCAATTGTACATTATATAGCCGTTTGGGCTTGAAACACTCGGGTCATGGGGTCCGAGTGCTCGTGTCTTATTTAGAGACCTATCAAAACGGTTGGTCGATGTAGTGCTTGTGTAACACTCTCATAAAATATACAATAAGTAAGAGGATCGCATACACCTCTGAATATCGGCTCGTATATTACGCACTGCGTCTTTTTCCGTGCCTCTCTATTGACAGATGCATTCAGACTGACCATAGAGACTTGTTGCACTTCCCGCGCAATGCATAACCAGGACGACCCTTTCTTATTTTATTTATTTGAAATATAAAACCTCCTCTTCATAAATGTTAAATCACCCAATTCCTACACAACCATTATCAAGCTAGGTATTAGTTTGATAATAGTAAACAACAAACTGAAGTTTAAAGAACGTAAAGACATTGTAAGCCTCTCAGTTGAGCGAACTATAGAAATAGCCTGTGTGGAGTTGGAACAGTTTATTGTATTAAGTGTATACAGACCTCCTTCAGCATTGTATGACAATTTTGAAAAGATCATGGATGAAGTCTTGCATAAACTTTGTAGGTTGAGCAAGACTATCATCACATGTGGTGATTTTAATGTTAACATTTTAGAGAATACTATTGTATGTAGCAAGATTCAAAGTCTTTTTAAGTCATACAATCTTGAAAGCTTATTTCTGGAGCCTACTAGGATAACCCCTACTACAGCCACATGCCTAGATAATATTTATACAGACATTGTTCCTCAGCATAAGCAAGTTATTAATATGTTACAGTCTGATCACTGTGGACAGCTAATTTCAATTTCGAATATATGTAGGGAAGTGGCTGTAAAGAACATCACTGTTAACCCTAAAACTGCTGGTCGTTTGAATAAATTTAAAACTAAACTAAGTGATAAACTACCACACCTTATCACACCTCAATTTCAAGATTCAGATGATTTATATAATTCTTTTTTCAAAGTGTACTGTAAAGAATTTGATTCTACTTTTATTCCTAAGACGATCGCGGTTAAGGGCAATGCTTCCTTTAGTGAATGGGCGACTGTTGGAATTCATGTAAGTCGGAAAAGGCTTTATGAGTTATATCATGAAAGGACCTTTATTAATACTCCTGAATTTAGTACTTATGTGAAAAACTATTCTAAATTGTTTAAAAAGATTTGTTCGATAGCTAAATCCCGTTATCTTAGCACTAAAATCAAAAATAGCAATAATATTATTAAAATGACTTGGAGCATCATTAACCGCGAAACTGGAAGAGTCAAGAGCCAAGATAGTAACTACAGCCTTTCTATCGCCAACAAGAAAGTTGAATCGGACATTGATGTAGCCACCGCATTCGAGAACTTTTTTACTAACATTCCAGTTTCTACTACTAAAGACCTAAACTCGTCACCTGCTATTGCAGAAGGTTTACTGATGGAAAATGTTTGCGCCTGTCAAAAGCAATTCAAATTTTGTCATGTAAATTATTTAGACATAAAAAAAACGTTTTGTAATTTAAATATAAAGAAGACTGCCGACTTGTGGGGTCATTCAGTTGATATGACTAAGTCAATTATAGACTTAGTAGCACCCGACTTAGCGTTTATTTTTAATAATTGTATTGAATCTGGTGAATTTCCTGACCTAATGAAAAGCAGTAAGATAATACCTCTATTTAAATCTGGTAGCACTTCTGACCCTACTAACTTTAGACCAATTTCAGTGCTACCGACATTTAGTAAAATTTTTGAAAAACTTATTTTAAATCAAATGCTCAGTTTTTTTAACAAAAATAAGCTGCTTCACTCTAAACAATTCGGATTTACAAAGGGTCGTTCAACTACTGATGCTGGTGTTGAACTACTAGGTCATATATATGGTGCCTGGGAGGACTCACACGACGCGTTAGGCGTTTTTTGTGATTTGTCCAAGGCCTTTGATTGTGTCCCTCATGAAACATTGATCAGGAAATTGTACCACTATGGTGTAAGAAACAATGCTCTGAACCTTCTTAGTTCTTATTTGAGTAATAGGGTTCAGAAAGTTGATATCAATGGAAAAAGATCCCCGGGGTCCTTAGTGACAATGGGAGTGCCACAAGGTTCTATTCTTGGTCCATTCCTATTTCTCGTTTATATAAATGACCTGCCTTATCTTGTTAAGGATTCTCATGAGATTGTCCTATTTGCAGATGATACTTCTCTTTTATTTAAACTTAAGCGCTCTAACCAAGTTACCGACGATGTAAATAGTGCTCTCTCTAAAGTGGTCCACTGGTTTAATGTTAATAATTTGCTTTTGAACGAGAAAAAAACCAAATGTATTAAATTTACTACACCAAATGTTAGACAAGTGAAAACCAGTGTACATATGAATAACGAAGAGTTGGAACTTGTGGATACCACTGTATTTTTAGGCATAACTTTAGATGCTAAGTTACAATGGGGCCCACATATACATAAGTTGTCCAAACGGCTGAGCTCTGCTGCATACGCCGTATTTAAAATAAGAAACCTTACTGATGTTGATACCGCTAGACTCGTTTATTTTAGTTATTTCCACAGTGTTATGTCGTATGGCATTCTTTTGTGGGGGAATGCTGCCGATATACAAACAATTTTTGTACTACAGAAGCGGGCTGTTCGGGCAATTTATAAATTAAGTCCCAGACATTCGCTAAGGGAAAAGTTTAAAGAGATTGGTATTATGACTGTCCCATCACATTATATTTACGAGAACTTGCTTTATGCTCATAAAAATATTAATCTTTTTATTAGAAACAGTGATGTTCACAACATTAACACTAGAAATAAACGGGTCATACACATATGGGTGTTCGGATAAAATAACTTACAAATTTACGACAGTAACTGAATATTTTTATTTTTTAGTTAAATCGTTGTTGCTTTTCAGTTTACTCATAATATTCCAGGTTACCTAATGTAACTAGGTACTTAAAAAAAAAAAACAAACGTTTCAAAAGTCTCTTCGTGTGGACTGTTCAGATTCGGGTTATGAGTATTTGGATAGATGTAGTTAATTATTTTGTACATATTTATCATTACATCTTTGTCGCATTTACGTGATATATAATGAATATTACTTTTATTAAATAGTTGTTAATAATTGCACAAGATATATTTTTTTATGTGCAATAAACATGCTGTTATACGGATTTAGGTCTTTTTGGTGGACCTAAAATTCAACCAAATTTTTATTTCTACTAAATCTATCATGTATCGTTTATTTTTTAAATTGACAACACTGGATAGCCGCCATTTGTTGGAGTTCTTGTCAGTGCAGCTACGTGCCATTTTCTAATATACGAAGTTTTAAAATAAAATATAGTGTTTTTGTCAAAGTTCAGTGCGTCTTTCCTGTTTGGGTTGTAATTTGGTAAGTTATTATTTTATATTTTAGTAAATATTGCGCCAATATGCCTTTTGAGGAGTATTTTCAAAGTTTCTTTTGTTGTTTTTCTAACCTTAAAAATAAAATGGCCGCTTTGATTTTAGTTTGAAACATCTTTCATGTGGACATCTTTCTTGTGGATATAATGGTCCACAGGAAAGATGCATGTCCACAAAAAATAACAGCTTAGCTAACTTTCTATTCTAACAAAGCTATAATGTTGGTTAAATAAACGGGCAGGTTGAGATAGCATGATTTAATTACTGCATAATTGGTATCGGCTCACGAAAAAGGAACTTGACAATTTTTTTGCAAAATGTGGGTTGCTTAGCATGGTTGGGTTTGTTTCAGGTACAATGCCTCGATCCTGTCAGTCCAAATTAACTGACGAAGAGAAAAAAATACGTCGTCGTGAACAGAAAAAACTCAGCATGCGAAGAGCCAGAGCTAAATTAGATGCTACTGCCATAGAAGAAAGACGAAGAAAGGAACGCGAAAGATATCACCTAAAGAAACAAAATGGGTTATTAAAGACAATTAAAGATTTTACACCCAGACAGCAGCGACAAATGCGAAAAATGTGGCGTGAAAAAGCCAAGCTAAGACGTGAAAGAGATCGCCTGAGAAAACGAACGGAAGAAATAGTACGCGTAAATACACCGCTTTCTTCTCCCAGTTCTTCTCGTTCATCACACTCACGTGTAGAAGTAGGTAAAGCAATGCGATTACGAAATCGCCGGCTATTGAAGGCTCAAAATCAGATTTTAATAGAAAGGTTAAATATTTTAGAACGAAAGCTCTCTAAGTATAGGATGCGAATAATAAGATTAAAAAAAAGTAAAGGACCGAAGATTATCATAAATTTAGGCTTAAGGAAAAAGATACATGATTTTTTAGTCAATGACGAAAATAGCAGACTAACTGCTGGTAAAAAGGAAACGATCACACGCAGAAAAGTCAAAAAGCAAATACGTCTTTTAAATGACACGCTTCTCAATCTTCATAAAAAATTTAATAATACGACTGGTTTGAAAATCTCTTATCAAACATTCCGCCGACATCGTCCATTTTGGGTAATTTTTCCTAAAGCCGCGTCAAGAAATACTTGCCTGTGTGCCGTCCATACGAATAATGATTTTATTGTTCGAGCCTTGCACCAACATAAAATATTAAATCATTATTCTGCCACCGATTTAGCAAAATCTCTTTGCTGTAATAACGCTTATAGTGTTTCTTGTTTCGAACGGACATGTTCACAATGTTCTGAGAAAGTTCCAGAGTACACTGTGTTAAATGGCAATGATACAATAGTTTACCAAAGATGGGTAACTAAGAATTGTACTGTAATAATTAAAGGCAATGAGAAGATTTGCAAGAAAACTGTGAAAGAAAGCGTAAAGACAACGCATCAATTGCTTGTTAATATTTTTAGGTTCTTCAAGGCCATCGTCAAGTATTTCTGTGACTAGTTCGCCATCTTCTCATAGAACAGCATCTGTATCAACTATCACTGGACCAAGAACTCCTTCGCCATTGTTGTTAACACCTTCTCCAGAACTTTTAAACAATGCGACTAGTCAACCATGTACTCCGCAAAAGAGGATTCTCTGTGAGAATAACTATTCTGATGACTCAGTTACACCACCTAAAAAACCTAAAGTACGACCTTCGTTCTTTGAAAATGATGATAGTGATGAAAACATTTTTTAAAAGCTTATTTTTATGTTAATTTTTATTCGTTTACGTTTTATTGATCAAAGTAAGAGGCTAAAATTAAAACTTTACATTTTATTAATAATATTATCAAAGAAAAAGATTTTTGGTAAGATTTTTTTTGTATTTTCCAAAGGAACGTCCATATTATATACGCCTATAATTGGCTGGATAACTTTTGTTAATTATTACCACTGTTTAAATGGTAAGTAAATGTCAATATGAGAGTGATTACCTCTCTTCTGTGTAAAGGGGTCTTTTCTGTGGACGTAAAAAAAACTTAAAGTTATATAACTTGCTGAAATCTAAATAACGATCTGGTTTTTGTATAATTTCTAATTACTTGTTAGATTACCTAATAAATGAGACCGATTTAAAAAAAAAACAACGACTTTTAATTTCGAATATTTTTATAACCCGTTTTGTGTATGACCCAAACACAAATTTGTTGTACCAGCCACTAGGCTTCAGAAAATTAGTAACTCATTCAAATGTCAATGCATACGTTTTTATAACAAGATTCCAAACGACATTCAAAACCTGAGTTTAAACAAATTTAAGTCGTTTATCAAGCACAAACTATGTAGAAAAGGTTACTATAAAGTGTCTGACTATATGCTAGATAAAAATGCTTGGGCTTAAGCCTCTTCTTGTATTGCTTAATTTTGACATTTAATTTGTTTACCCTTTTTTACATATTTGACGCAAAACTGACATTGTTTGATCTTTTGATCCATTTTGTTTTGTTTTATTTTATATTTTTACAAACTGACATAAGTAATGTATTTTTTTTTCTTTATTCTCATTATTATTGTTATATTAATGTACGATGTAGGATTTTCCTTCTTAGATAGTTTCTTGTCTGGCGGTTTGAGTATCTTATACAGCCTACCCAAATGTCCTGCAGATGGTACGAGACGGGGCGTCTGTCAGGACAGGTTGACTCAAATCTGCTTTGGTTCTTTCTTTAAAAGACCATCACAGACATCCTACATTGTACATGTCCTGTATTTGTAAATGTGAGCATTGCGTAGGTTTTTTTTTTCCTTCCTTTTTTTTATTCCTATGCGTGTCTGACGGTTTGAGTATTTTATGCGGCCTACCCAAATGTCCTTCAGATGGTACGAGACGGGGCGTCTGTAAGGACAGGTCGACTCAAACTCGCCGTGGTTCTTTCCTAAAAAGACCACTTCTCAGACCACCTACACTGTTCTCGCATAAAATATTGAGCTTGTCTGGACTTTAAAAGAGACCTTGACCCCTGAGTTTGTTTCGGTATTTCTTCTCAGAGGTAGTCAGTTAGGAAATGCCGATGCCATCTAGTTTTTAAAAAATGACGTGTAAAAGTGTTTTTTTTAAACCTATTTACAGAAATAAAATCATTTATCATTTATCATTATCATTTATAATGAGATTCAGAAAGAAAAAAATAAAATTCAATATTTTCTTAGGAATATAATTGAAATACAGTACCTAAATCTAATATTTCAAAACAAACAAATACAACTTAGATGTTAGACAAACTCTTCTTCTAGCAAATTAACCATTATTTAAAACCCCAATTATACAATAACGATTTGTCGTGTTTTTTTGTTTCCTTTTTATTCATTTTCTGTTTCAGCTTCCTCTGTCGTATTTTCATTTTCAACCACTTGCCATTGACCTTCTACTTTTTTAAGGTGTATAATATAACATTACGACGAACTTGTTGTCCTGTTTCGTCACTTTTCCGTTGAACGTCGACTTCATTAACAGATTCGACTGTATGAGTGACTGGTTAAGTTAAGACTAATTTTATTGGTTTTATTAGTATTTTTGACATAATCAGTAATTATGTCAAAAATACTAATAAAACCAAGAGCCGTAGAAAATGACCTAAACATAGTACTTATGTATGTCAGTAATTATTAATTACTGACATAAGTACTATGTTTAGGTCATTTTCTACGGCTCTTATTTTTCTATCCGCATATTCCTTTTTCTTTATGGACTTTATCTCTCAACTCTAAATCTTCGGCAGGTTTATAAGTTATGTCATTTTTTTATTTTTTATTTATTTATTATGTATTTATAAAATAAAACTTATATGCTAAAACATTGCCCCACAAAACCGTTTACACGGTTTGTCTGTGGGTGTGATGAAGTTGCACAATTAATTAAACTTAAATACTAAATAGGTTCGTACATTGTGGATGGATAGCTGTGTAATATAATACTAATATTGTTACTTAATAATGTTTTACATTATAAACTAAGTAAATGTTGTTTTAATTTATTGGAGAATTTATTTTTGTTTTTTATTTTTCTTAAATCTGGAGGTAAACTATTAATTATGTAAGGGATTCTTTTTTCAAGTGTTCTGTCCCCTTCTCTGTCTGATTCTTTTTTCAATTGATTATAGGTACTTAATTTATCTCGGAATTGCCTGCGGAAGAAAATTTCAGCTGGTGTCTTTCCAGTGACCGTATGAGGTGTGCTGTTATACATGACCAACCAAACTTTTGTTCTTAATCTAGACTTCATTGCAACTATTCCACGATGACCCTCATGCGCTATTTTCAGTACTTGGTTGCGTAGCTTCCTTGCTATTTCAATCTGTGTTCCACGTAATAATAATATGTCTTCATGGAAACATAACTCATTTTGAAATCCTACTTCCTACTAATATTATAAATGTGAAAGTTTGTGAGTATGGATGTGTGGATGTTTGTTACTCTTTCACGCATAAACGGCTGGACCGATTTGGTTGAAATTTGGTATGTAGATAGGTTATACCCTGGATTAACATATAGGCTACTTTTTATCCCGAAAAAATGTCGCGGGTAACACCGCGGGACGCAGCTAGTATTTTATAAGTTGCAACTGTATCTTGCCACTTATATACACATTCTTTAATTTTTGGATTTCAGGATCGTTGCGAGAACACTCTATTATGTCTCTCAGTGGTATTGGAGCCGGTATTGTATGATCAACGATATGTTGAACGTGATCTCCGTATAATGCCGGTGAAGTATCGGTTAACTTGCAAATCATATTTATTATTTTTGCATATCTTATAATATTATTGCAGTCTCGACAAAGGATCTGCAGTATTGTTTTTACCAGGACTGTATTTGACTTTGAACTTATAAGATTGCAATCGTAGAATCCATCTTTCAATTTGAGCACAAGGTTTTGACTTTGGGCCAAAGATTACTTCAAGTGGCGTATGATCAGTTACGAGTTCAAACTCTTTACCGTACAAAAACATATGAACATTTTCTACTGCCCAAATTAACGCTAAAGCCTCTTTTTCAGTCTGACAGTACCGATGCTCACAGTCACTCAAGGTTTTGTTCCCGAAAGCAATTATACGAGAACCTCTACTGTCTACTTAAACAAGTACCGCTCCTAAGGGGACTGGACTTGCATCCGCTAGAACAATTGTTCGGTCTTTAGGATCATAATGTCCTAAATGTGCTATATTTACTAATGCAGTTTTTAAATGATTGAAAGCTAAGTTTTGAGCTTCACCACTTTCTGAGGTTTACCAATTATCTCACTAAAATCTCCTAATTGCCGGTTTATTACTCCCAAAGTATTTGCTTCTTTAACAATATCGTTAAGTGCAATTAATCTCCATGCTTAAAGATTTTTTTCGTAACTTGGTCGATGAACACTTTCTGTAATATGGTCTAGAAAATTCTCATCTGACGATGAAAAGTCACATTTTGCCGCTTGTTTTCTCAGACTGACCAAAAATTTATCGAATTTTTCTTGTGGTTCTTGTTTAAGTATGAATAAATGACGTTCATAAACTTTACTTTGCTTAGGCGCAAACAATCTGTCTAATTTTTTTATTGCTGCGTTGAATGTAATATAATGGTCTTTAGTTGCCGGAATATTATAGAATATCTCTTGTAATTCAGACTCCCCAAAGTGTGACTTGCTTTTTTTATTTGATCCTCTTCTATGCAAGCTGCTAATAAATATATTTCTAAACTTCTTTTTCGTTTTCCTATACCGACTGAACTAGTTTAGTCCTCACATTCAAATTTCCTTCTACCTGTTAAGATTTAAGCAATATAAAATAAAATAAATATAATAAAAAGTTTTTATTTCAGTAAATCTTTACAAATAAGTTGCCGGGGCTTCCCAGAAAGTAATTAAAAGATACTTGTGTTGGGAAAACCTCGCTCTTCCTACGTGAACATATACTTAGATTTACAACACTATCAATTTCACTTAATACAATTTTTAAACAAAGAAGAATAAAAAGAAAATAAATGCAAACATGTCTGCAGAGAGTAATTAGTTAGGTGTGGTGTGTGTGTGCAAGGATGTGTAAGTGCGTGTATGTGCATGTGCATGTGTGTGCGCGTGTGTATGTGTGTGTGTGTGAGTGTGTGGAGGTATGTTAATGAGTAACATATACCTACCTACCAATTTGTACCTACCAATAAAGTTTATTTATTAAAATGTATTTTATATTATCCGCCTGTTAAAGGCGGATATGTCGTTTTTTTTTTATTTATGTATATTTAACATCTTTTGTACCATATTCAAGCTGTCGTTCATTGTGGCGTTCTAAGGGGGAGGCCTTTGTTCAGCATGTGGACGTCTTCCGGCTGATGATGATGAACCATATTCTTGTCGAATAAATGATTATTATTATAAAAAAAAACCCAAAGTATTACAATGAATTACAAAAATACTTTATTAACCGACCATACACAGATTTATTAAGGAATAAAAATATCAGCGATATAATCTCAGAGTAATTACTAAAGCAGTGATTACTGAAGAGGGAGCGTGAAATTTCACTATAGTTATACTCTTTTTACCTATGACACATTCACTGTGAAAAACAAGGATAGATATATAGTTATAAGGGTTGCTTACAGCAATACTTTCCAACTTTTTTGCCTCGGTAGTGATGTGCCGTATTTGGTAGAGGTATCGAAATAAATTTAGTTCTTGACAGAAAATGTACTTCTATTGAATGTACGTTATTTTCACGTTGTATAAAATATACATCACCAAGGCATCAATATAAATTTAGTCCCAAATTTACGAATAATTAAGTACTTGGGTTTAAATTAAAACAAATACGTGATTCGTTGACTAAAAGATCTATTGCAACACAACTCTACCAATCGCTGTACTTGATATGAAATATTTGATAAATGAACGGCTAATCTTTATGTTGATCGGCCTTTAGAAACTGGGAGTAAAAGTAAAAAAACATATAAATTCAGTGAATTTTTAATAAGTAAAAACAATAAAAAAATACATTTTTTTTATAATCTAGCTGTGACCCGCGATTTCACCCGCGTGAATACCTAAGTGTCGTTCCCGATGTCTTTGTAGTTATTCTGTAATTCGGGGCGGAGACGAAGACTTTTTTTTAGACTTTCATGAAATGTTTAAAATGTTTCTTCCCGTAAGAACCATCCTCGTACTTCAAGGAATATTACAAATAAAAGAACTAGCGAAATCGGTTCAGCTGCTCTCGAGATTTGCGCTTAGCAATACGTCCAGCGATTCATTATTAGGGTTCCATAGCCAAATGGCAAAAAACATATTCGGCTATGCTTAGTCCAACAATTTCTAGCTCTTGTAAGCACTTTACACCAGTTCTACCATTTGGAGGCATACTGTAAAATAAAACGATCTTTGCTACAATTTAATGACATAAAATTAAGTATCGTATCGAATAGTATCGATGAAAAATATCTACTTCACTAGCATAACATAACCTCACAAATAAACAAAGTACTTTTTTTTAATTAATTCGTTAACACAATATTATTAGAAAAAAAGATAGTCTGAAGGGATCTTCACCAATCTAATGTGTATGTTAAAAGTGATCACAGGTGATCACATACAAAAATTAAGCGTGATTTTATAAGAAAATTGCAAAAAAACACTTACCGGTGAAAGCTTACAAATTCATTGTTATCTTTCCGTGATGAATGTGATTTACACGATAAAACTAAACTAGCCATATTAAACGCTTATTTATCTGTCCTTTGCACCTTTTGTAAACAATCAAGTTGCTTATATTATGCAAAAAATAATATTATTTTTAAAATAAACAAAGACCAGCACAAGGACTGACATTCACAACGTATGATACGACTAAATCAAATACTTAGTACGTGTAGTCCGTGTAGAACCGTTCTAATAAGCAACTATATGCTTTTTTAATTGGTCGTGTAGTAAGAGAACAAGTATGACCGTTTGACAATTTCGGAACGTCGTGATTGATTTCGTGATAGATCCCATGTCAATTCTGAGATATTCTGATTCATATTTTGTATATTTTCTAAATACGCACGACAGTATTTTTAATATTTTGAGAGGCAACACACGTCTAGTATTAAGACTTTTTGACGCGGACTAAATTGAAGGGTGCCCCAGCTGGGTCTGATACGAGTTAGTATAATTCGCGCGCCTGTCACGCATCTATACTTGAAATATAATATAATTGTGTAAAGGATTTGAAACGTCGGGAATATAACGTTATTTTAAGTAATGTTTCAAGTCTTTGGGTCTAAATAAACAATCAAACCAGTAGTTCTCATAAAGCTTTCAATTTATTAGTTAAACAAATATCACTTTTATTTACAACCAAAGCGATCACAAATTATAAGTAAAACTAATCGTAATCACCTAAAACTACTTAACAAATCGAAATATTTACAATAGAATTAACAATTGTTCAACTCGCTCACGGCTCTGGCCGGCAGCGCGGCGCTAGCCAGCGGCTGCGTGACGACGTTCTCGTCAAGCTCCGCGGGAGACTAGCCAGCGCGGCACACTCGCTGGCTAGCGGCTGCGGGAAGACGGGCTCGTCGGGCTCCGCGGGAGGCTGGCCGGCGTAGTTCACGCGCTGGCCAGCGGCTGCGTGACGACGGGCTCGTCGGGCTCCGCGGGAGGCTGGCCGGCGCAGTTCACGCGCTGGCCAGCGGCTGCGTGACGACGGGCTCGTCGGGCTCCGAGCCCGCTGCGCCCGGCGCCGGCTCCGTCAGCCGCAGGGCCACCTCCAGGTCGCGGAGCACCTGTGCATACCACCGACACGTTAATACGCTACTATTGATTTCTGGTTTAAACTCGAGCAGACACCGGTCAGCCTACACTACTCAACACAGTCTAGGGAACAAGTATTTCATAAAATCTTATTTAATTTGTTTTTAATCATTTAAAGAATGTTTACAAATTTGTAATGGCAACAAAAAATGGAAAATGTAGATAGGTAAGTGCATTAAATAACTACTCGAAATTATTTTTTTAAATCTGAAAACCTTTTTTGAAATTAGAAGGGAAAACTTAACTTGATCGCAGAGAACGGAGTTTTGAAACGTAAGTATGCAATTATGAGAATATTGTTGGTATTTGTGTTACTTGAATTGGAAAAGATATATTGTTGCTTTGTAGTAACTTGTGTGACTAAGCGTCATATTTCGTTAGCATTTAACGTTGGAAAGTGAACCCAGTTAACGCGTAATTGCAATCGCAGTTAATATATCATCCATAACAAAACAATATTGCATTTTAAATAAACAGTATAATACCCTTGTTTTCGATACTTTGTTGATATGTGTCAGATTTCGTCGCTAATAGTCCAAGAGCCCGTGAACCCGAGACCTTCGTTATTTTATAAAGCTGAAAGTTTGTCAGCGCAAGCTCCTAACATAGGTAAGAACTATGGAACATTATAAGGTTTGGGTTACCCTGGCTTTGGCATAAACGGTACTAAAGGTGTGTAAAATACCGATCTAAATTCATCAAATAATGTGCGATTTTAATTTTGTTTAAAGATCACGTTATTCGTTGCCAGACACTTAACATCGTGGCAACCCCTTGCCAGACACCCTTCATGTTCATGAAATTATATTATTTGATGAATTTAGATCGGTATTTTACACACCTTTAGTACCGTTTCGAGAGTTACTTTTATTTAAATATATGCCTGCAATAAATAGTTCTCAATACCGATTGAAGATTCAGATATCTATTAAGGTGCAAGCTGAGAGATTAAAAACGTTAAAAAATTAGGATATTTGTGAAAATTACAAAAAAAAAACCCATCTCTTTTTACGTACGAAAAATGCATGGTGATTTGCAGTTTCTTATAATGAGTTTTGACCGTACCATAAGAAATAGTCATGTCAAACATAGACGCCGGGCATTTTTTGAAATGGAAGTTATTCTCGATATCTTACTTAGTCAGAGGTACCGAACCAGGACAGCTCTATTAACACATTCATCACCACTACGATTTTTGATGTCGAAAAAGTTTCAATGTTGGCGTCTTACAATATAACAAAGCTATTGTTAAAACCTTTAAAATCACATGTTTCACAACTTGATACAAAGCGGGGACAAAACGCCTATTCTCCTTTAATTTTTTAATCTATAATTTAAACTTAGGATATATTCTAACTTAATTATAAACATAAAGCGAAAAATGGCACCTTTTTAAGTTAAAAAACCAATAAATTAAATTAATTGCTTCTGTTTTGAATGGGAATTTAATGTTCGACCGAATATAAGAAATAGGTCGAATAAACTGAATTCCAAATATTCGTTGCAATTCTAGTAAAGTCATTTAGTCCTGATTCTGGTAATAAATAACTAATTCGGATTACCTTTTATAAAGCTGTTGTTGTTAAAAACTTATTTCAATGGTAGCTTTGGACAGATTGAATCGTTAAAAGTATAATATGATAGAGTAAACACCTCAGTCTCCTTGTGGTCAAGCAGCGAAAACCTGCGGTCGAGCGCCGTGAGGTGCGCGAACGTGAGGTGCAGGTGCGCGTGCAGGCGCAGCAGGGCCAGCTGGCGGAAGTGCGCCGCGTACATGTGCGCCACCACGTGGAACAGCAGCCGCACCACGCGCCGCACCACGCCCTCGAACTGCGCGGGGAACTCGTTCGCTGCAAGCATAACAGCATTAATACAAGTACTCAAAATTTCGATGTCATTAAAATTGTTTTTCTAAATTCATCAAGTTTTCATTAATTAAACTATTTTTTTATAGCCTAAGAATAAAATACGTTTATAAGTTTTAAATACCTATTAAATTGATAAGTAGTACCAGGGCTAATGAAAACTTCCCGTGGTACTCCCACCAGTAGGACCACTGTAAAAAACATTACCCGTGGTACTATCAGTAGGACCACTGCTAGTGCCACGGGTAAGTAGTCTATACAGGATGAATTTTTAGTCACCGTCCAAATTTTTTCTAGGCATTAGGTATCATTCAATAATTCCATTTTTGAAAAAAAAATCGATACGTACAATTTTTATATTAAATCATTTTCTCGAAGGAATTATCCGCTCTGCGTGGTCACTAAGTTAAACGTTAATAATACTACACTTGCCGCGCAAACATTCAATGAAAAGGGTAGCGCGCACCCCGCTTCCCCCACCCCGCTACACCTAGCGCGTACGCACGGCGTGGCGGTGTCCAGAAACATTAACTTTTTATAGATAACTTTGTAATGTTATATCTCAATATTTTTGTATTGAGTGATACTAAAAGAAAAAACACGTATTCAATGATTTTCGCCAAAGATAAATAATATATCAAAATTTGGACGGTGACTAGTTCATCCGGTTAAAGCCAGGTGACTAGAGCCTAGACGAGTGACGCGTCTACCTGCCGGCGCGGGTAGGCTACACTTGTAGGTAATTATTTGTCCTAACATACGCAAATCATCCTACGTTCCGTTTGCCAAGACGTGATATCCACTCAAGAACACGCTTTTTCCAGTGGTTATCGCTCCTGCGATATACGCGGCCAGTCCGTTGATACTTTAACCTACAAACTTTTAGAACCAAGTCGGTTACCTTGGTTCTCTGACGGATCACTTCGTTCCGAATTATGTCCTTCACAGAGACTCCGAGTATAGTACTTTCCATAGCACGTTGAACTACTTTGAGCATATGGATTAACCCTACAGTTAGTGTCCACATTTCGGCTCCGTACGTCATTACAGGGAGAATGCAGTGGTCGCACTTTTATCTTCAAGCTTTCTGGTATATCCGGCGAAAATAACTCGTACAACCTCCTCAATGCCGCACAGCCTATCTGAATCCTCCTATCGGTTTCCTTTTCGAAGTTGTATAGGGAATGAAAATCCGTCTCTTTTTGCAAATCCGGATTTTTGAAAACGGATTTTTGATCATATCTGGATAATCCAGATTTTACGGACTTTTCGAATATTTTAAGAAAATACTTCTCATATCGGTTTGATGTTGAAAAGTTTAAATAAACTTGAACAAAAGGACTACCACGTGGAATGCCACGGCAGGTCGTGGCAGCCCGTGGCAGCCCGTGGTGTGACGTGGCATTCCGCGGTGGCATGCCACGGCACTGACTGCCTTGTGGGTCTTGTGCTCGCTAAGCGCGAGCAAGAGGTCCTGGGTTCGAATCCCGGGTCGGGAACAGTTTTACTGGGTTTTCCATTAGGTAATTCTCAGTGGCAGCACGGAGTCTGAATTTTTGCCCGGTTGATGGCAATAGGCTCCCCCGTATTACATTGGGACCTAAAAAAACATAACTGGCGAAATGTGAGTGTACTATATGTGCACCTCTGCCTACCCCTTCGGGGAATACAGGCGTGATGTTATGATGATGCCACGGCATCGTTTTAAAGCATATAAATTTATCCCGTATTTCCATAACAATACGTTTAAATCTTTGTCCTTTTTTATATTAGTTTTATAATACAGTGAGAGCTTGTGGGAATGAACCTTCGCTAATACTCAAATTAATAATATGACTCAAGGGCGTACAAATTTCTTGTGCTACCGTTTCGAGTATTCTTGTGAGTTCCGTTTCGAGTAGTAACCTAATGGTATACTAGGTGCCATGAACATATTCTTTTCTGTTCAAAATATTTTGCGTCACCTGGTTTCCGGAATTAGGTATTGGTTCTATTTTATCTATAAAATAACTGTGTAAAATGGATTTTCTATTATTTGGTTATGATGTTTTATTTTATTTACAGGTCTATTAAATTTTATTTACACTTATTTACACTCCTTTAAAATAAATATATACAAAAGAAAAAATTGAAACTAAAAATTATGCATCAAAGTATTCCTTCTCATCGCTGTCGACTGGTAGGGTGCCCAAAAGGCTGGCGGCATTGCCACGTTGAATGGCAATGCTAATTCTTTGGCCGAAAAACAGGCCAGTCTTTTGGTCACGTGAAGCGTCAACCAACCGTTTAGAGAGGTCTCTAAAAAGAAGACGCGCACTCGGACCCCATGACCCGAGTGTTTCGACCCCAAACGGCTCAAAAATATAAAGACCTATAAGGTTATTATATTTTCGCCAACGCCAGCAAACCGCTATGCTGGAAACATGAGATGGTGCAAGGGTGTCGACAATGTTGCATCCCACACCAAAGGCCTGCCCAATTTCCATGGCATCAAAGACATACCGTCTGGTCTCTTTCCATCGTCCCGCACCAAGCCATTTGGTTCTAATATAGCTGGGACGCCGGCGGTGACGAGAGCACGACGAATAATGTCGTTTAAATTCGCGTGCCGCGGTATGCGACCAGCGCTCCTGGCGCAGGATAGGCCATGGTGCCCGAGGCTGTCAACAGCTTCACCACAGTGACACCGGTGAGGAGCAACACAGGGTGCACCTAAGCGTAAGCTGGTGGCAATTCGAAACGTATTTTCGTCCAACATCGTTCCTATGCTGGACGACGGAAGTGCTTACAACCAGAGACCCGACTCCCATTCACCCACAGCCAGCAAACGGGCACGCTCTTTAGTGTTGATTGACGTATTAATTAATTGTTTCCGTGTCAACAGGTCTATTTAGTTTCGTTTGGTTTATTATCTGCACGTGCCATATAGTCTTTGACTTGTTCGTAAATTTAAATAGGTACTTAGTAGTTGTTTTGTGCTTGCTATGTGAGTTTCATAATTTTATTAAATAATTTTGTTATTATAATATTTTTTTATTATTGTAATAAATTTTTATTCATTCTTTTGATTAGGTTTTGTCCTGTATTGCCATAGTAATTTTCGTTTATTTTTGCTATATGATTTAACTCCTTTTGAAAGCCATTTTGTTTTTTTTTTGTCATTGAATATAGATACATAGTTCATAGGGAAGCATTGTTGATGAAATAGCGTAAATATCTCTAGAAAGGTATCGTATGCATTATTGGGATTTTTTTTTCGAACTTGTCTCTCGCTGTTAGCTCTGAAGAAGCTCTTAATGGTCAACCGGGTGATTGGCGAGACCTAATAAAAGGCCTCTAGCCAGGATTTTTAGGATCTCTCAATTCAATTATATGTGTGTGCCAAGAGCATGGGAGTGTGTGTAGTGCTTTTTTTTTAAACTATTTTATGCGGGTTTTGTCACCGCTGATTTCTTCGAATAATACTGCGACTGAAGAATTCTAGCTGGACAGAGCATGCAAGCGCACATCGCACTCACCGTATTTAGTGGGGAACACAGTCTCGTCGTTGACGGTCTTCTGCGTGAAGGTCATGACATAGTCGACGTACTGCGGCGCGGCGACGCGAGACTTCTTGCCGCGCTCGTCGTACCAGGCGTAGGTGCGGCCGCCCGGGCCCGTCATATCGGGGCACGTGCTGGCCGCGCAGAACTCTGACACCGTGCCGTACAGCAGGTTCACGTGGTCGAATAGCGCCAGCGCTGGAATGTGCCAAACACTATCTATTACTATCGATTATCGCTTCATAACTCATGTCTACATTCGTTGGTTCACTTTTTTTATCTTTATTTATTTAGAGGCTTTTATAACCTAGTAATATGTTAGCCCCATAGTGGCTAGTCATAAAGCTATGTTATATATTATTATACCGGGAAACTCTTTGTTGTGCATATATCTCAAATAAGTCTAACGCCGCATTGATTGAGGTAGGCTTAGTTGAAATACTGACAAAAGTCCTACATCGTACACATTAAGATTATATTTTCACATCAACAAGTTCCTCAGGGGTCGTTATTTATCACAATCCATCAGCAAGTGTTAGGGCCGGTTGTGTCAAGCGTACTTTGTGTTAACGTTACATACGTACGTTAACAAATAACGATTACAGAAGATGTTTAACGTACGTAAGACAAAAAGCGTTATTTCATGGCATAAAAAACGATTGTCAACGTTATTAAGTACCTACAATACTTAATTTTTGCCTAATAATATTGATGGGATTTTTTTTTAGTATGGTAATATTTAACCATTCCCGTCAATAATTTTTCATCTTTAGTCGCTGCCATGACAACAGTCTAAAAAAAATAACATAATTATAATAATTAAATAAATATCAAAACTTTCAATTGATTTTATTTGGTATTGCTTAATTCGGCATACTTTTATTTGAAATTACTACTTATTTTACATTAATCATCGGATAGAGTAGTCCAATCTTTTATCCTATCATATATATTTTATCATCACAAACTTAGGGGTCAAGGTCTCTTATAAAGTTTAATATTAGAGCATTCTCATAAGTAGGTTACTTCAACTTGACTTACGTAAAGTGAAGTGAATAAAATATTATTCATGTTCGTGTTTTTTGAAGGCAGTTTTTATTATTATTATTTTTATTAACAAAATAAATTCAAAAATAAACAAATAGAAAATTCGTTAAAATGAAAAGCAACAAATTGTGTCATGGCTGGTAAGAAAGGGTATAGAAGCAAGTTCAACTTGATTAAAAGTTGAGTTGTTAAATCTGGTTAAAGTAAGTAAGCCATCCAAGCTCCGCTATGTAGTCGATAAACTAGCCCTAGAGACACGAAGTTATTTGATTGCCTCCCTAGCATTGCCAGTGTAACGCTATCGGGCTTATTTAGGCACAAATAAAGGTGGGTGCCTGGCATTCATTCCCCCCAAACTTTTGTAAGACTTATATTTGAATTCCTTACAAAATGCGCTTCAAAACGATACCTCACAGGATAAATTTAATCTTAGAAAGTAGTGGGATTTAAAGTACCCCCTCCTCCTTGTTAGTCTTTTGTAAGACTAATATTTTAAATCCTAAATAAAAGCCCTTTCAAACGATACCTCACACGATAAATTTAATCTTAAAAAGTGGTTCGTCGACGCACTCCCTCCCCCTTGTTAGTGGTCAGTCATTAACTAGACGTATAAACAAAGCAATATTACTTGTTACGACAACTCTACCATGAACCTATGAGGAATTCCGTTACATATCATCATCAGATTCTAACTTGGTGACAATAGGACCACCTGGGGTGTATACTGTATCTATTTCAAAAGAATTTCTTAAATCGGTCCAGGCGTCTTCGAGAAATCGGGGAACATACGAAAAAAAAGATTCCGACGAATAGAGAAACTTCTCCTTTTTTGAAGTCAGTTAAAAATGGCCCTACTGTAGTGTTTATTTTTATTTTCGAAGGAGATACTGACTATGTGAGGCGAGCCACTCGTTGTAGTCGAGGCCCAGTGGCAGGTCCACTAGCTGCCGCATGTCCAGCTCCGGCAGTTTCCGCTCGAGCAGCGCCTCTTGCAGATACAGCTTTGGATCACCCGCAGGTTCGCCCTCGCGCTCTTTGCGCCTCGCCTTCCTGAAAACAACGTGCGTAGTCTTAACTGAAAATGTAGGTAAGCACCTAGGTAAAATAACAGCACGATATTTTTCAGAATAGGAACTGCTAGTAGCTACTGTTCGCGCGCGAGGTACGAGGAATCTTAAGGAATGTTGACGTTTTGAGCTCGAGTTGTGATTTAGTGACGTTATCGATAATAACGCATCTTAGGCTACTGTCGCAATCAGAGAAATCAATACTTAAAGAGTTTGATCTACATGATCACTATCCTCACGTATTTCAATAAAAATGAATCAACAACATTCTCCAATAAGCCATCCTCTTGCCAGTAATGTTTCTCTATACATGTTTATCATAACCGTTTTTTTATCTGCCTGTTGTCATCGCTCATGCTCGCTATTTCTTTATCGTCCAAATTAAATAAGCTATTTGCATACACAAAACCTTTTTTATTACTAGTATTGTGTATTATTTACAATATAAACAGGATTCGATAAGCGTACTCTCGCTCTTCAAGGTCAACACTAGTATTTGGAGCGTGCGGGGAATGGAGCGATCGACGGGTGGGGTGGATACCTGGGACGGCCGCTTCATCCGCTTTCGATTCCTCAGAGCTCATGCGCAGACTGTAAAGTGTACATGTCTGGCTGCTGGCTTACTCAATCTTCCACACATTTGTCATTTTAGCAAGCTTTTTCATTTTAGTCGCAACTGTCTGTATCACGGTCATACGACACACATTAATCGAAAAGGGATCATAGGCCTTTCGCCTCACCGTCAAACTAGCGTCAACCTAACGTAAGCACGTAACCAATACTGCCTTCTTACTTAAAAAGGGCACAACTAACATTTTTTTATTTACGAAATTGAGTTATATACTTATTAGGAATCAGGAAAAAGGCCTATCTTCCTGATTATTTGTTGGATATTTTAGCAGCAAAATAAACAGAGAAAGCATAAGCTTAAAGGGCACTCCGGCAACTTAAAAAGAAATAATTACGCCTCGTATTTCTCAATATTTACAAAAATGTTAGTTGTGCCCTTTTTAACAAAGACGGCAGCATAGATTTGGAATACCAAGTAGTTACCACCATAGTTTGGCTGTGCGAAACAGAAAGACCATAAAATTCACAGTCGTTGATTAATATTTATCTACAGAGGAGATGAAATTAAGCCTCAGAGCACTATATGTCAAGAACGCACGCATTTTATCTTTGGTCTCGCCTTATTTACTTGATCTCCGGTCTAGTGTATATCTGGTCTGAAAGGTAGGTACGTAACCAAAGCGGATCAGCTGTACCGACACGTCGACCTAACTACGTTTTGGCGTCGCCGCGCTTGCAGCTCGCCGATCCCAAGGCGAGGCGAAAACGTGCGAATCCGATCAGTGCGCTTTGCAGCAGGAAGTTTAATACAAAGAATGCTGTACTGGCTCGAGTTGATAAGGTTACGTTGCTTATCAACATTATATACAAGGTGGCCTAGCAAATACTCAGCACGTATTTAGAAACCTGTCTCCCGAGTGTTTTGCAAAAAACGCTCTTACCTTAATAGTTGAGTCTTTCAGGACTACGTGGCGTGACATTAAATAAGGAAAAATGTTTGATCATCAAATTCAGCCGGAAAAATAATCCAAATCTTGCTAGTTTTTATTAGAAAGAATTTATTAGTAATTACTAACAGAATATATTATATATTCTCTATCACATCATATAAAAATGAGTTGTCAGAATTCAAGAAAAGTTAGCATTGTTTTCACGTGCCTTTAGCACCTGACTCTGTCTGAATCAAATCGTGTTTTTCTGATACCTGTAAGTACGCTTGAACCGTTTGTACATTTTGTTTGTCAAAAATAAGTAAGGTCTGGCGGCTCTGGGATCCGCCTCTAGAAAGCAATGAAATGTATACCAATGGGTTAACTAATATATAATACACATTTGATCGTACGAAAAAGACGAAAGAGAGCTGTATTATAATAACAGAAATAAAGCATCTTGAATACATGTTGTAATTGTCGATTATTCTGTTGTTTCATTTTCTTGCTATGGGTTTGATGCAGGTAGAAACTGGATGTAAAAACATAACATTTTATTTTATGATATAGCTCCTATACCCTACGGATTTTAGAGTCGCCCCTTTGGTACCTTGTGATGCCTATTATATTAGTATGGAATGTAGGCCATGTCCTTTAAAAGATTGAAAAAAGCATAAAAAATATCCTTGCGGCAACACAATGATTCTAACTGGTTACATATCAAGCGTAGGTACGTTAAAGTGTTTAGCATTAGTAATAGGAGAGATTCGTTCGCGATACTAACTACGTGTACGACATACTTGAACACGAAGAGCCAAAACATTAGGTACAGATAAGACTTGCATGCGGCGCAGGCGAGTTACGTAACACGTTCGCCGGGAGCCAGCTCTCTCCAGTGTTCTGTGTCGGGGACTCGGGGCCCGCAGTCGAGCCGTCACCAGGGCCATCGCTCGTGACCGCGATATTTAATGCGATACTTCGTATGCAATCCGAATTTCCGAGTCCCGTGATTCATCATAATACCAGAAACCTGATGCGAAAGTGGAAAAACACGACTAGCAAGTACGTCGGTCTCACTTACTAGTAGTAATAGTCTAGGGTCAATATGTGCTAATATAACGCAAACTTAGCATTAACGGATTATTTATCACTCACGCGATAGTGTGATTACGACCTTGTTTGATGTAATTAGGTTATAAGATCACACACTAGCACACAAGTTTCACAGACGGTCGTTTTAATGAGACACCAGTTGCAGCACGCTCAGAATCCGTATCTGTGTAGCTCACCTGAACGGGACGGCCGAGTACAGATAGGAAGGCAAAGAGAATAAAACGCCGAGCACTACTGCGTGGCACATCACGGCGCGCGTCGAAGCGAACACTGATCACTAGTGTGGCAATCGCAGTATTGCTATTCGCTACTATGTTCGGCGCCCGCGCACACTCCTCGCATCGCACACCCCCGCAACCCGACGGAAAGAGACGGAACGTTATTATAAATATCTCTTTCTCTCAATAATAACGCGCGATTTTATAAAAGCTACGTCCGCGCAGTTGAGTTGACCAGAAAAATATAAACCTACCGAGTCGCACCTGCAACTATAGGATACTTAGACGCTAGTGACAGTAAAAGTAAGAACATCTTATACACCGCAGTTACAGCAAACATAACATCGTTAATGTGTCATTAAGATTATTTTTTAATTTCTTAGATGTTTGTTTTCGATGTATACAAATTTAATGTAATGTGAGTAATGCTATAGTAGAGGATAAAATAGAATAGTTATTTAAAGTGTCGATGACGCATTATGACCTGTGTGTAGCGTCGTACAACCAATCGCTTATGTGCCGCTGCGCCCGCGCCCGCGCCGTGAGCAGATAAGTTCAAGGCCATTTCTATGTTATTCATCATTATCGTCGTGTAATTAATAAAATTGTTAGAACAAATAAATATTAAAAGAACACGAGATAATGAGAACAATATGTAGAAGAGGGAGAGGTAGTAATAACGCATACTATCAGCGCAACCATTATATTAAAATCTAAGCCACACAAATGTAGCAAGTTTATATATATATCTATACTAATACACACATCAACAAAGTCTAGGGAACAAGGGTACACTCATATTATTTTCATATGACATTGTTTTACTATAGATGTTGTATCTCAATAAAAACATAATTTAATCTTCTTTATAAAGGTAAAATCCAATAAAAGTGATATTAGTAACTAATATTTTTTGTGAATAAAAATAAAAAAGGATGCCAAAAAACATAAATTAAGTTTCTGGGAATTCAAAAGAATATTAAGGCCTCCGTAATAATTAAATAAAAAAACGTCTTCTAGCCTCTTCTTAATAATCTGTTGTGATACCCAAGGCTTTAAAGGCAATATCGGCGTGGCATGCTTACCATGAAGTAATTTATGTCGATTGGGGATTCAAGCTTCATATTCTAATACGAACTGAAAAAAGATCTTTTTCCATTCCCAATTTTGGTGAAGGCCAAAAAACTGAAAACTTCTTCCTAGCTAAATCCACGAGAGCTGAATGAGATTGAGATCAGTGGACTTAGCTGGAAACTCTTAAAAAGGAACATTGGGCTTGCGATACACATTTATCTCCTGTCTGTGGTGTATGTATGTGACATAAAGTCTATGCCAGGATGATGTCAGTGACCTTTCCCGGTGACATCACATTTATAAGATAACCAATATTGCCAACGTACTCTTCGACATTTCAATTGATCGTGTTAAAAGGAGATCTGTCCTTTTATCTAGATGAACTTCAACCCACACTATGATTTTTTTACCATTGTACAGATACATTTTCAGAGGATTCTATGGGGAACTCTAGCCATTAGAAAATCAAACACGCATTCTCCTTGTCTTCTCCTGGCAATCACTAATAAACACTTGGTACTGGAACTGGAGACCTCGGAGTGACCTCATGAAATTCAAAATCCACGCGGACACGTCGCGGGCGGCAGCTAGTTACACGTAAAGCAATTGGCACATAAGAACGAGGAAGAGTTAGGGTGGGTTGCATCAATTGTCTGTTATATTGCAGCCATACGTCAACGTTAAGTTAGTAGAAACCAATATGTTATATCAAAGTTGTTGGTGCGACTCACACTTAGTGCCTGTGTGCGGCATAAGCGCAGTGTGCCAGCAGGGCAGCGCATACCAAGGTAACCTAAATTTAATTAACTAGGTATAAACATGAAAATAACCCTGTCTTTGTGTGTATTTTATTTCAATTTATATTCGTCCTGTACTCGTGGCATAGCGATAGTAGCTTATTACATATTTAATTCAGCTAAATTAACGTAACATAATAGGTACTTAATAATAATATGTATTTATTGTTATTTTACCTATACCGTATAACTGTAGGTATGCCCCACTTGATGAGGTACGCTAGATACCTACATAGGTAATATTTCTACTGACAGGTTTTACACGAAGATAAAATGTTTTCGATAAAAAATATGGCGTGCAGTATGATGGCAGCGTTACTTTGACTGACATCTGCGATAAAGCAAAAAAAAGTAAGTAATGGTAAAAACACTAGGATACCATAAAATTAAAGTGTATATTTTAATAAAGTCGTAAACGAGAGAACGTAAAGGCGCATTTACGTCCCCTGCGTCTCATGGCAGCCGCGCGCGATCGGCCGCGTGCGGCTGACGCGCGCGGCTCATGCAACTATATATATATTTTTTTTATATAGTCGAAGTATGCATGGCGCCGTTTCCGTGGTATGCGACAGACGGTTCTGTGTTAGTCAGGAATGCACGAGCCATTTTTAAAAATTCTAGCTAAAAGTAGTATTTTTGATAACCTTGTTATCCTTTCAACATGTAACAAGGTCATCAAAAACTATTTCCAACTATTTTTAATTAATATTTATATAATTTGACAGCCAAACTGTCCTAATTGCGTGAACAAATTGCGTGGTACGTTAACGTAGTTCTACGCTTAAAAGTTGTACTGTGATGTGCTACCCCTGTTATAATCGAAATTTTTTCTAAGAGAAAATGTTGGACGACTCATCAAAATGAACCTACTCACGGAAAATTAGCTCGATAGTCATTAATTTTAAAAATGGTTCGTGGATCCCTGACTATGTGTGTCGGGCAATGATATTTCAAAATAGTACAAATTTGTAGTAACCTTTATCTACCTATCTCACTCTAACTTACACTGTAGTAAGATTGTGAGTGTGACTTGACTGTTTCGTACAGCCAACCTATATAGTACTACTTGGTATTCAAAATCTATGGGTTTAATGATTTTTTATTCATACATACATAATACATAAAGTCACGCCTGTTTCCCTGAGGGGTAGGCAGAGACCACGGATTTCCATTTGCTACGATCCTGGCATTCATTTTTTATTCATTCATTTTATTTCTAATGCTTATATAAAAATATATGCTTTCTGTAGTCCCATATAAACTTTAACGGTAAAAAGTAAACTTACCTACATTTACGAATGAGAATAAATTTATTTTACCATAATGGTTACAAGGGAGGAGGCTTATGCCCAGCAGTGGGCCATTTAAAAGCTGATGATGATGATGATAATAATGGTTACAATATTCAATCAACTCAATAACTAGTTAAAAGTAAAATAATATTTGTAACAGTCATTGAAATCGTGAACAGTGGTCTCCAAACTAAGCATATCTTGGACACTAGAGTTGCGGAAAACATTAAACTTATTTTCGTTAGATCAGTGAAAGTAAGGGCGAGCTCCTATTTTTTTTTTGTTTTAGGTTTTGTTTTAAATATTTATGGTTACCGAGATCATAATAAAATTATTAAAATTATAACTAAAATAACGTAATATAAAATAGAACAGTTTTGAGATTAGTGTGTGTGTGTGTGTGTCTTGGCGTGTGTGTTTCTGTGTGTGTGAGTCTTTTGTGTTTGCCTGTGTGTATGTATATTAGGTGATTCTAGCAATTTTACACCGACATTTGGCACCGTGGCGACCGTTTGGCACCGACTTCAACTTGGTGTATGTAAACTTAAGTGAATAAAATATTACTTAACACTTTTAAGTTGCATGTTTTTAGAAGGCGGTTTTTTTTAATATTTAGTTATATGTAATCTGTATCATTCCCCTCAAACTTTTGTGAGACTTATATTTGAAATCCTTACAAAATGCACTTGCAAACGATACCTCACAAGATAAATTTAATCTTAGAAAGCGGTAGGGGGTGTGGTCGACGCACCCCCTCCCCCTTGTCAGTGGTCAGTCATTAACTACACGTATAAACAAAGCAATATTACTTGTCAATACCACTCTACTATGATTATGGTTCCGTTCCATATCTCTGAAGTTCATAATCAGATCCTAACTCGGTGACAATGGGACCACCTGGAGAGTATACTCTATCGATTACAAAATGAATTTCTTAAATCGGTTCAGGCGTCTTCGAGAAATCGGGGAACATACATAAAAAAAAGATTCCGACGAATTGTAAACCTCCTCCTTTTTTTAAGTCTGTTAAAAAGGTATAATAAACCATAATTTTAGGATTATGCTATCTTAATAATCAAATGTCAATGGGGCGATAAAGCAGAACTTAGTGAGGTAGACAGTGCACCCTATGACGTCAAGGCGTAGGCGCGAGGTGTCGGCGGGGATGGGGTTAGCACCTGTTGTCTCGTCGACGTCAGCTTCACGTCCGCTAGAGGGGGCGAAGGGTGGGGGGCAGTGTGATATCACTTGTTCTTCTAACTCCTGCCGCAACTTAACCCAGACTTACGGAAGCAACCGTGTTTTTTTATCAATTCTATCAAAAATCTTCGTATCATGATAGTGGTTGACGGATTGGATACGCGTGCATAAGGTTTCAAAGGTTTGCTGTAAGAGAACTTTTGAGTTAAGCTTGCTTCTTTAACGACATCATTTTTCCTTGTCGCATTATTACACGCTTTAAATTAGCTTCACTTGTATGTTTGTAACCGACTTCTTTGTGCGCGATTTTGACCCACTTTAAACGGCTAGATTTCGTTCAAACTTTGTAGATTTATCGAGGACCGATGACAATACACTAATTTGATAAAAAAAATAGAAAATAAATAATAGTTTCTAAAAAACACGCCTTTTATCGAAAACCGAACTAAAAAATAGAAAATAAGTTTTAATAAATTTAAATTAAGAATAGTGTTGAAATTTTCTATAAATATAAATTAATGATAGTGTGAATAAAAAAATATATTTTATTTAAAAAAAAGCGTGGGGTGCTTTTTAAGATATTATCAAAATGATAATCACTCTACTCATATCTCTCAATAAAATATTTATAACTATTGACACCATGCAACCCACGCTTTTTTTTAAATAAAATATTTTCTTTATTCACACTATTATTAATTTATATTTATTGAAATTTTTAACACTATTCTTAATTTAAATTTATTAAAACTTATTTTCTATTTTTTAGTTCGGTTTTCGATAAAAAGCGTGTTTTTTAGTTTTTTTACACTATTATTTATTTTAACTGTATGTTTGTTTACCCCCTTACTTATACAGTATAAACGATGCTAACATGAGTTTTAAATTACTTGTAAACTCTATTATTTGACATGCAAACGACAGTGACAGGTGTCATTTAATGAATTGTTCAACACTGACAATTTACATAAGTAAGGGGGTTAGTGTGCACTGTGCAGTAAAGATTTAAGAATATTTACTAAGATGTTTTAAAACAAAATTGAATAACGGTGACTGAATAAATCAGCAGTGAACTAACATAGCGATGAATGCTGGTTTCTTCTCTGTAGGAGAAGAGGCCTCGGCCTGCAGTAGGACAGCTATAGATTGATATTATTTTTCCGTATACTTTACTTAAGCTATCAACTGTGCGGATGTATTATATAATATTTTAAAAGGTTTAAAGGTTCAACATGTTAAAAGTAATGGACACAGCTAGTGAAACATAGCGGATGCCTAAACAGAACATTAATGAAAATCAGTATCTCTTTCTCCACTAATATTGATTACTCATCTATACTTGTTTGCCATTGATATACAAAAAACCCAATATGCACAGTCTCGAACAAAAGTAACGCTCAAAACTGTCGCCAAACACTCACCAAATATACTTACGTAGTTATAGTTACGCTGTGGGTATTTATTTTTGCAAATTCAACCTTACGCAAATTGCATAAGGTTGTTTTTGCAACGCAGTGTTCGAAAAGCAATAAAATTTTACGAGCGTCGGTGGCCGGTGGAACAACGCTTTGAGTGGAGAGGAACATTTTTTTTTCACAAGTTATTTGTTTAGTATTTTAAGAGTTTGTTAAATTGTGTAATTATACTTTTAACTGAGCGTAAATATGTTTTTGGTTAAACAGATATTATGTATTATAAAATGATAAATTAAAAATAACTAAGTACATAGGTAATTAAAAATTACTATATTAAAAATACGCTATTAAGTTGTCCCATAATAATCCATTCCATTTACATTATAATTTATTTACGAACATTAAAAAATATCGTCAAATTGACTACCTCTTCTCCTATATCAAATTATATAACGTAAATATATAAGTTAAAAACTAAATACATAAAAGTTCAAAAGAACATAATCTAATTAATTAAAAAAATAAAACCCAACAAAAAAAGACGTCTCCATGGGTCATTTTGTTATGACGTGTTATACTTTGACGGTTGAGTGAAGTTTTTAGAAAATAAATCAAAATCACATGTTACTGCGTATATTCAGTCATAAAAACAACAAAAACTAATCAATTAACTCTCTTACTTACCGAAAACATGAAATCCCATCCGATTTTAACCTTTTTAACGTAATATTTTCAAAGAACACTTCGGCATTTTTAACGACTGCACCTAGACGCTAGCGACGCGAGACTATTTGAAATGAGCGCACTTTCTTGAATGTTGCGCTCATTTCATGAGGACGGTTTTGAGACGTTGATTGTGCATCTTGGGTTTTTTGTATATCAATGTTGTTTGCTATAATAATATTATAAACACGAAAAATTATTTATTTATTTGTTTGTAAGTACCGAATAGTTTGTAACGATTTTAGCAATTTTTTTAACCGACTTCAAATAGGAGGTTATTTAACAATTCGGATGTTTATATTTGCTTTATGTATGTTAGGGCATAATTCCGACATTTCTCGGAAGATTACCGTCAGATCAGTAAGAAATTTAAATGGGACCATTTTGGAAAAAACCTAATAAAACCCATAAAGCCACGCCTGTTTCCCTGAGGGGTAGGCAGAGACAGTATAATTATATGACGGAGTTATGCCCAAATATACATAAAAAAAATAAACAACCAAATTGATAACCTCCTCTTTTTGAAATAGGGTAAAAACGGACTTTAGATTTCTAATCAGCCTGGCAACCATTTAGGATCAGCTATAAAATGTAATAAAACAAAATCGCCACATTTGTCGCTCACCGATGACTACAAAAAAGGAAACCCGTCGCGTGTATTGGTCGCATTATGTATAAGATAGCGTCGCGTCGCTGCATGTCGGTCTCCTAAGACGAGAGCCTGAAAAATGTCAACAGAAAACAAAAATGAGACGAGTGGAGAGGCTTTTATTCAACTTATCAAACGAAATCAAACGCTCAAACCAGTTAACAGTAGTATATCATCATCATTACGCTTGCTAGATTACCATATATTTATTGGTTTATCGTTGCCCTCCGGGCGAATATATTATTCATGAAACCAACTTGTTTGTGGATAACTACTTCCTGACAAGTTAATATGACGCCAACGCAGTTTACATTTTTTTTTGTTATAACCTATACATATATTATATGTATTTAGATAATACGAGTTTTATGTGTCACGTTGTTAGTCGAGTACCATAACCTGGAACATTTACTTAGAAATTTAAAACAATGTTTACAAGGCCATTATAATTTATAACTCGCAATGCAATCCCGAATCCCGAAATCCCGAATACATCGGTATTCGGGATCTATAGCATAACTATCGAAATGTGATTACTAGTAGGTGCACCTTTGCCTACCCCTTCGGCAAACACAGGCGTGATATTATGTTTTATATTAAGGTATTGTAACGTGCTGCCCTATACATCTACCAACTTAACGAGTACGCGGGAGAACATCCCTGCCTCCCGGTTCCGCCCCGCGCTACCGCGCGTCGTGCCGCTCGCCGAGCGACTGTCCGCCCCCGCTAACTGTCGCGACGCAAGCAAAAACTATCGCGTCCGCGACTTTTTCCCATAATGATGTCTGATTAACTTAAACATTGTGTGCTTGATTACATTAATTACCTACCTATCAAAACTGGTTTTCTTCGTTCGCGAGACCCCCAATCTTAAACGAATGTTATAGTATCAATTTATTTATACGGTTTGTGAAGTGGCTATATTATGATTTTGACTGCTGCGCTATCATTATGCGGGTTCGAATTCCACACGTGACAAAATGTCTATTACTGTGAATCGCATATTGCTAGAAGAACTGATAACCTCTGGGGAAGCTAGGTTCTCAAGTGACGACCACGAACCGGGAGACGCAGCATTGGCAGGCTTCCCATCAGGTGGATGTAAATGCCAATTTGTCGTTCATTGTGGCATTCTAAGGCCTTTGTTCAACAGTGAACGTCTTTCAGCTGATGATGATTCGCAGTATTTTTCGCCAGTTTGGGTGTTGCCATATTTTAGGTCTTTGAAACACGAAAGAAGTATGTCAGGATCGTAGCAACTGGAAATCCTTGTTCTCTGCCTTCTCTTCTGGGATAAAGTTTGACTTTATGTGTGCATGTATAAAACGCAACCACGATACAGAGGAATGCAGAGTATGGGGCGACGTATGGACGCAGTCGGAGTATTTTATGCCGAGCGGTTAACCGCGAAAATTAAAAATGGATTTCAAGAGCAGTATGTATTGTTACTCTAATACAAAGAAATAGAAAAAGAAGACGACAATGCAAAAGAGGATTACCAAACTGGTCCAAAAATTAAGTTCCAGCCCCAGGTTTACCACATAGCTTATTTGAAAGAGGGCTTTAAGTACAACATTTTCTTATATCGAAGCAAAAAAATCTATCCTATCTACACACATATTAGCTATAGCGTGACCTTGAAATAAACAAATTTCATTATTTTTACACAGGTAGCAGCAGATAGCGTCCTTTTTATATCAAGAGAACCCTCCGTGCTTCGGACGGCACATGAAGCCGTTGGTCCTACGCCTGATTTCTCTCTGGTCGTGTCAGCCTACAGTCCCATCAGACTATGAGAATAAGGGAATAGTGAGTGCACCTGTGTTTGCGCGCATCCTATGCACTATTTTACCTTCTGTAGATGGCTATAACCACAGTTGGGACAAGCGGCCTTGACCGAGATTCGGCCAAAAAAACTTTACGGTACATGTAATGTCTACCATATATGGTATATATTTGGCGTATGCGCGTTATGTTAATATTAATCATCCAGCAGTTTTTAGACAGTATCATAATTGATGAAAATGATTACCTACCTATAATATCACTTTATAATAGTATATAATATGGAGACTCCAATTTATAGTCCGATCAATTTAGATATCCAAGGTTACAAAAATTCCGACTTGGCTGAAAATTGGTAGGATTGTTCAATTCACATAAAGGAAATATGGAAAGTGCTCATCGATCCGGCCCGTGCAAAAAAAAATACTCTGAGGTCAAAGGTCACAAAAACGGGTTTTTCGCGATTTTCAGCAAAACAGTAAGCTTTATCATAAAATTAGCTCAGACAAAAACTGTAGAACAGATAATTATTTATAAAAAATACTTTTTTTTTTCTAAAAGCAACCGTTTTTGAGATATTTTGCAACGGTCATTTCACTCAACAGTGCTATATAGGTACATTTTATTTATATATTATTTAATAATTATTATTATCAAAATGATTTAGTATACTTGTGTATCTTGTATTACACCACTGACTTCCTCCTTCCTCTCCTAAGTCCTTGAATGCCTAATTTTCAACCAACTTAGTGATTTCCTCTCTAAAAAAAACCTTCTCTTTTAGTCAAGTAGCGGCCCGTGCCCCGTAGGGCACAGCACAACAACAGCATGGATAACATTACTGACAGAATCAGGTCAGGCATGAAAACCGGTAAATTTATGGTTCTGGATTAGAGCAACGCTCTTAACATAGTCAATTTCGACATTTTGCTTAGCTCCACTCTATTAACATAGGTTAATAAGGCTTGGCAATTGATTGGTTTCGAAGTAACCTGCGTGGTCGCCGACAACGGATTAGCGATAACACGACCGTATACGTCTTGGTGTAACTACTGCCGGCGTCCCACAGGTTGGCGTTTTATCTATGTGTTTTTCTCATTTTTTTTCCTATCACCTTCATGCAGATGACTTTCAGATTTACTATCAATCTTCGTCAGCAAAATTATCGTAATATTATCACATTACAATGTAGGTATCTGTTATACATATATTTTAGTTTTAAATATGCATTACGCCACTAACAACCATTATTACACTCTCATGTACCAAGGTTGCCTGGAAGAGATCGCAGTGCGCGGCCGCCCATTGTGCATTATTAAGTTTATCTGTTACCTATATGTTATTTATTAGTATATATTTTTGGTATACAATAGAATACAGAGTTAAATAAAATAATAAATAAATTTGTTCTCTTTAGTCGGGTGTCTGTTGCGACCTCTGTCTACACGCTGCTGAATGAATGCCGAGCCGCTATGAAGCAGAAACCTAATAAATATTATTAATAATGTAATGTACTGGTACCTATAATAACGACTCCATTTCTAATGTTACCTACCTTTTATATGTGAATGAAGTGTTATAATTATAAACCACAACAAGACACGCAATAATATGTATAAACGCCTTGAAGTGCACCGCGGCCCTCATGGTTGTAACTAGCCGAAGTCGGGATAATTTGGTGTCATATTCTCATGACAACTATGTATATGTTCAATTTCTAGCCACTATTGAACTGTACGCGCTGATAACACAAATATGTAACTGCAAACAATACCTTACAACAATGTGTGTGTAAGTACACTATACGAAGTAACAACAAGCGGTACAGTATGCATGTACGGTAGCCATCGGCGCGAGTCCAGTGACCCAAACAGAGGCTCGGTGTGACTACTCGTGGGGAATATTAAGTAAACCGTCGCGGTTTAGGTACTAGTTCATTATCGAGGGCCGCCCCGCTCCCCGCGCCCCACCCACCCCCCACTGCTGACGGCTCGCACACCACAACTAACATCACTTATAATCAGAGTCAGTAGTGAGTCGAATAGAACAGTGGTATTTTGTTTTCTGCCTTACAGAAATTGGTATATGTAATACAAAAAAAAACTATAATACCTACTGAAACACAAAAGGTTATAAGCGTTAGGTTCTGCTTATCGCCCCACCAGAGGTTGCTAAGCGCTGGTTATGGTCTTAAATAAACCCTTGACTCCCGCATACAAAAATAAAAGAGAAATGAAGAAAACATCTAATATTTTAAAAAGAATATCGGGTTATGAGGGAAAATCCTTACTAATTAATTATAAACGCAAAAGTTTGTGAGTATGGATGGATGTTTGTTACACTTTCACGTAAAAACTACTGAATGGATTTTAATGAAATTTCATATGGAGGTAGCAGACACCCTGGATTAACACATAGGTTACTTTTTATCCCGAAAAAATGTAGTGGGTAACACCGCGGGGCGCAGCTAGTATAGTTATAATTCTTAAGTAAAAGAAATTATTCAAAAAATATATGGCTCATATTATGCATAATTGCATATTCCCTGTTATAGCTGATATATGTATAAAAAATAGCTAATAATAAATTATAAGGTGCATGGTGTAATATAGGCTTAGGTCATTTAACCAACCGGAGGTGACACGAGCACAAATATCTATACAAAATAGTCTGTCATTTTTCGCGGGGGACGAGGTAACGCACACGAACAGTAGTAACACACTAATGCATTTTTGTTACATCGCTACGCTCGCACACGACAAAATTGCCAAACACAAGCATAAACTATACGCACACATTTACATACACACAAAGGCACAACCTATCAGTGTACGAGATAACGTCATTTTCAATTAAGCAATGATAGTGCTCGACTCTATCGATACTTTACTGTCGATGAGATCGGCCAATAATTATGATAAAAGTAAAATAATTATAATTATAGCTTTTTCATATCTGGCTCATCTTTAACATTTATATTTAAGAGCCATTTTCAACAATTTATCATTTTTGGTAGTAATCAGGAATTTCTAAATACATTGAATATGTAGACCAATCTTTCGCATTGTCACAAAGTGTATTAGACAAAAGATAACTTGATTGCTATGTGCCAAAATATCACCCGCAACACGTTTTCTAAAAAATCATCACAAAATTTTCAATTTCGTGCTCCTAATTTTATCATTAACATGAACAAAACAGTACCTTTAATATATTGGTAATTTGAAATTACCAATATATTAAAGGCACTGTTTTAATCTCCTCTTATAAGCTTGTACTATAAAAGAAGAAGATTAAAAATGCTGTCAACAAATTGTGCAAGTACGTTTAGGTGTCCACGAAACATGATTTATACAAGCTCGGATCCACACATCCCGCATAATTGCATATTTAGGAAATCTGAAAAATATAGTCTGAATAACACACTGATAAAGTCGATATCGATATTTATTTATGTGCCATCACAGCCTTAATTCTTCAGCAGTGTAGCCAATGTTTTAAATTAAAAATGCGTATTTCAGAATAATTAAAGCCCGCAAATATTTAATTGTATAAAATAATAACTATTTTATATATAAGTTTGCTTTCTCAGTATTGAAAACGTTCCAAAGCACTATATTGCGCGCGAATTGGATATAGCTGTCATAATAAGAAATTAATTATACCCTAAAAGCTTGTGTCATATGTTTTATCACTATTAGTAATTGGTCCAATATGACCCATAGTCCTCTACATGACGTTTGGTGACATTTTAGAATATTCCTAATTCTGAGATTGAATCAAAATGGATAAAGGAAATTTGAAAAATATATCATGGACACGCGGGACTTGAACCCGAGACCTTCGCAGTGCCGTGGGGCAGCTTTCCCAACCGCTATCGTGTCGCTTCTCGTACATATCGAAAATTAATAAAAATAAATGGATTTGCCAATGGTAATCTATTATTAATTCATTATGTATCGGCAATAAAAAATAGCACTAGCAATAACGATTGTGAAATAGAAGTTTAAATTAATTGTCATACATTAAAAACTAAAAGTGCAAAAATTACGCAAAATTAGGTCTTGTACGATTCAGTGGCACTCACTTTCTGATGGACAATATTTTTTTGATTTTTGCTAATGTTATTATTTTTTCAAAATATGACCAAATAGTATAATTAACTATTTGGTCATATTTTGAAAAAATAATAGTCACAGATGGAAAGTAATGTTATCCTTTTATTTACTAGATTTTTGTGATCGCTTTTTACACCGGAATTATCTGCAGTTCGGCATCTTTTTCGCGGCTGTTTCGCGCTACTTTTATTTGCTAAATGAAACCTAGGCAACTAGTATTATTTATTCCATACGATCCGCGATTACACGCTTTTGACAGCGGGTCGAACGCCTGACAATGGCGTCTCCGGTTGGTTAAATGCTCTAAGAATATAGGCTACTATAATATAGTATAGGCTAGACTTTCGAAAATATGTAAAGTTCCGCGGAAAAATAGTAAAACCCATGAAATCAGCTAACTGCAGTTACATCCAGGTTATTTAATCGAAATCCACGGGGACGAATTTTGACCCCAGGAAAACACGACAAAATGTTCCGCGCAGACGGAGTCGCGGATTACACCTAGTCGTATGTAAACTGAAAACTTTGCTTTTGCATGCAATACGACAACTCTAAAAGGCCTACGCAAGGTAAGCCATTTCAAAAGTCATACGTAGCTTATGTTATGTTACAAGGTAGTGATGCAATTAATGATGAAAACTCTAGCGCTAAATAATGAGCGCAAGGAGTGTTGAGCAACACGTGTGCAAGCGCAGATTGCGCGGCGGCGCGGCAGCGTGCGCGCCTGCGCCTGCGATCACGATGCTTCACGGTCACCATCGGAACTTCGATGTTGCGCGCGCTGTTTCACTAACACACCCTCATTGACAATTAAAATGTTTGGACTAAATGATATATTCCACACTTACAAAATAGCAGCGCGCCAGGGCCGCTCTTGATGAATGTGCAACGTAGAATAGGACCAGCAACTTACCTGCAAAGATCGTAAAGCTAATTTAGTTACTAACTAAATCAAATAACAGACAGTTTTTTGGGAAACCGAAAGCTGATGCGAATATTGCGATACAGGGCATGTGATAAATGCACATTCACACATAGAACTGTGTGCAACGTGAATATATAATTAACATATGTCACAGAATGAATGGACAATAACTACAGAGAGGCCACCCTGTGATTGCGAGCCAGCAAGTTTATATCGGGAATGCCCAACTAGTTTCCGATTCTAACGTAGCCCTTATTCAATTCGCGGCGGGCCCGCGTCATTCCCTAATATTGACATGAGTAAAAACCGGTATATATATAGTAGATAATAATATTATCTACTATACATGCATACCGGTTTTTACCGAAGGTTATTAATAACTGCACAGCAAGCATGCGATCTTCATTACATTTGTTTCCCGAGGCTAATAAATTAAAATGAACTTCAAGTACCTATTTGCCGCGAAAGTCTATATACGTCGAACATTCTTATAAAGTCAGAAAAAAATCATAACTAAGGAATTATGAAATATGGCGGAACATACATGGAAGTAATTCGGATACCCCCACGACACTAGGAAACTCATTTATTTTCGTGACGTCAATGCTTCGACCAGCCTGTATAATATCTTTTCATATTTATGATTAGGTTTCAAGACAGTCGTGTCATTTTCCTAGGACGTCTCGAGCTTCATTGTCCCTATAGTTCTTGATGGTTATCATTGTAGATCCTAGCTTACAGAAGTTGCAATGATGCGCACGAGTGGTGGGATTGAGCCAAAAACCTAAAAAATCCTGTGACTAAATTTTGTTATATGACGAACTATTAATGGCCAACGCAGACCAGACTCGGGATGGGATGGCAAAGGATTTTACCGCGGCACGCCTTCGGCCCGACACATTAAGACTGGCGATTTTTTCCAAAGAAGAACAATTTACATTAGCATGTAAGCTTAGTGTTATTTGTAATTAACAGTAAAATAAATAAAAATACGTAATTATCAGTTAGATTTTTATTTATTTCCAAAAATTAAAGAAAAACTTAAAGGAAAGCGGTTTATGAATGCTGAAGAAGCGGTGGCTGCGTATCGCGATGCCATTGAAGAGAACCCTAAAGACGAGTGGGCAAAGTGCTTTTCCCAGTGGTTCCATCGCATGCAGCGGTGTATTGACGTGAATGGACAATATTTTGAAAAGATATAATAAAACTAATAACTGGCTAATGTAATCAGTTTTTGATTTTCTAAGAACTTTCAGTTTGACCCTCGTATTTGTTGGCGACTAAAGCACAGACTAGGCGGATCATTATTTTATTTGCATTTAGGTACATCAAAAGAGTGAATGAAATGCGATCACTTTTCATTTCGGTTCAGTTAAAAACAGGTATAATAGTATTTTTTAAAGATGTGCACGATTAACGTACCTAGCTAACATTAACCGTAATAATATTAAGATATGACGGTATCATTGAGAGCTCCGCACCAAGACACCGCCGGCGCCGGGCCGTCCTTAGATTTACCGGTGACGAGGCGTTTACAAGTATCATCGACTTTCCTCGTCGCCTGGGGCTTTAAGGTAACGTTTAAATGGATTTATAGGGGCACCGCCGCCGTTTTCTACCTGACAAAATTTGCTGCAGTACAATTTTTTTTTTTTTTAAAAACGTCGCCCCACACTAGGAATTTCTCCTGTGTCGTGGGTGCGTTTCACAAACATGAAATATCACATACACAAACATCCAGACTCGGGACAAACATCTGTGGGTCGCACAAAGTTTTGCCCCGTGCGGGAATCGAACCCGCAACCCTTAGCGCAGCAGTCCAATCACTTAGCCACTGCGCTAATCAGGTCGTCGCAATCTAGTACTATTCTTCTTTAAATGGGGATTATTTACTGAGAGATCCTTTTAAATATTTTCGTCACCGTCAAGCTGTCTTATAGAATTGTTAGAATAATAAATGAGTGAGTTAGAGGTCTAAGCGCATTGACACAATAACATAAAAGCGAGTCTGGGAAGTGGTCTGAGCACTTTTACCATCGAGCATGCGGGGCGCGAGGCGCCGCGCGCCGCCGCGCAGTACCGCTACTCGCCCGCCAGCGCTACTGACACCACTCTAAAGCCATTCCCGTAATCAATGCAACTAGATCGCAGTATAACCTCCATGTTTATTTCACTTTCTGTATGCAGCAACGTCATCTTAAGGTGTCGAAGCCGGACACGTTATTTACATATTTATTATATACGGATTGCTGTCGGTTAAGGAATGCTATCTATTGATGTAATCTATTTACGAAAGAATGACTATTCTTACTCGTTTGCATGTATACCAGATACTTGTATTGTCATAGGTGACACGTGCATTCACCGAAGACGTCGTGCTTTGTTACGTTTATTATACGCAATCAAATATGTTCCAAATAGTAGTAAAATAGTTCTAGATTCCCGATCAGCGATTCAAAAACGGCCCGACAAATTAGAACCCAAATAATTTTGTGTTCTCATTTGAAGTTAATATGCTGAATGCTCCAATAGTAGCCAACATTACGACGTTTGCAACACGAATTTCCGTAATATATAATTTGAAAAAAGTGATACAGGTCCTACCTCTTTGGGCGCTCGTGCCCGACTGATTATTTTATTAGTAGAGGAGATGTGGAAGATCGACCTTCACCGATCTAATAACTCGATGAGACATATTTTTTATCAAATATAATTTTAATTACACGCTTTTTTTTTTAAACAAATATGCCTATGATGTCATCCCTATCGTAAAGTGTTTACAGCTATTCTTAATTTAATTAATTTTAATCAATTTACTTTCATCACCTTCTTTCTTTTGATAACCGAATGAGTATTATCTCAACCGATAGTTTTAAACACACAGAGTATGCCTAGGTAGGCTTGCCTACTTAGTTCTGTGCATGGCTACCTGCAAGCAGATGTGAACAGGTAAGTCAATATAGGTAACTCCACCGATCTGTTAACCAATTGAAATTGACATCATAGGTAAGATATTTTAATTACAAAACCAATTATATAGGCTTGCCTTGCAGAAATCGTACACAAAATATTCTTGCCAAGCTATGTTTAGAATTTGAGGTATTCCGATAGGTGCGAGAGAGCAGCTTCACGCTACCTGACCGTTGAATGTATTCGAGTCACAGACAGCATTTATTTACACTTGACAGTAATTTTGAATAGTAATTTATTATAAGTTTAAATTCAATCACAATTTTTGTATTATTTCACACTATACAGCTATGAAATAATCAAAAATAAATAATTTCATATATTATTAAAACAAAAAATCAAAACTTTTTTTAAATTCTGAAGCTAAATTATAATAAAATTTTAAAAGTATAAAAAAATCTATATTCTTTATTGAAAATTTAATAAAAAATAATTTATTTATTATTTAAAATTAAGTAAATACTGTAATGCGAGAGAGAATAATTGTAACTTTTAATATTTTAGTATAATAGATTAAAAAAATATCATTAATCTAAAAAAATCAAATTGAATACACTTTATCATAAATGCTCAGCATTTATGATAAAGTTTTTTTTAAGTTTAATAAGTTTATTTCTGAAAAACAGTAATCGAACAAAAAAATACAATTGTAAGGAAAATCATAATTTACAGGAAAAGAGGAAACGTTGGTACCTGTACTAATGAAATATCATTGGTTCACAGATACCAGCGAGCGCCCTCCAAATTAGGATTACAGTAATGATGCTATTCTTGTTAGTGTGTATGCGTGTGTATAATTATGTGAGAGTATGACAGTTTGTGTACATGATTGATTTTGCGTGACTCTAGGTTCCTAATGGTTTCAGAATATTTTCAGTTTCCCAGTAGTTTAGGTTTTGAAGCCAGTTTTGAACTATTTTTTTGCATTTTATTTTATTTAAGTTAAAGATATATTTAATTTTGTTAACTCGATTGTATAGACGAGAACTATTAATATAAAAACTTCTTCCAGCAAGAGAGGTTCTATGTAATTGGACATCGCACACTCTGTCCCTCCTACGATTGTCACAGGAATGGTAATAAATAAATATGGTATGATACTGTCAGAACAAAAATATTACTGTATAGCGGCTTAGTTCGAACTGACTTACTGACCTTGAATTTGTCAGCGTGGTATGGAACCCGCACTACGTAGTACACTCACTAGTAGTAGAATAGAAAGCATCCAAAGGGCCTTCACGAAACACCTTGCTTATATATCTTCGGTGACATATCTCCCCGGTATCCTTACGAATAACGTATGCTATATTACAAATTTATAACTCTGCGTGACCGTCGCCTGTCACAAGATCTTATGTTTCTTTTCCAATTGCTTAAGAATAAATTAGACTGCGATAAATTTACTGAACAAATTAGGGTAAAGGGCCTCTATAGCATAACATCACGCCTGTATTCCCCGAAGGGGTAGGCAGAGGTGGACATATAGTACACCCACAATTCGCCAGTTAGGTTTTTAGGTCCCAATGTAATAGGGGGCGAGCCTATTGCCATCAACCGGGCACAAATCCAGACTCTGTGCTGCTACTAAGAATTAATGACCCGGGATTCCTACCCAGGACCTCGTGCTTAGTAGTCGCGCTTAACAACCACTAGACCAACGAGGCAGTCCCCTATTATATACGCAGATATCCAATTGCCCATTTATTCCACACGAAAGCATCCAACACAAATATAGGAGTAAACTCACCTCTTAATAGTTTCAGCCAAGAGATGAATTCTTTAATTAAATACACTCCAGATGTTGATATAGGTATATCATGACTCCACAAATATCTTTAAAGCCCAAATTTTGAAGTCTCTAAGTCCCTCAACCTAAAGATTTGTTATGCTAGTATTTTTAGTACATATATTTTTCATCCTCTGTTACATTCTCTTTTATATTTTATTTATTTAATTAGTATTAATTTTAGTTTAGTGTTTGATCTCAAAAACCTGTTTCTGTTCTCATTCTTGTTTTATTTTATTATTTTTGTATTTTGTCTAGCAAGTATGCAATCTTCTTTATTTGTATTTTTTCTAAATGTGTACTGTTGTTTGTATAGTTTATAAAAAACATTACATTTTTAGCATAAGTTATCACCCATGTTTTAGTGAATGTTGGTTCACCTGTTACTGGCAAGTGGCAACCGTATAAGCCCACAACTAATCTTACCCTATGTGTTTTAATTTTTTTTATGCAGAAGCTGTTGGTGTACCTGTGTTATTAAATAATAAAATAAAGCCTTTATTACAATGCATACAAAATACATCAAAAAATTAAATTCAAATATTTATTATAATATAATAATACTGCGGTAGCGTGCAGCTGCTATGTTGTGTTCTGTTCTATCACACGGACCTCGGACGATCTACTGACTCTCTCGCACCTATCGGAATAGCTAAAATTCTACAACTTTATACTATTTTTTTTGCAGGCAAGCCTATATGATTGGTTTTGTAATTAAAATATCTTACCTATGATGTCAATTTCAATTGGTTAACAGATCGGTGGAGTTACCTATATTGACTTACCTGTTCACATCTGCTTGCAGGTAGCCATGCACAGAACTAAGTAGGCAAGCCTACCTAGGCATACTCTGTGTGTTTAAAACTATCAGTTGAGATAAAACTCATTCGACTTACTCCGAGTTCATAACCCCTAAATAGTTTTTACGTCCGAATTCTACCATACTTGAATATAGAAAAGGTATTATTATAAGTTCTGCGCAAAGAAAACAATTCCATGGAATTTATGACGTCACATCATGTGATCAATCACTAATACAGTTTACAACATGTAACACGTGTCTTGCGCCGCCTAGTACCTATCTTATTTATACATTACTAGAGATGCCCCGCAGTTTCCCTCGCGTTACATTTGTATTCGTACAGGTAAAATTGTAAAGCATATAATATAGTATTGTTATAAATAAATTTGTTATTCTGCTGTAGCTATATAATTTAAAAGTTTTATCAAAACCCATTCAGTGCTTAAAGGAGTAACAAGCGTTATTATATTATTTCGTTTATTTAACTTTATATAGAGTTTATAATATTAGTGGAAAAAATACAACACAGATTACGCGATACCCAAATTAAATAAAAAATTCTAATAACTACACTGGTAAGTATACAAAGTCACACAAGAACACCAAGTAATTTTTCAGAAGGTTAAAGAACGGCACCGGATGCATCGTTTAATGTGAACATTTTCGGCATTAGGTACTTAACTAAGTCGCCGTGTAGGGGTTTTTTCAAAGTATTTATAGAATAAAGAGAATATTATTAGTATCTGTGTTCCTCGTCGAGAATAACAAATATTGTTGCTTTCCAGTAACTTTTCTGACTGTAATTAGTGTTATTTCTTGTTGCCAATTTTGTCAAACCTCTACACAGGACACTCGTACGGAGTAATACACCAGCGGCTACAAGGTAGCACGCTCCACTTCGCATGACACTGTTGAATACTGTTAACGGTGTATTGTGTTAAGTAGGTATTATTGGCTTGGGATGATGACGTTTTGTTTACAGTTCACATTGTATGCCCTTGTAACTTAGTCGCGGCGTGACGTAGCCAGTGGCTTCATGCTGATTGTTTGCCACACCGCGCGCCGTTGTCATTATCATTGTGCTGGAGCGTACTTTCACTAACCTAACCTACGTCCCTCACTCCCCTACTCCGCGCACCCCCGTGCCTGCATGGTAGTGTCTCGGTACAGTTGGTCTCGGGTCACGACTCACTCTATAGTAGACGATGAACTCATACCTTAGAACGATTTTTAACTCATCGTGTGTTGTCTACGTAGGTGTTGTCATCGTGTATGTGTCTAAAATATTAAAAAAATCAGCTCAATCGGAAACCGGGAAGAGATCAAATTCAACTTGCAAGATTTGATTACAGACAGACAACGGGACAGGTGAAACTAAATAAAAACTTGTAATTATGTATGTAGGCCGACTAATTCGGAATACCATAGTAAAGTACTTACCATTTTCATTTGAGTAGTCATTGATTGTCAATCATTGATTATCTGTTGTATAATTACTAACTATTGTATTATTGTAATATATATCGGTTTTAGGCGTATTATTGGGGTGTTTAGGGCAAATGGGAAAAGAACCTCCTAACAATGCGTGCGTGTCGAGTAGTACCGCCTTCTGCATCAAGCCCTAACCCAACGGCCAAATGTGAAACTCTTTCAAGTGTCGTTAGCCTTAAGCGCTTAATCAAGATAAACAATATCTTTTTCAGTATTCTAATAAATTAATGATATGACCCAGTATAATGTGACATGATTATTTTCAAGAGTTGGGTCGGGGAAGTATATGTGCCAGGAACCTGTACTATGGTAACTCGGATACCACAAGTTTGTATATAAAATGAAGCTGCTGGTGGAAAAACCCGGTTAGTGAAATATATAATTATTATGCCTCAAAGAGTCACTTAGACCTTTGGAGTTTCTTGACGGTTCTTCTGTATAGGAATGACATTCGAACCTAACGACTAGTAAACTGACGTTTCGTATGCGCCTGTAAATGGTTTACGTGAAATAACATTTTGAATGCCAACAGTTAAATTACATTTATAAATATGGATATGCATGTACTGAACGCGACATGTGGACATGGCAATTGGGGTATGAGGTGACGCGCGGGAGTGGGGACAGCCCCGCAAACCCGCACATCGCCCGCGCCATATTAGCCTGCACGAGTCCGTATCGACCATATCGATTTCGCTCATATTGTTCTTTGTTGTTGTGTATTAAAATTACTTCGACCGCTTCCTAGTCACAAACAAAATAAACCTCCTAGCGTAGCAGAGTAAAAATAATTTTTAACGAGCTTTTTTTTTGACGTGTGAAAAGTGCTTTAGTCCCACATAATAGCGTAGGGGTATCCCTACGCTATTATGTGGGACTCTCCGCCATGAACCCAAAAAGCCGTTCCACAGGGGTATACCCACTAAAAACCGCAAATGCCTGCTGGCGCCTAAGATGGCGGGGATCCGGGATCACTATTAGCACTCTACTGCTGCTACCCTGAAAAGGGTGGAACTTCACTATACTTCACCCGGGGATGGGGGGGGGGGGGGCAGGTCTTCGGCGGAGGCGAGTGCAATGCGGAGGTGGGTCTCCCAACCCAGTCTCTGCAGCCTCCGCACAGCAAGGAGTGGGCTAGTCACCATCACCCCACCACATACCAATATTAATTAAATAATGGTATCGTTTAAAAGGATTTTTCGTGAGGATTTCAAATGTAACAAAACTCTTTCTCTGGAAGAATAAATCTTAGGCATCACATAATTATAATTATAAAAAAATATATAAAAAACGGCCTTCAGAAATGCAACTCAAAAGCTCAAAATAATACTTTGCTCACTTAACTTTACATAAGCGAAGTGGAAGACGGTGCCAAATCCAAAAAATCATACAAAAACGTACAAGTGGTTTTTATATTGGCCTCGTTGATCTAGTGGTCACTAAGTGCGACTGCTGAGCATGAGGACCTTAGTTCTTAGTCCGGTTTTAATCCAGGATTGATTAAATTCTCAGTAGCACCACGGAGTCAGAATTTGTGCCTAGTTAAACGTAACTTTATGTCCCAAACAGGAATGGGTACTTATAACCCTCAGCATCATAGACCAAGTTAGTCAGGTCGCGTGGCGTGTGTTGCGTGGCATATATCGCGTCACGCGTGTGCCAACAGTGGAACACAAGTGTGTCAGGGCCGCAGCACGGGCGGCGGACAGCGGCACCACCTATCGCTAGTCGCCTGCCAAGCTGCGCGAGGTAACTTTAACCTCACAGGTGTTATTCTACCCCCTCGTTTTTATTTATATATAAGGGACACCAACAACTTATTTATAATAACTAACTAATATTATGAGCATGTTTTAGAAACTATATACACGCTGCAATTGTCATAATTCATAGCAGTACTACTATGGTAGTAGGTACACTTGTCTTACTCGGGTACCATTTTCAGGTATAAAGTCTTACTTAACTCCTTACTAGGGAAATAGGTGAAAACAATTATCGCCCGCCATTTAAATCAAAATCGGACCTAAGGACTTAAAATATTAGTAAAAAAAATAGTGACTAGGTAGTTTTGAAGATAATTATTTATTTATTTAGAATAGAACGGCTAGCCAACTACACTATTCAACATAAACACATAGAAATATAAAACAAAAACACAACACATTAACAATATAAAAATATACATTCTAACCCTTTCGTTAAACTCCCTCACAGAACTTCAGACATTTTGACAAGAATAATACTCTCATACTCGCAAACACGTCACACTCTGGTTTATGTATAACCACGTATATTATAACCATTCGTGTTGCAGGCTACAGCTACCGTTCAAAATCTCATTGTGATAAAGGACTATTGAAACGCGATTGTCCAATTTCAACTTTGGCTACTTATAAACAAACAGTTTAACTAATAATATATGAGTGATTCAGTCATATCAGTAAGAATTTGGGTATAAACCTAGTTTTGTATCAAAATGTAATATTTTGAATGTTAATTACTTTTATTTGAAACAGGTTATTTATGAAATAAAACTTGACTCTTTTATAAAATTATATTTATTAGTCAGAGTAGTTATAATAACATGGTCAAGGAACTGGGCAGGTGTTATGGCTCCATCGACGAACAATCGATGATTTTGCCAATGTCAAGGTAGGACACAGTAATAATGGTCGGTACTTAATAGCATAGATAACTGTAATGCTTATTGATAAGTTTTTGTAGTGTTGTCCAAATAATGGTCATACGAGGGTCAAACTGAAAGTTCTTAGAACTGGCCACTTATAAACAATATAATAAAAAAATAATTCTAAAATTTGAAAATAGAACTCTTTGCCAATATTACTGAGTATATATTTCATTAATTTGTCATTTGTTTTACGATTTGGCGGCAAATTGAAAATTGTCTGTGTCACGTCAACATGAATTTAACACGAGAAAATTTTCGTGCAATGATTTTTTATGACTTTCGATGTCATTTAAGTCAACAAGAAAGTTATGATAGACTACGATTGGCCTTTCACGATGAAGCCCCATCTCGTGCGACAGTTTACAACTGGTTTAATGAGTTTAAACGTGGTCGCACTAATCTCACTGATGATTTACGTAAGGGACGGCCTTCTACGGCGACGACTGAAGATAACATCTGTGTTGTGCGGCGTATGATAGAGACTGACAAAAGAGTGACCTATCAGCAGATTCGGACAAGCTTAGGCATCGGTATGAGTCAAGTGCACAAAATCCTCCACGAACATTTAGCAGTCAGGAAGCTTTGCGCCCGGTGGATACCTCATAATTTGACTGAGGCTCAAAAACTCCATCGTGTGGATTGGTGCCGTAAAATGATTGAAAGATTTAACGCAGGTGACTCAAATGCTGTGTTCGACATACTAACAGGTGACGAAAGCTGGATTTACTGTTATGATCCTGAAACCAAAAGACAATCTGCTCAGTGGGTGTTTCCTTTCGAGAGGTTGCCAACTAAAGTGAAGAGAGATCGAAGTGCGGGAAAAAAAATGGTGGCCTCGTTCTTTGGAAGGATAGGTCATTTCGCAACAATTGTGTTAGAGGATCAAAAAACAGTTTCTGCAGAATGGTACACTACCAATTGTTTGCCACTTGTCTTGGAAAAAGTTCGAGAGAAACGACCTCGCAGTAGGATCCTCCTTCACCCCGACAACGCCTCGTCGCACACCGCTAAGCGAACGATCGACTATTTGGCGACATCAAACGTTGAATTACTGGGTCACCCGCCGTATAGCCCCGACCTCGCCCCTTGTGATTTTTATTTATTTCCAAAAATTAAAGAAAAACTTAAAGGAAAGCGGTTTATGAATGCTGAAGAAGCGGTGGCTGCGTATCGCGATGCCATTGAAGAGAACCCTAAAGACGAGTGGGCAAAGTGCTTTTCCCAGTGGTTCCATCGCATGCAGCGGTGTATTGACGTGAATGGACAATATTTTGAAAAGATATAATAAAACTAATAACTGGCTAATGTAATCAGTTTTTGATTTTCTAAGAACTTTCAGTTTGACCCTCGTATGTTATTAGACTCACAATGCAAAGAAACAAAACGAATGATAACTGTCATTTTGACAAATTGTCAAAACATTTTTATCAAACATTCAATGATATTTAAAAAAAGTATGAATATGTTACTAGCGCGCACATTTTGAAAACTCAAAAAGGGGACAATAATTTTCTTCTTTATAATTGTACTAGTACCCAATAGTACAATTGTTGTAGGATTTGACATAAGACTGACTCCGAGTGCAGTTCGGACTCGGGGTTTGAAACTGTTTTCTCGTTTATTTGGTTAGCATAATGACGTATCTTTATGTATTTTTAGACATGTCATTGAAAGCATCAAATCAAATACTAAATATAAAATGTATTTTTACAGTGATATTTGCATCAGCTATTTACTAAAATACTTAGTATTTAAAATATGTTTTTTGGTAAATTATTATTTTGAATAGCATCGCGGTTTAAAAACGGCCAATTTTGGATAATGCCCTTTGCAATGTATAGCAGTAAATGTATTGAAATCCATGTTAGCGTGGTTGTTGGTCGGCTCTTGACGACGTTACCAAACGTTGGAACATGGAACGAACTTGGAGTCACGAGACAATACACAAGTATTCGGAGCGTGTCAGATGGACGACACGAGCGGGCAGCGGGCAGCGGGCAGCGGGCAGCGGGCAGACGGCGCCAGGCTCCATTATTGGCCATTCGCACTGCCGCAGTAATACCTGCACTTATTATTTCAAATTTTGTTAACATTAAAATGCAGTTAATACGTCACCTATACCCAGAAAGTTTACTACCATTAGATGAAGATGTACAATTGTAAATATTTGCATACCGGTACAAGTTTCACCACGGCCTGCCGATAGTCTAGTCACGTTCCTATGATTATGTTAATGCAGCCCTAGACCACTCATAATGGTTATTAAAATAAAATGCTCTCATATAATGCACCCACGCTGTCTATTTCCCAATGTGTTACAACATCTATTTGTGACGCCAATTAACACCCGATCGAGTGTCACTATCGCGGCGTTGAGGAAAATAACCGAGACCGAATTCATTGTTTCTTAATACAAAACTACGTCGTTCTCAACATACGTCTTAACGTCAGCGTATATTAGGCAAATTAACCTCAATCAAACCTATGAAGTGAACTTCAAGGAGGCTACCGTCCGACATGGATCGGGTACATGGAACGATTTGATGCTAGTACCACACCAAACTTAAGGATCGAACTTAAATGATAGATATTATTATCTTAAAGATTACTGACCTTACCAAAGACAAGTTTGGATCCCATGTGAAACAAGCACTTATTAAGAAAGCCACTATTATATGTATTAATATTATGTTGATAATAGGCTTAAAGATTTTTCCTAATAATTAGCATCAAGCAATATCATACTTTATTCTGACAAAACTAAATGCTTTAAGTTTTTCTTGTCTAATGCACAATGACCAAAATTTTATCCTAATTTTTTTATTGATTATAAATTACAATGCCAGCAGCCAGATAATGCAGTAATGTGAGCACTTCGCTCACATTACTGCACTATCTGGCAGGTTAAATTCAGTTGCTCATGCTGTAAGAAAAAATAGACAATAATTGTCTATTTTATTTATTAAGTGATATACCAATAACTAGACTAGTGTACTACTGTTATTTTCATAGTCTTTTGTCTTATGGCATACGATATTTATTGTACAAAAATGAACTATACGCGCAATATACAACTAAGGTCCTCATGAATCTCTTACGAGACTTATTCAAAGAATTAATGTTTACGCGAAGAGAATCTACACATTTGTAAAATAAGAAGGGACCACCACGACAAAAGTATTAGATACAATCATATTCATATTCATAGTACATAGTCAAGTATTTCACCAGTTGTCTAGGGAAGCTGCCGAGATTCCGAAATACAGTGCATTTCGTATAACAATATAATGGTAGACTACAATACGCAGAATAATGTGTATACGATTATTTTAACAGCTGTTTTACAACGTTTGTTGACAAATCGTATGACCTTAGAAGAGACAATATACCAACATGGCGGACAGCGTTTATGTCTATATGAAAAGTACATTTTTATAACCAAGTTTTGCCATTTTCTACGACTACAAAATTGATTACGTTACACTATTTACACTAATATTATTAAGGCGAAAGTTTGCGAGTTTGTATGTTTGTTGCCTCTTCACGCTCAAACGGCTAGACCGATTTTGATGAAATTTCATATGAAGGTAGCTGACACCCAGCGCGGGTCGCAGCTAGTAATACATAATTGTATTTTATTCGGTCTTATAGAACGATCTAATTTTTAACTATAAAATAGTCAACTAGCATATCCTACCTGCACATGTGGCTTGCTTGCATTCCGGTAAGCGTCTAGACAGGGCAATCGTGCGGTGCAGTGCGGAGTGCGACGGAAGCCTTCCCGTACGGCATGACAATGTTAGCCTTTCGGGAGCTATCCGGCAGGGTTTACGCGCTCGATTGATTTTAAAGGAGAATGGTCAAATTCATATGGCCGCTGTCCACATGCTGTATCAAGTGTTGACATAATTATGTAATTTAAAAGTTCATAATCATAGCTTCATTTTATTCTATGACACCAACATTGACACTTGTGCAATAACAATTACTGTTTTTCTTTTTGATTTATCTGGACGACGTTCTGTTCACTTACCAATCTACTGTTATACATACTTTTATGTACCTTCTAGTCAAAACTTATTACTAGCGAAAAGTGAGTTACACTGTCAAAACAGTGGAAAGTATTTTTGACTAAAACAGTTGGTTTTCAGTGCGTTCGAATAAAATATTGACAGTTACTGTGTACTGCATATATGCCTGCAATAAATAGCAAATAAATATTATACTTACTAGATATTGAAAACCGTGAAAAACTACGCTGTATGTAAAAAATACTCAAAAAATAAACTTTTTCGGGTGTGACGTAAGGTGAGATTTCTGCCAGAAAAATGCGTGGCAGTTTGCAGTTCACTGTACTTTACACTTATAACTAATTTTGACTGTACCATAATAAATAGGTATGTCATACACAGAATGCAGGCATGTATTCATATGAATGAATGAAGATATTTATTTATCTCAAAAAGTACATTATAGTTTGTATAAATAACAATTTAATAGCTTAAAGTAAACTTTTTTAAGAGCTGGAGTCCGCACTAGGTTCAAGACCTGTATGACAAGATGTTATTATGTTACATATGGAAGTTATTTTCGATATCTCAGTCAGGGGCACTAGATCAGATCAACGGTTTTAGTCGATAATACTTTCGACTGTTTTTGCAGTAAAACACACTCTTTACCGGGTATAAATGTTGTCTTTATTATAGTCACAAAGGTATAATAAATGAAAATAGATACCCGATTTATGTGGAGGATGTTCTAGATAAATAAAAAAAAACAGTCATAGTTCTTTCCCTGAACAAGTGTCAATGTTGGTGTCAGACAATAAACTGAAGGTATTGTTAAGACCTTATAAGTGACATTTGTCACAAATTGAAAAAGGTTGAGACAAAATGCTCGTTCTCTTTTAATTTTCTATTAATTTAGTATATTATATTAAAAGTAACTTAGCTGAACTTATTAATTATTCATAACTATTGACATTGTGTAAGAATTGACAAAACAATGTTACAGCATTTAGAAAAGCTACAAGAGCAAGTGAAACGAGCGCATGAAACACGGAGCTGCCGTATGTAGAGCGAGAACACTAGTGTGACTCGCAAGAGCCGCGGCGGCGGCGCTCGCCGACGAGAGACTGCCAGTTAATAAGATATATTTACAAGAAGTAGCCTATTATGTCCTTTCTTCGTGGTTCAAGTTATTACATACCAAATTCTAGCAAAATTAGTTCTGTAGCGCAACAGATAGCGTTACTTTTGCATTTCTGATACAAGGTAGCGCAATAGAACGTAGGCATAATAAATAAAACTTCGAAATTATTCGGTAATAAATGTAGTAGGTATATTTTTTATAAATAACATCATCTACATGACGTCCCTCTCTATAACTCATCTTATCGCGAGCGAGGATGAGTGAAAACGTTGTTGAGTACCTAATGCTGGTGTATTCACTGCCATTAACTACGGCCGTTCTCCTTGAGCTGATTGAAAAATGCACTCGAAGCTTTAAGAAATTGTTATGATAAGCCTTCATCGTCGTCTAGTAGATGTTTAACGATCGACGATAAGCCTTTCCCCCTACTATGCCTGCTAGGTTCTGGACCTAAATAAATAAATTTTAAAAACACTAAAAAACACGCTTTTTATCAAAAACCGAACTAAAAAATAGAAAATAAGTTTTAATAAATTTAAATTAAGAATAGTGTTAAAAATTTCAATAAATATAAATTAATAATAATGTGAATAAAAAAAAAATATTTTATTTAAAAAAAGCGTGGGGTGCATGGTGTCAATAGTTATAAATATTTTATTGACAGATATGAGTAGAGTGATTATCATTTTGATAATATCTTAAAAAGCACCCCACGCTTTTTTTCAAATAAAATATATTTTTTTTATTCACACTATTATTAATTTATATTTATTGAAATTTTTAACACTATTTTTAATTTAAATTTATTAAAACTTATTTTATATTTTTTAGTTCGGTTTTCGATAAAAAGCGTGTTTTTAGTTTTTTTAAACTATTATTTATTTTCTTTTTTTTTTTATTAAATCAGTGTATTGTCATCGGTCCTCGATAAATCTACAAAGTTTGAACGAAATCTAGCCGTTTAAAGTGGGTCAAAATCGCGCCCAAAGAAGTCGGTTACAAACATACAAGTGAAGCTAATATAAAGCGTGTAAAAACATAATTAACATATTTGTCGAAATGTGGGTGTACTATATGTACACCTCTGCCTACCCCGTGTTGTTATTTTATTTTATTCAGGGACAAAAAACAGTTGCACGTTAAAATGTTTACAATAAGTTCATACATTGATATTACAAACATGTAACCCACAACATTGTCCACATATTATTGAGGGAAAAAAAATAGAAGTAAGAGACAAAACGTATATAACGTTATGTTATGATTAGGCTTCCCTCGCCCGCGGACTGTATACCCCGCAAAAATAAGTGCCGTTATGCAATATGCACTATATGTATATTGCGCCGCTGTGTATTATTTCTAAGATAGTTTTTATAGATTAATTATTTTTGACGTCTGAGAAATAAGTACATAATCACATCAGTTTAAAAACATAATGGGGAGCTCTTACATAGCTATGCGCATTTCAGCTGATCTATGAAGTTAAGCAGTGCTTGTCGCAATACCGTTGGTGTGCATCTGCGTTCGCGCGCACTGTTGTGCATTATAATAATTATCCTCTTGCATTGTTGGCTAGCTGAGATAGATCACCTTATATAAAATATTATTTGATGAAATCATCATTATTATTATTAGAATGAGTGAGAGACGTGTGTCGTAGCGGTCAGCCGTCATAATGATGTTCGCGGGTGGTGGCTGTACACCAATATAAAGCGATGTGAACTCATGTTAAGCGACTGTAATTGCGCTGGCGCACCGTTGCGCACCAGGTATGCGCTCTCGCTGCGATGCGATGCGCGAGCTCGATCGTTCCACCCGCCTGAGCAATACACGAACATACCACTAGATTACACTATTTACTTACTCAGGTACTATGTGTTATTATTTTCTTATGTTACTGAGACATAATAAATAATTATCTCCTGCCCGAATTTCGATCACGGCGGCATACTTCAGCTTAGGCTAACCAACGACGCAGGAGATATCAAGGCCCCAGTATCCGCGCAAACTCAGGTGCACTCCCTATTCCCTCACTCACATAGTCCGATGGGACGGTAACCCGAAACAGGACCAACGGCTTAACGTGCTCTACAAAACACGGAGGGGTCTTGACATGTGAAAACGGTCACACATCACAAAATTGACCACGGCGGACTTGGCTTAACCTCGCAGATCGACTGATCTGCGAGGTCGCGTACGACCCCAACATAATAATTAAAATGAGATGATAACGTTATGAATGTTTAAGATTGTTCCCACGATGTAGTAATACACAATATGTAATTTAGGAGATTGACATCCACGCTACCTCTATAATATAAAGAAAAGTTCATTAATGTAAACGTGTTACGGTAACGATAGTTCAGTCAAAATGAGGCAGGAATTACCTACCTCAAAGGTATAAATGACGGCTTGTTTAGGCCAGCCATCATTTCTGATAGGTCAGAGCGACTGCATCTGTCATGTTGTTATGATCTACTAACAAAAGTCAAACGATTTCGGCTAAGTGCTTGAGAAAAAGTACGCGAGCGCACGGCGCGTATCGGGGTCGGGCGACGCTGACGCTGACGCCGCTCGCTGCGCGCCGGAGCCGATCCCGTTACAACTGTACCGCCGCCCCGCTGCTCTCCGTGCACCATGTTTATCGGAAACGTTCAAACATCTCCAACTCCAAAGATTTCATGCTGCTTAGTGATAGACTGCGTAGGACTTGGATAAAAATGACCTTCAGTTGGACTATGTCAAGTTGTAAACGTCAAAACTAACGATTTTCTTAAAAGTAAGTTACACCCGGCGATTGCTTCACCGACACGAGCCTGGCTCTTTAAAGAGGAGAGAAAAGTTTAGGCCCGGTCAATGCACATCAAGACAGAACTATCGTAAGTTCGAGTTTATTAATAATAATCAAATTATATTAATAGATTTTTTTCTTTTTAAAAAAAAACGTCGCCCACACTAGGAATTTCTCCTATATCGTGGGTGCGTTTCACAAACGTGAAATATTCACATACACAAACACCCAGACTCGGGACAAACATCTGTGGTTCGCACAAAGTTTTGTCCCGTGCGGGAATCGAACCCGCAACCCTTAGCGCAGCAGTCCAATCGCTTAACCACTGCGCTAATCAGGTCGTCGATAAATAATAAGGTTTATTTTCCCATTCAAAAGATCAATATGTACTTAATGAAAAGACTGTTCAAGTGTGAGGGTTCCGGACCAACTTATATATTGTTGGGTATGTGAACGTAGGGTAAGCGAAAGGGCCGATAGCTAGTAGCACACTGACTTTAACAGGCAAGCGACACAACTTAAAAGGAGTGGATGCAAACACTTCAAGTATACTACAGTTTTTTATAATAATAACATTGCTTAAGCCAGATTAATATACAAACTTAACTATGCCGTTGGAAACGGTTACACTCATTGGTTCATCGATTTAGGTCGCGGTCATTTTACCAACTAAGTTATTATTTATGTGATGTACCTAACTACAAATTCAGGTACAAATAGGTCAAGTCATGAATAGTACCAGCTAGCAAGCCAGGATTGCAAGTAAGCCTAGCTGGCGCTTCACCGGCGGGACAAACTCAGAGTGTGGGCTGAGAGAGCTCGTCGTGGAGCGGAGTAGTGCTGGTGGTGGCATGGTGGTGGGTGGTGCAAGGCGCGAGTGGCGGCCACTGATCGATAGTGGCCGCGGTACTGCCGCACAGCGAGCGGCTCGCCCTACTTGTGTCGCCAGAAGTATTTTTGAACACACGAACTGTTTATTTGCATCTGCTGTTCGCAGCACCGACTTATATGTATTATATTTTTATAATTTAAGACAGCAATGTTATAGTAAATATATGTCAAAATGTCATTAATTTAAATTTAATAGGACAGGCATGGCGAACCTTTATGTATTAACGTTATATTTTTTCTTGACAGTGACTGCCATGCCGCAGACACAATGGATTTTTTATTGTTCGCGGGTCTAATGTGAGTCCCGTGGCGTTCTAACACGTATCAAATGCTTAATGAGGCCATAGATGTGCAAACAAATATTTTTATCTTAGTAAAAGGCTACATGACTCATAAGAATTTGTATGTACCTAAAATTGTTTGTTTCTAAAAACTGTTTATCTAGACTCGTAGACCATCATAGGAAAAATACGTTAAACTAATGATTATTCTGTTTATATAAAGTAGGTACATTTTGTACACAAAAAGATTTGTGATTTTCTAGATCTCAAATAATTACAATAATCTTTTCTTAGGTCTTATTGGACCACATAAAGTCAACAATTCGGTCGTGTGCAAAAATGCTCTGCAGGACAACACAAACTGTTAACAAAAACACAACAATGATTATTAACCTTACTTAAAAGCTGGGTCAATTTATTATATGGGTAAATAATAATTTTTTCCTTCCTTTGAATCTTTTTTAGATTATCTGGTTGGCTCGATAAGGCATAATGTTAGGTGCAAGAAAATATAACATAACATCACGCCTGTATTCCTATATTCCTCAAAGGGGTAGGCAGCGGTAACTACAAAGTATACGCACATATTGCCAGTTATGTTATAAAACCCAATGTGGCGACGAGCCTATTGCCATGAACCGGACACATATCTGGAATTCAGTATATTCAGAATGCAATATTAGTCTATTAATATGGTGGCCAAATGCACTGTGCGATATAATATTTATAGGTTTGTGGTAAAGGATCTTTGATTGTAAACTTTATATGGATTTAATAATCTGAAATAAATGATTTTTAATTTTTAATTTAATTTTGAGTGTCGCGGTATGATCACTGTTAGGTACATAGAAGTGAGCTGGGTGTGACTCACGACTGTCGCGGGGGGAGGCTAAGAACAGTAATGATACATAATATTGATTGTTTTAGAGATCTGGACTCTTATAGCCGACGCTGTTTATTTCTAACTTGTTTTAAAAGTGCTGTTATCACGTTAAAATAAAAATTATGAAAAACAAATGTATTGTTTTTACCGTGGGTGGGAATTAGGTTTCAGGCACAACGTAACAAAAAAGATATAGCGACGAGGCGATGCATCACCTCGTTTATCGCTATGGTATAAAAACATAATGCATTATATAAATTATTGGCCAACAGGGAGAAGTGGAATCATCTGGAGTAAAGTAGAATAATCTATTAATCTCTTTAGGGCTTTATGTGATCTCAACCATGTAACATGGGTTCTTCGAATAATATTCTTTCGGCCAAAAGGAGAATGGGCCAATTAGTATGGGCGATATTCGCTATCCGCAAGGCTGTATTATGTGACATGCAATTTTGCAGGTCATAATAATAGCTTAATTTTATTGTAGGACAGCAACATTAGCAGTTGTGCAAGGAAAAAACTATGACTGTTGTCTTTTCGACGTATCTGGATGATAATATGTTCACTTAAGTAATAGACCAACATACTTTTGTCAAAACTTATAATCGGTGATAAATCAGTTACACTGTCAGAATAGTGGAAAGATTTTTTTACGCAAACCGTCCAGGCCCGGCAGGTTTAATTAAAATACCGAGAATTACTTTTATTTGCATATATGTCTGCATTAAAATAGGACATAATATTAGTTGGAAATTCAGATATCTAAGAATTCACATGCAAACAAGATTACAGACAGAAAATTAAGATTTTGTGAGAATTACTAAATAAATAATCTTATTTCGGGTGTAATATTATGAGAGCTTTCTGTTCGGAAAACGTATGGCAGTTTGCAGTTCAACGTAACATTACACTTATAATGAGTTTTGACCGTACCATAAATAGGTATGTCATAGATATACTGCAGGCATTAGTCCAAATGGAAATTGTTCTCGATACCAGTCCGAAGTACCAAACCAGATCATCGGTTTTAGTCGAAAATAATTTCGACTGTTTTTGCAGTTCAACATACTCTGCATTCGGTTTAAATTATGCCTGTAACACAGGTACGAAGGTATGTATAAATAAGTACATTATTTATCTAGATGATGTTCTAGATAAATCAAAAAGAAAAACAGTCACAGTTCTTTCCCTGCACAAGTGTCAATGTTGGTGTCATACAATAAAATTAAGCTATTGTATTACCTTTAAGACGACATATGACCCATCTTGATACAAGGTGAAGACAAAACGCCCATTCTCCTTTGATCGTAATTTTGATACAAATTACCATGCAGTAAACTTGTAAAGGGCGAAACGTCAGGACCAAAAAACTAAATAAACCCGTAATATAGTCGTAGTTCAATGACTAGTATTCGCGTAAGTAATGTAAATAATTAGGAAATATACTTTAGCTCGGAAATGCTTTTAAATATATGTAATTTAAACTTGCGGAAAATTCGTCAGTTCAAATTTAAAAGTTTTACCTAAATAGGTAATTTAAAATTATTATAATTTCTTTTTTAGAGGCATATCAAAACGGTCGGTCGACTAATCACGTACCCAAGTGCTGGCTTGTTTTTCAGGCAAAGAATTAGCATTACCATTCAACGTGGCAATAGCACCAGCCTTTTGGGCACCCTAGCCCTACCAGTCGACAGTGATGAGGAGGAATACTTCTATGCATAATTTTTAGTTTTTTCATTTGTAAATATTTTTTTAATGTAGGTTATAGTGTATATTATAAGTAGATTATATAGTATTGTAATGTTAAGTTGTTTGATAACACAAATATCCAGATTAAATTAAAAAAAAACTATACATACATATATAAAATGACGCATGGAAGTGGTATCAATCTATATTTTCACAATTTCGTAGTGTGAACAAGGCCAAACATCGGTGTAGAAGTATATAAGTATTTGAGGACATCTGAAATTGTGAACAGCTCGCGGGTGGGACTGTTTTTTAAGGTCAGGGTCGCGGAAAAGTCGATTTCCGTGTTGCTTTGAGTCACCGAAAACCTAGCCAAATATTTACTCTGCGCAGTCGAGCTACTTACCACATGTATTAGGTTAGGAGCTTTTATAATTTCTACGTAAAATGTTCCTACTTAGCTAATTATACATAAAATTACTCTTTATAATAGCAAAATTCGTTGTAAGTACTTACAAATTAGAATCATTAGGTAGTGTAAGGCACGAATAAGGATTTAAACTAATGATGACTATTAATGGACAAGGGAACAAAGTTGCGTTACCAATGAGAACCGAGCACTAATTGACGCGTACTTGAGCAGCTGAGCGCGCGTCTCGTCGCACGTGCGCTGACCCAATGTGGCACACAGTGGTCCACTTGTGTACTAACAAATCACTCCTACACAATTATCTGTAGTCGTATTGTCAACGCGTCGTTATCAAGTAGCCACCGCATAACAAAAACTGCCTTTTGGTGGTTGACATTGACCGTAGGTGCAATGCATAATCATACCACCTATTTTTTAATTCTGAGTAAAGTAGTAGTGTTAGTGGAGTATTGGAAAGGAGAAGACCTAGGCGAACATACCTAGACCAAATGGGAGATGTTCTGCAAAGAGGCCAAGTAAAGAGTACCCTTAACCGACGAGCGTGTATGAGGAATGTGATGCGTGTGAATGAAGCAAAAGAAGTATGCTAGGATCGTAGCAAATGGAAATCTGTGGTCGCTGCCTATCCCTCAGGGAAACAGACGTGACTTTACAGTGAGCGTAGTGTGGCAACACTGGTATTGTTTACATCACTCGCGAAAGTTAAATTCGTAAATAAATATAATAGTGACTTACAGGACATAAAAAGTGACACAAAATACTGCTAGGACTATTGTGTACATGTGATAATATTTGTGGAAGTTGTTTTAAGTGGTAAACTATACTGATAAACTTTTTATACGGTGAGACTATTGATCAATCTATTCATGAGACTTACTGACATTCAGTGTAATAAAACAATTCCAGACAAATTATAACTAACATTTATTTTAAAATAGAAGTGATAAGTGCATAAACAGTTAAATATAACAAGAAAAATAAAAACAGAAACCGTTTTTATTTTGAACTGGTGCCTGAATAGACAACTAGCGCCAGCACTGCCCCTGGTGGCAAATAGCGGAACCATGTTATGACAGCAAAACCACTGGGGTTATCACACATAAAAAATATTATTAAACAACTAGCGCCATTTCCTGGCCCAAGCGGGGAGTAGCGAAACTACAAATGTTGCCAACATCAATATTATTTATTACTTGGTAGAATTTAAGTAATCTTTAGGACCACTCAAGAAATATATTTAACATGTATTCGAAAATTAAGTGCATCAACAGCGGCCGAAAAGAGCAGCCACTAGTCACTTGTTTTAAATGCAAGAAACTAGCGGAAAGCAGAAGTACGCTAATCTGCACTTCTTGTAAAAACCATTTTGAATTTGATTGTGCGGGTTATCCGGAGAAAGTGTATCGCTTGAAGAATTTAGAGGAGAGAAAAGCATTTAAATGGGTTTGCAAATCATGCTCCCAAAAAGCAAAAGAGCAGAATATACCAAGCCCTGGAGTATCCAATGTTACATTGAGGAAAAAACACTTATCACCTAAAGCAGAATCATGTAGAGGGGTCACATCAAACGTATCGACAGAGACTACACCTTGGTCCACTCCAAAGAGCACAATATCTGAAGCTTATGACTCCCATATACTGACGGCGGAACATATGTACGAAGACTCAACTGCTATATCCGATAAAACACTATCAAGAAGTATGGACTATACAACAATTGATCCTATGCAGAACCATGAGCTCAAGGAATCGATTGAAGACCTCCAGATGGAACTTAGAAGTTTACAGAATGAACTTGACAATGTCATACTAGATAATAATGAGCTTCGTAAACAAAATGAAAAACTCTTTAAAGATAATATTACTTTAAAAGGATTCTTAGGCAAGTCCCCACAAAAAATATTTTACAATAATGGGGGCATGCACGGCATAAAGAAAAAAAATGCGTGTTCTTTATTACATTCGGATGTGCAAGCATTCTTTACACCGCCTAGAAATGTGCCTAAAACTATAAATATTACAACAGATACAAAGAAACATCAAAGCGGCAATATCTTCAGCCTACAAAAAAATATCACTGACCTTGAGGATCAGTTAAAAGAAGCTGGAAACGAGATTTTACACCTCAAGGATCAAATTTTAAAACTACAGAAGCTGTTAGAATCCCAAGAGAGCTTTAAAATCTTCAACGACAAGAAAACTTCTAATAGACTAAAAGAAGAACGCACTAACAAGATATATATGTTTGGCGCACAACAATGTGTTGGACTCTCATCTGCACTGTTGAACTCGAGAGCGGCTACTCCATATATAAAATATACTGTGACGGCGGAAACAAAACCACACGCGCTGACTAGTGACATTACTAAGAATTGTCGAAATATTGCAACATCAAGTGGCGACAAACTTATAATTTGTGTAGGTGAAAATGACTATGATTTAAAAATCTTGTCTGCCCAATTACGCCAAGTCCTCGATGTATTAAGTAATAATTATATAATTGTTTTGAGCCCATTAAAGAATATGTATATAAATATAAGTGATTTGAAACAAACTATACGTAGTATTTGCAGTGAATATAAATATTGTAAATATATTGATTCTGAATATAATTTGTATAATGCATGTAAAGCTATAAACTATGCTATTGATTGTTACGATTACGAAAAAAAGTATTTAAATGTTAAAGAATTAAAGAAAATAGTACTGCGAAATCAAATTAACTGTAAAAAACCTGATAACAAACATGTAATGCCTTCGAAGGGGACAATCCCTTATTATTTTGCACGTCATCAAACGGAATGCCATGGTACAAATGGTTCTGATATTAAAAACTATACTCATACAAAACGAGGTACTATTCCATACTATTTTAAAGTTATAGACCGTAAACCATTTTTTCGTGAACCACAATAGTATAACGAGTAAACCTAAAACTTTTAAAATACTGCACCAAAACATCGCCAGTATTCTTTCAAAACAAGAAATCTTGGAACTAACTTTGCTGGAGTTACGAGACTTAAATAAAGAACCAGACATATTATGTTTGTCTGAAACCTTTATGCGTGCCGGAAATGAGAAATATTTAAAATTAAATAACTACGCCGTGGCAAGTGCATTTAGTAGAGACACGCAGAGAGGAGGGACCTGTATACTCGCTAAAAAGGGTATTATTTATAACGAGCTTTCTCATATTAAAAAGTACTCAATCCAAAAATCATTTGAAGCCTGTGGCATTGAAATTCCTTTTCACAAATTATTAATCATATGTCTCTATAGAACGCCTAAGTCTGATCCTAACATATTTTTGAATAAACTTGATCAATTTATGTGCGAAACGGTTGGAAGGTATCGGTCAAGCACCAAGATAGTTATTGCCGGTGATTTTAATATAAATACTTTTAAACAAGGAAAGGTCACCAACTACTTGAAGGATCTATGTAATAATTATAACTTGCAGGTGCACGTTCAAGTTCCCACACGCAAAGATTCTTGCATAGACCATATACTAAGTAACATAACCAAATCTTCTATTGAGGTTTTACCTCTATACTTGTCAGACCATGACACTGCACAAATCTTAGATTTTCCAGTGAAAGGGCAAAGTATAATGACCAAATCATATTTCATTTATAAAAAAGACTATTGTAGTGATAATATAAGTAAATTTAAAACATACCTAGCAAGTTTAACGTGGTCAGAGGTACATCTTGAAACTGATTTAAATAATGCATTCAATAAATTTCATGACTTTTTCTTACTATTATATAATTTATGCTTCCCAAGGATTAAGATTAAAATAAGCAACTCTAATGCAAATAAGCAGAAATGGATAAGCAAGGGCCTCAGAAATAGTTGCAAAACAAAACGATGTTTACGGTATCTCTATTATAAAAATAAAACATTAAAGTACAAACTTAAATATAAAAAATATTCTTCAATACTGAAAAACTGTATTTTTAAATCCAAAATAAATTCAAACATTAAATACATAAATAACAGTCAAAACAAGTGCAAAGCAACGTGGTCAGTCATTAACCATGAAGTTGGAAATGTAAAATGCGACAATAATATTTCTCAAATAGAATTAGATAAGAGAATACTGACTAATCCCAATGACATAGCAAATACTTTTAATGATTACTTCATTGATTCAACTAGCACTATGACATTTAATTATATACATGATAATGGCGAACCTAATAAAACCATGACTATTCCTAATTCCATGTTTCTTAGCCCGATGACTCAAGACGAGCTAAAAAAAGAAATAATAGCCTTAAATAATACTAACTCAGAGGGTTACGATGGGATTAGTACAAAAGTCATTAAAACTTGCAGTACAGAACTAATTCCTATATTGACTTACTTAATTAATCTTTCCTTTTCATCTGGAATTTTTCCTGATGCACTAAAATTATCAGTCGTTAAACCTCTGTATAAAAAAAACGATAAAAATGATGCCAAAAACTATCGCCCGATAACCCTTATACCCATTTTATCTAAATTATTTGAAAAATGTATGCAAAAGAGACTTTTGGACTACTGTAGCAAATACAATATCATAACAAAAGAACAGTATGGATTTCAAAAGTACAAGTCAACAACACTAGCAATTGCTGATCTTATAGGACATATCCATAGTGCCCTAAATAAAAATTATTTAACGACAGGACTATTCTTCGACCTGTCACAAGCCTTCGACTTTGTAGTACATGACATCTTGTTAAAAAAATTAGAAAACAGTGGAATAAGAGGTTTGGCACTGCAGTGGATCGCGACCTATTTGAGCAACCGAAAACAATACGTTGTTATTAATAAAGTAAATGAAAATGTGTTAACCTCGTATTCATCTGACTATAGAGTTAAAAATTGCGGTGTGCCCCAAGGGAGTGTAATAGGCCCCTTATTGTTTCTATTTTACATAAACGACTTACCGCTAGTGACTGATCATAAATGTGTATTATTTGCAGATGACATTTCGATTATTGTGACATCTGACAAAAAGTTTAAAAGTAATTCTGATCATGAGTTGGACATTAATAATACTATTGACGACATTGTAGAGTGGTTACAGACAAATAAATTAAAAATTAACTTAAATAAATCTCAATATATACAGTTTAATAAATCAAAACATACTAAATATAATTTCAAATTTAATATTGACAGGTTAAATGAAGTCCCACATACTAAATTCTTAGGAGTACTAATAGATCAAGATCTGAATTGGAAAGTACATCTGGATAGTTTGTGCAGTAGGATTAACAAGTTTGTTTATGCTCTCAGACAAATAAAGAATATAACCAACAAAAAAACAGCAATTTCAGCATATCACGCCTATATAGAATCTATCCTACGATACGGGCTTATTGTTTTTGGTAACAGCACGGATAAACATAGAGCATTTATTGCGCAAAAGAAATGCATCCGAGCCATTTGTGGTATCCGTCCTGACGAGTCATGTAAACCGTTTTTTCAAAGACTAGGTATATTACCACTTCCATCACTCTACATTTTCGAAATTTGTAATTATGTTTATAATAATAAGGGATTGTTCAAAAAAGCCTATCAATTGAACTCTCGAAATAGAGATCCATGCAGACTTAAATTGCAGGATACTCCTAAATCAGCCAAGTATGCGAAAAGTTTCCTAGTTATGTGTATACGCATTTATAACAAAATTCCAAAAGAAATAAAATTGTTATTCAATAGTAACTCATTTAAAAACAGATTATTGAAATGGCTGAAAGAACATATGTTTTATGACATTAATGATTTTCTGAACAAGAAACTATAATTTTCTGAACTTTTGTGATTGCTTTATAATATTATTAACTTATATTATTATTGCGGATAATGCTAAGAGAGAACTATTATATTGTTGTATTGATCTTATATCTGTGACATTGAACAACAATTTACTAATATTTTATTATTTTGCATGCAATTGATACATATCCTGTATAGCTAAACATGTGGACTTTACATTAACATCTGACTGTAACAACTTTATACCATGTTTAAAGCAAATAAAGACTTATCTTATCTTATCTTATCATATGTATATAAAATATATACTGCACTCACGCGACAAGCCCTCCGAGGAAAGCGACCGGTCCACCGCCAATGAGCCTGATCTTGCGGTGGCAGGAATCGAAAAGCGAGAGCCTCGCGTGTGGCGGTGGCGGCAAGCCCACCATGCCGCCCGTGGTCGCGGAGCGCAGCATCAGTCGGTGACGATCACATGCACACGAGCACTCGCGGCGTCTCAACACAACACTATCCGGGCGCGAGAGCGCGACAAACAACAGCTGAGAGCGGCGCCGCTCCTCCGAGCATCGCAACACATGTAGACGGGAAAGCGGCTTGCGCGGGACTGCGCCGTCCTCGACCGCCCCTCACCGCCGCGCCGCCGCCGCCGCCGCCGTATACACGGCCCCCCACCCAACCCCACTTCTATCTGTCTGACGCGACTTTGAAACAGCGTTCTATTGATTTAATTTTTGACCATGAATAGTTTTTTTTCGTGAAGTACTTACTAAAAACCTTTAGAAAAGAATCCTTGCAAATACTACAAAACAAAACCCAGGTTATATAACAATTCCTATGGGATTCATAGTCTAAATGAAATAATTACTTGGAAATACCTTAAAGTTCGTCGTTTTACTAAGATACATTTGCATTGGAAATCGTTTGAATGAATATCTAGAACAATAAGACAGTAGAGATCTAATAGAAAGATGTGACAAAACCATAAGGAAGTAGCGTGGCATTTGGCCACAATCAGCTGATTTACGGCGCGTGGAGAGGAGTGGGTGGTACCCAAACCATTGATGTCGACGGAACGTAGTGTCGAGTTGTTGTGGCGCTATGTACAAATGGTTTTAACTGATACATTGTACGACTAGTGTTCTACATAACTTATTGCCGATCTTTTACTGCTTCTCAGCCAAAGACAATAAGACAAAATTAAATACTTTCATAATGGTTGCATTTTGCGGTACCTACGTCATCCATTTAACTATTTATATTACATAAAATAACGGTAACTAAATATTCCGACTTCTGAGGTACGTAATATACATAGGTATCACCAAAATTTAAACCGACCAAAAACAAGAAGGTTCCGTATAGAGCAATAGCGTCGCCAAGCATTGTTTTGTTTTTATTTAAAAGTATAATTATTATTGTAGTTATGGGAAGGACTCTCAGAGACATAAAATAGAACTCTCAAGCTCTTTGAATAATGTCCCCTCTGCGAGTGCTAGAATCACGTCTATAGTTTATAATATAATTATTCAAGTCGGCTGTTACCATTTCGTAAAAGGTATTGTTTTTTTATTTTTATCCGAATGCGTATTATGATACCTACTAGAGTCGTCAGTAGTAATAAGCAAAGAAGAGACTGGCTCGCTGCATATTCACTGAATATAAATAAATAATATTCTTTAATCGGTCGAGATGTAGCAGAAAAGCTTGAACCCACGACTTCTCACGTTTTTCCTTTTGTCATTTTATAAATTCCACGTAGCTTATATGTATATGTATTAGACCATATAACATCAGCTATCTGCTAGAGAAAGTCGATTTCGAATTGATAATTATTGATTAGATTAAAAGTGTGAGGAAGCCTCGGGCCACAGACAACTTTAAGCTCGCCCTGTTAGCAAGACAACCGCACAGTGCACGACGTCCGTGACAAACTCCTTTTTTTTTCTAACTTGTCTCTTGCAGTTAGCCCTGAAGGAGCTCTTACTGCTTAACCGGTCGTTTGGCGAGACCTAATAAAAGGCCTCCAGCCAGGCTTATAAACTAAAAACTACAAACTAAGCGACAGCGCCTAAGAGTACCCCCGTGAGGGGTTCGGACCTCGGCTCGGGGCGTCGCTGGGGGAGGAAAAGCTACCACTACTGGGGGGAGCTGCTGCAGATTATTTAGGGTTTGCAGGGACATGGTCGAGTTTTCTCGCACGGCACGAGCCGGCGGCGCGGGAAGAGCTTTAGAGGGGCGTCGCGACGGACCTCGCCGGCGAGGTCGATAAGATGGTTGGGCAAGGCGTCGTGTGGCGTTGTCGATGTGTGTGACAAACTCACAACACAACGAGATCTTATACCTACGCTGAGACCCCCGCCCCCTGCACCGCCACCACACCTCAGGAAAGTGACTTCATTCACCATTTTTACGCCATTTATGGCTCCGATTGGACGCGGCTTTACAAAACAATTGAATCTCCTACATTTTTATTATCTTTATATTTGTACATTTACCTGACTTACCTCATAATGGTGATCGTTATCGACAAGTTGGTAGCGCGACTGGCTACCAGGGCACAGGGCGCGCTGACAAAATATTTGTACTACAGCCTCTAAGTTGTTTTAATTCATGTCAATATAATTTCCGTGTAATCATAGTATAGTAGAATAATAATATACAATGTAACTTTTATCAGTTACCAAACTGACTATTTTATGCATAATAGTACAACTTGTGAAAATTTAGTGTCTCTAAACTTATAGGTAAAACATGTTGAACTATAAACTATTTGTTATCATCAAACCTCACACGTGGTTAAAGCAAATAAATTGTTTAGATTTTAACATTCTAAAAATCGTATGAAAACCTACATATGGCAGGGTGTTCCCGACTATTAAAGTCTAAAGATAAATATATTTTTATTTGTTTAAACATGAGTAATTGAGTATACGCAAAATACATGCAAGATGTTAAATATAATTATGATGAAACACATGTTTTAGCCGCTGAGGCGTACAAATATGATGACAATAAAATCAAAGGAACAATAATTAAATATGTATTGAAGTTACAGTGAAAATACAATTACATCAATGCTGTTACATATTTCAATAAAAATAATTATCTAACTAGCCTGTAAAATTATATTATAATACATTCTATTTTTATAGCTTTCAATTACCTCTCAATTTTATCTATTAGGAACTCTTCCGTATTATAGTAAGCCTTGCTTATAAAATATTCATGTAGCTTTTTTAAATACATTAATATTTTGCTCTTTCCACAGTTTAGGGATGTTATTTTAGGCGCCACATGCAAAATATACGAATGCATTAATGTGGTCTTTGATGTATGAAGATAGTTTGTTAGCATTACGCCTATTGCGAATGATTACATCAGACATCCGTAGAATTAAATTAGGATTGGTTTTGACAAACATGGCACTCTCTAAAATGTAAAGGGATGGTAGGGTTAAGATTTTAAACTCTTTACGGTTTACAACTGTCAGTAACTTGTTAGTCGAATTACCCCAAAATATAACGCCATATCTGAGGTTTAAGGAGATTAACTCATGGTAGGCTGTCAAAAGGGCATCGACGTTTGACATTGGGACTAATTTGAATATTGCATACGAAGAGTTGCTGATCTTTTTTTAAGTGTTTTGGTGTGTGCTTTCCAGTTTAACTTCCTATCCACTATGACACCAAGAAATTTAGCATTATCAACTTCATCTATGATCTAATTGTGGTAGTGTGTACTTAGATCATCGAGTATGTCACTCGATCCGCGGATACCGTATGCTTCCAATTTTTTCATTAAAATGTCATGGTGAACAAAATAGAATGCCTGTCATGTCGCATGATATTGTGCTGTATAACAGGAGTACTTTTATCGACATTTATCATTACTTTATATGTATAAGAAATCATATAGAGCCATACTTATAGTTTTATTGTTACGGAATAAGGTCAAAAGTAAGAAAAATATATTTTTTGCACATTTTTTTGGAAATATCTCGTTTCCTATGGGTTTTTCGATGTTTATTTATGATCAATATTGTAGAGGATAAAATTCCCTACAACTTTTGTTCCAAACATTTTTTTATACAAGCGCGCGGTTAGAGCGTCATTTAAGATCAAGGTTTGGACAATGCGTAACTAGGTATATGGAGTGTAAAATTGTGACAATATTCAGTTCTTTTTTTTTTATTGCCTTGACTTCAAAGGAGAATCGGCAAATTAGTATGGGCGCTGTCCCCAGACTGTATAAGTTGTAATATATTATGTCCTTTTAAAGGTCATAATAATAGATTTATTTTATTGTATGACACCAACATCAACAGTTGTGCAGGGAAAGAACTATGTCTGTTTTTCTTCTTGATTTATCTAGAACATCATCTAGATAAATAATGTATCTATTTACTTTTGCACCTGTTACAAGCAACATTTAAACCCGTTGAAGAGTATGTAGAAATGCAAAAACGTCGACGGTGTCCAGAATAACTGCTATTTGCACAAATGCCCGCAGTCTATAACTTGTGGATATAAAAAACAGTTTCTGTAAAATGATTAATGAAGCTACAAATTACCACAACCTTTAAAAAGACATAATTATGTCACAACTTGATGCAGCCAGAGGACATCGCCCATACTAATTTGGGTATTCTTCTTTAGTTAAAAGTTGACCAATATTACATGAAGTGTAAGTTTACGCCTACATATTGTTTTACTTTATCCAAAATAATAGTTTAAATGTGTATTAAAAAAAATAAAACTTAATTATAAACTATTCTATTTTATATAAATAAATTGTAACCAGTCTGGATTAATATAATTTGGTAATTTTGTCTTTACCGTATGGTATATGTGTATACCACATCGGAGATAGTATGTTGGCCAAGGGCTGATACTACCTACACCTACACCTACACCAGCCCTTAAACAATTTTGGATGTCGTCGGTGTTGCATGTGGTGTTACCACGAGCCGCATACATAAGCTACCGAGGACCAAGAGGGGCGGGGAACCCTCGACTGCTCGTGTTACCAAATAAGGCTCCCTTTTTTACCGCGACCACAGCAGAGTGGCGAAAAAAACATCAGAGTATTTATTGCAAGGTGCTGACTTATACCTAAAGAGTCCATCATCACCAAGAGTGGATCATCACCAAAAGTTAATAAGGATGTCCATTAGGGCTAAAAAGGACTACCTAAGACTAATAAGCAGTTTTGACGTTTAAGTTATTTAAAGGTGGGGGTGGACTCGATCACCATAACAAGGTCAAGAATTCGACTTAAGTGAGGGTGATCAAGTGCTTCAAACGACACTGCCCTGGTCGGTTTCTTGGTGAACAGGAACCTTACTAGCGGCATGGTAGAAATCAGAGGGCAGCGTATCGATAAGGGTAGCATATCAATGAGCGGCCTATGTCCAGCAGAGGACTGCTGACTCGGCCCGAATTAAATAAAGATAAGCACAATTATTTCCTGTCTTTTTAATAGAAAGCGACGACCTGATTAGCGCTGTGGCTAAACGATTGGACTGCTGCGCTAAGGGTTGCGGGTTCGATTCCCGCACGGGGCGAAACTTTGTGCGAACCACAGATGTTTGTCCCGAGTCTGGGTGTTTGTGTTTGTGATATTTCATGTTTGTGAAACGCACCCACGATACAGGAGAAATTCCTAGTGTGGGGCGACGTTTTTAAAAAAAAAAAAAAAGCGTCACGTTACACCAACTCTTCATTAAAAATTGATGTTCATAAATCACGTTACGTGAAGGTTTCTACCAATGTGTTCATTCTCTGACGTGCAAAGTAAAGGAGAATGACATTCAGTTTCACCCCCAGGTTTACCACATAGCTCATTTGAAAGAGGGTTTTAAGTGCAAAATGTTTCTTCATCAAACCAAAAAAATCTATACTACAGAAGAAAATAGATACTGGCTAAACGTGACCTTGAAAAAAAGTGAGATATTTCATTATTTGCACACAGGTAGCAAATAGCGTTATTTTTATATCAGGAGACCCCTCCATGCTTCGAAAGGCACATTAAGCCGTCGGTTCTCCGCCTGATCTTTCTCTGGTCGCGTTGGTCTACTGTCCCGTCGGACTTTGAGCTTGAGAGAATAGGGAGTGTATCTGTATTTGCGCGCATCTTATGCACTATTTTACCTTCTGCAGTAGGTTATAGTCTCAGTTGAGACAAGACGCCGTGACAAATGTTCAGTCAAAAAAAAAGGATATGATTAATGTTCATGCAAAAGTCATTCTCCTTTATAGAGTATTCAAAAGCAAGTTCAGGTTGCATCTCTACATTTTAGTTGTAGGAGACAGGGAGAGGGAGGACGGGCGGGACAGGACTTACCAAAGGCAGTCCAGCATGACAGAGACATGCACGTGGCGCCCGCGGGGCTGCACTCACCTGCAACAACAACGAACACACGTTAGATTGCACCCACTGGCGACCCCATAGACAACGGCGGCTTGGCTAACCTAATCTGTTCAGTGTTCACGTATTAGAATAAAACAGCTGTCCACCGCCCCCGCTGACAGGGAATAACGTTAGGAGTTGACGGATATGTTATAATCGTTATAAGTGCATACCTTTTGCGATTTGAACAATGTGAAAAGTTATTTATATACAGCACCATACGAATCGAAAAATCGTCAATGTCGTAAAATTGTATGTAATGTAACTGTATTAAGACGAGAGGTGCGCGCGTGTCCCCTGTTTGCAGTGTCTTCTTGTCGCACAAATGCTGGGGTTCGCGCGCCTCTTCGTCGCTTGGCTAATAATTATAACGTACATTTCTCTGATGTAGATATATTTTCTCTGTCTGCTAGCAAATTTCGGAATACTTTAAACAATAAAATCAAAGACTTGTAATAAAATCAAAAATAAAATAAAATCAAAGACTTGTATCTCTAGTTATTAAGAAACTTGAATTGTGTCTCACTTGTGGACGTACCAAAACATTATATTTTACATATAAACTGTGGATAACGTAGTGAGTTACACACTTATAATATGTATATGTTTGCCTACTGTCACGTGTATTTTAGTGTGTAATTGTTTGTTTTCCCGAACTAATAAATAAATAAATAAATAAATAAAATATGTATGTGAAAACAACTTGTTCTGGAGGCAAGGAGGCGAGGAGGACTCGCTGGCGAGTGAGTCGTGCCGACCACAGCCACCATACCGCAAAATGATAATGAGCATAGGTTTTAAGACTAACATGCAGTTCTTTCTAATAATAATAATCGCTAGGTGATATAATGGCTACCTAATTGGCGCAGTAGCTAAGTGGCGACAGCGCAGGGGGGTTGCGACTCGCGGGTTATAATGCCGTCTAGGATAATTAATATTTGTATGATCCGCGCATCAATAAAGTATTTGTCCTGAGTCAAACACTTCCATGGTTTAGATTATTTTAACAGGTACACATTTTATTTGGAACTGTGCGTCCCCACTCATAGAGTAACATCAATGCGACGTGTCGGTACTGGTAGTGTGGACGCTTAGGTTAGGTTTACACAACAACACATTGTGTTGCGAAAAATTGTTAAGGTGCGTCCTCACTTGTGACATTTTAACTAACATTACGCCGTGACCGTAACGAAGTGGAGTCTCTGGCGTGCGACCCGACTCATATCATTCTCCTGAAGAAATGATGTTACTTATAACACTATAACTTATAATAAACATAATTTAAATGTTTTAAGGAACCCTCGGTGTCCAACTCTCACTCCGCCGGTTTTTTTTTTAGTAAATAGCTATAAGTGATTGAGTTCATACTTTTAAAGTTCCGTATCTCAAGAAGAATAACGTAACCCTTATAGGGTCAATTCGTTGTCCGTCTGTCTGTTTGTCTCGTTCGTCGATTCCTTTTTTCTCAGGAACGCGTGAAGGTATCAAGTTGTAATTAATATCAAATACTTAGGTCTGCTACACTCAAAACCTATATAAAATTCCGTTGTCCTAAAATAATGAAATCAGTCAAAAGTACATTACATAACAATAGAGTGACTTATTTGCAGTTAGTAAACCTAGCGCGACCTCTATCAATGCCTATGAGTAACAGTTTTCTAACAGCAAAGTTCTTTCCCTGCACAAGTTTTAATGTTAGTGGCGTACAATAAAATGAAGCTATTGTTGAGACCTTAATGACACAATCATGTCACAACTTAATACAAGTTGGAGACAAAACGGCCATTCTCCTTTCTATATTTAAAATTACTTAGGTACCTATCACCAAGGCTTACGAACTAGTCAATTACAGGCTAACAAACATTTTTCAAATCAGTGATTAATTTTTACATATACCTATAGACTAGCGGACCAGGCCGACGTCCGCGTCGTGCTGCCCGAATAAGCAACGCCACCTAACGGGTCCAATTGTGTTATCAAACCATCCAGGAACACATTGAAATATACACAAAGAATTTCATCCAAATCTTTCATACAAAAAGATGTCAAACACACGTATTATACACATTACGATAATAGATGATAGATAGATGAATGTCGAACGAGGTTGCACTATTTTCTTGTTTCATTAAACATCGCACACTTGCACCACACATGGATTTTTTCTAAATAGACACGATATGACCTGTTATTATACAAAGGGAGGAATTAAACGTATTAACTTACTTTCCAAATAGCCGTTCAACCGTCTATTTTTTTAAATCCGGTTAATATTATTCCAACCTATATATATCCCTACTAATATTATAAACGCGAAAGTTTGTAAGTATGGATGGATGTTTGTTACTCTTTCACGAAAAATTACATATGAAGGCAGCCGACACCCTGGATTAACACATAGGCTACTTTTTAACCCCTAACCTTAAAAGTGTAGCGGGTAACACCGCGGGGCGCAGCTAGTAAATAATAATTTATTTCCAATAACTTATTCACAAATTAACATATTTATAGCACCTTACGTAAAATAAATACACGTATCTTAACAGGGGTAACTTGCCTGATCTAGTAGGTACTGTGTTTCAGGCGATAAGGGCTTACATAGTAGGTAACATAAAAATAATCACATACCTCAAAGCTACAAATAGGAATAATTATAAAGTGTAGAACTTAAGGAATATGCCTATTGTGTTGTTATTTTAGGCCGATTTCTATGCTAGTTATTATTTTGAGGACTTCAGTGTGATCTGTGATACGGTTCAACAGCATACCGCCCACTCCTCCACTTTTTTTGTTTTATTTTTTAAAAAATCGTCGCCCCACACTAGGAATTTCTCCTGTATCGTAGGTGCGTTTCACAAACACTAACCGTAACAAATCCGCGGTGTTGAGATAATTCATTTTTTGAAAACATGTGGATTATAAAGGATTCGTCATGTTTGCCAAGTTACAGTCGTATCAATATTGAATGATACAATTACAGTATTTTTTAAGATAATTAAATAATAGCAACTGAATTATTATATTTATTAAAGCTATCTAAAAACTGTCTTCTAACAAAAAATCTGTAACAGAATAATAAGTTTTGCCTGCTAGAATTTATTAACTTTGTTTTTCAAACCTACTTAATTTAATTACTTCCAGTTGTCAGGAAGATGCTATTTCGCATTAAGGTATTTTTTACGTGTAGACAAAGCCTACTATTGCTGCGTCTGTTTCGTGAAACTCTGTCTGCTAGGCGAGGAAATAGGATTGGGCTGGACTTGAAAAACAGTCTATACTATAGTTTCGCCTAAATTTGAACATTGACCTAATGCATCTATTCTGAACTTTAAATATGTCTTCTTTACCGTCTGTTGAAATGTTTAAAGGCTGGACAAGCGGAAAAATATCTAGGGTTTGCCAGATTAAGAGCATCCATAATTGTAACTTTTGGGTCACACATGTGATTTTTAAAATACAAATCCGCATGTGAGGCTCGTCACCCGTAGAGCTTCATAATTATGTTAATGGTCGGCAATGAACCACCTATTAGTGCGATACGCGAGCTGCCGAACGCTGGCTAAATACAGTCACCTTGGTGTTGTGCCGTCCGTCGCCGCTTCAAGTAACTACGCAGATCTAATCTCGAATTTTATGACAGGAGGTGACGCAAGCCAAACTATATAGCTACTTTTAATGCAGGTTTACAGTGTATAGATGTAACGTATACAATTATACATAGGTACTACTGTAGTATGTGTCTTTATCCTATATAATCATCACGAAACTGTCCATAGACGTTTTCAGCGGCATGGGCACAGTAAAGGACATGGGGTACCATGTATCTAAGGTAGGGTAGGTAAAATGCTAGATGGTGCGACGTGTTTCTTAAATCATGATTGAATTATTAGTAACATTAGTAGTTTAAGTTTGTTTTGTAAGTTTTCTTTGCTAAATTGTATATACAAGGTGCAGTTTTGAAGCTGCAAAAAATTTATATTATAATATATAAGGTATGATAGGACTGACATGTACAAATGTATAAGAGTCCTTAATAATTAAATTAAAAAAACCTAAATGAATAATTTAAAACCTTTAGTAGTGTGTTAGGTAACTTTAAAGAAAATCTATCTAAAAAAATATATTTACGCAAGCGAAGCCGCATGCAATGTAAATACATTGATCAAAGTTATTTTTAATATACATAAATGCCTAATGTAAATATAAATGTATTCTTACAGTAGGTACATAGTGTATTTGTATAAAATAGTGGGTAGTGAGTCTGACGTCATGTTTACATGTTCTCAGAATCAGGGCATATAAAACAGGAAATCGTACAACGATTCACGTGCAAGTTCAAATCACAATGCGTTTGATTGTGGGACGTGTCGGGTGGCCATTGTTGTATGATCACAAACACCGTACTGTTAACGGTGCTCGACGGCGGCGCAGCTCTTGAGGAGCCCCGCGCCGCCCGCGGTAACAGCGCGAACCACGACCTTAGAGTAGACTTTGCAACGGTATATGACCAACTTTAACATATAACGATATCAAGAAATACGCAGTGAGCAATATACATTACATACATACATATAATCACACTAATATTATAAAGGTGTAAAGTTTCTGAGTGTGTTTGTATGTTTGTTACCTCTTCACGCTCAAACGGCTATATCGATTTTGTAGAAATTGTATACGGAGGTAGCTAACACCCTAGATTAAAACATAGGCTACTACTTTTAATCCCCTCAGCTAGTATAATAAATAGATGATAAGCCGCAAAACATTTATGGAACCAGTTTGTTTCAATGCCAACTCGTATTTAGGAATAGTATTAGAGACCTGTGACCCACTTACGACGCATGAATACAGTTTGATTCCATTTACATGAATGTGTGTATAAATAATGATTCTGATCGCCTTCCAAGTTGATGGAACTAACTTGTCTGATGCTTTCCACTCTAATATTGTTAATGCGAAATCTCTCTCTTAGGTTTTTACATGGTCATAGTCTCAACCTGTTTAATAATACATTGAATATTTATAAAACTGTATGAAGTGTGTCATGTGACTGTAGTCTAGTGTATGTGTCCATACTGTATTACCTATATTATGTAGTATTAAGGGCGCCGTACACGGGGCGACGGATCGCAGCGATTCGTCGCAACAGACCAATCGCAGCGACGAAACAGAAAAAGTGTATCTTAAATAAATCCTTTGAATAACTTACCGAAAAGATTTTTTTCTTTGTTTTTTCCTAAAAAATCTCACAAAATAGACTACATATATTATTTGTTCCCAGGCATTTTTCTTTAGCACTTTATTCGAATAATCCGGCAATCGTGAATTCAACAATATTGGCCGGTTTTGAATTTCAGTTATGAAGTTTTCTGTGTCGAAAGGCTCCATTTTTTTGTTCCAAAGACGTGCGGTGCACCAAATCGCTCGATTGCTACTAGCGTAGATTCACACTTCCCTTTCCCTCGTTGCGGGTGAAACCTCGTCCGTAGGGAAGGCGCGCGCGCTAGCGCTCGTATCGGTGTCGCGCGTTTGAATCGATCAGACGACAACAAACTGCTCTGCAGGATAAAAACGCGCCGGCGACGCGCGTTCCAGAAACGCGGGTCGACGGCGCGTTTAAAAAACGTGGTGTGCATAGGCCCTTAATTAGCCCGTTTCGTGGTCATACAAATTATAGCCTCATTGCTTAACATGTTTTTATCAACGTGTAAATTATACATTACCTCAGTTAAGCATTAATATAAATTATAACAGGTACCTATAATAAAACGAATAGGTATAAAGAAGTTTAGTTGGGGTGGAGGCGCGCTCGGGGCCGGGGGCGGGGAGTCGCTGGTTCGCCTCTCGTGTACGCATGGAGGAATCTCATTTCAGTAGGTCAAGGTCTGGTGTGGCGTGATTGTGTTTGGGGAGCGGCGTATTTAACTACCCCTGTCGACTAAATGACCCTTGTACTGCTTGAACACCCTAGTCAATACATAAGCAACATACGGTACAATGTAGATGTATACGTCATAGATAGCATAGCAACCCCTTATTATATAATATCACTAGCTTATACTTTGTCCCCGTGGATTTCGATTTTAAAACCTGTACGTAACAGCAGTAAGTAAGCAGGTTAACTTGACCTATTCGCTGATTTTGTTAACAATTTTATGGGATTTTTATTTTATTCCCGCCCAACCCTAATTATTTTAAAAACAGCTTAAGTTACTCCTTATAACATCAACTATCTGCCAGTAAAAGTCCCGTCATAATCCGTCTAACCGTCGCGGAGAAGCTGTAACCCACGAATTTCCCGTTATTACTTTTCCCGGAACCATAACCATTTTTTAAAATCAAAGTAGCCTATATTAGACCTTGGACCATCAGCTACCTGCCAGTCAAAGTCATCATCTTCAGGACTTTTAGAACAAACAAACATGCGTGTTGGTGATTTCGATCCGAAATCATTTACGCATATTGTATTTTTTTCAGAGAGCCGGATCGACAAACATACAAGCATGTAGCCCACCCCTTCGTGGAATAGAAGTGTGATGTTATGTAATACATAAATATCCTTCGGAAGAAGCCCCGTCTCTGGTGGAATATTCCACATAGTGCATTGCAACAGTTGGTAAACTCTCCAACTGCAAGTAAGTTTCTCTTAATTTTTATGTGATGTAACTATAAAACAGTTTTCAGATTTATTCCTTTACTTATGCTATAAACCAATGCTTCTTGGCAAAAATTTTGATTCTAGGTCAACGGGAGGAGTACCCTATGACCTATAGGTTATGAGAGTGAAAATTGTAAATCAATTAACATAATCCCTACTAACTACATAAACCTACTCGTATCTTTTGATTGTGTTAATTTCATTTTTTCACGGCTTCAAAGGACAGCAAATTTGAGTATTTCATAATAATTTCATCTTTGTACCTTTACGAGTTCTTGAGAAAAAGGGGTTTACAGACAGACAGACGGACAACTGAGTGGTCCTATAAGGATTCCTTTTTCAGGTACGAAACCCTAAATATCGTGTAAAATTGTTAACAAAATTAGATGCAAATAGATATAGGTTCTCAATTTCAATCTGCTTACTTACTCCTACTACGTACAGGTTTTAAATCGAAATCCAAGGGGACAAAGCCCCGGGCATAAGCTAGTCTTAAATAAAGGAGGTAATAATTTCTAAATTAATAACACATGACGCAATGTGTGTAGGCAGTCCACCAATTGTACTTGATGCGACAGTCAATGGGTGTAGGTAGTCCACCAAGTGTACTTTATGCGACTGTCTATGGGTGTAGGTAGTCCACCAAGTGTACTTTATGCGACTGTCTATGGGTGTAGGTAGTCCACCAAGTGTACTTTATGCGACTGTCTATGGGTGTAGGTAGTCCACCAAGTGTACTTTATGCGACTGTCTATGGGTGTAGGTAGTCCACCAAGTGTACTTTATGCGACTGTCTATGGGTGTAGGTAGTCCACCAAGTGTACTTTATGCGACTGTCTATGGGTGTAGGTAGTCCACCAAGTGTACTTTATGCGACTGTCTATGGGTGTAGGTAGTCCACCAAGTGTACTTTATGCGACTGTCTATGGGTGTAGGTAGTCCACCAAGTGTACTTTATGCGACTGTCTATGGGTGTAGGTAGTCCACCAAGTGTACTTTATGCGACTGTCTATGGGTGTAGGTAGTCCACCAATTGTACTTGATTGAGTGAATAATACCCGAAGGGGTAGGCAGAGGTGCACTTATAGTACACCCACATTTCGCCTGTTATGTTTTAGGTCCCAATGTAATAAGGGGGCGAGCATATTGCTATCAACCGGGCACTAATCCAGACTTCGTGCTGCTTCTGAGAATTACCTAATGGAAAACCCTAGTAACACTGCCTGACCCGGGATTTGAACCCAGGACCTCGTGCTCAGCAGTCGCGCTTAGCTACCACTAGACCAACGAGGCAGTCGCAGTTGGATGAATAATAAAATAAACGAAAATTTAAAAAAACAAAATAATATTAAAAGTTAATAATTTTCGTCAATTATGATACTACCTAAAAACTGCCTTGAATGGTTAATTTGCACTTAACGCGCATACGCCATATAATCAAGACATTACATGTCTAAAGTACGTCTGCCACATTTGCATGAACAACATTTGTTTTTTTATTACCAAATTTCGGCCACAGCAACCTGTCGCATCTGGCATTGTAGCCAACTACAGAATACAAATACAAATTATTTATTGTGGTACCATAAAAATTAACAAGGTATTATAGTGCATAAGATGCGCGCAATCACAGGTGCACTTCCTATTCCCTCACTCTCATTGTCCGATGGAACGGTAATCCAACACGACCGGAAAGAGATCAGGCGCAACGTGCCTTCCGAAGCACGGACGGGTCTCCCGCTATAAAAAGGACGCTATCTGCTGCTGCCTGTATAAAAATAGTGAATGTAACTAGTTTTCAAGGTCAAATTTTAACTAATATCTGTGGTTCTGTATGATAGATATTTTTTGATTCCATACAAGAAACTGTTGCCCTTACAACCATCTTTCAAATGAGCTATGTGGTAATCCTGGGGTGTGCAACTTAAATATTGGGCCAGTTTGGTCAATCTCAATTCTTCAATGATGGTTAAATTTTGACCACCAGGCAACAAACTAGTATGTAATCATTTAATAAATACCTACGAAATTTTTAAAATAAAACCAACATACTCAAATATATGAGGCGAATTTTGGTGGAGTATTGGGAAGGGGAAGACCTCTGCGAACATATTTAGATCAAATCAGAGATATTCTGAATGATAGCCGAAGAGCGTGTATGAGGAATCTAATGCGAGTGATTAAGGCGAAAGAGTATGCCAGGATCGTAGCAAATGGAAATTTGCGCTCTCTGCCTATGCCTCTGGGAAACAGGCGTGACTTTATATATGTATGTAAAGTGACATTCTTATTCATATACGAGGGCCATCTTAATTCTAATGACACCTCTATTCTTTGAGATGCAAGCAACAGACACAGGTATGTAAGGCGATTACGTCTCCTAAAACCCAAAAATACCTTATGTTTAAAGCATTTTGTTGACGAACCCCTTGGAGCGAACACCCTGTAAATTAAATATGTTATTCTTAAGGTCATTACAAAAAATCGTAATTGAACAGATTTCAATAAATTTGCTCAAATATTGAGATACTAGCTGTTGCCCGCGACTTGTCCGCGTGAATTTTGGATAAAATACCAGAAGACGATATTTTGATTTCAACACACAAACTTAGCTTTCTACCGAAAAAAACACCTATCAGGCAACTTTAACTACGTTTCATTTAATTTATTTTTTATCAATACTGCAAAAATTTACCAATAATTAAGAAGGTTTTAAAAAGTCTCTTGAAAATAATAAATCATTGAAGAAGAGAACATAACCTATTTCTATTGTTTTGGATTAATTGTCTGTTGGTCGGTTCATTCGTAATTATTTATTACAGAGATGCACATAATATAATAAAACTACATTTCGCTAGTGTTGTTGTAGATCCCAATGTAACAGGGAGTGACACTATAGCCGTCAGTCGGGCAAAGTATCTCAACAGACTAGATTTATAGAGTACTGGTGACCTAAGAGCAAGTGTCGCGTCGTACGGTTATGTGTAAACTAGTCGGGCATTCCCGAATACACCCGAGAGTATAACCGGAATATATAGTAAATAATATGTGTAAGAAGCCGCTAGTCATAAGATTAAAGGCGGCCTTCAGGCTGCGGGAGTCAATGGTGGTGTCCCTTGATGGTCTTGGCGAAGCATAAATGTAAAGGCTGTATGCTTTGCGGAATTGATGTACACAGAATTATCATGCTGCTAAAATGTCCACCGCAATGATGTTACCGCTAGAAGATGAACTTGAGTTAGAAGCCGTTAAATTGCTTTGACAGAAATAAGTTCTGGAGAACCTTATGTGTTACTTGCTGCGAGTATTATTATACAAATAGCTATGAGGTAATGAGGCGACTTATATTTACCGACAGCAGTGCATACTAGGTCATTCCTTCCAAAAGACAAACTCATTTGTTTTTTAAATTTGTCATTTTGGGCATGTAAATGGTCCGTGAAGTGAACACCCGAGAAATTTAAATGTAAAATCATCTTCGTATTGAAAATAATATTTTATTCACCACACTTTACTTAAAGCGTAGTGGAATCAGCGCTGCAGCTACACAGCAGCAGAATAATGTTGAGTTGGGGACCTATTTAATTATTTATGGTTCACCACCTCTTTTTATTTATTTTTATTTGTCTTATTTTTGTTTTTATATGGACTGTAAATAAATTATTTTCTTTCTTTCTAAGTGGAAGTCGGTGCCAATTTCCAACATTTATTAACTAACTAGCTGACTCGGCAAACTTCCTACCGCCTTCTCACCGTTTAAAACTTCCCTGGACTACCACGGATATTTCAAGACCAAAATGAGCCAAATCGGTCCAGCAGTTCTCGAGTTTTAGCGAGACTAACGAACAGCAATTCATTTTTATATATAAGAAAGAAGATAATAGACTAAAAAGATTTAAGAATGCTTTCATAACTGCTTTGTTAAATGTAGTTTCAATATTAAAATTATTAAGTATAACAAAGCGAACGCATTGGATTTGGTACCGACTTCCACTTCGCTTAAAGTGACGTGAATAAAATGTTAATTTTCATGTTTTTCGAAGGCGGGTTTTGTTTAATTAATCTGTTACAACCAACCCAGTCTACCAACTCGTACAAAGTGCTTAGAGGAATCAAAATAGTTAAGTTTCACTGAGAATACATTATTTTGTCATATCTGTATTCTTACTTGATATATTCAAATTATTTTATTAACAATACTATTGAGTGTTTTGAAACGCGCCGCCCTGGTGGTTAAATGACGAACACTGTTCAGAGGTCAAATCCCGTCATTGGGCGATGTAATAGCCTTAATCCATAAGATAAGATAAGATGGATTATTTGTTCAAACATAAGTACACATACAATCAGCATGCAAGATGTAAAATTATGTAGGTACATAATTATAGATTCATCATGTTTGCCTTAAACAATGTCAAACAAATATTTTGGAACAAATGAGATTATTAAAATTATGTGTTATTGCTACAATCAATCATTAGAAAAATTAAAAATTCATTAAAATATGTCGGTAAAAAAAATTTACTCTAGAAGGCATTAATTTTATAATAGATTTTATCTGCTACAATTTTTATAACTTTTACCTTAAACTGCATGTCACATAAAACCTTCCAACTTTTGGCCAGCTTATTAGGAGCCATGCGACACTTTTCTGCATAAGTGCAGTTTTGGCCTATTATAAGCAAATCTGAGTGTTGTCACGTCTATTACGCGGAATTAAATTAGCCATGCGAGGAAACTATTTAGGATTGGAACGAATATTGCATTTTTCAGTATATGTATAGAGGGAAGGTAATGTCAAAATATTATACTTTTTTTAAATAAAGCCTACAACTCTGAGTGGTTTCTAAATTAAACATGGATAATACTTTTGGATTGGAGGATTTTAAATATTAGTTCTTTATCAGTTGAGTTACCCCATAAGATAATGCCATATCTTAGTATCGATTCCACTAAACCGTAGTATGCGGTGAGCAGCGCAACTACGTTATTTACTCCGGCTAGACTAAACAGAGCATAAGCTGAGGAGCTTATTTTCTTACTAAGCGTCTCGATATGTGCTTTCCAATTGAATCTTGAGTCAATAATTGAATCTTGACGACCTGATTAGCGCAGTGGCTAAGCGAATAGACTGCTGCGCTAAGGGTTGCGGGTTCGATTCCCGCACGGGGCAAAACTTTGTGCGATCCACAGATGTTTGTCCCGAGTCTGGATGTTTGTGTATGTGATATTTCATGTTTGTGAAACGCACCCACAACACAGGAGAAATTCCTAGTGTGGGGCGACGTTTTTTTAAAAAAAAAAAAAAAAAAATTGTCCTAAAAATTTAGTTGTGTCAACAGATTCAATATTAATGTTATTGTATAACGCCCTTTGACATTAAAGTACATTAAAGTGAAAGGGCGTTGTTTAAAATTCATGATTTTTGTCTTATTTAGATTCATTTTTAAATTATTATTGCTGACCCGGGGTATGAAAAATTGATGTTGGCCGATTCTCAGACCTAGTCAATATGCTCGGTCAAGCCGTTTCGGAGGAGTACGGGAACGAACATTGTGACACGAGAATTTTATATATAAGATTATTCAACCATTCTACTATTAAGATTAACGAATTATTAATATCGTATTCATATTCATTGTCAATTAATATATTATGTAAATAAAGTAGGTCCTAATACACTTCCCTGCGGAACACCGTACATAACTTTTAGTTCTTGTGATCAATGTATGTCTCGTTTCGTAGTTAAATTTATTCTACTAACTTTGATTTGTTTCCTTTGCTGTAGGTATGACTTAAATAATTTTTGGACATTTCCTCGAACTCCATAATATATCGACACCTGCAAGGAGTAACATTGTAACTAAGATTTAGCAACTTTAGAGTAGAGCGCGTCAAAGATTTAAAAAATTCTCACTGCTTTCATTTTAGTCTTATTGCCAACCAACTTTGAAATTGTACGTCAATGAGGGAATAGCTACACTTGCGTATGATTTTATTATTATATATAGGTATGTGTTAAGTATTTTTGTGAGTTACAATGAGAATCCACAACATATACTGTATAAAATGACATTGTAACTCAGACATACGATCGCATAGTACGATAATAGTCTTGTTCTTGAAAATTATAATTTTCAAGAACAAGAGTGTATCTTGTATTACAATGTAATATTAATAATGGTGAGCATAAACAATGATGATGATGATGTGTAACTAAATATACCCTTTTATTAACTACAGTTGACTCGCACTTACAATGTTTTTACACTATAAAAATCTTTACATAAAGGAATTTAGGCGCAGGTGTGAGTGCAGAAAAAATCTACGTTTTTTGTACAGCAAGAATATGATTGTAACTCAAAATTGCCCAGAACTGAGTTACGATGTTATTCCTTGCAGGTGTCGATATAATTATATACCTCTAGTTTATTAATTATAATATTATGTTGGACATAGTGAAACGCTTGCGACATACCGCAAAATATCGCACAGACTGGGATATTTTGGTCCATATTTTGTTATTACAGTAGAAAGTCATAAATTGCCATGTATATCGTCTTTTTTTTCTGAAACCTTCTTGTTCACTGCAGATAATATTATTTTTGTCCAAATATGAATTAAGTAAGCTGTCTATGTTTGTATATATTTTCGAAATGATAGGAATGAGAGATATTGGCCTATAATTCTCTATTTTCTTTTTTAAACAACGGCTTTACTATTGACTTTTTTAATGCATCTGGGAATATACATACATAGGAATATACTTAAATTTATTATGTAGCTAAGAGAACATATTTCTTTAGCTACAGTTTTTAGTACTTTAGTTGATATTCTATCATATCCTACACTATTTGTACTTTTAAGCGCTATTATCACTGAATATATCTCGTGGTGTATTGGGGCCTTAAATATGGAATCTTTTTTATTCAAAATATTCTGCGTAACTCTTGTTCCCGAATTTACAATAGGTTTAGTTTTATCAATGAAATAATTGTTAAAAAGTTATATAATTGTATTTTTTTATGAATTAAAAAAATATATTTCAAACCAACATGTCTATATTAATGTACAAACATTAAATACTGTATTTATGGCAGCGCTTTATGGATCAGTGGAAGTCCACATTTTAACAATACAGGCATCAACTGTCAGCTCCGGGTTAAGAAATCTCCTAACCTTGGTGTACACAAAACGACTGTGGCATATCATTACGATACAAACATTTAAATTAAAATCAACATTTACTTGATTCGTCGGCTACCTTACAGCTGTCAACGTTATTCTAGGTCTGTAAATCACACCGCAGATTATATCAAAATCCCGCAAGTTTACTTAGGTGTAAATCCCGATCAGCTTCCCACAAGTTTACATAGGTGTCCATCGATACTTAGGTGTACATCCCGATCAGCTTCCCACAAGTTTATTTAGGTGTACATCGATACTTAGGTGTAAATCCCGATCAGCTTCCCACAAGTTTACATAGGTGTACATCGATACTTAGGTGTACATCCCGATCAGCTTCCCACAAGTTTATTTAGGTGTACATCGATACTTAGGTGTACATCCCGATCAGCTTCCCACAAGTTTACTTAGGTGTACATCGGGAGCTTGTGTGCGGAACCAGCAAGTAGACGTGTCCTTCCCGTCGGCAAAGTGGACACAGCTGTTCCACTGGTTGGACGCTGCCTGCTGTTACTGCTTGGATATCAATGTTTCTTGAGGGGTTCGTAGCTACCGCGCAGATCAGTAGAACTGCGAGGTTAAGCCGTGCTCGCGGTCAGTCTTGCGATGGGTGACCGTTTTTACATATCGAGACCCGTCCATGTTCGGTAAGCACGTTAAGCCGTAGTTGCATGCTCCTGCACTATAATATATCCTGCGTAGTTGGCTAGTCTTAGATAAAAATAGGCCGCCGTAAACGAAATTTGGCCAGGAGAACAGTATCATTTTCTGCATACATTAGTATCTGCACCTCACCCGACGACTCTCAAAAAAGTGTCGCAACATTGACAACTGTCCCTCACACTTCCAACTCTTAATCATGGCAGTCTGCTCAGTAAGGACAAGTTCTACTACATGAGTTGCGGCCTACGCCGATTTTGTCCGATATTTTTGGTTATTGTTTTAAGTATAATTTTATTATTACTACAATAATCATTTATTGCTTTTACGACGTAACAAATGTTATTCTAATCCCATGTTATTAGAATGTGATCGTATAACTTTCTGTCAGAAGAAATGTACCTATAATCTCTTCGATCGAATCGAGGGTTTATCTATTTACAGCCTAACCTAAGCCAAGCCAACATTTTATAAATACTGTACGAACAAATGTAGAATGTTTTCGTAGTGACAGGTTTTGTGGGGGGCGAGATGATGTTGCGTAGTCAGTAGCTACATGTGTGAGGGCACTTACGTACTGTGGACTGTGGCGAGCGAGCGAGCATGCGACTCACCTGCAACAGAAATAATACGATGTAACCAGTACCACTCGTAGGCGTCTTTAGGGAAAACAAGTGACACATTAGTAAGGTATTATCAATTTTTATGAACCATCAGGAACCCCGGTCCTTAAAGTCCGACATTGCCAACCCAAATAAGATAGTGTCTAATTCTTTCTCTGTCTCGCATCAGGAAAGCATTATGTCACTTCAGTCTCCTAGAGATACGCACTGATTTGTTTTATTTATAATATCATAGAGGTGCTCGTAGCTACATAGTACATAACTACCACGGAGATTATTCGATCAGAGAGATTAAGTAGTGCTCGCCGCGGTCAGTCTGTGATGGGTTACCGTTTTTACACCTCAAGACTCCTCCGTATTTCGGAAGGCACGTTAGGCCGTGTAAGTCAGCGCCTGATCCTTCTCCGGTCGCGTCAGTTTACCGTCCCATCGGACTAATACCCAACAATGCATGTGCACTATAATATCTCCTATACAAACCCCCAGAATCTGAACCAATATAATAAAGTACTTTTTAGACTTCGACCCTTCTTTCAATTCCGAGATTTTCGGTATCCCGATCAAACCAAAACCGGGATTCAGAATATTTTCGTATTTTCGAGATTTCTTTGAAATTCGGGTTTTTAGTAAAGGATATAATTACTAATAAAATAACTAAGACAATCAGGCTTTTAGTATACTGAATCGCCAAGGATTTTTGAAAAACGCTTTAACGAATTCGAATATTATATCTATTATAGAAATAAATATTTTAAATAAATGTCATATCTGTTCAGACACGTTTTCTAACATGCTACACTCTTTTGGCCAAAATTGAATATCAATTATTATTATCCTACTTTTGAAATTCAAAATGTTTTTATTTCACATAAACCTATTAAAACGTTACGATGCTAGTTGCACGGTTCCAAAATGTCATTCCAATGAAGAAGAACCGGCAAGAAACTCCAGAGGTTACTCATTTAAAAGAAAAATATAGTACAAATTGGTAAATTTACATAGTTTCATTAAACAGAGTAAACTAATGTGATATATGACAGAAGGGAATAAAAATAACAAATGGGCTATCACTATTAATTACATTGTGGTCACATTTACAATAATGAAGAAATAAATTGCCCGAAAACTGGGCAGTGGTAGAGGACCTACGAAAGTAGAAGTGAAGGGTCTTCAAAAGATTAGGGCTTTATTAAGAATGAAAGAATGGGGTTACATTTGCCAGGGAAGCCACATGTGCAGAAGACATTAACTACAAGCTGTTCTATCATCAACATAATCTTTAACTTATAATAAGCTTTCTTGATTAAAATTGCTTTCACGCATGTTTAATATTTCTTACCGGTGAGATCAGTTATCGTTTTCGGCAGTTTGTTATAAAAACGAAGACAATTACCGAGAAATGATTTCTAGTTAATTTTTGCTAACCTATATTTAGGCACTACTAATTTATGTTTGTTTCTGGTGTTTAAACAATGATTATCGCTATTTATACTAAAATTTTGCAAGTTCCTAAGTACGTACAATGTACATGATGTTTTCTAGTATGTATAGAGACTGTTAGTTCTTCCTAATTCTCATCCGTATCATACTATCCGCTTTGTTGTTACTGGTGTTGGGTCTCTTGTTAGGACATTCAGTAGCGCTAATCATACTTATGTGCAAAACTAATTGTACTTGATGTGCAACATAGCATCATACGAGTAACTTCTCGATGCGACCATAACATTTGCTCTATCAGTAATCACTAGTCAACATATATTTCCCAAGAAAATTTAAAACGGAAAATCTGTCTGGTAACGCTGGAGTCATATTCTTGCCGCATACTGTCAGTAATCCTTACCGAGCTAAGGATGCCAGGTCAAAGTTATTTTTTAATTGGGACAGGCCAACGAGGACGTCCGAGGAAGTCTGAGCGTACGCGTCGTCATTATAAAGATGTACGAGGGTCAAACTGAAAGTTCTTAGAACTGGCCACTTATAAACAATATAATAAAAAAATAATTCTAAAATTTGAAAATAGAACTCTTTGCCAATATTACTGAGTATATATTTCATTAATTTGTCATTTGTTTTACGATTTGGCGGCAAATTGAAAATTGTCTGTGTCACGTCAACATGAATTTAACACGAGAAAATTTTCGTGCAATGATTTTTTATGACTTTCGATGTCATTTAAGTCAACAAGAAAGTTATGATAGACTACGATTGGCCTTTCACGATGAAGCCCCATCTCGTGCGACAGTTTACAACTGGTTTAATGAGTTTAAACGTGGTCGCACTAATCTCACTGATGATTTACGTGAGGGACGGCCTTCTACGGCGACGACTGAAGATAACATCTGTGTTGTGCGGCGTATGATAGAGACTGACAAAAGAGTGACCTATCAGCAGATTCGGACAAGCTTAGGCATTGGTATGAGTCAAGTGCACAAAATCCTCCACGAACATTTAGCAGTCAGGAAGCTTTGCGCCCGGTGGATACCTCATAATTTGACTGAGGCTCAAAAACTCCATCGTGTGGATTGGTGCCGTAAAATGATTGAAAGATTTAACGGAGGTGACTCAAATGCTGTGTTCGACATACTAACAGGTGACGAAAGCTGGATTTACTGTTATGATCCTGAAACCAAAAGACAATCTGCTCAGTGGGTGTTTCCTTTCGAGAGGTTGCCAACTAAAGTGAAGAGAGATCGAAGTGCGGGAAAAAAAATGGTGGCCTCGTTCTTTGGAAGGATAGGTCATTTCGCAACAATTGTGTTAGAGGATCAAAAAACAGTTTCTGCAGAATGGTACACTACCAATTGTTTGCCACTTGTCTTGGAAAAAGTTCGAGAGAAACGACCTCGCAGTAGGATCCTCCTTCACCACGACAACGCCTCGTCGCACACCGCTAAGCGAACGATCGACTATTTGGCGACATCAAACGTTGAATTACTGGGTCACCCGCCGTATAGCCCCGACCTCGCCCCTTGTGATTTTTATTTATTTCCAAAAATTAAAGAAAAACTTAAAGGAAAGCGGTTTATGAATGCTGAAGAAGCGGTGGCTGCGTATCGCGATGCCATTGAAGAGAACCCTAAAGACGAGTGGGCAAAGTGCTTTTCCCAGTGGTTCCATCGCATGCAGCGGTGTATTGACGTGAATGGACAATATTTTGAAAAGATATAATAAAACTAATAACTGGCTAATGTAATCAGTTTTTGATTTTCTAAGAACTTTCAGTTTGACCCTCGTAGGAGAGTAGGCTGGTGGTGGTATAGAACAGCTTGGAGTTAATGTCTTCTGCACATGTGGCTTCCCTGGCAAATGTAACACCATTATCCCTATCTTATTAAGGCTTAATGTTTTGAAGACCCTTATCTTCACCTTTACTTTCGTAGGTCCTCTACCTCTGCCCAGTTTTCGGGCAATTTATTTTATATAATTGATTCCAGGTCTTCTTCAATATTGTAAATGTGACCACAATGTAAAGAATAGTGATAGCTACTAGTTTTAATTGCACCGTGGGTTTTTAAACCCAATATGTTATTTTTTTCCCTTCTATCACTATTAGTTTGCTTTGTTGTCGCATAATGAAACTATGTAAAGGAGATACCCAGTTTTGGGCCCAGCCGTTACACGAATCAGATATGTACCAAAAAAATCTACTATTTCGCTTAATTAACCCATTTAAATCTTAGCCTCAATTACAATGGCCAAGTGTAGAAAAAAAATGGCCAAGTGTAAAAATTAAACAACTTTTGTAAACCGTTACAGCACTTATAGTATAATTAAAAAATGCTCCATTATTTTAGTTGACTGCCTCGTTGGTCTAGTGGTCGCTAAGCGCGACTGTTGAGAACGCGGTCCTGAGTTCGAATCCCGGGTTGGGCAAAGTGTTACTGGGTTTTTCCATTAGGTAATTCTCAGTGGTAGCACGGAGTCTGAATTTGTGCCCGGTTGGTGGCAATAGGCTCGCCACCTATTACATTAGGACCTAAAAACAACTGGCGAAATGTGGGTGTACTATATGTGCATCATTGCCTACTCCTTCGGGGAATATAGGCGTTATGTTATGTTTATTTTAGTATAATTGTTTTTTAGATACTTAAATCATTGTATAATGAAAAAAATCTGGAATCTAATTACTTTTTAACGTAATCACCATTAAAAAATCATTAAAGGAAATAAATAATCGATTGCAACATCAGACTCAACCTGGATGATAAGAGGAAGAATAAAATCCAGGCATATTAGTAATAGGATGTATTACGTTTATATATTATTTGACAGCTCTTTAAGTGGAAGGGATGCTATAATCCAATATTACTGCACCTTTATCGTTGGAAAAAGAACGGTCGGGTGCTGTGCTCACACCATGAGCATAATATGGTATCTTGGTTGGGCACGGCACCAGGGTAGTCAATTACCTCCTGCACAATTCCTAGATACTGTATTATTATATTATGATAATCCTAACGAAGAAGGTGATTAATAAAACCCTACGTCAATGATACGGTTTTTTATTTTAATAAACCTATTTTTGCAATCTGATGCTATCTCAAATTACAGTAAACTGGTAATTTGAGATAGCATCAAATTCCCTAGTAGTAAATAGAATGTTAAAAATGCAAGCAATTAGTGATGTTAGTGGGCCTTATCTAACAAACATAGTTTTCAGCAATTTACTGAAAAGTAAAATTGATCTGTATTCACCGCTTTTTATGTAAGTACCTAAACCTCATCATTATAGGTTGCAGGCGCTACGGCTCCTGGTATAAGTGTTCTGTGCTACAGGTCGACGCATGTGCGTTCCATATTTACGTAGAAAATAACCTAAAAAATACTTTTTTTATTTAAATATCGCGGTGGCAGAGCCATTGACTGCTGTGCAACATGTAGCGGGTTCGATTCCCGCACGGAACAAATATTTGGATGATCAAATGTAACTGTAGGGCAGTTACAAAAATAAAATAACCTAACATTTAAACATCGATTTTACCAATTTGGCCATTGCTGGGAAACGTGAAAATTGGGCTCGTGAAATCTTCCCAAGAGTTCTTATTTATAGCAAAATTCCAGCCCTGTAACGCTAGGCCCAAGTTTCTATGGAGTTTGGGTTTCTCCTTTACAAATTTGTACCATTTTTCTTTTTTAAATGAGTAACCTCTGGAGTTTCTTGCCGGTTCTTCTCCATTGGAATTACCTTTTGGAACCGTGAAACTAGCATCCTAACGTTTCATAAGCGCCTGTTATAGGTTTATATGAAATAAAAACATTTTGAATTTGAATTTGCTGCGATGGCACTGTCACATGAAGATAAGGTCGCCTAACTAAAACGAAAACTTGGCACTGCAACATTACATACTCGGTAGAATGGATCTTCTACCGAATATGTAATGGTGTTTAGAGACAGACCCAAGACAAGGCTAAAAGTTGTAGTACTCAAGTGTTCGTCCTGGTCAGAGCGAATAGAAAAGCAACAGAGAAAAGTTAAGCGTGGGATTTACAGCCAGGAAGCGAGAAAAAAAGAGAGAAACTATACGTTCATTCAGTATATCCGTGATTATGACTACATCGGCTTTTAGCTTATTGAATTTAATAATTAATATAATATTATAGAGATTGAAAGGTAATGCTTAAGTTGGTGCTTCATAATTGGTGACTACGCCGCAACGACAAAAAATACGAATTTAGCTATGGATAAATCAAAATACAAAATTTTAACAAATGATGATCCGACTTTTTAAAGATCCGATTAGAAGAATACGATTCGATCGATTTTCGGGTTGGATCAAAAAAACATGCGATCCGAACTGCAGATTGATTCAACTCTGTCAAATATCGGATCGCGGTCCAAACATTGTGGTTTGCACACAATGTAATATAGGTACTATGATATTATTGGGCGGTCAATCAAAGTACGATGTGGAACTTTACATTGTTTATGTTGCAAATGTAACCAAAATGTCGGTACTTTACATGTTAATTAGTATTGGCGTTAAGGTTAATGTAAATTCGGTTGCGTTTTTTTTATTTTAAGCCTCCAACTCTTTTATGTTTGAAATAAATGTCATGTATTATTATTTACATGTAGTATTTTCACGCGATTTTTTGGAAATCAATGACGAGTTATTTTTTAAAGGGCGCTAAAGTCTAAAGTAAACTATTACCTGGCTTACATTTATCATATAATATGTATATTATGAAGTCTTGCGATTTTTTGTTCTCTTCGTGTATTTGGGTAGTCAGATGGATCTGCAATTTTTGGTTAAAGGTACTAACCACTGCGCTTTTAAAAGGCCTCAAATAGCATACTTTTTAGCTTAATTTAAGTAACGCAAATGGGGTATGTGTCAATTTCATTAATAATAATCATTTATTTGCTTCGAAGTAGGTACAGTGGCGACCATATCTGGTTAAGCAATCTCACAAAGCAATAGTTTCACGTTAAGTTTGACTTGAGACCTTCTATTTTCAAGCCAATACACATATACAACGACATTGTTTAGCAGTTAAGCGCATTCAGGTAGATGCGTCAACCGGTGAGTTGCGAGTTCTAATCTCACTTAATACTCTTAACTTTTTCCAAGAGCAAAAGTCTACTTTACTGCATTGAATATAATGGTGGTTGTACAAAATATTCACAATATGTTTTGGTTTTAATCATTATAGACGGTATCACTACATTTTCAGTATTATAAACTTAACTGTAATTATCTTAAATTGAGGTTTGGTTTCAACCTTCTTTTCTTCAAGAAAATAAAGACTTAAGCTTTAATCTCAATTAATTCATGGTGATATTACCTGACTGCCTCGTTGGTCTAGTGGTAGCTAAGCGCGACTGCTGAGCACGAGGTCCTGGGTTTAAATCCCGGGTCGGGCAGTGTTATTGGGTTTTTCCATTAGTAACCCGTCACAGTATTTAGTTTGACAAGAGTAATGCACAATATAACTTAAACTTGACCCAGAAAAATGTAGTATACATTGTAAGTTCTGGACCTTGCAGAACTTTTATCCGCAGACAAAATATTTAGTGCAAAAATAACCGAATGTATGTCGTCGATGAAACATTAAAGATCGATGGCGTCGGTTGATGCAGTGCAAAGTAGTTTGTTCTGGGAACACTCGGTACAATCAGTGTGTTTTAGTGTCGCACTACATACGACTCACTAATTCAACGCTACCAGGATTATCTCCAGCCTTTGATTACACTATCTCCAATACAAATATAAGGTCATGTAACTGTGTTACTACATGTTGAAGAAATAAGAATTAAGTAACATTAAACTAATTAGACTTAAATTAAACTAATTTGATAGGCCAGTTTTATTTCAAGTTTTTATATTATTTGTGCGCATAATATGCATGCATTATTCACATTCTAGATACTTTACTATGTACTAGCTGTAGCCCGCGACTTCGTTCGCGTAAATTTCAGGTAAAAACATCAGTAGACTAAATTACTTGAAGTAAGTAAGTCAAAAACACTACTTATCGAAAGGAACTTCAATATCATAGTATTCAAATGATATAATGATAAAGGTATTTTTTTAAATTGTAACGAGGCCAGTCGATTTCCGTGGTAATAATCAGCAAACATTGAGTGACTAACAGGTAAGTTATTGAAACGATTTGTTTGCTTATAGTATAAGGGATACACACTAACAATTCTAAACTTACCTTTTTAAACTATTAGAATGAAAGAAAAAAACGTTTATTGGCATAACAAGAAAAACACAAATATAATTACATAAAACAAAAACAGCATTTTATGCCAAAAAAGCCTGCAGCTCAGCGTAATGCTGGATGGCATAACAATACTAAACAAATAACTATCTGTACTCATATTCAATTAACGGCATATTGCTCTGAAAAATACATTCGTAGTTTAGTCCTCAGCAGACAACATTTACAGAGAGTCAGGACTCGTAACTTGGAAGCAAGCATCGCGCGTCCTACAGTTAACAGTCAGAGTAAGCTGGTTTCAAGGTTAAAGACTGCGGCCTTAAGCCTACCTCTGTGTGTGTTAATGGTGATAGTTCATACGCCTTAGTACAGTAAGCGCTTATACATACTGAATTTAGTAGATATTTGATCCGGCCTCCGACCTATAAGCGGGCCAGATCGGCCCGAAAAGACGGAGCGGGCTGGCGTTCCGCGCGCACCTAACGAAAAAAATCGTGCGGCCATAAGTGATGAGCGCGATCCACCGTGTAGAGGCGGGTTGGAATCTGTTTAGGGATACAGTGTAGCCTACGCAGATCACGCGTCTCTTGACTTTAGGTAGTTAGGAGGCCACCCTGGGGATTTAGCCAGTAAGATTCCGACTTACCCCTCCGTCCGCTCAGAACTGAGAAACTCTATGAGGACTTCCCCGGCAGAAAAAAAGGACTGTGACAATTGTGAGGAATTTAGAATTTATCTGCCTCATTGGTCTAGTGAGTCTCGTCGTGGGTTCCTTTTTCAGGTCGGGCAAAGAGTTATGGGCTTTTCCACTAATTGTTGTCGAAAGCAGTACCGAGTCGGAATTTGTGTCCAGTAAACCATGATTTTAATTCTGCTGACTGATAATGATGATGAATGATAATTTTATAGGCTCACCCTCTGTTACATTGGGACCTACAACATTACTAGCAAAATGTGAGCGTAATGTTTTGTATTGGGCCTACTACCTAATAAAGGCGTGATGGTATGTAGATTTGCCAGCACTACAGATGATAAGAATTTCCTCAATGATGTTTCTCTACAAAAGAATAACTTTGAGGTGCGGTAAGGTCTCAGACTTTCAAAGACAGTCGAAAGGTGTAAAGAGGCTTTTCCTAACGATAAATAAAATATTTTGTTGTGTATATTATGTTGTTTGATTATGTTCCAGTAAATTAAAAAAATATATATTTAAGTACACAAACATGCAAAAAGAAAGTCCTTAGGCTAGGATCGATCTGATTGTTTTGTACTTATAATTCGCACGGCGGTCGATGAATAGCCAGGCTATACTAGTACTGTCACATTACTTAAAATAGACGTTTCTATACATGTCATAATTTACTGCTGAGTTTGTTGTGAACATAGCGAGATGATTTTTCACTTCCGAGGTTTATCTGTAACTAATCTGTAGATTGCCGCTATTAGTTTTTTCGTTTCGTCTTTACTAATTCTGTGGCAAATAATAGACGAAACAAAGTAATAAGGCAAACATTGCGCGCCGGCCCTTAAATAAATTAATATTTATGCAAAGTTACAGAAGATTCTATTGAGTAATTATTACGCCAATCGAAAACATAAGTAAGTACATATATACATACAGGCAGACAACCATTTATTTAACTATTGACAAAATTCATTAAACGATCGACTTTTGTAAGAAAACAGTTTTAATTAATTTAACACATCGATGTTATTTTTTAATTTTGTCTAACGTTTCACATTGTTTTTTAAACACAATCAGGCATTTAAGAGATTTTTTTAAATGACACAATGTAGGTAGGTACTATATTAACTTTTGAATGTTTCAAAGTACCTGAAACAACTGCTGGCGCTGTTCTAAATACATACACAAAAGTAATAATGCACACCTAAACAGACTATGAGTAATTAATACATCTCTTCTTTTTTCGCTGCCCTTATCCCATTTGTTTGATCGACTAAAACTCATTTTTATTTGTGTTTTTAATAATACAAATTTAATGAGACAATGACATTTATTCTTTTGTGTCATCTAATGTATCATCTGGTATAATCATTGTGTCGTGTTGCATGTAGTTGACGGTCCGGATTCGTACGAATCACGAGATTACAATTTCAAACCTAGACAAGTTTCCTTGTGACGTATTATAGGTCTTTACTAACTATAGCACAAAGTTAACGGGCAGTCATAAAAGCATCGTGATGAATTATAAAAAACCTAGAATTGATTGTCTACAATCGCCAAACCGCAGTGAGCAAGGATATTGACCGATGCTCGTTCATTTGCTCCTCTGTATACCTACGAGAGAAGAATCGTTTATACTTCACTGGTCAAGGTGTAGGCTTATACTATTATTTAAAACAATAATCAAGCTAGACTGTAATAATTTCAACTAACGTTTACCGTGTAGGTACGTGTGCTGTCATACCTACTGAGCTGTGCACCTAACACACGTAATGTACAGAAATCTACAAGGAGTATGTATTAACTGATATCAATAGGTACAGAGAATGAATGAAGGATCTAGCACGTATCTGCGAGCCCACGTCTGTCGCAAACAGTAAACAAGGCTCTTCACGGAAACGTAAGCGTCACGCTCACCCGCAAAAAAACACGCTCATTACTCAATTACTAATTCCCCACCACATGAACTTGGAATAGTCGCTAATCACCGCAACACACAAGCGGCGACTTACTGCCACACTATACAATATACTCACGTATTTATAGTTGTAATATTAGGAAGGCGGATGGCAGTGTTTGTGCATATAATAATACATACAATGCTCAGTAGGTAAGAAAATTTATACAAACTACTATTTTGCGTACAACTCAGTATATAATATAAGTTAGTACTTGTCAAAACATACTTACATACAATGACACCTGTACTCCCTAAAGGGGATGACGGAGGTTTTCACCTCAATCAGGTTTCCTTACATCCCACATCCTAGGTGACGAGCCCATACCGCTTTCTGACTCGTGTCCCAGGCTCCAGCAGACGGAAGGCAGTAGCACTTTTGAGTGAAACAAAATAATGTGCAATGATGACCTAATAGGCTAATACACTTCTTTAACTCTGACTAAACAGGCACGGTCATTAAAATAACGTATCGATGTGTACATAATTATCTTTTCACCTTATGGATTTGATACTAAGTTATTTTTTAGAGTTCCGTACCTCAACAAGAAATAATGGAACCCTTATAGGATCACTCTGTTGTCCATCTGTCTGTCAACCCAGTTTTTTCAAGAACTCGTGAAGGTATACAGTTGAAATTAATATCAAATACTGGGGTCTGCTGTTCCTTAAAGCCGTAAAATTATGAAACATCTTAGCCGACACAATCAAAAGAGCAATTATGCTTTTTTCAAACTTAAAACCTATAGGGTACTTTATATTATTAAGTCTTTACGGAACCCTCGGTACGCGAGTCCAACTGGCACCTTGACCGGTATTTTAATCATATCTATATAGATTATAGATGGCACTACAGCCCATTTCGTGGGCGCCAGTGTGCTAACGATAGTTGAGACGTTCCTCTTCATCATTGGTCATGAGCTGAGGGTTATCATACGAACGACGGGAGCAGCGAGCAACAGTTGCTTCTAAAGCACAGCCTTCAAGAAAATAAAATAATCTTTAGGGTATGATAAACTATACTTGTGAAGATACTATTCAATCTTCTAATGTTCCTCAACCAACCGGTTCAATTTTTTTTAATTATTTAGATAAAGAATGTTTGTTATGATTCTTCGCGACTTTGGGACATTGAATAGTTTAAGCTTTCTAGAGCGATTGTAATTATTTGGGCCATAAAGTTGACAGTTTGACACAGCTCCGCATGCAAGTCCTGCGCATGAGTAAAACCATGGATAATTTTATTATAAGCCATAGTAATTTGGGCAATTCCTCGCGTTACCTTTAGTGAATTAAAATTTAAATATCCCAAAAGAAACTTAGTCGAATAATATCCAGATACGCGCTTATAAAAATATCTAAGAAAGGCTTTCTCGATTTTTTGCAGCATGAGTGTAAAAATTACTTCATGAGAGTTCCATAGACAGGCACTGGTTTCGAGCTTGCTTCCAACTAGGGAATTAAACAGAAATCTAAGGTGCAAATCTTATGTTAAATTAGTTAAATTAGTATTCACAGAGATTTTATTGCGGAACAAATGTTGCTTATTAAACAAATAGATGTCAACTTGCCTTTTAATTTCTTTGTATAAAATATGTTTGAATATTTAAGCAGGAGCTGATAATATGGCTATACTGACTTGACTTGTGTCTTCGGTATCAGCGTGACTCGTTTCTAGTTTCCATTGTGTGGGATACCTAAATTGTGAAGTATAAGTAATATCGCCATTTCTATCAAACTAATGTCACAAACATAACACGTTGGAGTGAGGGAGATAAATATATATTATCATACTTTACGTCGTGTTTGTCGCGTTTCGTCGTGCAAAAACACAAGTTCGCACTTGGTCGCATCTTGTCGCAGACTGTTTAAAGCGACATCGTAGGACACGAATGAATTCAATAACTATTTGATAACGTCGCATCGCATCGCGTTGCTTTATATCGCTCATCTAGGAGAACGCCTTACCTATCTTATAAAATCAGATAATTTTTGAACAACCCTTACGTTACGCTATTCCATTAGGTAATTCTCAGTAGCAGCACGGAGTCTGGAATTGTACCCGGTTGATGGCAATAGGCTCGCCCCATATTATATTGGGTCCTATTAAATAATGATGTGACGTGACGTTATGTCATCAGTAATGAGCTTGTGATTCATGGCAACTAATTGTACATGAAATGTTTTAGATGGGATTATAGTGACATATCTATTTCCTAACATGAAACAATTAAAAAATCAGAACAAAAATTGGTTAGTAAGGTTTTCATGTGTCGTAGATTTAATAGACTTTCACATTTGCTTAGAGAAATCTTAGACTAATACATAGGTTGGTTTATAAACACCGACAAGAACCTTACTAGTTAGATAACTCTGAGATAAACGTGTGCTTTGTACTTAGATCTGTCTTGGACAGGTATAAGACCGAGACATCGTAGTTAAGTCGCTAGCGTCACTCATATGTCGGGGCCCGGGATGTACGTTGTATGCAGTAGAACGTTTACACGGCGTGTGCGTTGTTTATGTAGATGGCATGTGTGGTGGCGACGCGGACGGACGCGGCGCGCAAGTGGTACAATTAGCCGTGCGGCGGAGTCAAGTGAAGGCAATCAGAGCACACTTGACGGTCTGACCAGGCGACACGCTTGTCGCAGCCTGTGTTGACCGTTGACACTTCTATCAGTTAAACCGTCACCTGCTATTATACAACTGACTGAACCAATGCACGGCGTACAACTTGCCCAGTCTGTAGATATAATAGATATTGTAAACCAAGTAGTACTGAGGTAGATATGGTGTGGTCTCTAGATTTTTCTGTAATAACCTTAATATCTTCGCATTATACACAACAGTAGCTTTTGTAATATTTCGTAGAAACCAATTAGGAGCAAAGCTTCCACTGGGGATTTCATCCGCGGGTTAATCACACACACACAGCGTCTTTTTTGGATTCAAAGAAACTTAGGGTTACCTAGGGTTCAAGGTATCTAAATCAATCGTGAAGAGATAACAAACAATCGGCCTATAGTTAGAAATTATTTCTTCGTTTTCTTTCTTGTGAAGTGGTTTAACAATGGGCATTTTATTTTTTTCTGGAAATACTTCTTGACTATACATATATTATAGGTACCTACATAGATTCAATGTGGCTAAGATGGTTACATATAAGGCTACCAACTAATTTTACAATTTCAGTCATAGCCTTCGCTATTGGTATTTAGATTTTTGATAATGCTTAAGATATATTGGGGCATACAAGGGGCATAAACATCGAATATTTTTTATTGAGTATAGCAGTAACAGGTTGTGTGCATGATATGGGAAGCGGTTGGATTTTATCCATGTAATAACCATTGAAACTCTTTGCTATCAGTGTAGGGTCAGTTATGGTTTGATCATTCAATGTTATTTTTTGTATCGTTTCCTTTGGTATATTCAGTTTATTATTATTAATAATTTGCCATGTAGATTTAATTTTATTATCAGAAGTATTATTCTATATTTTGGGACTTTTAGTTAGATAATTTTTTTTTAAACTAGGTACTTGGAATAATTACTTCTTCTTCCCTGCTAGTATGATGTGGTTTTATCCCAGTAGCCCATAACAGTTGGCATTTTTCTACTGCAAATTCGTATACCTTTCGAGAACCATTTGGGGGTTTTGGTAGCTCGGATTGTAATTAGTTTTATTGGAAACCAAAGTTTATGAATAAGATAAAATTGATCAAAAAATAGATTGAACGCAGTATTGGGATCGTCAGTATCATATATTTCAGAAAACGTTAAATTACTTATGTATTTTTTTAAACTTTTCTACATTCTCGGGCGAGTAATCTGTCTGCTCTTTACGCCATTTATTTAAAAATATGTTAAGTACAAATTGTAGTGGTTTATACTCAGACAAGTACTATTGTATCAGCTATTACACCTATATTTCCTGTAAGAAAAGGCAAAGGCGTGCTGTTAATGAACTCCGAACTGAAAATACTTTGACAGGTAGTATCGGTCCTCCTATGTATCAGGCGGCAATAGGCTTGCCCCCTGTTACATAAAGGGTTACAAATTTGACTCAGTACTGCAAAAAGGAAAAATACATTTGGAATTCAAAATGTCAGTTGCATATAGATAAGCTAGGTTTATATAGGCAAGGTCTAAAAATGTATATATACAGTGCGTATGTAAAACAACCTCCCCTGGTTAAATGTTTTTAACTTAGTCATATATCGAAGGAGGGGGATTCACAGAGCGCGGTATAGTGTGACGTCATGCAGGTGAGTGATAACACGCGATAGTACGATAAGCACGCCTCTCCACCGCGCACTGCCGCAAGTAGGTCGATGTAATCACCACACTACGTCAACACGCGGAAACAACAAACGGCCACAAACCGGTATAGTTAGTCATTTGTACATTAATCACTTACATAAGAAAGAAACATGGCGCCTACTGCACACCACGCACCAATACGTACATACCTATGTGAGCATTCACTTACCTACTCATTTAAACAAACCAACATGTCTGACCCAGAATCACACTAAAAAACACATTTGACAAACTACGTCATTGTACACTCTATAACGAATCAACCATGGTTACACAGAATACGAGCTTGTGTTTAGTGTAAGTGTTGTGTAGTCAGTGAACGGCGCGCTAGTGTACAAAACATGGACACACACCTGCAGAAACACGAGACTGTGTCGTCGATATCGAGCGGCAGCACCGGCGGCGCAGGGTTCGGCGCCGGTGACGGAGGTACGCTGCGATACTTGACGTGCAGTACACGGCGAGCTGCGCGCGCGCCGCTGCGCCGTAGGATGCCCACCGGCCAGCGCGCGCTAGCCCGCCCCGGGCTTTCCTCATCTCCGCCGCCCGCCTCGCTCATCCTGCGTACCCACGCTTTCACCACCATGCACCCCACCTCACTTGCCACCGGAACCACTGACACCACGGACACTATCGAGCAGCGTATTGACAGCGCCTGTGCGCGGAGAGAAGATCCGACACTCGACACTACGAGGGACGCAATCAAGGGAGTTGGTTGCAAAAAAACGGCGTTCACGTTTACGCGCCGCGGGCGACTGACGGCAGTGCCGGCCGCGGCGAGAGGACGCGCCGGCGCCGCGCGGTGACATCACGCCTTATCAGCACACCTGTGAGCGCGGGGACGGCCGCCGCCACGAGACACCCACCAAACAACAATCATGTTTACACTGCACAATGCACGCCAACTGTAAACATGCTCCCCAACTTATGTTGTAGCTAATCTTTCGGCATTCACGCTGCTAACGTCGCGCCCCGTGCGTCTGCCGTAAGTCGCGTCGTTGTATGTACATGTATTGTGCTTATCTCAATATCCTGTGTCCTCCTAATTCCAATACATATAATACATAATTTATTAGTTTACTGTATCTATAACAATTACGGGAAGTTCTCCGCTTTTGCAATTCATATAGGATGAGTTTCTCCCATATAGGCTTTATTATCGGTCGATAATGCCGGATGCGTTATTGCGATCATGCTTGCCGATTCCTTATACACAACTGCGTTTTTATCGTCTGATATTTCTATTTCGTTTTCGTGTTTTAGCAAGTTTTTACAGCAGAATTTTTTGACGGGCAGATTATGGGCCAGCTATATGCACGCATTATTCTATTAGTAGTATCTGTACTACCCTAGCTTAATTAGATTTTTATTAAATTATTTTCCTTCGTTTTTGCGTCTTCGTCTGTCATCTCCCATAGTTACTGCTATCTATATCTAATACCCTGGCGTTAGTGCTTAAAAGTCTTCCTCTAATGATAAATGAATATCCATATTATAGATTTTTAGAACACTCAGTAACTGTCGGGAAAACCAAATATTGTCCTTGACTACTAGTAGTTCTATACTATAGATCTCGCAGCTGTTGTGGGATCGCATGAGTCTCAATACTAAGAACCCATATCAGAATATCACAAGACGGAGGAACGCGAGCATCCTTCTTCTACCGTCGTGTATAACTTCGTAGCCGTCCTAATACATAATGCTTCTAAATAATACTAAAAACAGATATCGCAATAACGCCTCCAGTGTTATAGACCAAACCGATGATAACGCGCCTATGTGGGAGAGCCTTAAAGAGATCATGAGTGGCACGCGTACTTATACTTCTGAGAAGAAGATGTATTGACGATCAAAAAGTACTATTCTATTTATATATATCATACCGTTTCTTATCTTGTAGAAACAGGATACCTTTCCTTTGCTTTCGAAAAACACTACTTTTGTCTAAGTATTTAAGAATACCTACTGAGAAGTTGTTTTTGCCGCATATAACTCTGGTATGTCAATATATTATATTATTATTTACATAACTTCGAAGAGTTAAAGTAACAGTTTCATAAAAGTGGGGGGTAGAATTTCGATTATCCGGAACATAACACTCATCATCATTAACCGGTAGACGTCTACTATTTTGAACAAAGGCCTCCCCTTTAAAACTGCCATTGAACCACAAATTGCCATTTGGATCCACCGGTTACCAGCAACTCTGACGGTACCGTCGGCCCATCTGGTAGGACATAACACAGGGATATGAAACAGCTCGTATTGCCGATTATTCTTTACTGTGCGAAGCTAAGTTACGAGTTTATTTCCATCTTGGACTTCACTAGTTGTATAAGGTTATTTTTTGTTTAGACTACCTATGTATATTATAACACCTTCCAAATGCCTTCCACCTGGTAATGATCTTCCTGGATAACCTGGAAATCTTTAAACCGACTTGGAACTCAAGTTGGTCGAAGCAAACTAAACCTCTACAAGTGGGGCTACACAGAAAACTCTGACCTTCAGTGCAAATTCGGCGTGTCTTCACACCCCATGCCCACCTCCATATTGTTCTGCTTGCCCTGTGACCTGCACGCTCGAGGCGGTAATGTCGGCTTCTGACAACGCCGTTCGGGCAGCGGAGATTTGGGCCGTTAAAATTTAATTTGCCATCGTTCGCATCGTATCACTAAGAGTGTGTATTGTAGGGGTAAAGATAATGTAAGTTGCCGCCAACTTATAATATGATACTTATTTCTAAGAAGGTTACAATAATCATGATTCCATAATGAGATTCACCGCCTGAAGCCTTAAATGTTGCATTTAAGTGATTCGAACGACAGGATGAATCAGATCTTATATACTAACGCAAACCCCTGGCGCGGTAACTATAATATATTGCTGTGGAATGATTTGTTGGTGTGAATAGCATACGCTAAATCTAAAAGTAAGAGGCAACATAAAAAGTTTGAATGTCATGCAAATGTTTATGACATGTAATATTACACTGAGTGTCTGAATGCCAATGCTGCTGTGCTATTGTTACATTGTCTGCCACAACACATATAAAACAATTAACAACAACAGAGTAAAGTGGATGTGTAACTTTTACATGTTTATTTCACTTTTTATTCTCCACCTATCTGAAATAATGTATATTACGCATATCTACCTATAAGTTATAAATAACACTTAAATATTAATCATTGTATAGTTTAGTAAAATAGTCAAAGATGCCAATGACAATTGGGTATAAACACTTTCAGAGAGCTTACAAAGTTACAACTATAAAAGAATTCAGTGATGAATAAAGAACATCAAAAAGTCTTTAATGTCTCTTCTATACCAATGTTGTTTTTAGTAACATGATATTAGATGGTCATATTGTGGAGTGAGTGTACAGAGTGAGTTGTGTTACTGTTTGCGGAGTGACCAACCCAAACTTTATGGTGAGGAGAAAAATAGTAAACAAGTGTCAAGGACAATTTTGCTTGAAATAAAAACTGTATCATTTTACCTATTATGTAACTTAATAAATCAGCTTCCATAGTTGGGAACTTAGAATACAGACCAAATACTTCTATTCTGGTTAGGTTAGGAATTGAACAATTCTGAGAGAGACATTATGGCAAATTATGATTTAGATTAATTCATATTTTCAAGTATTTTAAACAAATTATTAAATTGAGACGTTGGTCAAGTGGTCGATATTGTTCTGTTATTACTAGAGATGGGAATATATGCATTTGGATAACCCATTTTTATCAAACATATAAGCATATTTTGTCCAATCACTACTAATGATGCATATTTTCACTATACCTATCTACAATGTGTTTTGATAGCCATCAACATAAATAACTGTGAAGTGAAAAGTATGATATAAACTTTATTACAAGAAAAAAATGTTACATTGCTGATATACCAACACCAAAAAACCATTTATAGAACTTATAAAAAAATGATGATTGGAATCAAAATTACTACTGGAAATTTAGAGCTTGTTTGCAAATATATTTATGTCTTAACTTTTTCTCTCTATAAGTTTGAAAGATTTTGAAATAACAAAACAAAATTATTTTTTTAATATACTTAGGTAATGTTGCATATTATTTTCACCTATTTTGCCAACTTTCATGCATATTTCATAAATTTTTCAATGCATAAATAAAGCTTTATTTATATTAAGAGCAAGAATCAATGTTTGTATGTGTCTTACTCTACATGAGAAAAGGTCTTTGCCTGCCATTGAATAATAATTATGAGCTGATATTTTCTGTTATAATATATAATCTTCAGATGTCATAGAACAGTTTAGGCACTTTATTCATCTCACTAGTAGGTAAACTGAATGAGAATGATGTTCTGTTGAAATCCACATACAACAAATATGTTTTAATAGTGCATACCATCATACCACTATCAGCACCACGGAATATTTTGATACTAGGTAATACATCAATGTTTACATCCTAATCATGTAAGAATAGAATACAATCAGAACAATTGTATTCAAGAATGTATATTAAATTAACATTAATGTGATATGTAGATCATATTGTAATAAAATATGGCATACTTATATGGCTATAAAAGCTCGACCAAAAAGAAATAATACCTTGTTTGGATGGATCACTGTAAGGAGTCAGGATTGTTACTTTCCTACCATCCCTGATAAAACACAATAGTTATTGAATTGTGTGATGCAGACAATATTGAGAACATGACCTTTTTATTCCTTAAGAGCTTATTTTCTGCCACTTATGTCTTGGAGTTTGTTTATTTAATACAGACTTGTTATGCTAACATTGAATTGCTGTCTAATAAACAGCTTAGTGTTGAAAATGACAAGTAGCTGGCAATTGTCGAATTTAAGAGCTACAGAAAGTTGTCATAGAATAACACTGTAAGGATTGGAGAACAACAAGTCGTGCATTGTGAGATTTAGTTCGTGTGAACAATGGCGTGCGGCCACTCACCCCATGAACCAGTCGACAGTGTCGCGCAGGTACTCCGGTAGTCGCTCCAGCTTGACGGATTTTCTCCGACTTGCTTCTCAACAAAAAAATAACAGCACTTCAGTGAGAAATTGTCTCGATAAATCCGCGCCTTAGCCGCACAGGCTCACAAATTGTCCCATCACACTCCGCAAAGATAACCGACAGATTGAAGCTAACTGTACTCTATTAACAAGTTGAAAATGTAATGTTAAGTAGAGCGTGTCGTCGTCGTCATAAAACCCTATCATTGAAAATTTTCACTACAACGATCTAAGCAGCTGAGCCATAATCGCCATGTTGCGCAACTGAAACATTTTATTTTTAGAAATAATGAATAACCAAACCGTTGTTGTTTAATTATGCTAGTTTAAATAATAATTCATTGTTGCTCAAGTAACATAAATGAATTATACAATCGGAAACACTTTAACTATGAACATCGCTAGACATCGAACAAACAGAAACAACACAATCATTTGTATAATTTTGGTATTTATTATATATATTTAGTGGCAACACTTTAAGTTCTGTCACCTACCAACTAAAGGCAAGTTCAGTTATGTTTTTTTCACAAAAAAACATTAATATTAGTCTATACAAGAAGATTGACGTCAAGAAACGGCAAAACAAAAATCTTGCTAAACTTAAAAAAAAAATTTGTTCAGATCAAAAATTCTCAATAAGTCAGAAAAATCTTATAACTCGGAAACTGAAATATTGCAGAACATACATGGGAAAAATTCGAACCCCTCACGACACGGAAGATCAAAATTTTTTGTTAACGTCAAAGTTACAGCCCTTGTACATGTTGGCTTACCGAAAACCAGGTGCGGTCAAAACCAACATAATAGACGAAATAACTTATTATGCCGTATGCATGATAAAATGTCTAAAAAAAGAAATTAAATTACTCGACAAATTTTAAGAATTTTTTCCACGTTGCTTTCTTTGAAGGTCAATTTTAGCCAAAGTAGCCACGAAGTATTAAGATTTAAATGATTTATGAAAGTTGAGGGTCTAGCACATTTTTTATACCTACTTAGATACTATGAAACCATCTGTTGAGATTGTTAATTTAAAGATGAATATTTCAGTCATTATTCACTGAACACAAGTGTCACACTTTAGACGAATATTTTAATATCTTCTATCAAAGTTACGAAACTGATTATTTTGTGCATGAAAGTACAACTTATGAAGATTTAGTGGGAAAACGAAAATCTTGAAAAAGCCTTCTACTTTAAAATTAATAACACACTTTAAGTTGGTCAGGTTGAAAATTCTCAAAAAAGTCAGAACACAATCAATAACTTGGAAACTACGAAATATCGCGAAACATATAATTATATGGGAGTATACGAATACGCCACAACACGAGGGACACCAAGTTTTTATTTCTTAACGTCAATCGATTGGCCACCCAGTATATTAGTTACTATTTAAAATAAGTTTATCTTGCTGCTTTAATTAACTTTAATTATTATTTTGTGTTAATTTCATACCTGTTAATATACCTGCTAACAGGATAATAATACTACAAAATTAAGTACTGAAAAGTATTATTTTCTGACTCCGTTGACTCTTTCGTTATACCCAAGTGGATTCGAACCAAATTCGATGCCTAAAATAGAACAGTCTGTTATAATATATCCTCTTCTACAGACTCTGTACTAACTACAAATCAGATGCATCATCCACAATCCTTGGTAATGACTATTGAGGCTGTAAAATGCAAGAACATATTCTACCTTCCACAAAAGTGCTGGGGTAGGTATTCTTAACCGACTTCAAAAAAGGTGGAGGTTTACAATTCGTCGGAATCTTTTTTTTTATGTATGTCCCCCGATTTCTCGAAGACGCCTCGACCGATTTAAGAAATTCATTTTGTAATCGATAGAGTATACTCTCCAGGTGGTCCCATTGTCACCAAGTTAGGATCTGATGATGAACTTCAGAGATATGGAACGGAACCATAATTATAGTAGAGGGGTCGTAACAAGTAATATTGCTTTATTTATACGTGTAGTTAATGACTGACCACTAACAAGGGGGAGGGGGTGCTTTGACCACACCCCCTACCACTTTCTCAGATTAAATTTATCGTGTGAGTCTTACAAAGCTTTCGGGGGAATGAATCCTAGGCACCACTAAAAAGTGTGAAATATTTTTTTTATAAAAAAATATAAGCCGCTTTCAAAAAACACGCAACTTAAGTGTTAAATAATATTTTATTCACTTCACTTTACATACATCAAGTTGAAGTCGGTGCCAAATACTACGCCTTCGTTTTGTTAATAGTGTTAGAGCATTTTCTTAAATAGGTTCGTTTTTGTCTGAATTAGTTATTGGATTTGGCACCGACTTTAACTTGGTGTGTATAAAGTGAATTGAATACAATATTATTTAACACGTTTAAATTGCGTGTTTTTTGAAGGAGGTTTTTATTATTAATTTTTTTTAGCATTGAGAGGTAGTGGCAGTGGTACAAGATTCGCTCCGCTCTTCTTGGGTTAAGGGAATTGGTTCAAACTTTTGTGTTGATAATTGTTAGTTCTAAACACTATAGGTACATCATCATCATCATCATCATCAGCCGGAAGACGTCCACTGCTGGACAAAGGCCTCCCCCTTAGAACGCCTGTAGGTACATGCTAGTTTATTATTAAGCATAGATAAATGAGTATTAAGCTCTCAAACACAGCATACTGATAAAATAAGTTATGGATTTATGATGACGATGAGTGTTATCTTGTGGGATCGGTTTGCTTTCTAGTTCTTTATTCGAATAATTATTGTACATTGCCTAAAATATATATATATCCTTTTTCTAGACGTTGGCAGCACTATTTTTGTCGTCATGACATTTAGAAAATATACTATAAAGTCAATTGTCACTAAATAGTAACCTTAAATTATTGAGCGCTATTTAATTCGGATTTTGAAATCGTAAGAAAAAGCCATGTTTCGTTTACCGTACGGAGAAAGAGTTGACCCTACGGAAGAAAAACGCCAAGCGCGTGAAAACACCATCAGCAGCGTGATTACTTTTGCCGTGCTTTGTGCTGCTATCAGAGTAGGTGAGTGAAACTAACTACACGTTTCGTGAGCAGCTAGTTATATTGATCATATATAGGTAATTGTTTATTATTTATGTATTTAACAAAACCTTAAAACTATCAATAAATAAATAGGTTTCTATTGCCTTAAAGTTATAGAGAAAAATCGCAAATATTATGGAAAGAAAAAAGAAATAATTTATTTGTTAGAATATACGTATTACAATTTAGTTGTATAGTTTTATATATTCTACCAGTTCTGTAGTACAAGTATTTAAATATCTATTATTTACTTTTTTAAACTCTTATCACTCAGGTAGTCATTTATAGAATAGTAAGTAATATAATTATGTCTAATAGTAAGTCGAATAATCTAAGTTTGAACATTACTTTAATTCGTTTTTGTTGTTTTGGCCCAAAATTTACGTATTACCTTCGCTCTTCCCAACTCTGGAAGCGAACCTTTTGGAAAAGATTGACCAAATTATACGGAACACCCTTACAGTATTCTTAATGTGGCTTTAGACGACCAAGCGTGGTTTCAAACCACTTTACCAATTAGATAAGGTGGTTTGGGTGTCTGTAAAGTTAGCAGTTTAAGTTTATCAGCTTTCCTGTCATTGGTCCAGAGTACTGAAAAATTAACTAGAAATATTCTAGCCACTTCGATGGTTGATTTTGAGGTACTGTGCATGACTGAGGCAGTGAATGCTTCCCCAACTCCAGTGGAATGAGTCGCTCTGTAGGTTGACACGGAAACAATTAATTAATACGTCAATCAACACTACAGAGCGTGCCCGTTTGCTGGCTGTGGTTGAATGGGAGTCGGGTCTCTAGTTGTAAGCACTTCCGTCGTCCAGCATAGGAACGATGTTGGACGACAATACGTTTCGAATTGCCACCAGCTTACGTTTAGGTGCACCCTGTGTTGCTCCTCACCGGTGTCACTGTGGTGAAGCTGTTGACAGCCTCGGGCGCCATGGCCTATCCTGCGCCAGGAGCGCTGGTCGCATACCGCGGCACGCGAATTTAAACGACATTCGTCGTGCTCTCGTCACCGCCGGCGTCCCAGCTATATTAGAACCGAATGGCTTGGTACGGGACGATGGAAAGAGACCAGACGGTATGTCTTTGATGCCATGGAAATTGGGTAGGCCTTTGGTGTGGGATGCAACATTTGTGTCGACACCCTTGCGCCGTCTCATGTTTCCAGCACAGCAGTTTGCTTTGGCGTTGCTTCTGCAGCTGCGGAGACCCTCAAGCGGCGAAAATATAATAACCTTATAGGTCTTTATATTTTTAAGCCGTTTGGAGTCGAAACACTCGGGTCATGGGGTCCGACTGCCGTCTCCTTTTTAGAGACCTATCTAAACGGTTGGTTGACGCTTCACGTGACCTAAAGGCTGGCTTGTTTTTCGGCCAAGGAATTAGCATTGCCATGCACCGTGGCAATGCCGCCAGCCTTTTGGGCTCCCTACCAGTTGACAGCGATGAGGAGGAATACTTTGATGCATAATTTTTAGTTTTAATTTTTTCTTTTGTGTTTATTTATTTTTAACTAATGTAAATAACCTTGTAAATAAATATGTTACCATACTTAGATTGAAATTAAATGCAAATGAAATTGAGTTTAAACATATGCACATTTTATTGTAGATTGTGGTAAGGTAGCAAAATAACAACTGACTTTTTGGACATCGACATGGTACTTATCCGAGCTAGCAAATTAGGATGCACAGTAATACATCTCTATCTAGCGGTCTAGCCCCATGTATTAAAGATATGTTTAAGCCTATAAACTTTAGAAGTTAGATTGATATTTAATTTAAAACTTTAACTTCAGTGGCATTCGGTTATGAGATGGTGAAAATGATTAAAGAAGCTAGGGCAGCTTAATGTAAGGCGTCTTGTGATAATTAAAAATCTAATTCAAGTTTGTTCAAAGAGGTGGGTCGTAACTAGTTATAACCTTGTATATTAGTATACTTATTTCTCTCAACTAACTTGGTTTGTGATAATTACTTTTTCAGCACCACTAATACTGGAACACAGCGGGCTTCAACCATAAGGGCGGGCATCCCCGGCATTTGCGACAATGTGAAGATAACCATTTTACAGTTGATTTAGTTAGTTATCTGGCTGCATGGTCTTTTAATAACACAATGTTGTTGAATTAAAATTTTAATTTCAAGTGCTCTTTTATTTCATAATGAAAGAATAACCTTAATATTTAAATAATTCTTATGTATTTGTTGTGTAAATGAAACTCATCACTGTTTTTGTAATAAATTACACTGAAGTTTATTTTTCATCTGAATACATATTGACCAATGTTACTTATTTAATCTTGCATTTGCATCATCAGTTCACAACTTTATTACAACTCACTCGACATACATTTCTTATGCCCAAAGGCAGTTTTTTTTTTGTTTTATTTATCTAGTTACAAAATTCTAAAATTTGATAATACAATGAAATTTAAGCATTCTTACAGTTATCACTAAGTCCATTTAGCATTGAAAATAAATGATCATGATATTAATAATAAAAATTGATTTAAGTTTTTCATATATATATATTTTTTTACAATTTCAACTAAAACACGCTCACTGCAGGAAGGGGCAGATCGGGGTGCAATCATACGTCCAAACGAACACTATACATTGTATACATTTGTAAAAAGTATCAAAATCGAGTAAAAGGCCTACAAAAAATTATCTCGAGATACTAATATTCGTTTACGTAGTAACCTAAAAATTGTCCTATTTAACACTGGAATCGCCGACGGCGGCAAGGACGCGCGGCGCGCGGCGCGTCTAGCGTTAAAGGGTAACAAACGTAGGTATTTCAACTATTTGGCTTAATTATATTTATATAAATGAGATGAGCGCGAAATAAAAGCGGTGCGGCTCTGAACCGGCGCAGAGTGCGGAGAGCTCCGCCTAGTCCTCCGCCTCCTCGTCCTCGGACTCCTGCTGCTGCAGCCACGTCAGCCACGTGTTTACCTGCAAGGCCACAACACATTCACAGAATATTTTTTTTTTTTTTTTTTTAAAAACGTTGCCCCACACTAGGATTTTCTCCTGTGTCGTGGGTGCGTTTTACAAACATGAAATATCACATACACAAACACCCAGACTCGGGACAAACATCTATGGTTCGCACAAAGTTTTGCCCCGTGCGGGAATCGAACCCGCAACCCTTAGCGCAGCAGTCCAATCGCTTAGCCACTGCGCCAATCAGGTCGTCGAATATACCATTAATTATGATGTTATTGCTATGCTTTTCAAGTTTGTATCTATAGATGTCAGGAGATGAAGTTACGTAGCGACAATTCAGTCAACGCCAAATAATCCCAAATCCAATCAACTCAAAGCTACATGCGTGTAATAGGAAATACGAACTCAAAAGTGCTGCTGCGGTAGCTGATGTTACAAGGAGTAACTAAAGCTACTTTAATATTGAAAATATTTCCACGAGAAAAATAAAACCCATACTGTTAACAAAATCTGATTCAAACAGGTAAATGAAAACTCAGTAATTAACGCGAACACAAGTTTTCTTGTAAGTCTGCTTGCGACCATAGCCGATGCAACTCTGTCGAAATGTCAAGCCAAAATGCAACGCGGCAGTATTAGCAGGTATTTCTTTGTGAAATACCTAATAATAAATTAATGTCTCAATTTCTATTACTTTTATTAAGCAGATTTACCTATTTCAATCAGATTTTTCCCTAAATATTGTCAAAATCCAACGCACAGACTGATCGGTAGGACTAGTCTTCAAACCGCTATGTGAATTTGATCGGCGCGAACAATCGGTTCGACTGCCAGTAGCGTCGGGTATGACAGAGTGAGTGCGGCGGGGGGATTACCTGGAACAGTGCCTCGCCCTTGCCAGGGTAGGCGTCGGTGACATCTTCGCGCCAGCGCAGGAAGGCGTCCTCTTCGCACACCTCCAGGTTGTACAGGTACATGAACCAGCGCAGCAGCATGCCTGCGCACAACACGGGTCAGTAACAGCGGGTGTGGGTGGGGGTGGGGGCGGGCTGCGGGCGGCAGGCTACGCACCTTTGGGGTAGCGGTGGTGGTGCGCGTGCACCTGCACGGCGTAGACGGCGGCCAGCTGCAGCTCGGGCTGCCCCTCCAGCAGCGCGGTCAGCAGCGGCGCGTAGGCCTCGAGCAGCGCCTTCTCGCGCTCCAGCGCCGCCTTGTCGGCGCCGGCCGCGCCCGCGCCCGCGGCGCCGGTCACGTGCTCGGCCACCAGCGCCACCAGCGCCGACACGAAGGCGCCGTTCTGCCGCACCGCCGGCTCCACGTTCGCCTGCGAACCGCGCACGGACACCCGTTAGTGTTCGATTACTATGAACGTATTCCTATAGAACCTCTAGCATGTTTTCATTATCGAGTAAAATTTTAAAAAAGGAAACCATTTTTAGTATTATATGTATATATATTCAAAAGATATAGTACATAGAATTGGTAAACATGCAACCCAATCCACTGTCCACAAATTGTTAAATGATTAAAAAAGGAAGTTTTTTTTACAACTATGTTGGTGGTTAACAATACAAAAGTAGTGCTTTTAAATTGTCAGTAGTATAGGGTCCACAGCTTTTCCAGGTCTAAAAAACTGTAAATTATGTCTCAACAATAAGGCTTTCTCTCTTTAAGAGGTTTGAGTATGAAAAACAGTCTCAGGGTCAGAGCGGATCGATCCTTTTTTTTTGTCATGTTTAACCATGTATGCACCTTATAGTGATAGTTCTAAAATTTACTTTTGAGTATCTTAATATAACCGTCTTCTCTGCGTTCCTCTCGGTCAACACTGACTATTTGACTTTCGACTGACTCGTTGATGTAATACCCGCAAAGCGCAGACACCGAGTGACGATGTTTTCAGAACCCTCTTGTTGTTGTTCTATGACAACATACACTGCTAATAACTTTTTTACGCGCAGTGTTAGCACTTACAATACGGAATTTAAAGAAGACATGTTTAATACCTGATAGGATGTGTATAAATCTAAAATTAAAATCAAATACATTAGTGTCCAAAGTAAAATAACTGTGCTTTCAAATCCTTATTTGTACATTTTATTGTCTTTTAATTTTGTTCCTCTTTGAAATGCATTATATTATAATATTAATGCTATGGAACTCTAAGTCTGTACGTATCTAATTGTACTGTAATCATTGGATGTAAGAGACTGTTTGCTTCGTAAATAAAAGTGAAAAAAAGCATTGTAAATTTGTTAAGCGTTACTTTTAACCTTACTTTAGTAGTAAAACTCGGCAAAATGCAAAGTACTTCACTGACTACACTGGCAGAGTATTTTATTTTAAATCCTTAACGTAATTTCTTTGATTAAGACTTTTGGTGTCATTGCCCATGCTAAGCTTAAATCTTCAATAATCTTTAATTATCTATAATATTACTTGACTAGTACACCAAAAATAAGTTAAATGAACATTCGTCTGGAAGAAGTGGCATTAGCGTAAATTTTCTTGTTATCAGAGGCGAAACAAAAGAGGCACCTTGATCCACCGGTACAGCGCGTGCGGCGCGGGCTCGGCGGCCAGCTGGCGGGCCAGCTGCGCCTGCACGCGCAGCTGCGGCACCAGCGCCGCCAGCCCGCGCGCCTCCAGCGCCTCCAGCGCGTCCGCCGCCGAGCCGCCGCCGCCGGCCACGTAGGCGCACACGTTGAGCTTGCTCTCCTCGTACAGCGCCGTGAGCCGCTCCACGCCCACCAGCTCCAGCAGCGCCTGCAGCAGCTCCAGCAGCAGCGGGTGCGGCGCGCCCGCCTCGCACCAGCCGCCCACGTCGGCCAGCGCCAGCAGCTTCAGGTCCACGGCGTGCGCCAGCAGGCGCGGCAGGCGCGCGTGCGGCTGCGCGGCCAGCGCCAGCGCGCGCAGGGCGTCGGCCTGCGGCGAGCGCTTGATGGCGCGCACCACGCGCACCGCGGCCCGCAGCGCCGCCGCGTCGCCGCGCGGGCCGTGCAGCGCGTGCTCCAGCACGGCGGCGATGGCGCGCCGCAGCACCTTGTCGGGCGGCTGCAGCTCGCGCAGGCGGCGCAGCGCCTGGCCGGGCTCGGCGCCGTCCTCGGCCGCGGCGGCGTCGTCCTCGGCCGCCGCGTCGGCCGCCTCCACGGCCAGGCGGCACGCCTCCTCCTTGTTGGGTCCCTGCGCAGACGGCCGGTGAGCGCGGCTCGACTCCGAGCGACCGAGCGGTCGTGCGAGTCTCGCGAGCGGGGTGTTACCTTGTCTTTTTTCGGCTTGTCCTTTTTGTCCGCGGCGGGTTTTATGGTGATAGCGGGCTCCTTGAGTAGCGGCGGCGCGCTGGCGAACGCCGGCGTCAGCACGTCTGCGACCAAAGAAAAGATGAGCGATGCTCCGGACGCGACGTGAAGTGCCGAAGATGAAGCGATACTCACTCTGCTGCACGGGCGCCAGCGGCAGCTGCGGTTGCGGCTTGGACAGCTTGTTCGCCGTGAACATGAGCGAGTTCGCAGCGGGTCGCATCTGAACGTCCTGCAGCGCGCCGGCCGCGTACACGCGGGCCTTGGCAGTGCGTGATGATCCATCCTATCGATTACATAATATAATAATGAATTGTTGTAATAAATGAACGATAGCACGGTCGAGGACCCGGGCCGCACCTTAGAGCCGTTGCCCTGCTGCGCGGTCTGCGAGTGCTTGTTGTAGTGCATGTTGTTCCCCTGGCGCGGGTAGTAGCCGGGCGCGGACCGCTGGCGGTAGTTGTCGCGCGCGCCGAAGCCGTTGCCGAACAGCTTGTCGGGCGGCGGCACGAGCGCGGCGGCGGGCTGCAGGCTGAGGCCGGCCAGCACGTCGTCCAGCGGGCGCGCGCGCAGGCCGCCGCGGAACAGCGAGTCGCGCTCGCGCTCGCGCTCCCGCTCGCGCTCGCGGCGCGGCGGCGGCTCGTCGTCGGCGCGCAGCTGGTGGATGGGCACGGGCCCCTCGGCCGTGACGGCGGCCCGCGGCACCCAGCCCCCGCGCCGCAGCTCCACCGTGTCGCGCAGCATGAAGCGGATGCGCGGCGCTAGCTCGCGCGACGTGGACAGCGTCTCGATGCGCGCGAAGTACTGGTCCATGAGGCCGCGGCCGCGCTCGGAGTCCAGCACGCGGCCGCACGTGCGCACGAGCTGCGCGAGGCACTCCAGGTCCTCGTGGTGCTCGGCCGCCGCACGCCGCGCCAGCAGGTTCTGGATGCATCGGTGCAGGATGGACTCGGCCAGGATCTCCAGTTTGCCGAGCTCTCCAATAAACTTGATATTGCCCAACATTTTGCATTTTGCAAGATGTCTTTTTTCCTCCTCTTCGGGCAACAACGCCTTGTCTTCGAACGCGGCGAATGCCTGTCAAAAGATTAGGTACAAAATCAATCTAAAGACTGCCTCGTTGGTCTAGTGGTTGCTCAGCGCGACTGCTGAGCAACCACTGGGTTTTCCCATTAGGTAATTCTCAGTGGCAGCACGGAGTCTGGATTTGTGCCCGGTTGATGGCAATAGGCTCGCCCCCTATTACATTGGGACCTAAAAACATAACTGGTGAAATGTAGGTGTACTGTATGTGCACCTCTGCCTACCCCTTCGGGGAATACGGGCGTGAGGTTATGTTTTTGTCAATCTAAAGAACGTCATCAAGTGTTCTTGTTGCATACACTACACATAGTTCTTGGTACAATCGTCGACATCGCTAAATGTCTACTAGTTCCACAAACATAACATCACACCTTTATCCGAAGTCTAGATTTGTGCCCGGTTGAAGGCGATAGATTCACCCCCTATTATATTGGAACCCATGGTATAACTGACGAAATGGGTGTAACATAGGTACACCTCTGCCTATCCCTTCAGGAAATACAGGCGTGATGTTATGGATGTTTATGTAAGAAAACCCTTTAGTTGACTGTTATAGTGTGAATCTGGTCTTGATAAAAACAAACCATTAAATAAGTTATATACTTATACTTATTTGCCTCAGCTGTAAAACAGTTACTAGCATCCACAACGCGATACCCGAAGTCTGCGAAGACGCGGTCTACTGCCGCGCATGCATTGTTAGAAGTATGAGACATAGGACATTGCGTACGCGTATTGATGTGGCAACGACTGGTAAATCTGGAGTAACAAACGTACCTGGGCACGGTTTTCAAACTCGGTGCGACATTTGTTCAAGAGAAGCAGCTTGAAAGTGCATGGCTGACCGGGGGGCTCAAAGTTAGGTGCCTCCTCACTAAGCCTTTTGCACAGCTGTGCATACATCGACGAGTACTTAGGCTCATCGAGTGCCTTCTCGAAAATAAGAAGGATCACCCCCTTAAGCACCTTGTCGGAGTCGAGCTCCAAACCGAGCAGATCATCGCTCAGCTTCTGGAACTTCTCCGGCGTAAGCTTGTTAAGGATACCGCGAACCTGCGAACATGGAACGAGACGCACGGTGAGTGAACGAGCTCGAGGCGAGCGCAGGCGGGCTGCAAGTGGGGCGCGCGACGTGCGAGCTCACCTTACGGAATATGATGTCGTGCTTGGCATCTCCGTCGGGCACATCGTGGTGTCGCAGGGAAGAGGGCGGGACCCAGCGTCGCCTCGGCGGGGGGACGGGCGTCCGCCCCGAGGCGCGCGGCGCGGGCCCCGACTGCCGCGCGCTGTCCGTCTTGCCGCCGGTGCTGTCTCCCGCGCACTGCCGCGCTCTGCTCCCGCGCTCCTGTGTCTGCGCTGTCCGCTCGCTGCAGCGCTCTGCGCTTGTGCTACGCCTCCGCGTCCGGCCCTGAGCAGGAGATGCAAAGTCATGCCATTAAGCCCGAAAATGTGTCCTACATTAAATTGTAAATCCTAACTAGTAGTAGACGTCGAATAGAATGATAAAGTTGTTTTTAATTGCGTTGTTAGGATTCCGTACCTACCTCTAAAAAAATAACGAAATCCGTACAGCAGAGATGGCAAAACAATGGCAAGCGATAAAATATTTTGGACACGTCACCGATCTTCGAGTTTGAGTAGTGTCTGTGTGTAGTCTTAGTATAAAAATGTAGTAATAATGTCAAGGTTGTTACTTTTGTTATGTTTAAAAAAAAAGTCGCCCACACTCAGAATTTCTCCTGTGTCGAATAACGGTGAATCCTTTCACAAACATGAAATATCACATACACGAACACCCAGACTCGAAACAAATATCTGTGGTTCGCACCAAGTTTTGCCCTGTGCAGGAATCGAACCCGCAACCCTTAGCGCAGCAGTCCAATCGCTTGGCCACTGCGCCAATCAGGTCGTCGACGTCGTCGTTAGTGTCTGCTACTTCACTAAGTTCAGGCCCCAACTGAAAATCAGCGCTGCATGAAAGTGGTAGGAGGTGGGTCTACGCACCCTCTCCCCCTCTACCTTATTAGTGGTCAGTCATCAACTACTACTTAAGCAATATTACGACAATTCTACTATGGTCTTATGGGCAGCTTTCATATCTCCGAAGTTCATCATTAGATCATAACGAAGTTTCTATGGGACCAATCGGAAAGTATACCCTTTAACATGAAAAACTATTTTTCAAATCGGTTCATAAATGACAGAGTTCTGAGGGAACAAACATAAAAAAATAAAGAAAATACAGCCGAATTGAGAACCTCCTCCTTTTTTAAGTCAGTTAAAAAGTATCGTTTATTAGTTAATTTTGAATAAATGACTTTTAGCCTTACTTTAATCCCAGGAGACACTATTAGTTAACGTCATGTTATTTAAATATTGAAGTACACGAATAAACTTTCCAAGAATCTAAGTGATAATCGATTTATTTAGAGAGTCAACATCTTTTCATGTCTGAGATAGGTTTTTAACGCCCATAAGCCATTAATTATTTGTAATTATTAAAGTTCGGTAGATGCGACGATGTAAATTTATTGCAAGATCTGTTTCCGCCCGCGACTCCGTTCGCGTGGATTTCGTAAAAATATTTTTCCCGTTTTTGCAACATATTTCATTGATGTTCCGCTCCTATTAGTCGTAGCGTGATGTTATATAGCCTTAGACGATAAATCGTCTTTCTAACAAAAAATAATTTGCAAAATCGGATCAGTACAGTAGTACCGAATATTACCCGACACATCCAAATATTACGCCTTTATAATATTAGTGTAGTATAGATTGAGCATGATGTAAGTAAATGTCGGACGGCGACGCGCGGCGGTCGCGCGCTGCCACCGCGCGCCGCCAGCGGGCTCCGGGCAGGTGAGGAGCCGGGCGGTCGTCGGCCGCGCCCGCGCCGGCCGTAGACCCCGCGCCGCCGCACACCCGCCCGCCGTCCCGCCCGCCCGCTAACGAACGACCTCGCGCACCTCTAGTCGTGTCCCGACCGACCGGTCACATGCTAGCAATTTCGGTATTAAATACTTTTTGATAAAAATCTTCTAATCGCAAGAGTGTCTGGGGAATTATGACGAGATACAAAGCGGGTAGAGGGTCGAGAAACGCGGTGACGTGGCGGTCGATAGCGTCGCGGCGCGAGGTCAACGCCCGCCGGAACCTTGGCGATGCCGCTGCAAGGTCGCGCCGCCGGTCGCCAGCTGTCGCCCATCGACGCCGGCGCGCACTGATCACCCGCGTCCTCACATACATTATTAATTATTATAGTTCAATCCGAACGAACGAATGCAAAATATAAATTTTGATCATTCAGTTGTTTACATTCACAGGTTTACCACATAGCTCATTTGAAAGAGGGGTTTAAGTACAACATTTTCTTCCATCGAATCAATAAAATCTAATGTAAGTTAGATTTTATTGATTCGATGGAAACACCGATATTGGCTAAAACGTAACCTTGAAAAAAAGTTACACTTATCATTATTTCAACACAGGTAGCAGCAGATAGCGTTTTTTTGTATTAGGTGGGGTCTCCGTGCTTCAGAAGGCACCTTAAGCCGTTGGTCCTGCGCCTGATCTCTCTCCGGTCTTGTTGGTCTAATGTCGCATCGGACTACGAGAGTGACGGAATAGTGAGTGCACTTGTGTTTGCGCGCCTCATATGCACTATTTTACCTTATGTAGTTAGATAATTATAGTTGAGACAGGCCGCCTGGACGGAAATTCATTTTTTTTTTAATATAAAATTTGCAGACTTACTTTAGGGCTTTAGGCACACGTAATGTCTACCTTATGGTATTTGGCGTATGCGCGGTATGTTAATATTAATCACCTAGCATAGATTTTACATAGTATCATAATTGACGAAAATGATTAACTATATCATTTTATAATAGGTTGTGGAGAATGTTCGACTTTATTTATTACTCACCCAATTAAATACTTATTATTGAATCGAAAAGAACCTATTATTAAAAAAATTTTTGGCCGAAAAAGTGTATCTTTTTACTTTTAAATTACATGGAATAACTCGAAAACTGAGGGTTAGAATTCGATGCGCATTTGCAAACAGTTAGTCTAGCATTATGAATCCACTCATAATAATGTTCTCTTTGGGGGCGCACATTTTTTTCTGAACCAGAGCCCATGCAAATTTGGTCATTCTCCTTTCATATACATATAATATTTTTTATTTATTTATATGTATATAAATTCGCTAACATTTATTCACCCTTCTTTGCTACCTGTATCTAACAATATAATAATAATAGCGACCAAGTGACGCTCTGCTAAATCGATATTATAACCTGTGAGTGACTGAAACGGCTTGGTATTTATCTGCAACACGTGTGTAGTAGGAAACGCGGCTATGCGTTCCGACGCATGTTAGCTGACGACCCCAGCGGCAAGCACCCCTGCGAGCTGGACCCGCCGCGGCCGGGAGCGTCCCGGCCCGGTCATCGACCCGCGCTGCAACCCGCGCCCCCGCTCTCGTCTCTCACCTCTGCCACCCCTGTTGCCCTTTTCCATCAAGCTAGTAACAGTCTCTTTGCGTAGCCCAGTGATTGTTTTGAACTTGGAATTGTCATAGGTATACTTGTAGCCTTTTGTATAAATCCATTTTATTTTGTTTGTGTTCGTTTAAAAATCACTTCCATATTCTTGTAAGTACACTGGTACTGATATACGCCTATATTCATATTCTGACAGACGTAAGGATAACATTTTAGAATTCATAGATTACGTCCTGACGAAAATTCCTTGCAATATATAAGAGTAATTATTTAACAGAGTCAATTATTGTAAATGTACATTAGAACCTAGAAGAACAATAACTAGTCTTGACTTTGACTTCACAACACGAATTATATTTTTTGGAACCGAGTGACTACTATTGACGTTTTATAAGCGCCTGTAATTGGTTTACATGAAATAAATATAAATAAAAAGTTTTAGTTTGAACCAGAATGTGACGTTCTTTTTGACGCTGACTTAGGACGCTGTAGGAGTGTAGGCACATGCTACTTACATCCAAATTTTGTTCACTGGATTAAATGCGCTAAAAGATATTCTTATTACACGACTGCGCACAGAAACGAGTGTAATTACTTTAGAGGAACTACATACATTGGTATGATGTATGTGAACATGTTTGTGACAATCGTGTAAAAACAATTTGTAATTCAAGGGAAAACGTTTAAAAACCATTTTCAATGCATTCGGGGGACGTCTTAGATGACAGTGTTACACAGAACAGTTAGCAAACTGAAATATGACCTAATCGTGTCCCTGGTATATATTTAAGTTTCCATGTTCCGAGTAATTCGGGGTAAAGATGGCGCCTCGGGTGACGTTTTACGATCCTGAATACTGATTTAACTCAGGTAACTAAAGTATAATAATTATATTTGATTTTAATAGATGTCTTAATAAATAATAGTAGCTCATTTTACTTGGCATCAGGAAATTAATGCTACAATGTGTTAACACATCCCATCAGACTGCAATCTTGCAAGTTTCGGTCAGCAGTATAAGTAAATCGCTCTACGCCACAAGAGAAGTAGATATGTTCTCTATGCGCACCTGCCAAGGCCGAAAGTAATAATACAAAGTCAAGATAATAATTGATTGGTATGAAATCAGGTATGGTTTAGCTATAAAAGCGCAATAGAGTGAGGGGTGCGAGGGGAGCGACGACCCACTTCTGCGTCGCCGGCGTTCGGGCGTTCGATGGAGCGCTGTGCCCCTAGTGGTGTTTAGCGCGCCCGGAGCTGGGCGCCCGTGTGCCATTCCACTACCATTGACCTAGATTCGCTGAGCGGCCCCGCGCCCGCGCACCGCGGCTTTGCACAAAAACTGCCGCGTGAAGGCCCCGGCCTGACCCGGTGCCGCCTACCTGACCTACTAAACCTTCCTGTCTGCCCAATAACGTCATGCTGCCTCGTTGGAAAATTCATCGATTGGTGCAATAAATGCTAACTACATCGAACGAGAAGTTTTAAATTGTATAATGAAACGTTACTTTTAGGTACGGACATACCTATAAATATGTAAAATACCTTTTATTACATGTACTTCTTTTACAACGAGCAACTCAGAAACTAAAATACATAGTGACAAGGGTATTTAATATCTCCTGCGCGACGTGTGCACTTGTGCTCGCGCTGCACGAGCACAGCACAAAGACTTTCGCACACCCGTTTTAGAAGAGTGCTCCGTCGTAAATCCGTTCGATTAGCAACTTCTTTCAATATTGTACAACATTCATTATAAACTAACAATTGCGTTACGGAAGTGGAGGTAAATAAGGTCCTCTGATATCCACACATCATGACAACATCAAGTTTGTAAGCATTGCGTACGAAGAACATAATCAAAAACTAAATGCTAATGAATTTAATTTATTTAGCGGCCTCTAACGGAGTAATTTCTAATAGATTAACGTCGTCTGGGCGTCGACATCAAGACGGCTAGGAAGGCACGAAAGTTTACTGTCGTCTCTTCCCATGTGGTGTGGGTATTGTATAATTATGTTAAGAAATCAGAGCTGCCAGCAGTGTTGAGTAATGAGTATACTATGCTTCTGTAGCTTCTGCGATGTTGAATATGCTGATATCTTTGTCGGAAATGTAGGTATGTACTATATTAAAATCAGATGTTTAAAAGGGTGGTTGTTAATGTGTAAGTCAAGAAAACGGTGGAGTGTGTGATTTGTGAGCGATAAAAACAACAAAAAAGTTAGTACTTTTATGATTCGTAAGTACGTTAAATCAGCGCAAGCCATTTGCAAGGATTTTTTGGGTCTTATCTGAGATTTAAGTAATATAAAAATTGAAGATCGATTCATTAAATAAAAAAATGTAAATTGTTGTAGAAATTAATAAAAAATTGAGGGGATAGTTTTGAAGATTATCCTGTACATACAAAAATCTACTTTTTAATCATTATTACATAGAACAGAAGTAAAGATTGGTAGAAACAAACAATAAAGTGTAAATCGTTACTATTAACCATAATTGAGTTCTTGTATTAAAATTGATTGTCAGTCTAGTATATGAAAATTCTCATTTTTGAGTGGGTTAAATTATTAAGGTTAGTTAGGTGTCTTATTTAATGAAATTATGTAAGAAAATAAATATAAAAATAATTTCTAATAACGAATTTCGGTCTCGGCGGCGAATCTCAGCTTAGACTAGTCAACTTCGCACTCTCTATTCCCTCACCCTTATATAGGTCGGTAGACTCACACGACCAGAGAGATCAAACGCAAGACCAACGTCTTAATGTGCCTTCCCAAAGCATCGACATGTGAAAACGGTCACCCATCACAAGACTGATCACGTCGAGCATAGCTTAACGTCGCGTCGTAGCCATGTAGCTAAGGAAAATTTCAGTTGTATAATTGGTCTTTATGATTTCACAAAGGCATATAATATTGCTATAAAAAATAGACAAAAACATTATAGCAAGATATTGACTCACTCCTAACTAAGTAATTCAATATCTGTATAATGTACCTGCTAATCCAGAGGTACCATTAATATAAGCAGGTTTAGATGCTAAAACCAGAAACCAAGTCAACTGAAAATTTTATTTAGGTAAGGAATGTAAGTGCACTAACCAAATTTATTAATCATTATAAAGAAAAATATTACACTAGTCTGGAATAGAGAAGTCTAAAATATCATGATATTTTTATGTTTACTTTGTTGTAAAAGCAGTACTAGGTGTGTTTATCATCATCACCAGCCAGAAGATTTCTAGTGTTGTACAAAGATCTCTCCCTTAGGAGTATTTATACCACATCAATACTAATATTATAAATGTGAAAGTAGCTCTGTCTATTACACCTTCACGGCTAAACTGCTGGATGTATTTTGATGAAATTTGGCATGATTAGTTCAAGACATGAGAAAGGACAAAGGCTACTTAATGTGGGCGAAGCCGCAGGCAATAGCTAGTGACACATATTAACATACAACTTAAATTTGAAAATTATGGACACAAGCGGGGTACAATACATCTTATTACCACATTCCAAACTGATTTACTTGTCTGTAATCAAAGAATTATTATATTTATTTTACAGACAAGAATAAATAATATATACATAACACATTCATTACCAGCCTTGTTTAAAAATTATAACTATTGTTAGAGTAAATCATACAAATAGTATATGAGTGAGTACAACTCATTCTCAGAGCCATACTGATATACAAAATGGTAGAACAAATTACAAAGCATACTGCACATGTATGAGATATGCTTCCTAATATTTGATTCAACATGTAGTACTCTTCTACAAGTTAATGATTCAATTAAAATTATTCTTTGAATATGAAACATTTAAATAATTCAAGAACAAAGTAATTTTATGGTCATGTTATTTGAGCATTATATAGTTAATGAAAAGAAATAATTAAGAATATATAATGAATAAACTATGAATGCATTAGCATAAAGGGTTGGAAGCTATGTGTGTGGACCTACCAACTGTTGCACCTACACCTAAATGAAAACCTTCTACCACTAACTAGGTATATAACCTGTGCAATAGAGCATGTATCAGATTGAAATTTAAAAATACAAAACTAAATATTGTACCTTATCAGACAAAGAGTCGAAGAAAACATCGCAGTTTAATATATACTTAATACATTAATTGTTATTTTCTTAAGTCGATATAGACGTGATTTATTTGTGCATTAATAAGGATAACCGTGGAGTGAAATGTAAGTAGATACAAAGAAGACGCGAGGAAGAAGCACGTACGACGGCATAACACAGGGACGCGTCCAATCGCGGGCGCCCGTGGCCCGCTAACGCAGTCCATCGATACTAATTTATAGCGGCGAGGTTAGAATGCACCTTAGTTTACATCGTACACAAATTAACGCCAGCATTTTGACATTACTCGCGACCTCTCAAGAGGTCACGCTAGAACGTACGAGATGTATCTCATTCTACAACTATTATAATGTGGAACTTGAATAAAATGGCTCACAAAGGTGACGCATCGACACGATCCGATCGAATGATCTTAGTTGATCTGTAGTTATATACTGCGAATTAATTGGGACTTTCGCACTCACACGACTTTGTTCGAACAATAATTACACTAAATACACCATAATAAATGAAATTCACAAACTTACGAGGCGATGAAAGTCAATTTCGTAGAAAGCACACGTACCGCAACACGACAAGCGTGTTCTTTTGCACACATACAACTGAATAACTCACACATACAGCTTGACAGTTACTTGCTATGTCCAGCCTGTTTCACGAAACAACTGAGATATTTATTAATATTAATTCATAATATTTAACGATTTACGTATATTTATATATCAAAATACACAAAAATGAAAAAAATTTTATAATAAATAGAATCAAGCCGTAAACAAAAGTTTTTTGACGTATGTAATATTAAAAGTATTGAAATGTAGTAACGGAAATTACAGTTTGGCCACCTTTATAACAGATGGCCATGGGTTTGCCATCTTATTATACATTTGTTCACTTTTAATAAAATATACTAAGCTGCATTCTATGAAAAAACTAATAATTTATATACGTTCAAGTCCTTAGGGCTAACTTTTAAGATTGAACTTGAATTGAAGAAAGACATTGGGTCGGTAGCTTAGGAGGCAAGAAATGTGTCACAGCTAGGTGAAGGTTGCGTGCTCGCACCGCACCTGAGGTTCACATTTTTTCAAATTTCCAATATCAAATAAAATAATATATTATTGTGCGCATGGGGAAATATGTCTTATTATTATTTTATGGGGAAAGACTGCTAAAGGCTATGAGGCCTAAACATTTTGGCCTAACAATCATAAATACTTGCCATTTTTTATTTGAATGGAACCACGCAACCCACGACGAATGCCAGTATTCATAACTACATCATTACAGACATACGTTTACATTAAGGAAGGATTCTTGATTTCGTGTTTTCTCACAGAGAATACAATTTTTTCTTCTTATAATTAGGGGTGGATTTTCACAACTCGCTAGCACATCCTGAGGATGGAATGGCAGAACTGGGCAGAATCAACAATGCTCGGTAGTAAGTACCGTACTCACTAGTACCTACCTACAAGGTACATGCATAGTATGTGTGGTCATATGATCCTTTTGTCTATGGATTAGGTAAACGCATATCAGATAATCTGCTGGCGGACTCATACTTTTAAAAGCTCACATAATTACTGCGTGAATGCAGTAAGTGGTTTCCACTCCAGTTACGTATACCTAGTTACAGTTTTAAAATAACAACATCACGCCTTTATTCCCAGAAGGGGTAGGCAGAGGTGCACATATAGTGCACCCACATTTCGCCAGTTATGTTTTTAGGTCCCAATGTAATAGCGGGTGAGCCTAATGCCATCAACCGGGCACTAATCTAGGCATAGAATTACCTAATGGAAAAACCCAGTAACACTTTGCCCGGTCCGGGATTCGATCCCAGGACCTCATGTTCGGTAGTCGCGCTTAGCAACCACTAGACCAACGAGGCAGTCAAAGAGAAGTTACAGTTTTAAGAACAGATAAACGTCCATACCAGCGTTATTTTTTAAAATTTTCTGAGTAAACAAGTGTAGTGCTCTTTACTATAGGTTGTGCTTTCTACTCAGAGTAATTACTAAAGCATTAGTCATTACTTTAGTCATTACTCTGAGGCTTTCTAGCATGGTGCGGGTTACACATGTCAGTAGAGAATGACCAAGGAAGTGGCACACTTGAACAGTGTTATCGATAAATATTTTCATAATGACAAAATAGCCCATACTACATGAAGGAAATGTTTTAATAGAATTTGTTATTTTCCGATCATTTTTATATTTACCTTTCGAAATCAGAAGACATATATACGCGACAGGTCGACATGGCGATCGGTGTATGAGCTGAGGCATAAGGGAGGGAATACCCGCACGACCTCGGCGTCATCTTAATCTTAACGCTGCACGGGTCCGCATCAATCGTGTTTATCAATACCGAACTCGCTCCCGATGTTCTTGGTTTTTGTTTATTAAAATTACCTATACTAAGTAAATACAATATATATATAAATTTTTTAACAGCCTGTGTTGTCCCACTGCAGGGCAAAGGCCTCCCTTTCCTTCTTCCACTTTATTCGGTCGTGTGCTAAGGTGGACCAGTCTCTCTTGAACGCAAGCAGCTCGTCATGCCACCGTCGTCTGGGTCTGCCGCGATGACGCCGTATATTTTGTGGGACCCAGTCGGTGCAAATTTTAACCCATAAGTTATTGGACATGCGGCAGACATGTCTGGCCCAGTCCCATTTAAGCTTGGCAGCTTTTTGGGTGACATCAGCGATTCGTGCTTTGGAGCGTAGCGTTTCGGATTCGGTCTGTAAGTCTGACACCTAGGATGCCGCGTTCCATTTCTCGCTGGCAAACCTCGAGTTTGGACCTTTGCTGAGCAGTCAAAGACCAAGTCTGTGCACCATATGTAAGAATAGGGAGAATGCACATGTCCATTAATTTCCCTTTGTGGCAACAATATATACATACCTACATCATTAATTATAGTTAACATTATTCGTACCTAATAATTAACTAAAATTGTTTATTTTATAAAAAGCATTAAAAATTATTGACTATCTATCGTAGCAGTAATATCCCATCCCTAAATTATCGATGACGTTACTACGTTGCATGCTTAAAATCTAACATCAATTTAATACATTTAAAATTTATTTAATAATATTAACACCATAATTGTATAAAATTGTGGGTTAAATTTACTTTATTTACTATCTTTGCCGATGATAACGTATTTTATGCACGTAATATTCAGGTCAGCTCAGAAGTTTTTACGATTTGGTTGATCACAGAAATAGTCATTAGTTTTTTTTTATGGGACAAGCCCATCACTCGTGCCCATCATTGCGACTTCTGTAAGCCAGGATCTACAATGATAATCACCGAGGCAATGAAGCTCGAGGCGTCCCAGAGTAATGACTCGACTGTCTTGGAACCCACAACGATATTAATCATAAAGAATATATATTAAAAACTAATGGGTCCTAGTTGTTATTTTGATTCCAATAGTAGGTATAGCAAAAACGTCTAAAAGCACGGAAATTTGATCTGGTCGCAACAAGGTCCTCATAATAAATTACACCGGACGTGGCATGTATGCTGTTTAACAAGGTATTAAGTTCATTCTGCCATAGACCACACTCCCACAGATGCATCGGTTTGTTTAATGTCACCTGCATCTTCCTAGAACGCAAGAATTATAAATGAGACCAAATGCGGAGCACGATCGACGCGTTTGGTAGAGATCCACTAAGGAACACACATACATACCTGCCTACAATCTAAGGACACATATTTATTATAACATGACAAAGTAGTTACATACAACCGATAACACATTCTAATGCAGAACTTAGCAACTTTAACATTCGGGAGTTATTAAAATCTAGACCATAGGTATCCCGATTATTAATCGATGTCCCCTCACACAGCTTTTTTTCCAACAACAGCGCAACAGGGCGATTAGATAGGTCGTAATAAAACAGTCTTAAAAAAATAGATTATTTTATTCTACCTTTACTATAGGTATGTTTCATCCAATTTAATAATTTTTAGTAAATATAATACAAAATCTTTGATTAAGTAGATATAGCTGTTAATACATTCTTGCGTTGAAACTACGTAAATAAGTACAGTGGCGACACCAACGGTGATTATCTCGGCGTAAGTGCAGTACTTAACTTTGAGCAGCCCTTATGCAAGCAGCAAAACGAATATAATAGAATGGTGAATGTTTGAAATTGACGTATGAATTAATTAGTCCTAACATTATGTGAAACACATATTGTATAGACCATTTTATTATATTCGTCTAGAACTTTGTCACTTGTCTAAGAGCCCATACGCACAGTGCGCATAACAACCGTCACTCGGCCCGCAGCTCTCGGAGCGGTCTGCGGGTAGCCGCATCGCAGTGCGCATTGAAATGAATATTATGTACATAATTGGGCTTGCGTATGAGCTCTAAGGGCCTGTTAACTTTACGCATGCGCATTGCGCACTGGCCACAAAAAATAAGTAAACATAAATGACGTAGGTACACACGTTAAAACATTTTGCAGATCACTTAATTGTTACAACGAAACACACAGAACACATCGATGATAATAATGAATTCTTATTCCGGCTCAGCTAAGCGTGTTTTATCATTTCTGAAAACTATGATAATAATATGTAAGTATTAATGAAGGTACCTGTTAGGTTAGGTAATTAGGTCAAACAATATTTTATGCAGCATACAAGATGTGATTGACAATGAATGGACACAAGGAAATAAAATGTAATTAATAAAGCGACAGAAGGAAGGTGAATTAATACATATTATATTCGGTTACACTATGTTACAATCGTCAAACGATTCATGTAGGTAGGTACATACTTATCAAAATATGGCTAGTATTATAGGACAATATAAATCGCAAGCCTGTAGAGACCCTGCCGGATACTAGTTATGTACATATATTATTATTGATCGAAGCCTACTACGTACTTGAGTAGGAGTCTCGTTTTTATACACATCTGTATATTATGTAAGAAAAGAGAAGTGTGATGCGGGATACTTCCAAACAGACCATATCCTACTAGAGGAGAAAGCTTCGCAAAGATGATACTCATCACTTGTAACGTGCTATCGCAATTTAACTCATTTTGTATTGTTTTTGTTACTAGGGTTGTGCGTGATTTTCTCGTTGGTCATTGACATTGGTCCGTGGACTGAAAAGGGTTAAGAAACGCTGGTATAATTCAATCGATTGATGTTTCGAACGACACGAAATAAATATTGTTTATTTCGTGTCGTTCGAAACATGATTGGAGAGGAGTGATTATAACCTATATGTACGCAAGTTTCACGATGAGCGTAAAACGGTAACAAACATACTTTGTGTCGCATTTATAATGTAAGAAGGATTGTAATGAATGGTTGCACTTTACAATTTATCGACAGTTCCTAATCTCGCGATAGATTATGAACTCACGGTGTTCAAAACCAAACTGTGACATAATTATTATTTAAGTATAGGTACATTGACAATTTTGCATCCCCCTTCGGTAATAATTAAGTCAAACAATAAAATCCAAGAATTGTTTAATTTATTCAACGTCATTACTTAAAAAGTATTCTCGTTGAGTCAATGAAGTAGTTAGGTTAATTTTCATATTTTTTAGATTACTGAAGCATAGCGTTATTCATCATTTAATTATTAATGTAAAAGTTACATACAATTAATAAATTCCTTTTACACGATTTGTTAATAATAAAATGGAATGAATTGCTCACAGTGATGAATTAGATTGGCTCACTAAGATTTAATAATATCATTGTCACAACGTAAGTCTTGTATTAATGCGAGTAGTGCAGTTAGTGCTCGGCTGGGAGGAGCATACATTAGTCAACTCGTTCGTTCAGTTAGATCGAACTGAACCAGTTTCATTAGAACGTTATTTTAAATTCTGCATACAAGTATCTGAAATATAATATTGTAAGAAATTATAACATGGATGTTATTATTGCTCTGAATGTTTGCTAGGGACCAACCAGCTACACAGAGCTTGTATCATATCAAAAGTCATTACTGTCTGATAGAGTGCCGTTCGATTAAACGAATATTGAGCAAAGATGTTTTTAAAGTTAAGTACAATGTTGAGATTCAAGAGGTGATCGACACTTATTTATTAATGTATAAATAGTATATTTATTTTAAATTATGAAACGTGTATATCAAAATATTTATAAATAATCAGTGTAGGTCCAGCTCACTGTCGGAGCGCGCGCGACGCGACAGCTGCGCTCTCTCTATTAACACATTAATATCACTTGAGTCACCAGAGTGCCCCCTACAGGTGTCGCCTCGGCCTCACTACACTATCGATGTTAAAAAAATAACAAATTATTATTAAAGCTTAGTCTATATACAATTCAACGATTGGTCCATTTTGATAAATTTACATTTTTATAAAAATATTTAAGTAAAAAATCTTAATCCTACTGTATACAATCGATCTCATCGAGAAAGTAAAATATAAATTAAGTACACGATGCTGCTGGGCCGCGCCCGCGCCGGCCGGCCGCTCCCGGCGCCTCACATGCCCGACTCCGCGATGCCCTCGTCGTCTGCAACACAAACAGCTCAGCCTCAGGCTGTGGGGCTGGGGGAGGGGGGACAGGGGGACAAGCAAGCAAGCAACACACAGCTCACGTGACTCGCCGCGCCGCTCCCCCGGGGTCTGACCTCCTGCTACCCTCCACCTAGCGTTCACACTGCCATGTTAACCAAATTAATAGTTCTGAGGACGACAAGTTAAACTTCTGTTTCAGTCCTTGGATTGCCTAGTCTTTTATTTTTTAAATAGTGTTATTCTGGTAATGCCCTGTCTCACTAATATCACTAACAATAATAATAATTTACCGTAACATATGAAGTGATTATTGATAAGAACAAAGATATCTAATTTGTGAAAACATTGGACTTCCCATATCAAGTTTCAACTAGAGTTATACAAGTATAAATCTAAGATTACTTGAATGGAATAAATAAACAAACATGTGTAGTAGCGAGTTAAGATGTTTCACCCCTAATGCTCGGATTACTCGAGGCTAGTTTTTCAAGTTAAGATAGCCAACTAGATCCTCTATACTGTCCTGCCCTGTCTTGAGGGGCTGTAGCTACGTGGCTGCCGCGCAGATCACTCGATCAGCAAGGTTAAACCATGCTCCACGCGGTCCGGCTTGTGATGGGTGACCGTTTTAACATGTCGTCCTTGCAACGGAAGGGATTTTAAGCCGTTGGTCCTGCGCCTGATTCCTCTCCTGTGGTGTCGGCCTACCGTCCCATCGGACTGTGAGAGTGAGGCAACTGGCAGTGCACCAGTGTTAGCACGCGTACTTCTGCACCATCATAATATCTCCTGCGTAGGCGGCTGGTCTCAGCAGGGACAGGCCGCCGTGACCGAAATCCGGTCAGAAGAACAACATTATTATGAGGCTAGATCATTTTAAGCCAGTATTAATGCAGTGACTGTGGTAACAATACGCTTGCTAATAAAATCAACGAAATTCGTAAACATTAAAACAATTCGATTGACACAGTACTTCGGAAACTACATACATAATTATACAGGATGGATTTTTAGTCACCGTCCAAATTTTTTCTAGGCATTAGGTATCATTAAATAATTCCATTTTTGAAAAAAAATCGATACGTAGAATTTTTATTTTAAATTATTTTCTCGAAAGAATTATCCGCTCTGCGTGGTCACTAAGTTAAACGTTAATATAATACTAACGGTAGCGCGCACCTCGCTACACCTAGCACGTACGCACGGCGTGGCGGTGTCCAGAAACATTAACTTTTTATAGATAACTTTGTGATGTTATAACTCAATATTTTGTATTGAGTGATACTAAAAAAAAACACGTATTCAATGACTTTCGCCAAAGATAAATATATCAAAATTTGGACGGTGACTAAAAGTTCATCGGGTATATATTTGTACTACATTAATTGTGTAGCAATCATTCGCTACTTATTTTTTGTAGTGGTGAATCACGCGTAGACTGATAGATCATAGATACGTAGAACACCAGCATTCCACCTATAGAGACTCAATAAGATAGAATGGTGGTGTTCCCAAAACATTCCTGCTCACGGTACATCATCATCATCAATTGTACAAATTTTAAATTATTGTCCGAACTTAGTTTGGGCACTACTTTTACTGGCACTAGCTGGCTATCCTAGCTTGAAAGACTAGTTTTGTGTGGTCCGGGCATTATACGGTGACAAAGTGGTTGAATTCTATGTGAAATACAGATACGATGTTTATCATAAAAAAAACACTTTTTGTTACTTCACTAGAAAATTAACATACGAGTTAGGTAACAAAAAATAAAATTAGTTAAGTACGAGATGTACTCGCACACTAAGGGTTACGTGTATATTAAGCCTCGGAAGCCTTTATATTGGCTGTCGGTCTAATCTAGCCGCACTAGTTGCATAAGAAGAGTGATCAAATCTATGTTGTTATTGGTTCCCAGGCCAAAACACCCTTTGATTGAGACTTTTAAGTCTAAGATTCATCCAAAAAAATAAGCATTTTTTTTGTGATAAATTAAAAAATGATCGGAGGAAGTGCAAGCTTATAATAAAAATATATAATTTAAAATTTCTAATTACTTGCACGTTCGGGTTCACGACTAACATTAAGACGGTTCAATTTATACGTCGGAAATCATTTGGACCCTATCGACCCGTCAATTTAATGACAATAAGTAAAGAGATATCTTAAACTTGAACGAGCTAATGAGCTCACCTGAACTCAGTTCATCTCTCGGCGCTCGCGACATTGTACAGTGATTTTACAATTGAGTACCACTTTTGAAGATCGAATATAGCACAGGTAACGCATGTATCTCTTTATACTGACAATATCACTGCATTATTCTGCCGCGCTTATGAAAAGTGCAGTAACTAGGGTTTTTGACGAAATTGAGTTAAGTACATATTTGGAATGACGAAAAAAATCTCTATATTTGGTTCTCTCTCCTGTATCAAAATTCCTTTTCTTACCATAAAATCCAGGAAGCAATAAGTATAAATGCAGTATCTAATAGTTACTGCATTTATACTTATTATATTGTACGGGTTCATATCGAACAGTTACTTATAAGTGCAGTATGTGTTAAATACTGCGTTTATTCGTAGAAATTTTAGATTTTCGTACACATGTACAGCTTACGTACCAAGTTCTACATAATTCAATATACTGCATTTATTGTCATGAATGCAGTAACTACGTAGTTACTGCACTGATGCCTACTATTAAGTAAATTTCAATATCCATGTACAACTACGTAAAACAGCAGTAAGTCACGTACCTTAACATAAGTGCAGTAACTTATATACTTACTGCAGTTATGATTAAAATTGTTTTTCTGTTATAAATCTTCTTATTAATCATAAATAGATTTTTGCATTTAATCAGTTATAGTTAAAAAAATATGTCGTTTTTATGTATCCGTATTATTCTACGAAAAAATGCCTGTCGTTTGGTATATAAAAAGTCATTATAACATATCTAGACTAGGAACTACAAAAAAAATAAAATTATAAACTTTAACCGCGTTTTTCTCGAAATCATGTCAGACCTAGTTACTGCACTCTTCATAAGCACGGCAGTATTATAATGTATGAAAGTCGACGGAGCACGGGTCGGGCGGCGGGGGTGACGGGGGTGACGGGGGTGACGGGGGCGGCGGGGGCTCACCTTCGAAGGCGGCGTTGAGGTGGTGGTTGTGGTTGTTGTGCGGCGGCGCGGCCAGGTCCTGCCCCTCCAGCACGGCCACCAGGCACTGGTGGATGCAGATGTACTGCTGCTCCGTCTGCACCATCCACACGCGCTCGCGCCGCATGGCGTACACCATGCCGAAGATGTCCACGTGCTCGGCGTGGTTGGCCAGCTGCTGCAGCGCCGTGTCCAGCGTGATGAAGGTGCCGGAGCGGCCCACGCCGGCGCTGCAGTGCACCACCACGGGGCGCGCGTCGGGCGGGCAGCGCTCGCGGAAGGCGCGCACGAAGCGGGCCAGCGTGGTGGGCGGGTCGGGCACGCCGAAGTCCGGCCACGTGGTGAAGTGGAAGTGCTTCAGCACGCGCTGCTCCGCGCCGCGGCTCAGCATGAGCTCCGTCACGGTCCAGTCGGGGTAGCGCGACTCGTTGAGCGCCGTGACGGCGATGTCCCCGTAGTACACGGGCCGCGTGTCGTAGGGCCAGTAGCGGTCGCACTTCTCGCGCCCCTTCTCCACGCAGCGCGTCAGCATGACGATGGCGCGCGAGCCCGACTCCCAGCACATGCGCCAGAAGTCGTCGCGCGTGCAGTGCAGCGGGCCCTGCAAGCAGACGGTGTGAGGGGCGCCCGGAGCGGGGCCCGGGCGGGGCCCGGAGCGGGGCCCGGTGCGGGTCTCACCTGCGTCACGATGAACTCCCGCGGCGAGTTGTGGCCGGGGACGTAGTTGGCGTTGATGTAGTCGGAGCCTTCCTCGTCGTCCACGGGCTGCAGTTTAAAGCGCGAGTGGTCGTAGGGCAGGATGTTGGTGAAGCGGTTTTTAGGGCGGTTGACGGGCAGGTCCGCCGCCGTGCAGGGCTGCTCGCGCCCCACGTGTTTTAGCTCTTCAAACTCCTCACTGAACCTGCAAAACACATAATATGGAATTTTTAGGAACTTTTATTACCCACGATGCAGGGTGCGCACGGGCCGCTCGGTTCGCAGCTGCGGCGGGGGCGGGGCAGTAGGGGGCGGGCTTACCTGAAGTCGGAGTCGGCAGCCATGAGGCGGTAGTGGTCGATGAAGTCGGCGACGCGCACGGGCCGCTCGGTGCGCAGCTGCGGCGGGGGCGGGGCAGTAGGGGGCGGGCTTACCTGAAGTCGGAGTCGGCAGCCATGAGGCGGTAGTGGTCGATGAAGTCGGCGACGCGCACGGGCCGCTCGGTGCGCAGCTGCGGCGGGGGCGGGGCAGTAGGGGGCGGGCTTACCTGAAGTCGGAGTCGGCAGCCATGAGGCGGTAGTGGTCGATGAAGTCGGCGACGCGCACGGGCCGCTCGGTGCGCAGCTGCGGCGGGGGCGGGGCAGTAGGGGGCGGGCTTACCTGAAGTCGGAGTCGGCAGCCATGAGGCGGTAGTGGTCGATGAAGTCGGCGACGCGCACGGGCCGCTCGGTGCGCAGCTGCGGCGGGGGCGGGGCAGTAGGGGGCGGGCTTACCTGAAGTCGGAGTCGGCAGCCATGAGGCGGTAGTGGTCGATGAAGTCGGCGACGCGCACGGGCCGCTCGGTGCGCAGCTGCGGCGGGGGCGGGGCAGTAGGGGGCGGGCTTACCTGAAGTCGGAGTCGGCAGCCATGAGGCGGTAGTGGTCGATGAAGTCGGCGACGCGCACGGGCCGCTCGGTGCGCAGCTGCGGCGGGGGCGGGGCAGTAGGGGGCGGGCTTACCTGAAGTCGGAGTCGGCAGCCATGAGGCGGTAGTGGTCGATGAAGTCGGCGACGCGCACGGGCCGCTCGGTGCGCAGCTGCGGCGGGGGCGGGGCAGTAGGGGGCGGGCTTACCTGAAGTCGGAGTCGGCAGCCATGAGGCGGTAGTGGTCGATGAAGTCGGCGACGCGCACGGGCCGCTCGGTGCGCAGCTGCGGCGGGGGCGGGGCAGTAGGGGGCGGGCTTACCTGAAGTCGGAGTCGGCAGCCATGAGGCGGTAGTGGTCGATGAAGTCGGCGACGCGCACGGGCCGCTCGGTGCGCAGCTGCGGCGGGGGCGGGGCAGTAGGGGGCGGGCTTACCTGAAGTCGGAGTCGGCAGCCATGAGGCGGTAGTGGTCGATGAAGTCGGCGACGCGCACGGGCCGCTCGGTGCGCAGCTGCGGCGGGGGCGGGGCGGCGGGGGCGGCGCGTGCCCTGCGCCTGCGCAGTGCGGCGAGCGCGGCGGCGCCCCCCGCGGCGGCCGCACAGCCGACGCACGCGCCAATGATCCACGCCGTGTTGTCCACCTCTGCAACACGCCGCCCGTCATCGCACATAATGTGTGCACTTTCCGCACATACAAATAGGTCAGATGCACTTTCCGACGTGCAGACCAATACGGATGGCGTGGTGAACTGAACTCTTTCGTGAAGGACTGGACTTCGCCAGGCAGAGAGAAGTAAAAAGAGATTCAGGAGGCCTTTGCCCTGAAGTGGAACTATACGGGCTCTAATAATAATAAAAAGGGTCTCCAAGGCAGCATTTTAAAAGACCGCTCGAAAAAAAAATTCTCAAAGAGTATGAAAAATCGTCATAACTCGGAAACTGAAATATCGAGGAACATACATGGGAATACTTCGTATACCCCACGACACGATGGACCTATTTTTAGTGTTAACGTTAAAGTTTCTGCCACCCTGTACCTATACATGTAGGCTTACCGAAAACCCGGTGCTGTTATAATCAACGTAATAGACGAAATAACTTATTATGCTGTATGCATGAATTTTTAAGAATTTTCCACCTTGCTGTCTTTGAAGGTCAATTTTAGCCAAAGTAGGTATTTTAGCCATTAAGTACAATTGTTTAATGATTTATGAAAGTTGACAATTTAGCGAATTTTTTAGGCACCATGAAACCACCTGTTCCGATTGTTAATTTAAAGACGAAAATCTGAGTCATTATTCACTGAACGCAATTTTCACACTTTAGAGTCTAAAGTGTAGAAGATATTGATTTGTTGGTCTAAAGTTTAGACCAACAAATCAATATCTTCTATCAAAGTTACGGAACTGTTTATTTTATGCATGAAAGTACCACTTATGAAGATTTAGTGCTTTCTACTTTAAAATTAATAATAATTTTAAGTTGGTAAAGTCGAAAATTCTTAAAAAGTCAGAAAACAATCACCGAATGAACTTGGAAACTACGAAATATTGCGATATATAATGGGGGTAATTCGGATAGGTACCCCACAACACGAGGAACCAATTTTTTTTTCTTGACTTCAATCTCTTGGCCACCTGTATGTATGTGCACCTTTGCCTACCCCTTCGGGGAATACACGCGTGATGTTATGTGTATATCCTAAGTAAAAAAGTGAGATACAGAATAATAATAATAAACAAGTTTTCAGTTCATACAATTAAGATGTTCGATAATTATTATTAATTTATCGATCAATTACTTAACAGGTTATTTGGTTCACTGTCAGCGACACAGATACGAGTTCTTTAAGTGGTCAGGTAACAATTACTGGAGGGAATAAGGTATCATTCGGTTTTTTTTTATCAGCGTGTGTTGTCCTACTGCAGGGCAAAGGCCTCCCTTTCATTCTTCCTCTTTTAGGGACTACGCACACTTATTCAGCTCCATTCGCGTTTCGCTGAACGATTTTGGTCACACTTATACAGCTCTGCTTCTATCAGCCGCGTACGGCGTCGTAAGAATGAGAATAGCCGTCATAACGTGCTATCTCCACTGAAACGCTTCTGTCTTAATATTTTTGCACTAACAATATAAGTTTCTCTTCGTCGATCATTTTTCGTAAAAATAAAAAAAAATATAATAACTTTAAATCACGTCTGCACCCTTTAATCCTTGCGTGCATAATGATTACGTAATAATAAATCAAATCAATGTAGGAACAATACAGGTCGCAACTTGTCGACGAGGAGTCGCGAACCATCCCTGTAAAGAGCTGTTCCGCCGCGTTCGACGGTGATTGCGGCGGAACAGCGCTGTACGCGGCGGAACAGCGCTGAACGCGGCAAAACAGCGCCGAAGGCTCTCTATAGCATTCGCATAATAAAAACACATTTAACCTCATTTTATGCTGGTTTGCCGCGAAAGCAGAATGGACGCGGAAAGATGAATGGACGCGTACACGTCTCCATACAAAATTGTTGTTTTCTATGGACAAAAGCTGAAAAGAGCTGAATAAATGTGCGTAGTCCCTTATTCGGTCGTGTGCTAAAGTGGACCAGTCTCTCAATGCATGGCATTTAGTTTTTTATAATCCTAATTCAAAATTATTTTTAATTTAGCCGGTTTTCGTGTCGTCTTTACCGTTACTTACCCATGGACACTGACGTATTGAGTGGCGTTTACGTGTTGGTGTCAATATTCCTGATGTACATTCATAAAATGTACATTGTACATATTCCTAAACGATTCAGATGCGTAAGTACACGAATCCAACATTCAGGTTCGAATCGCTCAGCGCCAAGCGGGTCAACTCTTTATCAACCTTGACCTACCTACTTTTAACTACTTATCTTCTTCCATCATTTAGGTATACCTATTTTTACAAAAAATATTTACTTCTTTATGCACTGCAATTTAACAGCAACTAGCTATATTTCGTCATTTATTGACCTAGTTACCTGTTATTACCACAAAATAGTGTTCTATTACAATATGCTTTTAGGCAGTGAACAAAATATCATCGAAAGTAATTGTATTAAAGACACTGAATACAGCGGCGCGCGGCGGCGAGTTATCTTTCCGCGAGACAGTAATAAAAGTTTATAGACTTAACATCGATGTTCGCCTAAATCGATGAAGAAGTAGTGCCAATTTAATATTGTGATCGTCGAGAATGCGTTATCTTAGCGGTACTTCACAAGTAGAGAGACGGATACCCAGCAGTGGGTGAAGTCAGACTGAGGATAATAATGATGAATCATTTCCCTCTTTTGATTTGAACTTCAGTAGATTACTATCGTTCACTGGTAGAAAGTGTAGTGAATAAACAAAATTGAACTTTTTTATGTTTTATGACCAACTTTCAATTTTAGACTATTCTGAAAATAGGTATCACGAAAACTTCTAAATGTTTTACACTTATTTGTTTGAACTGTACGCACACTATAGCACACGCTCGTCGGTTTCAATGAGCCAACTAAGTTTTATCAAGTCCGAGGATATCAATTGATAAATCGATATCAGTATTTCGCATATATTAAGTATGTTGTAATCGTTTGTGTACACTAGAGCGGCGAAATCAGTTCGGCGATCAAGCTCACCGATTATAGCGATAACCGAGCGTCGCTCGCTCGTCGAGTCGTCACTCACCGGTGTAGACCACGGTGTAGCCGGTGTCGGTGAACTTGTCGGGCGCGGTGAAGGCGCGCAGCTTGACGTAGTAGCGCGTGCCGGGCTTCAGCGGCCCGTTGCAGTAGGCGCGCCCGCCCGCGTCGCAGCGCTCCGAGCCGATGGTGAACTCCTCCACGGGCGACGAGTGGAAGGGGTAGTAGGGCTCCGTGACCTGGTAGGGCGGCCAGGCGTCCAGCGCGTGCACGTCGCGCCACGACGGCAGGCGCGCCGGCGTGTCGTTGCGGGGCTCCTCGCCCAGCACCAGCGTGTAGGCCGTGACGTTGCCGTTGGCGGCCGAGAAGTAGTCGGCGCGGAAGCGCACGGCCACCGTGGACGACGAGCGTCGCAGCTCGTGCGGCGTGGCGTGCGCGGGCGGGCGGGGCGGCGCGCCGATGGCCTGCTGCTGCAGCAGGCGCGCCGCCGGGCCCGCGCCCGCGCCCGTCTCGGCCCGCAGCCGGAACACGTAGGCGCCGCCCGGCCGCAGCCCGCCCACCGAGCCCGAGCGCGCTGCGCCACACACCACACACGTTACATACATCCCCGACCCCGCCTACACTCAAAACTGCTCCACAGAATCTGATCACGAGATTATCGTGATCACACCCTAAAAAGGTATAATGTAGAACCAGTTATAAGACACTGAATCACCGAGCTAACCAACAAGAGGGCGGTTCAAATAGAAGTGAACACTATAAAAAGAGCAACAGGGGTCAGACGATGCCTACTAGTGGATGTCCTACCGGTACTCCTATGAAACATGGTAGTGGACAAAGTTATAAAGAAAAAAATCCATAAAAACACCTAATGTTATAGGTGTGACGGATAGCCCTGTACGCAGAGGCTGCATTAAACGCTACAGCACGAGCTTATGAAGTGCGGGAGCGCAAATCAACGGGCACGGATTCTCTAGTGCCCAGCATCATTACCGGAAGTCTGCAAAAACCTGAAAAGGCTGCCAGCCTTTTGGGATGGGCATAAAATCACGTATAAGCCCAATCAAGTGGCTAAGTACGGAAAACGCCCAGTCAAACCGAGTATCGGTCAGCGGCGCCCGAACGCTCACCGTCGGGCGGGAACTCCAGCGTGGTGAGGCGGTCGGGGTCCTGCTGCGGCGCGTAGTCCAGCAGGAAGCGGCGCAGCACGCCGTTGGCCTCGGCCGGCGGCAGCGCCCAGCCCAGCGTGACGCGCGAGGGCGCGGCGTCCAGCGCGCGCAGCTGGCGCGGCGCGGGCGGCGGCGCCTCGCGCGTGCCCACGCCGGCCGAGTGCGCGCGCGACACGGTGCGCAGCGTGGCCGGCCGGCCCGCGCGCACCACCACGGTGAACGTGTACAGCGTGTGCGGCCGCAGCGCGCCCACCGTGAGCCCCAGCTCGTCCGTGGTGTGCGTCTGCAGCTGGTCCGTGCCCGTCAGGTACTGCACCTCGAAGTCCGTGTAGTCGCCCTGCGGCCGGTCCCAGGCCAGGCTGATCTCGCGCGCGCCGATCTCCGTGGCGTTGAGCTGCGTGATCGGCCGCGGAACTGCGGCGGGGAGCGGGCGGTGAGAGGTGGCGGCGCGGGGGAGGGGCGGCGCGGGCCGGGGTCGGATACTCACAGAGGCGCGCCTGGCGCTGCACCGGGTGCGAGGTGACGTTGCGCGACACGGTCCACATGGTGACGTTGTACAGGCGGCCCGGCACCAGCGAGGAGAACACCACCTGCTGGCCCGCCGCGTCGGCCGCGCGCGTCAGCGAGCGCCCCGCTTCGCCCTCGCCCTCTCCCTCCAGCCGGAAGCGGTAAGAGTCGAAGCGGGACGCGGACTCTGGCGTGCGCGTGTAGATCACTTTCTGGAAACCGAAATACATCAACACATCGCACTCTCACACTCCACTCGCCTACCGGCACGTTCTCCCAGGGGACTCACCAGGGTGGTGGACAGGGTGTCGTTATCGTCGCCGGTGCCGGGCTCGTTCACGATGGTCATCTCCGACTGGATCAGGGGCCCTGCACACACGAGGATAGGTTGAAAAGAGAGCGGCGGACGGCGAGACGAGAGTACGGGAATACTGACGGGTGCGCGTGTCCATGGTGAATTGGTCGCTGCTGAGGTTGTAGGAGTGCGCCGTGACGGACAGGCGGTAGCCGCGGCCGGGCTCCAGGCCGCCCAGCGCGGCGCGCACGGTGCGGCCGGCGCCGGGCGCGCTGAGGTTGCGCGCGCCGGCCGCGCCGCCCGCCTCCAGCGGCCACCAGCGCAGCTCGTACCACTCCACGCGCCCGCCGGGCCGCGGCCACTCCAGCGTGAGGTTGCGCGTGTCCACCAGCTGCTCCACGTTCGTCACCGGGTTGGGGCCTGCAACACGCAGCACGGTTGTGATTTCACTTTTCTCGCGGGAGCACGACGGGAGCAACAGAGGTGTTATTTGTCTATACATTCACATTTCGCCGGCGGCGAGGTGGCGTGCGTATATACACCAAGCCTATAAACACCACGCACATCTGCTGCGGTTAATTTCGAGATAGGTGTCCGATTTGGAAAGTCGAAACCCCCTCCGTTCTCATAGTCTGGCGATGATAGAAGGCTGTCGTGTCTTTATACTGTCTCATTATTTACACGCAGTGAACGCAGCCGGTGTAAACGCAAACCCATTCAATATCTGATTGTCAGGGTATTTACAATATTTGTTTTAATGTTCAATGTTACGTTTTCGACACGTGACGAGGAAGCGACCGAAGTAATTTTAATTAATACACAAAAACAATGTGATTGTGATCGAAACCTTGGTTAGTATAAGTTATTTATCAGTTGCTAAAAACGGCGAAGAAAAACATCGTAAGGAAACCGACACGTCATTTGGGCTCTCAATGAAAACCAGCTTTGTAATACTACTTACGCAGTATTGCAGCATTAATGCAGCTGATTGAGGATACCATTTGGCGCAACGAATTTATAGTTTTAAGGTAAGCCTGTTTTTGTTGAGATTTTTTACCGGTATGTAAAGCCATGTCAGAGGCTTACAGGCGGCTTAAACTCTGACACCAGGTTGTTCATCATCGTCAGCCAGGACCAGTTGAACTGCTCTCTTATGTTAAATTAAGGCCTCCCCCTTGGGAGGAATGGGGGGGGGGGTGCTGTCTTGGGGATTGCAGTATTGGTGGTGAAGTTACATAAGACGCTACTGCCCATCTTCTGGATTTTCCCTTAGTCTTACGACACCCACGGGAGGAAAGGGGGTAGTCAATTCTAGGCCGGATACCACTCGGCATGCTCGGTTGTTCATCAACCATACGATAAGAAGAAGAGGCAAGTTTACTTACGAACGGTGTGTTCTGCAGTGAGCGGGCGGTCGCTCTCTACGGTCTCGCCGTCCGCGTCCTCGCTGACGGTGTCCAGGCGGATAATGTAGTGCTCGCCGTGCGTCATGTTCTTGATCTGCGGAGCACGGACACCGGTAAGGCGGGCGGGGCGGGGGGGCATGCGGGGCGCAGCGCGGGGCGGGGATACGTACGTCAGCGGCGGCGGCGTCGGGCGCCAGCAGGTCCAGCGAAGTCCAGCGTGGCTCGGCGTGCGTGCGGTAGCGCAGTGCGAACCCGCCCAGCGCGCTGGCCGAGCGCGCCGGGCCCTCCCACGCCACGCCCACGCTGTTGGACGTCACGCGCTCCACGCGCACCCAGCGCGCCGCCAACGGGCCTGCAACACGCGGCTCGAGGCTCTCACACGTCGGAGCTCCCATCCGAATAAGGGAGCTCCGTAAGAAAATATTAAGACATATCTGTACCTACCTACTTTAATAATATACGATCACAAATTTATTTCTGTAAAAGAACATGGAGAAGTATCAAAGTTATTTAAGGATTAATAAATCACAGCATTTTAATGATAACGGTAGTAACCTGGGATCTGGGGGTGAAGTCTTAAAATAGGTTATTGTTTATTCTTTTAAAAATGAAAAGTCGTGTGTTGCCTTTTACGTAATAACCAGTACAGTATCAGCGGGGAGCACTCACGGACTGGCTTGAGCAGCGTGTGTCGCTCACTGCGCAGCCCGTAGCTGACGGCGGCCACCTGGATCTCGTACACGGCGCCCGGGAACAGCTCGGTCAGCGTGGCGTTGGTGTCCGTGGTCTCCAGCTGCAAGCCGAGCGCGGGTGAGCGGGGCGGGCGGGGCGGGCGGGGCGGGGCGGGCGGCACTCACCGTGCGGTAGGCGTCGGGCGCGTCCCCGCGGCGGCGGTAGCGCAGCTCGTAGGCGTCCTGCCGCGAGTTGACGTCGGAGCGCCAGGCCAGGCGCAGCTCGCGCTCGCCGGCCAGCGCCGCCAGCAGCACGGGCGCCAGCGGCCGCGTGGGCACCGAGAACACGCTCTCGTTGGACTCCACGCCGCGGGACACCGCGCTCACCTGCGACAGCGGACGCTCACACTGGACGGCCGGCCTGCGGAACCGTGGGGACACGACCGCGCGCGGACCGGACTGGCTATCCCTTCACAAAACGACGGCTATTCCTTGTGCCGAGTTGAAGGGTTTCTTCATTCTTTGTACGGTGAACTAATTAGATTGCAAATGGCCGTTGTTTATTTATTGGTGGGTAAGTATTAGCGCAGTTACTGTGATTGTGATACAAATTTTAGCTTTTGAGTAATGACGGTGATCTTATCATAGCTTGTGTTATTCTTCCTAAAAGAGAACGTGCGTATGATATTGTAATACACCATTCGAAAAATCAGTGGCATCACCTTTCACTAGTAAGTGTATCTGAAACATATTTAACAGTTATAAAGGTATACATGCAGTTTATTCTTATAATAATAAACTTTAACTGTTCGAATTTACGCGATATTTCGTAGTTTCATAATTCATTTCAAAAGTCAGTTGTTATAGTAGTACTAGTTCCACGTACAAACAGTGCTGTCACTCAGCGCCAATATGGCGATTTTCGAATATGCACAACATATCAGTAGCGTTCGCCAGTCCAGTGTAATATACAGGTCAGTGGTGTCGAGTAAACAGAGACACGCATAACGGTTTAGATACACTTACGCAGCCGGCTCGCGGCTATACTCACGGTGACGGTGTAGTTGCGGCCGGGCAGCAGCGTCTTGAGCGGCACGCTGACGTCTGACGTCATCAGGGTGTTGCTGTCATCCCGGGAGGGCCCCGCCTCGTGGTACGACACCTGCACAACAGCGGCCCTTACATCACATGCACGCCGCCGACTCGTGGCCAGCGAGACGGGTTACACACTGATGCATCAAAGGCTATTCAAATAAACACATTCTAATTTGAAGAATGCCAGTAGAGGTAGTAAATTTCTATGTCAAATGTATAATTATATACTTAAGTAACTATTTGTGTGATTATGCAAATAACTGCAGAAATTTAAAGTTAAATATTAATGAATGTGTAATTGTTTAACTAAACAATGCAATGGAAAAAATAGGTCGCCACTACGACGCGTATTCTGAATGACCAAAATATACTTTTATTGCTCGTTATTCTGCGTACTATTCAACATGCACTCACACACGCACACGCACTGGCCGTGATTTGTTTGTACGGTTCATAGAGTAGTAATCTTTAGCATGCCTATGCATGACTCTCTCAGTTATGGCTCACCACGTAACGTCACGTAACAACAAGGTACACTTACTCCGCCTCCAAAGTCACTTACCATAAGTATTTGACAGTCAATTTGGTTTGGTCGACGACGACGTGCTTCATATGAATGGAAATTAATTAAATTCGTCCAGTCCTTCAACGTGAAATTGAACAGTAACCCGTAACATTCAAAGTATTGTAGAAACCAATTGCGTCATCAGTGGCCACCTGGGCGCCATTACATATGTGACTAAAATATTTTGTTTGACATGAGTATGCATGAATATCCTAGGTGAAATCTAGAACAGTGTAATGTAGAAATAGTAGACTATATTCTTTCCTAAAATAAATAACCGTATACCATTATCAGTTCGGGTTTGTGGTGTACATTGGGAGAGGCCTATGTTCAGCAGTGGACTGCAACGGGCTGATAATGATGATTATCAGTTTGTGAAAATTCCAATCCTAAGGATAAGACTGTAAGACTTTCTCTTTCTCTTATCTATAGATTGTGAAGAAAGTGTATCGGGACAGTACTCACATCATCATATGAGGTGTATCAACAACAAAACTACGTAAGTATCCGGCATGAGGTGCGTGCGTGTACCTTGTACTCATCCTGCGTGCTGGCGTCGGCCGGCGCCCACCACACCACCACCCCGTTGTCCGCGCCGTCCGCGTAGCGCCACGCCAGGCTGCGCACCGGCAGCGGCTCTGCACAGACACGCGCGTGAGCGGGCGGGCTGGGGACCGGGGGGGGGGGACGAGGGGGGGGGGAGCTACTCACTGAGCGTCAGGTCCGTGGTGGCGGGCCAGGACGTGACCTTGCCCGACATAGTCTTGACGGTGACGGTGTAGGGCGCGCCGGGCTCCAGACCGTCAAAGGAGCAGCTGGGTGTATCGTTGCGCGCGCGCAGCACGGGCGCCAGTCGGCGTGCTGCGCCTCCGCCGCTTGCGCCGCTCACCGTCACCTGATATTTCTCGAACTCACTACAGGAATAATATTAAAAAATATTAATACAAGTTCCTCTTAATAAAGGCTTTACGAAACAAAATAATCTATTTAAATAAAGTGCAAAGTTAAGTTAAAAAATTGTAACTTATTTAAAACCAGAATCCATTTCGCATAACATGTGAGCGTACCTATCATCGAGCGGCGGAAGCCACGTGACGCGGAAGGAGGTCTCCTTGAGGTCAGCCAGCGGGGCGGTCACGTTGCGCGGGCGCAGCGGAACGGTGCGGTACTGCGCGGTGGTGGGCGCGGAGATCTCGGGCTCGGACACGGTCTGCACGGAGATGTTGTAGGCGCGGCCCGGCACGAGCCCCTTGAAGGCGGCCTGCGCCGGCCCGGGCGGCTCGCCCTCCTTCTCCACGTACAGCTCCGCGTCGCGAGCGTCGGGCGGCACGATCGACACCTGCGCGGGCGCACGTCTCGGTCAGTCTCGCAATCGTCGGCTACAAAGTCTAGCTGTGACTGTAGTGAGCAATACCCATAGCCTCTCTTACAGCGTCCATTACAACAATACCTACAAAACTAATAACCATTTCCTTATTCGTCAGACAGCGCCTTCCTCACCTTGTAATGTGTGTAGGCGCCGGGCGGGTAGGGCGGCTGCCAGAGCACCAGCAGTGTGGTCTCGTTGCGGAACCACACGATGAACTTGCCCGGCGTGTTGGGCTCTGCGGGGGAGCGGCGCGTCACAACACAAAACGTCACAACACATAAGTACCAAACTATATCGATACTAATATTTGCAGGTCACTACGCTTAAGCTTACGGGCTTCCAAACGACATGATACACGGCAGAGGCCATGAACTATAATATTCTATATCTAGGTATAAGTAACATGTATAGGTATATTGAGTTTTAGATCATTGACGATGATAACTGCAGCCCGCCATAGACTCACATCGTTTGGACGCCAACGCAATATTATACATATATGTGTGTGATGCCAAATGCTGGAAATAACTATAACTATAATAAATAATAGTTTAAAAAAACTAAAAAACACGCTTTTTATCGAAAACCGACCTAAAAAATAGAAAATAAGTTTTAATAAATTTAAATTAAGAATAGTGTTAAAAATTTCAATAAATATAAATTAATAATAATGCGAATAAAAAAAAAACAAAGCGTGGGGTGCATGGTGTCAATAGTTATAAATATTTTATTGACAGATATGAGTAGAGTGATTATCATTTTGATAATATCCTAAAAACCACCCCACGCTTTTTTAATTTTTTTTTTTATTCACACTATTATTAATTTATATTTATTGAAATTTTTAACACTATTCTTAATTTAAATTTATTAAAACTTATTTTCTATTTTTTAGGTCGGTTTTCGATAAAAAGCGTGTTTTTTAGTTTTTTTAAACTATTATTTATTTTCTATTTTTTTTATCAAATTAGTGTATTGTCATCGGTCCTCGATAAATCTACAAAGTTTGAACGAAATCTAGCCGTTTAAAGTGGGTCAAAATCGCGCCCAAAGAAGTCGGTTACAAACATACATACATACAAGTGAAGCTAATATAAAGCGTGTAAAAATATAATACAAGCTACATATTGAAATTATCTAACTTGAATAAATGATGTTTGTTTTTGTTTATGAACCACTAGTACTATGATGAATATAGTATTTAATTATTGAACATAAAGACAAACTGTTCATACAAACATTTATGCCACAACACGACATGCATCCTAAATGGTGATATGGTTTGATCATGCAACACACTAAAAGCTCGCAACTGTGCAAATAAAACATACCGCAGTGTTAGTTGGATTGGCTATCTGAAAAAACCACGAGAATTTTGTTTCACAGTCATAGTTAATACCTGCGTCACCTGCGGCCTACATCAGTCACGTATATTGTTCAAACCACGCTAAAGAATAATATACCAATATTAGTTGTACTACAATATATATAATGCTGCACTTTTATTCATAATATTTATCTATAGCAGTTTCAGTTAAATGATAACACATAAATCATTGAATACGAATAGTTAAAATATAGTATATTTTTGTGTTTATGAATATTAATACAATGTATTATCCCAAAGATATATACTATATAATAGATTTCTGCAAATAGGTTTTAAAAAAACACTTTTACACGTCTTCTTTTTTAAAATTAGATGGCATCGGCATTTCCTAACTGACTACCTACCTCTGAGAATAAATACCGAAACAAACTCAGGGGTCAAGGTCTCTTTTAAAGTCCAGACAAGCTCAATATTTTATGTGAGAACAGTGTAGGTGGTCTGAGAAGTGGTCTTTTTAGGAAAGAACCACGGCGACTTTGAGTCGACCTGTCCTTACAGGCGCCCCGTCTCGTACCATCTGAAGGACATTTGGGTAGGCCGCATGAAATACTCAAACTGTCAGACGCGCATAGAAAAAAAAGAAGAAAAAAACCTACACAATGCTCACATTTACGAATACACGACATGTACAATGTAGGACGTCTGTGATGGTCTTTTAAAGAAAGAACCAAAGCAGATTTGAATCAACTACTAATATTCTCCTGTCAACCCTACCAAAATGTTTGCACGCTCTTAAAAGCTTTATGTGTGTTCTTTAGCCATGTGGTGAAACGCTATCATTGGGGATAAACATCTGCGTATTACACAAATAGTCCCCTGCGGGATTCGAACCTGCAGCCCTTAGCGCAGCAGACCAATCACTAAGTCACTGCTTCAACCAGGTAAATGTTCAAGGGGTCTCGGATCTTGAGCGCAACTCAGTCGTAAGTAGGCACCTACCTAGGCAGCTAATTCTGACAAACTAGTAAATGGATTATGTATTTATTACATCGAAGCTTTGCAAAACACATACAATACTCAGTGGGGAAGGAAGGAGGCTCTATGACTACTATGTCGAAGAGAATGTCAGTATATAAACGACGCAGATATATTATACGTTATAAGAATTTAAAAATGCCATCCCTACACAATACTCATAGAACTTTGTATAATTATTTGTAATATATTGAGAACTTCATAATATAATATAATGAATGGGAGTTATAGATGTGGTATGATTCATTTTTGCTGTTCAACGTTGAGCACATTTATAAATTTCGCTGATTGTAAGACATCTGTTCAAGGTATGTATATTTATCTAGATCTGACAACAGGGCTCCTGGACAACAGGAATCCTTTATGGCCACTTTTTCATCCAAAGTGAGGCACATCACACTAGTTGCTACAGGACCGGTTAGGCACACCAAACTGATTTATATGTTAATTTATGAATGCGTAAATATGAGGAAAATCATATATGATAATTATGCTGTTCGAAATAATCGTATATTTCATGTGTCTAACTGGTTACAGTCATATAGGTACCTACGTAAGCAGTGAGTGTACTGCAAGTGCATTGCTTCATATGTGCATGCTTTATACATTTAAATTCCACCGAGTAATATAAATAAGTTGATACCGCGACCATGTATAACGGATGATAAATAATAATGTCCACAACACAATGGCTGAGCGTCGCACTAGGTGCTTAGAGCAACGTATTGTTAGTATACATAATACGCACTACATACTCAGAGCCTCATCGACCTTGGTGCCGTACGAACACAATCCACGTGTGGTGCTGCACGGCCTGCTGGCATGAGCGCAGAATACCGGATGCGCAGAACAGCGCAATTTATTGCTAACAAGTTCAAACAATACTACTATAGTACACACTTGTGCCGCACGTTTATCTGTTGAAATATGGACTCCTAAACTATATATTATATAGGTAGATGTTATATAAAAATACAGCACCGTACAGAAGTGCGTTACCTGCCCATGGGGCGCTTCCTCTGCCGCCACTCGATCACCGTGGCTTACGATAACACAGGCCGGCGCGAGCTATGGACCGAGCGTCTAACGATACGCTAAACTGACTTTCTTGTATAAATATTTAAAATTCAACTGAAATTCGTTTTAATACTAACTGACTGAAATTTAACTTAAGTTTACCATTTTGTAACATATTTTGTAATCGTTATTGTATAAAACCTTTAAGATTTCTGTCATATTCGTTCAAATAATTAATGCTATTCAGTAGAAAAAAAAACGTATTATTGGTTGAACCGTTTCAGCTGTGCTGTGTGCGGCACAAGTGTGCTCGAAGACGTCATCAATGACCGGGGAGGGTGACGTCCCTGTTAGGTCATGTGAACCAAGTCATACAGTTGTATTATTTTATTTATACGTTAGGAGCTTTTTAGTGTTTCTTAAATCTTAACACAAAATGAACACTTTCACTACGTATCTAAAAAATCTAAAAAGCCTGTAGGCCTTTTATTTGTAAAACTCTTCATGACAATTCATCAGCTGACTGTTTTAACATTTCCTGGTTGGTCTTAGAAATAAAATTGTTCATGATTTTAAATACTTTTACCCCCTGAATGATTGTTCAAGTTTTACAATGAACCCTGTATAATAAGAAGTTCTTTTTATCATATATGAACAAAGCCTTCAGCAAAAAGCGAAATATAAAAAAAAATTGCTAATTGCTAAATTGTAACGAATAGGTACTAACAAACTCAGGATGCATAGTGTGAACCAAACTAGTGACATACAGTAAATGAGGGCGTAACGTTACATATAAGCGAACAGCGACAACAGTTACCAACATGGCGTCAGCTCACCGGAGTCCCGCGCGTCCTGCGGGCGCCGCCAGAACAAAACCACATTACAAGGGGCCGCCGCGCGCTCCCGGCCCCGGCGCGGCGCGGCCGTTACATTAGGTGTTGCCGGGTCAGTAAGGGATGTTCGGATATTAATAAACATTATTAAAATCTATTGTTGAACCTCGCATCAATTATCATCGTTATTCTGTAAAGTCACAATAGTTCCGCAGTAATTGCAAATACACGATTCCTGGTTCAAAACAGTTATCTCTTCGTCATTTGTATCATATAATTATATTAAAATTGTGAACCTACAATATTGTCATTTACAAATAGTAAGCAGAGGAAACAAACAGCAGCCGGCGCCGGCGCGCCTTCCACACAGGTGCACAGTCGCGACTCATTTGTTTAATTGTTCTAGAGCGTGTTGCGACCGTGTCACTGTCGACCCGCTCTCGACCTTCAGTTTACGCGCTACCGAAACTAATAAGCTTAGAATATGATATTGACACTGTATGGTGGTTTGAAACAAAACGCTCCTACAATACTTGTACCGAGTACTCCAGGTCTGTAGCTGAAGTAATGATCACGGCCAGCTTTCCTCGAGCGCTTACATACCTACGCCACGATGGGCGTGTCAAGTGCGGGCCGCACCGGTCGTGCTTGACTAGCGCGAAGATATGCTGCCGCGCGCTGTTCTGCAACACTTGACGCGCCGAGGAGCCGACCGGTTAATGCCATGATGGGACTTTATTTCCGCGAATCAATTTAAATGTTACATTTTTTGTATTCGAATTAAGTTGTAAATAGTTGTAAAATAGGTATAATAATAAACCTTTATTAAGATAAATGATTATATTAAGGATTTGAAATAATAATCTTGATCTCACTAATGTTACATTATGTGTAGTCTCAATTCTAAATATGTAACGAACATCGACATCCAATGCGATTAGGTTTATACCTACTTTAGTTAAAGCTTCATGGTAAGAGTTTTTCAAGAAGCGACTGACCAGACTATCTTTCCGTTTACTGAGACAAACTAAATTATAGCGAGTGTCTAATTAGCAATACGGTCTACTGCACTCTACTTAGTGTTAAAGGACATATCTAAATTTCACATAAAATTTTAACACTTCCTTCACTATAATATATATTAGAGATAGGACTGTTTGTCCATAAAAACCCTAATTTATTTGAACAATTATCTGATGTGGTAAAAAGGAACAGGCGCAAACTTAATAATACTTTAGTATCTAATAGACTGTGTCTACATAGGGCAAAAACAACTCTGACAGGAAAAGGCGTATTATGTATGGCGCCAAAAATATATAATAAAATCCCTAATGATATTAAAAATTGTAACATAAAAGTATTTAAAAATAAATTGAAAATAATTTTGGCCAATAAATGTTTTTATAGTATTCATGAATTCCTCAATGAAAATAATTTTAATATTTAATTATTTTTAATCAATAATAATTGTTAGCTGTTTTAATGTAATGTTTAGTTGTTTTTATTTTTTCTTTATATTGTTTTTAATTTCTAATTGATTTGAGATTCACTTATTTTATTTATCGAATACTAAATTTTCTATAAGGTATAATGTTTAATTCAATTAATTTATGTCATTTAATATTATTTTGCGCGCCGTGTGCCACGGCAAAACATGTTGTACACACACTTTATTGAATATCTTGTTACCTACCATGTTTTCACATGTTTTATGCAAATAACAGATTTGATTTGATTTGAAGCTGTATTAATCTGAAGGCTGTGTATATATATTTATTAATAGGTGATGTTTTTTTATATTCTTACGCTCGAAACAAAACTGTGCCTTCTGTTTGTTTGTGTGGTGTTAGGTGTGGCTGCCGGCCGCGCAGCCTCCCGCGCGTGCTGGTGGCGTCAAAGGCCACGCGGAAACCTATCCGGACTGCGACTTGTTTGCAGACAAGTGGCCGCTAGTTCACTCGCCCGAGTTACAGTGAAATAATTTAACATTTGATGTTTGACTCATGTTTTTGTTACACCTATAAATGGGTTCTTGTTATTTTTTTGTTTTCATGTCCATTTTAGTATTTTATTTTTACTTTTATATCTTGTTTTTGTGTGTTATGAGGCAATATGTGTTTAATTAGGGTAAATGCTTTATGTTAATCGTACTAATAAATAATAATACATAAATAAATAAATTCCACCATCTAATCAAACAAAAAATTAAAATTTTGATTAGTTATTCCAATGATTATAGCATGTGTTTCCCTATTGAATTGTAAAGGTCAGTGTTTGTAATAACTGGTTACACGCGACCTTGATCCTCCATGACGCCGCCAGAGCCGCGCGAGACACGAGCCAGCTACTAGAGCAGCCTCCAGCAGTCTGTATGTCTTTACACTCATCTAAAGGTCAAGACTACGTTACGAAATTATCTATTTTATATGATTCGCGAAGCGCGCGGCCGGACCGGCCTCTGTGAATAATTATATCTGTATGATTCACGCATTGCGATCCATCTAACAGTGGACGCATATAATCGGCACTAAGATTACAGTATTAATACTAAAGAGCTAAGAACGAATCAGCCTTGCGCATCGAGGGTTCCCCCCCTTATAAGAAGCTCGTAGTGATGTGATGCTTCATACCAAATTGCATGATTCTGGTCTACGGGAAGTACCCTATAGGTTATAAGTTAATTGTTGAATAAAATCATTCAGCATAAACTCTCGTTACTTTCGATTGCCTTGGCAACTTTTTCTGCGACCCACTTTCACAGTCCCTACTACTAACACCAGCCTTTGCCTCATTAGCTTGCTTAAGCTTAAAAAACGAATTGCTATATATTGTCGAGGCCTTTGCCCTGCAGTGGGACGATCATGGCTGAAATAATAATAATAAATAAATATATATATATTTACTAGTTAACTTAGCTAGCTAAATTAACTGGATAACCAAGATTTACTTTGTGTAAATTACAAACATCCCTTAACGCCCGAACGGAGTATTAAGATAAAGTAGAGGAGTAAGAGGAGGTATATCAAGCGTCCAAAATTCACTCCCACGCTCGGGTGGAGGCGAGTGCGGGCGGGCCGGAACTCACTGGTGGTGAAGTTGCGCGAGGCGTACGCGGCGCTCTCCTTGTCGTGCAGCAGCGTGAAGGCGTGCAGCTGGTAGGTGGCGCCGGGCGACAGCTCGCGCAGCGTGTGGGTCCAGTTGCCCGCGCCCTCCACGGAGATGTTGCGCGCGCCGCCCTCCGCGCGCTCCGTCAGCGGGATCACCTGCCCGACGGCGACCACACATGAATCCCAACAAATATTGCATTTATCGCGATTATCATTTTATCTGGGTTATCAATGAAGGGGTACTTCTCAGTCTTTTATACATGGCGAATTGCTTGATAATGTATGATCTATTACGCGCGAGAACGAACTATGTAGGTAGGTACAGTACAATATTTACTACATATTTGCGTAAGAAACAAATTGGACCTTTGTGTAACCTCTTCACACGAAGATAAACATAGGCATTGACCGAGAATACGTTGACATTGTCGACGGGTAGTTTTTGTCACATTGTTCGTAAACAATGAGCGAAATTGGCGGAACCGATGTGTTAGAAGAAAACAACGCCTTCGTATAAAAATATCAATAAGAGTCGATGACGACAGTGTTGGAGGCAACCAAAGTGTACTTTGTTGAAGAGATTATGTTGTGGGACTACAAAGTATGCTTCGTTATCTCATTAATCAAGCTTCACTCAGGAAGAACATTTGTTTCATATAATTCTATGTCGATCATCTGGATCATTCTCACAAGTTCCATCGTTTGTCTGTCTTGTTCACTTATTGATTGCCTAGAACTTTAATTTCTTAGTAAGTCCATGGATCTGGTTAGTGGAACAAGCCCTTTGTCTGCGTAATTGGCAAGGACGTATGGGAAGAACAAAACAAACTATAGGTAATAAACTATATAACGTACTGAAAAAAGAGAACATACCTTAAACCTAAATCCTGTATAATCACCATGTGTGGGCGGAGACCAGGATATGGTCGCCTGTTTGTTGCGGCCCAGCGTCACGGTCAGGTTGGTGGGCGGCTCCGGCGCTGCGTACACAAACACGTCAGCCAACCGAGAGAGATCAGGAGCATAATGTACATGTCGTCATTACTGTAGTCAATTTATAATGAAAATCATTGATGTAGATAAAGTCAATTCAAATGCTCCAAAAAGTAGATTAATTTTGACTTCGGAAACGTGATAATAACTGTATGACTTAGAGCCTGTACGCACTGTGTGGGTAACCGCAATGCGGTCAACCGCGCGGCTGGCGCAAGCACAATTATATATATAATGTTCATGTACACTGCGGAGGGCTGTGGCCCGAGCGACGGCCAGCCGGACGGATGCTGTACGAACTGTGCGGCTAATAACAATATAATAATAAATCTTTAATTTCTGACCTCTCAGAGATTATAAACTTACAAAAAGAACAATACATATAAAAAGGTACTTACTAACTACTAGCAACATTCTATCTTATATATCTGAATGATATTTATATTCATATTCATATTCTTTATTGCAATCCATAATGTACATTAATGGTGGTAAAGGAAATCTAGAAGTAACAATTGATAGTCTATGTACCGCCATCCAGAGACATAGTATTTGGCCATCGACCCTGGCGGCTACAATAGCCACAATCCTGTTGGGGCTGTCGCGCACCTAACGCATCAGTGATGCGATTCGCATACGCAGCAGTGAGCCGAAATCCGGAACGCGTGCGTCCGTGAACATCTCCGACGCGCTACAGAAACGCGGCATCCCCATTATTACCCGGAACGCGTTATCGTATTGAACTCGTAGAGCGTTGTACGAGCCCTGTGTAGAACTGACACACAGGGCGCACGCGTACACACTACGCCCTATACAGAGTTATTTTAATCTCTCGCGTACACGGTGCGGATCTGCGGGCCAGCATGTTACACCTGACAGCCAACGCTCTAGGTTCCCTCTTAATCAGGTGATCCGACAGCCTATTGGTGACTCAGTGTCCCAGGTAATTAAAACGGGTGACCCTTTTTAGTGGAACTCCGCCTAAGGTAAACGGTGGAACAGTGTCATATATTTTATTTTGTACCCTTAACACTAAAAGCTCACTTTCAGTTGAGTTGAACCTCAGACCGTGAGTCACCGCAAAGTATTTACAAATTCGGAGGAGCCTTCTTAACGCACTGATGGATGGGCTCAGCAACACATTATCATCCGCGTAACTAATATTATTGACACATTGTCCTTCAACAGAGCAACCGATTTGGGTATTGCTGAGCTCACAAATCAACCGGTTTACATACAGGTTGAAGAGCCTGGGTGAGCTAAGCCCCTCCTGCCTCACGCCGCACTCCAACTTGTACGCATCAGACAGCACCTGCCCATCAAACGTAGTTGGACTGGTTGCTGTTCCAGAACTTCAATACAATAATCAATCAACCTCAGGAAGGCTCGTGCCATGGGAAAGTTTTATCCACAGGCAGACATAAGATACTAGGTCGAACGCCTTGGAGAGGTTCAAAAAACACGCATAGACAGGTATTTTCCTTGTTGTATAGTATTGGACAGTATGTTTGAGGCAGACGATCGCAGTTTCATTCGACAAAAGTGGCCTAAACACAAATTGAGCATCATGTAGGTAGGGTTATATATTTATCCAACTGCCTGTCAATCATACTGTCCAACACTTTCGCCAGGGAAATAGGCCTGTAGTTGTTATTATCACTCGTATCTCCAGTCTTGTCCTTTATTATAGGAATGACAATCCTTTCCATGAGATGTACAAAATGTTTGCTTTCAATAGAATTAAATTACAACACGAAAGCAGCAGACTGCTTGTGACCACGGCCGGTGTAAATTAGTCGAAACGTCAAGCCAAAAATTAAAAAGTTGTATTCGCATTCATTCCTGTGTTGTAATTTAATTTTTATTACTTTTTTTTTAAACCTCGCCCCACACTGGGAACTTCTGTGTCGTGGGTGCGTTTCACAAACATGAAATATCATATACCCGCGTAGTGCGTATGAACCCTTAAACACTTTAATCACAGTTGACGCCACTCACGCGTTTAGAAACAATTTATACCTATAAAATTACTCTAAATTATGGCTTTGTTTCTAGTTAACTTTAGACTTCTAGTTTTAGTCTATTTAATAGTTTTAAAGTATAATTATGATGAAAACAAAAAGTAGTATGTAAGCAGTACCGGTGATGATGGTCTGGTTCCACGTTAGGAGGTCTGCAAAGCTGGCGTTGGAGTAGTACAGCATGAAGTGGTACTTAGTGCCCGGGAGGCCCACGAAGTTGATGGTGGAGGCGCGCGCCCGCACCGTGAAGTTGGGCGCGGGCGAGCCGTGCGGTGGCCGGTAGTCCAGCCGATAGTGCCCGCCGTCCAGGGGCTCCGCCTCGCCGCCGACCGAGCCCGGGATCTCGATCACCAAGTCAGCGCATGCGCCGCCGTCCCAAGTACACTGCACAGTGTTACAACTGGTACTTATGGATAGCCGATATTTATGTCGAGAACATTCATCTATACATGTAGGTGAGGTAGTAGGTTTCCATAGGCATAGGCTTTAAATGACACAATTTTACACATATTTTTTTTAAACTGGTTGGCATCGGCATTTCCTTACTGACCAAGTATGAAGTCGCCTTATTTGTCAGGACTAACACTCATCTGTTCTTAAAATCAACAAGAAATCGCAATAAAACACGTCTATGTATAGTACCCTCTCGTACTACACTCTTACATAAAAGTCTTTTGTATGGCACTGATGGTATACAACAAGCTACTCACACTAGTGCAGGAATCTGAAAATATTACCAAATTTAAAATCATGCTACGCCATTTTCTGATAAGTAAAGCCTATTATACTATAAATGATGTCAATTTTAATTATATTATAATTACTTATTTTTTGATTATTTATATGTAACTAAGCTAACTTAATTTTTGTTATTGTTATTTAATATCTGTTTTATAGCATGTTTGTATGTAGTATACTGTAAATGGTGTGCACACCTGTAAGTGACGTATTTACACTGTACATAAATTATGGGAATAATGTCACAAATCTTAATTGTAAATATGTCGTTGGTTTGCCTTATCAATAAATAAATAAATAAATAAATAAATGATTTCTTGACTGATAATATCGATGGAAAGTAATAATATCCCACTTGTGATACAGACCAATTTAGTGTTTGGTGTGTTTTATTGTTGTTGCTCACAAATCATGTTAATCATCATCGTAATAATAATGTAAAGGGTTATTTTATATTGTAATGGTGTTGGGTAATCTATTTTAAGTTTTATAAACATAAATGCAACATTTGCACGCTGTTAATGGTAAAATACAGTGTCAATTTTTGCTTTATGTACCATCATTTAAACCTGTATTTGGCAAATAAAGAACTTGATTTGTCTACCTCTGAGAACAAATACCGGAACAAACTCAGGGATCAAGGTCTCTAAAGTCCAGACAAGCTCAATAGTTTATGTTAGAACAGTGCTGTGTGGGGTTCAGTTCAGTTTGAGTAACACCAGTTACTGTAGTTTTGCTGGACATTTTCCACACTCAGTCACTTGAGTAGGCCATTATGCATTAAAATCAAGTTAACGACAAGCCAGTTGAAGTTGACATTCACTCATATCTACTCAGCCTCATCTAAAAACTACTTATAATATCGGCGGTAACGAAACCATATCGCGATTTACATCACCCTAACAACTTAAACTTGACTCTAGGGCGTCAAAACTTAAACTTGACAATTATATTATATTCATACATAAACTGATGCCGACTAGTAAACATAACGTGACATATCTTAAAATAAAACTTATTATGCCAATATAAGTGTGCATGGTAAATCCTAACAGCCATTTTTGTGGGGGAATGCTGCCGATATACAAACAATTTTTGTACAGCAGAAGCAGGCTGTTCAGGCAATTTATAAATTAAGTACCAATCATTTGCTAAGGGAAACGTTTTAGGAGATTAGTACTATGACTGTCCCATTACATTATATTTCCAAGAACTTGATTTATGCTCATAAAAATATTTTTTTTTTTATTAGAAACAGTGATGTTCATAACATTAACACTAGAAGAAACACAAATTTGTTGTAGCCTAGGCTTCAGAAAATTAGATCCCAGACATTTGAAACCTGAGTTTGAAGAAATTTAAATCGTTTATCAAGCACAAACTATCTAGATAAGGTTAAGGTTGCTATAAAGTATCTGACTGTCTGCTGGATAAATATACTTGGCCTTAAGCCTCTTCTTGTATTGTTTTATTTTGACATTTAATTTTTTTACCCTTTTTTAACATATTAGACGCAAAAACTGACATTGTTTGATCTTTTGATCATTTTGCTTTGTTTTTTATTTTTTACAAACTGATATAATGTATTTATTTAATTTTTCATATGTCGTACTTGACATTGTACATTATTTTACTATTATTATTGTAAAATTCATGTATTTTACAATAATAATTGTTTGTAGTTTAAAAAATAGTAGTAAAATTAATGTATGATGTAGGATTTATCCTTCCTAGATAGTTTCTTGTCTGGCAGTTTGAGTATTTCATAGGGCCTACCCAAATGTCTTGCAGATGGTACGAGACGGGTACCCAACATATCCTGAAACTCTGGGCGAAAGTTAATATAATGATGCCAAAGGGGAAGGCAGAAGTTTAACTATAGTACACTTTTATTTTACAAGTTTTGTTAATGATTCCAATATAATAGGGGGCTAGCCTACTGCCGTCAAGTTGACACAAATCCATACTCAATCACTAGACCCACTAACCTATCTATAAGCAATAGTATAATATAATTAATTAATCATTTTAGTATAATATCTAATAACTATGAGTAAATAGATTTTCCTCATTACTAATTGGCAAATGTAAAACAGAAAACAAAATGTTAATAAAGCAATTTATTAATAAAAGCCTCATTAATCAGGAAATTGTGAGTAATAAAAATAGGGATAATATATATTATGTATTGTTATTATCTAACTTAATTGTTTAAGTATAAATGTTGTTTTGTGAACTGTTTTACGGTTGCTCTATCTATTGAAGGATATTTACAGGTCTCCTTCACATACTACACACCATACTTATAAATGAGGTGGGATTACAATAACAATACAATTATTGTCTCATCAACATCTCGGTTAGCATGTTCTGTTTATATAAACAAAAACAAAGGAAGTCAATAGGTCCATGAAGGACTGGAGACCTGCTAGGTACTCATTCAACTTACCGCGAAAACTACAAGCAGCAGTGCCAGGGCCAAAGCGGCGCGCGCGCACCCAGCCGTCGCTTGCACAATCGACCTCTTCCACATCATTGAAGGCGACGACTGTCTGATTTCACGACACTTTCTCTTCGACACAACACTGTATTCCGTGTTCTTATGATGGGAGCATAATTCACTAGATAGGCTGACTTTAGTAGCCATGTCATCACGTTAAACTACGATATAATATCTTCGTTACAGCACAAATAAGTTCCTAATTTATTACATTACAAATTTTGTCTCGCAACCTTTCTTGTCGGAGTTGTCAAGTAGTGATAGTCTCATTACTGTCAAAGTCAAACAGATATTATCGATACCTACCTACTCGTTTGAGTAATCAAATCAACATAATGAAATAAAACTAATATTTTTCTTTTGTATATATTTATTTATTAACGTAGGTTATTGAGTGTAAATAAGTTTAACTTAAATATGTTGTAAAATATTATATGAATAAAAAGTTCATGACTTTTAAAAAATACAGGTATAATTTTACAACTATTTAAAGCTTAATTCTAAAACAAAATAAAAACAATATATACAAAAATATCAGTTAAAAAGCATCAAAGTATTCTTCCACATCGTTGTCAAAAGGTAACGTGCCCAGAAGTCAGCTTTACCACGTTATACGTTGTAATGCTGACTCTTTGACTCCCAATATAACCCAGTTCTCTGACCATGTGAAAAGTCGACTAAACGTTTTGCTAGTTTAAATAAGGCTTGAGCGCTCAGCCCATTGCTCATATTTTTTGTAACACGGAGTCTGGATTTGTATCCGGTCCATTCGGTTTATCTGGATTGGGATTAACTAACAAACTTAACTTTGCCATTAGAAAAATGTAACCCTCATGTATTGATATAGGTCGTGTTCAATTAAATAACTACAAATAAGTTTTTCATTTTTATTTGTGTTGTTATTTTTCGTAGTAATCATCGTCAATCTGTTTAATAAATTTTCAAGCTATAACAAACTAACCAGCATAGACCTAGTAAATATTATATATATATGTTGCTCTAAGAGGATCATATATATATTCCTCTTAGAGCAAGATATTCCTTCATGCTAAAGTCATATTTATGTATCAATGTAGCTTAAGATTAGGACAAGAAATGGTACCTTTATCTCTTGATTGTATAGATTTATATATAATATCAAGCATACAGATATCATAATGCTTTGCGTACGTTTATATATATATTGTATATATATATATAGTGGTCATGTAGACCACTATGTTTCTACCATAATAATTGTATATTTAGTGGATATATATTTAGCTAGCTTCTGTGTAAATATCTATCGTTTCCATATTTGTTTTATATACTCTGTGTACAAACAAACGTAATGGCAGCATAATATGGTAATATAATGTCAAACAATTGTCAATGTCAATGAATAAAAGAATATTTTCAATTTCGGTTGGCGGTTTATTGAAAGTGATAAAACTTTCTATAGTTGGTTTGTTTTTTTTTTAAAACAAAAAATATTATTATTAAATCTTAAACCATGGTTAGCAATGATTCGAGTGTGTGGTCCCAGGACGAAACTATAAGAATTCTCATAGCTTCCGATATTCATTTAGGTTATTTAGAAGAGCATCCTGTCAGAGGTGAAGATAGTTTCATCGCCTTCGAAGAAGCTTTATCACTGGCTGTTCAATACGATGTTGACCTGGTGTTGCTTGGCGGTGACTTATTTCATCATGCGAAGCCATCACTCAATTGTATTTATAAGTGCACAGAGATCATTCGTAAATACTGTTTTGGCGATAAGCCGGTAAGCCTCGAACTATTGTCAGATCAGGCTGTGAACTTTTCGCGAAATGTTAATTATGAGGATCCAAATTTAAATGTTTCATTTCCTATATTATCTATACACGGCAATCACGACGATCCAGTAGGAAGGGAAGGCATAAGCAGCCTTGATATACTCTCTACAGGAGGCCTTGTAAACTATTTTGGTCGATGGACTGATTATACCCACGTTCAAATTTCGCCAGTCCTTTTACAAAAGGGTGATACTAAGCTGGCTCTTTATGGCCTAAGTCACCTGAAAGACCAACGCTTATCGCGTCTATTTCAAGAAAAGAAAGTGGAAATGTTACGTGATGAGGACCATGATTGGTTCAATTTACTTGTGTTACATCAAAACCGAGCTGAAGATAGAGGAGTAGGTAATTTTATCAAGGAAGATGAATTACCAAAATTTCTGGATTTAGTAGTGTGGGGTCATGAACATGACTGTGAAATATTTGAAATGAAAGGTAATAGGGAAAAGGATTACTTCCATGTTGTTCAGCCAGGTAGCACGGTGGCTACATCTCTGGCCGCTGGAGAAGCAAAGCCTAAACATTGTGCATTGCTACAAATACACAAAAATGATTTCATACTAACCCCTTTGCCTTTAAAAAGTGTTCGTCCATTTATCTTTAAAACTGTTGTTCTATCTGAACATGATTTGGGGGATGATGATGTAAATGAAAGTGAAAAAGTGCAGGAATTCCTTAAATCAAAGGTGAATGACGCATTGGCAGAAGCTCAAAGTCTTCTGTCTGGAGATCCCCGTCAACCAACTTTACCTTTGGTCAGGCTCAGTGTGTTTTATGAACGAGAAGATCAGATATTCAACAGAGCTCGATTCGGACAGCATTTTTATGGTCAAGTTGCTAATTCAAATGACATTCTTTTATTGAAGCGGGAGCGAAAAATACGCGAGCGGCGTCAAGGACAAGGTGATGAAGTGAATGTAGCTGACATAGTTGCAGACTCTACAGATGTCGAGACGTTGTTACGTGCTTATTACGAGGCATTACCGCCGGAGCGCCGCCTCACCGCGCTCCCCGTGCAGCTGATGACAGAGGCAGTGCGGGACTTCACCATCAAGCAAAGTGACGAGATTCTTAAACATGCTTTAGACGCACATAAAAGGCGTTGCATTGCTGCTTTGGTTGAATCTAATACTGACACTGACATCGAAGCAATCACAGATCGTCTTCGAGTGCTCCGCGATGAAATCGACTCTGCTGATGCGACCCAACTTGCGGCACTGAAAACTGCTCCAATTTCGGCGCAGATTATTGTCGAGGGCTCGAGCGACGAGGAGCTGCTAAAGCCCGAAATAGAGGCTCACGGACGCGGAAGGGGGCGAGGCTCGCGCGGCGGGCGGGGCTCGCGAGCGCGCGGGGGTCGCGCGCGAGGCCGCGGCCGCGCCGAGCCCGACGCGCCGCCCGCCCCCGCCACCCCCGAGCGCCGCACCCCGCGCCGCACGGCCGCGCAGAAGTCTACCACGTGGATTCAAAACTTTGCTTCGAAAGCACGTCGCCGGGATTCATCGGATATCGATGACTCTGACTGAATAACCTTCGCACTTTTAGCATTAAGTCGTTAAATTGAAACTTGTGCTCAGTTTATTTGTACACTATCTTTTTTTTCGTCTAGATTGTAATGATACATACATAGTTATATAATAAGTTTATTATCCATAAAAACATAAATAAAAAATATTTCAGCCACCAATATTAAAGAATTATAATATAACCACATACACTATATTATAAACTATTATAAAATTAGGACAAGTCTGAATAATTTTCATTGGCTGTATCAAATGATGTCCTATATAGATTCTTGAATGCTAGCTTATATGATTGGTAACACGACTGTGACTTGTAATGTAGGTATATCTAAAACTATGTTATAATAAAAATAATTGCTCTATTTTGAAATCCTTTGTTGTGGGTTAATTGATCTAAAACAAGCAAACACCAAGGCGCATACTTAACAAAGAACACAAACATGTATAAATCATACAATTCATTTTAATACCTAATATATGTGCAGGAATCTCGGGTGATGTTAGGCTGAGCGGGTGCGCTGAGCAGTTGGCTAGTAAGTTGATAAAATTGATGTTTTTTTTTGCGACACATTTATAGGTTCATAATTATAATTTTTATAGTTGTGATAAACTGACGAATTGAGACTGATGTAGGGACAAAGTTTAAAGTATGTTACAGGTGTGTAATTATTGCCTTCTTGCAGGTAAAGCAAGAAAATTGCTGTATCCTATACTTATATCATTATTTAACTAGTTACCGCCCGCGACTACGTCCGTGTGGATTTTGAATAAATTTCTCTTTCTGCCAACAGTTAAAAAAAAGTGATGTTTAAATGCATATGAAAGTTCATATGCATTTAGTTAAAAGCTGTCATTTTGATAATATAAACAGACTTACTTGTATGGGCAATCCCGCACACGTGTTGAAATCCGCACGATATTAAAAACACCCGAACATTGTATTTCTGTAGTGTAGTGATATAATTATTTAAGTACCAAGGCAACATATGCGATAACGCTGCCAAGTGGTATTAAAGAAAGTGATTGTACACTACCTCCTACTTTCTTTTTTTATACAATATTACATATTTATTCCACACATGTCTAGTTTACCTTACCGAATATAAAGCCCTGGTGATAAGCAAAATACCATTATGGACTCTTTTACTTTAGATATTTACACACAGTAGGTATAGAGAATAACTAATAACTAACTTAATAAATGACTAACTGATGAGAGAATAACTAACTTTTTAAATAAAATAATCTTTTAATCGAAACTAATCAAATACTACATTCGTTGCGCCATCGTACAGCGCTTTTAAGCTTGTAGTAGTGTGCCTATCTCAGTATTAGTAGTATATACCTACATTATAAAAAGGAAATATTTAGACGGCGATAGGTATATGTAAGTTTAATCATACTAATATTATAAATGCGAAAGTTTGTTAGTGTGTTTGTATGTTTGTTACCTCTTCACGCTTAAACGGCTAGACCGTTATTCATGAAATTTCATTTGGAGGTAACACTGACACCCTGGATTAACACAGTCTACTTTTATCCGGAAAAATGTAGCGGGTAAAACCGCACGGCACAGCTATAAATTAGATATAGGTAACAGAGATGTGGCAGGGAAATGAAAATACAGGTATATTGTAACATGCAAGGATCAGACGAACGATGACGAAAATTCTAATCTTAAAACAGCGATATGACAAAATGCTTCCTCCTTTTCACCCGACTACGGTCAATGCACTGTACGCGTAGGTCGACATGGGTGTCCTGAACATTTTATCATTCCTTTGCGACAGGCAGCATTTAATTTGAAACCAGCCAGCTATCAAATAACTGTGTCAATTTAATTACAATAGGCTATTTATTATTTAGGACCACTAGTTCAGTAGGTTCGTTACAGTTCGTCAAACATCGACTCTAAAGTCAAAATTCAGCGTCGAACGAGCGGCGCCTGCGCTGCTGCGGCGACTCGGGGCCGGCAGGCGCGTGGGCCAGCGTGTGGCACGCGTGGGCCAGCGCGTGGTGCACGTGGGCCAGCGCCTGGCCGGCCGCGTCGGCCGCGTTCACACCGGCGAAGGCCAGCTCGGGCGAGCAGCCCGTGAGCTCCAGCACGCACAGCGGCGCGCCGTCCTCGCGCTCCAGACAGCTGGCCTGCACCTCCAGGCGCAGCACGCCGGCCAGCTCCTGCAGCACGCGCGGCGGTGACAACGAGCGCCCGCGCTCCAGCGCCTCTTCTACGTTCTTGTGCGTCTCTTCGTCTACGGAAACGTACACAGGTCACTCGCTACCTCGGGCTGGTTGAAGTTGGAAAATATAAAAATTATAGGTACGACCGACGGCCGTCTGTAGCGTTGCTCTTCAAAATGAAATTGCTCAGCACGGCCGCAACATGTTAAACATATTAAAACCTGTGGCACTGACCGAGCTGCGCGGCGAGCCCGAGGTGGTAGCTGGCCACCACCTGGCCGAGGTCGGGGCGGCGCGGGCCGTCGTCGGTGTCGTGGTGGCGCTCCATGGCCTTCTCGTGCGCGCGGACCAGCGCGTCCTCCTGCCGGCGGACACCGTTCTTAGTATTTCTATAAATAAATCTTACATCAGCCGCTACACAAAATGTCATGCCGCCGAGACCCGAGGTAGACCAGACGAAGGACGAATGGCTTGACCCCGCCCGACCGCCGCTCCCTACTCCGTACAATCCCTATACTAGTAGACACTAGACCCATGACGGGAGAGTAGTAGAGTACACTTTATCGACTCCGGTATTTAATTTTTTAAATGCGTATTATTTTGTACTGTACATAATACTCAATACTAGTACTAAAAAGATTTTTGTGTGTGCAAATTACGTTTGTGTAAGCTCATTTAATTTAGATTTAGACGATAAAGAAATGGCAAGCACGAGCAATGACAACAGGCAAAGAAAAAAAGGTTATGATAAACATATATTATATCATGTATAGCATAATGTAGGAACGAACATAACTGGCAAAAGGATATCTTAATGGACAATGTAGTTGATATATGTTATGAAAGTATGTGAGGAGAGTGACCATACTATGGTATGGTCACCATAGTATATCTAACTCCACCGTACCGATTTTTGAGACTGCGACAGTGATTAACTGGATTTCACTTCAATTTGTTCATTATAATAAAATTATCAAATTTGTTTTATTTCTTCCATCCACAATTTTATTAGACATAGCATCCTTACAGAATTATTATTTCATAATTAATTTACGCAGTAGCGTTGGCAGGCCTCCCACCAGATGGACCGACGATATCGTCAGAATTGCGGGCAACCTGTGGATGGAATTGGCAAGCGGTCGTTCATTGTGGCTTTCTAAGGGGGAGGCCTTTGTTCAACTGTTTAACTTATAAACATTTACTTATGTAGGTAGATATCATTAGCAAATAGCTAGTAAGGTTTTTTAGTGTCCAATACATCTTGTGGACGTCTTCCGGCTGATGATGATGATGATGAATTAATTTAATGTTCGCACGCGGTGGCCCAACATGCGTTATTATCGATAACGTAATATCGATTAAATCACAACTCAAGCTCAATATGTTCACATTCTTTAAGATTCGTGGAGCTCGTGCGCAGCCAGTAGGTAGCAACGAGCATCTTAACGGCGTCAGTTATAAAACAATAATCGAATCGCTCAATACACCTTACCTCGTTGAAGTCCTTCGTCACCCTGGCTAGGTTCTCCCGCAGGTAGGAGTACAGCTTCTCGGCCGCCAGCTGCCTGGCCGTCTTCTTGGTCGTGGAGGTGGCGAACCGCTCGTGCTGGCCGATGCGCGCGCGCACGGTGAAGTGCCGCAGGTGCGGGGGGCCCGTGTCCCCCACCAGCTCGTACTCCACGGCCGTGAGGCGGTACTCCTCGCACAGCTCCTTCAGCAGCGCCACGTAGCTGCGCGTGTCGGCCGGGGAGCCCGCCGACACCTGCCGGCCCACACATGTTCACGACACTTACGACTGCCACTTCTTGTAACTTCTATGACTTAGTAAAAAATAGCAAGCTTTCAGCCAGTATTATGACCCCTTACCGACCTCTTTCTAACATACTGTTCATACTCATTTGGCGAGATACACCGAGTGATCCTAACTCTGATCAATGGTTTAACAAATCTCTGAGAGAGCTACAGAAGACACATGTTATAATGTAAAGTATGTAGAATTGTAGTCTAAGTGGAAAATAATATAATTATAAATTTTATTTAAGAATCAAAAAGTCATCTACAACAATTTAAAATGGCTTAAGCGAACCAGTGGGTCTCCGTGCATAGCAGCAGCGATGCCGAAGGGTGGCGGCACCGCGATGCCGCGAAGGGACAACTGCTGCAGCATGAGGCGCGCCACCTCCTGTTTGGCCTCCTTCTTGGAGCGCGCCGAGGCTGTCACCCGCACGCCACACGCCACGCAGCGGTAGTCGAACATGGCCTGATGCTGCGGCCCGGACTGCAACACACATGTCACATTAACTAGAATGACAGAAGTTATTGTAAGTATTTAATCATATGGCTCTGTATTATTCCTCCGACTTATTTTGTTCCACCGAAAGCAATATTATCGTATTTTATTATTATTATTATTCGATCACAGTGTTAACGAGTTTTCTTCAGTGAAACATTTTTGGAGACGAAATGTCTTAAGTAATAATCCTATAATAAGTAGTGATATCAGAAACCGAGAGTTCTGAATTTGAAAAGTTAATGACAAAAATATATACCTATAATTGATAAAAACACGACTGCCATCTCAAAAAACGAAACTAAAAAGTAATAAACAAGTTCAAACGCAGTCGGGGGACCTCTTATATAAGACAGTGTTCCATAGAACAGTCCCCGGAGATTTTTAATTAATTATATTTGTTAGTTTTTTATAGCTATGTTACTCGCGATGGTGTTAGGACCCTAACGACACTCCATACATCAAAATCGGTTCAGGCATTCAGAAGCGGAATAGAGAAATTCATATCACTTCTTTTTTTGGGCGTCGTGTAATAAGCCCGGCCAGCTACCAGGCCAGCTACCTATTATAAAAGACCAAACTGGTCAAGGCGCGAGTTGTACTCGCGGAATGAGGTTCCGGTACAGACTTTAAATTAGGTTCACATGCTAATAACATTGCTCTTTAAAATATTAACTTATAAATAAGATTTATACATTAAAATTATTTACACTTTACCCAACTTTAAAAAAATATATACAAACGAAAAATTAAGCATCGAAATATTCCTCATCGCTGTCGAGCGGTGGCCAAAAAGCTGGCCGGTATTACCACGTTGAATGGCAATGCGAATGAGGATCAGAACGGTTTTTAGTTTCGAGCTTAGTATTATGTCCATGAAAAATCCAAAATATGTAATTATTTTTGTCAGAAGACCAAAAATGAACTAGGTAGTAGCAATTAAATTAATGCACCGATGTTCGAGTCGCTGCGCGCAGTGTGTTATGTCACTGGGACTGTAGTCAACCAGCAGCCATTCAGCGCTCTAAGCCGAGCAGTGTTTTGTTTCATTAATGCGACTTTGAAACAAATTAAGTGGCCAGTTTGGATTTAATTTGACTTTTTAATTATTTATAAATATTGTATAGTACCAAAATGTACAAATACTTTTAGTAAAACGCTAGAAAAACTATTTTTAACATGCCACGAGACCCAAAACTATGTAAAAATATGGTGTTTCATTGTAAAAAGAGATGATAAAACTCTACTCGCTGCCTAGGCTACAAGATCTTTCTGTGAAGTTCATTTCAGTATAGCCAATTTTCCTTTATTATTTTTAAAAAATGATTGAATATTTCGTACCCGTTGAACTTGAAGAATGTTATTTTGCATATAATAAATTAATTTTCACACAGCCAAAATACATTTTGATTATACTGATTATATAAAATTCGTAGGCTAATTTAACAAAGACATGGGAGCATTGATGTAACCTAAGTATAAAACTTGTATCTTGGCATATATTAAATAAAAAAACTTTGAATTTGTCCTAGAATATAGAATAAGATAGGTATATTTAGTAGGCAGAGATATATTTTTGTTTAGTAGTTATTGGCATTAATTTATGTTCCTGTTCCTGCCACAAATACAGACTGTTGAGAATCACCAAATGGAAAATCAATAACATTTCCCAATCTGGGAATCAAGCTCAGCAGTTGCACTGAGTGACAACTAGACCAAAAAGTTAAACCTAATAAATAGCTGTGTATATAAGAAAGTACTCAAATTGATGCAGGTTCATTGTAAGTTCTCTTAACTCATAATTAAAGTGCAGTTTTCCATAAAGATTACTTGTGTTATAGATTTATCAAGTTTTGTAATTAGAAAAAAAAATCCAAGGTTGAAATTTAAATGTGCTGGAGTACCTGTGCTATGCATTCATATTCTGGTGTCTGACCAAGTTTCACCATCATCTCCTGGAGAACAGTCACTGCAGTTTTCATGTTGCTTTAGATTTATTTAGCTGAAACATGGAATGGTTTTAGTTTAAAACAATTATTACGAAGTTCAACGCCATAGAAAACGTAATAATAGGACGTAACTTAAATGTATAGTATGCGCGTATCGGAATGTATTGCTAAATTTGGTATTTTATTTTTAAAACAGTATAAAACACCGATATAGAAAATGCCTAATGGCATTAAGTCCGCCTTTATACAAATGTGTATATGAAGTATAAATAAATAAATATAGAGTAAAAATATTGAAAAACAGAAGGGATAAAACAAAACCTTTATGACGGCGGGATTGTAGGTTCACTCTAACACCAAGAATTCACTGAGTACTGCAGGTATGCATCCGTATCTGTATTTGACCTGCAGTTCACGTACAACCCAGAAGCATGCAAGACACTTATTAAATAGGTACGTAACCTTATTATTATCAGGATAAAAGTTAAAATTAAACAGATAAACAACAAATAATCTATCTGATAATTTTGACTTGCATTTGTCGCTGTGCAATTTGACTTTGATAGATTGGCCAGTGTTGTCACAACTGTTTAATATAATCAATCGCCACAACGAAAATAAAATACATTTACAATAAAAAAAGGAGAATATAGGAATATTTAAACGCACTTTAAAATTATAATTCACACTTTACAACGTTTAAATAAATAAAAAGGTTTATTGCAGAAACTTGAAAAGCTATAAAAAATCTTAGATAGGGAACCCCTTTTAAAATAAAATTAATATCTGTGTTAGGAGGCCCCTCTCTTTGGTAACAAATTACAAAATGTTAAAAGTAATGTAATTTTTTTTTTATTATATTATGTAAAACCTAACATAAAAATTAAAAGAAACAAAACTAAAACATAAACAAAAATTTGAGATAATTATCCTTAAGTGTGTGAATGAGTATGTGAGTGAGTTAGGGTGGGTGTGAGTGAGTGAATGTGTGTGGCGTGAATCTGTGTGTATGCGTGTGTCTTTAGAATTCGCATATAGATGATACGCAAGAATTGTTGCTGCAAAGCAACAATTCTATATCCTCATAGGTCTTCGGTTTTAACCATTGAACTATTGCCTTTTTGCATTCTGAGTATTTATGGTATGTTATTTTATTTATTTTATTATATAGGGCAGCAGTATTTGAAACAAATTGTCTTGTGGCATATGTAGTTCTTTCAAATTCTACTGGTGCTACTCGGTACTTTCTTCGCCTTTTCTGAAGGTGTGGGTCATAGGGGACGACTTTGTGTAATTTTAAGACAGCATGTAATAGTAGAATTTCTGACAGTAAGAATACCGCTAAGCATAGATATAGGATCCAAGTAGTTCCTACTATCGTCTGAGCCGCTAAGGGAGGATAGCTCATATGTTGGAAATCAGTACGATTTAGTATACATAACTTTAATAAGAGATCTCTGTGTTCTCTCTAGCTACAGAAATTTCGTTTTTGTTGCTCCGCCCCATACTGGTATGCAGTAGACCAAATTGATTGAGCTAGAGAGACGTAAATTTCGGCTAACATTCTTTTAGTTGTCCAAAGTCTTAGGTTCTTTAAAATCCAAATAAGTTTTTTTGTACGTGCCATGACCATATCTGTGTGTTAATGCCAAAATAACCGCTGAAAAACGATTATACCTAGGTATTTTATATGAGTTACTTTTTCATTTTTATTACAAGAGCAGTTTGTGTTTGTTATAAACAGTTATATGTATATAAATATAATGTATAAATAGTTTTAAGAGTTACTTTAGGTCCGGCTTGTGCATTGTTATAATTCGTAAATTGCGATTTTTAAAAGACCCTTTCCAGCTGATCTATATACTTACGATTTCCCATGTATCGCCAGTGTCACGTATGACGCCTCACTATAATAATGTACTCTCCTACCTTAACTTTTTGTCTACGATCCCGTAGATAATCTGTGAGTTGCTAGCGAGTCTCCCCTGACGCCAATACCTTCTAAAGTACGAACAAGAATGGGGACAGAGACGGTATTGAAAGCTTTCTTCAAATCAAGAAATACAGTAAAGACATTTTTTACCTGAATCTACTTGGTTAACAAAATGATTAGTTAGTGCTGATACTGCGTCTTCTGTTGATAATTTTTGCCTAAACCGTATTACGCTTGTGATATTATGTTATATTTATTAGTGTAACTGGTTAGTTTTTTAATTTTAATATGATGCCCAAATAGTTGTATTGTATATGCATTTATTTATTTACATGAAATAAATGTATTATATGTAGGAACTGGGAAGGAACATAAATATAATGAAAACGCGTGAGGCGAGCGATTAAAGCGAGCGTGCCATATTATGCTATTCGTGCTGTTAGATTAAACCGACAGCCAAAATAAAGGCATCAATAGGTACCTGAACCAGAATGCTTAAGGTACATATTATACATATCAAGGGACCATATCGCCTTTCGGCTCACCGCGCCGTCAAACAGGCTTCAACCTTACGTAACCAAATCGGATCAGCTGCTCCAATACGTCAAATCGGCCATAGCAAAGCGACGCGGACGTCGCGCTTACGAGCCGCCGCCGATTCAAGCTTTTCCCGCGGCGAGGCGATTACTTTACGATTCCGATCAGTGTACTGTGTTGCAGTAGGAAGTTTAATTTTCATTTTGTATGTCATACACATCTAACACATGTCCTAATCGCCCACCACAATATACAAGTACATTGTTCTAGGTGAAACATTTTAAAGAAACCCGCCAGGATAATTTATTAATTCTGCTGTCTCATTACTCAAAGGATTTTGATTCGCAGTTATTGATATGTCAATTTCACGTCCCTACAAAGATCCTAGCCAACACAGCGTGACGCCGCCGCGCCGCAATCGCAGCTCATGAAAAAGAGCTCCGTCCCAGTCGGAAACTAGTTGGGCACCAGCCGGTGTTACTCACGTGTATATTCGAGAATGTCCCATTAGTGATTAAGTAGTATGCGACAAAAACAGAGCCATTTTCAAGAGCTGGATACGCAGTGTCACACGTATACACGTGAGATAAACGAGCACATATATATAAATAATAATAATGGATAACACTAGTCAACTCTGCCAACTCTGGGACCAGTCTGCTTACCTTTCTGGAAAATTCATAGGACTTACGTTACAGAAAACAATTTTACAGAACAGGTAAAGGTAGATAGGGTACAATTTGTATGTATACGGTCTATAATAATAATAACAGCCTATAACTGTCCCACTGCAGGGCAAAGGCCTCTTCTCGTATAGAGAAGGTTTGAGCATTGATCACCACGCTAGCTCACTGCGGGTTGGCGATATCAGATAATTAAATCCAGGTTTCCACACGATGTTTTCCGTCACCGTTAGTCAGTGGAGCCTTAGAATAACTAAGAAAGTATTTATAACATTGATACTTGCCCGGGTTTGAACCTGCAACCTTGTGCATACAAATCCGGTATATTAACCACTAGGCCACCACGACATTTTTGTAAACCTAACCGTATTAAAATACTATATTGCAATCAAATATTATGAACGTTACCATTTATTTATATTTTTAGAGGATTTTAAAAGTTTAAATAAGCAAGGAAAGTCGAGTTGAATTGGCAGGAAATGGTCAGGCATAGGTTGGACGAGTAGCCTTTTGAGGTATTCACAGGAAGTAATCTGAAATGAAATATTGCTTGGCTCAAATTATCTAGTTCTCTTCCAAGGTTCTATTTTACCTAATATTTTTTATTTATTGTACTCTGATAACATAAATTAAAAAAGAAAACGAAACGGAAAGCTGTAGGTATATACCTATTTATATACTCGTACTTATTGCAGTTCTGTTAAAATCCTTCTGTCGGTTAGCATTGGCCAAGATACTGTATGCCGTCTGCATAATTTAATTGTAATAATTGGTTATAAGATTCGACATAGACGGCGGCGTCTGGTCCTGTTTCTCAAACTCTGCGAGGCGCAGATTCTACACGGAGCCGCAGGTGGACGTGCGGGGCACCGGGCCGGCGCCGGCGGAGGCCTCGGCGGGCAGGCTGGGACGGTGGGAGGAACGCACGCAGGTTTAGGACGCAACAGTTCAATTAATTCAAACAGCGTCAGTAGCAGCATATATATGAATGTGAGCCACGCGGAGTGCAGGAGCAACTGGCGCGTGAACTGCGGGTCAGGGATAGTGCGCGTGCGCGCCATGCGGTCAGCATTGGCGACGGGCCGCTCGCGCGCGCATATACCGACGGCCCCAGTATAGGAGCGAATGCACGATCAGGATGCACGAGTACAGGATCAGCACGCGGAACACGGCGCAGATGGCAGCGGTCCCCACGTCCACCTGCGGCGCGCTGCTCCGCCCCATGCCAGGCGGCTGCGGCCGCTCCTCGACCGCTGAGCTTAACTTGCTTGTAAAGTCGTCTAGTGACGGCGTTGCTTTGACATTTGATGTTGGTCCGTCATGGAGTGACACATTTGCGTTTCTATATTATAAGTCGATAGAAACAAGGAGTTCTCTATGAGACCTTAAACGCTCGAGGTTTTTTGCGATTCGTTGCGGCAATCAAACATCATTATCATCATCATATCATTCTTTTTTTATGTGTATAATGTTATGCTATTGTAAATGCACTAATGTACATATTAAGATTTACCAACCCATATTGTAAGTTGTAATAGTTAAGTATGTTTATATAGAAATTTGTACGCATAAGCTGTGGGAAGACCTTAATAAATAAACAAATATTGGCGAAAATATTCACGCCTGTATTCCCCGAAGGGGTAAGCGGAGGAACATAATTATATACACCCACATTTTGCTAGTTATGTAATAGGGACCCCGCCTATTGCCATCAACCGGGCACACATCCAGTCTCTAAGCTGCTACTGAGAATTACCTAATGGATAAACCCAGTAACACTGCCCGAGCCGGGATTCAAACCTCACGCTCAGCAGTCGCGCTCAGCGGCCACTAGACCAACGAGGCAGTCCTATGATCGTATTATCATTCATTTCTAACTTTAACCAGCTTCCAGCCAGTAAATCCTTTACCTCAGGAACATGATTTGTTGATAAAGTTATCTTGTCCATTAGCGTTACTGATGTCCACGACATACATAGTAATATAAATACAGTGAAAATAATTACTGATCAACTCAGCTACTAAATTAGTTTAAGAGCAACGGGAATATTAAATCGCTGGAGTAGATGATGTTCACTAGTTGCCGTCTACTCGCTAGAGCCGATCATCATGCCATATTTGTATGCGACGATTAATCTGCCAAAAGCACTGTTTTATTAAATAGATACTTTCACCATAATTATGAATGGTTTTAGCTAAGTAATTTTGACTGACTTATAATTTATTATATATATAAATATAATAAATAAACCATAAGTCAGTTAAAATTACAATTATTATTTAGCATAATATATATTATATACGTTACGGTAAGTGTGATTAATTGAAAATGATAATACTAATGATATTCAGGGTGTCAGCGACCTCCATATGAACCATACTTTATCAAAATCGGTCTAACCGTTTGAGAAACATACAACACACTCACAAACTTTCGCCTTTATAATATTAGTGTGATTTTATATCATTATTAATAATTACCATAAAGAAGCCCGTCTCCGAGAAGGAAATAGCAAAGGTAGACGAAGATGGCTTTGTGAAGGTGCAAGGGAGGAAGCGCCGTCGCAGACCCAACAAGAACCGCTGCGGCACAGCTCCTGTGAAACCCAACACCACAGTGCGTGCTGCCCAGCCGAACACACCGGTGTACGTCTCCCGCCTGCACTACACCACTAAGGAGGAGGACATCGCTGAGTACGTGCGCCAAAAGACGAAGTACAGGCCGAGGGTGCAGTTACTGGAGTCGCGCCGTAATGTCGATTTCAAGGCATTCGTGGTGCGAGTACCGAACTGTTTCCTGCCCCTCGTCATGGAAGAAGACTTTTGGCCGCAGGGCGTGGTGTTCCGTCGCTTCCGCGGACCAGTACCACAGGAGAGCACGAAGACAAGTGCAAAGTGAAGTGCTATTAACATAGTTTTAAGTTTTTTATTTACTAACACAATTTGTATTTAATTTATATATGTTAGTCTGTAAGGTATATATCTATGGGCCATTGAAGCCTGAAAATAAATGATATTATTATTATATTATTATTACCAAAGTACGAGGTAAAACTAGAAGAATATAAAAAATATATACCTATATTTATCGGTTTTAAGGTTAAATTATTAATAATCACCGATAAATGTGATTAATTTCTCTCGACTTTCGGTAATTATTAATAATGATATCTAATTATTTTCAATTAATCACCCTTACCGTAACATATATGTATTATATATTAGCGCGACGAACATTCCCGAGTACCCGCTGCGACCCGGACTGAACAAAAGCAGAGCTCGGCTAGGCGACTGGTCGGCATTTGAGCGACTTACTAGTCAGTCAGTCGGACCCTCTCTAAGTAGAGGCAATTAAAAATAATTCATATTCGTTGCACTATCTACTGTCAAATATTGGTTAGGTTAGGACAGCGACCACCACAGCGCACTAACTGCAGGAGCGCATTAAGCGTGCCCGTTGAATACCTACTCGTAGAATATTTTTCGCATCTAACATTTACCGGCCGTCTTTATTAAAACCTAGCTTTTTTCAAATTCTGATGGTAAAAGTCCCAAAAATTATCATAGATTATAAAAATCCTAACATTTACCAATGTAAACCTACGAATTTACTAGTAAATCCTAAGATTTATCAATGTACGGGCTTTTACAGTAACTTATATAAATTGTTTGCGGCATTGTTTAATTATAATGAAAGCTGTTTAAAATAAATCATTCACCATTCTCAACATTTCATTTTTTTTATATTCCTAAACAAATTACTCACTACTACTTTGTGCTGTTAATAAATTAAAAACAATAACTTATTTGTAGTCAATTGTTAAATCGGTCATTTGTTGAATTTGTAATTTGTACATTTCTACAATTTGTCGTTATAGATTATGAGTAAGAACTTGATTTGCTCAGAGTACAGGTAACTCTGTAGTCATTCCATGAATTAGTAATTCCTAGACTAAACGAAAAGTATAAGTAAACTGACGCAGTACCTAACGGGAAAGTCTAATAGCTCGGAGGCCGACAATCGAGGCACAGCCGGCTCCCCGCCCCGCACCGAACGAGTACAATACAAGGGGGTGAAAATAAAAAGTTAAATTAAATGGCGGCCGTACAACGTGACCGACGCGGCGCGGCGACAGGCGACTAGCGAAGCGCGATACGGGTTCCCTGCAGGTGAACAATTTTACTGAAGTCGTTAAACTAAGCCTCTTTTGTATTTGTCCCGTGATCGTAACTATGATCCTACGATCCTTGGAATGACAGCATACGTCTGGGGATGAATAAAGGTCAAGAAGGGAAGGGGGGGATCGTACGGAGGAAAATAGAGGCCGGAACTGAAGCCGGGCGCAGATGTGACCATATACCTAAAACATCCCTAAATACTAAATAAACAAATAAAAAAAAAATTATAAATCCAAGAATCTTTTAGTTTTAGATGTGAACATCAACTGACAAAGTAGACTTCTGCTAGTCGTAAATCCGTAGTACGCCAGCGTACTGTTCAAACTTAAAAGGTTTACAAACGTTACAACTTCGCCGGTACATAAGAAGTTTTGGAACGTTTTACTCATGAATGTACAAGAGCTGAAAGAAGGCAGCCAACCAACCACGCCATAACGATCGCGCTTATTGATAATACAAATGTTAATTTGCAAATAGTTCCGACGGAAATAGGTCATCTCATTAGTAGTAGTAGTTTGATGTTTAGTAGGAAGCAACGGCCTTTTGTTTTCTCGGTAAAGTGTGGCTCGATCCAAAGGAATCAAAGTGACCGACATAGCACAATTGTTGTGGGAGACGTGTGGCACCTGGCGCCCGCCTCCCGCCGCGCGCTCTCTGATGACCACGCCGGAACCAAAGCGTGAACTTAACAATTCATAACAACAGGTCCGCTAGTTAAGCCCAATTTATACCGAATTCCCGATAAGTGCAAGCAACAGGAAAAGTATACAAATGGCCAGTGGCCACGCCGCGTCGTGCTACGCCGTACCGCACCGTGCTACGCCGTACCGCACCGTGCTACGCCGTACCGCACCGTGCTACGCCGTACCGCACCGTGCTACGCCGTACCGCACCGTGCTACGCCCTGTCGCGCCTACGCCTAGCCGTGCCGGCTCGCGCTCTAGCGATGAGCTTTACGGCAAGAGACGCGCCGATACTGGCCGGCTCCGGCCTTAGCAAAGAAGCGTCGTAACTCGTAATAAATCATCCGTAATATTAGTAATTTGGTGTTGTTTATTAAATGACGTCACCTGTTTACGGTTTGCCAGCACGCAACTGTTCTTATGTGTTCGTACAAGTATTTTAATACGTATTAGCATAATTTTAGTGTAGCTCGCTTCATTGTTAATATAGCGAATAATCCATGAATTCTGTAGTGGGAACCTAATTTTAGTAAGGTTCCGAAAATTAGAGCGTCCGTGCACCTATCGTCGTATCTTTTAGTTAGTTTAATCTGTATTATATAGAGTATCGTCTATCGTAGTAAATTAACTATTGACGACCTGATTGGCGCAGTGGCTAAGCGATAGGACTGCTGCTGCGGTTGTGGGTTCGATTCCCGCACGGCACAAACATTTGTACGATCTATCCGCAGATGTTTGTCCCGAGTCCGCGTTTGTGTATGTGATATTTCATTACTGTGAAACGCAACCAAAATCCAGGAGAAAGTCAGAGTGGTTTTATTAAAAAGGATATTATATTTTATATGGTGTGATTAAAGTTTGTTAGAAACATAGCAGGTAGCCATAGTTTGCAGGCCGTCGTGTCAGAGCGTGATCTTTGCCGGCGCCCGGTATTACAAAGTAAATAGATGAGCGACAGCACATTGCATGGAACGTCGGAGCCGTCGGAAGCATCGAGTGGCCTTCTGCACAGGAAAGGGTGACCCGCGCGGGGTTGATGGGTCGCTGGTGGCGCGGCGCGGGTGAACGACCGGCACACGCAAGCTTTTTCACGTGATACGATTAACGTCGCGAAGTAGGTCAGCAGGCACTGCACCGCGCGCCCCGCGCTCGGCCCGCCCGCGCTGTACGTGCGCCGCTGCCGCCGCCGCCGCCGCTGCACGATAACATCTACACTAGTACACTATTCACCCGGACGTTTAGTTAACACGACAGTTCGCCAGTTGGGAACCAGTTTTTACTTATTTAAAACTGTTTCTCTTTACCTTTATATTATGACAACGCTCAAACGTATCTTAATGTTTGTATTGATCGAGCTTCATATGGGGGCAATTATTAAACGAACAGAGGGGGATATAGCGAATTACGCCCCCGTCATCGGTACACTAAACATAGGCGTAATTAATTGTTTTTGATAAGCTGGTATAGGTACTTAGGTACCTACTTAAGTTGTTTATGAAAATCCCAATCGTTGAAGAATCCATATATTAAGTACTCATATTCACACATACTTAGAAAGCTAGAACCCTTTACAAAATTCATGTCAAAAATCCAGTATCATGGAACAATTTCCTACAGCCGTGGGTAAGGTAGTATACAAAAATTCAGTCCGTTCATTCCTTCTCTGTACTAGAGCAAGCCTTTGCCCTTTGCCTTGCAGTGGGACATTATTGAAGGCTAGTATCGTTAATATACAAACCGCGAGTGAAACAAGTGCATATTCGGAACAATTATCCGCTGAAGGAGAAACAAGGACTCATTAGTGTCACAGTAGGAGGTGATCGCGCTCATTACGGAGCGAGTGTGTTACATACAATACGCGCGTCACGCCTCGCGCCCTGGTCGACACCGACGTGGTCGCGCCGCGCGCCGCTCGCGGGGCACGTACGGCGTAGCTGTAGTGTGGCCAAGTGCTTCGTAACGACGGAAAATTATTTGATTGTCGTAGTCGCCATCGGCAGCCAGGTGACGTTCCTTACTTTATTTAATTGACACGTTTTGTTTGTGTTGACAACTGTAGTCCCTTCTCCGGCGGGGGCCGTCCACGTTGTCTTCGTTATCAGAACACCCTCAGGATGTCCGGGAGCGAACAGCGAGCACTGCTGACCTGATTCAGTTCTAGTGTAGGTTCGATAACTGACACGAGTTAAATGTTCTTACGAATGCATCACTTATCGCTTGTATCAATGTACCGCTTGCGCCGCGCGCCGGTGGTGGCCGGTGGGCCTCGCCGCGTGGTGACACATCAATACATGCGAGTCAGAAGTCTTTAGCTAATGAGACAGCAGAGTTATTAATTGCCTCGCGGGGTTCCACATAAAGGCTTACCTTAAGCTATGTAGGTACCTACTTGTATCATACCTAGTAGTTATATACGCAAAAGTTATTAGACGCAAACTTTTAGTGGTATCTTTGTTATATAGGATGCACACGAGTGCAGAAAGCTTTATACCTACTTATTATTACTAGGCGAGCCCTGCGGTTTTACCCGCGTTAAATATCATAAATAGTATATTTTTGGGAAAAGTTCAAAGAATTAATTGTATTATACAATAACTTTAAAATATGTGCCTACGAGAAAATATGTATGTATATATAATAATGTTTTACTTGTCGTTCCAAACAAATGTTACGCTCGCCTATAATTTGTAATGAGCCGCAGAGCCGTGTTCCGACCGAGTCGTCTCCACACTGTCCGCTACAACACTAGGGGTGTTGTAGCGGGACTAATGGTGCGGACGTCCTCCAGTGGGTGGGATGAGGCTCAGGTTTATGTTTACATTTTAGAAGAGCACATTCACTAGGTATTCGAATTATCCAAGTGAGATTTTCAGATGCCAAGTTTTAGGTATCGAGTTATTTGAAATCAATATAAAATCTTCTGTATTATCCATCATATTTTAAAAGCGTTTTACAAATTAAGTCCTACATTGGATTCACTACCACCTACTTAGAAAACCTTGGTAGGTTCTATATTTATTAGACTTAAGTAATTGGTTCTATTCTCGAGAATTACTCAGCGAGGTTGATACTAAGTAGTGTCACTAATGCTTGTAGTAAGGCAATGTGGGGCCAGCGCGCAGCGCCGCGTGTCCCGGGGGATGGCACCTACTCCTTACACCTGTGGCCGGTATATGTAACTACGTAATCATGAAGTAACCCTGGTTGTAACTTGTAGGTCAGCAAACTATCTTTGATGTCATTAAGTGATTCAGGAAAAGTTTGTCGAATTAGTTCGTAGAAAACATATAAAAACAAATTAAATAGCTTTTTATTTTAGTAATGGCAGTTGTTCTAAGAATACCGAATACACTTAGTTCAATGTAATCGAATTTTAAAGAACACAGATTTAATATATAAAGTTTTATTTGTTATACTAGCCGCGACTGTACCGGGGTCGGCCGCAGCGTGGAGGGCTGGCCCCATTTCGATCAATCTGTCTTGTAGTGCTACCTCTATCTAATTGACGATGCACGTTAGCGTTAATGTTCACATTTCCAACAATATTGACTTGTTTGCATCACTATATCATCGAGTTTACTGCATATTACATTAACCCACTGAACGTTATCAGATCACCTATTTAGCTAGTCTTGTATTGTAATACCTACGCTTATTTACGTTGAGCTTCGATCAACATTACTGTTGATTTGACAGCAACGCTTCGATCAACAATAGGTACTGTTGATCGAACACGTCGAAGAATTCATGTCACATTAGACGAAATGTATGGTCTCTGCCAATAGTAGAGAGCATACATTTACAGACCAGCTGGCGTTACAGTGCGAGGCCGTGTCTACTATCACCCGCATGCTTGCCGGCCACGGGCAGCGCCCGCTGAAACTGGCTGCCACTCTCTTAAACAGAGCTTTATTTTACGTGTTAAGTCATCACGTACCTTCTTATTACTTCTGGTTGTCCTTTACATACAAATTATTTTTAATAGTTAGACCAAACAATTAAAACTATGTGGTGCGGTAGGTACTTGTTAATATAAAAACTTTATAAGTATAAATGATTTATTTCTGTATATAGGTTTATGCTAATACGGGTAAGGACCCGTCAATGTATATAGGTACTATATTAAATGCTTTGTCCTGAATGACTGACTGACAGATAAACACACAGCCTAGACCGCTGATCGTAGAGACCTGAAACTCGGAGGGGATGTTCATTTTATACGTAGGCATCTGATAAGAAAGGATTTTCCGAAATTTTACCCCTAAGGGGGTCAAAAAGGTGAGCAAAGATTGTATGGGACAACGTGATTCTTAGGTCCAATCTACCGCAAATCTTTCATAATACTTTTTTATCAGGATTGATGGAGTGTTTAGGATTTAATTGAAATTCATCCCCTAACAGGGGCGTAAAAAGGGGTAGAAAGTTATTCTGTCGTTGATTTGCTTCGAAGTTGATAACAATACCTTAGTGCTATTGATTTAAATTAAATTTTATTTTGATACAGTATGTTTGAAAATCCTGTTATTCGGTATACGATTTTATTAAAAAAGGTTGAACTCACTTAACACATTAGCAAATACTCTTTAAAATTTGAATGTTTCTGAGTCACCGTACTATTAGTACCTCATTTGAAGGTTTCTTAGCTTAAAAAGGTTATGCATTTTTAGGACACGACCTCATAGCAATATAAATCCACCAAAATTATGCAATGCCACCAGATTGCAAGTGAAAACATTGCATCGCAATGTAATCTAGGCAGAAGAGTTTGTATTTATTTCTTGGATTCCCCTAACACCATCATATTACCCCTTAGTATTCAAGAGAGTGCAGTTTCCCATCTACTGCACTAACTACTACCAAAGACCGCTTCGCAATACTTCGAAATACTGCGTTAGGTGTGTAGTATTCCGACTAAGTTGTAAAAAGATAATACCCCCGTGTGACATTCACCAGGCCGAGCTTCGTGTTCACAAAATATAACGACATTTTATTTTGTTTTCATGTTTATGTAATCTTTAAATCAGTACACTATAATAAAGATAGTTATATTTTATAAGTTTTCAAACATTTGAATATATTAATGGTTTTTAATTAGTAATTTTGTTATAACAAAATTAATGACGTAAAAAAACCAATTGAAAATCCTGTTAGAACTATTTTTGACATCTACACGGACGAAGTCGCTTCGCAAGACTTCGTCCTTACATAAACAAGTAATTAGATGGCGTCGGCTTTTCCTAACTGACTACGTTTAGGATGAACGTCTTGGTTGGTAGAGCTGGCGCAGCTAAGCTGAGATCGAACTAATCTCTCCCGTGCAGCGTTTGACTAGTACCTACTAAACACTCCGTCTCCATAGAGGCAGGTTCCTGCCGGCCGCTGATTAGCAGACGGCGTTCAGCTCTACACACGTCAGAGGAGTGATATCCGTTTGTACATTCAGAACAGACTAGCTTCGTAAAACTATATTATTTAATGAGTAGACTTGCTCTACAACATTAATTTAGAGTTTTCCTAAAAATTCTAAATAATTATGCATACTTATTTTATTAGTTAAGCTTTTTTTTTTTAATAATATTTATTTATTTGACCAAATATATGTTACAGTGTAGAATTTTAAACTAGATCTTATAAATACCACAGTTCCAATAATACTTAAACTACACTTATTTAAACTATACTAATATAACATTTTACAGTAGGTACATAATTATAGTATGATATGGTTCATAAAGTATTAATTGCTGCGAGCCTGAACCAGGGTAAACCGGTGTTTACTAGTTGTATGTTAATAAAATCGTTACTTAGACATGAGCATAGAGATAAATCTCTGTGGCCAACATGTTTAGTAACAACGCATGTAGTGGTATTTGGGCGGGCGGCGGACATCCATTAGGCGGGCGGCGGACATACGTCGGGTGCGCACAATTTTTATTGGTGTTAAACTCCAATTACCTATTCCAATATAGAAGAACGGACAAAAAAACTCCATCGAACAGTTCCAAAAACAGTGTATTAGTGATGGTATCAGGTAGCCGTCCACGCGGGGCGGGGAGAGGCGGCTGCCGCAGATATGTAAGTCATAACACAAACTCTCTGTAATTATTCTGTCAAAAAAATAAGACATATTCACGAGCTGCGGATGTTCAGAAACAGATCCTCATTAGCATATTGTAGGCGTCTCTCAGCGTCGCACGTACGTTGCGCTGAAGGCCTACACGCAGCACCTACCAAGAATGTGCGGCTTCTGCTTCAGCTCATACTCTGGTAGTTTGTTGAGACAGCAGAAGTGTTAGACTTCGTAAAAAACAATTTATCAAACCTGAAAAAAAGAAAAACTGAAAAGAATAAAACAAATTAAGAATTACGTTGAAAGTTAAGTACTTTTTCATAGCAGTCACGTTTTTTGATTTTATAAATTGTATTTTTTTATTTAGAATTTATAAACAAATATTGAAAATTTTAACTTGAAATCGCCAATTTATTATTCAGACTAATTATTTCAACATATGACTTTCGGTATCTAGGTTTCTATAAACCGCTTTCAATTTCCTTAATTTTGACACCCTACTCGACAGGTCATTCAGCCCTTTGGAAAATAATATAAATAAAATTGGAGTATCTGTTTGTAACATCAAAATTACAGGTTTTTATTAAATGCATTTATAACACTATAGGTATTGTATATAGGTACATAGTACAATTGTATTTTTTTGATCTGTCTGTCTGTTTATTCCAGCTACTCTACGAAACCGCGGGGACGATTTTGACGGGACTTTTACTGGCAGGTAGATTATGGTCCGGGTTCTAACATAGGCTACTTTGAATTAATAAAACATTAAGGTTTCGTGGGAAAGTAAGAAAAACGCGGGAAAAGCGCGGGTTTTGACAGGACTTTCACTGGCAAATAGCTGATGTTATAAAAAGCATCTAATGTGACTTTTATTTTTTTAAATATTCAGCCTTCCGCGGGAAAAAAATAGAAACCCATTAAATTGTTAACAAAATCAGATTCAATTAAGTAAATCTGCTAACTGCTGCTATAGACAGGCTTTTTAATCAAATCTGCGGGTCGAAGTCCCGGGCATAAGGTAGTAATAATAATAATATAATAACAGCCTATAACTGTCCCACTGCAGGGCAAAGGCCTCTTCTCGTATAGAGAAGGATTGATTGAGCAATGATCACCACGCTAGCTCACTGCGGGCTGGCGATATCAGATAATTAAATCCAGGTTTCCTCACGATGTTTTCCGTCACCGTTAGTCAGTGGTGCCTTAGAATAACTAAGTAAGTATTTATATCATTGAAAAAGTCACATTGATACTTGCCCGGGTTTGAACCTGCAACCTTGTGCATACAAATCCGGTATGTTTACCCCTAGGCCACCACGACATTATAATAAAATGTAAATGATAAGGTAGTGATATAATAAAATGACTTAGTACCTATTATTTTCAGATTAATGACAAAGCAAGGAATTCTGGTTAATCAGGTAGATTAGCTTTTCACAGCAGCTATCAGAGCTCTAGAGGGAGGGGGAGACACTCTCTTAGTGTACCATAAGATATTAGTTAAACGCTCGAAGAGTAATCTTATCAGACGTCTGAGCTGAGTATGGCGTGTATAAGTCAGTCGCTAGTCGGCGCGAGGCGCTGGGCTCTGGCGACGGTGACCTCTCTGACTTTGATGAAATACAAACATAATTATAAATGTTGCCGCTCGGCTAATTTGTAATTACTTCAGAGTCGCGCTTGCATTACTAATGTCTGTGTTAAATGTGTATCGGAGGAGCTCTCGTCCGACGCTCACCAAGTACATTCGTATTAGGTAATCCGTGGCCGCTAGGTCAGTTAATAGCAACGATTGGAGGTTGACCTCAATTCAGCGGCGTCTGCGGCGTCGCTGCCGGCTCACAGCCAGCCGCCGCCTGCCCGCGCCTGCTGCCGCCCCGCGTCCTGGCCACTACCGGTACCTACCTTAACGCACGACACGACTATCGCTATCGCTATCTACTTACACTACAGTAGCAACCAAACGATATAAGTTTATAGTTTAATGTTGGTGTAAATTCCCGCGGGTAATATTTACGGTGTATTAACTTATTTGAACTCATTCCTGTGCGACGGAATTAACCCAATCGCGAAGATTTCCAAGAACGTAAGTAATATGTTTGATATAGTGCGTCCATAAACCCGCTCTACCGGCAAAAGCTCTGCGAAACAAACTTGTAATGGGTAACAGTAAAGCGTAAACTTTTAAGTACCTACCTACTACGTTTAATATCTATTGAGGATTTGTAACAGTATGGGAGTATAAAAATCTATGACTGCGAAAATTCAATGAAATCAGAAATGAACAGACGTAATCAGGACATGCAAGATGTTTTGAATGCGGTTAGAAATAGTAAAATAATAATACATAAGCAGTTATTAGATCGCATCAAAAGTCGGGCGCTAGCACATGTATGTGGTAGAGTTTGGGCGGAGGGCGGCGCGGCGGGCGTCGATACGGCGCGGCGCGGGGGCGGGCGCGGCAGTGCGCGGCGCGCGCGGCTCCCGACGAGCCGCCCGCATGCACCGCGCCGCACCGGCCACGCCACGTGCCCGCCGCGCCGCGCCGCTCCGCGCGTGCACCGCGTCCGCGCCCGCCGGCCAGCTCGCGGCCTCGCGCTGCTCGCAGCCGACTGGCAGCGAGCTTCCGCAGTTTCGGAGCGGCTTCGTGGCGGCACAGGCGCGCCCCCGCCGCGTCGCGTGTTTACACTCCGGTGACAGTCCCCGCGGGCTAACATTAGCAGAGTTACCGGTATCGGGCCACTTCCACTAATAGGTACCTCCTCTTATTATTCTAGTAGATACTTATTGTTGCAACCGTTCGCCTGTGCTTTAAACTGACAGAACCGGCAGAATTGTGGAGTTTACTGAAACGGAACTTGTAAATTAATTTCGACCAGTGAGCGGTGAATAACAAAGGTGCATAAAATCACAAATGAATGTTTGTAGTCCAAAGTGGGAACCGTTGGGGCATCAGACTACGACTTACTAAGACAAGTCAACAGTTTTCGTCATGACAAACAAAAGTTTAAAATGATTGCAAGCCTCGGAGCTTTGAGAACGCCATTCATTCTGTTTCGTGTATTTTTATTGGTCGTTATTAAATAGATGTCTATATCGGCATTTTATACCGCGAGTGAAATACGAGTTGCGGTCAGACATTTAGTCTAGTTTAAACAAAGCAAAATGTTCAGTCTAAAATAATGGATTACGCACACCCGGATGTAAAAATGAAAAGTAAACCGAAACGCTTATGAGTCATCAGTTATCCTTCTTGACGTATTGTTTCCTTTCTTAATGTAATCCGCGGAGCATATCGACTTTAGATTTGGATTTTTTTTACATACCTATTACTATTTATTTTGTACTTATGTTGGTCTCTGGCTGTGCTGGTTAACGCGGGTCAGTCGTTCATACAACGAGCGGTAGCAGGGCTACTACAGCCCACCGTGCTCACCATGCTCACCATGGCCGCTCACCGCACGCCACCGCCACAGCCGCATTGTACTTCAAAATTACCAATAATTTGATGCAAGTATCAAAGTAAAAATATATGATTTTGATAAGCGGCCTCTAGCTATTTATGCACAATATTTCTTAATTGATTGACTAGTTTACGACGTGTTTGTAGTTCCCCATTTCATATTGTTTTGTAGTTTTTGGCAACTGAGCCGCTTGCGACCAGTATGCCAGTGTCAAGCGAGGACACAATTACTATAAAAGTTCACGATTCCAGTAAATCATTGTTAAAGCCACATGAAACATTTGGCTAAGCGATCTTTTGGAACTGTCTGTGCTCACGAACAGCTAATGTCTGACAATTGGCGCCACTCTCGTGATAATGACTTTCATAAACCGAATTAGGCCTATATTTACCGTCCGGAGTAGCCCTGCGAGGAGCCACAGCTTATTTATAAGTAGGTTGTTGGGACTTGTTACGTGCGCGGCTTAACTTTGAAGAAATGAAGACTCGCCGTAAGCGGGTCTTATGTAGTAAGCAATATTCTTTCGTTTGGAATCCCTGGTCTCTATCAGTGATCCCCGTATAATCCCCGCACACTACATGACTCCCCGTCATAGTGGGGGGCGCCTACGGGATTACACCATAACATTATTCCGCGATCACTGCTCTTCCTGCCAAGCGCACTGATTTTATTACAGTAATGTGTCCGTTAGCCACTTTTTGTGAACGTTTGATGTAGCGCAGAGTGCTCCGGACTTTAGCTTGCGAGCTCGGACAGATACTTGTGTACGGAGCAGGCCCATGTGGCCGGTGTGTGCGCGAGTGTAAGTGAGGGCTGATCGTGTTAGAAGCAGGTTTTTAGTGTTACGTACGTTTATTAGAGGTTTGTGTACACTTTTGCGGTCTGTTTGACATCATAAAACATCCCGCCTCTATTCCCCAAAGGTGTAGTCACAAGTGTACCTACTCCCACATTTTGCCAGTTATGTTATGTCTGGGTACGCACCCATGCTCCGTAGAACCGTACTGCTAATTACCTGGAAATCCCAGTATCACTTTCCCGACCCAGGTTAAAAAAATTGCGATTTTCCTGTCAAAAACTGTACAACACTTTGTCGGGTAACCCCGACGGAGTACCTTAAACAGCTAAAGCAAGCTTACCAAAGTTTACTTTGGCTGTCCTTTTATTGCGAAGCCACCGATGTAACCGCATCACGTGAAGCGAGGCCGGCGTCTCAGCGGACGTTGTTAATTACCAGAGCTCAGCTGTTGTAACTATTATTTCAGTTTCACAGGTACTTTAGATTAATATAATGAATTTATGATAACGTATATTGTGTAGTTAGGTCCTCTTGTTATAATAGTTATTACTTACATGCAGGTTAAGTAATCGGATGACGTGTATTAGACTATTCCTATAATTATAATATAACGTATGTATGTTAGAGCCTTGCCTTAGACGTCGCCCATGGTACTCTGTGGGAAGTCCATTCGTAGCAGGAACCATACGGCGAGGCATTATTCAGCAAATTGACGGCGTTTTGTCGTCAGCTCCGCGGGTGAGGCAACAAAGTGTGCATTTAACGAGCACACGCAGGGAGTGCCTGCACACGTACAGACGAACAGACGCACGTACCCTGCTCGTACACACGAACTCTTTTCAGTAATAAAAATAACTTTTATGGCTGATGTCGCTTTGTTGTTTCAGTTTATTTGTGCACGTCCGTAGAGCCTGCCAGAGAACAGCGCTCGGTGCGCGGCGTCACTAATACATTCATTTTTTATAAAATTTTGCGGAATGTAGCAACGTGGATTTTAACAAACTACACAATTGTATTGTATGTCCCAGTAGCGAAATAGTTGAAAAATCTGTACAGTTACCTGTCACCGGGATAAAAGTTAGCCATATTGTTGAAAGTTCAAACAGGTTCCTGGTATAAAGTATAAACTTTAGTGTGGGATCTCCTGCTGTACCTGTGGTACCTACTGACACAGAATAAATAAGGCGACGTTGTTTGTTTTGGTGGCAGACGACTATTGTAAAGCTTTATTATCCTTGGCGAGCACAATGGAGGCAGGGACTTAGAAGGTACCGCTCATTAAAATTAACTTACCAATTACCCAACAGCCGGCCCGCAGCCCCAGCCCGCGCCCAGCTCCCCGGACGACGCGGCTCGCTACAACACTTAATATCCCGTTCGTGTGGTGAATACCTACCCTAGGGGAGGCTCATCATATTTAATTGTAGGTATTCTCTGCTTTAATCCTAAATGAAAATAAAAATTACCTCGTCGACAACTTATTTAGTATGCGAGATGCGACAGAGGATAATCTAGGGGTTGCTTGATAATTACTTACCCACAAAGGTCGCATATATATAATTATATACGTATATTAAATTACATGAAAACATGCATGTTCAATGATTGGCCATTACCTACCGTAGCTGCGGGTATACCTAGGGTGGCGCCTGGCGGGGTGTATATCGATGTAGTCTGTGATGCCTGTTCCGTGCACAGCTGCAAATAGCCGGGCTCTGGGGACCGGCGCGGGCCCGGGACTGCCCTGAGGGACTGTTAAGCGGTCGAGTCCGGACTGAATGATGCCTAATATAATATAGACGTCCTGCGACCGCCTCTCTAGTCGCGCCGGTTACAGCCATTATCCTCATCCTCAAGAGATACATTTTTCAGTATTTTCATCACCTTTATGAGTAGGTAGTTTAATTCCATTTGTACCTAAATACGATTATTAAAAAGTAACGATAAAGTATGACTGTTGTGTGTACAGTGTGAATGGATATTTAATTATTTACCTAAGCAACCTATTAGTTATAATAGATTATTTTAAAGTAACACGCTTTGTTTCTGCTGTATATTGATAAAATACTAGATAAATATTATATTAATGATGAACACGAACCCAACCCGTTTTTCCTGAGCTGTCACTTACATCTGGCGTGGGCTGGGACTTGGGGAGGAGGCGGTATGTACCTATATAGTATATCCTACAGACATATATTTTATCTCTTGGATTTACTCACTAGGCTATCGAATTAGGTATCTACTTGTCTGCAGAATGCTCAGTAATTTACCGTCCTGCTTCGTTTTGTTTACATCGCGCCGCGCATAAATTACAAGTCTTGATCGGAGATTGTTCTTTCTTTATGAAGGAACGTAATGAATACAAGAATGATGAAGTGTTAAGCAATTTTAGAATATTTCATAAAACGAGAGATGTGAGCGCGAAGCTACCGCCCCGCGCCGCGCCGCGTATCGGCAAAGAGCGGCGCGACGCGGCGCGGCCGGGACAGGGCGTAGCCAGGCGGCAAACACCGCTTCATGCCTGTTCCTGTGTGCTTACTTGTGTTGTATCAATGTATGTCCCTGCGGCCTGTGCAGATGGTCCGAACACATCGGTGCCACTAACAAGCGGTCCCCGCGCTCCTTCCTTGCGCTACGAGTCCTGCCTACGTCGCAGGGGCGGCTTTGTGTCGTTATTATTGTTTACACCACCGCTGAACACTAACGACACAATCCCACTGTTGCGGAGGTGCTGCATAGACAACTTAATTGTAATAAAACAAAAGAAAAGTTTTCGTTGAGACAATAAAGGTTAATTTTATTTGCTCTTATGAAAACAACTTTAAATGTTATTTCAAGCCGTATCTACAAAAACAAAATATTTAATTTAAGTGCCTATTCAGTTTTGGATCTAACCACTAACTAATGAAGACTCACAAGTCGATTTTTCGGAATGCCGCAGTTAAGAGTAACTGAACCCAACGTTAGTAATAAGCACTAGGCATTCTATTCACTAAAACTATTCAAATTACCCAAGTCCACAAAAGTTTTCAGCAAGTAGGTTTTAACGCCAACATAGCGGACCTTAACTATAAAACACAACGCGCTACGATTCTCTATGCCCTTATAAAAAATTAGGTTTGTCAATTTGTCTGTACTGTAAAAATGTATGTGGCGGGCGCTTGTCCCTGTCCTCTTCAAATGACTTTAGGACTAAGGTCAGGCCGTTTACCTCCTCCCGTGGATGTAGCCACGGTGTAAATCCTTTAGTACTCAGTTTATATTAAAGCTTTACATTTTTTTCACATCAAGAAATAATGATTTCTTTTAGTTTTTGGTTAGAAAGTTATTTTTCTGGCTAGTGATTTGTCCATCGACATCGTCATAATATTGTTCGAGCACACAGAACACTGATCCTTCACGTACCTCGCCGACTGTTGTCGACATGTTCCCGTAATTCTGGTCCACTCTGAAATGAGTTGTGTACTGTTACTGTCCAGTTGTCCATGCCGTAGGGGCTATTGGTAACAATAAAATTAGTTAGGAAACAATAATTAAATAAAAATGCATACTGACGTACCTACGAGGCCAAATAATGTATACGTATTATTTCGTAATCATCTTAATTGTAGTACAAGTTAAGAAGCACTGAGATTAGAGTTGTTTGACCGTTGGCCTGCCAAGTCAAAGGTCGCGGTTCAAACGCCGGCACGCACCAATGTCTTTTTGAATTCTTGCGCGTATTACAAATTACTAGCTGTGCCCGCGACTTCGTCCGCGTGGATATTCGGAAACAGCAATAGTATTCTATGATTGTTTTCTCACCCGGACTAAGTGACACAATATATGTATGTGTTAACTATAATATGACATTGAATATAATATAATAATATAGTATTTTTTAACACTAACGCAAAAATTGGACGGTGATAATGCAAATTAGAACAATTCTGTCGTACATTATTTTGGCGAATCTTAAACCGTTTACGCAGCGCACGCAGGGGAAGCTGTCGAATAGAAAAAACAACCCGATTTTGGAACATTCTTCATTGGTGCTCCGCTCCTATTGACCGTAACATGATGATATATAACCTGCCTTCCTCGATAAACGGGCTATCTAACACCGAAAGAAATTTTCAAATCGGACCAGTAGTTCCTGAGATTAGCGCGTTCAAATAAACAAACAAACTCTTCAGCTTTATAATATTAGTATAGATTTAAAAGTTTATATTACTTATTGTATCTTTTCTGCATGTTGCCACGCTAGGCTTACATTTTAAATTGATAAAGGGAAACTTGAAAAATGATAAATGAAATTATTTAAAAGTTGCTAAAAACGTTGATAGAAAACGTTGTGAAGAAACCGACACACCTGAGAGATTTTTGTGTTAAGCAATGAGGTGTAATTAAACTCTGACACCAGGTTGTTCAATTTGTAAGTAATATTAATTATTTTCTTCACTTAGATTTTTAATATTTGTTTCTTGTGTGTTTGTGTTTTTGTATATTTAGTATAGATATAAGCGATTTGGTTGTATATACTGTAAGCTTATATTTTATGATTGAATATGAATAAGCACCACGGGTATAAAAGTTAAAAAACTAATGGGTCCTAATTGCTGTCTAACAAGGTATTACGTTCATTCTGCCATAGACCACACTCCCACAGCATAATAATATGATGTGCTGTTTGCTCGTTTTCACAATCTGGCGTTGAGCAGTGGCACAGAGGTGAAGCAACAAGCTTGAAAGAGAAGAGCTTACCTTTAAAGTTACCCGTCAAGAACTGAGCCACGCAATGATCCACCTCCAACCAAGTCTTTTCCAGGCGCTCGCGAACGGATGGAAAATACTGGTAAAGGTGGCGGCCCTTGATAGATGTATCCCACCTAGATTGCCATTCGTCCAATAGCTCGTTATACACCTCGATTTGGGATTTAAATAACCTGATAATTTTAACGCGGTCCCGTTGTGTTAGAAATTCGGTGTTCATACCCTCTCGAGTGGAGATGTACATCGCGGCACGTCTTTGTATTTCGAGATCGACAGGTAGCACGCAGATAGCCCGCTAGTACCGGCAGAGTTTCAGTACTGACCGTCCGATAGACTTTACATAAGAATATCAACGCTTACCGTTGACTTTGAGTTGAATTGTAAGTATATTATTCCTACTTAGAATTGGGCCATTTATACATATATTTGTGATGTGGTATGCACCCGCAAGCCAGTGTCGAGTGACGACATCTCTCCCCTATGGCTATGTTCGTTCAGACTAGCAGCTAATAATAGACAAGCAGCGCATTATATCCTTGTTAGCTCGATAGCATGACATCTGTACATACATATTTTCAGTGTATTTACCGCATTCAAACTCCATATCATTTTAGTCAGTTTATTGTTATAAGTCATCACAGCATACACGATGTTTAAATAGATATTAGGTATTTAGTTCTGCAATATTTAAGTCTGAATAATATAATATGTACATACCTATTCCTACCTACCTATAATACATAACACTTTCATGTCTTCGTGAGTGTACAGTGAAGAAGAGATCAGACTCCTGGACATATGACCTTTGTAGCTAGCGTCTACGACCCAAGTAAGACCATTTTACTTACATTGTTTGTTGCTTTTATAAATAGAATAATCATAAATATCAGAGATCGGTGAACAATTGCTGTGAACCGGATTATAGTTGATGCCGCTCTTGGATCACACCATAAAGCGGTTATGATAAACGTTACACTCGTGAGATTACAATGATAAAGTTAATTGACACAAACACGACTGATATAAGGGTTGATTAAAGGCTGATAAGGGGACGCGCACACGCGCGGTAATCGTAGTTGCTACACCGATTGTAACAATGCATGGATCCAATGTCTCACACTGGGATCTAGATCGACAAATTTTACGACACGGTCAGTGGCGGATTTACCAGCAGGCTGAGTAGGCTGGAGCCTAGGGCGGCAAATTTTAAGGGGCGGCAAATTTAGTTCATAAATTTTTTATTTCGATTTACAAATTTAAAAAAAAATATATTATACACACACATAATACAAATTTTGAAAATTCGGGAGAAATTAAAATATTTAACAAATATCTAAATATTCTCATATACAGTGCTAATTAATAAATATTTCAACATCTCTGCATGAACAATTCTTAAACGCTTTACTAATTATACAATAATGATTATGAACTTTTAGAATATCGCAATAGCGATTCGTTATTATAATCGAAATTTAGTAATTTTTACATATATTCTTCACTGATAACTGCTATAATTTTTTCTCCGTGTACCTAATAATTATGAGATCTGCTTACCCAATTCAATCGATATAATATCGATGGTCTAATAAAAATACTGACTAAAATTGACTAATTTTCATTAAATAAAAAACTAGTTCAATATCGTATAGAGATCAAAAGAGATCATATTAATCGAATAACTGATAGTTGAACGACTGTGACTTGACAATAAAAAAAATCCCTCCACAAAACAATTTGAGACAATTTGCTCATTAGAAAATTGATACATTTTATCAGTTAATTATTTTATTTGTAGTAAGAAAAAGTTTGCAAAATCCAAATGAGCAGGCCTTAAGCGCTCATGTCGTACACGAATTATATAAATTAAATGTTTACATCAGTAGAATTAATAACTTTTTCGCAAAGCTAACTTTTTCAGAAAATGCCAATCGGAATGAATTAATTATAATAAGATAAAACAATACTCAGCTGCAATTTTTTATTCAACGGCTCTTCTCCAGTTAAACAAGTATATTAAAAAAAAATGAAGTAAAAAAATGATTTTTTCGAAAGTTATCGTGTTTACTGTGAACACGATCATTTAAAATCTATACGATATGGCATTAAAATTACTTCCTTTTAAATAAAAAATAATTAATCATAACCGAAAAAATATTTTTTAAGCTCAGCGATCATTTTTCTTTCCGATAAGTTGCTTTTTAAATAATATTCATGTACATCATATTTGTTAGGTACGGTTTAATGTGAGAAAACATCGGATTTAGATTTTTAGGCAAGAGTAGAGCATACCTACTACGCGCTTTGCACTTAAGGCATGCAATTGCGTAGTCGTATTTGTATTGTAACGCCAGAACAAACGACATGACGATTTATATGTGAAAAGTTTATGTAACGAGGATGATGAAGCACAAATTAGAAAGTTGGAATTTTATTGATAGAAAATTGATATGATTGTGGACTAAGATATCAAAATTTAGAGGCGGCAAAAATTGCCTACGGGCGGCAAATCTATAAATCCGCCACTGGACACGGTATTCAATTGATTTATAATAAATACATTTTTGTATTCGCCTGTGACTACGAAACAATATGGTAAATAATTTAATATAATAATTAACCTAATACAGCGTGGCACGTATTTCTCTGCCTGAATGGCTGCGACCAACACAAACCTCCCAACTTACGGCATCTCAAGTCGTAAAACTGCTACAACTTGTAAAGAGCCGGCCCAAATCTTTTCGCCGACGCGTTAACGGAGGTCTCGGCCTGCTCGGGCTCGTTAATACGGTGCGATGTCGCCTCTGCTGACTCCACTTGTTTGTTTGCGTGACATAGTTTCCTGTCGGTGACTGCGATATTTATGGACACTACTTATCCGTAGCACTTCCGGCTGTAACTGCTTATTGATTATCGCGTCTGGTCAGTGTTAAGTCGACGAGGCTTGTAATTACGTAAAGAGCACAGTGCTAACGACTCCAAACTTTTACTGAACAAAACAATGACGGCTTTCACTGTATTTTTGAGTTTCACTACAAATCGTTATATGTATTGTTAAGTCACGATAATGGTTCGGTGTGTGAGTTTGTAACTACGTGTGTAGCGAGCCCCTCTGGGGTCCGTCCATCTCGGATCTCCATCGAGGCATCTCTACGCTCAACACTTTACAACCTACTCTCATTTAGTTACGGAACTTATTTACTTTGTCTGATGATTAATTTATCAGTTTGTTTATTCGTATGATAGACGTACTAATCAAACTGAAACACATGGTGTGCTCTTGATACTGTTTTGTAACTTGAATGATTTGCTAAACTACCTATAATACTTAATTGATTACGTCTACTTAATGTAAGTATCTATACCTGATTACCTGTAGTCCTATATGGTACACAATTACATGGTAGCCCTTTTTAGCAATAGAGTCTTAACCCCATAAATAGTATTGATTGCCACATCAGAATCAGATTAAAATGGCTTAGTTTGAAACACTTGTAATGATCCAGGAAGACTGTCCTGAATAGTGAGAGCACCGTGGGCCCAGTGGGTGTCATGGTCTCGATGACCATTGGATGAGCTCCAAAATAAACGACATTCAATAGAGCTGCGGTGTAATGACTTCATGAGGGCATGAGTCAGCATTTCTAAACAAAATTGAGATTTCTATACAAAATGCTGGATTAGGGAAACTCTGAGTTAATCCCGGGTTGAACGTTTCTGACAAATGACCAGGGTTTCCTGTCATATGGGACATGATTTATTCGTAGTCCGGGACTACGTGTCGACCCTTCGGATCACAATATTGTAAAAAAAGAACAATATAAGTAGGTGTCGATGCGCAGTGTAGCTACTTATTTGCTGGTTCGCATGTACAAAACCTCAACCAACGAATTACATTTAGGTTGCATATACCTATATCAGCCTGCTAGTGATGAGTGGACCGACAACCTCCAGACTTTCTTAATAAGTACTCATTTCATAAAGGTATCATTATATTGCTAATTATATTATTTATTGGGTTAAATTCTAAAACTTTAGACTATTGGCTGCTGCCAGAATTGTTTTTATAAAAAATACCCCGAGTTACATTCGCCATCTAAAAAATGGATCCCCAGACGGCAGACCGCACGTTCTGCAGTTGCGATAGCAATCTTGATGTAACGACGACATCTAGTTACCTTCTAATTTTAGCTATTTTTTCCACTCTGACACGTTACGTCTCTCGGATAGCAACCGATAACTTCGTAACCGTAGACGCTGAACTCTGAAGCGAGCAATTTGGGAGGCGTGAAAATGTACGCAAAGTATACAATATGTCGACTTGTGTACTCCACGCCAGATGATCCGACTGCGAAGCGTAATGATCAACAATCTTGTAAACTGGGACCGGCCTCAAGCGTCTGTTGATACAAAAGCGACCCACCTTAAATGCGACACGATCACGTGACGCTCAATAAAGCCAGCTAAGGTGTTACATCGTTTTTTGTTAGAACATTTTCCGTAGCAGCACGATGTCTATATTTGTAGGGATATTATTATGTCTTTAGCATATACTTACCTATTTTATATAATATGCAGAAGCCTGTACATAATTATGCAGAAGCCAAATGTAACTCCAAACCTAAAAAAAGGGTAGATGCGTATCTATCGCTGTCTAAAACATTAGTGGACGCCCTCTGTGCTTCGGGTCACTGCATTCATTTTGTGAAAACGAGGTGTTATCAACAAATTCTGGTGTGGGCTGCAATAGATAGGCAGTTATTGGAACAGTACTACCCATAAACAGAATCACTTATCAGAACAGTCAATTTCATGCTCTTGCGTCCTGGCATTCATCAAAGGGATGGTGAAATCATTTAGTATTCGTGTAACCAAGCTAACTTGGTGTCGGGGCTCGTCTCGAGCGGACTTACCGCACGGTTAGCATCTCGTTACTGTTGCTCGATTGTTGCCGCATCTGGTAGCGGACGTAGCGGTCACTGGCGGTACACCCAGGACTGGAGCTATACTGATATTAGTTCCAGCGGTGATTTATGGTGCCTTTACCTTAAACTAAAATATTAAGTACAACTCAGATAAACAGAAAATATAAGGTATAATAAAACAAACATTTATTCGTGACACATGTGTAGGACAAATGTTTCAGGTATTTTGGATCAACATGCTCTACCTTATATAAATAATATTATGTGTATGCCTACAAGGCATTTATTTAGATTACAATTTACAATCCAAGTAGTTATTATGGAATATTATATAAGGTTAATGTAGAATTGTATTATGATATCAACAGAATGTAGGAGAGAGCAATAGTTGCGTATGTTTTTGATAAAATAACACGTCTGATGAAGTGCTACTTAATTTATTTATACATATTTGTGATCCATTTGAGTTCCAGTAGGCGTAAGCGTAGTCGAGAATCATATTTTTCGTATCACGTGTTTGATCAATGCTCTGCATGTAAACATGTTCATACTTCCGAGCTGTTTATTTAAAAAAGCAAAAGTTTTCGTCTTGTATAATAATGTAATCAACATATACAAGGCAGAACGTAACTTTAAATAAATTAAATTCAACAATATGAATTTCTTTGTACAAAAGTTTTGCAATTTTGATACAAAAATGTCGACAGTTTTGTCTCCGGAGTAAATTTTTTGGACAAACTAATCAATTGTATTGTTTTCCTGCCGCCCTTGGCGTCAAGATTAATATTTTGTACAAGGATTTAATTCGGAGGCGCGCAGTAACGCGATACGTTACGTAATAATGACACCTCCCTCCCTCTCCCCCCCCCCTCCCCCGGCTGGTGGGGACTGTGGGGAGCCACCATCTCGCGGATAGCGACTTGCGAGCTTCAAGCGACTTTATAAGTGATCTTATAAGTGCGAATACTTAAATTGGCTGGAAATTGCGATATAGGCGCACATTCACTGAACGACACTTGTACAGTGTGGTAGACACAACGTCACAACAGTTTGATGCTGGCTCGCCACATATTGTTATCTTCTTATCACTTAAAGTTCAACACGAACTTTGGTTTTAATCTATTTCATAGCCTCGTTGAACAAACTTGCGACTTTAGAAAAGTTCAACGATCTGTGGTCTGCACGACGACTACTCCTTGACAGGGATCAATGGATCAATCAAACAGCCGTATGTACTGTAAGGAGTCGGGCAGCAACACTTTTTATGTGTAATTTAACGACGTGTTTTGATGACTAGAGGCGCAGTGGCTAAGCGATTGGACTGCTGCGCTAGGTTCGATTCAAAATAATATATAGAAAAATGAATAAATACGTAGAAGTACAGAGTAAATATAACGCTCTAGTGATTCAAATGCGAGGAGAAGACAGTGACACAAAGACATTTTTGGTTTGTTCCAAGGATGGCGTTATTTAGACAATTGACCTTATTTACCTACACTCAGTCTTTAAAACAGAACGAGTGCGATATCAATTACCATTCCTTGACATACAAAATGCTAATGCTTCAAGTCTATTAGACGAAGCGTCTGCAGACACTTTATCGACTTTCAAAGTGACAACACCACAAAGAGGGCTTTTTCTGCGACAGTAAGCTGATAAAACTTTATGTTGTACAAAATAAAGGGTGTATTATGAAGATAGGGGTTCCTAAGAGGTTTGCGGTTGAGGGGACCCCGACAGGGTCGACTGTGGAGCGCGTGGGACGCGGGACACCAAGTGTGCGCTCAGCGGGCGGCGCGCGGACGGCGGGCAACCCGGGCGGAGAGCACATCGCGGAGGTTACCCGCTGCAGACAGCAGCCGGCACGGTACTCATGCCCGACCGCCATCCATCATGAATGCTCGCCGCCACGGATTAGTTTGGTCACTAACTGATGATGTGGATGCTTCTCGTATTAGCGCTTGGCTTTTTTGATATTTGCAAAAACTAGGTACTTAAATTTAACAATTTAAAACATTTTGAAAATTAAAATATAACTGAACTTGAGCCAAGCTCACTTGCAGTATTCTCAAATTACAATGTTTATAAATACTTATTCAAATACGAGACATTGGTTTTTATTTTTATTAGGAAATAGCGTATAATAAAACCTTGCACTGTTCGTTTACTGAGACTTTTAGGGAACTCTCAATAACAGCGCGAAGTCTGCGCCCCGGTTGATGGCAATTGGCTTGCCCTCTTACATTGGCATCTATAAACAGAACTGGTAAAATGTGGGTGTACCTGTACACCTCTGCCTATATAATACCTGTTTAAGACGTAATGTTATGTGCATTGATCGTACCTACTAAGTAAGCGGTCACTTAACGAAACATTTTTCGATCGCTTGTTGGAATCCGATGGACCTGAAATTTGGCAGACTTCCTTAACTCCGGAGACAATACAATAATCCGGTAGTGAAATTCTAATGGTCCGGCCAGGACCGTCTCCCCACAAGACGGAACTCTTCAAAGGTTTATGGAATCAACTTTAATTTTACCTGCGTTAGGTACTTCACGTCAGCTTCATTTTCACTATAACCCTTAGGTAAGATATTAATATAATATTTAAATATAAACCTTCCAGGCTAATATTTTTTACAGCACCTACTAAGTGAACTAAAATTTAAAAAAAATATTTAAGTGTCATTTTTGATACTATTAATGTTAAAGCTTGAGGTACAATACAATATTATATCCGTGATTTCCCTTCTTCTTTACTTCGCACATAAAAAAAAATGAAATTCAAAAACCTTTTATCCAGGGGCGTAGCTATCGCCGAATCAATGATACGGGGCCCCGGCGCCACAGGCCCGAAGAAAAAACGAATACCTCATTATCATAAAAAATACGCAAAATGTCTAAAGAGTGACACTTAATATATTCACAAAAAACATAACATCACGCCTGTATTCCCCGAAGGGGTAGGCAGAGGTGCACATATAGTACACCCACATTTCGCCAGTTATGTTTTAGGTCCCAATGTAATAGGGGGCGAGCCTATTGCCATCCACTGGGCACAAATCCAGACTCCGTGCTGCTACTGAGAATTCCCTAATGGAAAAACCCAGTAACACTTTGCCCGACCCGGGATTCGAACCCAGGACCTCGTGCTTAGCAGTCGCCCTTAGCAACCACTAAACCAACGAGGCAGTTAATATATTCAAAAGTCAATAATAGAATATCTTTGATTCACATTCAGTCTGCCTCTGACAATACGATGATCGCTACCGGTTACGGTTTTCACCTTGCCGATCACTTTTTACAAACACATCACAGAATATACCTACGCTTCTTGGTCATCATGACAAAGTCGATCCCATTTTGGGTTGAACAACCGGGGTGTGGTCTGGAAGACCTACAACGTATCACGTATAATAATAATAATAACAGCCTATAACTGTCCCACTGCAGGGCAAAGGCCTCTTCTCGTATAGAGAAGGATTGAGCATTGATCACTACTATAGCTCACTGCAGGTTGCCGATTTCATATAATTAAATCCATTCCTCACGATGTTTTCCGTCACCGTTAGACAGTGGTGTCTTAGAATAACTAAGAAAGTATGTATAACATTGAAAAAGTCACATTGATACTTGCCCGGGTTTTAACCTGCAACCTTGTGCATACAAATCCGGTATGTTAACCACGAGGCCACATGTCGTATCCCGTATTAAAAAAATAAATTCCCGTATTTAGTATAATTATTTTAACCACGTTGTTTATAAGGAATTTACAAGAGAGAAACCCAACACCTCCCTGGGTCTTCGGTCTCTTTCCAGCAACAGCATGTTGCCGGTATCAACGATTATCGTATCCTGTCCCTCTCGTCGGATTTCAGATAATCCTATCACGTCCCAACGCAACTTGCTCAATTGTTCCTCCAGCTCGACAATCACGTCATAGGTCTAGTGTGCAGACGTTGTGCGTTGTCCGGGCGAAAGTCCGCTGGGGAATTAGGGCGAAGGATCGAAACCTGGTGCTTCCTGCTCCTCCGTTGTCTAGCTCGCTACCGAAGCCAGGGATAAAACAAGTGCCGGAGACTGGGGGCCATGGTAGAATTGTATATGTTATTTTGCCACAATCCCCACGCTTGGCAAGCAGCTTAGAAATTGCAATATCAGTGGTGACTGGTGAAGTAAGTAAAAAGACGCTACTGCCCATCTACTGGATTGGTCACCTGTTACGACATCAAATGGTATGAGTAGAGCGGTGCTATTCAGGCCTGGAACCCCACCAGTTACAAAAGTGTATTCTATATTTCTAGTCCCTTAATTGTAATTAATGACTTATAATAATTACTTTAATTCAATGCAAACATTTACTTTGCTTTTTGGCAACGCGTACTGTACCTACATATCTGTACACAAAAATGATTTGCGATCAGTATATAAGGAGCTTTACACCAACCTCCGTCTGTGCTTGCAGAACGGACGCGACAGGAGGCAGCGAGAGCGCTCGGCGTGCGGGCGAGCGCGGCACCACGCGGCACGCTGGAGGCGCTGCGCCGCCACTCGCGGCAGATCGCCGCGAGCCGCGGGCGCCGCGTACAGGTGAGCGCCCTCTGCCGCCGGCGCCGCTCTGACCGCACCCAGCACTCACGCTCCGCTTTGTTTCAGTTCACCGAGAGAGCGCGGGATGGCGCGCGCGGCGGCGACGGCGCCGGTGAGTTTTGCTCGCGCTGCGCCGGCGGCGCCCTGAGAGTGCGCGCTCTCAGTCCGCCGCCCGCCCTCGCTAAATATATCTCCGTCCGCATTGCAACGCGGTGAATCGTCGCGCAGGCTGCTCTCGCCAGCGCCCGGCGCTCGCGGCGGCTCCGCTCGCGGCGGGGCGCGGCCGCCGCTGACGGTTGTGTGTGTGCGCAGAGAGCGGCGGCTCGGAGATGTCGGCCGGCAGCGGAGGAGGCGGCGGCGGCGTCGACGCGCGCCGCCCCTCCACCTGCCGCGTCGAGCTGGGCGCGCTGCTGGCGCCGGAGCCGCGCCCGCTAGATAACAAGGTCAAGGTACGACATCCGTGTTTGAGCAGCCGCATGTCTTCGTCGCAGGCCTCTCCCCGTCTCCGTGGAGCAGTACCTTATGTCCATAACACTAGCCACTAGGTACAGTTAGTGTGCTTTCCCTTCCAGAAGTACCAGGGCTCGACGCGGTACGAATGCAAGGTGTGCAGGTGCACCTGGACTTACGTATGGCATGGAGTATTATTAGATTAGAGATTGCAGTACCTTGCATTCTAACGTAGCCAAAAATGCTTGTATTATATCTAATATTTTCCAGGTCAGCTTGGAAGGCATATATTAAAGTAATCGCTACATGTATCTTTCATCTGTTCCACAGATGCGTACATTTTTTTATTTCAGTCTCGATAGTAGCCATGCTCTGTCCATAGATATTTTCATAATCTGCTTTATTTGTTTACCTTTACATTTGGCTATAGGTAGATACAGTTAAAGGCGGCAAACACTGGTGGTGCCATAGCGAGCCCGTTCTTTGGCACTACATGTGTAATATGTTATGTACAGCTTACGTAGGATGTGGTGGTGGCTTCCTGCGGGTGTTCGTGATGGTGTCGCTTGAGGTAGACTGGGCTGGCGCGGCGGAGGGGCCCGCGCGGCCCGACGTCAAGGGCATCATTATTTAGAAAGCAAGCACTTTACTTAAATTACTTTATAAAACCCAGAAAATTACTTTTATCGCAGATATACTTAGGTACCTACTCACATACATGCTTTCAACGAATACTTGTTAAATACTTTTTTCAATGTCCGCTTGTAAGTATAGGTACTAACAGCTGTTATTGTACCTACTGCGACAACTGAAAAGACTTGATAATAAACGTCTGCGTCAATATTTAAGTAAACTAATATGATTGTTATGAAAAGCTTGAAGCGCAGGTCACTCCGCGAACCAAAGTAAGTTCGTGTAGCTGCGTGCGCGCGCGACTTGACCTGCGCATTTAATTTATTGTGACCGGCTTATCGACCAATAGTAGCATTTTTGTAGTCACGATTAAAATAAATAAAATCAGAAAATATTATAAAACATGTTTTCTGTTTTGATTAATGATACGAAATGATAATCGTTAGTCGTTAGTCACAATTAAATTAGGTCGTTAGTCAAATTTCGGCCAACACTGCAAGACTGGGGAGGACATTATTATAATTAGGTAGAGGCGAGAGTCGGTGGACCAGGCGAGGGCCGCGAGGGCCGCGAGGGGTGCGGGGAGGGCGGCACGCGCCGTGCGGCCGATAACACCGGAGATGACATTACAAGTTACAACACACAAACATTCTCCGGTTGCAGGTTACAGCGTACTTGTAACTTTTCCTTCTACCATTATAAAGATACTTGCATATCAAAAATCACATGGAAAACGCGACAAGTTAGATAAAGCAAATGTACCTAGATAGGTACTTAGGTACTATATTAGTTTACTTACTATATGTATACGTTAACGAATTAGAGCCGACCGTTAGTCTATTTGTACACTGTATAATTACACAGTATGCACAGGATGACAGTAACGAATGTTAAAACTAATGTTTTAAGTTCTCTAGACAATCAGCATTTGGGAGTAAAATATGAAACGTCTTTTGACATGCAAATAAGGTTCACTCGGAATGTAAGGATCTCTTCCAGCCCTCCCCTCCTTCCACACAGGATATTAATATGTGTTTCAAAATATAAGCTCAAGATAATATATATTTACATTATTCACGAATCATCAACATCTTTATTTAAAATGTTAAATTTGATGTAGTCTGTTAAAGGCAGTGTTAATTTTTAGCGCTTTCGGAGACATTACCCAGACAAAGTGCCGACCGACATAATAATATAATTAGTCACCCTCTGAGCCCGCGGGCGGCGCCGCCCTCGCTCTGATTTGTAGGCTCTTCACCGCAATGCACTCAGCGTTGGGCTCCATACTTTTGACCCTAACAACTTGAAATGAGCTCCTCCGTTTAATACACTGTTAACGTTCAAACTTGTTACACTCAGTGTTCAATGCTCAAGCTATATTAGGGTAAATTGTGTAATTCAGAGTTCTTTCCAAGCCGTATGTAGCGCCTTATGGGGAATCTTATCGCGTGTGAAAGTTTAGCAATAAGGTTCGCGGTGCTATTATGAGTGGTTGTTCCCGAGTGTACCGCGTACACACACGCACATATTCCACATAAAACGATGTAGGTATTGATTTCTTGTTGTCTTCCGAGTTCTTTACAATATGAAGCCGGAGTTGATTTAAAGTAGCGTACAAGCGCCTTACCTTTCAATGAAACAATAAAAATCGTTTATTTAAGTATTTACTGAAACGAAGCTTTCGTTTGCTTCGGAATTAGAGCTAAATGGCGTAAATATTTACACGAGAAGTATTCATCGACTGGACACGTCTGCTGGCCGCGCGCCGCGCCGGCCCGTCTCTGTTGTTATCTAGCTCCACTGCGGGAGTGTAGCTGTGAGGCTACGACTGCTACGAGGGCATCTGACGACGCTAACGGCTATGGAGCTCGGCGGCGCGCAGCGGTGCAATACTTTTCTTTTTTGATAAAGACGTGGGTAGGAAAGATAGTATAGGCCTTATCGGCGTGTGGTGCCCCGCTTCCCTCCACGCTCTCGCCTCCGCGACCCATTTGCATAATAAGTGGTAGCGCTCACGTGCTGCACCCTCGCTAGCGCAGCCCGCTGCGGCCCGGTGCGACCCGGAGCGCACCACGTGCTCCCACTGCTTCATCACTATTTCATACATTTTTGTTGTCAGATACATAGATCTGTTTCGCTGCAGTGCTACGTGCTAGGTTATTTGGGTATGATGTAGCTGTACTTATTTTACGAAAACAACGTTACTCACGAGCGCCAATATTCCATTAGGATCGGACACGATCTCTCAACAACATAAGTCCGGCTTATGACACATTAGGAATAACGGTAAGAGAAACATTATGTGGACTGACCCTTCCGCGCCTGACAGACTGACACGATTACACGCAATAACTCGCAGCCCATAATATATGGTATTCTAGAAGGTTAAATGTTGACTTTATCACACATAGCAATAATATGATGCTTTACGAGCGATACCCGACTCATTTCATTAGCTTTATCTACTCGAAGAACTCCCCCGGCGGATCGATGCAATTATTTATTTCGCTTTGGATATTACGATCACGAATACACAAGGCGCGGTATACTAGAGATATACAAGTAGCGCGAACAATTTATGGCTCCCTACTTCAGTTCGGTCACCGACTGCTTAAGCAGTAAATTGATTTCCATAACGAAGAGAAAGAATGTATAAGCGAGCAGACATGTGCAGGTATCCAACGAGCACGACAGCTCGACGTGAATTAGGTATACAAGCATCACAAGCGTCTCCCAAATATCAGCGTAGGCGTGCTCATTGCTCACGTCTCGTAATTCATTTATTAAGTTTTCACATGTGGCTGATGATTTTCGCTATCATTCATAGCGCCACAGTATTCATGGTATGACGGAGGAGGAGAACGTGGTGCGGCCGCACCAGGAGATGGAAGTGCTGTCCCTGGAGGAGAAGAAGTATCTGCTGGGCGTGGAACGCGGCGACGTGGCGGGCACGCGGCGCGTGCTGCAGCGTGCGCGGGACACCGGCCACATCAACGTGGACTGTGTGGACCCGCTGGGCCGCAGTGCGCTGCTGATGGCTATCGACAACGAGAACCTCGAGATGGTGGAACTGCTGCTCGAGTTCGGCGTGGAAACGCGCGACGCGCTGCTGCACGCCATCTCCGAGGAGTTCGTAGAAGCAGTGGAGTCGCTGCTTGACCACGAGGAGCGCACGCGCAAGCCCGGGGAACCCAACGTAAGGGACGCACCGTGTACACCAACGTTTGTACAGATTACAGTCGTGACATGGTGATTTGATTGGTATTGTATGTTACAGAGCTGGGAGGCGCTGCCCCCGGAGACGGCGACCTTTACGGCTGACATCACGCCGCTGATACTAGCGGCGCACCGCGACAGCTACGAGATCATCAAGCTCCTGCTGGACCGGGGCGCGGCGCTGCCCGTGCCGCACGACGTGCGCTGCGGCTGTGACGAGTGCGTGCGCTCGCGCCGTGAAGACTCGCTCCGGCACTCACGTTCGCGGATCAACGCGTACCGTGCGCTCGCCTCGCCGTCCCTCATCGCGCTCTCCTCCAAAGACCCTATTTTGACTGCCTTCGAGCTGTCCTGGGAGCTTCGGCGACTCTCGGCACTCGAACACGAGTTTAAGACTGAGTACCAAGAATTACGCGCGCAGTGCCAGGAATTTGCAACAGCACTGTTGGACCACACGCGAACGTCGCACGAGCTGCAGGTGTTACTCAACCACGAGACGGGCTCGCCGCAAGTGCCGCTGCCGGAGCCGGGGGCGCCGGAGAGGATGCGGCTGTCTAGACTCAAACTCGCTATTAAGTTAAGACAGAAAAAGGTAATTATCGATTGTGTCTCCCACAACAATGTTGGCTTTTATTCCAGACAGGCGTCATGCATACTGAGAGTTGATTCCCGTTGCAGTTCGTGGCGCACCCCAACGTGCAGCAGCTGCTGGCGTCCATCTGGTATGAGAGCGTGCCCGGCTTCCGGCGGAAGAACATGCTGCTACAGGCGGCCGAGATGGTGCGCATCGGGGCCATGTTCCCGCTGTACTCGCTGGCTTACATCGTGGCGCCGCACTCCGCCGCCGGCCGCACGCTCCGGAAACCTTTCATTAAGTTCTTATGCCATTCGGCGAGCTATTTTATGTTTCTATGTGAGTTATTTTTCATTCATTAAATCATAACCTGTTATAAGACATATAAGAAATACTCACTGGGAAAATATAAAACCATTAAAATTACTGGGAGCCAGTGAGATGTTAATAAAATGACGGTTGCAGTTCTACTGATCCTGGCATCACAGCGCATCGAGACGGCAGCGGGCGGGCTGCTGTGGGGCGCGGCGCCGCACGGCGAGCCGCTGTCGCGACGCGGCGCTCCCCCCTCGCTGGTCGAGTGGCTCATCCTGGCATGGGTCAGCGGTGTGTATGCCAGCAGGTTGCAGTGTCCGGTGAACCCCGTACCAGTTAGTCGCACGTCTCATGTGGTGTCTCGTGTGTAGGTTTGATCTGGAGTGAGGTGAAACAGCTGTGGGACATGGGCCTGCGGGAGTACGTGCACGACATGTGGAACGTGATAGACTTTGTCACCAACTCGTTGTACGTCGCCACTGTTGCGCTGCGCATTGTTTCACATTTTCAGGTATAGTATATAGTACCTACCTAACGTCGTGTAACGTACCTATTTTGTAAAATGTTTAGTGTTTAAGCGTTCAATAGGTAGTTTATTAGGCTTGTACTTGGCAATAATTATTTGGTTGTTACAAAACTACCTTTTAACAATATTTAATCAGTGTTAAGAAATAATAACTAGGGTTTTTTATGGTAGTACATAAGCATGCTATTACTTTAAATAAGGTGCGCCGTGAGATGGCCGCCGGGCTCCAGTGGAACCAGCCCCGCGAGAAGTGGGACGCGTGGGATCCGATGCTGCTGTCGGAGGGGCTGTTCTCGGCCGCGAACATCTTCAGCAGCCTCAAGCTGGTGTACATCTTCAGCGTCAACCCGCACTTGGGCCCGCTGCAAGTCTCGCTCAGCAGAATGGTTTTAGACATTCTCAAGTTCTTCGTGCTGGATATATTAGTCATATTTGCATTTTCTTGCGGTTAGTGTCTAAATTAGTAGTCCCACTTTAATATAAAAGATATCAATTAGTACTTTATCATCCTTTCACGTCATTGCTTGAAACGGAGTTTACTCTTTGCTTCAGAAGCGGCAAGGTTAGGAAAGCAGTGATGTTGTGACGCGTATGTTTGCCACAGGTCTGAACCAGCTGCTGTGGTACTACGCGGACATGGAGAAGAAGCGCTGCACCACGGGCACGTCGCTCACCCCCAACGGCACATTCCCGGACCCCGACGCCTGCATCGTGTGGCGCCGGTTTGCTAAGTAATCCTTCATGTTATGTCACGATACAGCTAAAGCGACTAGGTACAGGGTTTCAATGATTCAGTAGTTCCTAGGTGCCCCCCGATGCCTACGCCTACCATTCCAGGTATTATGATCCTGAGCGTCACAATGAGTTGTTTTGCCATGTTAACATCTTAGGATTAGGGAGCCGTTCTTTTTTACATTTGTATCCGTATTTTTGTTGAACTTGAACAAAACTTCCTGCCTTGCCTGGTAACTAGCGGCAGATGTTAGGGAAGGAAACATTTTTGAACCAACTAAGTATTTTGGCATGAACTTAAACAAAAGTGTCAAGAACAAATAAATAAATTGTAAGTATAACATAAACTTGTCCCGAGCTAGTTGGGGAGCGCATTGCGGGCCACGTTCTCCGTCGCGTCGCCTCGTTTACAACACATTTTCCCTAACGGCGCCTGTTGCCATAACAACGTGTCGTTTGGCTCCCAGCCATGTTGTAACTCTCATCATCTCTAACATAATAGCTTCATTATGCCTTTGACATCTGGATTAGCAAATGAAGTTCTGCTTCTGAGTGCTTTCACTTTATATTTTCCTTGTCTACATACATCTGATGATAATAACTATAATCGTAAGTTTCCTTTGTGTGAAGATAATAATATCAGTTATGTTCAGGCTTGAGATTATTTATAGCGTTATGGTAAATATCAATGCATCGCCGTGTAATGAGGGCGAACATAACACTGTTATACCGGTCGCGGTCGTGGGGTTTAAAATAGACCAACTCTTTAGTAATGTAGATGAAATAAATATGCTAGTTGACAGCTCAGGCCATACTTATTATGTAGGTACTTTAAAGAACTCGTTAGTAAGATGTAACTTTTACAGTTTATTCGAGACGATGCAGACGTTGTTCTGGGCGGCGTTCGGCCTAGTGGACCTGGACTCCTTTGAGCTGGACGGCATCAAGATCTTCACACGCTTCTGGGGCATGCTCATGTTCGGCACGTACGCCGTCATCAACGTCATCGTGCTGCTCAACCTGCTCATCGCCATGATGAATCACTCTTACCAACTTATATCTGTAAGTTTCGTGTACCGCGACCTCGACAGAGTAGTCTTGAGGAAGCTATTTAATTTGTAAGGGTCTCCTACCTACTAAGGTAGGACTGTGACACGTCTATCTATTTCCAGGAGCGTGCCGACGTGGAGTGGAAGTTTGCTCGCAGCAAGCTGTGGATTAGCTACTTCGAGGAGGGCGGCACGTCCCCGCCGCCCTTCAACGTGATCCCGTCGCCCAAGAGCGCGCTGTACGCGTGGCGCTGGCTGCAGCGGCGGCTGTGCGGGCACGCGCGCGCCAAGCGGGAGCACATGCGGACTATACGGGTACGGGCCACGGGGGTCACGCACTCAACGAGCGGTTTAATATTACTACCGTACGCTACGGGCCTATTGACTATTGTATTCAATTATAATACCTACTTTTATTATATCGCTTTACACATAGATAGATTATAAACAATGAACGAACACGGAATTCCTAAATGTAACATGAAAGAACGTGTGAATCGGTGAATGAATTGATCACGATAGTACGGCCTATAAACAGTGAATGAATAGTCTAAGCAGGAAGGAATCTATGAAGAGAGAAGAAACTGATTGACTGGGTGAGCTTATGGATGAATGAACGAAGGAGACATAAAAGACCGAAGTACTTAGGTGGCTTTTAACTGTAGACGGATGTACCTGACTGCGGGACTGACTGTGTTTATCAGCCTATGTATGATGCGGCCCAGTCCCTCAATACGTATACCAAATGCATCATCGAACTATAGGCAACATTGTTACAAGGTATGCACGATAAGAAACGTCACGTCAGCATGATCTTAATCCTTTCGGTACTAAGTCAGTAGTGTGTCCTCGGCATGAAGTTGCTAAAACCTAGACTTGTTCACGTAAACATTTCCACCATAAAAAAAGTAAGTACGGGACCTAATTATAAGTGCTTGGTTTGCTCACATTAAAATGTTACTTACCTACATTTTAGAGGTGATCATTTGTAATTGGCTGTCTGACGCCTACGTCAGTGTATTTATAATATACTAGCTGTAAGACTTCCTTATAATACATAAATAAATATAATAATTATAGGTATATTAACGTTGATATCACAACGCAACTTATTTAACATTCTTATCGTTCACAGAGGAAAGCCAAACAAGCAAATGAACGGGATTTCCGATACCAGGTAAGCTATTGAATATTTGTTTTAGACCGCAACTACCTTAGAGTCCTTAGGTGCTTAAGTTGTCTTCTGGACTTTCTATTATAATTACTTACATAACGAGTTGCCAAGTCTCACCAAGCGTACTTGTCAGGCTATAATGCGCAACCTGGTCCGACGCTACGTGACGGTGCAGCAGCGGCGAGCCGAGTGCGGCGGCGTCACGGAGGACGACGTCAACGAGATCAAGCAGGACGTCAGCGCCTTCCGCTGCGAGCTGGTGGAGATCCTGCGCAACTCCGGCATGAACACCTCCACCGTGAACGCCGGCGCGCCCGGTAACACTCACATATACCCCACGTACCGTAGGCGAGCCGTCAGCCCCCCGCCGCTCAGGCCTCAGGCCCGCTACTAGTATTTAGGATTAAGTGACATGCATTACACGATATAGCGAAATATGTTCTATGGTACCTACATTTAGGCAGTTCTATCTGCAGGAGGCGGCGGTGGCAAGAAGAACCGTCAAAAGGAGCGACGTCTTATGAAAGGATTCAACATCGCTCCGGGAGGGTCGCTGGCCCCCGTGGACGAGTTCCTGGCCTCCCTGCACCACGAGCACGGCGGCTCGCACGGCGCGGCGCACCACGCCTCGCTGTCCGCGCTGCTGGGCGGGCGGCTGCGCACCAGCCAGTCCAGCCTGTCGGACGGCGCGGGCGCAGCCGGCGCGGGGCTGGCCGCCGCGCGCCGCAAGCCATCCTCGCACAAGCGGCGCTGGGGTACCATCATCGAAGCAGCGCGCGCCGCCAGGGTCTCCCGGCTCATCGGGCGCTCGAGGTCGGAAGATTCCGTGTGCGATCATGCTCGCCAGTCGCCCAGGTAAGTGGATAGTAACCTAAAAGTTTAGTGACCTAAACTATCTAAATCGGATTTGGATTCCTCCATTCTAAATATAATACTTACAATAAATTTATAATTAGCAACAATTCCAAACCTATTTACTTTTTACCAGCGGCAGCGACCGTTCGGACTCCGGTAGTGATTCGCAACGGAGTCCGGAGCGGAGCAGCACCCGCAGCGGGCCTCTGCACCCGCTGTCCGCGCTGGCGGCCCTCAAGCGCAAGAGGAAGAAGTTCTCGGACTCGCGGCGCGCCGCGGCCGAGCAGCGCGCAGCGGCCGGCCCGGAGGCGCTGCAGCGGGCCAGCTCCGTGCCCGCGCGCGCCCCGCCCGCCGCCGCCCCGGTGGCCCGCGCGCCGCCGCCGCCGCCCGCCTCGGTGTCGCCCTCCACCACGGCGGAGAGCGTGGCGGCGCGCGGCGGCAGCCGGGAGCCGCTGCTGGCCAGCCTGGACGACGACGCGCACAAGGTGGGGCGCGGCGCGCTAGGCCCGGCCGGCCCGCAGGCTCGCTCGGCCGCGTGCGCCGCTGAGCCACGTGTGCACGGTTCGCAGGACGCGTGCGGCCGCTGCGGCTACGAGGCGGGCGAGGGCGGCGCGGACGGCGGCGGCGCGGGCGGGCCGCAGGGCGCGGGGGCGGAGGAGGCCGGCGCGCCGTGCGGGCGCTGCGCGGCGCTGGCGCGGCTGGCCGGCGTGACGCCGCTGCACGGCCACGCGCCGCACCACTCCGCCGGCTGGCTGTAGGGCCGCTGTGCCGGATGCCGCGCGGTGCCGGTCTACTCCGGCGTCCGGGCTCACTCGGCTTCAGTGTCACCGATTCCTTGCAAGTCGCACGAGGCTGTAGCTATATTTTGTGCATTAGATAAATATAAAATGTGTCGCTATTTAATTACAGACATACCTATTCGGTGTTTACGACAAAAGATTCAAACAGTAGCATGCACTCGGCACTACACTTATTCATACAGTAGATACTACTAACGATATGTATACACGCAACAATATTATCAATATTTAGAGGATAAATCTTCCTATAATATTTTAACGAAGACATATTTTATCAAACACCAATTAGTTAAGTAGCTACAAAAATATTTTAAAGTAAGGATAAGTATTTAGTATAAATAAGAAAATATTTTATATACTATTTAAGAAGAAATGATCTGAAGTACTGACAGTAGGTTGACTTGAGGCTACTGTTAGAGTGTATGCGTCCAAACTCTTTGCTTAGTACCTATCAGAAAACGAATTAGCAAAAATACTGATACCAACACCCTGTACCTACTTACTACTATTCTATATTGAAATCCAAGTATTTCACAATCGAACGTTTACTAAATGTACTTCTTGGCTCAAGTCGCCATTCTGTATAATGTAAGGAAGTTAGCTAATTAAGGTATCTACTAATAGCCAATAAGTTACTAAATATAATCATAATGTGTTCCAGAAAGTTTTCCAATTATAAGTTACTCAGTCGGCGCACACTGAAATAGTTGTACTATTTTACTATGTAAGGATGAACAATATAAAACAGGGATTTTTAAATGAAACATGTTATACCTACTTACTTACCTAAATATCCGATGCCGGTATGAAATACCCCTGACATTTTATAAGACACGTTAGGTTAAGTAGAGAGTAGGCGAGTAGATATAATGACCGGGTGTCGCAATATTGTACAACTCATATGGTTAGAGCAGGTGTCAGGTAGACCACGGCGAGGGACCACTCGCCCGCGGAGCTTTTAGATTATTGAACGGGCACAACGAGGAACTAGGCACCGACCAGGAACGGCATGCGATCCCGCGAGTGTGGCTGTCCAACATCTCACACGCTGCGGACCCGCACGTCACAAATAATACACGTTTACATTCAGTCATTTAGTTTAAATTATTAATTATCTTATGACACACAAACAGCGCACAAATTTATTAGGTACACGTTTTGGGGCCAAAATACACCTCATAGCATAAAGCGCAGTAAGCTGAAATCATTTGGAATACTTAACACCGTGCATTGCGCGTCAATAACTGTAAGCCTAGTGACACTCGTAGTCAGCTGTTGTTTATGTCCATAGTCATTATGAACGGTGACACGAAACACGTTAGCGCCGCTGCTACCGTCGCCGTCGTGCGATGAACGCTGATCACGCTGTTACTGTGCAGCTACTGAATCACATTTGGAGTACTACCTAGATGATTCCTTACTTACTTATTATGTTACTGGACCTAATCTGCCATAGCTCGTTGTGTACATCTGTACTTATTGTCATTGTAAGCCGGTGTCGCTACATTGTGGCGTGCCGGTCAGGCTGCAGTGGGCCGCGGCGCCGGCCGTCCGACACATATCGTCGTCTCGTACGCCTGCCGTGTATCATTGTTTACTTATAGTTCATTGAGTGCTGGGGACGCATCACGCAGTACGCGCGCCTGGCACGACCAGAGGCCTTCACACGTGTTTAGTTGTTCGCCGCGTATCGGCCGCACGGCCGCGCCGGCACATAATCGATTATATTTTGTAAAGAATTGTTATTTATTTATACATTATATTTGTATATAACGGTGCGAAGTTTAATAAAATAAGCACTATTCAATGAGTTCTTTTATTTATCCTCAACGCACTACCTTTTTTACCTAGAGCTATCCTTTAGGTAGGTACCCTCTTACTCTTATTATAAACTTAAACCCCTATCAAATCTTTCATCGTATGTTAATTAACCTATTGACATGTCGATTACAATCTGACATCAGACATGCAAGCGACAGACAGGTATAATTTAATCCATGATTTAAAATAGTATTTTATTAATGAACAATGTACATTATGGATTGCAATAAAGAATATGAATATGTAATTACAGTATTTTAAACCACACTTAATTGTCTATTGACAAAATGCCATTCCCTTTGCGTTGACTAAGTTGGGACTTGAACCGGCGACCTTCGCCGTACCCTGGCCATGGAGGAAGTCTATGCCGTGACGCAGCTCTAACCAACTGAACTATCTATAGCTATTTTTGACTTTTTAATGCTAAAAATATCCGGGTACTGGGACTAGTTCAGTCTCGGCTTGCCCAGTGGGCTTACTCTCTCAATTTAATTCCGACTAAATTACATTGGAATCGTAGTTTCGTTCTCTTAAACTGCACACTGGCGCCAAATTATTTCAATATTATGTGCCCTAACTTGGGAGGAACTACTGTGATTAAAAGACGTACATAGATAACGCAATCGAGACTAAATACGTAAAATCGTTCTCGAGGCCAACAGTCGACCGCAGTCCCGACGGCGTCAGGGCTCAGGGCCTCGACAGTCTATCCAGATATAATTGAGATCCAAGGGTGTCGATCGAGCGGAGGTAATAAAAGCACAACGATCAGTACAATGCGAGTATTTATTCGGGCGCGGGTCAGACGGCGGCGAGGTCGAGCGGCGTGTAGTCGGTGGCGGGCGGGCGGCGCACGGCCAGCGCGACGCGGCCGGCGCGCTCCGTCAGCAGCACGCTGCAGTCGCGGCCCAGCGCGCCGCGCTCCGCCGCCAGCGCGATCTGGTTCACCACGCGCCGCTCCACCTCGTGCTTGATGGAGCGCGCGCCGTAGTGCACGTCGTACCTGACGCACCACACGCTATGTTAGCTAATGTATGGGTTGCATTGGAGGACCACCGACCGGATCCTGCACACATCGCGGCGGAAACATCGCTTAAAAATTGGTTTTTATACCCGACTACAGAATAATAAAAGACGGGACTTTCACTGGCAGATAGCTGATGGTCCAGGGCCTAATGTAGGCTTTGATTTTCGAAAATACATATTTAGGATTCCGCGGGAAAATTAGAAAACCGCGGTAAATTCGCGGGATACAGCTCTTCACGACTGCTGGATGGATTTTGACTGATGATTTTAAATACGGTTCCGTGGAAAAGAAATAAGAACCCATAAAATTGTAAACAAAATCGGATTGAAATAGGTAAATCTGCTTACTGCTACGGCATAAGCTAGTCATTTAATATTTATCGACGATAAACAACTTCACGGAACTAATATATATATTTTTTTTAACTTCGCCCCAACACTAGGAATTTCTCCTATGTTGTGAGTGCGTCTCACAAACATAAAGTATCAAATAAACAAACACCCCAGACTCGGGACAAACATCTGCGGTTCGAAAAAAATTTTGTCCCGTGCGGGAATCGAACCCGCAACCCTTAGCGCAGTAGTCCAATCGCTTAACCACCGCGCCAATCTGGTCTTTTTTTTCGGATTACTTTATGTCGACGACCCCAAGGGTCTTATTGGACGTAACCGGACAAAGGCGAGACTGCACGAGCCTCCAGCCAGGCTAACTACTTTAAATAGTAGGGGAGCCCAAGCGGGGATTTCGGGATTTACTAAAACGCGGCAGATTAATATACAGGGGGATACCTTGTACCCGGTTAGGTACCTCCACAAAACAGGAAACCCATATATAAGGCCGCCCGTGAAGGATGCACGCATTTAACTTTATCGACGATTTTTTGTTATTTCGGTTTGCGGAAATCGTCAGATTATATATTTTTCATTATTCTTGTATTATTTTCTTCAAAATAAAAAAAAATTTAGCTACGCTCGAGAATGTCGAGATAACGTTAACTATGTTGTCCTCCCCTTTCTTTACGTCACTCTCAAATTGACCGATTAGTGGAATATACACTTTTTAGGATGTAATTAACTCACCCTACCTTAATACGACGCGCTCGAGGATGTCCATGCAACAGTTTTTTTTTTACATTTTTAATAATCTATAGCCGCTTCCCCCACCTATGTAAAGGTATCACATAACATTTTTTTCTTCTTATCATCTAAGCTTTGCAACCCAATAGGTCTTTACGACGCTCGAGTAAATCCCCATTTAGCATCGTAGGCTCCCCTACCAAAAGACTTTAAGCGACGCTACGGAGGGCGCCCCCTGCGGGACTCGAACCTCAACTCGGTGCGTCGCTGTCTAACATTCAAAACAATAACAAAGGAATTGCTGGATCGAATATATCATTATTTAGGGACGTGATTTTTATAAGCCAGAGCTCGGCTCGGGCCGGCTGTGTTACTGGGGACGGGAGGGATATTTTTTACGTTAAGCGGTAACGATCGCGGCGAACCTCGACGGCGAGATCTTAGTATGTGACGTCGGCGTCTGTCGTGTAGTGTGTTGATAGTGTCTGGGTTTAACCGCTGCTGGAGCAAGATTATACTATCGTCTGGCTCTTCAATTACGTCGGGACGTCTAGTTCGGGAGATCCGCGATGGTGCGTATCGGCCGGCTTAAACGACCAAGGGATTGAGGTAGGATTCGGCCGATTCGAAAAAACGGATACTAGCTTGCTTCATGAGCTGCTTGATGGTAGGCAACTTAAGGTCACAGTAAAGCTGTGAGTTTCGCACGAACCACTGGGCGCCAGTGGCTCGGCGCATGAAGCCATTTTGTAGGGTTTGTAGCCAGTAAAGGCGGCTATCTAGTACGTGTGCGAACACAGGACTAGCGTACGTCATTATAGGTCTAATGCACGCCGTGTAAAGTCTCACCTTACATCTAAGAGAGTTTACTGCGTGCATTTATGATTGAGGGGAGGCCGCTGAGAACAAAAGCGGCACGCAAACGTACGCGCTTTAAATATTCTCGAAACGTGAGTTTGCGATCTAGGGTTTCACCGAGATACTTGGCGTGCTGCTCTCAAGGGATGGGCTCACCGAAGAGACTAATCTGAGGGGGGAGAGGGGGTGCAGTTTTCCTCTTACAGAAGAGGATCGCTGCGCTCTTAGACGGATTAAGCCAATCCGGTCGTCAAATATATTTAATTTATATTCATAGAACTTTTCAGAAGATTGCCGTGGTCGTAGGCAAATTTGTCCTATGGTCGCTTAAAATGTATTGTTTTTTATCCGACGGCCAAGGAAGAGTTATTTTTTAAGGTAGCTGGCATTCAACCACAGGTGAAATACGACTAGCGATCTATCAGCCGACTTTGTTTTGTAATGTTTGTAATAAATAATAGGATTTAAGGATTATAAATTATGGTGTGTTGACCATGACCATAAATCACACTCTCCGATGGAAGTTTGTGATATTCGCCTGGAACCCTTAGGTATTGACATGCATTTCGATTTCTTTTGATAAAATGGATTAGATATTACTCTGAAAAGAGGTTATCTGCAGAACTTATTTACTTTTAATATAAAAATATTGATTTATACCGGGACAACTAGCACCAAGTTCCAGGTAAGAGTGTAAGTAGCGTACCCGTCGGCCAGCGCGCCCAGCACGCCGCCCTCCCAGCGCAGCTCCACGGCGTGTCTGGCGCTGGCCTTCTCGGCCCAGTGCTTCAGCTCCAGGTTCACCAGCGTCAACAGCTCCTGCCGCGAGAATGGGAGGAAGTATACGATTTCGTTGATGCGCCCCAGGAACTCGTCCCTGCCGAAGTGTCGCTTGAGGATCGGCCGGACCACGCTGTCCTTGAAGTGGCGGGACACTTCCAGAGACTCTTCCGGCCCGTTCTCCCCCGAGCCCGGCGCGCCTTCCTCGTCCTGGTCGGATCCTCCTATAAACAGACATCGGTTAGCAGGCCTCGCCCGATACCATCTCACTTGGATAACGAATAGCGTACCTCTCTGCTCGATGGTGTGGGCGGGAGTGCTGCGCACGCGCTGCGTGGCGCGAGCCTCCGCCTCGCGCCTCAGTTGCAGACCGTACTGCGCGATCTCATCCGCGGCCAGGTTGGAAGTCATCACGAAGATGGCGTTCTTGCACTCGATCAACTTGCCTTTGCCGTCCGTCAGCCGACCCTGTGACAAGCGCCGGAGATCACGACTCTGGCGAAAAGAGTTAGCGGTAGGTTCCCGACTCGATTCGTGATGAGGTTTGATACCTCGTCAAAGAGCTGCAGCAATACGGTGAGCACGTCGGGGTGCGCCTTGTCCACCTCGTCGAACAGCACGACGGCGTCGGCGCGGCGGGCCAGAGCGCGCGTGAGCTGGCCGCCCTCCTCGTGGCCCACGTAGCCGGGCGGCGCGCCGATCAGTTTGGCCACCTCGTGCTTCTCCTGGTACTCGGACATGTCGAGGCGAATGAACGCGGCCGGGTCGTCGCGGTGCATGTAGCGGGCCAGCTGCTTCGCCAGCTCCGTCTTGCCTATGCCGGAGCTGCCGAGAAAGAGAAACACGAGCGGGTGTTCGTCGTCCGCCCAGCCGTTCTCCTTGCGGCGCACGGCGGCCGCCACCGTCTCCACGGCCGCCTGCTGGCCGACGATGAACTGCTTGAGGCGCTGCTCCAGCGGGAAGCGGCGCCGCTCCTCGGCGGCGGCGGCGGCGGCGGCCTCCTCCCAGCTGCGCGTGTGGGACATGATGAGGTCGCGCGTGGGCGACGGGTCGCGCGCGTAGTGCAGCGCGCGCCGGCCCGCGTGGTCGCGCGCGGTGGGGTCGGCGCCGCCCTCCAGCAGCGCGCGCGCCGCCCCGGCCGAGTCGGCCAGCGCGGCGTAGTGCAGCGCGGTCCAGCCCAGGAAGGACGCGCGCGCGTTCATGGTGCTGCAGAACTCGTCCTCGCGGCGCTGCAGCACCTCCAGCGGGTGCATGCCGGCGGCGGCGGCCGACAGCGACGCGCCCGAGTAGCGCTCCTGCAGGTCGGGGCGCGCGCCCAGCTTCAGCAGCTCGTGCACCACGGAGGGCTGGTCGTTGGCCGCGGCCACCATGAGCGCGGTCCAGCCGAGCATGTGGCGCCGGTCGGCCGGGCCCCCTTCCAGCTCGTTTTCTCCACGACCACTTTTGCCATCGGTCGCTAGGACTGCCTCCACCTGCCTGATCCGTTACACAATCATAAATAGGTTTTAGACATCATTTGTAAGATTAAATGCATCAAGCCATCAATGCTCCGTAACATACCAAAATGTAAAATATTGAACCTTAATACAATTTAGTTGTAAGTGCAGGTTTACAACATTATTAATGATAGTATGAGCTGATGAAAGGAAGAATTAAGGGGAGGACATCACCCAGCAGTGGAACACAGAAGTAGTTATATAAAATAATTATAAGATTGAGGATTAAATACTAATTATTATTTTAGGTTACTTACTAATTGTCTAATTTTAAAAAATACAAGAAATATGGGAGAGTTACTTACTTCCGTATTTCTTGCACATTTCCAAGTTGTGCGGCTTTAAAGAATCGTTTTTCTGAAAGCAATAAAATATTTAAGATTGTGTTACAACTTCTACAATAGTAGTGATAGTCACAATGTTTTTATTTCATATAGGCTACAAAAGAGCACTTACAAAATGTCAAATCTAGTGTCACTGATCCAAAATAGTAGTTTCTCTGGAGAAGAACCAGCAAGAACCTCCATAGCTAGTCTTTAATAAATATGTACTAGATGATGTGACTAACAATAATTTAAAGACAAGAGAGAAATAGGGACAATATAAAGTGGAAATGAAAATACAGTTAAAAGTATGGTTGTCAAGTCCAATAAAGCTATAGGTAAGAATTTAATATTTTTGTTGTATTGAAAACCTTTTTACAATAAATCAGTGACCAATGGATATAATGTACTACATACATAAAGTCATGCCTGTTTCCCAGAGGGGTAGACAGAGACCATGGATTTCCATTTGCTATGATCCTGGCATACTTCTTTTGCCACATTCACATGCTTCACATTCCATAATGTGTGAATTATGTCATAATAAAATTGTTTTATTCACTTTTAGTCTTATTTTTTTTGCTAAATCATACCGGTTAAGATAATGTGAAGATGAATTCAGTGCCCATAGGCGACACCATTGCTAGGTTTCAGTGGTATGAATGACAAGGAGATGTGCCCAGGATGATACTAAGCAAATAGAACCATGATATTAAGCTTACTTTTGAAGTTTTAAGTAACACTGTCTAGGTACATTGTGTCCGAAATGTCTGTTCTTTTCCCCCCCTGTGATTGAAAGCCTATTTAATGATAAATTAAGCTTCATGCAATATCATATAGATCATAGTATTGATGACGAAGATAGTTCCTAATTTAGATGCCCAGGATCTATCTACATGGTAATCAGCAGTACCTATAACCTTCTATGTAAAACTCTAGTGAAGGTCATCTGAAGGATATGACTTATGCTTCTAATTTATAACAGACTTGCTTCTTTATTATACTTTCATTATTATTTGGCAGTTATTGTTATGACAGAAGCATACATGCAAATTTCTATCTATTTGGATTGTTTACTATCCATTACTTATGGAAATGGAGTTGATTAAGGCCCAAGTCTCTCAAGTGCTGCCTAGAGATGTGATATGCACCATTAAAGACATGATCAGCTGCCAACAGCGCGAGTCCCAGAGAGCTAGCGCCGAACATAAACCGGCCGGCAGTGTTGCGGTCTCCACCAGGTTGCCCATCCTCTTCTGTCGAGTTCACATGTCGTGTCACTACGCCTGCTAGCCGCGCCGACTGCTTTAACACGAGCGCACTATGCTTGTACAGACATCTAGCAGGACGTAATGTTGACATTGTTTTTTTACACTAGTTCTCTTCTCTGCTAATCAACTGTCAAACTTTACTAATGATTCTAAATGTTTTTTGTGCATGTAACGGAGTATGATTTAAGATGCGCCGCATCCACATTATTACTGATTTATTTTTGTGGGATTTTCTAAGCTTGTAAGAGCTGTCATTTTGATTTTCCTGTGTGTGACATTTTTCAGCCTGCCTGTTATGTCAATGTCAATGAAAGAAAAATGAAAATTTTGTTTTCCTACTCTGTGGTTGGAGTTTTGACCTCAAAGTAATTTTGACGTCGTAAATAAACAACAATGTTGCTAGTTGCACGTTACTTTTACCCGACTGCACCGGCATTTTCTTTTTATTTTAAGAGTGGATAGTTGTGAGTGTTTACTTACATTTGTACACTATAATTAGAAGGTATATGGTTATTAAATGAGATTATAAGTTTAATATTATTATATTTTTCAAATGTATTCACTGTGTTCTCTGACACTGGTGTTCCTCGGTGATTAAGTACATACTGGCAAAACCAACGACTCTATGCTCTCAAAATTCAAAAGATATACTCTGTGCTCGGCTAACAGAATACGGACTGAAATTCATGCTCGTTGGTTTTCCAGTGACTGAATTTCAATGAAAATTATCATACTGTTTAGCTTTCTAGCTCATAAGAGTATGTATTATTTATGACTATCTTGTTAATTAAGTCCTACATCTGGACATATGTACCTCGGCGTACACAAATTACCTCATTCTAAATAATAAATCTCTTTGCTGTTGTAATGTGTTGACACTTGAGTGTTTGTTTGGGAAAGGAACCTTAAATTATTTTTCACCGGCAATAAGATGGCTCTGGGAGGATCGACGTACCTGAAAAGTGCGACTATGTTGGAACAATTGCTGGAGGAAATAAATTTCCAGAGGACCAAAGAGATGCGACAGCTGATGAAAGACGGTAAGTGTCACTTGTGTACTTGCGATTGTATTAATATTTTTTATAATTTGCGGACTGACTATCAATAAGCTTACTCAAACGCATTCCAAATATCCTTTTTAATAGTTGTGTGTCATATATTATTTAATGTGCATTTAACGTTGCAAATTAGGTACCTATTATAAAAGTTGTTAAGAAATACAAACATTTGATATTCACAGGTCTTCAATGCTTGCATCTTGTTTAATCTATTGATTATTAATACGATGTTTACCATGATGAAAATCATCAGAGATGTGGGCTACTGGTCAATGCAAATGGCAAATTGTCATTTGTTGTTGCGTTCTAAGTGGGAGGCCATTGTTCAACAGTGGACATTTTCCGGCTGATGATGATAATAATGAGTGTCTAAAAAGTTCACATATACACAATAAAACAATGGACTAGAAATCTAGAATATGTGTAAAACTTAACTATCTAAACGAACTGATCAGATCATGTTATTAGAACTGATTATGATTAAAGTAATAATTGTTACAGATTCATACTATATCCAGACAGGCTAGTAAACCACTAATATAGTAGAAGTATTGTTTTATTGGCATAGTACATTTAGGTAACATAAAACATAAGTACACAGTAATAAAATAAATGTAATATGAGTCATATGAAATGGGGTACAAGCCTGTGTTTTAGGAGATAAAAGAAAAAGGTTCAGGGTTCACAGTTAATATTATTATGTATGGCACCTATTTCATTTGTATTAATTAAATTCAATTATGCTTACCCCATACCTAATTGTGCAGAACAATGCAATCCTCTTGCTGGTAAAAAGTTAGTTTAGATTTCTATAATGACAGTGGGGCTTGACATAATTTTTTTTTTATTTTTATTTATTTATATTCATCCTTATCCACTATCATTACAGGTATGTCCCAATGCGATAGAGAATTTACATAAAAAAAAAAAAATAATAAAAATTAACATCAATAAAAATAAACACCTAAAATAAAAACAATAACAATTAATATTTGTGGCATAAAGCATGTAGCAAAACTTTTGCAAGCTCACTCAACGGGCATGTAAGTACGTCAATTTTTCCGTTAATCGAGTTAATCAGCCGTATCGTGCAGGTCAGTGGTGTTTTTGCCAGTAAATTCGTCCGAGCAGTAGGCACAGACAACAATGGCGGTCGGATCCTCTTCCAGACATACCGGTCCGGCACACACAAACTTAGTCGCCGGAGTATACCCGGAGTGTTCCATACCACGTAATAGTTTTATTACATATGCAGCGAACGCGAACTCCCGCCGCACTTGTAATTTATTATACCCCACCATGCCCAATACGAAGAGTGTGGGGTACATTAGAGTGTAAAAAGGGTTAACTCCATACAGCTTCAGGTACAAATACCGGGTAAACTTATTTTGCGCCTTCTCTAACATAGACCTGTATTTGTCTTCATGAGGAGCCCATATGACCGCGCTATGTTCTAGATGGCTCCTGACTAGCGCGTCATATAGCACTCTCACGGTGGTGATATGTAAATGCCAAGCGGTATGGTAAAAGTGGATAGTTAAAGTGAAATGCCTGAAGCAATTTATCGGTCTGATTTACTGTTATTTCAGATTTTAGACCTATGCTGTGTTTATACTGTTTTGTGGAATGTCAGTGTGCAATTATTAAACTTTGTGTATTATGTATTAGGGAAAATTCAGGGAAATACAATAGTATTCATACATTACATCTAATTACTGAAACCAGGAAGAGTGGGTTCATTGTTCTTTAAGCAACACCAAGAATAAGATTATCTTCTTGTAATACCATTTAATTACATTATTATCAATTATACACCTAAGTACAGTTTTAAAAAAAATATATATAAAATCAAAACATATAAGAAGTTCGCATGAACACAACAAATTTTCATTATCCTGAAAAGTATTTGTGCAATATTTTTTTATTCATTATTCATACCTTTTTTACCTGCATAACTAATACACATAATCTATCATAATAATAGGTATTAGTTCATATACCTACATAGAAAAATATTGTTCATAACAAAATCAAGTTGTAGGTATTTTATGTTTGTAGGGGTTACAACCCCATGTTCACAGTGGTCATTCAACTGTGGCCTAAATGTGACCAAGTTAGTCAGGGGAATACAATGACTCATATTTAGGGTAATTTAATTATGGTTCATGTTATACATCAAGACTATATTAATAGTGTTAGTGGAATTATGGAACAATGTTTAATATTAACTTATTAATACTAGATAATACATATCCTATCTATATCTATGTAAATCTTCTGTTCATGTGTAGGTCACTGAACACCAAACTGTTAGATTAGGATTAAGTAGGCCCGGAGCCTGGACCCAGCACTTACCTGGTAGGTTTTTGGTTCTCTTTGGGCAGTACAGTGTCTGCCGGCTTGCTACTTTTACCTTAATCACACGACACTGATAGCCAAGTGCTATGACTTTTGGATTGCTAAGTCAAATGTCGCCAGTTCAAACCCCGGCACGCACCAATGTCTTTTCGAATTCATGTGCCTATGATAACTCAGTTATCAGTTGCTAAATTCAGTGAAGGAAAACATCGTGAGGAAACCGGCACACCTGAGAGGTTTTCCAACGGTGTGTAAAGCCATGTCAGAGGCCTACAGACGGTTTAAAATCCGACACCATGTTGTTCATCAACTATACGATAAGAAGAAGACCTTAATGTTTGGATTCCCGTGTTAGGGAAACGTTAGTTTGACATCTTATTAATTTTAGTTGTTAGACAACCCAATTGATGCACATACGCCACCACTTTCTTAGTTTTGAGCAAAACCATTGTGATTCGCGGAGGTTTACCGGAAGGTAGCTTATACAAATTTGTTTAGAAAAAATGCCAGCAAACTCCATGACGCGAAATCATAGTACCAATACCAGCTAGTTGGATAATCCACCTTTGGACTTTAATTTTTCTAGAGTCGAAATGTTGATACTATTATTTAGAAACACAGTTTAATACGCCTCGTGTGAGCTATCTCAAGATATTATTATTTCTGAAGAATACTTACTCGTGCATGCAGCTGTAGTGCTGGAATCTTTGCCTGCTTCAATGGGAAGGATACAATTCTTTTCGTCGTTTTGCCCCTTTTCCAGTTGGGGTCGCTATCAATATTCTAGTTACATTCGATACTATACATACATCCTATCTTCGTTTAATCACTGTATCAATCATACATACTCGTATACCTACGATATCTGGAGTACCATATACCATTCATCCAGAAAAAAAGTTATGTTCTCCATTGAAAGAATAATGACCGACGGTAACAATAGGGAATATGCGTGTAGTTTTTTTTTATACCATACCTTAGATCAATATTGTAATTGTAAAACAAAAATCAGCCACTAATAACAAAAAATTACATAGTCTCGTCCCTTATATTCTACGTCTCCAATTTATCCTACTGTAGTTCGGCCGCCTACTCATAACTCGTAAGTCCATATTAGGGTCGAATTCATCTCTCTTGAAGTTACTTGGCTTGATCAGAACGAATTCTTGCCTCAAAATTTGCTATAGGTTTAAATCAAACTATCTTATTCCTAAATAATCATGTACCGTTACTAGCTCATTAGTAATCCTATCTTATATGTATAAACACTCCTGGTCCCGACATTCCATCTCATCTACAAATCTGCTGCGATTTGTCTACACCACGATATGTGTAAACCTATACACCATATGAGACGCCATAGATCATGACAATATATCATCTACTACTGAGCCCAGTGTGGACATCGTACCATAGATATTTCGCTAAAAAGTTGCGTTTGTTACCAACAACACGACACGAAGTTTCTTTTGATTATTTAATTTATAGTAATTATAAGAAGTTATACTTAAAGTATATCTCAAAGGATAAAAGAGGAAGGCCACACGAACAACACTCGTGTTCATGTTTCTTAAACGTTATTGAATTTCGGATCAAAGAAAGAGATTCTAAAGTAATAATATCTTACGTACCAACTTCGCTTCATGAAACTCAGGCTGAAGCTTCTTGACAAGCTACAGCCGGAAAATGTTATGTAATGCTTTGGTTCTGAACTATAGTAATCAGTTGCATATGGACAAAGTCAGCAACTCAGTCGATTTGGTAATGCTATCTATATTTCATTTATCCTTAAATAACACTTACTGATCATTGTGCACTTTCCTGTTATTATCCCTGTACATTGATAACATCCACATTACTCACACTTACAAATAAATGAACACAGCTTTAATTTGAATAAAGTAAGGATCTAATTAATGTCATTCAAGTGTAGACATATTATTATTATAGAATTAGGTTGTTTTGCTTACAGGCAACAGTAAGGTCAAGGCAGCTTCAGACGTAGTAGAAACAGGTTATTTATTACATGGCGTAGAAGGAAGTACATATTGCATATAAGAAAAAAACATTTAATTATCTTTACAACAGTGTCGGTATATAAATAGTTACATGTTCCGAACATTAATTTATCTCACATTAGTTACAAACAGGGAACTTACAGACTTCGGAATGTGGCATCCAACATTATATTTGTTCTTTGGAATAGCCGCAGTAACAAATTTGGACGTGACTACACTATAGTATAACAAACAAATGGACAGTTCAGCGTGGTCGGCAAACAATTGGTCACCGGGCCCGTCTCCATGTGTGTGTCCTAAAACTACGAGAGTAAGTTACAAAGATGGGCTCGGTCAGCAATACCCATTGGCCAAAAAAACCGCCATTCTACCACCAAGTCATTCGTCAAATGGGGTAATAATTACCATATTTTCGTTTTTTTTTGCCGTCGGCGTTTACAAGATTACATTTTGTTTTCTATTATAGTCGTGTCTAGTCTCTTTATCATAGAAATAATCAAGTAGACGTAATGAACATTAATATTCAACAACATTTTACATAATAAAACTCGTCTAGGTAACCAACTTTAACCAAATTAATAAATAGTACATGTATTTAGTATCCAAACTATCCATCTAAGTTTGTAATGTAGCTACATATTTACAATAAATATTTACAAGACAGAACAAGAGCATACACATTGTATATATATGAGTTAATGTATTATATATCTTAAAAAAATATGCATTTTTGAAAAATGCATCGCTCATTTAGTAAATGTAGTATAATAATTTACAATAAAGTAATGTGCACACAAAAGCCAAATGTACAGCTGGCTATCTATGGAGAGATTAGCTTTAATACTGCTTGCTCGACATCAGAGTCGAGTGCTGAGCTGCAGGACTTGCGCAGTACAGAGTTCAGTATGGGACTAATGAGTGGTCGAGACATTACTTATTTTATTACCGTTACATCACACATTCATATAGGTAGGTAGGTAATACTTATTGGTAAACTGCATCACACCAATTAATGCACCGAATCAGTTTTAACGTCATGGATGTTTTTGTATTCCAGGAATGCTTTTGAGTAGACCTTATTTAATATTGTATTAGATATCTATTTGGAGTCACTAATTAGTATTTCAAATTTCATTCAAATAGGACTTATAAAAGATCTTTTTTTGTACATTTTATTTTGTTTGTGATATATATGTATGTGTATAAGTAAATGAATTATAAGATGCGTCAGACAATTATGATGGCAACAATGAATTATTAGATATTCCATAACATAAAAAAAATATTTAGAACAATAAATGTATACATATATATTTGGAACAACATTAAAATGAAGAATGTGTATGCCAACACGATTTTCCATAACATTTTGAAGGCACTTTGCAATTTACATGAGTGTAACATTACCTTAGTTATTAGCGAGTCACGTATATACCTTTTAAGTGATTACTCTATAACGTTACTAACTATATTTGAACAAAACGCGCTGTATAGACTTATTTTTGTGCATTATAATATTGAACAACTTTTCAGAGTCTGGTTTCGTAGTCCTACAAGGAACGACGTATTGGACCGACCTGTTTGTGCGGCACTTTCTATTTCAAGAGGAGCAATCGATAGACTGCGACGATCTGCTGTTCTTTGTTAGAAAACGTCATGTGAAGGGATCCTCTCGCTACCTGCCCAAGTACGAGGTGAGTTGGTTTGCACGTGGTGACGTCAGGCGTCCTTCACCACGGACAACACTGTTTGTTTACCATCATAGGGACCACGTGATCACTACATCTATCTAATCATTTTAACGTTTGACATTGGCAGTTTAACAAAACGTTTCTTTAAATATATTTTTTTATCTGACCTTATGTTTCGTGTTTGTTCCAGTAGGCATTACTTATCGAAACAGAGATGTTGTTATCAGCATTTCTCTGTGGTATCATTTAAAAGGCGATAAAATGATGTATTGGACTAGCTACGCGCCATTGTCGCACCATATTTACTAGTTTCAAATAATAAGATCTAGTTACGTTACTTACACCGAAACAAACACGGAACTGCTAATGATCTGGTTCGTAGCTAGAAGCCAGCATTTGTTGTTTTACACAGAAATAGTTACATAATCACGTGAAGCAAATTATCTCAAGCGAAACAATAACAAATTAGGATAGATTTAGATGCATATTATATCTACTATGACGATGTTCGGAGCGTCTTTTAGTTTTTAGTGTTCCTGTTTGGTTTCCAAACTACACTCATCAGTATAATGGCAGCAGATATAGATCTCCTAGAAAGTCGTGCGTCGATCTAGTTCTCAATAATTATGTTACTACACTACTAAATGGTTCATTTGTGACGGTGGAATGTTTTTATTCTCTGTTTATTTCGGTATTCCCAGGTACTAATACATATAGTTTAGCTTGCTTACTTCCTTTCGACTTCTAATTTAGCACCATTTTAATGAAAGTTACATAACTCTAAATGGTAGTTTTTGTGGAATACAAAAAGTATGCAATAACAACAGTTAGGTATGTACTTTATTTTAAACAATATAAAAATATTATTTCTTATAGTAGGCTGCTGTTACATCCTCTACATGTTCTACGCAGTACTAGTTCGCGACGCGCGCTGTCACACGCGAGTCGCTCTCGATCTGTACATTAATCACAGTGTATTTTTTCTAATAAATAGTGAGTTTCAACTTTGATTCGAGATTGTTCAATAACCACTTACAAACTATACAATTTACAAAAACAAACATTCTATCAACGGCTGACAGTACATAATTGATCGATTATTGTTCTTTGTCAAATAAAATAAAACCTTACATTATATTCAACAATAAAAGCATACGAGGTCACTATCTACAGAACAGTTTGCGATAGTTGTGAGGAAATAAATATTATGCTCACTTTGCGAAGTATCACATTTCACACGCAGCAGTCGCGCAATGTCCCACTCGGTGTACGCGACCGCACTTAGGCACAGCCAAACTATGTAGCGCACCACCTGCGCTGACCGCTCTGGCCCGCCGCGCCTGTTGCAGACCGACGTAGAGGTGTTCCGCAAGGACTCCAAGAAGTTGCCCATCGGAGACCCGGAGATCGACTGGGAAGAGACGGTCTACCTCAATCTGATCGTGCATCAGTTTGACTACACGCTAACGCTGGCCATCTGCACGAGGACGAGCCCCAAGGAGCTGCAGGTCCTCAAGCGGCACTCGCAAAAGGTGAGCGTCATACGCGTTCTGGCGGCGGCAGCGTCGCGCGCGCGCGTCACTAGCTGAGTCGGCTGAACAGCTTGGTGCGCGGCCACGGCAGCGGCCAGTCGTAGCGCCGCGGCACCGGCCCGCGCACGTTGCGCTCCAGGTACGTGAACAGCGAGTACCACCACTCGCGCTGCATCATGTAGTGGTTGTAGCCGTTGCCGTTGCGGTGCGGCGTCATCAGCAGCGAGTGGAACGTCCAGAACAGCCTCGTCGTCACGTAGTACGCGATGATCACGTCCACCGTGTAGTGGCCGTGCGCGAGCAGCACGAACGACACGCCCAGCAACGCCGAGCCCCACATGGCCCAGTGCATTGGCCACAGCTTCTTCGGCGAGTACTCCGCCACTATGAGGTAACTTAACACGAGGACCATCGTGTGTCCTGAGTATATGTAGTCGCCGCAGTACGTATGTTTGCCATTTATTGACAATCCAAAGCCGGATATTAGGTAGAACATTCTCCTTATGACTAGTAGAGGCGTAGTGTTGTTGCTCTTGGGGCTACAGTAATATGTGGTGCTTGACACCGGAAGCACAGTCACGAACATGGTGACCGACCGGTACAAGTAGAGTAGGCCGATGATGAAGAACAGTCGCCGGGCGACGATGAACCGGTGCTTGTGGAAGACCACCACCAGCATGGCCACGGTCGTCGATATCATGATGAGGTACTCGGACACGGCGAGGGCCCAGTCCCTTGCGTCCACGTTGTCTAATATTATGTCGTTAAGCGGGGGCGTCGTGTTTCTATCTGGCAGTCTTTCATGAACTAATGACAGCGACATCATGTTGACACAGACGCACAGGAATAGGAAGAAGAATGATATAATAGTTTTCCATATTTCTTTGGGGTATCTCTCTTCCCGAACAGTGCCGGGCGGTATTTCCACGATGAAGTCACCGGCGTGCGCGCGCTGCGGCGAGTGCTCCTGGTCGGGGTCGGACTCGTCGGTGGTGGGTTGCGGCGCGTCCGCCTTGACGGTGCGCGCCAGCAGCGGCTGTCGCTGCATGAGCTCGGCTTGGCTGGGCATACCGCCGTTCTGTCTGCGTTCGTTAAGCTGGCGCGAGGCGTTGTTGTTTAAGTCATTCCGCTTGAGCCGCGCTTCAAAGTTGATGCCTTTGATTTCGTCGTGTGCGGTGTGCGCGGCTATGTCCACATCGCAGAGCGGCGGCGTGGCCGGCGGGGAGCAGGGCGGCGTCGGCGACGGCTCGCGCGGCACCAGCGCTAGCTGCTTGGGCGGCAGCTCATTGGCGAGGTACACTCGCACCGACTCGACCAGCGGCTCCGCAAAGTTTATCTGCTTGGGTGGCGATGGCTCCTTGTCTGGAGAGCGCGAGGAGATCGTCATCCAATCACCATTGGGCTGGATTGATCCTGGAAAATAGAGAAATAACAAGTTAAGTCCGGTCTGATTTAACAAATATTTTGGATAAGCTGTCTTTTTACAATATTTTAAAGAAAGGTAAATAAGTTAATGATGTCGGGAATACAAAATTTTACTGTATAAGTTGATTTAATCATATAAAACGGAGTTCCTCATGTCATGCTGAATTAAAATACCATAAACGTATTATTCTTATATACTTAAAAATATAATTTAACTTAATTTTAAACACTAATTTTTATTTACATTTAATGTTCTGCTTTGTTTGTTTTAGTGTAGTTGTTGTTATCTGGAATAAACGCAACGATTAAAGTTATTCGCGTAAATATTGTTTACATAATAGTGTGTTTTCTAGAAAGATTCATCGTTTATAAACAAAATAACAATAGCAGCGGAGGTACGGTTCAAAGACCGAGGGTTATGATTGCGCGACAAGCAGGCGCGCGGCTGGCGGCGCGGCGGGCCGGCACCGGCGCCCCTCCTTTCATTATTGTCAGATGATGATAATTAGACTCCGTTGTTTGTTGTGCTCCGCGCGCGGCTGGGCCCGGAGCCCGAGCGCGAACTATTACTACCCCTCGGGCATGCGAAAACCGCCTAGCCTACGAGATTGTCACTTGCTATTAAACACAAGACAATTATAGATCGTCCCCCACGACAGATTTCTCTTTAGCTACTTGTTCGCGAGTTGTTTTTGGTACTCGTATAGAAAGTTCATCTACAGGATCGTGTCTCCTGTATTCCGACTTACCCGATCAATGCGAGCCGACATTCAGCAATAACTCGGGGACTCATCACATTGATGTCCCGATCCTGATATGCGCCATATAGAAAGCCGGAAAGCCACCTTTGCATCCAGTAAAATCATAGGCACGTAAACGAGGTCGAAAGAAAAACGATACGCATACACACTTCACTGCACAGGTAACGGGTTACACTCACAGAAGGGGGTTTGTGTTAGAGATTTGGTACACGAACAGGCATTCACATTGAATTCACTAAACTGCGAAGAGCACAGCCGCGTTAACTCAAATAATATTTTATAAAACGACGACTATATGGCTGCGAGCGAGCGGGTACAGGGGCGACCGCGTACTAGAAAAGATGTAGCACTGGTTGGCTTCGGTCCGACGGCGTTCGGCTCTCGTCGGCTATGTTCGCGCGCGCTCGGCTCAATGGAAATAATTACGCGCGGGCATGACGTCACAGCGAGACGTTCCAGTTCCCCGCTCGGTGCGGGTGCACTCGGCACGACCGACGTGCCTCGGCTCGGGCCGGGGCCTGAGGTTCGTCGTCAATGAAAAATTTACCAACGCATGAGAGATACATAAGTAAATGGGTACAAATGGATACTTCACAACATGGCGGGACAGCGAATCGGTTCCATGAGGATACACACAAAATTGACTTTTAAAACTAAAAGGAAATTTGCTTACTCACATTTCTATCGAACAGTGACCTTTTTGGCACAGGTTCAATACATAAAATTACGCAAATTATATTTTAGTACTTGTTATGTTATTGTTTTTTATTAACTCGAAACGCCCTTAAAATATGACCGCTGTGCTGTTGAGAATTGATCGTGTTTGACTTTAAATTTCAGTAGACTTAGTAGGTAAATATTGTAGATACAAACCAAACCTAGGTGCCAACGCCTGTCAAGTCAGTTGTGAGTTTTCTGGTCTTTCATTAGGAAATCCAAAGTACCTAAGTTGTGAGTTTCTCCCAAACCGGTTACTCATGATTTTTGAGTATGATGCCTTTAACCTAGAGACTATCAGCGGTCCTACTTAAGCTATAAATATTGAGTCGGTGAATGAATTCCTTCTACTTGACTAGACATATTGTTCGTTGATACGGGTGGTCTGTATTAAGTCGGGTGCAGATGGCAAAGATCAATCAAGAGTCACAGTTTATATTAATTGTATCCAACTGAGCTCTCTTACCGCTGCCTCAAGACATTTAATGATTAGGTACTTTATTAACAGGCAACGCTAAGTGAAGTTTTCCTTCGTGAAATCTTTACTGAACGTTAGTTTAACGTCTCTGAGTGCGGCGGTTAGATGGAGGACAGAACTGTGTGACCTGTACAGATAATACAAGTTTCTGCCATGATAAGTATCAGTATGGGATAAGCTATTTTAAAGGCCAATTTAAACTGTTTTGTAAAAAAAAATGAGAGCCTCATCATCTCAAATATTGATAAAAGTTTTACACTGGACATAGAGCAGGCATTCCATAGGAACGTAGAGCTGATATCATTTTTTTTACAAAGTTATTGATTACAAACTGCTGTATTAACCTACCTATGCACTACACTCACGGATTAACGTACCGAGAGAGCTAGCTAGCACGCAGCATTATAGTATTCTATAACGTAAGCAATTCTTTGACAAAATCAAGCTCGCTGGTGTATGTAAGTAATATAAATCTGCAGTAAGATGTCTGTAAGCAGTAAACACCAAGAGCAATGTTGTAAAGTATTTATGATAATAATCTTAATTTTACAAAACATTACTTTGAAGTATTTACGATGTGTTAGTTACTAGAATAATTGTAGACTTAGCCTCGTAGCTCCTATTATAAGGTTTGAGACATTTCTAAATAGTATAGTAAATCTATTGAAAATATTACTGCACATGTATTTTAATGCAATACCGTGCAACCTACGCTTGTGGTCCGATTTGGGTCAAGGCATTCAACTTAGCGGGTGTTACCTGGACGCTGAACGAGGCGGCTCGCGCTGGACGTTATTATAAAGTGAGACCCTAATAATCCAAACACAACTTTCACCCAGTTTCCAGGTATATAATGCAGTCGCTGATTATAATTGGCTTCCTTTGTCTCAGTTTCGAACAGACTTACGAATAACATAATAACGTACCTGACATTGGCACATAAGCAAACGGTTGTTATTTTTCTGGTCATTATCGTAACATATTCAACGATTGCTACATGAATAAATAAATGCTCAAAGCCTTCTGAGAGTCATTGTAAAGACTGCGACGTTTTGTTCTCACTATTGTTCGTAAATCACAACAACATAATTTATATTTGAAGTAACGATGCTGGCTTTAATAGTTTCAACTTAAAATAATCCTTCGATTCCTTAGAAATCTATAGTGGTTGTGGTACTGACGTAGTAGGTAATTGGGGTGCTTTACGTAAATGGTTTGTCAACCTCAACTAGAGATCTCCCGCTAGAGCTCCTCGGGCACGTGCCTACGTGGGTGGCCCGCGTGGGCATCACATCTCTGTTATTTATGTTCCAATTGTAAAACACTCCTAATTTTCTCCTTCATAAATGAATCAATATTTACAAAGCATGCCTGATTACTTAGTTTTGGATTAATATGACTGTTTCTTGCCCTTTTTTTCGGATCGACAAAACAAATGGTGGTCAGATAATTATTAGAATAAATACAAAGCATCATCAGGTCTCGTTTGTTGCTGCCCTCGAGGTCGTCCACCGCTCGTCTTTTGTGTTTAACATGCCTGTTGTATTGTCAATGTAGTTTACCTATACATATTTCTGTTGATCTTTATTTAAGCGCAGTTTCTTGTATTAAATCATTGAAACTTAAGTGCAGTTTATAAATTATAGGCGTAACGTTAAGTGTATTGAAAACGTCGTGTAAGTAAACATGCAAAAGTAATGCCCATTGGCTTGTATCGATAACGAGTGTATTGAGTTATATAGGATTATGACCTTCGGCAATGACTAGGTATTTAACATAGTATTTGATGTTATATAGGTGTACAGGGCTTTGACCAGACTAGCCCGACTAGTGAATTGAATGACTTTTATCGACAAGGTGTTAACATGGGCTAGTGGAATGCAGATAGCAGGCTAACAGAGTGGAATGTGAACAGATAAGGTGGTCGATTTATTCTCATATTGTGACAGTAGTGTAATGTGATTGACTAGGTCCGAATTTTTTACCTAAATTAAGCCTTGCTCGTACATACCTACTCGCAGCTATTAATTAGTGTTAATGTTAATGGTTTTAATGTACTTTTATAATATAACGGAACATGGTTCACGCAATGGCTACCCGTCTATTTGTTTTAATAGTTATTGAAGTGTCGTCGGTGGCAATTGCTGTTGATTACTTATAATACTTTAATAACTGTATTGGCCAAGGTGGCTTTATACCATAACGGCTCAGCTCTCCCAAGGTTCCAGCATCATGATAATGACTTCGCAGCTCACGATATAGGTAATTATTATATTTTTAATGACAAAGAAATTTTTGCTCAAAAGACAGCTGTTTTTATAAATCTGACTGATCTTGGGTACATCATACATTTGGTAAGGTACTGCTTGTTTTTATTTGCAGCACTGTAATGTGTGTCATTCAGAATTCCCAGAGTTGCACATTTTGGCACGAAATGATAAACATTTAATAATTACACAGCATGTACGGCGATGGAACCTGTGAACTTTTTGCACATTTAATATTATTGATCATCAGCTGCCAAATACTTTTAAATGAAGTGAAACTGTGGTGTGTGCAGGTGTACGCGTCGCCGAGCCGCCGTAAAATGGACACGAAGGGGGAGGGCGAGGAGATGACCTACCCCCACATCTGCTTTATGGTGGACAACTTCGACGAGGTCAGTGACTTTCGCAGAGACGAGTTTTGTAATACGGAATCTGCCCTCGTAGAAGCTTGAGACTAAATCTAGGTAACGAACGGCCCTCTTACAGGCATGTGGTTCCTTTTCGTGTAAACGAAACAACATCCGTAAATGTAGACAAATAATTTTAAATATAATCATCCTATCTGTTGCTTCTAAAAATCCCTATCACTCAGAAGATTAGGTTAGATGCGTATTCTTAACACAGTGAAAATTTGATGCCTTCAGGGCATTCGCTCCTAACGCTATCAATCAATTCAATTTCGTTTTAGAATTGGGTCACACGAGACGGCTGAATCCTCTACATGCACAATTGTACACCATTGGCCCGCGGGCTGCGTCGGCCAATCAACAGATTTAAGCGGGGCATATCGAGTGACAAGTGGGAGGCAAATGTAGCTCCACACAATATTCCGCCGTTTTAATGTTTATGTTCAAACAACATCGTGTAGTTAGAGAATGAATTAGTTATGGACTAAAGAGACTTGACACACACTGCTTTGGTTGACAAAACCAACTTCAATTGAACGTGATCAAGTTGTAAATAAGATAAAAATTTGTAAATATTAAAAATACATTTTTACACAAGCTTTTAAATAAAAAGTACCATAATATTATATAGTCACCAAACCTATATGTATGCAAAGATGTCAAAAGTAGTTCTAATTTAGATTGCAAGATTTGATCTAAATAAACTCACATACATACATTCATCCATACAAACAAACGTTGCAAGTTAAATAAAAGCTTGTAATAACAAGGTTTACCTTAAAACACTGTTGAGAGTAAACATATTTCTTGTGACTGTGGCCACCCATCACCACCAGTAATAAAATTGACACTAACATCTCAATTATAGAAGACAAACATTTGATGTGCTTGTGTGACAAAAGTCTAAACATAATTTAATCAGTTGTTCTTCGAGGGTAAAGATACTTTTACGTGTGCTAATGTAGTACGCGAGATTGCGAGTTGCTAGCAGGTAGGTAATGTGCTTGTAACAAAACTGAAAACACACGATCGATTCGTCTTCGGCGAATAGACGTACATGTTTATCTAAGGTTCGCCTCAAGGCCAGAACGTTCACTGCTATTAACTACACAGCATCCGAACATAGTGAGTAGTGACGGTTATTAGGATACACCGATGAAATTTATTTATGTCCAGTAATGATAAACGATCCATAGATATCACGTGTCCCTTAACTTCATAAGTCATAATAACAGTCTTATATCGTAATACTGTTTGACGTGCTCAAGGTTATGCAAGCCATAAATATATAGCAGCATTCACGGATGAGCTGCAATAAGAATCTACATTGTTTAATTGTAATTCTCAATTACGTAAATCATCCTGTCCACTAAAGTTATCTTTATCGCGAAGTTGACAAAACCTGTTGCGAACATTTTACTTGAGATAAGATGTGTAGTCGAAAATTGAGATTCCAAATTCTTTTTCTCATGTATGACGGGTACCATGAGCGCTTACCTCTTCACGTGCGACTGAACCTGACTCGCTCTCAGAAGCAAGAAGCCTCGTTGGCTCGAGTGAGAGGGTGACGTACGTATTATTAAAGGGAGTACTTAATGACCGAGGTATGATCTGTGTAGATCTAAATTGCAATGGGATATGAATTTATTTCTAATTCAGTTTGCTATATCAATATAATCAACAGCAGCCTTATTATTCTCTACCTATAAATAGAGAAATATGAAGCAGATTATTAAGATTCTCTTCCACGTCGACGTCGTGTGCAATACAACCAGGTGCCCCAGAACCACCAGTAAACGACTGTCAATGTAAATATCTGTCGTGAGGGTTCAATAAGCGGCCTTCCTGTTAGTATTAGCTATTAGTGGCGCAGAGTTTGTCACCTACAAACTTTTCATTTTCTATACTTAGCGTAGCGTGTCTGTGTGATTGTAGTCTGTGCCTTTATTCTGTCTGTCGATAAAATTAGACTTGGCGCTGTTCTCGTTTAGCGACTCGGTAATTGTCGGCCCTTTATCTGCGTCGTCTGTCATGATCAACGTGTAGCTGTCATCTATATGAGAATCCAGTGATGATAGCTCAATGATAGCGTATATTTAGGGCTCTGAATTGAGGAGGGTAGTGCTTATTGTGCTGTCTCATCCCATTTGACTGGAGAAAATACAATTATTAGAAAATTGAATTATTAGAAAATTGAAAAACGATACATGAAACCTGTTTACGTCTGCGCTAGTTATTTTAACAATCAATTACTGACGATTAGATTAGCGTGTTATTACTCTATTAGCGATTACAACGGGGCTTGTGTATAGGTGATTATATTGAGTAGCTTGAGATTGAAAACATTAATTATATGTACCGCTTTGTCTGAGGTGTGCAGTGGTTTGCGTGATTATTTAACACCAGCATAATATTATATTCAATTTAGATGATGGGGTAAACCTATTGTAAGCACATACACACTTAGCACGGAAATAAAGAAACAGCCAGAATATATCTATGATATTCTACTCCGTTTGGAGCTTCCTTCACATTTATCTTATTGCTACCTCGAGTACTGTCCTTGATAAATGATTCGTTAATATTTCCACGAGTCATTGACTAAAGCATCTAGAAGGCGCGATGGAGTGGTCATAACAATAATACATACATTTATATATTATATATTGTGAAAAAATTCCGTCGCGAAGCTCCATAAGTGACTTGATAGTGTACCATTTTCTGTGTTTGTGTTTCGTCGAACCTCAGCGTGGTTTCATCCAAAGAACAAGGCGAGACGTGCAACAATCACGTTGACTAATATATTTCAAAATAACTCGGTTTCGTTAGTGGCTGATCTATATGATTCTCAGTCTTTGCTTTGACAGTCTCATCGATGCATCAACTGTATTGCGATATTTTAACTAATTATGAATGCGAAGATTACGTAACGCCGAGAACTGCATTTCTAAAATGCTAGTGTTACACACAATATTTTTGTTCGTTTACAACGCTGAGAAACGCTGAGACACCGGAAAATGTCATTAGCGGTGAGGTCGATGCTCTAACCACTAATAAGCTCAACTCACACTCGCTGTGCACCTGGCGAATACAGTAACTAGAGTCAATGTGACGTAAATGTATGGCTCATGGAACTAAGGGATTTGGTCCCTTAGAACCTTCCCATATCACGAAATAGTTATTTTTGTACTTGACCGTTGTAGTAGTGGGAGACACGCGCGTGGGAGCGTCGGCTTTGCGTTTGAGTTGCCCGTGAGGTCGGCCGCGACCTTGCTGCGCAAGCGCAGTGTCTCGATGTGTTTGTATTTGTTTTCGTCGCACGTTGACCGATATGCTATGTCGCAGTATTGCCAACTCCGATATCGTATGTTTTGTTACTTTTTGTTATATTAATGGCTGTTTATTTAAAGAACTAATTAAATTATACACGATTAAAGTCGCTAAAAGTGCACTATTAGTGTCCTTATAGGTCGACTATGTTTAGTCATTTACACAACGACCTCTAATAGGTCTTGTATTGTATGTATCTAGTATTTGTAAACATGTAAAAAAAATTGCTTAATATGTTATTTTCTCTTGAAATAAAAGAAACACGATACACATGTGTTTTCTGTCATTTTGTAAATTTTCATTGTATTGAATTTTTTTTACTACAAATTCGTCAGCGCGCCAGGTACTCAGTTTTGTTCAGTTCTGGAAATAGAAGGGTGTGACAACCCTAAAAAGCTTAGTTAACATTGGCATCTTACTAGAGAATTAGTAAAGTGCCCTTAATGTTATTTACTTTATTTTGTATAACACTGACCGTGGTTAAGAAACCATTCGTTGAATCTGGACTTCTGGGATGCTCCGATGGCGATGATTTAGTACAAACTATGAACATAATCTTCTCATATAAAATATTCTGAAAGGAATTAATTTATGATATAATCATATTAATGAGTCGTAACAAACCACAAACCCATATTTATTTTATTATGTCAGCGAATGAGAATTATTAATAATGAAACACAATATGATTAAAAGACTCATTCAAATTAGTTTGTTGTCATAATTATTTGAACATTATGGTTCTGTTGTGAATTTGTAATGGCATTGCTTGTTCAATTTGTTCATATTGGGTCTATCTATGTTAATTATCACTTAATTAGCTGCACACGACCCTACTGCGCCGATAAGGAAGCACATCGGTTCACTTCACAACGTAACGGGAGTCGGACTATTTGTTCGCAATATGGTCCATTTATTTATTCATCGGCGCATTTTCGCTTTCTCTGACAATTATAACCAAAATCTTTGTATCTTATCATTAAATACCTCATCTACTTTTGCTTCGTTTATACATATTATAGATGTCGCATACTACCTTGTTTTTATGATAAGATATTCACTGGCATATAGTTGATGTTGTAAAGAATAACTTGGGCTGCTTTTAATTTTAAAAATATTTAGGTCTCCGCGGGTAAAAAGTAAAACGTGAGCAATATAAGGTTATTGTTAAACCACGTACGGGATGTATGGCGGACGATGGTGAGTATGCTCAGGTATGCCCGCGAGCGTTGTAGTCGAGTACTCGGTCACGTGGCTGGGCATAGTGGGCATGTGTCTTTTGAGCGCTCGGCGGCTGTACCGCGACTAGGTTTGCCAGGTGGAAAGGCCTGGACACAAATCAGTCGACTCTCGTTGCCTGCGCTGGCCACGCGCGGCGCTCGCTCGTTTGCGAAATTTAAAAAGCCTAACAAGTTGGACACCTTTTATTTTGGCTGGACACGCAATCAAAAAGCCTACCTATGTCCGGCTGTATCCGGACGCCTAGCAACGCTAACCATGACCATCTTAATTATGGCCCCACATACCTAGTTAGTACTTTCTAAGTTCATAGTTGATTACCTAATTATTCGTTGAGTTTATATCTTATAGTGTCTTTAAGTTTTTTTGATTACATTATATCTGTACTGTATGTATTTAAATTGCAGTATTTGATAACACGGTACATGATCGATAACGATTGTACAAATTAGACCTAGTCTATGGACAAAATATTGTCCCTCTCAAATGCTCATAATATTATCATGACGATCCATTTTAGGATGGATATTTTTATGAAGACGAACGCGTGTATGTAGCTTAAACATGAATAAGGTCCAAGCCAAAACCGTCAGCCGCTTTATATTCAAAACTTTCATAAATACTCTGGATGATGCAATTGGTGAGTTCTTAATGCAATGCGAGTTCCGCCGTTTTTTCTTTTGAAGTATCGTCATTGCCGCTAGTCAAGGGCGCTAAATCACCCAAACGAAACAAGTCCTCAAAGTGGTCCCCTCTCTTCTCTTGTACGGTGTCTATTGTTACTCGCGTTTACAATAAAGCTGAATCATTGTAAGTGTATTATTGTAACATTACCAAGCCACTATACGAGACGGTTTCAGTTGTTTATCGCCTCTATTCTATTTCATTGACTTACAACAATACATTTATCGCATTAAACATTCAACTTATATTTTCACTACTACCACTAATTATACATATATTAATAGAATCTTACCGTATACGGTAAGATATTATAATATTCGATACAAATAAAATAATTGCTTATGACTTACAGTGATTCACTTCGATAATGTCTCTTCCGTGTATCTCTCGGAGTCGGTCTGAGTCATTCAATGGAAAGCTTCCAGTATTAGCAACAGCTAATCGAACCGTTATTAGGTCACTGGGAACATATAGCAGGTTCGCTGATATAAATTGACGCGCCACACTGCCCTACTTCCAGCACACAGTATCCACAGCTATAATTTATAAAGGTTCCGCTAAATGTCTCATCTGTTCTTTATTATCAAACATTTGAAAAAGTTTAAAACAAAATAAGGTGTTGAGCTTAAATTGTATGTCAATTGTTAAATAACTCTCCTTCTGGCTCAGATGGGTAAAAGAAGCTGATGTAGGATATATTTTGGTACAATAATAACTATCGTGCGATGTATCACTGTGGTTAGTACATCGTTGAGAGTGAAGGTGTACAGGGCCACGTCGCCACCGTATCAGTGCAGCCGCTCCACTCACTGCACTGGCCCGGTTGAAACGCCCCCAGATGCCCCAATTGTATTATGCTCATGAGGCTTTGGCTAGAACATTTGCAACTGTTACGTTACATTTTCATATCTGTCTGTAATCTTGTTTTATTTTATAGGCTCTTTATTTAGCATTTTACTTAAAATTATTATGTCGTTTGTACTTTGAAATGATAGTTTTCATTATTATCCGTTTTTGTTTATGATTAAAAATCAATTAGAAGGTAACATAAAAACTGTATATTTTATTATTATAAATTATTTCCACTGACTGCAGCTAAAGACATTTTGTTTAAAAAAATGATTGTTAACTTTTATAATAGTCGCGTGATCCGTCTCGAATCAAGTGAACCGTTGATTCATAAGTTCGCGGAAGCTCGCCTCGCCGCTAATGAGTACAGAGATCAATATTTATCATTACTTGCCCACTGTTTACACAGAGACGGTGAATCATAGCAGTTACGTCATGACCAAAACTTCGGCGCCTTCCCCGCTACAGCCGTCTGTGGTTACATGCATCACTGTGCTGGCCACTAATATTGTGTGTGCTCATAATTATTGTGTCACGCTTAGTCCTCCGTGGGGCTAAAATAACTTAAAAAACAATTAACTAAAACTGTTTTCAAGATAATTATTAATTATATTTGCTGGAGAATTTAAGATTTCCAACGATTTCATCTTTATCTTTGCAGTAAATAAAACTTACTTCGCCCTAGGTTAATGCAGTTCGCTCAGAATTTTGCCAAGTTTTAAGTTTAAGAGGCTTCTATTGTACAAACTTCCTTTTGCTGAATGATCGTCTATACACAAACGTAAGTTGTGATTTTGTGCTTATTACCTCCTCAGATGGCATACAAAACATCATCTGTTGTTTGTTAATTGGTTGTGGTAGTATTTTACAAAAATGATAATAAAAAGGACATAATGTTCTATTGAAATTAACTATTATTGACATAGTGTAGCGTATAAGCTGGATAGACGTGTTGTGTATTGATCTAGTTTGAATCTGTGTGCAACAGTCAGCGACCGCGATGCTCTGAAGTGAGCGAGCGAGCCAGCCGTAATCAAATACAAGCGGTGCACTGCTGCCAGTTATCGATCATACCCCTTCATTTGTTCCCCATGTCTTGTGCAAAGCTTCGATCTGCACAAGGTCTTCTTCTTGGGCTTTCCATAAGCTGTTTAATACCCAAGCTAGTCCTTGTTGACGTCTACTTAGCTGTAGCATAGTAATGAAGCTCTTAGTTTGTTATTATTTTATAGTGTAGTGTTGAACTAGTATAAAGCGCTCTATAATGTGTGCGTACGTATGTACGCACACATTATGATTAATAGGGGCACAGATAATATGTATGTATGCATTGCGTACCTACATATTGTTAAATAACGCAGCATGAGTCACTTTCTTTGTGTTGTCAATATCTTTTCAGCGTCGTTCCTGTTAGTAAAGTATATCGCTAGTGCCAGTTTGCAAACAAATACGTTTAGTTTACTTGACATAGCCATGGCAATTGTTAATGGTATCTCACCGTCTTTCTGTATAATAAGGTAGTAGATGTCTCGTAAATGTGTTATTAAGTTTCAGATAGCATCTTTAAGGTTCTTTACATTCGCGGACACGCGACGAAGACTGCTAAGACACGCAAGCACGGTCTTGTTAGTTGATTATAATCAAAATTCAATCTACTGACGAACGATTATCGCTATATCAATGCGGACTTTTCTCTATAAAGCGTAGGTTTAAAACGGTAATCTTAAAATGAATTCTTAAAGCAGGACAGTTAACGTGGTGGAAGCGAGACGCCGCTACTAAACTGTCCTGCTTTAGGAGTTCACGGTGAGAAGGCTGAAAACACAAAGTGTAGTTGGTCATGCAGGGTAAATAATTACCAGAACCGATGGTTGTGCTACCACTCGAAAGATCATCCTACCGTAGCAGAGGTGCCAAAGACTAAGCCAATATATTGCAACATAACTTGGAAATAAAATTCCGATGCAGTAGACTAAAGGCAATTCGAGCTGTTGCAAATCAGCACGACTTTAATTTATTCTAGTATTGATTTTCTACCCGTTGGCTAACAGAAACATTGCGTGGCGGATTAAAACAAGGCATACCTATAGAGTGGCTATGCGATGCATATTGATTTTCATGCAAGTTTAACACGATCCGTCACGGTGCGTTGTAGCAACCTTTGCTGATCGCGTATAAAGGTTCTGAATGTCACCATGTTCCACCGGCGGCTATCGAAAGAACACCTAGTGGCTGTTATTAATACACTGCGGCCGGCAATAGTGAGCGCAGTCCTTGAGGGGCCCAGCCCGGCGCAGCGCCGCCGCCGGCGCGCGGCTATCGGTGCGCTCGCACTGCAGGTGTCGTGTTACACGACTCGCACTGCACCCGCAGTACCGGCCTAGTTCAACTAAATCTTTCTCATAACTCTGTTATCCCAGATCTTATCGGCGTTCTGTAGTCTATTGTTAAACGGTAGATGCCTAGCTTATCATTATACAACTTTTTACGAGCATATCGTTTATTTCTTAGGCTAACCTAAACTTGCATATTACATAATAATGATGGCAGTATTCCAATTTGTCCAACGCTCGAGAAGTTTCTATAGTAGGTCATGTCAGATTCAAAGTTATCCGCTGCATTCGAGTGTATCATAAACTATCAGAATTATATCTACCTGTCGGGATTATCAACAGTAGTATGTCTGATATAATATCCTGCCTACGTTTCCCGAACAGACACGTGTAGGTAATTGAAAACATTCTTCGACTTAGTCATGAAATCAACTAATTAATGTGTGCATATCAATCGAGAAATATATACATTTGCATTTGAGGAGCTGACCACAACACGGCCGTTGTGTTGTGTAACGATCTGCATAGGGATAATGAAACTAATCACCGCTCACTATCAACTCCAGCAGATGAATCCCTCCACAGTGTGATGCTCATGACGCACACAGAAAATATTGGTAGCATTTAACTTTAACTACGTTTATTCCGTGATACCACAGCATAGTGCGGCGATTGTAATCACGTCGCTAGATATCTACTGCTGATACAATACGATACAATGTAATATTTAATTGAATGAGGTAGAAGTTTATTTAATTAAGCGTTATCGTATCGCAGATTTATCGTTCCCATCAGGTTTAGTCACTTCTATATAATGTTGTACCTACATAATTATTTAGTTGTGGACTGCAACGGGCTAATGATGATGATGATATGTTGCAAATATTTTGAATGTGTCCACTCTTTATAGGAACGGAGATTAGCCACTCAACAGAATTAGATAAACAATATGAAATATATGTAAAAATTAAGAGTTACCTACCTTCTACTAATACACCAAGTATTTTAGATTTCTTCGTCCTTCAAATACTACATAATTATCGTAATGATGTTATAATTAACTGACTAGTTATCTGGCGACCTATATACGACTGATTAATAGTGTCATCGAGCGAATATGACTTATTGTGATGGACTTTGAAATCGCTAAGAGATAGGTACAGTTTTTAATGGCTTAAAAACTTAATACATACAGCATTAGCAAGACAGAACAGGAAGCCAGTTGCTTCCATTCGTGAATTTTTACAAAATATCTACCTGTTAAGCAGGCTGTTGCCAGTTTAGGCTTAGCCACGATAGGAAATTTATTATCACTGTCACTTAGATCATGATAAATCACTTTGATTATATGTAACAATAATGTAAAGGAGAAACCCAAACTCCATAGAAACTTGGGCCCAGCGTTACAGGGCTGGAATTTTGCTATAAATAAGAGCACTTAGGAAGATTTCACGAGCCCAATTTTCACGTTTCCCAGCAATGGCCAAATTGGAAAAATCGATGTTTAAATGTTAGGTTATTTTATTTTTGTAACTGCCCTACAGTTACATTTGATCATCCAAATATTTATTCCGTGCGGGAATCGAACCCGCTACATGCTGTACAGCAGTCAATGGCTCTGCCACCGCGATATTTAAATAAAAAAAGTATTTTTTAGGTTATTTTCTACGTAAATATGGAACGCACATGCGTCGACCTGTAGCACAGAACACTTATACCAGGAGCTGTGGCGCCTGCAACCTATAATGATGAGGTTTAGGTACTTACATAAAAAGCGGTGAATACAGATCAATTTTACTTTTCAGTAAATTGCTGAAAACTATGTTTGTTAGATAAGGTCCACTTACATCACTAATTGCTTGCATTTTTAACATTCTATTTACTACTAGGGAATTTGATACCAGTAAACTGGTAATTTGAGATAGCATCAGATTGCAAAAATAGGTTTATTAAAATAAAAAACCGTATCATTGACGTAGGGTTTTATTAATCACCTTCTTCGTTAGGATTATCATAATATAATAATACAGTATCTAGGAATTGTGCAGGAGGAAATTGACTACCCTGGTGCCGTGCCCAACCAAGATACAATATTATGCTCATGGTGTGAGCACAGCACCCAACCGTTCTTTTGCCAACGATAAAGGTGCAGTAATATTGGATTATAGCATCCCTTCCACTTAAAGAGCTGTCAAATAATAATTATATAAACGTAATACATCCTATTACTAATATGCCTGGATTTTATTCTTCCTCTTAACATCCAGGTTGAGTCTGATGTTGCAATCGATTATTTATTTCCTTTAATGGTTTTTTAATGGTGATTACGTTAAAAAGTAATTAGATTCCAGATTTTTTTCATTATACAATGATTTAGGTATCTAAAAAACAATTATACTAAAATAAACATAACATAACGCCTATATTCCCCGAAGGAGTAGGCAGAGATGCACATATAGTACACCCACATTTCGCCAGTTGTTTTTAGGTCCTAATGTGGTGGCGAGCCTATTGCCATCAACCGGGCACAAATTCAGACTCCGTGCTACCACTGAGAATTACCTAATGGAAAAACCCAGTAAGTAACACTTTGCCCAACCCGGGATTCGAACTCAGGACCGCGTTCTCAGCAATCGCGCTTAGCGACCACTAGACCAACGAGGCAGTCAACTAAAATAATGGAGCATTTTTTAATTATATAAGTGCTGTAACGGTTTACAAAAGTTGTTTAATTTTTACACTTGGCCATTTTTTTTCCACACTTGGCCATTGTAATTGAGGCTAAGATTTAAATGGGTTAATTAAGCGAAATAGTAGATTTTTTTGGTACATATCTGATTCGTGTAACGGCTGGGCCCAAAACTGGGTATCTCCTTTGTTGTTTTGCTCCATTGTCATTACTGACACTTAAGAGAATTTTGGGAAGACGCTACACCGCTTCGGCGTGTGTAACGAATGTAGTGACCAAGGGATAGAGTGATAGTTCCCATTGCAACAATTTATTTGACAATATCTCTTATCACGTTTAACTTGTGACCATCCAACCGATAAGCTCGGAAGACTGAACAATACATAGCTATCCGTCGCTAAGTACTCGTCATCATCATTGTATTAAAATTCAGTAAAACTGAAGGCACAAGCCAAGGTGAGGTCGCACTACTCATTGTTTAAGAAGCCAGTACCGATATTTTAATAAAGATCGTCTTGTTTTGGTAAATAGGAGTTGGGTGGGATTGACACTGCAATGTTTACAACGAGTGTTTTTCAGATGAAGTAGGTAGTAGACGTCGCTTACTGATAACACGTGTTCTAAATACTGTAAATGTATACGCCTCTTCTATTGAAAATTAATCAATTACAAAGTTGGAATTGGACTTTCTAGAAGCATCATCGTTTGCATTGAATCAAGTTTATAGCTTCAGCATATAATTTAATTGGGTCTCATTGCATATTATCGTTCAGCAGTGTAGTTACAGTGACATCACAACAGCTGCCGCACTATAATTTACTTAGTTGTGTGTTGAAATGAGTTGCGCCTGTGTGAGTCACCACGACGATAATAAAGAATTAGCGAAGTCTTTAAATTAAATTAAACAGGTTAGCTGGCGATATCTCATTAGGCAGGGCATTGCAGCGGCGCGGTGCTTTGTTTCATACCTATTGTGCGATGAAATATTTTTACCAGTTTACAACATATTGTGTTGTGTATTTCCATTTATGATCATTTTAGAGTCCGTGGGCTTGTAATTCTGAAGTTAGATTAAGATATCTTATGCAATTATTTTTGGATAAACAACACTATTTTGGCAATAGGTATATCAACTTATAGAGGTAGGTAGACCTTACCATAAGTTTATGAGTTGATGTATTTAATAACATTAGCAGGCCGTGTGTTGCGTCCTTTCTCGATGATTCGCACAGGTTTGACGTTCACAAGTGTTGTTGTCGGACCAGTGTTAATTGCCGCGTGTGCCTCTTTTAGGAGCTGTATACAATTATACGTACTCGTGCATATTTGCCTGTCATCATCGCTTCCAATTTATTTGCTGAGCGCATGCGTACACAATGGTTAAGTCCTCTAGATGAGCTGTCGGTCTAAAGTACAGATTATTATAATACTAGGTACTCTTTACACTACTTAAAGTGTGTACCTACATTATGTAAGTTATGAGTCGACGCTAGTTCATAAAGACTGGTTTAAGTCTAGCACGTGTAACTGTTGTGAAATAAATACCTGTATAAGAAGAGCTCTTATTTTTCTTTATTAGAAGTTGTTAGGATGTGATAAATTATAATACATCACATTTTGGAATTCCCAGCGTAGCAGGAATCTTTTCTAAATGTGGTTAAAGGTCAAGTTGTCAGTGTTATCTCTGATGCAGAAAATCTTTTCTCAAAAACGTCATCATGACATTTGATGGTTAGATAAGTTAACAAAAAACTAGTTATCTTATTAAAACACTTAGGTATGTACGCACACATCGAAACTTGTTGCTCATGAAAATGTAGATAAGATTAACTGTAGTGTAGGTACTAGGTATAAAGATAAAAACAAGAGAAACACATAGTCACGACAATTAAAAACAATAATATCACAATTGTGTGCTCGCTGAAGGCTTCCTATGACATCATTTCACTTTTAATCTTAACTGTTTGCGTTTACTTTTTAAATCGTAATTGGAAGGAGACATAATCTTTTTACCTGTTAAATCAACTTTAGGTGCCTCGTGCAATATGGCCATAGAACACTTGCTCGTTATCCATTATAGTCAACGCATAGCTCTGGGTGGCTGAGAGCGGATTAATAAAAAAAAATTGGAGCTGCCATCCTAGACTTCCGCTATCATAATATAACTGTGAGCTGTATGTACACTCTATTTTTTAATTAGTTCAAAAACTTTAGACAAGTATTGTGGTTATTATATAATTGAAGTTATTCATAAAGAGCCAAGTTATTTACGGAAATGCGCATAGAAAGTAGCGTTGTTTGAGCTTCACGTGAGTTTGCCGGGATTTATCAAAGACGGCCGAATACTACGCGTATAAATTTCTAGTAGCAATTGTAATTCATGTTAATAATTCTGTTACCTATTATTACTCATTTTGGTGGACAAGGTTGGGATGTCGACTTTTTTCTTTTGACTGCTTAAATATGATCAGTCATGGGTACTGAGAGCTCCAATTATTTGATGTACCTATTAATAAGTAACCGTTTACGGTAGTATGTGTTGTAACATGAGCGTGTGCTGCAGGTGTTCTGCGACATCGTGGTCCGCGACGGAGAGATGGTGTGCGTGGAGCTGGTGGCGCGCGGCCGGGGCTGCGCCGCGCAGGCTGTCATCTTCCTCGGGTCCATCCGCTACGACATACTGACCAGGGTCTATGACTCCAGGGTAAGAGTACCGCGCATTTTAATTATGTTGTTGGATGCAATTGGCAAGCTGTCGTTTATTGTGGCGTTCTAAGGGGGAGGCCTTTGTTCAACAGTGGACGTCTTCCGGCTGATGATGAAGCAAAAAATGTTTTTAGCGTTTCAAACTGTTAGTCATCTTTCACAAGCGTCAACATAAGTACCCTTGCATGAATTGCCCATAAGTATTCCTTATTGTGTCACCTACGCATTATTTCGTTAACTATGTGCGTTTATTTTGACATTTCTTGGTGTTATTCCTATCATGTAGGAAGACTTTAAAATATAATTTATACCCATTAGTTTATATATCTTCAACATCACTTTGTATTTCCTTGCTAGATTAGTTAATCATGTCCGCTGCAAAAGGTAATATTGTTTTAAGGGTATGGAATGCTCTGATATCGACATAAGAAGGCAGGTAATATTCAGGTTTCTCAGGATTAGTTCTACAGAAGTAATTTGATATTTATCAGTTATAAACATTGTTTTTTTAACAATTACTGAGAACTTGCTACCTTGTGATTTCTGCATTGTTTTTTAACGAGTATGAGAGACATTGGCATAATTATTTAACAGCTCAGTTTTATAATGGTGTGGTTGGTTTATTCCCGGCTTACACCCAAGTCCACGGCAACAAGTGTCATGGCGACCGGCCGCTAATTGCCGGATACGGATTATTAAGAGCGCCTTTTGCTTCACCGACCCCGTCGCGTGCCGCTGACAGACTCATCAAGTTTAATGGTTTATTTTACTCATCATTGACCAGTCCGTCAGTGGACAATGCTCTGACCGATTAGTCCTGCCAAATGAAGAAATGTCTTTATATCCAGATCTTCAATAAAGTTAGTACAACAACTTGTGGACTACATTAAAGTTGTTTACAAACTTTACTCTTAGTCTAGTCGTTACACTCAACAGAAAAGGAAGATATGTTTTCAAAGACGGCCTGATAAGTGACACTAGAGGTGCTTTGTACTGTGCGAATGTGTGATATTATACCCGGTGGGTGAGCTCGCGAAAACGTCGCGTTTGCTAGTTATAGCTCACTCTTTGTAGATCGACGGCAGAATGAGGTTCTTTGGGAGCGTCAGCGAGTAAGCAATACCTTCAGTAAGCTCTCAGCTCTGTTCAACGAATGCATTGTCCTAAAAGCACTCTATTTTCGTCGTTAACTTCTAGTTTAAGAGTACCCATATCCACTTTACTTAAATTTTACACTATAACTATAGCTTTCTATAACGTTTTGGATTTTTACGTGTTCATTGTTCGGAGACGAACAGATAACATACGTAAACGGTAAATAACGTGAGACCATTATGCTCTGCAAGAAAAATACGTGATAACCAGTTGCAAGGAACTGTAATCTAAACATAATCAAAGACAATTTACAGAGGAACGGTTTCCATTAACTGTGAGCTAATTTGTGTGAATAAACGACGTCGCGGGGCTTCCTATGTCTATGAACCGTATACGTAACTTATTGATACTGAGACCTATCTTAACCAGTAGGTATCTGCAGAGCAGAGGAAATTAAATTACTAATTAATATTTAACAACAATGTAAGGTATATGGTAATACGAGTTGCACTTGCATTGCTCAGATGTAGACAGAACCTTCTCGGCCAAAGTCATGAACAGCGTTCACTGTTTGCGTTATCTGTCCTCAAGTAATCTCCGGAATGGCTGGCGCTGGTAGCTGCCGCTTACATCCTTATCGGTCGCCCTTGCTGTTCCTTCGTGTGACTTCTACATTGGCAGACTATATCAACACGTGCCGAATACTATTTTCATCTTAGATCAAGTTACTCATGCAAGATCACATTATACGAATGCTTCTAAACTGCATGATGTACTGTTTGAAAATATTATTGCAGACCTTCCGCGACTTGATACCGCGCAAATGTTTATTGGGGTTTTACTTTGATAAAAAGTAGCCTAGGTAACCTAACCCGTAACCTGAAGCCTGAACACATGAGACACGGAGGGAGACATTTAGTTTGGCATTCATAATATTCGTTTGTATGAATGTTGGCATCTTGGCGGTTGTCGAACCCTGTCTAGTGTCGCACGTGGGTTTATCTCCTGTTTATTCAAAGTCAGAAATAAAACATGAGTTCTGATGAAATTTAAAACATGCAAGATTAAAAGATTGAACGAAGCGTTACTGTCGCTGTACTTGCGCGATCAATTGAGTTAAATGACAGTGACACGCCGATGTGAATAGGTCTTGCATCCACTCGGGCTAGATAGAGTGTAACCAAATTGTTTTCTTTTGGATCATGATATGTTGGTGCAATGTTAATTTTTATTTTATTAATTTATTATGTATTTTTACAATAAAACTTATATTCTAAAACAATGCCTCACAAAATCGTTTACACAGTTTGTCTGTGGGGTATGACGCATTTCATAATTAAACTAGGAACTTATTCTAAACACGTACAGTACGGATTGATACACTATATAATTAGGTAATCGTTCAATATATATTGTGTAGGTTAGGTACCTACACAATATGTATTGTTTAAATTATATAATGTTGTCAGTGACCCAATATATTCCCCATTATTTTATTACATAATATCGTTTAACGTGGACCGAATACCACCATAAAAGCACGACACTTATATACACAAAGAGCGTGTATAAACATACTGTGTTATCAATAAAGGCGAAGTGTTTTCTGTAAAATCCTATAACTGTATTGCCATTGATGCCCAGGATGAGCTCTTATCACGTGAATAACTATGTTGGCCTTTCTCGGTTCGTACAAATAAACGCTAATTATCTCTGTATTTACGAAGCAATTAACATCCTTTTCTTGATGTGCGTGTGTAAGTGAAGTCGTAGCTCAATCTTTGGAAACCATACGACTCGTTCGGTTACTCTGCCGGCCTTGACGTCCTCTGCATCGATACCGCACTTTTAGCGTAATGGAAAATTAACGTTTTTAACGATTCATTATGATTGACACGTCGATATATCTGTCGCCTGCTGGTCTAGTGGCAACTAATGCGACTGAGTGTGAGATTTTATTGCATAAGAATTATTGCCTAATGGATAGTTGTTGAATAGTCCATTCACACAATATCCTGCCTACTTCTACGCGGGCTTATCGACGGTATCGCTGTAATAATTTTCCACGGTCCACGCTGTAGAACCCTCTTCTACTACAAGTAGATTATAATCGCCGGCAGCAAACAAGTTCTAAAGTTGGGCACAGCGCCGCGATATATTACTATCCACGCCTATACTGCTAATCGGCGCAAATATTTCATTATGACACGTTTAAATACTTTACCCTTGAATATGAATATTCTGTACACGATTAGAAATACATATTGCTTGATAAGAAATCGTTGAAAGATCCCATTTAAGTAGATACAGTATTAGAGACCGGGCTTAATTAGCTTTGCGTGTTGCTATTAAAATGATTGTATAATACATATTAGATTCATACCTATAGCATGTGAGAACGTCTAGGAACTGTTAGCAACCACGTCATTGAATAGGAATTGCATGATTATTCAGAAATATGTCGTTGACGTTAGTTGAGTCGGATCGATCTAAAGAACTTGTTGCGTCAAGCCTGAGTTACAGCCTTCCTACCTTCCGCTCCTCGGCGCGGAAACTTTGGAGAGCATTCGATTTTAATTTGCGTACGAATGAGTGAGTACTACAAGGTCACACGTTTTATGGCTCCCTTGTTATTAGGCACACGATGGTTTGGTTACCCGAGCGTTTAATGAGTTTGTTCCTTTTACTGTCTCTTAGTTTTAGTGACAATGATACACACAATGAACAGTTCTAATAGACCTGCAGGAACTTGTAAGGTTAAATAAAACAGTTAAAACGAAGTCTGCGCTCAAGTCTCCTTGTCGCGAAAATAAGTCAAGCCATAGTAACTTTGATATAACGTTTTATCATTTGTTTGGACGGCTAAAGTTGCCTCCACACTTGTTACATTTCAACGTAACGAACATTCCGCCTTAACATTTTTACGCTCAGTGTGGGCGTGTTTAGAGAATAATATATTACAGATATAACATTACAGATTGACACACACTTGTAAAAGTCTGCTATAACATTTCGCCGAACATTTGCCCCTAACTCAGTTTTTTGGAAAGTATGGTATGGAAACCACGTCTGTTACACCACTTTGTTACGGTTAGGGACGTAAGTTCTCAGAAACGGTGGAGACGCGCCTTAAACATATATTTTATTGTATAGAGATTAGATATGCTATCCATGTTAAGTACCACATGATCACAATCGGCTCATGATTTCATGAGTGATTTTATTATCTGATAGCTATGGGAAATAAATAAATTAAACCTTTTAAGATGGGATCGTTGAGATTGGGGGCTTTATTGCGTCGTTTCTTATCTTCATTACTGTGAATAGTTACGTACCGGTTGGCTAATATTTGGGTCTGGTCTTGTTGTATTAACAACATGCCTTTTTATTAAGTACCTATATGACGTATATTCCATACTAACATTATTGTAAATATAATTAAATATAAAATGCCGTTCATGGTATTCTCTTAGCAGTAGTACTTATTTAGAGTTCCGTACCTCAAGAGCAAAAAATAGGACTCCTATAGGATCACTTTGTTGGCCGTCTGTCTGTCGGACTAAAAGGGAAATTCCCGTTAAACTAGGATCATAAAATTTGGCAAGAAGGATTTGTCTTACAGCACAACTAAAGAAAAGAATCTGAAAGCTATAAATCTGTTAGATCTAACTACAACATCACAAAAAAATAAGAATAACTTATTTCGGTAATTAAACTAACCGCTACCTACAGCAATATTAAGTTTGTTCATCAATCCGGTTTATCTTTTCGTTAGAGCAATGTTATCGTCATAATTATTATTACTTAACATAAATTAAAGTTTGTACGGAACCCGCTGAACGCGAGTCCAACTCGCGCTCCGGCCGGTTTTTATGACCGTAAGGATAACGCATTGTTTAGATTGTATCGCGTTTCATATCGGTCAGTCATAAACTTTTGATTTTTCTGATCGATCACTTGTTTTGAAATGGTTTTATCTTATCAGTAGCAATAACATATTGATTATAGTATTAAGTCTATGCGTATGTTTATCAATCTAGCTGTGAACAGAGCTCGATATACCCATACTTTTTGCATAACATAACACTTTTTTGTTCCAATAAATGTATTTTTTTTAAATTTTAACATGAACAAATTAGCTTTAATAGAAGAAACACTGTAGTTACAAAACTATTGTTTTTTATTATTTCCTCTTCCACCGAGAGCCGAGCAATATTCTGAGAAAATGACGTAGAGTCAAAGAGAAATCCTTGTTAGATCTCTTAGTTTAAAGGGGGCTGAGTTTACGAGGCGGGTTGATGGGGTGTCGCCGCCGCCGGCGCGCCGAGGGCACGTCACGCGGCGCCGGCCTTGGACCTCAGCCTGGCTCGCCCATATATCTCACATAACGCCTCACGACATCACGCGCTTCTCCGGAGCGAGAATGTGTCTGATGTTGTATTATTACATGCGGCATTTATTGAGCCCGAGCTTCACATACATGCATTGTAAAAATAACGCTCGACTGACATAATTCACGGCAAAATATTCAAACCCCTATCCCCGCGAATTGTTGCTATGAAGAGACCGTTACATAAACATTAAAACCCGGAAGGAAGTCCTTTCGCGCAGCGCTGGCCGCCGGGTGGTGCGTGAATTGGCGTCACTAAGTGCGTGTAGTAGTCACTAGTGTTGCCAGTCATTGACGAGCACACGTCACCACGTGACACAAGCAGCGGCCGTGCCGCACATACGACCGGTATTCACTATCATTAGTGACGTGACGTGCGATTCGTTGTATTGAGAGTCAACTTGGGACTTATTTGAGTGCATTCGAAATAACACATGGATGAGAAGATCGGAAAGTTTAGATGTATAATTTATATAAAGTACCTACATTAGAAATTGCAAAATAGTATAAAAAAGTATCTCTCAGGTAGGGTGTGTCCGGAATATTAACGAGGTCCGATTAATGGCAGAGTAACTTATCGGTGTCTGTGGTCGTGCAAACAGGCTATAGCAATGACGTCAGAGTTGAGTACCTATCGCCCGCCTGCGCCCGCCCGCCCACGCGTCACTCACGAATCCGTTAAACTGAGCGTTATTGGTAACTACGACACCCGCGCAGGGCTGTCCTGCCATCTCTCGATACCTGTATGTGCCCATATGATGGTCATTAACGGGGCCCGGGAGTTAACTTTCCGTGTCAGTGAGTCGCCCGCAGCATATCTGGTAATAGGTGCAGTCCACCATTATCACCAATTTAAGAGTGCAGCGCTGAATAATCTAAAATAAATGCATGCTTGAAATGTAGAATAATCTTTGTTTATTTTATTTATCCTTATTGTTCAAACTATGTATATCTTTTATTATACTCGGGCTATCAACTATGGGGAAGATACCCGGACTTTTAAAAGGCTTACGTGGGGACACAGGTCCAACACGCAGAGGCCCGTTGAGAACTTTAATCTAAAAGGTAATGGGACACCAGCTAGGGACACCACACAACTGCTCTATAAAAGAACAGCCATGAAAAGTCCCCAGAAGGTGCGGGACTATTGAGAAAGATGGATACTAAAATGATTTGGTCTATTGTGTTGGGATGTTTCATGTAATGGTTACTTTTATTTTATACTGAATAAAAACGGCGTCTGCCTTTTATCATAAAATATGCAGAATATTAGCAGACGGTGACTCGCCACTCACTAGATGGGCCCCCTAAACAGTCGCCACTATAGGCAACAGGGAGCAACACCGATGCGAGTGGCTAGGGGTGTAGAGCGGTGCGGCGCCGGTTTCACCATCGCGCGTCTCGAAGACTCGGAGCGGGTTTCCCCGCTATTACGCCATTAGACACTTCCACCCCCGAGCATATAGCTCTGGCGACCCCTCTCTGACCAGCCAACTAAGGCAAGAAAGAGCTGAGAGTCCTGCGGGCGCTCTTCGGTTTCCACTCCAGCACCCATATCGGGCAAACCGGGGATGAGTCCCTGACCGACTCTCTGGGGTATCAGGCACGTTGTGTCGCCACTCACAAACAGCTCGCCACAAGCTGCCCTGCGGTTTGTGTGCTTTTAGTAAAAGTCCTTGTGATATATTTTTTATTTCTATCACGAGGGTTGGTAAAGCTATATATATATAGTTGTATATTATTATTATGATTACTAACTTTTGCCATCGGTTTTACACACGAAACTGTTTCGTGAAATTAAAATGTATAGTTGGATTAGGCAATTGAAAAACAACACTTGATGTCAGCTCTACTAAGAATCTCGACACAGCCCTGAGGTGCGGACGTCACTCGGCGCGCGGGTAGGCGCCGCCGCGCGCCGCTAACAAGTAGGGCGGTAGGGCAAGTCCTGACTCCTAGCGCTGACATCACTGCACACGGCGCCGACAGCCATGATCTCACCACACACCACCCTAGTTGGAAGTATCCATGTGTGAGACCCTCGTAGGTTCACTGATTAGCCAAAACATTCTAAGTATATTTTAAGCTGGACACCGATCGACATCTTGAAAATCTATTACAAAAGTACATTTACTTACTCCACTTTTTGTGTATGGTCAATGCTTGTTCTTTCTTTGTATGAGTCCTTTGCTATGCAAACTTACTGTATTCGACAGCTTTGTTTGTTTTATTTAATATGTATGATATTTTAACCCGAACTATTCCTACTTCGGTACAACTGACATGTAATACAACAATTGTTGGAATCGCTTAGTGAAATTAATTAAAATAGTTATAAAGGATGAAATACTAATAGCCGATACAAAATAATACATCTTATTCATTTGGATAGAGAACCTTGGAGCTACAAAGATGCGTAAAGTGTGTCTTTTTCCTTTTACAAAGGCTGTTGGCAATATCTCAGGACCCTAATAAAATGTAAGTGCCGTCAAATTAATAAGCATCGACGTCAGTTTTAAGCGTGCGATCGCTCTTGACGAGAAAGTGGCTTCAAGCAAGCCTCTTAATATTCAGCGGAACTCGTTTCCGAATCATCCAACCGCGGAAGCCAACAAATAAAACCAACAATTACGTATCCATCCCAAGCTTATCAGTTTGATAGACTAACGACAGTCACTCAAGTCGTTTTTATAGTGTACTTTAATGTTAAAGTAGTTCCAGTGAGTGGCCGCAGGTACTTACTTGTGTCGCGCGATTCTGACATTATTATCTGACACTTTCTTCGTATTATAACTGATAGCTGCTGGCTTGGTCTTATAAAAGCGACTACTTCAAAATGTCTCTTGGTAAATGAGACTAAAATACTGTTATTTTGTGATTCTTGCAAGTTTATTTCTGCAACATCGCCAGGTAATTGCATTGTTTCGTTAAGCTAGTGTTAATTAGCCGTCAGTGGAAGCTTTCTCTAAAAATAAAAGGCGGATCATGTTTACGTCGTGAATCATACTTTTGCTAGACGGAACAATAGTAAGTTGGCATCTATCGGAGGGGTCGACAACCGGCGGCGCGACGTCTTTGATTAAGGGTTCGCCACTTGAATGTTGGGGGTCATGAATCATGTACAATTGTACATATTCATTGTTGTACCTAATACTAGACTACTTATTTTGTAACTTGAGGGCAAAGTCCGCAGTTCGCGTAGCAAGGCGACGTTTTTATTGACCTTGCTCTACATATTATACGTACCTACATAGAAAAGGAAGGATCTGGAACAAATTTTTGTTAAGAGATAAAATCTGGAGTAGTCAACAGTTACACTTTACTTTGCTTTACACGACCTTCCATTTTCAGAAAATCTGTTTATTATTGTTTATTACAGTTCGTCACAGTCATATAGTTCAGCAAGTTATAAATAACCGTATTCGAACTTCCACGCGTGGGTGTGCTGAACAACAAAACGTAGTAGCTATTTCATGCGTTACATACAAGCATTTCTTATATGTTTGTATATTCGAATTGGCGTGTATTTTGATTCCATCGCGTTGTATTTTAATATCAGCGAGTAGGTAGGTAGGAATAAAGAAGTCGCTAGGAATCCGCCTATAGGCCGGCCGATATTTGTCGGACCGGTTTATCGTACGATACGATCCGACGACAAATACATTGACAACTTGTTTGACGACCACGCGCTGTTTGTTTTATATATAACGGAACATAAATAGTCATGTTCTGTGGGTGGACAATAATGAAAATAGTTTTTTGAAATCCATTATGGACGCTTCAAAGTACGCTTCTATGTGTAGAACCATAAAAATGGCGTGTATTGTTTATAACTGTCGTCCTAAACGTATAATATTGAGAGTACACTTATAGTCCTGGACACCATGGTGTCACCGGGTGGCGATCGCGTGCCGTAATCATTGTGAGGCGACGTCGGCAAGCTGTTTACTACGTTGTTTAAAAATAAACAACAATTAAGTTCCCACTACAGAGTACGTGAGTTCGCTGCCACAAAGCTCCATTGTTGTGGTACACTCTGAAGTTAGGTTGCGCGTTTTTCCGACTGAAAAGTGAAAATCACGTGAGAACTTAGACTCGTTTGAGGTAATCAATTGGTTGATTGGTTCGATACAAAAATAGTCGTATTCAATTGCAACAACGGTTGCAGTAAATTATTCTGAATTGAATATTAGTCTGATTACATTTAGTGTGTATAATTAATGAATGAGTCAACATAATGGTGACCGAGAAGACAAAAAACGATTGCGAATGGAAGTTTGACATCAGCGAACTGTTAAAACATTGTTAAATGTAATGTTCCAGCAAACGTCTCTATCCACGAAGGTGGCGCAGCGCATGTCGTTCGGTCTGCTGGGCGGGAAGACGGCGGCGCGCTGCGAGTTCGTGCGCATGAAGGGCCCCAGCGGCAAGGGCCACGCCGAGATGGCCGTGTCGCGCCCGCGCACCGCCGGCCTGGACACGCCCACCTCCGAGCCCGGCCTGGCCGCCACCGACATGTGGGACAGCGACTGGGACGACGACCCCGAGGACATGTTTATGTACCGCCACCAGGTAATACCGCCGATACACATTTATTACCGCAGTCGTTCATTATCGTAGTAAGCGTCTTCGAATGCCATAGATCAAAATTTGGTCTTTAAGGACGGTCTATACTGCCCTTAAATCTATTCGACCATTGTGCGGCTCAAACGCTGGCATCGCGTCGAGGCCCTAACCCCTCCTATGTGCGCGTGTCCCCGTACGTGTAAGTAAGGCCAGCGTCGCCGTCCGCAGCGCCGGCTGAGCGACCCGAGCGCCAACATCCACAACTTCGTGCGCGGCGGCTGGCGCACGCGGGACCCGCGCGAGCCGCGCGACAAGAGCCGCTCCGAGAACGAGGGGCTGGACGCGCTCGGCAGCGGGCTGGCCGAGGTGGAGGCCGGGGACCTGCGCGACGGTGAGGCACCACACCCACGCACGCTCGCACATAGCATGACAGCTTGCAGGCCAACATACTACAGAATCTACGCTAAACTGTCGGTAATGCTATATGGGAGATCTAGTTGTGTACCTATTCACTGCTTACTATCTCTTCCCTTGAAGCAATAGTCTGATGTTATCCCGTCGATAATTGACAACGTGTGGATATCTGTCGATTTCAATGATGGCATTTAATAGGACTTGATTGCATACATTAATTTGACATTGAGTTGAGTTGAAAGTTCTTAGTGATCAAATATGTACAAGTCATTGATTTGTACATAATATACGGACTCGGCATAATAATAGAAATCGCTCAATTGTTATTATCTATCTACAGTAAGTTAGTAAGCAGTGACCATTCAGGATACGATTTTTCACTTTTATTGTTTGTTGTTTTTTGTTCATTAGAACTTCGTTTTGTATTTAGTGTTTCGTGTAATCACTGTCGTTTGTGTTGGTGTCTAGCATAATTCATGGCTCATATGCATGATACGTGTGCTCGCTTCATGCTTGACTCATGTCTATGTGTAGTTAGAACGCTCGGAGGAAGCCAGTTGCGAGTATGCCCCGTAGGCTCGACATTCGGTCAGTTAGACGTGAGCGTCGCCAGTAGTCGCTCTCAGCGTGTATCGTAGTGGATTGAACGTAATGCCGAATAGTGACGCGCACGGCCCACGCTAGCCCTTAGGCCACCGGCAGTGACGGGCGGCTGCGCTCAGACGTCCGCTCGGGTCTGTCGGAGTTTCGGCGTCGGCGAACTCGGACACCGGGCGTTCGTCGTTTACCATAAAACGTGGTTAAACGCGGACGTCAGGCGACTCGTTCACAAATGACCCGGAATTCAGTTCAGACCGGGGCGGCCTCCGTCCGCGCGCTCACGCTGGGGTGTTGTCCGTAGAGGCGCGGCGCGGGCTGCGCGGGCGCGGGGGCGCGCGTAAGGCTTCCTCCGTGCGCTGGCGCTGCTGCGGCGCCGCGCGGCTCGCGCCCGACATGCGCGACGTGTACCGCCGCGCGCCCGCCGACGTGTCGTCGCCCGCCTGCCTGCGCAGCGTCACCCCGCGCCGCCGCTCCGCGCACGCCGCGCCCGGCCCGCCGCCGCTGCGCCGCCCGCCCGCCGCCCGCGAGCCGCTCGACGCCGACTGCGAGCTGGCCGCCGACGCCGCCGCGCTCGCCGGCGCCTGCGCGGCCGGGCCGGGCGGCGCGCGGCCGGCGGGCGGCGCGGGCGCGGGCCGGGCGGTGCGCGGCTCGGAGGAGCTGCCGGCGGAGGCGGGCCCGGCGGTGTGCAGCGCGGGCGCGCGCGCCTACGTGACGCTGCCCCGGCGGCGCGGCGTGGCGGCGGCGCTGTTCCGGCGCGCGCGGCTGCCGCCCCGCCGCAGCACGCCGGACGGCACGGACATCTACTACTGGTGCGACGTGCCGCGCCGGCCCCGCTCCGGTACGCCCGCGGCGCCGGGACGTCTCTCGACATATCGTTACACCGTTCGCATGAACGCGACGCGGCCGGCAGGGACCGCTCGAGTGTACGCGTCGCTTCGCCTCGCTTCCGGCCGGCTTACCCCGGGCACGACGTCGGCTGCCCTTCCGAGCTACGATCGCGGGTCGATTATCGCCACCGACATCGCCTCAGATTGACTCGATGCGACCCTCGTCTTATATCATCGTTTTCCCTCATCGTTTACCATACCCTGCCTTGCAAATTGTTTGGTTTATTGATTCACAAAATCATTGCAAAATTAACGTCACACCATTAGTCAGTAGATGATATTAGAACTTCATACAAACATGAGCCTAAAGATGTAGACGTAATGAGGGCGGTGTTTCCAGAGCTGGACGACGGCGCGTACAACCCGCTGTGGGCGATGCGCGGCTTCACGCAGACGTTCCACCTGTGGAAGGAGGGCAAGCGGCAGCAGTCCACGCCGCTCAACGCCTACCTCACGTACGTCACGCTGCCCTGGTGGACTATCGCCAAAGGTCGGTATTATATTATTAATTTACCCATACACTTATCTAACACACATTAGGTAAATATGTTTTGATTGACCTTTCGAAATTTTTTTAATTCGACTTTTGAAGTTTCTACTAGACTTCGATCCCCAACCGTGGCCAATCATAGATACATGCAATATTCATGAATCCTCCATGCATTTTATTGATGACAACCCGATTGGCCAAAACAAGAAAGTTAATCAGAAACGTCCGGTTCAACTTCCAGACATCCTGGACCACCGCGAGGAGCCGGTGCTGACCTTCTGAGTGGAAGCCACTCTGCTCACCACTCCCGCAATTGTTGTACTGTATACTGTGTAACGTACACACAGCGCTGCGCACGCGCATGTACCACTACACCGACACCGACAGAACCCGGCGGTAATATCGCACAAAACATCAAGTTACTATGAAACGATTTGATTTGTGATTGTGATTGATTTTACACATACCGTGTGTAATATTTTAAATTATTTTTTTAAGTGATATCATAACGTAGGGCTGACTTGCCGACAACCTCGAAACGATACACTCGCCAAGGATATTATGTGTTGTATGGAGCAGAGACAAAGTCACGTGACTGTTAACCAGAGCAAATTTTTTTTAGCAGGTAGCCAACGGCGGGGTGTGACCAATGTGACCATGCCTATCGTAACTAATAATCGTTGTCTACTGGGCCTCGCACTGTTCACTGTTCCCCTGTGATCACTTAAGTATCTAAGGCTTACCTATCTTGTTTCTCACAAGAATATTTTGTATAGCCGAAAAACAAAAGCTTTTAGTACAAAGTTGTATTCAAATTTAAGTTCTTTGCTACTTGGTATAAAGTTCAATTTCGTTTCAAACGACAGCTGGTACAAAACTTTATAAGTCCCAATAGAAGTTGCGGCAAGTTTGCCTAGAAATAATTAGGCACGTCTTATACAGTTGGCTTACCAATATTTGATTTAACCATTACTTAAGTCGTTACGTCTAAAGCAATGTTTGAGGGTTATTAATTAGTGATGCCACATACCTTTGTACTACATGTGTTTGTGAACATACAATTGGTATTTATTTTAGTCTCATTTTTATGCTGATCATGGAAACACAAAATCACACCATTCCAATGCTAGCTTTACGTCGTAATAAAATATACAAATTATTGTGTTTTGGAGCCAGTGTTATCATTGCACAGTGTTACAATGTTACAAAATGTATTTATTTATTTGATATGTTGAATTTTCTATCGCCAGATAATGTTTATCAGTAACTTGTATTTGACGGTTCGACACATCTGCTATACGTAGGCTGTCAAAATGACAAATTTATCCTCTGAATATAATTTATTTGACAATTGAAATATCTACAAGTCTTTAAAACTAGTTATTTGTGCACTGTTTCCACAGTATCAACTTAAGTGATCACAGGTTAAACAAACCCATTTGAGTTGTTTCAAACACTGTAAAGATTTAACTTCTACAATTATGTACAAGACAGTGCGCTCGGACACACATCACAATATGTTTCCTCTTGATGATCACTGTACTATTGAACAGTCTTCAAGACTGGAAGGCCTTTTGGTTCGGTAGCACATGGGCTATGTTTAAATGTGAGAAAAGTCATCTGCCCAGCCTTATAGCCGACCTTGTAGAGGTCGATCGGATACGAGTATTTTACACAAAGTCACTGCCTATCTGACCTCCACAACACATCCCACGTATACTGCGTTATGTTTAAAGATCTCAACAGTAATAATAATAAGTTTCTTTATATATTATTATACTTCTTTAACCGATCTCTTTATTTGACCTTGTATGACCATACCTCATATTAGTTGTGCTTTCCATTCCATATCTCAAGGTAGCCGTAGAATAACAAATACTTTTGTAATCGACATCATTTAGTAACGTGCTATTGTAACGGGTAGTATTGAACACTAATCCATCCTTTATTTATATAATACTACGGAGGCTGGTAGTAAGCTAGCTGCTAGCCTATTCAGGAACCTATTATGTTATTTATAACTACTCAATTACCTATTGTAAATTGATCTCACGGTTGTATGTGACTTTATAATGAATGCGAGCTATTTTTTTTAATTAAGTACTTATTGTAATTTATTTTTGTTGTAAGTGTGAGTTTGTGCGGCAACGCCGAAGCCAATACTCTAGACACTGCTTAGGCCTAAGATCATTACAAAGTGATATGTAAGCTGAATCTCATATCTTGGACATCCGTGGACGTTATTATTCTGACTATTTCTATAGACAAGTAGGATGTCAGCATTCAGATGCAGTGTGTCGACGTGATCAGACCCACTGCACCAGCACCAGGGGAGGTATATAAGAGTGTGTACACATTTGGTGCGTCGAGTTCCACGTGTGTGCTGAGCGCGCCATATCATAATATTCGTAGCGGACTCGTAGATGTGGACACATTCTTATGTCTCGTGATATTTTGATCCTAAACCAAAGTATAAAATACATATTATTATGTATATCCTCGTTTACGGCATTTGGTTCTACTGAAGTTGAAATAAAGTAATTTTATAATATTTTTATAACGAGCCTCATAGTATTGTTATGCACGTGAGACTTCCTCCAATAAATTATATTCTTAATAAAACTATATTAATCTTTAAATGTAAGCGATACACAATATGTAACTGGATTTGAAACAAACGACAAGATCCGACGATAAACTCTTGACCTCTGTACATGTTACACGCAGTTGACAGCAACAAATATCATATTTTTGTAATAAAAAGTTATAACTCCTATTACATTATATATTATCTTTAGTCTTAATTAGTGGGATATCATTCGGACTTCAATCCTGTGTTGTGCGGGGCTCCCAGAACGTACTCAGGTCCGTCACTCTAGGACTTGGTGTGTTCTAAAGTGTGAACGGTGCTATATAGTTAGATCGTAAGCATTGTGGGCTGTACTTCTGGCTGGTCCCGTACACGCGCGGGATTGTACAGCTATAACTATATAAATAACGATGTTATGAACGAGTCTAGTCAAGAATATACTTAAACGTGAATAATTTAATATTTGTATTACATGACTGAATTAAATAATTGCAAACAGCATGTGGTGTCATTGTGATTACCCTTTTTCCACCCCTCCCCCCTTCTGCCACACATATGCGGGCGATGTGTGCAACACATAACATCACGCCTGTATCCCCCGAAGGGGTAGGCAGAGGTGCACATATAGTATCTATACCCACATTTCGCCAGTTATGTTTTAGGTCCCAATGTAATAGGGGGCGAGCCTATTGCCATCAACCGGGCACAAATCCAGATTCCGTGCTGCCACTGAGAATTACCTAATGGAAAAACCCAGTAACCCGTCCCGGGATTCGAACCCAGGACCTCGTGCTCAGCAGTCGCGCTTAGCGACCGCTAGACCAACGAGGCAGTCGTGTGCAACAACGGAAGAGTTGTAATATTAATTCTGTTACGCACATCAATACGTTTGAAGTGTTTGACGGTTTCGTTTGAATGCCGTTTCTAATAATAGGTAACCTAGTAAAATGCTTTCAGTATCCGCCGTGACCAACAAGTAATGACACCGACGTGGCCTGTGGAGAGGACTCTTTAAAAGTATTGAAGTAGATATTACCTGTATTATAATTGAGTATTTGACTCCACCAATTAATTAACAAACTTTTTACGAGCTGTTATCTATCCTCCGCAGATTTTGCATGGAGCGTCCTGTGACGTCACTAATTTGCCAATATAATTGATTTACTATTTATTGGTTTCGAAGCATAGAAAAAATAATTTTACACATAATTACCCTATTATAACTCACAATTGTACGATAAATACGAAGATGTTCGACACACCCCTCAGACACGTTATCAGACTTTAAGGCTTTCAAAACCGTCTAAAATCTACTGAAGACAAAAATATGGGGCCGGCGGCCGAATATTATTTTCGGGCTTCGAACGAATAATTTAGATGCAGAAACTAAGTGAGCACGCGACTTTATCACCCTGGTGCGTTTATTGAATGACTTAACTATTATACTCGGCTATTCTGGCGGTACCAACGCTGTACAGATCCCAAATATTATTTCTGGTTGGAAATTATAAAGTATACTTATCCGATGTTTGCGTTATTACACAAACAGATGCGTGATGGAAAGTATACTTTTTGATGTAGGTACAGTATTGGTGCATAATGGCACAGTACCTAAACGTTCAATAACCGCCACCCGGCTGACAGCGGCATACCTGGTGGCAGATTACTTGCCTCACCGCAGGTACGGCCTCACACGTCTTACTCAACAACTTTATTAATGGGCTTTATCTTAAAATCACGAGGAATTCTGATAAATCGGTAAGAAAGTCTTTTTACAAAGGTCGTACAAGTTGTTTTACCTTCATTAGGAAGAATATTGCGATGGCCTCTCGATCATTCGAGAGAGGAACTCCAACCGAGCCTTAACAAAAGTTACCTGAAACAAAAAGAAGTACGGTAAACAAAATTACATATATTTTGCTTGTCACTTATTGCTATCAGTTATCAATATCATCAACTACTTATAATTGTGGTGGCAGGGTATCCAATGCCTCTAGTTTACCTAATGTACTTACATAATATGGGAGGATCATTTGAAATAAACTAAACAATTATGCAATAGTACCTAATCAATGATTTATCCCTTATTACCCTGAAAATATACGGTGTAATGTACAACCTACTAATACAGGTGGACAACGGTTTTATGTTCCGCTGTCTTACATCAACTCTGCTAAAGCCGTCCCTCCGAAAAGTGGCCTAATCTAAGGACATTGTCGTAACGAAGGAAGTATCCAATTAATTATGTAAGACAACAATAATAGGGTGTGCGTAATCTGTAAGTGTTGCAGGAGCGCGTAGTGTGGGCGCGAAGGTATGCGGCACGCGCGGGTAATGAGCCGCGACGCCCGGAAGACGGCACTTGTCGCGCCGCCCGCCTGTCCGCGCACTGCTCACACCAAGCGCATCCACACATGAACAACGCTCGTCTGCGCTGAATGAACTGGACAGCAGGGGAACTAGGATCTACCCGAGTGTAGAGCACAAACCGTGAGCGGTGCGTGTGCGTGCGTGAGCCGGCTTCGAATGGAGGAAGTGGAGTGTCTGTGCGGGACGTGACGGAGAGTGCACTCGCTGCACGCGGCCGCTCTGCATGCCGCCGCCGGCATCCTGAGACACCAGTGTCGTGCCCGGCGCGTGGCCCCACACAACTTTTTGATTCGAAGTCCGGAAGAAAGTACAAAAATAAAATTAATTAGAAACCGGAAAGTGCGGCTTGGTTAATTTTGCGTCGGAATTGTGTTTTCAATTTCTTTAGTAAACATTAGGTAAGTGGCATGACAGAATAATCAATACATAAAGCTTCTTTTGCCTAAGGTTAGTGCTTAACGCTCAACAGATGGGATATGTCATGGGTCGCAGAGCACTGTGCCGACATATTACTGAAGCTAAGAGTTACTGCTGCCCCCGTTATCTTACAACCTTCACCGCTGCCGTGCCGGGGCGGGGAGTGCCATTGTTACATTCTAAACATAATTTACAATTTAACAGAGTAAAATAACACAGCTATCGAATTGGGTTTAATGATTAACAGTAACTTTTAAGCTCAGTAATCTCGAAAAACTCTTTGAGGTCACGTTAGGTATATCGGACTACATAGGTAGGTCCAAAATTTCGCGTAAGTTAATGCTGAAATCAGAGATGTAACCAGAATTTAAATGTTGTTAGGCTCTAGAGAATCTTGACCAACTGTCCGTCGGTAGGGACTGATTGACTGGACCACGATTCATTAGTTAGCTAGTTTATCCCCACCTTTTCTAATGAAAAGTAAATTAGTTTTTTGCTAAGTTTTACCCCAACTTTGTGTCAATGGGCGGATCCTAAAAACCAACATACTACATACCTATAGGTAGATACAGAAGTAGTAGATAAAAGGGGTTTACTGCATACCATAATAGTATAACTTCGACGTAGGCAAGTACATCCATATAATATTTCAGTCAAACACTAGTTTTAGTGTATCGCCGACTAACACAAATTCGCTGCGTTTCGTAAGCGGCTGTAAATAGGATAAGATGCAGTTTCCTGTAACTATGAAAGCTTAATAAAAACACGTGTAGGCTAACAGTTAGATTTCTGCAATTTTGAAGCAAAGTTGATTCGTAAACAGATATTTTTCTTGCGACTGGGATATGAGAACATTTAGGGCGCGGGGGTCGCAGTGGTGACCCTTTATCTTGGCGGCGGCGGCGGCGGCGGCGCGCGATACGGGCCGCACTCTGCTGGCGACACGCGCGCTGCGCTGGTGAGGTCTCAATATTATCCTCTAACAGACTTATGCAAGACTTCATACGAAATATATGTAGATTTGCTTTGTTTTTGGTTCAATTAGCATATAACATAGAATTTAAAATAATAAATGGTTTCTAAGAAAATTATGCGGTTAAATTATAAAAACATAATTGTGGTTTGCAAATAATTTCATAAAGTATCATGTAGGTTTCAGTAGCATCTTATAATAATCATCGTAATCCAAAGAAAAGTGATCAGTAAATAATGTGTGCTTGCGTTCCTCAGAGTAAGATGTGGCGGTTGTGTGTTGTGTTGGTGTTCGCTGCGCATGCGCACGGGTGCGACCTGTTCCCCGGCGAGGGCGCAGCGCCCAAGTCCCCCGGAGACAACTTCTACCGGCTCATCATCAACGGGGAAATAGAGCGGTACGCGCCGGGCGAGAGATATGTCGGTCAGTGTTCATGTGGTTATATCGCTGTAATGTCTGAATGTATGCAGGGTATGTTGGACCTAATGATGCAAACTATTAGAAAAACAATACTCCTTAATTATCTCGTTTTTGTTACTAAGTATTTTTTTTTTATTCGCAACTGAACATGTATTTCTGGATTAACCAAATGTCTTCAATTGAATAAAAAATAAATTATATCTAAGTATATGGATAGGTAGAATTCACTCCAATTTGCGAGTTTATTACAATTTCCACAGAAGAGAACGGCAGCCTTATCAGGGTTCATAAGATTTGGTCGACCTTTTTCTTTTACGGTTATTTTGCGTAAACTTTAACTTAATATCTGAAGCATCTTATCTTTTATTAAACAACAGTCATTTCCGCGGATCGTGGAAAAATACAGAATGTAAAACAAACAATAGATACGTCATCACACCATTTTGGCTATGTCCGGAGCGTAGGCAGAGGAGTTATACTTTAAAGTTAAACGTAAAGAGTTTTAAAACCCCATATCTTGCTGTTCGGCATACCTCCTATGTACTACGTGGAAAGATTTTTGCCATTTATTGGACATACACAAAGCTGCATAAGATGTTAAAGCATGTCTCATTTTAAACGTTGCGATGGTTAAAACACTCATCTTTAATGATATTGTTCACACTAATGTATAAAGCAGGATAACAAACTGAGTCACATGTCATGGACCGCAGTTCCGAATTATGCGTGTGTGAGTTCGGAACTGTGCTATTGTTCACTGTGTAGCTCCACGATTGTGCAAAATGCATAAAATGTTGCGATAATGGACAGTATTGTCACACAACCTACTTACTCCTTTTAACTGGAAGTGATAAGTATCCCGGGTGACTGGTGTTTATACTTAAATACTCAGAATATTGTGTATCTAAATAAAGTGAAAACATAATGTTGACTTCAGTAACAAAATATGTTTGATGCGTGGGTCAAATCTATCCAGATTGCAACCTCACATATGTTGTTGACGTCATTATTGACTACTTCTTAATAAAATGTACCTTTATTATCAATATAGTCAGAATATAAAAGTAGGAAACCCAGCTCCTAATAATTCTTCTCGTTGCAGTGACCCTGGTGGGCTCCCGTACCCACGATGTGGTGCAGCAGTTCACTCGGTTCCAGATGGTACTTGACCCGCTGGACCCGACGTCTCCTCGGCTGCCCAGCAAGCAGGGACAGTTCCAGCTGTTCGCAGATACCCTCACCAAGTTTGACGAGGAGTGCACTAACTCCGTCATCGAATCTGATGACCTGCCCAAGACTGAGGTGCAGGTCATGTGGAAGGCGCCACCTTCAGGCTCTGGATGTGTCTTACTCAAGTGAGTGAACTGCTTCAAAGTATATACCTACTGCCAACAGCATACAACATTATATATAATAATAATACTTGTTTAGGTACTCCTATTCCCTGTAGTAATGTACGTCATTGTCATCAGGGCCTTGGTGTATGAAAACGCCAGCCGCTGGTTCTCCGAGGACGGCCAGCTCACCAAGCGAGTGTGCGAAGACACCTCCCTCCAGACTAGTGAGTGCTGCGCCTGCGACGATGCCAAGTACAAGGTTCGGTCATAGTCATTTATTTGTAGTTAAATAATTTTGACATAGTAGGTACATAACAAAGTTAAAATATTCAAATCTTACTAGAAACTAATATTGGTTTAAACATTGTTTATGTTTAATAAGGAAGTCCTTGATGTAGTTAAACCATCATCTAGTTTCGTGGTTCTGGTTTAATGACTACAATTGCAGTATTTTACAAGGTTGCCGCTTTAAAACTAAATGTAGACTTGGTCGATTGTTGTCTAACCTTGTACTAAATCTGATTTCCTTAAATAAACCTATCTCTTAGAACCTGTGTAAATGTCCCTAGATGGTGTTCGAAGGCCTGTGGTCTCCTCAAACACACCCCAAAGACTTCCCGGTGCAGGCCATGTGGCTGACTCACTTCTCTGATGTCATCGGCGCTACTCACCCCAAGAACTTTAAGGTCTGGGGAGAGGGCGAGATTGCCTCGGATGGATTCAGGTAAAAATCTGATGTAGATGCAGAGTACAAACCTAGATTATGACTTTTCAGGAACTGCACTAGACAAAGAGAAATAGTTCACAAAGGAAATGGTTTTATAGCTAGTGATTTTCGTTTATGTTTTAGCCGTGTTGATGACTAAAAGAACATAAATACGACTATAAGAAGTTGGTTCATATTTAGCAAGTTTGCTAACAAGAATTTCAAGCAACATTATGTATACTCTGAGAAAGATACGCGTAGGCTGCTTTTAGGGCTAAAGAAATGTAATATTTCCCAGATCTCTAGCCGAGTGGGGCTCCGTGGGCCTCATGGAGCGCGAGCTTCGCCAGCAGGGCTCCAAGCTGCGCTCCATTGTGAAGGCTCAGGGCCTGTGGCACCCCAAAGTCAATTCCAACACCTCCGCTACCTTCACCGTCGACAGGAAGAGGCACTTCGTCTCTCTCGCGTCTATGTTCGGTCAGTACTTCTATATACATATATATAAGTAACATAAAAGAAACGTCATAATTATTCAATCGTACGATATTTTTTTTTTATATCAAACAAATTTATTTTTAAGGTACCTACCATGTTCTATTCTATTTGTCTTTATTATCGATGCTTGTTTGCCCTTTCTTATTATCGTAAATATTATAATGGTGCATGGTTGCAGGTCCTTCCCCCGACTGGGTGGTGGGCGTGAGCGGGCTGAACCTGTGCCAGAAGGACTGCACCTGGGCCGAGTCCAAGGTGGTGGACCTGTTCCCCTACGACGCCGGGACCGACAACGGTATATCTTATATGGTGAGTTCAATGGTCTCATTAGGTATCGTTTTATCTAAGTTTTAAGTGGTCGTGGACAATCTGTATAGTATTGACACAATAAAACGTAGAATTCGTTCTAATAACAAGTTCGTCCAAATGTAATAAATCAATAACAGGTTTAATAACTGTTGGCAAGTCGTCTATATGTTGCCATTGTATACGTCATATATTCACGATTATTAGACTGCTATTATACTTGCAGTCCCCGAACTCCGAGACAAACCCCCGCGAGAAGATCTACCGCATCACCACCATGTATCCCGAGGACCCCCGCGCGCCCTTCTACAACCCCGGGGCGAAGGAAGTGGCCCCCATGGCCCGCCTGTATCTTACGCGCCAGCAGCTCGTGTCCAGGTCCTGCGACGAGGAGGTGCTTCTGTCGCAAGTGGTCGAGGTAGAGGAGAACACGCAGACTGCTAACAGGCGTGAGTTGATAAGTAGTGCTTTGTGGTTAGGAAGATGTATTGCTCTTTATAGTTTAAGAAGAACCACGGAACTTTTGCTGATTTAATTGACTAGGTGATCATTTGTAGTATTAGGTATATCAAAAGTCCTTTTGGAACATATTCAAACATGTTTTGTTAAATATTGGAAGCCTAATATATTCCAAGACTAGCCTATACATGCGTTAACTTATGTGTACTATGGCAGCGGAGTGCGCGGTGTCAGAGTGGAGCGCGTGGTCGCAGTGCTCGGTGAGCTGCGGCAAGGGGCTGCGCATGCGCACGCGCGAGTACCGCATGCCGCAGAAGGCGCAGATGTTCTCCTGCGACCGCCAGCTCGTGTCCAAGGAGATGTGCGTCGCGCCCGTGCCCGAATGCGAGTGAGTACTGTACCACGTGACACTATCGCTACACCACAATAAGTTTACTACTATGTTTTGTTGTCTACAAGACACTGACCCATTGTGAACGTTTAATACTAGCACGACTTATTGATTATTACATTTATCTACACAGATGAATAACTAGTGCCAAATGAGATCCATACGGGATCCATAAAATAAAAATTATGTATCCCATTAAAGTAACATCCCATAAAATAAGTTTGCGAATTCTTCATGTTCGTAAAAATATGTAAAAAGATAACGTAATAACAAGAGCACGAGCAATACATGCAAACTATAACACTCATGCATTTTAATGTCATTTCTATGCGGAAATAAATTAATCGTTTTTATCTTGCTCGGAGTTGAAGATTGTGGTGTTGCAATGTTGATATAATTATAGGATAAGTTTGTTAACTTGCAAGTAATGAAATAACTTATCTACGTAGGTAAGTTATGAACATGTTTTTCCGAAATGTTGCCCTAGTCTGACCAATTGTAGGTACATTTTATAGTCATATTAAATCACACACAAACATCTAGACTCCGAACATCTGCGGATCACACTGGTCTGATGCAGGTTTCAAACTCGAAGCGCAGCAGTCTAACCGCTCACCAGTTATGTCAATCGGTTCTGGTCTCCTAGTATAACAACTTCACGTGTCCTCAGAGGCGACGCGGCGCAGCCGGCGGGCAGCGACGCGGTCCCGTCTGTGGAGGAGAACTCGGGCGTGTGCCGCACCACGGACTGGGGCCCCTGGAGCGAGTGCTCCGTCACGTGCGGCGTCGGCGTCAGCACCCGCCGCAGGCGCTTCCACAACCGCATGGGGCTCAAGAAGTGCCCGCTAGTGCAGATCGGTCAGTACACACATAGATACGCGTTATGTCTTTGTTCAGTACTCACGCACAACACTCGCCTATGTGGCAATACCATTTAAGAAGTTCTAACAGTAAACAATGTCAAAGTACCTCCCAAAACTACATTTCGTGTCAAATTGTCTCATATCCGCTTCCATGACTCAGATATAATTATGTATGTACTAACAAATAATTGTACTGTGTAAGAGTCATAATTAATAAGCATGTGTACTGAAAAACTGGACGTTATTATATAATTATTATAAACGATGTATCAAACCAATAATCTTTTATATTTTGTAAACCACTGTACACGTCCAATAAAGTACAAGTGGCGCTACCGGCCGACACTACTCGGGTACTACTTTGGTAATACAGACCCGCCGTGGCCGCCGTACCGAACAAGCGGCAGACTATCTCTTCATTATGTAGTTCGCATCGTCCCCGCTAGATGTCACTGTTCCAAGTATTCCCAACAGAGGAGAACCGCAAGTGTATGGAGCCCCAGTGCACGGAGCAGGAGCCCGAGGTGTCGGACCCGACGTGCCCCACCACGGAGTGGGCGGCGTGGTCTCCCTGCTCGGCCTCGTGCGGGCGCGGCGTGAGGTTCCGCACGCGCCTGCTGCTGGTGCCGGCCGACCGCCAGCAGGAGTGCTCGGCGCGCGTGGAGCTGCTGCAGCAGCGCGCCTGCCAGGAGCGGGACAGCTGCGCCATCGACATGCTCACCGCTAAACGTGAGTGCGCTACGTACTACAAACTTTAGTCGCAATACAATTAATCAGATCCATTCGAGTAGGTACTTCTACATCCTATAAATCGCGATAAGACTACATAAGTTTATTGAGGTTAGATAATCTCTATTGTGCTATAAACGCAGGCACCTTTGAGAGTGGTGTCAGTCTACATGTGTCTGCAAGGACTAGGGATTAAATCCATATTCATTATGAATGCACTGATACATGTTAATGCATATGCTCCACTTGCATAGGATTAGTTATAGCTACAAATGAATACATCAAATGCACCTATACTTGTCGCAGGGAGGGTTCTAATTAGAGAAAACCTAACTAACGGGACCATTCGTGTATCGCACAACGTAACACACACTAATTAATGTAATAAGTAACTAATTAAATGTTGATATTTATTACAAAACTATTGTTAACTACTTAATATTTAGCCAAGTTGATTTAGACGAGCGTTTAGAGTACTCACTTAGTATGAAAGACGAAAGTAAGTAGCTGCACTTGACTGATAATAGGTTCAAGTTACTTAATACTTCTTTAAACTATTAATTATAATAAATAATATCTAATTAATTAAAGGTGTAAGTAATATATGTAACTAATTGAACACTATTATAATTAGTATTTTCAGTTAAACTGTTGCTCCGAAATGTCTGAAGTTATTGAAGGTAGCATGCAAACTATTACAGTGTCAACTTTCCAGTAGAAGCCCGTTCGCAATGTAATTCAATTCAAACCTCGTAGAGTGAAGTGACGCGCATCGCCGACATACTATGATAGTAGTACAGTTACAAGGAGACAAGCTCTCGTCAGACGTTGACCAGACCGCCGCGGGTGCTGTCCGGCAAGGCTACGGTTGTGTAACTAGTTCTGGCCTCGCGGGCCGGGCAGCCGTACTCCGCTTGAAAGCTGATAAATACGCTGATGGAGCCATTATTATTATAAACTATAGGTACTCGAATGAACGTAGGCAGATTTATTATTAGACAGCTAAAGAAGCGAATTATCCCAAAATTTGAATGATTATCAACTTGGATTATCAAATAGTTTTCAATAAGGGCGAACCAATCTTTAACTCTCCTTGTACCAACTCTAAACGCTACTAAGAATTGTCTTATGAAAACTTCTGAGAACTCTGTTGTTCTCTAGATACCCGGGTCAATTTTGATTCATCGCGATCAGAATATAACATACCTATTTACTATTCACCATGTTTGCATTTACGTTGTTTATCAAAAATAATTCTGCAACATTTTTATGTGCCAAGCTCCACAGTATCATGGCAAAATCTGTGCGGAATCCGAACGTAAATAAAATTCATAAATAAATATTGGCACAAGGTTATATCATGAGTTATTGCTCATCATAAACAGATCTACATGTAGCTTCATAACCACTGCACTCAAGGGCCGGCTGTGCCTCGAACACTAGTTAAAGTTTTACAGAGTCGTAACAGAAAGCCTCTGTTATATCCATCGTAGATAGTTGCACAACTATGAAAATAGCTGTAAACTACAATGTCTTTATCTTTCTTGTGTATAATTGTTGTTTACTACTGGCACAACGATTGTGCAATCGCAGATAACTAAACAATCGACTGCCGCTGAGAGACATTAAGAAACCCTAATGTATGCGGCCACGAGATGCACGTAGCTAGCTTCAAGTTATTGTCCTGTCTACAACTGTTTGTTAATATAACAACTTTAACAAGATGAGCGATGTTATAGGTTTTGTTATACCGAGTATTATTGGCTTTACAATTGGTGTCAACACTTACATTGACTTGTGAGAGCTTAAGAGGTACATACCTACCATTCATTTGGTGTTGTACCATTCCTAAAATCTAGCAAGAACGGTCAGACATATCTACTACGTCATAATCAACAAGTGGATTCGAAAATGATATAAAACTAATATATTATGTAGGTATCATAATGAAATCATAATATCTGTGTGTGTGGGTTGTAATATAAGTATTGTTTGTGTCGTGGCAGGCATCTGCATGGAGGAGGCGGACGCGGGCCCGTGCCGCGGGCTGTACCAGCGCTGGTCGTTCATGGCGGCCAAGGGCATGTGCGTGCCCTTCGCGTACGGCGGCTGCCGCGGCAACCAGAACAACTTCATCACGCAGGAGGACTGCACCAACACCTGCAGCGTCATCCTCGGTGAGTGCTGCTTGCTTAAAGGCTAGCCTACACATGAGACACAGATAAAGAACGCTGACAGGCAGTGACCGACTAGCGGAACTGTACCTACGACCACAAAAATGTGAACGACGACAAAAGGCAAGACTGCTTAAGCCTACAGCCTGGGTATTACTATAAATTAAGCAATGCTACCAAGTATGCGGGACTCGAACCTCGACTTGGTGCATTACTGACCAAGGCTAAAAAGAGCAAAGGATGGCCGGATCTGGTTAAATTATTTTGGGACTAATTTTTATACTAGTGCTGAGTCCCGGGCCAGCTGTACTGGGGACGGGAGCATTATTTACTTTACTTCATATTCAACGCGGCGGACTTTACGACCAGATCTTAGGATGCGACGGCGTCGGTCGTGCAGTGTTGATAGTGTCGGGACTCAACCGTTGTTAGAGCACGGTAGTCATCTGGGTTCAGTAATTATCTTAATTTAAAATACGAGTTTACACATCTCGTCTTTGCTTTCTGCAGGCGTCTGCCCGCTGAGCCTTTAACTATATATTGTGCAGTCCAACTTATTAGAGGCCAAAGCAAGCAACTCATCATCGGTAGTAGCGGGGATTCTGATTTATGTAGCGCTGTAAGCGTGTCTCTGGTCAAGTTGGTGTCGTCACGATGTGAGGGCTTCACGTGGGTTCCGGGGCTTATAACGCAAGCAAAAGGAGAAAGATATCATTGGATATATCATTCGCAGAGAGTAAGGTATTCCATCTAGGAATTCCTACTTCTTCGAAATGTCAATTGAAGGTATCTAACTCATTTTGTGTTACTAAGCTTATGTGTTTGTGTAAAGATTGTTTATTCCTATAATATAACTAGCTCAGACCCTCTGCAGAGCTAAGGTCCTCTCTTATGCCGAAAGGTTCAGAATACAAATAAATGATTAAATGTTGTAGCTACGGTCAGCCACATGAGTAGTTTAACTTAGGAAACTTAACGTAAGTTCTCGTAAGTTAAATAAATAAAGAATAATTCGCTAATTAACGTTATAGTTTTAAATTACATAAGTGTTCAAATGCAGATCTTAGAATATTTACCCATTATTATTACTATACATCAAATTTTTCTTTGAATAATGGTATCTATGTATAAAATGTAGATGTTCAGGTAAGTTCGCACCGACCTGCTGACTACCTGCCTGCGGCTATAGCCGGACAAGTAACGACATTAAATCGCGGTCAGGCCTTCATTAGCGTAATGTTGTCGCGCAGCATATCCCCCGACGTACCTAATTAATTAGGGACATCATTATAAACGCGCGCCGCGGCACCGCTCGCCGGGTCTCATTGTGAAGTTCTAACTAAAACAAGTCCCCCAATAATAACCTACAGCCTAGATTTGGCAGCGCGGTCTAATTCGTAGCTCTATGTGAAGGGGTTCATTTAGGTCAGCAATTGAGGACATCATCGTCACATTAACCTTTCCTAACAGTAGGGTGGCTACAGCTAGTAACTACTGGATATCAGTAGCAGCCCTAAACGATATAACGCGTCTGGTATTATCATAAACGTTACGAAATGTGAATGAAATGTTTAGACAAGTGTTCCTCTAACTACGAATGCGAACTGAATGGCTTCACACATTGTTACAGGTACAATGATATGTAGGTACTTTATATAATAATAAATAATAATAATGCATTATTTTATTGACATAAAAAATTACGTATAATTACTGTGTACCGCAGTGGTACTACTACTCATCTGTCATATTTCCTTGAAATACACAAAACATGTGGTAATTAGTCTAACAAATGATTAATTCGTTCAGTAATCAATGGTACATTACAAACAAAACATCAGTTATGCCTACAATCCGTGGCGGCCGTCTCCAAAGTAGGCCATGACCGTGTGATATAGCGCAGTGGGCTTGATGGGCCACCGCGGACCTGACGTCATGCCCTGTCCCCCAGGTGACGTCACTATACCATCGAAATGAGGGACACCATCACTCATTGGAAACTATAAAAGGGCTTATAAGGTTTAGCGATGAGAAATGGCCAAATAAAATCATGTGCTTTGTGAACAACAGTCTATAAAAGAAACAATGGGTTTTTAAATGCATATGACACAGAAGAAATCACATTTTAACACACATAATAAAAGATGCTGTTACTAATATCTGTCGCGCACGGACATCGAGTTCTTTAAGCAAAAACAGTCCTTTTGTTAAGGCTAGATAGTCTCACAAATGCCGTAATTTTAAGTTTTAAATCCATCTGAGAAAACATCGATTGCTAAATTGTGTAGCAATAAAATGAGATAAACAATCATGTTTGGACGTCGAAGCAGCTGTCAATTGTACTAATACGCAATTGCGTTTCTGTAGTTATTGTTCCAGCTTTCTTCCATTGTTTCATGACACTCATCTGTTATCAGTCCATGTACTAAGCACGTCTCCATCACTACAGCGCTCGCTTGATTCCATCACAAGAAAATAAATTTTAACATCAAGAAATTATTTTATCACAACCCACTGTTTACGATCCCTTCATTGTGTGTAATATTTATTCGAATCACGAATGTTTTTGGAAAACAACCAGCATGAGTATTATTCCTACACAAAGACGTCTTGGACATCTTAAAACTAAAAACGCTAATAACTCTTTGTCTGTGGCTTGAGAAAAGTTACCAGTCTTCAAAGTTCACTTTCGTAAGCAAACCTTTGTAAAAGCTATCATTATATCACGACGTACTGTGTTTATCAAGGTATTTATTATTCCTAAAGTTGATGACACATCGAAGGTACCGGTTTACATTGACCGTTAGAATATTATTGGCATTCTTCCTGCCCCGAAATTCTTTGTTTGATGCGAGTAGCGCAAGAAGTCAACGTGTTTCGATAAACATAATGACACATTGTGACAATCTGAAAGTTTTAAACGATTGTGTTTGTATGCTTTTGCTCGTAAGTGTTAAGGTCTGTAGGTGATACTAGAAATCCGAAAAGATTTCTAGAATATTTTGGCGTTACTTCATTACAAACCGGACCTAAAAGAATTAGGCAGTTTACGGTCATTCGGAGGACTGCAAAACTCCTAAATCTGCGCAGCACACAATTGTAATTAGTACGTACTATAAGGCTTCGTTTATAAACATAGACACGTACGTTAGATGAATGGATCCATCACAGTGTCACGGCGGAGGCTGGCAGAGCGCCAGGTGTGCGTCACGTGGTATCAGGTGCAGAGTCTTGTCAACATATTATCATTTTACGCACTTCTTAATTTGTTGACGCTCCTAACTTACGATTGTGATATTAGTATATGATATGATGTCCATTAGGTATCTACTTCAAGATTAATTTTTTGTTATATATAGCTATGTTATAAAATATCTTTTTATAGTATGATAAAAGTGGAATGATAAATGTAGATTTACAGGAAACACTTTAGCACGGTTTTTTTTAACGTGATGGCGTCAGCATTTCCTAATTCACCTCTGAGTATAAATACAGCAGTAAATTCTATAGAAAATAGGTATTTCATAGAAAAATCTACACTATGGGTAGTTAAACGTCGTATTGTTTTATTATTTATCTTTTCTCAGGCCACGGACACCACTTTCAGCTATTCATATAAAATTTAACAAATGCTACGGTTACTATTACTATGTCTGAGCTAAGGTAAATACAATTTTATGTTCGTCTATTTCTTGGGAATGTTGGCTTAAATGTCAAAAGCGCAATGATTGTCAGAAATAGTGGATAGTAGGTAGTTTTAAATTCAGTTTGACGTGACCTTACGTGTCGTCCATTTGAAGTCTCAGCCTTTAGCCCTGTAGGCAGGCTATCCATAATTCCGTAGCGTGGCGTCAGTTTGTGGACTCTGATTTAACGGCTTACGTGACAAGGTTGACTTCATTAGGTGTCTCAAATCTGTGTGCACGCGTTACACGTGTCGGTCGGGGCGAGCCTGCTAATCTGCGGTTCGCCCTCCGCGGTGACGTCACGGCCGACGTCATCTGTGACGTCACGCCGACCGTGAACCAAGTGTGTTTGTACGCTGCCGTAAACAACTACCTCTGATTCGTAGTGTGGGAGGAACGTGATCATTTCAGTGATTATGTCACTCGAAGCGCAAATAATTGGCAAGTTTCTGTAAAGTGCATCTGTCACGGTCACATGAACAATGTATCAGTAAATGTTAACAAATTGAAGTCCTTGTCTATTTCCTTATTTTTGGGTAAGGAAATAATAGAAACCGGCTCACAAACGAGTCTAGGAAACAAGTTGGTAAAAAAAAATACAGTTTCTGCCTGCGTCCATAGGCAGACAGCTAGCTAATCATCATCATCATCATCCTGTCCCTGTCCATTAATGGACATAGGTAATGCTTTGGTAAAAATACACCGTAATATTTGGTAGTAGAGAATATTCAGTAATGTTGATACAAAGCAAACACAACAAGTAACACAAACCTTCTACTTTATTCAGTGTTGGCGGAAGAGGAAACCAATCCACGTTTGTTTGTACATCGGTAGCGTGCCGGAGACAGGTCCGCTAATTACTTGATTGTGTAATACTAAGCCGTTCACTGTCATGGCCGACTAATGTTCCTCGTGATCATCGTTTTCCAAAACATAGGTACCTATGTGTAGACAGAGATTAAATAACGTTTATATTTATTTGTTGGTTACTATACATACAATATTCAACATTGTCCTGTCTGTCTCTTAAATATGTTATAGCTTTTCATCAACGTAATAGATAATTATAACTTCAAAATAAAGGCAATTTTTTATAGACAGTCACAAGTCTATTACTAAAATTGTATAAGTAATACGTAGACCCAACAAAAGTTTCTACCAAAAAAGTTTTCAACCAAAGTGTAGCCAAACATCGAAGGCCAAACAAAGCGAAAGGTCAAGGCCGCTGGAGTCCAGACACATCGCATAACTTCACATCATTACGTGCGAGCTATGTAGGTTGTAGCCTGTAGGCCGGCGACGTGCAAACTGGCCTGTTTGGGAAACTGGCGTAGCTATTACCTATTTTAGTGAGCCGTGCTCAGCACGGATACTGTTTAAGTGTTTACGTATCCTACGTTAAATGCGTGTAGTTTTATATTGAAAATACGAAAGTGTGAATTTAGGTACGTGTGATTTTAAGCTTAATATTAATATACTTAGTCTGAACGTATCTACGCATACGTTGCAAAAAAAATTGCGTAGAACAATAGTAGGTATCACTTATTTAAAAACATGCACTATTATTTATTCCATGTGCTAAAGATTAAATAGTTTTTTTATTAGTAAGACAGTTAATTAGGCTTAATTGGATACTCAATCAGGCAGACAATACACATCCCACGCATTAGGTGCCAACAAATTCAGTCTATTGTTAGTAAATGACACCGATTTCGGAAGGTACACTATACGGACAATATGACGGATATTATTTGTCCATTTTAGTGGTTCTAATGAGAATATAACAAGATGCAATGATTCCTTGAGATTTTGGCATACCGCATAATGAAATGAAACACGACGGATTGCAACGGTGGCCATAGATGGACCTTCGTTGTTGTTGGTAAAACATTAAAGTTGGATGTTCGAGTGATTTACCCTCACTGTAAATTTCTTTACAAATAAACGAAGAAGAAAGACCTTTTTTGGGTTATTTATTGTTAATTTATGACTAATTTGTCTTTTTTACTTTTTGTTATTCGAGTCAGTAAGTTTGAATGGGCTTCCCTAGCTGTCCTTTAGGAAACCGAGTTGTGCAAGGCTATCAAGACTAACGTGTTTTGTCCAGGTGGTGGCGGTCCCGGTGGAGCTCAGCCCGGCCGGCTGCCGGCCCCGGGGCTCAACAGCATCGGCCTCAACACCAACTCCGCCGTGCCAGAACCGAACAGCATTAACGGTAAGCTTACGTGGACATAAGATTTTATTAGTCAGTTACTACGATTATTATAATAGATAATGTTTCATTTAGGTGTTTCAAATAAATATTACAAGTGTTTGTTTTGAGGTTTGATTCTTCTACTGATGGGGTTCAACGACACGTTAATATGTTTTAAATTCAGGTATAGCCTATAGTACTGAATGAGGTCAAATGGTGGCGTTACACACAAAACATTGGGCCAGTAATTGTTTCGGAACTAAATGTTGGTGTGCATACTTGGAATTTAATTATACTGTGGAGTTTGTACGAAAACTTTATGTGGGCAACAAAACAAATAAATAACTTTTACTATTTTAATTTGCTACAGCCAAATGCGTTTTACTCAAAACCAAACGGTACGCTGTTATTGAAATTTTAGGAGAAACGGCCTCTCAAAGTCAAAATATTAATACATGTCGGTATTTTCGTACAGAAAAGCAAAAAAACTATAAATAAACCGTTGAACAGTAGTATGTCTATTGTCCACCCACGGCATATTATTTATACTTAGTGTATCACGACGCCACCTCGTTTCCAGCCTCGTGATGTGGGGACAAGGGGCGCTCCCGGAGGAGTCTTCAGAGCCGCCTGGCTGGCTTCATTATACAACGTTGTCATGGCGACCGATACGAACTGTGATGCAATCCCAACAACATGAAGGCTGCCTCTAGGGAGTCACTGAACTCGTTGAATTGTGTAATATGATGAACAGTTGAAGTATTATTTCGGGAACATCTCATACGAATACTATACAATTTGAGAAACGTTAAAATCGTCTCATGAAATATTTTGTTTTTAAACATTTCCTATGCTCTTTAAGCTCACCATCCCGTGCTTTCCTTATTGGTGTCTTATGAGCACTATTTTTGATGTTTTTTTGACAGCTGTAGGCACTAAGATAGTATTTTTGACGCAGGACCAACATTGGCGGAGGCTGGTGACTGTCAGGTGAGCGCGTGGGGCGAGTGGAGCAAGTGCTCCGTGAGCTGCGGCACCGGCTACCAGGAGCGCAGCAGGACTGTACTGGTAAGTGGTTTTTTGCATCTTAAGATTTGCATACTATAACTACATATAGGTACCTACAGTGTTGACGCAAAACTAAAAACTATTTAGAAACAAACCGTGAATTTACTTTGTTTCATAATTACTATGTAAAGCAACCAAAACATTTGTACGTGTCAAATGAACAGGTAATATGTAATTAGTGTGCGGCGTAAAGTGACGAGCATATCTGCAGCGGACGGCGAGCAGCCCACAAGTCTCGCCGCCTCTCTCCGAGCCAATGGCACTCAATACAGTGCACTTATTACACAATAGATGCCACCATTTACCAAGTTATATAAGATAAAAAGGCTAATTCTGAATAATGGTAAATTTACTAGCGATCGTTTTACTTTACGATAATACGAAAAGCGTTCTTTGGATCAAAACTTGATTGCTCCTGCACTGCCGACGAGCGTCTGAGAATTAGCCTGCATTTGTGTAAGGCCTGTATATTCTATCGGTTAGCTGAAGTGCGGGCTATAGAGTAGAGCGGCGCGTAGCCAGCGCGTCTCGGTGTCGCTCCAGTTCAGACGCGATGTCGCGGTCAAGGGCGGGTGCAGGCTGAGTGCTGTGACAGCCACGACGCTCATGCGCTAAACGGGACTGTCATGTTGATACCTCTATCTGAATTCAATGTTTAACTACACGTAAACGATTTCATTTTTACATATTCGATATTGATTAAGGAGCTATCTAATTAATATATTTTTGCCACACGTTGTCATGGGACTTACATCTAATGTAAAGTAGAATTGTAACTGTTAATAACACATTAAACACTACCAACGCGCAGTCCATATTTACAATCAATCACAAACGAAACGAATAGAACAACTAGTGCCGAGGTACTACCGTTTCTTTGCACTTTTCCAAGAACATAAACAACAGAAAGATAATGTGCATTTTATAGTCGTGGAACATTGTAGTTCAAAGGCTACGCGCGCCGCCCCGCGCCGCCCCGCGCCGCCCCGCGCCGCCCCGCGCCGCCCGCCATGTGTTTACAGTTCCAGCGATATTGTAAACATTCCGTTTTTATACTCTACATCTATTTACGTTAGTGGCGAAATGACAGATTTACTTCAGTTGTTATAAGTTCTTCCTACAGTACATAACGAAAGTGTCAGGCATCTGGTTCGTTCACAGTAAACGTACAATTAGCAGATCATCACTTTAATTATTATATTTCATTTAAGTATTGAGATAATAATATCTACATATTTTGCTCTGTTTTGAATTGGACGCGTACATTTTAAATATAGCTCACGGGATTGATGGATAAGCTGCCTCTTTACATGATCGGAACTATAAATAGATATCCATCAGAAAGACAACGGCTACGCATCGACCTCGACTTCGTGTGGCACAGAGCTTAGAAGCTCAGAAAGTCCACTCCATACTGTGCTCGGAAATGCGATGAGCTCAATTGAACTGTATTACTTGCTGTGCCTACGGGGTCCATAACGATCTCCTTAGTATAAGTTTACAACCTCAGTAGTGTGTACACATCGTCGAATGCAATCAATCAATTATTATTATTATTATTATAATCATTGGGTATTGAAGAAACAGAGCAATTATTATTTCATCGCATAGCATAGTAGTAGTATGAAAAGGTTCAAGAAGTTTAATTTAAAAATCGCAACCAATCTGATGGAATTAGCTAGCGATAACTTTCACCCGGCCTGGCCTTCTGTGTCAGGTATTTACTCGTGGCGGGACATCCCCGCGTCGCTTGACCACACATTGTCCGTGCGTGGATGTCACTGTGAGTGGATTGCCACTTTGTTTCACGACAAAAGCTTTTCCCATCCTTTACTAGTTTGACTACTAGGTATGTCTAGGGTGCTACGCAGAATATACTATAATACTAACTATTATCAAGAATATTAATAAATTGAGTAAAATTCCTATACATATACATATAGAAATTTAGTATCACGGATTTTTTCTCTTAAATAGTGATGAATAAAGAGCGTTTTTTTTTTTATAAAATTAAATTTTTAATAAAAAATAACTTATAATGCAAGAGACGATAATATCACTAATCGACAACAGGTTTCATCTTGAAAATAGTAATACAGTAGGTAAGTTCTTCGTACCTACTTACGAGTACTTATTAGTGATAGAAACATTTTTAGCCTCACATTAGTTTGTTGTTTCAATAGCAATCCCAAACAGATGATATCATTGTTTAAAGTCGCTACGATTGGCCGCCGGCGTCGCACTCGTAAAACATTTTTATTCACGAGAGTACAGTAATAAAGTTTGTTTTTAATTTAACGGAGGAATAACAAATACCGTGTCGAGATATTATTGCTGATGGATATAAAGATGCACATTTGATCAAACAAAGAGTCGTAATTAAGATGCACAAGTAAAAATAATTAATACAGAATACAGTGAACTCTGCATAGGAAAATTAACTGTGGAGAAAATTCTGAAAGGAGAGAATGTTGTCAATTTGAAGGAATATTTATCGTGATTTTTAAATAACCGGTACATTACTTTATAGAAAGCCTTATAAGGAATTTGTTTATTCTAAAGTAACGTCGTATCACACTCACACATGTTGCAATAAACAACATAAATAATAGAAAAGGTTTTCAATAAAAATGTGTCGAAAGTAATGTTACGAACACATCAACAGAGCCTGTTGTAATGACAACGTCGATGCAGGGTGAACAAACCAGCTTGATCGATACGAGCCGCATCGCTCCTAGAGCTAGTAGGCCCAATAGTACCTATACAAATACACACTCAAATACAAGCCATAGGTAAGAGTTCGAAGTTTGTAAGAATAGCAGTTAATAGAAGCAAATAACAGATGCATTGTCATTTTGACAAACCTTAAAAAGTCAGACGTCTTGTAATCATGGCGTCCTCCCAACAAGCTTGTAGTGACAAGGTTGAGCACTACCATAGAGGCAGGGTGTTACCCTATACACTCGTATGTGTATTACATACATTCGGCGAATTCAATCAATACGTTCTGCAATGTATCAACCCTGTAATAATGGGGTGGGTCGACTGTCAGCGACCCCCCAGCGCGGCCACCCGGGGTGTACAACGTGTCGTTTACTAGTAATTACTGATGCATTATTAACGAACATACCGACAACACGACGCCGTGGGAAGTAACATCTTACCTGCAATAAAGAAAACAAATGTTAAGTATCATATACCGTGCCTATTGAATGACATTTAAACATAATTTTGATATAAGAACATAGAATATTACTTTAATCATGAGTTTATTTCCATTAAAGTGGTTATTAAAAGAGCCTTCACCATTTACGCCCAAGAGTCAAACACAAATGGCTTTATAAATACAAATCAAACGAGCATCTAACTCCATCAATTACTCGTAGCAGCGAAGGCCCGACTGATTCAATAAATCATTCCTGAAATAACTCGCCGCTGGCCTGTAGTACCCACTACCCACCAGTACCCCGTACAATCCGAACATACGCACGACATGCCATTTTATGAGTATTTAATGGTGTCAGATGATGTCAAGTGCGGGCCGCATCGTTAGCACATGTTATTGATAGTAATGTAATTGGCGACAATGTGCGGCCCGCCGGATTGTGCGATAGGTCACGGTCGCGTGTGGCCACGAAGGAGGCTGGATGAGGGCATGACACACACGGCTCATAATAAAGCTTATGTCATACGTGTCATTGGTCTATTTCTAGATTACGAGTCCCAATTATGACCTAAATTACTTAATAAAGCGTCTAAAAATATATACATATGTATAATTTGTAGAAAAACTTGTTTGGGTCTACAAAGATGTGACTAGGGACCATAGGTTGGGGACAGTCACTAGCAAAGCTTAAAATTGTATGAGTTAAGTATTAGCGCTACATACAGAGACTCGTTTAAACATACTGGAGTATATTGGGCTCCTTACATTGTCTCTGCTATGGCCTATAGTCTCATAACGTTGTCTTGGTAAACGGCAATTCATCTCTTGTATATGAATAAATCACTTCACTTCCATCGTATATCATTTACAAAAATAAATGGAAGTATCTCGTCTCGTGGCACGCTCGTTGTAAAATGACATGTTACCGACCTGTTTTATAAGTGTAATATGACTATATGAGTTCACTCGACATTTAAATTGGAAATCAGAGATCTCAGCAGGGTCTCAATGATAATGGATGGAACGGAATGTAATTGGATTTGTATTTCCAGGTGCAGCCGTCTCCGGGAGGCGCAGCTTGTCCTCGGTCGATGGCCCGGCGCAGGCGCTGCTACAGAAAGTGTTAACAACACTGTAACCAACTCCTTAACATTACAGGCTTGTGCACACTGGTCACGAAGCGATGTAGACAATATTAATAGTCTTGTGTAGGTTAGCGGATTAATGTAATGAACCTAGTTATTAAAAGCTGTAGTACATACCTAACTGCTGCCACTGATAAGTCCAAGTTAACATGTCAACGTAAACATGCCGTGATTAATAACTTGTAGTGATTGACAAGGAGTCGGTTTCACTCCATCAGTTTAATTATATTATTATTGTTGTGGGTAAAGCCAACCACTTGATAACGAGCTTATAGGACATCATTTGCATGTCACAGACAAGTAGTGCCGACGTAGGGCAGGTTAGGAATAGAGGCGTGGTGTAACGCCGTCCCGACGCTGCCAGTGTGTACCGGCCTTAACTTACTTAACATATTGCATTTGTAAAGAATTTAATACTTCCCGAGTTTTGTATCGTACACAATGTACAATTGTACATGTACACAGCTAGCGAAACCAAAGCCTTACTTAGTAATAAACGCTTCCAAGAAAATGAGTTTTCATTCTGTTATGATCCGAATCGCGGGAAAATCGATCGCACGGATATTTTGAGGTCAAAATACTTCTGATTAGTCAGCTTGTGTGAAGGTAATGGGTTCTCTAACAACGGTCAAATAAGGGATGGGATATGTTTTAATTTTAAGTTGATGAAGAATGAATGAATTGCTGTAACTACATGATTTTTGACATCACTATCCAAATAAAATTTTAGAACATAACATAAGATCACGTCTGTATTTCCAGAAGTTATGTTATCGGTCTCAATGTAATAGGGGCCAGCCTATTGCCATCAACCGGGCACAAAATTATTATTCTATTTATTATATATGTACCTAATGGAGAAACCTAATAACACTTTTCCTGGTGAGAATTTAAAACAAACAACCCTCCTACAATGAAGTTTTAAAGCAGGACATTTTCAACGATATGTTCCCGAACAAATGTTTCGAAACGAACTCTGTTCTTGATACGTAAGTTTGTAAGTATCACTTTCCTATCAGTGTTTCAATCTTAGATCGACAAACTGCGCCGCGAGCTCTCTGAGCCAGAGCAACCTGCCGCAGTGAGTGTGGTGTAGTAACCACAGCAATCATATTGGAAAATATATGAAAACTGAAAGCAGTTAACACAGCTTGCGCGCGACACACGGCTGCGAGAGTGGTGGAGCAGAAACAATAACAGTCGCACATACAATTACTCCGGCCGACACGCAACTACTGGAGTGTTTGGTGTTTGTGCCGCGCTGTTTACAAGCTGCGAGCCGACCGTGGAGACAAGCAAGGCTGACATCACTCACCAATCTTACGTCACCCAAAAATCTGTTAATTTATAATTAGCTTTAATTTTTGCCGAAGTTTGGAGAATTATGATTTGTAGAAGTCTAGAAATAGTTCTTCACGAACGTTTCGATTACGATCACTTGCACATTGAAAGTGTACTAAATGTGTAAATCACAAAATAGCTTCATTTGGATAGATTAGTGTTGTTCGTAATGTTATTTATGTACTTACATTTACAATATTTAAACATCTATACTTCTTCTAAATTAATTTATAAATCTGTAATAAACAAAACTATAATTAAGCTGCGTGTAAAAATTGCAACATAAACATCAAAAGATTTAATTACATCCAACACCATGGACGGGATCATTAAAAAATAGTTTAAATAAAAGCAGAGGAACCTTTATCCTCGGTGATCGAAGACGCATCAAAACACTTCACTCGGAAATGATGAAATGGAAAAATCCCGAACAATTAATACGTATGAGTGTGTTAGTTAATAGCTAATCAATGGAACCCACAACACGTTCAATTAAATTATCGCAATTATCATGCGGCCCCAGCCGCCTGCACCGGGCTCTCAGGGCCACTTCCTCGTGACTCACCGCGGTCACGTGACACCATCAGCACATCAGCTTCCACTGACGCAGGCGTCCCCTAGGACAGTGTCGGGGGACCGGTCATCAATACAGGGAATTCCCAAAATATATTTGTAAGATGGACTAGTCAATAGGAATGTGTCACCTTCCCGCCTCCACTGTACCCATACCGACCTGTTACCACTTACCATTATGTTCCGTCTTGCTGTTGAATAGTATCCCTTACCGAATGTTACATAATTATCTACATAAAGTCACGCCCCTACTGAGTTTATAGCAGTGCACCTTCCATTTAAGTCGATGATCCGACATTTCACTGGTGAACTGCAGAGCGAACTTGAGGTCCACCTCAAGTTCCATTCCATGACCATGGTCACTAGGAAGTGTGAAAAAATCAGTAAGGTACACTTAGATAATAATAAATATAAAGGTATATAAGTGCCGTATCTAACATAGTGCCTAGAACTTTTACAATAGCGAAGTAACTAGTTAGGTAGCTACTTCACCCGTCTACAGTACCTATCTGGGCTAAATCGGTCGGTAAGGTTACGTGAGACTATTATAGTTACGTTACTATTATAGTTCAAGCAATCGGGAACGAGCTAATATTATGCTGATCTACATATTACATACATCACAATACTCAAAACTGCAACCACCGGTGGGTAGAAGCTTTTCACAAGCAGGAGTCCACCAATACGAAGGAATTTCATCGCTCATCATTTATTCTCCTGGGCCATACCAACATTAATCAATATTGTCCCATGTAATAGGCGGCGACACTATTGCCATTAATATGGCCAACCAAGGTTCATCACGTCTTACGATTCGCTTTCCCAACGCCGGCCGGACGGGAACTGTATTGCTGCCGTCCTCCCACGCTGAAATATTGTTGACGTAGTATCGTGTCGCGTGTGGAGTACTGCGTGGTTTGGTACACACGAGCTTTCACACGCGCCTCCTTCCGTTTGGTTAACCAATCTTGTCTAAGGTATCTTAAACATAGAGTAAGCCGTTTAGCAGAGAAAATGTAACAGAAAGACGTTAGTAACTGCCGGGTTTATACAGTTAGCTATTTTAAACCTCTAGTTACAATTTTCTCCATGAAATTAGCATTTGCATGGAGAAAATTGTGATTATGATAAATGCAGGCAACCTTACTTATAATTAATTTATTGTTTGCACGGTATACGATTATTAATTGATGGCATGTAGTTATAATGCGTTGCTGTAAATAATTTATATTTCAGATCCATCAATCGGTTGGTATTTTAACAAAACAACTTTTTTGTTTAATTGCCAATATACAGCTTAATGAGGAACACGTGCGTTGTGTAAGACATATCAAGACCGTTCAATTAAAGAAAGCTGTGTGATATAAACTGTGATAAGTGAGTATCATAGGAGTATCATATAATAACTTTCATTCCCCAACGACCCGCCCCGCCGCGCGTCGCGTGCCGCCCAAGTATTTATACACATACGAGAATTCGCGTGATTTATAAATACAAATGCGTAGAGTTTATTCAATTATATACACGTGCATACATACGGCATGTGCATTAAATGGGTGTTCACGTCCGGTGTAGGAACACAAGATTACAGGCTATCGTAACAGCCTGTAATATGCAGCTTCCGGTGATCATTGTATAAAAATCTAAGGTCATCTATACTGGCGTCTAAAGATATAATTATATGACTGAAATAGTCGCATCAATGTATAGTATTGTTTTGTATATGGAGGACACGTGTAATTTTGATAATTGAAAAAACCTTTTGTCGTTTACAAGCACTATTAAAATTGATTAGGGATAAGTGTACCGTACCTATTTCAAAATCACACCAACAATCAGCATTCATGTAATTTAGTAAATTATTTTAATATAATATTGTATACATATATATATAGAATTATCTAATAATATACAAAAAAAGCAGGAACTTATTAGGTATTATTATGTTTATCTACGTTACATTATTATTTCAACAAATACCTAATGACTGCAATTATTTACGGTATACGTTTCTTAAAATTAGGTACATAATGGCAACATTATTTGCTGAAGTTTTACAATTAATTATAACAAAAATCTAAATAGGCGGAGGATCGTGCTTAACGTGCAATAACCAATGAACATTATACCAAAGAAGAACATAGGTACACCTACGTTGGTGGTACACACGCCTAAAAACATGTCCAATTTTAAAATAGGTGACTGTCTCCGCTACACTATAACAGAAAAGTTGTTATCTGACCCTATAAAATCCTTTTAAGCAAACCAGTGTAGGCTGTCAATGAAAACAGTACTAATATAGGACTCTAAAATTGTAAGTTACAAAACGACCAACAAAACAATCGTGTCTAAATTTATCTAAGTTGTTCTTACCTTCGACAGATTTTTGTTGCGTGTTTATCAGTACTATAGTATCGTATAATCGTTGTCGATGTTAAGCGTAATCTCAGGAAGTTTCGCCTTCCGCAGTAATGTTAATGCTTGCGAAATGCCAAGTTGGCAACAGGTAAAAAATAAACCGGAGAGGCGAGGCCACGCCGAGGTCACTCGAGGCGCGGGGAGCTGCCAGCTGGTGCCAACAGCCGTATCCTCGGAGATTTAGAACAAAGCACCACTGTTGCACAATGTGCCTTTATTGCCAGTTAACTTAGATACTGGATTTTATGTGGCTTCAGACCGCTCCGCGCATTGAATCGTATATTGATTACGATAAATTGGTGTCTTTTCCCGAAACCGATATGAATAGCATGTGACGATTTCATTGATATCAATCATTGTTATCGACGTACAATTGTAAATTTTATTTTGGTGCTTTGTTTGCAAGCAATTATAAAACAATTTACTTAATTCCAAAAGTAGTGATTTATGTGTTTATAACCAACTGAAGCTAATAGTAATAAACTGACGTGGCAATCGTGGTAATCATGTAAGTTTTTTTAATATTTGATAACGTCATAACAGTATGTGCGGCAATAAAGAGGTGCCTATAACGAAGCAACTGTACTCGGTAATTGTCTGCAAGTATCGTTAGATTGAGTCCTGGTTGCAGTTGCATCACAATTGTGCGACAATTGGTTGTGGAGACAAATTGCAGGAAACACGAGCGGGCGGAGTGCGTCAACACAAGGATATAGCTTGCATCAGTTTATTATTGGAGCAGAATTGATCATTTTAGGAGATTTTATATAAGAAATAGGTACATTGTATTAGATAAACCCTTAGAGGACGATTAAATGACCGAAATAATGTTGAAAAGATTACCAAAAGTGTTGCAAAGTTGTGCACGTTTTCCGCGAAACCTTTTTTCTTATAGCAAGCTGTTCGAACCACGAGCAAACGAAACTACGACCAATATTGTTTTAATATCGTTAACCAAACATCCTTTACTTCAGTTTGAACAAAATAGATGGTTGTGGGAAGCCTGTGATTTGTAATATTCATAGAGATTTAAGAATAATATCTGTCTGTCTGCAGGCAGACATAAACCGGAAGCCGGAAGCCCTCGTGTGCAACTCGGTAATTTCAATTCTCATATGCTCGAGAAAGATAGTTTTCATAATCGGCTTTACCTGCGTCTGGCGACGAGCTTATGGCGACCAGGTACCTGCGTCAGGTGGCCGTTGATTGTACAGGTATATCACAAGTTATAACACAACGGGCGTGTCTCAAGGGTTTGTATCGATCTAGGGGTTACTATCTAAGGGATGTGTCACTAGTTCAATGTATTTGCCACATCCTTAGATATTCGTGTTATTATTTACGACAGGATTACAAAGATCAGATAATATCGCTGCAGAGGGACAGTACTTTCCTTCCATTTTAACTGTACGTCTTGTGCAAGTAGGTTGTGTCTTCAAACCAGCAGAAGAGATAATACATAAAGTCTTCATTCAATGTATTATTTGATTTCGCGGCTGTTCTCGATGCTGATGGACCAACAAAACGTCTATTATATTATGTGCAGGAGTGCATGAGTTTTCCATTTCCCTACATGTGTAATTCCTCTGCGCAGTGGTTGTCGTCAGTAGGGGGCGGTGCGGTAGTATCCACTGTTCAAGGCTGTGCTCCGCAGCTCTGCGTGACGTCATACGCTTTAGTTCCGCCACGCATAATCACGATATTGGCCACAAAAACATAATTTTGAATTCTAGATATTATTGCGATATTATACAGATTACGGATAAAATATGTTGTATTGGATGTCTGATAAAATAAATTATGATATCCTAAATTATGATCATTGAGAATGTGGTTCCAAATGATCCAATTTCACGGTTGGATGATGTGATTCTGCATTGGACGGTTTGGCCGTTGGCGGAACGTCTGGCAGCTCTGATTGATGCGGCCTTCCGCCACATAATAGTATGCGGATGTAAGCAACATTACACTAAACGTATTATCTGAGACTGACTCCATGACTCGGATTACAATTTATTGTATTTTACAATTTAAGATTTAGTTCTGGCAGATAACGAGCAAATGTTATTCGAGTAAATTACTTTGCTCATTAATAATGAATAGTAATATTGTAATGTAGCAAGAAGTAAATGGACGGTATTTCATTGTAGGCAATCATACTTACGTCTGAAAGTCTCATATCAATAAAGTGGCGTGGAACATTAAAATGTTGATTTCGCATACCAAACGAAGAGAAACATGATCATTACTCATTACCCAACATTTAATTCAATATACAGGCTTCTGAGTGACTGCGCAGATCGTAACCCAACACCGGCTTACGTGGTTCTGTTCACAGACGTGGTCGCGACTAGTTTCGTCACCCGTCACCCGGCACAGGGCACGTCGCACGCCGCACCACGCTGGTACCGGCCACCGTCTTAAGTTCGCGGAGATTACCTCTAATTATAATTTGACTGTGGTTACCTAATGCACGCTTCAAATTAACACAAGGTTAAGACTTGTTTTATACGCTAGTCACGGATTCATATACTGCATTGAGTGGTTCTCATATTTACTTATTAATTGCTCTTAATTGTTATTGTTAATCGACTTTTAAATAAGGAGGACTAGGAATGGCTGTATTTTGATCAGTACATAATACGTATATATTTATTTGTTTTTATCCTGTATGGACTCTCTTTAGGTTGAATTACATGGGTTTTCGGCTTCTGGCCAATGCCCCAGAGGTTATTAGAACTAACTTTATAGCAATAATGCTATTTCTTGTATAAACGTCTCAGCAGTTTAGGGGATTTGTTTTCATCTCAATGAATCCTAATACGTAAATCATGAGGCACTTCACTCCGGCCTGCCTCGTGATATTTATCATCGTGTGTTTATTTGAGTTCTCATTAGTTGTTAGTCGCTAGTTGATAAGACGAGACTGATGAGAGTTAGATAGTGTTCATAGTTCAGAAATCTTTTGATTATCATAGTTTAATGCTGAGAAGTGGCGGGAATACCTAATCTTGAGTATTTATAAAAGTGAAAGGTTACTCATCACGAAATATTGAAAACCGCTTGACGTACAAGGATGAAATTAGGCAGGAACGCAGTTTATAGTTAGTAGACGTTTGCTAAGAACGGATTTTGCGACAAGGTCGGATTAAGAACATCTACGGGCTCTCGCTAGTTTGTATGAACGTATTTTTTTTTCATAAAATCACTATGAGTACTTGATTATAGTACTTTATATCTTCTTTACTACGCGGACAAATTCATGGGCAATAGAATAAGAAAACCACCCAAGTCGTATAGATTTGTAAATGAATGCGTTTCTCGAAACGCTTAGGTATGTGATAGATCTTCCTGTGTTTAAAACCTTCTGATCATGATTTTACCTGAATCTGTTCTATGACTTGATTTGATGCCAAATAAAACAAATATTTGTGTATGTAACCCTCGTACAGTCAACAAGAGGACACTACCACGGCTCGAACGTGTGCACTTTACAAATCAACGTCAACATGGCCGGTGTACGGGCTGTTTACTCGCACATATATTAAATGTTATAAAATGTTAGTTAATGAGTAAAATAATACTCGTGTTATGTTGTGAGCGTTTATTGACACACTAAATCTAATACCTAATTATTTTAATAAGTGCGCGCAGGCATGTATTTGCAAAGTAGACAAAAAATATAAAAATACCGATGTACGAGTCCGTACATGCTCCCAACTGAGAAGACGAAACAAGTAGATAATAATCTAACCAATTTTACATAAAATAACGGCTAACAATAAATTTATTTGTGTGCCGTAACTGGTGAACTCGCTGTATCTCTTCGACCTTTTGACGAGCATTCAGTGTGCGTTGAATTGTCGTCAGATGAAGGGTCGCTGTGTTCCGGCACTGGTTCTGTCTTAATGTCGGGTTCCTCATTCGCCTGGCGCTTGTCCTGGAGAAACTGTTTTAGTTTGAGAACGCCGTATGCTCCCACAATGATACTGACTACCAATGAAATCGCGTACATCGCGTAGTGGTGATTAACATGCGTCTCAGCTTGTTGAGTTAATTCGGTCTGTTGCCTTTTCACCATCTCCAGTCCATGCTTAATGTCTCGAAATTGGTCTGAATGATCTTCAGGCATAAACGTATAAATACTGTGGTTGATGATGTGGTTAATTCCTGACTCTGGCCAGTACTCTGTATCTCGATTAATATTGACTGTATTTTGAAACTTCTTCTGAGCATGAATCAAAATATCTTCACTCTTTAAAATGCAGCCTTCACTCAGCGTAATGACCCCGGTTTTATGCAATGCTTGAGACGTTAGACCAGCTGGACAAAATATGCGCACCTGGCATTCTCCGCAACATGAGAATAGCCACGCGCCACGGCTATGCAACCTGATCCACTCGTCATAACAATCGGCGGCCACTGTGTTGCAACTCGATATGTTTCTGTTGTTAATTAATTGCGCTTCACATACCGGTGTTGTTGCTTTTATATTGTATTCCGGCAACGTGAATGAACATATTAATTTATAATCGCTTAAGTGTTCACACGAAGATACGTCATTGTTATTAAGTTGTAGAAGTAAATCTTTTCTTAAATTTACTGCCAAGTATACGGATGTTGGAATTATCCTTATTGTTTTCTCACCTTGCAATCTGGGTATAGGGATCACACGATTCAACTCATATTGTTCATTCGAGATTAGAGGTAGTTTCACTTCAAATATGAGGTAATCTTCTATAACTCTCATATGCACACGAGATAGCTTGTACATCTGTTGTATGCAGTCACGATCGTTTATGCATGGTATTGAGAGTTCGTTAGGAATCTGTCTTGAAATAATATTAAGTTGTTGTTGAAACTCGTCAGGGCGCAATAAGTGTGTATCTAAGCGACCGTTTCTTACATCCGTAACTAGATCCAACAAAACTCCTTGTATCCGGTGTAGGTTTGAAATTATCATGTTCGCTGCGAGAATGCTTGTTGTGAAATACATCATCCGGTCACGGTCCACTTTGACTTGATTGTCTATCTGTTTAAGGTGTCGGCTGATGAGTGAAAACTGCCTGTGCATAACTTCTTCATTGCGCTTCAGCAAGTTATATTCACCTTCTATGAGAGAAGTATGTTGCTTGTAAAGGTTCAATAGATGATTTTCGTTATCTTGCAGATACTTAATGTCCTTTCGGTACTTATTCGCAAATCTCTCATCTAGCACCCCGAACAGGGAGTTGGCTACGTATCCCACACCGTTGATGAGACCTCTTCTTGTACGTATTCCATGTTCCGAGCGGAGTATGTTGTTGTAATGTTTCAGTTCATCTATTTCATGTTGGAATTGGGTCGCTATGGTGAACTCAGCGACATCATTCCGACATAAACCCTTTAGGTGACTCACATATTGTTCAAGGTTTGTCAAACTTTGCCAGTAAGACGACATGTTGTAATAAACCACCATAGTCCATTGATCTTGTATCACGTGCATGTCCGCTACTTTATCAAAGTAGACGAGTTTTTCAGTTTCCAATTCGGTGATATTGAAAAATTGTGAAACAGGTGAGGCTGTGCAAGTCATCAGGCATAGAAAAAAGATGCACAGGTAAGTGAATACTGATGTTGACCTGTTTTTTCTAGTCTGTTTAGTCAGAGTGGTTTCGGTGACAGTTTGTTTACCCAGGGAGTCCGCAATGTTCTTGTCGATTGGTAACAAGGTTAACTTAGTTACTGGTCGTTTTAGAATGTTGTTCTTTGTTTTTACTGTGACGACGCGGACTCGTCCGTCTGCTCCTGGGTGAGTCCCTGTTACTCTTCCAAGCAGCCAGCGACCAGGAGGTATGTTGTCTTCCTTCACCAAAACGACATCTCCTACTTCAAGATTTTTTGTAGCGCGATACCATTTGCTTCGCGGCTGTAATGACTGCAGATAGTCTGATGACCACCTTTTCCAGAAATCTCGATGCATGTGTGCTGTTAGCTTCCATCTGTTTGTGAGACTAATGTGAGTATCCTCTATGGTCCCAGGAGGAGCTAATACCGGACCTCCGACGAGGAAGTGTCCCGGGGTGAGGTAGTTGAGATCTTCTACATCATCTGTAATAGCAATCAAAGGTCGGGAATTGAGACACGCTTCAATCTGAGCAAGCAACGTTGAAAACTCTTCAAATGTGAGCTTCTGTTCACCGAGGACTCTTTTCAAGTGGTGTTTCATACTTTTCACGGCCGCTTCCCATAGACCACCAGCTGAAGGCCACGCTGGAGCATTGAAATGCCAGGTGATTCCTAAGTTGGATGTGCTATCAATAATTTCACTGGTGACATAGTGTTGTAAGGCTTCTTTATATTCTTTCAGAAGTGTCTTAGCGGCACCCACAAAGTTGGTCCCGTTATCGCTATAGATGTGGCTCGGGGTACCTCTCCGAGCACAAAGACGCTTCAAGGCCGCAAGAAAGGTAATAGTGCTCAGGTCAGAGACTAACTCCAGGTGTATGGCCTTGGTACACAAACAGATAAATATAGCGATGTAGCCCGCTGTAGTTTTAATTCCTCTGCCTTTGTTCGCCTTTACTTCAACTCGACCAGTGAAATCCACTCCTGTATGAGTGAAAGGGCGCGAAGGTGTCACGCGAGGTTTAGGTAAATCTGCCATTATCTGACTGTTCTTCATTTGCTTGTATCGATGACACTTAACACATTTAAGCAACTGTTTCTTGACTGTTCGTATTCCTCCTAAAATCCAGTACTTGTTTCTTAGGTGAGACAAGGTTAGTCTTGCTCCACCGTGTAACGTTTGCTGATGTGCTTGTTGTATAAGTAGACCAGTCAATCGGTGGTCGTTGGGCAAGATCGCAGGATGCTTACTTGATTCACTCAATAACGACTGGTTTAATCTTCCTCCAACGCGTAATATACCGAATTTGTCTAGCACCGGATTCAAACTTAAAAGATTGCACATAGATTGCACTTGTTTACTATTTCGCAATCGAGCAATAACCTCATTGAAGCAGTTGTGTTGTACTGTTTTTATTATAATATTGTGGGCATTTGCTAATTCTGCTGTCGATAGGTTAATCGTTTGCGTCATATGCCCCTTATTGCGACTATTGTTTATAAAACGTAAAATCCAACTCAGCACTCGTATTATATGTACCATAGAGCTATGTTTCTGTAGAAGCTCCTCGATTAGTAATGTTATTTGTTCTGTGGCACATACTTTCTTATGTTTGTTTTCCTCCTCATGAGTGATAATTGTTTCTTGCTGAAGTGGTGTGTTCCCAGTCTTTAGCCATGCCGGTCCTTCCCACCATAGGGGGTGAGAGAGAAGCTTGGAAGGAAGCACGCCTCGGCTGGCACAGTCTGCAGGATTATCTGCCGACTTGAGGTGCTTCCAGCATGTTGAAGGAAGGTTTTCCGTGATGGATCTGACTCGATTCGCGACAAAAGGTTTCCATCGCGAACTGTCACCATATAACCAACCTAATACTACCATTGAGTCGGACCATGCATGTAATGTGGCTGTCTGTACGCTTATGGACTCTGTGACCTTTTTCATCAATCTTGATAACAATTGGGCCGCGCAGAGTTCTAGTCGAGGTAGAGACACCGGTTTTTTCACGGGAACAAGCTTTGTTTTTCCAGCGACTAATCTGATCTGTCTTAGATTTTTGTCATCAGCAGATTTGCAATAAATCACGCATCCGTATGCTTTCTCCGATGCGTCACAAAATCCATGCAATTCGACAGGACTCAGTGTATTTCCTATCCAGCGTGGTATAGTTATGTTGTGTATGTGCGGAAGCTCTTGACGAAATATTTTCCACTCTTCCCTGATATGTTCAGGGAGGGGTTCATCCCAACTAATGTTAGCAATCCAAACTTGTTGAAAGATGATCTTCGCTCTAATAGTTACCGGTGATAACCACCCCAAGGGATCATATAATTTTGATAAGTCCGACAATAATGATCGCTTAGTTGTTATGTCATATGAGTCATCAGTGTCATTGACTTGTTTGAATGTAAACTGATCTGAACACGGATTCCACTTGATACCGAGCGCTTTGTTATTTTCAGCTTGTTTAAAATTAAACATATTCTGATTAATCCACTCCTGTGGGAGACTGCTCAGGAACTGTCTATTGTTACTAGCCCATTTTCGCAGCGTAAGTCCTCCACCCTCCAACATTTTGATCAACTCTTGTTGAGTTGTACATGCTTCCTGAAGAGAGTGACTTCCGCTGAGTATGTCATCTACAAACCGGTGGTTACTCAATACGTCAGCAGCGAGTGGATACAGATGACCATCGTCTTCCACCAACTGTTGAATCGTTCGCATTGCTAGAAAAGGAGCTGCCTTTGTACCGTAAGTGACAGTACACAGCTGGTATTCTTGGATAGTGTCGTTACTGCAATCTCGCCACACGATTTTTTGTAAACTCTGATCTTGTTCATGCACCCTGATCTGCCGATAAAATTTTTCTATATCAGCAGTATACGCAAAACGATATGTTCTCCATCTCAATATCAACGCTTGTAGGTCTTGTTGCAATTTTGGACCACATTCCATCAACTGGTTAAGACTGTAACCGGATCTTGTTTTAGATGATGCGTTAAAAACGACGCGTAGTTTAGTTGTAGTGGAATCAAGTTTCACAACTCCATGATGCGGTAAAAAACAGCTGATTTCATTTGTTTGTTTACTTAATTTCATGTGACCGAGTGCCAAATATTCTTGAATAAATTCTTTGTAATTTTTTGATAATGAAGCGTTGACCGCTAGTCGTTTTTCCAATTGTCGGAATTGTGCAATTGCTTGCGGCTTCGATTCGCCCAATGATTGTTGAAACTGTGGCTTCATTGGAATTCGAACTTCATATCTGCCGTCAGTCAGTCTTCTGGTCGTATTCCGATATAATTCTTCGCAATATTGTTCTTCTGGAGTCATGCTTGTTGTGTTTTCATCCTCAGTGATTTCCTCCGACTCCCAAAATAACGCTATGTCATCCAAATTGTTCAATACAGCATGACAGTTAAATGTAGTGACATTGCCTAACAGGATCCATCCTAATCTCGTTTGTTGAGCGATAGGCGCGTGTCTAGGACCTCGAAGAATGCCCTCCAGCACGATCTCAGCGTAGACGCTCGCATCCAGCAAAATATCTACTGGTCTCGAGATGTTGTAATCTGGATCAGCTAGATTAATGTTGTATAGATGCGGCCAGTGTTGTTTCTCAAACGAGTAGTTTGGCAGGTTGTCTAGAACCTTTGTCATCACCGATGCTTCAGTGGTGAAAGCGTAATCACCATACAGTGACTCACATTGTAATTGTATGGTTCCATGGCTCTGGTTTGCTGCCATTCCAACACCTAGCACCGTTGCCTTTTGCCTCCGCCGTTGTAAGCCCAACCGTTGAGCCGCGGACTCTGTGATTAGATTGATCTGGGACCCTTGGTCAAGTAGACATCTCATTGAAACATATGTTCCATCGCTCGCCGCAACTTTCAATAGGATAGTTGCCAATAAAACCTCACTATGGCTACCAGCAACGTGATTTGTCTGTCGTTGCAGCGCCTCGGAAGATGTAGATGGTTTATTCGACTTTATACCCGCGGTCATTGACATCTCATTTGTTTGAGGCTCTTTAGTTGCAAATACGTCATGTAATAACGTATGATGTTTGTTATTGCACGTTTTGCAAGTTTTACTTGAAGTGCATTCTTTTCCATTGTGCGAATACATGCAGTTTTGGCAAATGTGTAATTGTTTCAATGTTTTGAGCTTGTTGTTAGGTGACATGTTGCGAAACACCTTGCAGTAGGCCAATAAATGATGTGTCTTGCAAATTGGACACGTGCGATCTGTTTGCGCTCCATATGTTCGTAAGTTTGATTTAAAACTTGTGAATTCTTTATTTGATGTGTTGTTCGGTTTTAACGAACTTGTTTTGGTTTTCTTGACCGGTTCCAAAGCTGTAAATTTGCTTTCTAGAAATTTAATCAGCTCTTCAAAAGATGGTAGTTCTCTTGGAGCCTTCCTCATTTCCATATATGAGGTGTAAGTCTCAGGGTCCAATTTTCCTGTTAAAATGTGAACTAAAATTGGATCCCACGTAGTTGTATTGACACCCAGGTTGTATATAGCATGTATTGTCTCCAAACTGGTGTCATGTAACCGTTTTAGTTCGAATGACGTTTGTTGTTGTACTGCTGGTTGATTCATAAATATTTGAATTTGTTTTGTAAAAAGTAATTGTATGTTATGGTATCTATGTGTCAATATCTCCCAGCAAGTGTCATAATTCTCCGCCGATATATTCAAATGTTGCACGAGCCGTTCAGCTTCTCCGCGGAGTTTGCCTTTGAGATGCTGCATTTTCTGGGCTTTTGTTAATAATGTATTAGTATGAATGGCTTCTGAAAACAAGTCCATAAATGTTGGCCACTGGGCGTAATTGCCAGAGAATGTAGGTATCTCAATCTGTGGGACTGCCTGGTAGCGATGTTTCGTGCTATACAAAATGTTGTGCAACTCACGTTTCGTTGCTTCAAAGACCGATTCATGTTTGGTATATTCTTCTTCATAGTCCAACTCGGTGCCAACAAGCAAATTATCAATATGCCAATGTAGCTCATCGATGACCTTCCACCGAGCCTGAAGCGTCTGAAGTTTATCTTCTATATCCCATGTCTCCTTAGGGTCAGCAATTTTAATGTTATTCACAACTCGCATGAACGCCCTAAAATTCGTGTTCTGCTGGCTCATTAATTCATCTGTTTTCGATGGGATACCTTTCTCTTCTGACGACGGACCTTGCCAATTCATCATCACCTCACGTATCGCTTCATATTCCTGCTTGACCTTATCATAGGCCCGTGAAGTGAAATATTCGTTGGCCTTAAGTTCCAATGACGTCGAAAGTATGGTGTGGTTAAGTTCGAATTCAGTCCAAAGATCTTCCAGAGCTTCCAACCTTTTGTTGATGTACTCGGCCGACTTGCGTTTGGCTGAATCCTTCTTAAAGTTGGTAACGATTTTTCGGATAGTTTCCGAGGTGATTTGCTGTCTTTGCAATTTCGCTTCCATTGTGAACTGCTTCCTTTACTGGTACCTTGTTTTATCCAATCCGATATGCACGTAGTGCCACTTCAAGATGTACGGCTTTTTCGCTTAATCTCAGTAACCCGCGCCTGGGATATACCTAGATGCAAATCCGCTCTTGTTGTAGCATTACACAGTACTCCCACGGATGTAGGCAGATCGTACTTTGCGTGCGTCAGTGCGTTTGCGCTCCAAATCCGATAAGTGCGTCCTCGTCTCAATTCAACTGGGGCGACCCGCTTCTGGGAGACCAGCTGAACCGATTCGCTCTCGTAATTGAAGACACTAACACTACACACTTTTCACGGCTCGAAGGACCAAAATGTACGGGCTGTTTACTCGCACATATATTAAATGTTATAAAATGTTAGTTAATGAGTAAAATAATACTCGTGTTATGTTGTGAGCGTTTATTGACACACTAAATCTAATACCTAATTATTTTAATAAGTGCGCGCAGGCATGTATTTGCAAAGTAGACAAAAAATATAAAAATACCGATGTACGAGTCCGTACAGCCGGTTTACATGAACCTCCAACATATCTGAGTACCGACTCACGAGTCGCAACGCTATTGACATTCTCTTGCAGACCGCCCTTGAATGACTACAGTCATACACAACTTGTATGTGTGGCTATTTACCATTGTGGCGAAAAACATATATAAATAATTACATTGACATGTAGGTAATTGTCTAATAAACAAAGTAATCCGCAGAACGTATATGTTCAGAGGTCTGCGTGAGAAATCACACTAATATTATAAAGGCGTAAGTTTGTGTTTGTTTGTTTTTTACCTCTCCACGATCAAATGGCTGAAGCAATTTTTACAAAATTTGGTATGGAGGTAGTTGACACCCTGGATCAACATATAGGCTATCCCGAGCGTAATACCGGGGAGCGCAGCTAGTGTCATATTTCAGTAAAATCCACGATACTTCTTTTTTCCTAGCGTGAGGTATGAGGCTATTATTTCTATTAAATTCGCCCCGATTCTTTAAGAAAACGTTATTTCAGATGAATCAGGATGTTATTTTATTCCCCTTCATTAATCAGAACATAGGTAAATATACTTGTTTGTTTATTGACTATACAATACAAGGTTCCCCTCGCTTGTAGTAAATATCTCAAACTTGACCCTAACTTAGCCGTGGAGTGTGAACTGCCCCCTTACCATGACCTGTTTAAACAAGAAAGTTTACTTCTTCGTACAGTGCAATGTGGCATCTCGCTTCCACAACGTAAACTTTAAGGGTGCATTGTAACGCTAAGGGGGCTGTTGTCATCGGCAGCATCATCGTTAGAGCACACAGCAGTCCGACCGTCCGTTAATCCTGTAGTGACGCAACAGTCGTCTCAGCTGAGCTGGCCCGAAAGCGTCTCGCGTCGGGAGTGTAGCAGCGCGGTACGTCACGGGCCGCCGCCCGGAGCCCCGCAGCGCCGCGGGGCCGCCGCACGACAGACGCCCATTGACCTCACCGGTGCGGCCATCTTCCTATGTTTGTGGACGTGACCCGGTTACCGATGTTATGTCGTTCTTGTTATGGCTATTTGTTTGAGGAAGTAGAGTTACTTACTTAACAAGCTCATTACTTTATCAGTTTATGTTATCGTAAACAATTAGTTTTTTAATATTGGGTCTTTAAGAGGAATACAAGTAAACAAACTAGTGCTCTTAACTAAACTCTCTAAAGCTTCCCCATCCTCATAAACATGAAGAAAATATAAAACCTAACAATCCCATTAATTTAGAAGGAGTCTAAAAAGTCGTTATCTATATAATAACGAATAATTAAATCAATTATAAACTAATCACGTTCATAAATACAAAATCAATTGCATTTAAGTGTTCTGAATTGTATCAATAGGTATCACTGTAACAATGACAAAAGGACATCAACACCAATTTGTCCTTAAAAAATAGGTTGAACTGAAATATTTTAAATGTCACACAAAAGTTATATTTAGTTAGTATTCAGTGAAGGCTTTACCACGTTATTTATAAGGTCAGAAACAATCGATCCTCAGTGAAACGCGACCGAAATGTTGGTGCGTGCGCTGCGTTCATTATACACGAGTGGATGCCGCTAATGTACGGCCGATGCTTTTAACACCACTCATTATTCATCGGAACTAAATACGTCAGTATTTCACTAATTCGTTCAATTATAATGTTGTTTATACTCTGAGACTTATCGTTAAGATCAATGGGAGTCCCTAATTAGCGCATACCATTTAAAATGTGAAGTTTTCAATTAGAAGCCATTAAATAACTTTCATTATAATAAATTGGTATGATTCCAATATGGGGCATGTAATATTTAATCAGATAATCATTCCACGAACATAATGTTAATTACACACAATTCCAAGAACCAATTAAGATACCCTACATGTACGTTTGACAGTTCCTTTGAACATGTTGTCGTATACCTTAAGGCTTAATATAAATACCTCATTTGGCAGCAATACTTTCACAAAGGGACACCGGGGTGAAAGCAAAAAATACAGGTAACTAGACTTAATATCCCTTCATCACCAATTCAGCTGCATTGTTACCATCGTTACCCAATCATAAGCCAATCTTTAGAATACAATATGACCTGCCTCCATGTGACAATCACTTTAACTATTTTTAGAAGAACTATCACCGGTTATTTAGTCCACGTGGAGCTGACTCCTAAACTACAATAACCTGTGACTGACAACAAGTCGAGGGAATAGTATTCAACCAAAGATTGATAAAATAAATAATAAACAAACTAAGTAGATAAGATTGGTTACAAATTACAACCCTGGCGATCTCTTGGAAAAAAACCTTTATTAAATACTTAGATATTAGTATTTAAATTCAGGTAGAAACAAACCACCTGTGTTTATTCAAAACAAAACGTAAGATAAAAGTATATGAATGTCGGAGTTACGTAAGCTGCGCAAACGCTGACCGTGACCGCGCGGCGAAAGTGAGGGCGACCGGCGCGCGCGCACCATACCACCTAAAATGAACAGAAGTCCTACTCAAACCCTTCAGAGATAAAAAGGGCTTAGCTTTTTGTCCTAAGAATCATGGGTTCGATTACCGCTATACACATCCCAAATCAAGAACGAAAAGAAATGTCATATTTAAAAAAAAACTTTAGACTATATAATAATATGCATTTCGGTCAAAATTGAACCTTCTACAATTAACATACACAATACTAGTGGCGCCTGCGCATCGCTTCGAGTGCCGACACTGCGCCGACATCGACGAGTGACATGAACCGTTAGACCTCATCGATATATGCGGCTCCGGACACAAATAGAAGTAGTGGATAAGTATGTGTGGAGCCAGTTGTTTGTGGATGTGCGAACTTTGTTTTTTTGTATAGATAGAATGTTACTACAGGCAAGGACGTATGTTCTGTAGACGTGGTTCCAATTCTGGGCATGAGATCAGGAAAGCACCCACAGTACTGAGAACATTCTCAGAAAGCTATCAGCTAGTTAGTAGGAGCTTTTACCTTGCTGTATTAAACCGTAGGTAACACATACGTTTATATTTTTATACCAGCACTCCCATAGAATCGCTGAATAATACCGTAGTCGATATCGACCTCGAAATCATCACCAGCTGCAACCGTGATTTCAATACAATCAGACGGTCGTTTTGTTTTTGTAATCTGTCAAATGTGCCGCACTCACAATACATAAAGCTTTCTCCGATGCCTGACCTCCCGTTAACATTTTTTGACAATACAGGATTTTATGCAGCAGAATATAAACTCTTATTAACAATTTGATTCATAAAAACTTTAGAACGATAAAAAATAAAGATTTTACAATCTTTATTACAGTAGAGAAAGTTAGAGGAAGTTCTAGGTGCTGGGTACCATGAGTTACTTTCCTGTATCGGTAATCATAAATCATAGTCTTCAAATACCTCGGGGCAAAAAACGTAGGGTTCCTATCTTACTGACCAGTTCTCCAGTGAAGATATAAACTCGGAGACTCCTCCCGCGACTTTATCCGCTTTAAGGATTTTTTTCTCACAAACTAAGACTAATTTAAACTCTTATTTCTTATCCGTAGTTTCGTTAGTTAATAGTAATAGTAACATAGCTATTATGTTCCAGACCGGATGCAGCCGTGGCGTGTGATGAGACGTGTGCAGGCGCTGGCTATGGGCAGGCGCACCGCAAGCGTCATCACAGTAACGAGCGCGTGAGTTGATGGATGCGAATGTGCAGCAGCGCGTGCTCAGCTCCCTTGACCCCGATACCATCTCACCAGAGCTCACACATTGTTTGATTTACATGATTTCTACTGCAGGTTTGGTCGCCTGTTTATTAACTGGTAAAGTGACGTGTGGGTGTGTGTGTGTGAAAATCCACCCCTGGTAGTGTATATTCCAAAGAAACATTTCATATTTTATACAGACTTATTTAGTTTCAAAGATTTCCTATTAGAGTAGATTTGTTCAAGCAATTGCAAGTGATAGATTTCAGAGATTTGATTTTTTCTGGAATAAATCGTATAAACTACATTGGCGTAATATGTAGGGAACATGACACGCGTGCATCGAGTATGATAGAGTACTATATAAATAAACGTAATAATATAATAATAATAAATAATAAATGCTTTTATTTCAGACAGAAAGTCCATTTGGTTAGTACAACACACACAACTTAGGAACTAGTAATGCACTTCAGATTTAGTGAGAATGCCAAACTATACACGAGCAACACTTTATAGAGCGAAGACACTACTCGTAGATACCCGTGCATGTAACCACTAACCAAGTATTAGTGGTCGCCGAGGAATCCATTGTTTGCTTCTAATCTTATTTGTGGATCAATGATTCGATTCCAATGAGCTGAAGTCCATGTAGTACGCGTGGAAGTTACTTGTGCAGTGGTCTACCATCATACTAGATACTAATAATTGGATATATTTTGTTGAAAGGACCATTTAAATAAAACTGGGCATGTACACAGTATCGGGTCCTCTTTCCTTAGGTGCGTTAACACTTTGACTGTCCGCGTAGCACGCACAATAGGTTAACAATCAACATGTACCGTATATGATAATGGCTCATCGGACTGGAAAACGGTAATTAAGGACAGTGGCTCGAAAACTTAAACAATAGCGTCATAAAACCGCCTTAACACTGTTTCAGTCGCAACAGTTTATGTGAAATGTAAATATTATGTGAGAATGTCTTCTCTGATTTAACCTAACTCATTATTAGCACTTCGTTAAGTTTCTTGACATGATAATTATTATCTTAAGTATTTTATCAGCTCTTCTCAGTTAACTAATGATATAATCTTTGGTAGGATTATGTATGAAGCCTGCTAGTTTGACCGTGTATAATCTGCTACTTGACTCCGGCTCAATTTCGCATATCTTTACTCTTATTAATCATTCTTCGTCATAGGAGACCTACAACCATGGTATGAGCGTTATTAAAAATGTTTGAATAACGTGTGTAGTTTCTAGACAGTTAAATAAGTAACAATTACCTATTTATATTTGCGATAAGGACAAGTCTACATAGACGTACAGAGGACTAAATGTCACGAATATTTTGCACAATATAATGTTGTAACTAGTTGTTACATAATTTAACTAATAGCGGGGCGCGGCGCGGCCTAATTCGTCGGACACTACATTAATTTGATCAAGCCGGGAATTCGCAGTAACTGCGAGGCAACACTGGCAACCGACTGCTTCCAAGAAACTTGCTATTGTTCATAACGAACATTAAAATATTAAGTGGTCGACATATTAACAAAGTCTTTTAATAAATAACAGCCTGTAACTGTGTCACTGTCAGTCGTGTCTTAGAATATCTAAGAAAGTATTTGTTACATTGATATGTTACAAATACTTTCTTAGATATAGTTACATTGATACTTGCCTGGGTTTGAACCTGCAAAACTTGCGCATACAAATCCGGTATGTTAACCAAAAGACCACGACATACAAAGACCTATTGCGTCATTGTACTTCTAAGGTTTCAGAGTTTTGAAAAAATATATTTTATGTAAGACATTGTACTACGTAAAGCTTTTATAACCTACTCGCATTCATGAAATGTTATCGTAAATATTTCCATGCATTGATATAACTTGTTCATGCAGTATTATAAGTCAACGGAGGTGTTCAATGTGTTTATGTTTGAAACGCCTTCGTAGTCTTCTTTAATGTGGTTCGAAGGCCTATAGCTAACAAGCACAATCCAGTCGAATCTATACCTAACGAATAGCTTTAAAGTTGTTGAGAGCGTATGTTGCGTGTGTAGGGTCATTAGTGACAGCGCCAGTGTGGTGCGTGGTGCGTGGTCGAGGTGCGTGGTGCGCGGCCACGTGTTGCATAACTTCGGGTTATGGTGCTATAGTCGCTGGGATTGCCCGTGGTGGTGGCACGAGATCAGGGGTCATTGGCCTGACAGTGGACGCCTATGGATCATGAGGGCTATTAGAGGTGTTGAAATAAATATCTCCTCGTCAGTTATAGAAACTGTACAACTCGATTCCTCAGTATACTAGGGAAGAACAGCTAATAAATAGTTCCTATTATTTCCTACACTGCACGTAGTGGCGAGGGCGTGTCGCTTCCACATACGAAACTAAATAATATGCATTACCACAAGCATGTGCAGCACCTTCTTCTTTTACTTCACCATCAGTACTGTGATGCCCAAGCCGCCTGCCCATCGTGGAGACTACAGCATCCCTTTTTAAAGGGGAGGTTTCATACAAGAGTGGAATCTTCCGGCTGATGATGTAAGAGGGTTGGGAATTTGCAACCACCATTCACAAAGTTCATTAATTTCAACAAGTACTTATGTCGCAATCGCTTTCCAAATAGGGTCGATTCAGGAAAGTTCTGTAAAGAAGAAAGCTTTTGTGCGTCACACTTGCGTAAGTCTTCAGTGAACAGTTTGCGTAAGTATTGTTATAAATTGCCGCAATCCGGGCTTTTCATTGCAAAATGTTGTAAAACACCTCTCGGTATACAGTATGTAATTATAGCGGGGTATTATGAAGCCAAAAGGTTGCAATTAGACTTGACTTTCATTAAAAAAACTTTGAACGTCTCGGGACGCTCGGAAATTTTCATAATTCATTTATGTGAAAAATTAAAGTGTATAGTATACCCGCGCGCACATAATATAAAGCGGCCGAGAGCAGTGTAGTGGGAGCATCACGGCACGCTTTGCAGTCACGGCATTTGAGTCGTTTTTACTGCCACTGCGCGCGTCGCGCCAATAGATGTTTCATATCAAAAGTTTCGTGATCGTAAACTTTGAAGTTTTAGGACATTTAAGTGACGATTTTTGTCTTCACAACATACTTATTAGTTATCCCTGAAATGCAAGCACGGTAAATGATAGAACGAATGAATGCGACTCATATTAGAAAAACTGAGTAGGTATAACTAAACCTTAAAAGGGGCGGGGACAAAATTTGTTATTATCTAAATAGGCCTTTATACCTATATCAGTACGTGTGAAACACGGTATACTGACTGTTAATTAGTTGAATGAATGTATGTTCTGTTATGCGCGTGTAATTAATTAATTATACGGTATTACGGCCTATCGCCCGCCGTCGAAGGCGAGCTGTCGGAGCTGACCTGCATCACAATGAGCCGGACCGCTCCGTCTGGGAGGTTACCGCCGCTCATTAGCTGTAAGCACCTAGTTAACAGGCTTCGACAATGGTTTGTTCAGTCTACTTGCTACTTACAAGTGTGTTTCAAACCTCACTAACCAAAACCTCATAATCAAACGCTTGTAATCAGTCGACTGTCACTTCGAGGGTGGACGGCCTACCTATTACTATAACCGTTAATAAGACCGATTTGATATTGGCGTGTCCCGATGTCCTTGATCCGCCTCAATGATAACAGTTCAATAATTCTCAATTAACATAACGATCATTACAATAACGAATAGTCCAGAATTGATGTGACTGATTCACGATAATTTATGGGAACATTTGTATCGCGATGTAATTGGCATAATGGCCAATTAATTAAGTCATAGTTACCTCACGATAATTCAATGTTGCGCCATAATGGATGGAGTCGCGTGAAAAAACGCTGTAACTCTCCTGAAATATGACTGCGAACCGCTGGAGGGCGCGGTTGTGACGCACAGCCGGCCGGGAGGACGCGCGAGACACGGAAGCAGTTCCGACGACTGATAAATTAATATATTATGAAAATAAATTTAGAATAATTATTTAAAAATGTAGTTACATCGCTGTGAAACCCAACTGAACACATTTCCTCTATCAATAGTGTTCGGAAAGCAGGTTCAACATAAGTTTGGAGACGCGTTTTTAAACTTACTTTTAGTGCTAGCCGCGCTGGTTGCGTGCTGTCACGCGGCGCTACCACTCTACCAGACATATTACCGAATGAAATAAGCTACAGTTAGTAACGGGACTCCGACCTCCGCAGAACTAGGCCACTCCCCGGTGTCTGGATGTTACCAACGAACTCAGCTGTGACATAACAGCACGCCGCACGCTAACACGTCACGATAGGTCAGGGGATATAACTGTCAAAAGCAGTTCCTAGTTAAAAATAATAAGTTTTCGCATTATTTTTTTAGAATCTCCATCAAGATCTTTTTTGCTTCATAACTAACTTGCTGGTTAAATCTGACTCGATGAATGTTTGCACAATGTAGGTATCTATGCCCAGGTAACTATGAAAACGTTTAAAGTATCAATAAGAGCACAGATCACTAACTTTGGCTAAAAATACGGCTTTGCTCTGTGGGTGCCCACCACACATTGAGCTGTATTAGTGTACTTCTACTTCTGGTGATAGTACCTACGGTGTGTGTACCGTACACTGATAGTCATCTCATCAGGCTATTGAATTCGTGTTCGATATCCGTTAGCTACCATAATAATACCTTCGTTCGCTTATTGTAATTATATTAATGCTATATCGCCGTCATCATTCTCATTCATTACATAAAATGTTAATGGAATTAATACTGACATTGCCGCTCTCGTTAGTATGAGTCTATCTCTCAATGTAAAATTACCAGAAAACAATGGCTTACAAATTATTTAAGACCGTTAATACTATACTGAAAAGTATATTTTCAATAAGAACTATTCTGTGGATCCGTTTGTCAGGAGGGATTTACTTCAGAGTCAGTTCCAATAGACTGGTATCGTTCATGACTGGAGTATACTGCCTCATGTGTAGCTCGTGTTTGACGTACTACCACATTAGCAGTACATTCATGTTGCCGACAGTTTATATCATTAAATATACTTGTATCTTATTTATTTACAACGTTAATGTTATTATTTCACTCCTCACCGATTCAGAATATTTACAAATTTATCTAAATGATCTAAGAGACTTCGATTCCATACTCGGAGTAGGTTCAGCCATGGATGTCCCAGTGTGTCGCGGTTTGCTCGTAACCCTTCTACTAAGTGTATTTAGTGTATTCTATACGTTACTTTTCATGATATCGGAAAACATAATGATATTTATCAGTTACATGCCGACACCTTTCTTATTATTTTCGATAGCCATGTCACATTTTACAAGAATAATAATGTTTGAACTGCTGTGGTATAGAATGAGAGTATTCAGAAAATACTTCGAGAAGACTTTATCACAGATTAATAGTGTCGATCGAGATAATGGCGAAGCAAAGTTAAGGAGTTGCATGTTTGTGTATAAGAAAATATTGGATATAGTTAAAAAGACGAACGGCCCAATGAAGATGATGGTTTGTGTGAGCCTAACAATGTGCCTTCATGTTTTATTTATTTATTTAACTAACTTACATTAACACAATTGTAAACATATAAGTACCTACTATACACCGATTTCTTTTCAGATAATTGTGTCAGTCATGATCTCCTTTGCAAAAATAATAATCGGACTCTACGAAATCAAATCGAGGCCGTTTGCCGAGGTGCCAGTAAGTACCTGTAGGCTCAATGTCTGTAGTAACCGAGATTGTGTTCATAGTGAACCAGAAGTGGGAGCCAGGGGAACTGAATGTGTTGCGTCAGTCTATTGTAGTTCAGCTGGAGGAGTCGAGCCTGGACTTCGTGCTGCCGTTCGTGCCAGCCCTGCTGGCGGAGCTCATAGTCAGAGAGCTTGGAGCCGTCAAGTTACAAATTTTAAGGCAGAGCGTTGCCTCTAAAGGTAAGTAAGAATTTATTACATTAAACAATGATAGAGATCTTTCCTTACAGAGACCTTTTGGGTCACTTTTTAATCCAGATGGTCTGTTGGCCGCAACCGCTATCGGTTCGGAAAAAACCACGAAGTATCAGTATGGGGGATGTAGTGAGATACCGCGTGTGATGATTTTTTTGATGGACGCACGATTTCTGAACCGAAAAGCAACTGAATTATCTGGACTCACACTTGCATGATTCTTATTAAACTCATCTGGATGAACAATGAGGAACACCCGAAGATTGACCAGAATTAGACCATAATTTTAATTAAAGGTAATATTCTGAATGTTGTGTGCTAGACCAGCGGCTGCAGCACGTGCTGGAGGACAGCCTGTGCTTCCTGCAGCAGCACCCGAGCCGCTACACTGTGCTGCGGCTGTTCGCCGTCGACGCCAGCCTCATCATCTCCTTCATCAACGTCTGCGTCACGTACGCACTCGCCATGGTGCAATTCGCGCACTTCTACGATTAGACCAATAATTGCTAAATTAAATTCGTCGTCGGACGTCCGACCTGTATTTGGTGACTTACTTACCCCCTTACATTTATAGATACATATTATTTTCATTATATACAATATGGTCACTGTCTTAATTATATGTCAAAGAATAGAGATGTCAATAGACTTTTGAGACAACAACAAACACAAAGATTGAGCTCTCGAATGAAATATAAAAGAATGTAAAAGAAAAAACAACCATTTGAGTAACTGGTCGGATTTATAATTGTGACACCGAGGGCGATATTTATGTTGTAGCACCTTTATGCAAGTTAATGTAGAATACACAAAAACGGGGTTTTCAGTAAGTGCTACCCCATAACCCCGTAACAGCTCGCAATACATCGATGACGCAACAAGTCCTTCACGGGAGGATGGTCTCAGCGAGCGCGACGTGTATGTCCACATTATCGGGAGCTCCGGCCGTGGCAGGGCCGCGCCGGTTATCCGGCACTCCCACCCGGTCAAGGACAGCCGGTACTGAGGTGCTGAACACCGAGATACATTTCCCGGCAATAAAGAGTTAAGCTATGTGAACACAACAAAATAACGTGGTTCATGTAAAAGTAAATAATTATTATGTTTAGGTGGTCTGGTGAGGAAAATTACGCTTTTCTTACTATTAAAATATAAAGTTCTATTATTAGGAAAACACAAGCTATATCTAGGATTATCCACGAATCGGGTGCCTGTAACCGTCATATGAAATACCTGACGTGCACCTTGCTCACGCTGGTCACTCAATACACATAATTATTATCCGGTCAAGAGATCAAACTAATTTCTGGTGGTCGATGGCCGCGCCGCCTCGGTTTCATCATGGTACAAAGTCAATGATATTCTATGTCATCTTAACACATAATTATAGTCATCAATATCTGGCACACAACAAACTGTTACAATATAACACGTATGTCCACAACATTCACCTTCAAAACCATTGTTGTTAAGTGTAACAAATTATAGAATCCACGGCCAGGCATTGTCTGTCCAGCTGTCATGTCTGACGGGCAAGGCCGGGGACCTAGTAGGTACCCTCGGCAGCGATGGACGGCGACATGTAGGTGATGTACGCACACTACACACTGCCCGCCGAGCTCCGGTATACGCCATTCTAACGTGTTGTAAACGCTTCAATAATAATTTATGAACGATTGTCTATTAAGCTATCGATTATATGTAGCCTTGTTAGCTGTGTCCGACATGTACCTGCGTTCTTTATTTTTAACCCTTTTCCATTATAGTAACATTGCGTGTGTGTGACTTAAACGCGCGTAAGTAAAAATGAGGAACACGGAACCGACGTCACCGGACCACGTTGTTTCAATTGCTGGTTTACCTACCACTCTCTCTGGAATGTATTAATTGTTAAGACTGGAGTGAATGTAGAATATAGGCTAGGCTAAGTGTATGATAATAAATACACTTCAGTCCACCCTTCGGAGGAATACAGGCGTGATGTTATTTTTCCTGAGTAAAGTCATTCACTAATTCTACTTACGTCACAACTGTGCTGTCTTAGCCCAGCATATTTAGTGTATACGTAATGCAGAATAACGTAACGATAAACTAATCCAATATTCAATAATTAATTAATAATTATTATTGATTTTGAATAGGCAAGGCCAACATTACGAGCCGAATACATAATAATTATTATTTGAACTCATAATCAAAAGTTTAATCGAAATATTATTTTTATAATTAATATATATATTTTTTTTATTATTTATGTTCTGCAAACACATTTAAACGTAAAATTACATCACGCCTATATTATCCAAAGTGGTAGTGGCAGCTGTGTATTGTGCACATATAGTACACGCACGCGCCTAAATAATAAAGGGCGACCCTATTGCCATCAACCGGGCACAAATCCAGATTCCAGGCTGCTATTGAGAAACTAGTGTTATTATGCTTTTCCATAGACTCGGCCCTAATACATTGGGACCTAAAAACATAATTAGCGAAATGTGGGTGTACTATTTGTGCACCTCTGCCTATCTGTTCGGGGAATACAGGCGTGATGTTATGTATGTATGTACTTTGGCCGACCTACGATTCGAAACCAGGACCTTATGTTCAGCAGTGGTGCTTAGCGACCACTACTTAGACCAACGAGGCAGTCAATTTAAAACAGTTATTTTTTAAATAAAGAAACTCCATGTCTCTGGCGCTGTTCATTTTACCTCCCATATTTCTACCGAAAATCGAAATAAACTCAGGGGTCAAGGTCTCTTTGAAACGTCCAACCAATAAACAATGTAAGAACCACGTGGGGGTAGGAAGTGCTGTCTTATCGACTGCCCTAAAATTCTTATCAGTTGACGCCATCGCGGAAACGAACGATTTGGTTGAAAACGTTATTAACGTACAACTTACTTCGATAACCTGTTCGAGTTATGGCACAGCTCACAGGTGATTAGCTGACGGACTCGTAACTAGTTAACGCGGATATTTCATAACTGCAGTAACGGTGCTCCGGTCTACAATACAATGTATACTATTATCTTACTGTTTTGGTAAAATTACGGATAAACAATCGGCGCGCCCTTTTTCACATGGAAATTAAATGTGTGGTAAATATATGCGTGTAGGTACTCTACAGCATGTTACGTTGGACGATTCTGAATGTTTTAGTTACCTTTGAAACTGTAGAATAGGCTACTTTTTTACTGGAGAAATCTTTACAGACTTCCACCGTCCTGGGGCGGACGAAGGGGTATCGGACTCGTGTCCTGTCAATACCCTTAAAATCTGTAACAACTCCAGAAAGAAGTAGAAGATGCTCTCACAATGATTCTTATATTATAATCTAATCTAATAAATAATTTATAGTGTTTTCCAGAAAATCTGATTATAGTCTACCAGTGTAGTCGCGGGCAACAGCTAGTTCTTATATAATCTTGCATGTGTTCTATACATTTCGTACGATATCATCTACATAAACTGCGGGCATGTGGTTTTGTAGAATACTACGCAATTTCAATCGATGAATTGAGAAGAAAATCACGCCGGCCGCGTGACTGTCGGATTAAGGTTAATTACTGCCATTTGTTACAGCCAGCAGTCGCCAGCGTCACCAAGTGCCGGCTAATTGGTCATTTGCTACAAAATAATACTTTTGTGTTAGCCTATTACTATTATATTATTAGCTCAGGCACCGCACTCGCCGGCGAATCGATGACAAGTTCACTGTGTATAATCGGCGGATTATAGAAATTCGATAGCGCAGCAGACTAATCGCTTAACACCTGCACCCATTTAGTCAATGATGATATCAATTTCAGACCTATATTATGACTCTAAGCACTCAGCTCTGGCGGGCCAAAAGTTGATAGTTCTCGACCAATCGCCAGTAGGAAAAGTTGTCCCGCAGAATAAGACAGTTACTGTGAGACAGAATAATTGTCACATCTGCATATTTGAGCACTTTACTCGACACAGTCGTCCGTGGAAAATGACCCTTAAGAAAAGTTTAGTGACAAATACATTACAATGTAAACAAAGAGTGAAAAGAACGAAGAGCTATTTTGCTGGCATGTTGGGGCAAACAATAATTGAGAGTTTAAAAAAATACCTAACGTGTTTAGTTGACGTCGTGTGACTATACAATTGCCAACGTTTGATTATAATAAAATAAATATCGACTGTTTAATGTTACACTGGTTTGAGTTTAAATTGGATTTATATACAGCTAATGATCATCATGCGAGTTTTATGCATGTTATATATAGTTTGAATATCATTAATAAACAAAACATAACGCGAAATATAGGTAATATAGGCTCACATGAAGTGGTCGGTTATGTCAAGGTTCACCAAATTGACATTATTTCCTCTTTTTGACAGACTGGGTTTAGCAAAGTCTTTAGGCCACAGGTCACCAGGTATGTTTCATGAGAGCATTTTATAGACAAAAACACAACATGCGAGGTAGGTACCCACTTACACTTATATTGAAAATTTGATATCGACCAACTTCCTCATCTCAAACCATCCGTAGTGCAGCAGTCTATTTAGGTACTTAGCTAACAATGTATTAATCTGTAACCCATGTTTGCGAAATAAATAATTTTATCTTAATCGATTTATTCACCAAATTAACAATAATACCTAATGAGAGATGACAAAAAAGGTAGGTAATATATGTAATGACCCTAAGTCTATGGCATTAGGGTCGGCACCTTTTTCCAATACGGGGTTATCGCCGCTCACAATGCTTTCCCGGTAACAAAAGGAAATTGAATTCTTAGTCCATCCCTCCACAAACAAAAAACGATAGCCTCAGTAATCCAACAGTTAACGAATACATCTCCGGTTCACTCGAGTTAGCTAACTGGACTGTGAACAATTGCGTTAACTGGTTGTGAAGAGTGACACCGAGACACTGTCTAGACCGGTCGCAACACCATCTCCCTCTCAAGGTAATAGGATCCGACTTCTATGTCAATGTCAGACTCATTGAGATGGTAATTAAAGATGTCTGTCGACTGCGGACCGGTCGAGAAAGTGTAACGATGTGTGAGAAGTTCATTTAAATCAAATAATTTATTTGATATCTATGCTTGTTAATAAGCTAAGTATGCCGCCGTTATGATACCTGGTTGTAACACTTTAGAATCATGTTCTTTTATCTGTTATTGTACAAGGAAACTAAAGACTTTCTTTTAATCTTGATCGATTTTTTAATATCAACTATCTACATTTTGCCTACCACTTAATCGCAAATTCATGATGGGTACAAGTAAAATAATTCGATTATTTTGTTACCTTCAAGTCTGATTACGATGTAATCGGGCTCCTGATCAATAGGCATTCAGGCCAACATTCACAGCTCCTAGGCAATAGGCACGTTGAACACGAGATATATATCGATATATTCGAACTGTATGTTTGTGTTTACGTCGATAAATCCCGTATTATTGGCGGTACGGGATCAAAGTGTGACGCTGCCGTCGAACTGGTGTTTGACGTCAGTACACTGTTTGCTTACTACGGCTAGATTAGGAACAAACGTTGTCTAAAGCTTGTTTGTAGAAGTAGTCAGTTTCGAATGAGTGATGCTGTGCACGCTGTGGCTGTGAGGCTTGACGGTAACACGTGTAAGAACATTTGTATTATGCAGTACAAACGAGCTGTTCCGCAGCTTTGAAAATATCTCTTAATAAAGAAGGACGTCGCTCTTCGCTTTCAGTGCGTGTTAGCGATGTTATGATAACGTACATACCTAGATACTGGTATCATTAATAATATCAATGTTTTACATCACATAAATACATCGATGTCGTCTTCTGACTAAACCTTGAATGGGCTCTGATGTCGACACCTTGGAGATAGGAAAGTAATTTATACATTTCGAGTCAAATACGAACCGAAAACAAAAAAACCGTCCGGAAGATAAAAATATCGCTTCAGAGACGTAGACTTGTTCACCTCGAGCTTGTCCTAACTAACCGGTATTCAAGGGAACATGTGCTTTGTTATGTGGCGAACAATATACCAGGTATAATATGTAGGTACACCCAAGAAAGTTTACCTTGTCAGTTATTAATTATACAAGTTTTCTAATGGCGATGCCGTCTGGTTGTAGGTGCGACCTACTTTCTGGTATAAACTTAGTCAATTTGGAATTAACAACATTAATGTTTATTAGATCTGTACAAGTTTATTGGGTCAGCGTACAACTTGCCTACGTCACTCCAACTCTGGTAGTCGTGTTCATTGAATGTGAATGTGCTAGCCGGGATATCTAGTCATATCAAGCTAAACTTGTTTACTTTCTACAAGGTTATACAAAGGTTAGTTCAAGAAGGTGTTGACATCCCAAGAGAGAGTCCTAGGACTCGAAACAAAGTTCCGCTAGTGTTCTATGAAGTTGACGGCGAGAAGCTTAAAAAGGAAGATAGCAGGTATCAACGTTTATAGATTCGTTTTAGTTTGATTTTGGATGGCAAAATTCCTAACTAAAAGTAAGTCCAACTGCGTGTAGAATATCCGTAGTCAACACCACGAGATCTTAAAATAAAAGTACCTATATGTGCAGGTAAGTGTAGTACATTTATTTGCGAATGTTAACGTAATAGTTGTACTTTCTACCCTCAAGACATGCAAAAATTGTAATTAGTTATTCTTTAGTAGAGGCGTAAAGAAATACTTCCTAATGAAATGTCTAACGTTGATGATCTCTATAAAGCTTATAATAAATTAATGCAAACAACACTTTATTACTAGTACCATTGTTTAATTGCTTATAAAACGTCGGTTTGCAAAACATAAATTGTCTGCTGACTATATTACGGCGTTTTCCGACAAGGTGTAATCTACTTTATGATAAGTTTAATAAGGTGTGTATTGCCTTGTGTTGTTGAGAGAGTGTGCGTGCTGTCTGAGCCACGCATGATTACATTTGGATGCATGGCGGCCTTCGCCTGGATTGGCAGGTCGCTAGGTGTTACTGAGATCGCTCGGAGAAGGTAAACTCGCTCATTGAAGTCACTCGGCGCACGAGGTGAATGACCGGCGGGGTCCTCGTAGGCTCGTAATGACTTGTCCAACAGCTTTGCTAAACATTCGTGGAACATATTAGACGTGAGCTACATGACTCAGTACTGCCAAGTACCCGCAGGGCTGATATGTTCCGTGTACATTGGGTTGTAAATGCCAAGTTTGTAGCTTGGCCGTTTTTAATTTGCAGGTCTTTCACCAAAATACGTTAAGAAAGGTTTATACGTTATTTTTCTAAGAAAATAAAGAAACAGTTCGTAGTATTAAATTATAGTTAGCTTTAACATCATTCGTAATAATACGTTTCATCTCAATATCGTCAGACAATAGACAATTAAACCAGTATTAAAGGTTGACGATGTCGCCGACGCCAGGTGTGTCCCGTCCTCCGTTCCGAAAAGCTGCGCGTGCTCAACCGTGACCTACTTATATGTACTCTCGATGCGTGTGCTCAAGACATTACCCCACTGGACTCTGGGACACCTGCCGGTGCTATTTTGCTCACAGGGACAGATTCAACAATGAAAAGTGTTTAATTGTGTAATGTTAGGGCAGGAATTGACTTGATCTTTCTCAAAACATCCTTTTTTTAGCAATAGTTCATAAGACAAGAAGTGTGGTCAAGACTTGAAGACCTCTTCCTCCAGATATATAAGCAATTATTATCTTCATTGTTTGATTGACCTGAAAATATAGATCTGATAAAGAGATTTTGAACACGGAGTAATGTTTTCATGTACTCATTTTGTTTATGTAACACATTTTATCAGCGAAATTGGTATTAAACTGGATGGAAAAGGAAAATTAAGACGTAAAATTTAAAATTTTTCTACGTATGATGTCTCCAGCTGGATAATAACAAAGCGTATTATTTGATAGCATATTTTATAGTTCCGAATCGAACCTGTTGCTAATGTACCTACATTAGGTACTGATTCGATTCGGAACGATAAAATTAGACATTACCAGCGCAGGAGGTATAGCAGAATGATTGGCATCTTCATATCGGGCATCTGCCTATTTTATAGCTTTGTTATCAATTTTGTAATTTATTTTGCTTCAGCTGTAATTGTAGCTAGCACTCACGTTATTAGAACTATATAACAATTTTTATGATCAAGTAAGATTAGATAATAGTAAAAAAAAATATCAAACTAAAAACATTTATTTAAAGTAGCCTTGGTCAGACTTGACAACTGTACTCTTAAAGCAAAACAGTTTACGATGTGGAAGAGATACGCTGATACGTGAAGTGTATTGCGGTTTCTCGCTTCCACAACGTTACCTGTCCTGCTTTAAGCGTTCATGGTAAGGGGGCTGTAGTAAATACGCCAACAGCTGTAAACCATTCACAAACAGCAAGGCCGACAGCACAGCTGTTGTTATGCTGTTGATTAGTGCTGATCTTCGAAGAACAATAATACTCAGTTTGTTATTCCTCATTGTTAACATATCGCACCTGTGGGAGCGCGGGTTACCTGCTACAGTATAACATAAATACCGGCATCGGGGGATAAAACTCCAGACTTATGGCCGTGAGTCACGACACGTAAATACTCTGGTGGGATGTATGGAGCTGGTGAGTGTGTGCCCGGCGCTGCCTCCACTGTGCTCGGAATCAATCTCATTGTGATTTATGGTAGCGGAGGACTGGGGAAATGTGAACTGTGGTGGGCGCTAAGCGTGGCAAGAGCTTGTGTAGTCATTTTTTTTTTAAACTTAGCCCCACACGAGCAATCTCTCCTGTATCGTGGGTGCGTGTCACAAACATGAAATGTAACATACACAAACACCCAGACTCGAGACAAACATCTGTGGATCTCACAAATTTTTGCCCGTGCGGGAATCGAACCCGCAACTCTTAGCGCAACAGTTCAATCGCTTAGCCACTGGCCACTGCGCCAGTTTGTTTCATTAACAATACATCAGTAAGACAGTAACATTATACAATGCGCTCCAGCTTAAACATAAACACCAATACAAATATGGGTGTATTTTCTTATGATTTATTTGTTTATAAGCCATTTGTATTTATCACTGCACAAGAGACAATTTTATTATTTTATAAGAAGAGTTGTGAATAATATACATTTAAACGAAAATAGTTTATCTGTCTGGATACCTTTACAGCTTAATAAATCTTATTTACAGACTGCCACGATGGTCTAGTGGTCGCTGCTGTGTGGGTCCTGGGTTCAAATCCCGGGTCGGGCAATGTGTAACTGAGTTTTTCAATTGGGTAATTCTAAATAGCAGCACGGATTTTAGATTTGTGCCCGGTTGATGGCAACAGGCTCGCTCCCTATTACATTGGAACCTTTAACATAATTGGCAAACTGGGTGTACTCCTTCGGGGAATAAAGGCGTGATATTATGTATATATGTATGTATGTAAATGTTATTTAATAGCATCCTACTAACGTAAGACTTGATGAACTTTAGAGGCAGTGCGAGTAACATCATAAACTTGAGCCATGCTGCTAGGTACTAAAACGGTAATAAAGTTAGTCTCGGCCTTACATATTGTGCTGATCTGAGGCTTGTCATCCAAGGAGTTACATATCAGTATTATGGCAATTAGGTATCTTGTACTGCCTTACCACGTGACATTGGGTTACGGGTTTAAGCAAAGTGTTCTTATGTTTATTGTTAGGACCAGCTGTAGACCGCGACTTTGTCCACGTGAATTTAATTTCACTTAAAATTGCAAACACAGCAAAGTTGTTTTTAACTTTGCTGTTAACTTTAAATTACTTATCGAGACCAATTTCAATTGGGATTTTTCACAAATTAAAATGAGGCTAGTAGTTAGGATATTATAATCATCGGTTGGCGGTCGAACGCCGTTGTGATCGCGCCTGCCCGCCAGCAACAGTGCAGAGCAGGCATTATAAGGTTTTTAGTGAGTAATCCCCTCTGGATCTTATTGGCTACACTCACGAGGGAAAGTCCGCCATACCCCCGTCGCTGGGAGATGACGACGAGCGACGGGGGATGCTTAGCGCAATTTCCCTTTACACTGTAATGCGTGCGGCACCACTGGTGCGGTAACACATTAAGTTAAAAACAAAAGGATTTAATCAGTAGATACACACGAGGTTCGAACCTTTACTGCCTAATTACAATAAGCAAAACCAATTACATTAATAAATATCGTATCTCTATCAATTATATAATAAAAAGTAGGTGCCTAAATGGTACCCGCCATTTGAGTAATTAAATAGAAAATTGTACTAATTCGATTTTAATTGTCAAAAAGTAACAATAGATGGTTACAGGTATAATCATTGTAATAACTTAATTAATTAACAGCTGGTGTAAGGCCTTGATTATCAGGTACTAATGAAATGCGCTTCAAGAGGCTCGGCTAAGAGTTCTAGAGGCTTTAGTGACCTTTGAATTATTTAGCAGACAATATTTTTAAGGTTTTAGATTCTTCATAATATCTCATTACCCAGATACAATTTTGAAAAGGAAATACCAAAATTCTTTTATATCGGAAGGGCATTTTCCAGACAAGAACTAAACGTTAACAAACTAATATGGAATTGGAATGGAATGTACGGAGTTCGATCCCGGAAACCTGGTCTTTGCGACGATAGTGTTAAATCAATATTTTATTAAATTCATCGTTGCGTCATTTATAGATTTACCCTCTTGCGAAACCGTTGTTATAACATAATATCAATATTGCAATCAGTTCATTATCACAGGACAGATAAATTACTCGGAAGGTTGCCCCACAGGGCCACAGCCCACAGTGAACACATTGCTCAACCGAAGCATCTCTCCACAACTCGACACGAACGGCGCGAGCGCAGGCGTGCTCTATCTGCGGAGAAAGCGGACTGACAGATGGACAGACGGATACAGTACACTTGTATCTGTGTGATAACAGTATTAGAGAGTTGAGAAGATACTCGGAAATGGTGGAGCACGTGTTATTGATGTTGTGTGCGTTTAGCTTGTTTCCTGTGAGCTTTAACAGTGACGAGGCACAGAATCAATATATTATGTGTATCATCATGCCTGTATTTTTTACGTATTTTTTAAAACGTCGCCCAACCCTAGGACTTTCTCCAGTGTCGTGGGTGCAGTTCACAAACATGAAATATCGCATACACAAAGAGAGAGACTCGGGACAAACATCTGTGGATCGCACAAGTTCTTGCCTCGTGAGGGAATCGATCTATGTCATATGTCTATATGAGCTTCTCAGTCTCAATCTTCACAGTCTTTCTTATCTTACTATTGTAAGATTAGAAGAAGAAAATGAGTAGGTGATAACCAGGCATCGTAACAGGAAAACTTAACACCATGACCCACCATGAGACCAAAAGCGTTGTAATTCTGTAGAACAGACGTATCTTAGCTAGTAACGGCGTTTCTTGGAAGATAGCTCGAAATAGGTGAACATGTTTCTAAGACTACAAGAAACGAGTTGTTATACTCTGGTTGAAGTAAACTGCTGCACATTTCATTAATTTGCTGTTATTCAGTTAAATAATGTCTCTACGTTAACAACTTCTAAGCACTAGTTCCACACAGTATGAGGACAGTTTCCTGTCTATACATATGTGTATATAGACTATGGTACAAGTACTGGATTGAATATAATAATATATTTTAGTGTGTACAGCATCAAACACACCGGCCAACAACAGCCGCGCGTGCCGTCGTTAAGGAAATATTTAAATTAAAAAATCTGAAAACCATTCCGTAATTAAATGCTCACATACGATACACAACAATGGATATTTCCAATAACACAAAGTGTACGTGTATTTGCTTATCAAGCCTCAGGCAGTAAAAGTAAATTGTGGAAAGCCAGTTTCTTCGCACCAGCAGAATAGTACTGACGCCCATAAAGTTTGCAGATAAGATAGCTATGCAAATGGCATGCATTGCCCATCGTGTGTCATAGTGTGAGCGTATTGTTGACGCGAAAGCAATGACAATTGAATGCAGCGTGTTGACAAACATGTAATTGGGACAATTGGGTATATTTTGACACCACCCATCAATTGAGATACATTTTATGAGCTGTCAAGGTTGAGGCTAAAATAAACATGTTTTAGAGAGATAGTGTCTTGGAATTATTCCTTAATGGTGTCACCTACCCTATTATAGCCTGGATGATAGTGTGTGATGATAATTAAATGACTCCGATCAGATTCAGGATAAATTAGAACACCCGTGTCTACCGGTCTACCCCAAAGAATTCCAGACGGTGCTGGTGGTGCATTTGATGTTGTGGTTATCGTTTGCTATTAGTTAGTTGATATCTCTTACAAGTAGGTGCTACCCAAGATTGCTTTCGTGTAATTATAAATAAATATTTTACTTCAACAAGGAAGTGAACGGTTGGTCTCAACGTCTTTGACCATTCGTTATGTTGTGCGACTGTTTCTGAGAACATTAAATAAAATAACGTGGAACATTTTACCTCCTAAGATGCATCTTATGTATAAGGTAAAAACTACAAAAAGCGTACCTACAGAAAAATGTATCCTGAATTATGTTTGTATATTATGTTATAAGAATGACTTCACTTGTGACGTAGTAGGAACACTACACAAATGTTTTACGTTTGCGGAAAGTCCTATACAGAAATATGACGTTAAAATAGGTACCTATGGATTACACATTACACCATTTGCGGCTTAGAAGGATAACTCTACTTTACTTACTCTAAAGAGAACGTTTTCCTATAATAATATGATTACTACTTTAGAAAGATTTGCTCTTGTCTGAATATTTACGTAAAAACGAGCAAGATGTATAAAAAATACTTTGCAGATTTTGAGTCTTCGGTGACAGCCGTAGGAGTAGAATAGAATAGAATAAATTTATTTGTTTAAACATAGGTAACATATATAAAAACTCTAAATAAAAAAAAAAACGAGTCTTTCAGTAATGTGTCCGCCTTTATACAAATGTGTATATGAAGTATAAATAAATTAGGTAGGTATTACCAGACGAACGTATTTCAACCGTCACAAATGAATGCGGCAGCTAGTACAATAGTTAGTAAATAAGATAAAGAATAATATTAATGAATCGATGCAGCCTAGTAACCTAATTAACGTTTAACCACGGTTCAGTTGGATCCGACAAACAAGCTGGTCTGTTCAGATTAGTGTCTAGTAAATATGTTTACAATATTACCGGTGTCGAGACAGCTCTCCACATCAGTAGCATTGTTAACATTTGTAATTGCATGTAAAATGCAATGTTGCAATATACTAGTGTTTAGGTACTGACTATTATAGTATTGAGAACTATTGGGGCATTGCCTATGATGCATTTTCGGGGTAATGTCCTCATGTCACACAGATAATTAGATAGTATTAAGCAACTTTACGGCGGTGAACATATTCAGTAATATGATAGTCAATAATATATATTACATAGACAACAAGGCGACGGTATCATCACTTCATGGAATATAATTTAGTTAATTTCCTTGTTATTCCTTAAAATAAGTTAAGATTTATCAATAGGCGTTTCTACTTTCTGATTTTCAATTAAGTTCTTACAAAGAGTGTTATTAAATTTAAGTTGAAGATGTTTAAATACCAGCCAACTAATTTGTTAATAGCACAGAATTGCCAGGATCAATTGGTATCACCTCGCCGGCTGGTAAAAAGAGGAAAGACTGGTGTTACACAAGTGAGTAAACAATCGCGAACATTCGTCCAGTTGACAACGGTCGTGAGATCGCTGCCGTGAGCCGTGGGTATGTCTCCGCTGATCGTTGAGTCACCGCGAGACACGACTCGCCGGAGAAAGCCTCTCTTCGGCTAACGCACGTTTATATAATACCTACCGTTTTATCGTAACCAGTAACAATACAAGATGCTGGAAAATATAGCATTGTTGTAGTGATAGAGTATTTTATAACTTTTAGAAATAACAATATTACTGCCGCAACCTATACAAAAGGCAAGAGCTGTTCCGTAACAGATTCTTTGACATAAATCCATGATAAACGATAAATCTTATGTACCATTTGACCTAGGGTTTTCCAGTCTAATAGGTGCTGTTGCCCAGGCACAGTGTGCATAAATGACCAGTCCAGGACCACAAACAATAAAAAAGGACGCTGATAAACAAGCTTGTACCGGGTACACGGCTAGTTACGGTACTGCTGGTGTCATTCGTGTAGTGTAGCGTCTTGCTTCCACAACGGAAAATGACCTGCAATGCAAACTCATGGTAACCGGATGCTTGAAATGGATAGTTTAAGAGAAATTACGAATGTAGAACCTTAGACAATGTCTGAAGCCTCGCAGCTGTAATGTGTGCGATAGCAGCCAGCTAATTAAGAGACACGAATGAACCTATCTTCTTCATTCGGCTCTAGAGTCCAAAAAACAATAGTACAACAACTGTCCCTGTGTATACTCAAGGAACTGATCGCTACACTCCTACCAATTCTAAAGGCCAAGACCTTAAGTCCGGTACTTTTTCCGCAATCGTGTAAGGTAAGCCACCTCAAGAGATATTTTTATACATTTTATAATAGTTGCGCAATTTGCTGAGCAGTCATTCTTAACAGCTTAATAAACAACATTCATGTAACAGGTATCAATTATACCTTAATAACAGCTATGTTTTGTTCGTTCGGGGAAATCATTTTCGTAATTGTCACAATATTTGTTTTCCATTTTATTCATACGTGTACAATTAAGTAATAAAGTAAAAAGTGGTTTACGAGTAAGATATGGTGGAGGTGATAAGACTCAATCGTGTCGGACTTGTATTAGTGATAACATTTAAATTCTGCACGACACTGACGATCGCCAGGTGGCCATTATTAAAATTCATAGAGATTTTTAAACAGCTTGCTTGGAAATACTGGCAAAATCCGGTAGATACCTACTATATATTCCTGAATGTTGCCGTTTACTATGGCTGACTAAAAGATTTTGTTGTCAGTTCGTTTTCACGCCATGGAGTATTTAAGTGTTGGATGCAATGGTTAGAAACTACACAACGTAGATTAGGTAAGGTAGGTATATACTGAAAGACTCCGACGACGGCAGAAACGAGCTCTTCCAGCAATTTACCCGTTAAGTACAAGGTTCTAAAGAGTTATACAAAATTATATAATAACAAATAACATTCAGTAAGAAACCAGTGACTAGACAATGAAATATTAAAACAAGTATCAAGTTCTCTTATACATATAACTTCGTCGGAAAGTTACAAAACTTTGATTCACTTGTGAAAAAGCAGTCGAAATTCATGAAAACTAGTGTCGACTTGGAACACGCGTGCGAGGCAGTTATTATGCTATCCCCCGGGAACACTGGCCATTAGTGACATAAGTAACGTCAGTAACTACACAACCGATGGGTTTCCACTCGAGGAACATTACAGCATTAGTTATTTACTTACTTTTGCGCCAACTGACAAGTCACCTGTCAACGATTACTTGTTATTGAACGCTTTTAAATCATAATTATCTTTGGTTCTGGCGATAAATGTAACGATAATTATTTGATGGCTTTTACTTATACATAGATAATTATGTATTAAGACATGTATAACAATGTGTGTGTTCATAACACGTAATGTATAGAAGAAAACAAAGTTGTTAACACCTTGAAACATCAACCATTTTTTTTCCAATGCTTGTGGCGTAGTCTGTATATTATAATATTAGATAATACTCACTGATGTATAGTAGGTAGTCTGCAGTGTTGATGTCGTGATGTTACCTAATTTGGGGTCAGCCAGAGACAATAAGGCATGGAAAGGTCAGTCTGTCCATTCCATTTGTCTATACCTAATTGGCGGACACCATGCTTGAATATTCTTAAGTAAATCAAAAATATACGATTTGTTTCATGAAATCATGCAATCGGAATGTAATGGGAAATCATATAATTCGCAGGAGAAAATAACTTTCACTCCTGAAAGTTTTTAGTCTTCAATATTCGAGACCCTGAGAATAGTATGGTAAAAGCTATGAATAACCTATGCCGTACCATCGGCAGGACATGCATTAGCCTGACACACCTAGGTACCTATTGAAACATATGTTGATATCGACATGTGAATCGAGAATGATTGACTGCCTCGTTGGTCTAGTGGTCGCTAAGCGCGACTGCTGAGCACGAGGTCCTGGGTTCGAATCCCGGGTCGGGCAAAGTGTTACTGGGATTTTCCATTAGGTAATTCTCAGTGGCAGCACGGAGTCTGGATTTGTGCCCGGTTGATGGCAATAGGCTCGCCCCCTATTACATTGGGACCTAAAACATAACTGGCGAAATGTGGGTGTACTATATGTGCACCTCTGCCTACCCCTTCGGGGAATACAGGCGTGATGTTATGTTTATGTTATGTTTTGAATCGAGAATGTATATACACAGTATATATCATGTATAGTAGGTATATATACACAGACAATAGTCTGTCAGTGTCCATTGAATATTGACACTATTTTCGTTCTTTGTGTTGTAGTACTTGTCAAGTGTAATGGAGTATTTGTTCAGCTGTTTTGTTTTCACTGTCACTTGGTTATTGCACTAATCTGCTGATAGCCTGATACTCAGTGGTCGTAATACTGTACTGGTTGATAGCAAAATAATATCTAGATATTTTCATCATAATACGAGGCTAGTATTCTCATAGGCCCTGTGAATAGTACGTATGTATGTACTAACACATAATTCGCCACGTAATAGGGGCGAGCCTATCATTGCCACAAATGTAGAGCATTTATTAAAATCTAGAATTTCTACTGCTCATCGAAAAAATAATATGAAATAACATTTTAGCGGATCCAAAAATCAAACCCAGGACACATAATCTGCAGTCAAGCTTGCTACAGGTATATACCAACCAGTCGGCAGCAGTTATCTAAATTATTTGTTCATACCCAGTTGACCAAAGATATTGACAAGTTATAATTGAATAAGCTGGCACTAGTTAATTAATTATAGATTTTGAGAAACAAGCGACGTTCGTCTGTAAATATAACAAACCTTCTGTCATTAATCCCATCAATATTATAAATGCGATAGTGTTTCTTTTCTTTTACATATTAAACAGACTTTATGGCCAGAAACTGAAACCTGTTTTCTTAGAACATGCCGATTCCATTGTGACTGACAACAGACGCGGATGCGCGAAAGCGCGATCCATAGGCACTTAAATAATATTGTGAACATACCCCATATAGGTATCTGACTACACATAATAATCACCGTAATATCCACATAGTGGGGTCACCGTAATAGCAGTGGTTTGTGTAATACTGTTAGCAGTTTCAGAGTTGTGTTGCGTGATTACGAATAGTGTACCTACCTAGAGCGCGCCGCAGACCAGCGGCTCGCCTTGACACATTTACCTTTGCTAATGTCAGATATTCCAATGTTCCTGTGTAACCATTATGATACCAGACGGAATAGATGCGCCTGGCTGCCCGTGATCACCCGGAGGGTTATGCAGATGTTTGTTCTCTGTCAATGTAGAGACATCTTGAATTCTTCACAATTTAAGGGATTCATAAGGTGATAAAGGCCAGGAATAAGTTCTATAATTATTGGGAACCCGATTACTGTAGTAGTACGTATATACCTACGTACGTACGGGTTTCGGTTGTTGGAAAAAGTATTGTGGGGTCGGCATATTGGACCGGAGCTAGGACCTAGTATATATTGGAGCGTTTAAGATGGAGGAGGAAATTAAGACTGCAGGGCGAAAATCGTGTAGTTAAGTATATTATTTTACTTATTGAAAAATCCCAACTACCACTGAACAATTAGGTAGTACCATTGATGTCTGCCTTGTTACTATACATATTTAGACCTGACTTCTACGTTACAAGAGTTTGTTGTTGTCGTTGTGTTTAGTACCATCCGTATGTGTACCGCCTATTGTTATACCTGTAGCGTAGCCTGTTTGTTTGTCGTATTAGATATGACACGCTACTGAGATACTTTGATAACACTGTCACGCACTCCGTTTACGTGATTCCTTACAGAGTAGCTTTTATATTTATTATTCCCAAAAACATTGTTTATTCTGATTTCTAAATTATATATTTCGGTACAACAATTCGGATGAAATAATATTCCTGAAATAAAATTTAGCTTGGTTTTCATTTAATTCCATTTCTAGGTTACTGGGTTTTTCCATTAGGTAATTCTCAGTAACAGCACGGAGTCTGGATCTGTGCCCGGTTGATGGCAATAGGCTCGCCCCCTATTACATTGGGACCTAAAACATAGCTGGCGAAATGTGGGTGTACTATATGTGCACCTCTGCCTACCCCTTCGGGGAATACAGGCGTGATGTTATGTTATGTGTTTTCCATTTCTAGGAAGGTTTTCGAGTTTACGTTTTATTCGAGTACCTAAATAATACAATATATTGTTGTGTCAGGCAGTATCGCTGGAAATGGATTTTTTTAAGGAAAGTTCTATATTTTCCACTTTCCACCTTATAAACCGGTGAAGTGCAAGTAGAATAGAGTGCTATCATTAAGTAATGTTGATGTTCGTAAACTGTTATTTATTAGTGTGTTTATAAATAGAAGATTGTGTATCTTATCTTATCGGACCGTATTTGGGTGCTGTCAGGCGTAATGTTACTGATTAGCAGCTAAATAAGACCTTTTTAATAATCTGTGCTGATTATTATAACATTTATCTTTTCTTTATTGATTCAAAATAACTATTTCTGTGTTCGAAAGGAATTGTTGACGACATTAAAAAAATCGTTAAGAATACCTGGGCAAGAGACACGCAAAATGGAAAGTATTGGCAGGAAAAAGAGGTGCCCTATACCCAGCAGTGGGTGACACGGGGCTACGATGATAATGATAAGATGATTTCTGTGTATTTGTTACATCGCCACGCAATAGCTTCACTTTCATTACCCAACCAACATACCTTGGTATCTAGAGATAGCTTGCATCCAAGAATTAGTTAAAGGCTACTCTTCATCCAGGAAAAGTAAGTTACAGTAAAACTTTCTACGCTAATGGCATTGCGGGTGACAGCTATCATAATTTACTTAATTGCCTGCCAAATATTAACACAGATAAAAGGCATTCAACTGTTTCTCTATGTTGATATAGGATTCTTAGAACCAATTAGGTATGGCTTCCCTATTATTGGTTACGTGTTTAGCTAATTCTTTAATAAACAATACGTCAACGGACAGACATCAACAGACAACATACAATCCTAGTCAATGTAGAGACAGCTTGTTGATGTTAGAACATTGTTGAGTGGCCTACATTTGGAAAATAATCCCAATTCGATTCGTCATTGGAGACTCATGGACGTTACTGAAAACAGTGACTACTGGGTTTTGTTTTAATTTCCTGAGAAGTAGGTACGTAAGTTAAGTAGGTAGGACGCTATTTGCCTGTCTTAATTTGATAACGTCTAAAAATATAAAAATATGCTTAATTTGAGTCGTCGACATTTTTATGATGTAGGCACCTACTTAAATTAATTAAACCAGTGCCCAAGACAGTAAACTATATTTAATCTGGAATTATTTAGACCAAATTTAGTCTAGGTCTAGTACGCAAGTTGATAATTATATTAACTGAAAAACAACTGCAGTAAGAGACAGAGTGTCTGAATAACATAGCAATGATGATTAGATTAGATAAAGAATACTATTTCAAAACATTGCGCTTCATATTCATGATGCTGATGATGACTAAATGGTAAATATTCACTACTTAGACATTACACCTCATCTGCTCAATGCAGCAGTTTTTTAAATAAACCAATATGCGATGGCTGACTACTATTAGTTAAAGTTAATAGCTACAGGTTAGGAACCTAATATGGTTCATATCGGAACCAACGACACGACAAAGAAGAATGGATTAATAGACATTAGGGTCATGTTAAGATCGTCTTTCTCCAGCTGGGGTTGTGGAAGGATGGTCAGGTAGGTACAACGTCCCGGCACACAGTTGCAAGAGAAACACGCTGGTGGTTTTAACCAATAAAACTCCCTTCCTCTTCCCTAGGGCGGAGAAAGTCCATGAAGATCCCCAGGTAAAAAAAATATCGTTCTACTTCCATTAATTGGCACGAAGTTGATTGGCTATAAGGACGTGATTAACATGCATATATAGGAATGTAGGTACTTGTATATATTTACATGGTAACCGCCGTCCCCTCAGGCGCTGCAGTGTGTTCCGGGCTCCGGGCAATTACCATGCGATGGGCTCGGACGTCCGCTCGCTAACTGATTTCCGCACTCATCAACAGACCCTCCATCATACTATATAGTATTATGTACATCTAGTCTACATACATAATGCATACTAGGGGTATGCAATGCATCATGAGACAAAATAGCATTTGTTGTAATATTTTATGAATTGTAGCTATAGGTTCTAATGAGCACTGGCGGTGGTCACCAGCCGAATTTGGCCCTACCTATAATAGTAAGTATGTAGAGATTTGGTAGATGATAACTGAGACTAATTACAATTAAAAAGCATAGGACACTACACTGACAATACAGTTATGTTTTAGCTTTTATAGGTAGGTAGTTTACTTTTGTCGATGATAACTTACAGACGTATTACCTATCTATATTCATCATTTGACTGCCTACCTATAAAATGTAGTGATGCAACGTGTCTGGTGCGGGAGCAGCCTACGCCCATAGTACCACGTAAGTCTCACCAACGGCCAGCGGCACCGGTTTGTAGTCCGCCCGTCACCCGCCTGCACGTTCTACAACCTGTTACTAAACCACGCCTGTACAAGGGCAGCGGCCAGCCGCGCACCGCAACATGCTGGACATCACTCAAACGTGAATAGGTAGGTTACATTACACGGTAACGATTCCAATCTCCATGCTCTACCGGTAGTCCGGTACCGGGCAGTAAGTGCCCACATAACACCACCGATCACAGCGTCAACGTACGTTACATCGGTTACACCGGTCGGCACGTGCAGAATGTGTGAAACGATGCGGTTTTACGGTCTCATTTACTTCGCCGCTATTGTTTCATTCGATTCAGATACTCGTTACTTGTTGTTTTTTCTCTCGGTACTACAAACAACAATTTGCAAACAATGATACTGAGATCACCACTATTCGGACTCATTATCGTAATGTTGTGTTTACGTATTTAGTGTGTTTTGTAAACTAAATCGTGTTGAATAGATGTTAATTAAATATATTATCTGACGATAGTTTAGTGACAAATGAAGAAATAATATTTAGTCAAATAGCATAGACATCAACAATAAATGTGTCAGTAAACATTTCATTAGCAGATAGCGTACCTGCTCCATCAGAAGACAGCTTGTTTTATTATGATAATAAACTTATCACGCTCTATCAATACAAAGACACACGTTTGTCTACGTAGCACAAATATGTATAGGTACCTTTTCCATTGAGCTGTGTCTTGATCCTGGTCAGCTCCCGCGAGCGGCTGCGGCTGCGCCTGTGGGACGAGATCCTCCGCGGCGAGCGCGCCATGTCGCCGTCAACAGCCAGAGCGGTCTCAAACTACCCTCACTGGCACTAGCCTCTACTGACATGGAGGCGGACGCACTCGGCACGCATGGCAAGCGGCACTGCACTACACTGCACTAGATACAGCTGACACAGTAAACAGGCCGGTCACGCCGACACACACTTGTTTGTAAACAAACTTTTTGCGCGAAAACACAACTCACGACGAGAAAAATACTCGGACTTTAGAGAACACAAAGTACCAGCTAGTAGTAGTGTTAGAGGGAATAGTTACGATAGTTGCATCGAGAGCGAGTCGATACGTAGGTTAGTAAGGCACGACCGTCGTGTGGAAGGCACTGCGAGGCACTGAGTGAGCGTGCGGTGATGCGGCGCGCTGAGGCGGCACTGCGCGCGTGGCCCGAGCGGCGGCGGCCGGCGCCCGCTCGCGCCCGCCGCCTCGCGGGCCGCACCTGCACGCTTACATCACTGATAGCGCGATAACGACGCAAAGACGCCGCAGTTCACAGATTATTGTCTAGCCTCTGAAAGCTTTGACTTATGACACTCTATGGCAAAAATACGACGACCCGATCAGCGCAGTGGCTGTGGTTCGATTCCCGCACGGGACAAAAATATAATATAATAGAAATAATAATAATCAACAGTATGGCGGCGACGTGGTCCGCCACCCGTCACGTCACGTTTCCCGCGAGGGCGAAAAGCGGCCCACGGAAAGCCGTTTTGCTACACTTAATGTAGGAGGAGGAATGGAAGACAAGCTAGATGAAGTGTATCAGATGATGGATGAAAGACGAATTGATGTGCTTTGTGTGAATGAGACGAAGCGGAAAGGGTGTGACACCACCAAACAAGGGACCTACACGGCGTATTGGTCTGGGGTACCTAGTACTCGCAGAGCCTGCCAAGGTGTTGGTGTCATACTCTCTGCTCGCATGGCTGAATGTGTAAGCGATTTTGATTGCGTGAGTGCTAGATTGATGTGGATTAGAATGAAAGTTGGTTTAACCCGTATCTTTGTAATAGCGGTATATGCCCCAGTAGACATGGGTACGGGTATAACACAGAGAGCACAGGAAGAAAGAGAAGAATTCTGGGAGAGTGTAAGAAATGTTTTGAGGATTTGTAAGAATAATGAAAAGGTGATAATGTTAGGTGATTTTAATGGATGGGTCGGAGTGAAGCGTGATGGTTTTGAAAGGGTCTTAGGACTGCATGGAGATGAAAGAATAAATGAAAATGGTAAGTGTTTGCTTGAAGTATGTTTGGAGTGGAACCTCTGTGTAACAAATACAATGTTTGAACACAAAAGGATCCACATGTTTACCAGGGAAGCCAAGAATGTTAGGGAAAGTATGATCGATTTTGTGATTGTGGATGAAAGAGTGAAGAAGAACATTTTGGATACTAGGGTATATCGCGGTATCGGCATTCATACAGACCACTTTCTGGTGATGAGCCGCATTAGTGGTCTGTTCAAAGGATGGCGGCATCGAATGCAAGAACCCACTAGTGTTCTTAAAATAAAAGTGGAAAATTTACAAGAGAAGGAAGTGCAAGATGAGTATAAAAGTAAATTGAGCGAAAGACTCTGTAACCTGGATGATATTTGTGAAATTGAAGAAGTGTGGAAGATGCTGAAAGAAAATGTAGTAAATGTAGCTATTGAAGTATGTGGTGTGAGTAAAAGGCGCAAAAGTAAAATAGATAAGAATGTTTGGTGGGATAAAGATGTACAAAAGGTAGTATGTGAGAAAAAGAAAGCTTGGTTAGATTGGTTAGCTGTTAGAGCTAACGCAAGAATGCAAAGGTCAACGGAAGATGATGTGAATGAAGCTAAAGACAAGTACAAGAGATTGAAAGGGATAGTAAAAGAGGTGATCAAAAGAAAGAAAGAAGAACAGAAAGACGAGCTTGACAGGAGGTTATCTGAGGATTTTCAGACCAACATAAAGTTCTTCTGGAAATCTATTCGGTTGGCTAGAGGAAAATCTGGGTCCTCAGAGCTTAAATCCATCAGAGACCAGAATGGAAGTGTAGTGAATGGGGAAGAATGTATTCTGAAGAGATGGAAAGAATACTTTGAAAGTTTGTTTGAAAGAGAAGAGGCGCATCCAGTGCCAGATATAAATGAAGAAATGAATGATGAAGAGAGTATTATTAGTATGGATGAAATTGTGTCAGCGTTGAAATGTATGAAATCAGGAAAAGCTGCAGGATATGATAGGATAACAGTCGAGATGCTGAGGGCTGGACAGGGCATCGTAGCCAGTCTGCTGTATTCCTTATTTAATTTGTGTTGGCGAGACGGTCGAGTACCAAGTGATTGGTGCAAGGCCGTCATTGTACCGCTATACAAGGGAAAGGGTTCACAGCTAGACTGCAAAAACTATAGGGGCATTAGCTTACTCAGCATCGTCGGCAAGCTTTATGCAAAAGTTTTGATTGAAAGAGTGATGAAAGTTACCGACAAGAAAATATGGGATGTTCAGGCAGGATTTCGAAAGGGTATGGGATGTACGGATCAGGTCTTTTCCTTACGAAGCATAACCGAAAAATGTTTGGCCAAGGGTCAAAAGGTCTATTGCACTTTCGTGGATTTGGAAAAGGCCTATGACAAAGTGATGAGGAATGAATTGTGGTCGGTACTGTCGATGTATGGAGTGGAGAGCAACCTCATTCGGGCTCTAAAATCTCTCTACGAGAATTCTAGTGCGTGCGTGAGGATACACGGGGCCTATACTGAATCGTTTAGCATCGAAAAAGGTGTTAGACAGGGATGTGTAGCGTCTCCGTGGCTCTTCAATCTGTTCATGGACAGTTGTATGAAAGATTTGAAAGATCGTGAATGTGGAATAAGAATGAATGAGTTACTCGTCAAATGTCTTCTCTATGCCGATGATCAGGTAATACTTGCCTCATCGGCAGAAGAACTACAGGAGATGGTAACTATCATGCACGGAGCCGTTGAGAAAAAGGGAATGAAAGTAAATGTAGGAAAAACGAAAGTTATGATTGTTGAAAAAGATGAATGTATGACGGCATGCGATATTATGATTGGTGGAGAGAGAGTAGAGCAAGTGAAAGAGTTTGTGTACCTGGGGACGTTATTTACAAGGGATGGAAAGCACGAGGAAGATATCGAAAGGAGAGTAAAATTGGGAAATCAGGTGAATGGGGCACTGCACTCCTTTATGACCACCCAGAGGGTGTCGAAAAACGCTCGTCTGGCCGTGCATAGAGGAGTGTTAGTGCCGACTCTTATGTATGGTAGTGAAAGTTGGGTATGGCAGAAGAAACACCAAAGCCGCATTAATGCAGTAGAGATGCGGGCTTTGAGAAGTATGTGTGGTGTGACTTTGAGTGATAGAGTGGAAAATAAGATGATAAGAGAGCGGTGCGGAGTGAATGAAGATGTAATAACAAAAATTGAGAAGAATATGCTTAGATGGTTTGGGCATGTAGAAAGGATGGATGAAAGAAGAATGACAAAACGAATATATGAGGCGAGTGTTAGTGGAGTATCGGAAAGGGGAAGACCTAGGCGAACATACCTAGACCAAATCGGAGATGTTCTGCAAAAAGGGCAAGTGAGGAGTACCCTCAACCGAAGAGCGTGTATGAGGAATGTGATGCGTGTGAATGAAGCAAAAGAAGTATGCCAGGATCGTAGCAAATGGAAATCCGTGGTCTCTGCCTACCCCTCAGGGAAACAGGCGTGACTTTATGTATGTATGTATGTATGTACAAAAATATACCTATCTATCTATTGTAATTTCCCGTTAAAGCGAAGTCCGGACTCCTTATATAGTGATGTCACGGTGGTAATTTTAATGAGAAACCTACTTCATTGTATCTTCCCAAATGGAAAACCCATAAAAGTCCTACAAACTACAATTCATTATTTAGAATACTTGGAGTCAATCGTAATTTATGACTCATGAAAAATAATGTTTCTTTATTAAGTTACCTACACGTACCTACCTATTATTGAAACTGATTTCAATAAATAACCAACGAGTTCATGATCGATTGGTGCAGCTGCAGAGGCTTGACAGACAACATGGGAATCTAACTAAAGACCGAGCGTATTGTACATATTCACGAAGGTAGATAACTAAGGATAAGATACATTGGAAACAAAGGAGTTCTCTTACAGCGAGCTTAGTGCTAATCATCAGGCATGTTGGATGAAGTCAGTTTTAGTTAGCGGAGAACATTAACAGCAGTTAGCAAATGCTGGCACGAACGCAATTAGTATAATCTTTACTTGTTAGTAGATGGAAAATTTGTGGGCATCCAAAACATAAGTACTTACCAAGGCCAGATGGTCGTTGCCCGAATTACTCACGTTGCAATTAGGAATTTTGTTATGTTTTTTACGTTCCTGAGTGTAGACAATAGCAATGTTGCCTTTTGATAACATAAGTGTGCCCATTAATTATTATTTGCAACATGCGGGAAATACGGAAACTGACTGAGAGGTAGGTGAACAGTAGATAAGTACTTCAGTTTCGTATATTTTCGTTTAATATTTCACCTAAATATAAATTACGCGATAAACGGCTGTCTATCCCGTTTAAAGAAATACAGGGATATTAGAGACAATTTTTTTTAAAACGTCGCCTTACACTAGGAATTTCTTCTGTATCGTAGGTGCATTTCACAGACATGAATTAACACACACATACACCCAGACTCGGAACAAACATCTGCGAATCACACAATTTTTTTGTCCCGTGTGGGAATCGAACTCGCAAGGCCGCAACCAATAGCGCTGCAGTCCAATCGCTTACCTACTGCGCAAATCAGGTCACCAATTTGTATCGTAATTCGTACATCGTCATCACCGCCAAAACGTCTAAGGCTTAATCATAATTATGCATTCATTATTAATGAGCTACCTATACCTACCACGTGTCTTGCGGTCACATCGTCGGCTAGTACCTACATCTTCTACAATTTTCCTTGCTTAAGGAATTTATTCAAGTCATTAGTTTCCACTTGACCGACTTTTATGAATGACACGCCTGATGCGAGGAGACATAGCACCTAGGAGAAATCTCTGCAATACGATTTGTTTATTTTTACGAAGGCTTACGATCTAATTTTACCTCACCACATTGCTAATTAATAATGTGATCAAATATTGTATTTATTATGTCACTATAAGTACACAAATAATATCTACTGCTGGGTTCGTATTAGAATGTAAGTTAATGTTTACTGTAGATACTCTACACACCTACGTAGTTTTGAAAATCCTTAGATTGGTTTAATAAGTTTCTGAAATAACCCACATTGAACGTAGTTACATACAGGATGAATTTTTAGTCACCGTCCAAATTTTTTCTAGGCGTTAGGTATCATTCAATAATTCCATTTTTGAAAAAAAATCGATACGTAATTTTTTTATATTAAATCATTTTTTTTCGAAAGAATTATCCGCTCTGCGTGGTCACTAAGTTAAACGTTAATAATACTACACTTGCCGCGCAAACATTTAATGAAAAGGGTAGCGCGCACCCCGCTACACCTAGCGCGTACGCACGGCGTGGCGGTGTCCAGAAACATTAACTTTTTATAGATAACTTTGTGATGTTATAACTCAATATTTTTGTATTGAGTGATACTAAAAGAAAAAACACGTATTCAATGATTTTCGCCAAAGATAAATATATCAAAATTTGGACGGTGACTAAAAGTTCATCCGGCATAGGTACGAACGTAGTTACCTACATTATAATAGGTGACCAAATCGGAGATGTTCTGCAAGGGGCAAGTGAGGAGTATACTTAACCGGCAAGTGTGAATGAGGTGAAAGAAGTATGTCAGAATCGTAGCAAATGGGAATTCGTGGTCTCTGCACCTCGCTGGGAAACAAGCGACACTTTTTGTATGTTTGTGTAGGTCATACGTTCTCACCTACAATGGTTTCCCTGTAACATACTATGCCTTTTAGCCTGACTGCAAAAAGGAGGAGGTTTTATGTTCACCTGTATGATTTTTTTCAGAGGTCTCATCGTTAACAGAGTTCAATTCTTAACATTAGGCGGGTCTATAAACATGCACAATTGCATATTGCTGTGTTGGTGATTACAAATGTCTTAAAGTTTTATACTCATGTGTATGTGTCGAGGAAAGTGGTCCATTTCAGGGTTGTGTTAGGCATCAGTAAATAAAACAACCATGTAAAGAACGGGAACAAATAATATAATTTATATTTGTTACATTCACAAGTTTACTTAGATTAGTTAAAGTAACGGGTTGCGCGTGAGGCGTGGTGTCGACGGCCCGTCGCTCAGAACTGATTAATACTTTAGCTCAGAAACTAGCAAGGACATACACATTACCTATGCTATAGTGTCCATAAAAAAATTAAGGATTTCAGATCAAAACAAAAAAAGAAAAAGTTAAGCATGAGTAGAATTTACAACTCATTAGTGCTTACTTACAATAAGCTTTATAAACATTTCAATTAAAATTAATTACATTTTAAGTGATAACAAAACCTAGTTGCGTTACAGAAATACCGAGCCGTCAACTGGACATATGGCAAACATTAACTTGAGTACAGTTATTTTAATTGTTTGGAATCTTTTAACTGGGACCTATGTAACGATAATAACAGGCAAGTTTTATACAATTTTAACATCCTTCCAATTAATGCCACTCTTTATAGCAATGTAAATATAAAAGTAAATTAGTGTCTGTACGTTTTGAATTACCACTGGATATACATTTTTAAAATTATCGGCTAAATTAAAAAAGTCATTGGCCATCGATCACCACATCTCACTCACTGAAAATATCTGCACAGTTAACAATAATAAACTGTTAAAAATCATAATGTGAATAGAGTATCATTTTGTTCCAAAATATTAATATTGAACTAGCGCGAACATTGTAAAGAGTCTGAAAATTCACTTCAATCAGTTACGTATCACATTTATTTGCTATATTAGTGTTATATCATTCACTATTTATATAAGTAGCCTATGCATAACGCATTTGGGAATTCCCTGATTCTGGTGTAGTCATATGAGAATATCTTTGTTCTCAATCACCTTGAAGGTAGGATGTAAATCAGAACGTATGCCATGAACTACAATTAGCTCGAATTTGTGTAATTAGAAGAGCTTTTGAAATCGATTGTAGCCTTGGAAAAATCTGCTAATTAACTAATTGTAAAAATCCTCGAATCGATTGAATCGACTATTTTAATCTGGTTTATTTATTATCCTCCGTCTGCGTTAAACATAAGCTAGTATCCCCTAGTTATGTTATACATGGACCATAAAAAGCTGCTATGATTACAATTTGTTCGAAAACGACCAAAACTGACTGACTAGATAATAGTAAGGAATGCCAAATCAATGAATGATGTGCCAATGGTGATGATTAACATGGAGTACACATTACGATTCGAGATTCATATAGGTGCTTTAAGTTTAAAATATTCGATTTATGTATAAATTTTCATTTTAAAAAGTTTAATATTTTGTATATCTACTTAGTTATAGACACAATAAGTTGTCTTTGAATTTATATTTATATATATCTACATATTAAGCAACATCTCGTTTTAGATGCACGTACACATGTATAATTAAATGTCTGTACACCATGCATTTTAGTTAGCTAGGAGTGTAATATACATAGGTACTCTTTTCTCTATACCATCTTATTTCAGTAAGACTGCTTTGTTCTCTTTTTTCTCGGCTCTAATAATGCACAGTGTACACACAAAAGCCTCTCGTTTTAAACTGAAGGCATTAATTAACGAACAACCGAGTTACAAAGCGTTATACTTATATTATGTACACACCCGGCTACACCCACCACTAGCTGCAGCATGTGACAACCAAATAGGCCATGTATTACCTTTAAACTGTTGATACATAATCACAATATCTAATATAGTATATAGCTGTATTTGTAAACATTAAAAACAAGTAAATGTACATCGTTAGGATCTCCCACATATCTGTCGATGTACTCAAATGTAATAAGACTTAAGTAGATAGACTTTAAATAAACTTGGCCAGGCACGGCAATTAATTATTATTTTATTGTAAAATACATAATGATAGGAAAAGTGAAACCGAATTGCACTTAATTGATTTAAGACTTCAATCGATACAGGCACTATTCACAAAACGTGTGAAGACCCCACAAATACAAAAATAAATGATAATAATTTACATCATGTATAATAATAATATGTTTATGTTAATTATTCTAAGCGGAAACAACAATGCACTATAATGAAACTATCTTAAACACCAACAAAACTGCAGTAACAAAGTTAACACACAGGAGCTTCCTGCTCTACGTGAAATTATATTATCAAGTCTTTTAGTAATCGAAGGCATAGACTTTGTTCCATGATTGTTGACTGATAAATAATTGAGAACGATTCCATCGCTCATTGGCTATCTCCATTAACCAATTACAATCCAGATGAAACGCAGAAGGTACAACATTTGGTAATAACTTAAACGGTTGACTTTAAAAAAGTTTATGATCTAGTTTTTGGTCTAGGATTTAAAAATCATGATTCCCTGTGACCGAAAGTCATAAAACATTCAATATAGATAGAAAAACCGGAGATGATGTATACCACCAACAGGTCATACTCTATGTTTGTATACATATGTATATACGTTATATATAATATAGACAACGTGCATGCACAGTCCTACATTAAGTACAGTAACATTAACATTCATTATAATATTTGTCATGATCATCAATAAATAATAATAATTATGTAACAATACTGTTTGTCTGTCGCTACTGGTAGATAAAACAACAACAGTGGTATTGTTTTATAATGTAAGTGATGAGAGTTTGTACGTGTGCGGAGAGTCGCGTGCGCCTGCGCCGGCCCGCTAGCAGATGGTGAACAGCGGCGAGCGGCGGCGCGCGCCGTCAGCTCAGGAGCGGACCGGCCTCGGCTGGCTCGTGTCGTACGCGCGGATCACGTCCGCCTGCGACACGCTGCCGCCCTCCTCTTGCGAGAACGCGAACCCGTCTGCGCGCACACACACACATTACAACACACCCTCCACAGACGTAGCCATCATCAAATATAATATCATAAAACGTGTCAAAAAACGGCATAAATGAACACTTAATGATTCTAACAGAATCAGCGTGATGATACTACACAGTCGTGTGAGGAACACAAGTAGTGTGAACTGAGAATGTCTAAACAAAATGTTTGCAATACCTTGTTTAATCCTTTTTTAGATCTGCAGTAAATAAAAGGGTGTTTTCTATGTGTTAAACGCGTCAGCAGTGCGCGGTGTGTGCCACGGAGAAGAGAACAAATGGAGTGCTAACGCGCGCCGACGTCACTCACGTCAGACAGACGAGCGTGGAACGATACACGTACTGAAGTCGGACATTAGCAGACCATGAGTCGGTTCCATGGTGTGTACTCACGCGACAGTTCAAGCTCCATGGTGGCGCGCGTGGCGGAGCGGCGGCTGAACACGCTGCGAACGTTCTGCAGCAGGCGCGCCGTCTCCGTGAGGCTGCCACACAGAGCTCGCGGTGACTACTGAACTTGGCGCCCTACGCGGCCCGCGCCGGGGGCCGGGTGCGCTCGAATAGGGAACCGACTGCGGCATCTTTGCCTACTTACGATCATCGGTTGCGATGCCTCAGGTATATACAATCTGATTTCCGTTAAAGTTCCCACATCGACGCCAAATTTTGAGTAACCACGGGACAAAATTTATGAACCGAATATAATTAAATGAACCATTACCAATCGACACGAGTAACAATAGAATAAAAAAGCGTGAGTGTCGCAGTACCACGTGCCACTGTTGACGAGACTCGCATGTCGATCAGCAAGAGTGGCAGGGTGGACAAGCATATGCGAAGCCATGCAAGCGCACGTACCGTGGTACTTACACTGAGCGAGCCGGACCAGCGCGTGCCGCGTGTCCGCCGCGCTGTCCGGGGAACAACCACCATCAGTTAGTCACACACACCCGGGTACACGAACGCCAATAGGTACGCAGATAACACACTATAAACATCCACAGCCCACAACCGTGCACATTCTCAACGCCCGTTTGCAAGGAAACCAACGATTACTTAGGATTCGAGCTGCATCAGTGCGCCTGCGCGACGCGGCGATAGGAAGACGTAATTTTTTTACTCACATTTATAGTATGTATATCTGCCAGTTTTTTACCAAGGTAAAATAGAAAACGCCCCACACTAAAAGAAACGCTACTCCAATTCAGTTTTAATAACACAAAGTTAAACATTATACAATTTAGGAGTTAACTGATAGATAAGCTTTTAAAACATAATTGAAATAGCATACATAATATTTACCATCAGAATTAGTCCCCAAAATAGTAATTTCCTTTTTTGATGTACCCTTTAAAAGTCTGATAATTCTGGAAACTCAAAAACATAGTATAGTATGGTATCGATGGAATGATTTATTGTCAATATAAAATAAATTTGATAGGCCAAATGACAAAATAAGAATTTAAATACTTGATTCTACACCAAAAATATGTTTTAACATTACCAGAATTGTCTTGAAGCGCGTGGGGCGTTTCAAATACAAATTTTGATCACATCACCAATCATAGTTACATACATGGGGAAGCTCCGTATACGATTATCTAGCTAGCCACTATGAGAGATACTTCAGCGACAACTAGCATGATCAACATCAAACTAAAATCTAATCGCATACCGAACGTAGGCCCAAACAAAGAACAAGCATTATTTTGGCATTACTTAAGACTACATAGAGAACACGGAGTAGTTTCAACAGTTTTATTAAAACAAACATGTACAACAACAGGCCACGCCCCTCGACGATTACTTACAATAGTTTGTACAATACATACAGTGCGGTGACATGACACGGTAACATGTTTGGTGGTTACAGACGGACAGTAATTAGCACTTATGTTACAATAACTAGACAGACACTTGTGCACGCCACGCGGTCATGTATTTGTGTACTGAGATTTGATACTGACTACTGAGTTACTGACAGTGCTTTACAAGATGAGTGGTACATCCAAATGTAATAACTTAAACTGTGTAATACATCTTAGATATTGTTGTTTGTATGCCTTTTTTATTTATGAGTGGTTATTATTGATGTGACTGTAAATAAAGGAAGCAATCATGAAATCTCTAACATATACCAGCTATCTTGTAAAATATTATCTTAACGGACCTTCTTTAACAAATGTATTTTAGTAAGACACTGGATGTGTTTATGTGAGTAATAATAACTTACACAATTGATCAATGTTCATGATATGTGAATGTATCGCCTAGCGCAAGTCTGTTTAGTTATTTATACCAGTTAACATAAACATACAATTATGATCTATGAACTAAACTGAATTTAGCCAACCCAGCGTCTAATATCAATAAAATTATAGAAGTAATTTATTAATAGAATAGCGTCAGGGATTGGAACGTAAATCCAGTATTAAGATATGAATGAGTAAATAAAAACTAAAAGGACGAGACAGTAAGAGTCTAGAATGTTTAGATGGGAAGACAAAATGATTATAAAGAGACTGGTTGACGTTATAATTAACGTATTGTATTATTTAATCTTATGGCTTCATTGATTTAATTTAATTTTGGACATCGGTCCAAATACCCATTAACAATGTTATTTCAATTCCAACTTTCAATATTTAAGCTAATATCACGTGACATTGAAATCACTTTTAACAATACGAAATATACACCACAACACGAAGTGCGCAGCGATGTTACTACAAGACAATATACTTTACACAACGACAACCAGCCGTAAACGAGACAGTACACAGTTCACGAGTATTAACAAAACTACTAGAAGGAGCAAATTAAATAGCGCAGGATCTGTACATGTATATTATATATATACAAGGAAGAACACTAAGTATACACCGGTTTATTTAACACTTATGTACAATGTATAACACATACATTATGGAATGTGTCTGTTAAGGACAGTGTTTTGGCTCTTCTCCATACTAAATGTATAATATTTCGTTATGCTACGTTAAACACGAGTTTCAGCAAATATACAATGGATTGATCTGCAATACGACTGCAGACGAGACCACCCAATTATTATTTACAACATGAAATTTGAATTACAAAGTATTGTTTTTTATTTACAAGTGAAATAAATAGACCACTTTAATGAGAGTTGAAAGCGGGAACATTTTGTATTTATATTAACATAATACTACTTGTATGGATCAGAAACAAAACGCGTCACCCAGGTAAAATCAACATCGTTTTACAAACGTTGTTTTAAGTATAATTACAAATAGGTATGTAAGTGATAATACCACAGAGGCATAGATGATTGTACATCGAACTAAAACTCAAATAATTGTAAATGTATATATTTATTAACTTTCTCGTAACAACGTGTTTATTAAATAATATCATGTTATAATAATGTCTTTTCAAAATGCAATCAGGAATATTTTATCTACATGATAAAAAAATATCAATTCAAAAAATTCGATCCTATAAAGTTAGGCATTTAATTTAGTTCTAATACAAATATGTAATAATTGATACAATTACTTTAACAACAAATATAATATGGAATTGGATATCACCAGTAGTGTCTGGAGGGAACCAACACACGTGAGACACGCCGGACATTCGGGTAACGTCATAAAGAGATCATTATAAAAATATAAAACAACCTTACACAATATTTACAAAGCAAAATTATTGTCAAACAACGTATAATTTGAACTTGGAACATAAACAACGTCTATATAAGTACAATATGTATATTTTATTTACAATGATTGTTACGCTCAATAAGCTAGTACACCTACCTACCATAGAAAACGTTCAAACATGTTCAAATATAAAAATATTCACATATATATATACTTTACTCTAAATAGTTCATTATACGTATAATATGTTGGGCCGTCCATCAAACAAGCTCTGTTTTAGATCTAGGTTGGGGCTGGTTGGGGCTTCTCGAGTTTATTTCCTAGAGATATTGTAAAATAGTTTTATTGTAAATAATTCAAAGTTTAGGAACAAGTAGGAACCGACTTACTTTCGTATCGCGCTAAGATAAATTCTTATAAGCTGAGCACTTTTTAAGTAGTAAATAAAGCAATTGTGAAGAGTTCAACAAACCGCTAATATGTGTATAATATAAATGATATAACATCATTATTTTTTATTCAACTTTCAAAAATGAATTAAATATGTTGCTAAATATTACTTTATCTTGCCTCTAGTATTTTATCTACCTACATCAAGAAAATGTTATCAAAAATATCATCCGAATATAGAATAAATTATACCTACAGTATTCGGGCAATTTACTAAGCCATCTCGCAATACACGAGTGTCCTCTCCTTACAGTGCACGCCGCACACAGAGCCTGCTCGCTGGACGCGCCGATATGTCCCTCGCTACTACTAACGCTACGCCCACGACCCGACCTCTAATAATTTCACTAACTAGCCTTTTCAAGACGGAGTATTTAATAATAATATAAATTCCTCGTTTCCTAGTGCACGTTGCGCACACTTGATAAAACTCGTAAATTGTGGCACACTGATATTCTCTCAACAACACATCTACAAATACTGGAATGTAATGAGAAACTCTATCTTAATAGTTTAATAAATAAATAAATTATTTGTTTAGATAATAGTAAATAGTCGTTACAGCTAGTCATTGAGTTAACTCGATTTTTTGTAACCGGTACGAGGTGACCGTGTTGCCGCACGGCGGCTATCAATTATAATTATTTTATAAGTTAATCGGAGAATTCTCGTTAATAAATTATGGAATCATTATGATTTCGAAGATAACGAGTATAGGAAGATTGTAGTAAGCGTACAAGAACTAGCGGCACTCTGTAGCTCGACGCCTACCACACGCGAGCGTCACACTTAACTACTCGGCTGACGATATGAAATATTTACCATCTAATAGCACTCCCCTTTCTGATTCTTATCATATACTTCACGTACGCCCACCTCGGAAGGAAAAGTTAACATTAACATAACGTCTACAACAGTATCACATCGGCGGTCGCCGTCGTCCATAAAATGTATACAAAAATAGCAGAGGAAGATCTGTGGGAGGATATTCGGGAAGTCGACGTGGCCGGCGCCGGCGGGACTAGCGGAGCGCGGCCGGGCCGGCGCGCGCCGCGGGTCACACTATGTGGCCGGCGCGGCGCGGGCGGGCGCGGGGGGGGCGGGGCGGCGCGGCGCGGGGCAGCGGGGCGCGGGGCGGCGCGGCGTCCTCGGGCGCCACGGCGGCGCGGCGCCAGCGCAGGCCGAGGGGCGAGCCGCGCGGCTTGCTGCGGCCGCCACAACACATGTTACTGCCGGCCGGGCGGCGGTACGCTCGCGCGCGACCTCCTGTCCGCGGCTCGGCGACCAGCTCCCGGAGCCCGCGGGCTCTGTGACGTTCCGATCCCGAACGTTGCGGCCCGTGTGATCGTATCCCGCGCGGAGGAGGCGCGGGCGGGCGACACAGACATAGTGGGAGGTCGTGACACGAGCGTACTGGTGAGTGCGGGGAGGGGGGGCGATGCAAAGCAAACTAAACACGTAACATAACGTCCGTACTGACGGTTGCGTGCGTACTAAACACTGGTGACTGTGGCTGTCGGCTGATCACCAACGAAATACTTGGCGGGTACGTTATTGCTACATATTGAAGCATTCTACAGTAATATAGAGTAAAGGTGAAATTAACAATAATTATATAATTGGAATACTACATTTTCAACACAAATCTACGAAACAGTAAAAAATCTACGCTAATATTGCTAAGCTTTACGTGTATACATATAAGCTATAAAAATTGGCGATTAGCCGGCAACGTTACACTCGACGTAGATGAGGCACACGATGTCAACATGAGTGATGTGAGAGTTATATAGACCGCGACCAGAACTGAGCACGCTGCATGTGACGTCACATGAGGCATGTACACCGTTGTGATCGGGTTCCAACATCAAATAGACAATATATACATGTGTGAAGGAATACGGGAGACAGGCAGCATTTATGTAGTATCTACAGGGGCTTAGCCTTTTATACACGGCTTTATTAATAATAGCTTAAATAATAATAATAATTACATCTGAATCATGTACAAAAAGTCATGTATACAATATAAAGTAGATACTTCATACATACCGATGTTTGTATAAAAACAATATATATACAGGTACACGCATATACAAACTGTAAAATCGTTATGTTATAAATATTATTATGTCAGTAATATTTCAGTCTATTCATTCCAAAATAATGCAAACGGTAGGAGCAAAAACGCATACAACACACGCATACTGAAATGTCATTAGTACTGAAATGTCGTCCGTCTCGCTCTGTTGCAGTCGCGCGGCCGACGTAAGACGTGAGACACGAGATATACTTGAGTCCTTGAGGACATTAATTGATCAGAATAAGTCGATAGATTTAAATACTTAACACTATTTTGTACAGAGGAGAACAGAGTTTAATTGAAGTATGGCCATTCGTTGGTACGGCGTTTCAGACTAACGAACGATTTATAACAATAATTTGCACATTTGGAGACTTTAATGAATACATATAATCTTATAAAAACTCTAAAAAGTCGTTTGCTAAAATTTAGAAAACTTATTTTAGATGATGTGATGTATAGTAATATAAAGAATAATAATGCCTAAATAAGTATAAAACGGTTCCGTCCAAAACAATGGCCACACCTAAATTATAAAAAACAAAGTTTCGTACAACGAAGAATCATGATTGAAATAAACTTGTTCTGACCAATATATTCTGAGATCACACACAGCAGACCGACCATGTAGGTTCACAAGATTGCCATGCCAATACCGAATCCTGCCAGTTTCCCTCCCATACCAGTGCAGGACCACCACATAGTGACTATAAAACGGTACCAAGGATCAAGTCTACCGATCACCATATTTCATGCAAATTTTGAATTTTGAGTTATTTTATTGTGTGTGCTCTCAGCAGCTTGGGAGGTCAAGTAGAATAATTCTCTCGGTATGTCGTCATAAAGGGGAATGCTCTGTCGTATTTTTTTGTACAGAAAAGATACCGTTTTGAAAGCAATGTTTATTAAATGATACACGAGAGGTACAGTGGCTTAACGCGATACTAAAATACTACTGTATCTTTTGATGTTTAAAAAACCGCTCTTGATGTCCCTAAAATAAAACTACCAGGATATACAAATTCTAATGTAATGATAATTATACTGTTGAAACAAGTTCAATTTGCATGGTTGATCTAAGGGGAGTCCAAGACTGTAAAGGTGATATCATAAGGCGTAAAAATTCCAATCTACAAGTGTTAACTTTCTACAAAATACCCATTTCTATCAATTAACTAGTGACTAATTAATAATTTTGAGGACATCAGTCTTTGCATATTTTCGTCAAGTGACCGCCTTAAAAGTCTGTTAAATAATACAAGGCACGTTGGATGTTTAATTTTGTATCCTTAATTAACAGAAAGGGAAATTAATATGAAAACTGAATGGGAAAGTTCTAATTTACTATAATAAGGGAAAGTCTAAAGATCTATTTCGCACATTTTTTTTGGTGAAAATTTCGCATTAATTTTCTTTGGTTTCCTAATTATACGACAGAGCATCCCCGTAGTTCGACACGTGTCTGTACACTCGGGTGTCGCATATCATTAGTATACTTACGAGTGCCGTGGGTGTGTGAGCAGTGCGGTGGGGTCTCGCTGCTTTATCTCACTCTCTCGCACGGCTTCCGTCATCGACTTGAAGGCTGAGTTGTGTACCCTGGAAAGTGAGGTATAAGTGTGAGTAATGATTTTAACACATAAATTATTGTGAATCTGACTGGGCTGTACACGTCTGGTACAACTTATGGTACTTTAATTTGGCCCCCTTAGCACCACGGGCAACGCATAGACACAAACAAAGGTAGCGTAACGAGCTGTTTGCCTACAGAAAAACAGGTCCAGTCGAGCACACGTTTGAAAAGACTGGAAGACTAGGGGACGCCTTTGACTTGTAATGAGTCTTGCCATTAGGAGTGAGGCGTATTTATAACTACAGAAATAACAGGTATATAAAAATACTAGATAACAGTTTAGTTTAGTTACTACGATCGTGATATACCTGTTACTGAAAATATCTTAAACGTATTGTCACAGGAACAGCACAATGAATATACTACATAACAGTTGCCAAGCGTAACAGCCATGTGCCAATAAAAAACAATCTGCTCCTGTTGAGTAATGAGACCGAAGCATATAATATGCCAAACTATAGGTGGTCGTTCTACAAGAAGAAATTATCCATGAAAAGTGACTCCTAAATAAGATTTGGTATCTATTTCTACTTAGTATTTATTGCTTTTCCCGCTGATACCACTAAATGGATCATAGCTGAAAGGAGAAGCACTAAGTCGTAAAATAATAGAATGTTATTTAGTAACAGATATTTGTAGTTACTTTTGCGTAACAGTAACAGGCATAACAGGTACCATATTTTATCTCTTATTACCTAAGTCTTGTAAAGATAATTAAATAGTTGGCAACTGGATCGCCTAACACACGATCGACATCTTTAACAACTTTCTTAATATAATATATACCTATATTTGATTGTGTAAACAACATCAACTGTTTTGATGGAATATACACTATATTTGTATACCAAGTGATCATGACAACTAACCTTCATTTAAAACTTGCATTCGAGATCACGTTATAGGTTTTTTATCTTCGTTACTCATATTTGGTGCCACATCAGGGCTAAAATAAATTATATTCTGTTAATCTTTTTTGACGATGATAACAGTAAGCTATTTACTTTTTAAATATATTTACAGTAAAATATTTACTCTTACCAAATTATTTTACGCTTAGAAAATACTTTTTACTAATTAGATATACCTACTACTACTTGGGGGTTTAAACAGAAGGTCTACATTAAACAGAATGCTAACTGCATCTTTGCCGACTGATAGCGGTTTGTTTTGCAGTTGGTATAGTTGGCGTGTTAGTATCAAAATAGTGTTAGTAACAAAACAGCACTTCGAATGGTTTAGGGCCCCATGATCGTGTCAGAGTTCGTTTTCATTCAGTGCTGGTCGTTCTGCCCCTTAAATACACTCTAAAACCTAGTTTACCCGCAACAACGCTCAAATAATTACAATACCTCCTAAATACTGGTGATCGCTGCAGATAATACTACGGACAGCTAGCTACGTACGATGAATACTGCAACCTCTAAGCGTTACTGAAACAACAGCGCAACAGTACGATAGCGCGTAGTCGGGGATCTGGGGGAAGGGCGTTTCGCAGAGGCACGTGACGGTGCGGGCGGGCGGGGGCGCGGGGGGCGCGCGGCGCGGGGCCAGCAGGCCGGCGGCGCGCGCGCGGCGCAGCAGGAGCAGCAGGGCCCGCGGGGCCGGCGGGGCCGGCGGGGCCCGCGCGGCCGGCGGGGCCCGCGGGGCCGGCGCCCGCCGCAGCCTCATGGCGGCCAGCTCCGCCTCGGGGTAGGCCGCCGCGCCCGTGGTGCGCCGCACGCTGCACCAGGACTACGTCACTACCGGGTGGAACGCCCACACCACCGTGGGCCTTAGGGTCCGCCGGCTCCGGGAGCTACGAACACGTCGGGCGGATATCACCGCGACCGACACCGCCGCCGAGCGATAGCGATAGATCTAACCGAGCCGAGCTAATGTGCATTCGAAGATGGAGGATTGATTGCCACATGTATATGATTCAGTCTAGACCACAAGGTATCGAAAAAATGTCCAAAAATATAAAGTAGGTAGTTCTCGTAAGTTGAAACTACAATTTTGATATTAAATTCCATGTAAAATGAATGACAATTTAGACACTAAACCATAGACACTACCTAAATTACTACTAGTAAAATTTTATGTAGTAGAGGCGCCCAAGCGGTGATTTTGAAACACTTAAGTATTTCAATGCATCTTTTTTACATTTTTGAAAACGTGTACACGCTCGCATAACCTTTTTGCTATCTAATCATCCCAATTAAATAGGTCCCCACAGCGCTCGAGTAAAAGCGCATTAAACCTGTGGGGCTCCCCTACTATTGTAATTGCACGAGAAATACCCTAAAGCAGAAAAATCTACCAAAACCGAATCACTGAAAAAAATGTTTCATAAAAACACGCTATAAAGTATAACCGAGGAACATAATATGAATCTGCTAAAACCGCTAGCATGACGCAGCAATGTCGCGGTGATATCCGATATATTTCAAGGAGTGACGGAGGGCTACTCACACAGTGACGAGCACGTCGGGGATGAGCGTGGCGATGGGGATGAGCACCATGCCCAGCCAGAACACCAGCGAGCTGAACAGCATGCGGTCCATGCCGCGCATTACCGCGCCGATCAGGATCGTCGGGTACATGTTACTGGACAAACATACCGACATATTCCCTTCAATCTATACATTCCTACTAATGTTATAAACGCGAAAGTTTGTATGTATAGAAGGATGTTGTGAGGTAGCCGACACCCTGAATTAACACATAGGCTTTTTATCCCGAAAAAATGTAGCTGGTAACACCGCAGGGCGCAGCTAGTTATTATATAAAATGAATCCCTATTTCGCTTGGTCACGGCATCACGTGTAAACGGCTAAACCAATTTAGCTATTTTTCTTTTGTTGTATTTGTTATTGTCAGGAGGTTTATATGAAAGAGAAGAAAGTTGCGGGGAACGTTAGAAAACTTAAGGAGTATATTAACTTTTCTAATGTGACCTTAATACTGTAAACAACGTCTGTCAGCTCAACAAGAAACTTATAAAACATGGTAAAAATAATCGAAAATAATAAGAAATTAAACTCGTGAAAAAATGACTATTATTATAATAAAGGCTTTACAATCTGTTATTGTTGTATATTGAATTCATGACGTATATAAATAGTATTACCAGTTTTCCATTCCAGTAAAATAAAAAAGGTCTATTGTCAGTGACGCTATACTTTATGGAAATCTCTTCTTGGATCTCTATGGAACATAAATGATATTTATTCAAATTTTCAACTTTATTATCAAGTAAATAAAGTACTATCTCACCTGTACACGGATATGAATATGAACCACATAGCGACGGAGCCCCAGATGGCGAAGTGCGTGACCCACGTCCAGGAGTGCGTGGACAAGCCCGCCTTCAGGCACACAGTCAGCACCACGTACTGCGGACATACAGCTGGTTGGTACATCCAGTATGGGCAAAGACCACTGATAAAAAGCCAAGATACACACTCAGGGATTCAAATCGGCCCCAATAAATGAACGCACAACCTGAATTCATTTAATTTGGTCTACTCAGCCGCGACACCGAGTGGACAATAAAAATGCATCTGTGATGGTCATACAATTTCGTTCGTAGACTGCATTTAAAAAACGACTTTATGCGGAGGTTATAAGTAGTATAACTGCGAAATCATTAAGGACTTGTGTCCTTTAGTTATACTGTTTAATTTGATCCATCCGTGATATTTGTAAGGAATTGGGCATCTTGGGTTTTTCATCTATGGCGAGGAAGAATGCAAACCTTTGGACGCCAATAGAGATGCTCTTCATACGTAACTCGGGAAGATATATTAGTAATATTTTAGTCATTTGAGAAATAACTTTACAATGCTCGCTCGTGCAGGATAAAGGTTTCCCTTTCCTTCATCCAATTTCAACGATTATGAGCATACAGTGAACTTAATAAAGGTTATTATTACTATTTCATCTGCGCTGTGCCTCTGGAAGGTAAAACTCTGTCTCATCGCTTTCAGGCTAGTTCTTCTGTGTGTGTCTATTAGCAAATATCTCGAGTACTTACTTTATTAAATATCAATAACACAGACTCTACTTTCATTCATATTGTTATAGTAAGTTCCGAATTATTCAATTCTGTTTTGTAAAGGAATTAATTTATTAGCAATTATGTTAACTGCATATTACCTGCGTATAATGTTTTAGTTACAATAAATACTTATTATTGTTAGATAAGGTTCTACTAGAAGCCGTTCAGTAAGGTTGTTATGACTGACCGTGTACACAAAGTTGCCCATGACGAGGTACCCGCCGTCCTTGGCGTTGGGCCACAGCACGTGGTTGCTGACCAGCAGCATGGGCAGCCAGAACAGCAGCACGGAGTGCAGCAGCGCGTTCACCGCCCACACCCAGAACACGCGCACGTTGAACAGTAGCCCCTGCTGCGACGGGATGTACAGCACCGGGTGCTGCCACAAACAACGGTCAACCTCACTATTATACCACGACATCATTGGGTAGTCGGCATCATTGACCAAAAATTGCAAGGCGTAGTGTCTAAAAAATGTTTTAGTTTAGCCCTAAAACCCTATACATTTTTAAATAACTGTAAAATTAGATTTTTATTTGCTTCGAAATCAATAAATAGCAAGATAATTGAGTGAAAGAAAACAGTCTTATTAGCACCTACCTGGGTTTAAATCTACCATCTTATGAATAAAAGTTTACTGATATTTAATTTCACTTACCCTTAACATAATTTCAGGTGAACAGAGTTTGTCGAACAGTCCGATGGCGAAGGGCGGCAGCGCGGTGAATATCACGTTGTAGAAACCTATCGTCCACCGCTCGAACAGGATCTGACCGGACCTGCAGCAACCAGCAATAAGACAAATGCCATAATATACTGCCGTTGATGTTTTCAGAGGCGTTTTCGGGGCCTCTTTCACTCAACTATGTAATATTACAGGCTTTTAACCTGTATATTATGTGAAGGGAAATCATTGCACTACTTTAATTAAAGCAGATTCTGCGCGCACGAAGTTTGTGGTAAAAGTTTTATCAGAAAAAAATTCAAGAAGCAACTTGAAACATATAAATGTAGGTGTAACTTCCCCCTTTTGGATGACCATTTGCAGTGGGGAAGATTGGACCTTAATTTTTTTTGTCTCTTGGTACACACAATTAAGATGCCTAGACTCACCAGGCGGAGTATATGGCGAACCATAGTTCGATGACGTAAAGGCAGATGTTTTTGTAGAAGGAGTACAGGATCAGCTTGCTGATGCGCGAGTAGTTCCACGCACCGTGCACCAGCAGCAGGCGCAGCAGGAAACGGAACTGAACACGACAAACTGTGTTGTTAAGAATTTCTAACGTATCTTTAATATCGAAGTTTTAATGGCATTAACTAAATAACGGAGTAATGGCAGTCCTTAGGGACATTTAATGATTACTTAAATTGTTTGTATAATCATTAATGTACAGCGGTAAAGTAGATAAAGTAAACTGAAATGTTCCTGAGAGCTCCATTAAATCATTGACCAACTACGATATTTTAAATGAACCCAGCACCTTTTATATAATATATAGGCGTGGCCGTACGAGGCAGGTCGGCGCCCGGTAGTGTAGTGGGTGTACCTGCGCGATGCTGTAGTCGGAGGCGCAGACGGCCTGCAGCCCCTCGACGCCGGAGATGCCGACGCCCACGGCGGCGCGCTGGATCATGGCCACGTCGTTGGCGCCGTCCCCGATGGCCAGCGTCACCGCGCCCGTCGCCGCCGACACCATCTCCACCACCTGCGCCGCGGGGACCACGATACTATCATGTACCTATTCATTGTCCACAATTCACCTGATGGTAAGCGTTATGCTTTGCCTACTATGGAGCGCGCCAACCAAAAAAAACCGGTTAACTTTCGCCTTGCAAACTATTAAAATGTTAAAAATAGGTCTACGAATGTTTAACCATTTCCTAAGGGGGCGGAGCGAGCGAAAAACACCAGGGCCCCTGAGGACTGGAACAAATACAAAGCATCACAAAAACACTACAAGAAAAGGATCAGATACCGCAGCAGCGAAAACTGGCACAATTTCTGTAGTAGCATTGACTCAACAAATCAAGCCGCAAGAATAAAGAAGATTCTTGCCAAAGGCAATCCCGACCCAATAGGATCCCTCAGAAAGGCAGACGGATCCTACACAAACACAGAAGACGAAACCAGCACAGTACTGCTCGAAACACACTTTCCCGGATGCCTGATTACATCAGACTGAATGGCCGGACGAACAACACCACGATACACCAACCCACAAAGAATGGGAGACAGCAGCGAAAGTAGTAACAGCTGATAAGGTAGAATGGGCTCTGAAAAGTTTCAAGCCCTTCAAATCAGCTTGACTGGACGGTATTTTCCCAGGATTACTACAATGGCAAATAGAACAGACAACAAAACTTTTAGTTCCAATATATAGGGCATGCATAGCCTTTAAATATATACCGAAACCATGGAGAGAGGCGAGAGTAGTGTTCCTACCAAAACCAGGTAAAGATGACTATTCACACGCAAAATCCTTCAGACCCATCAGCCTAACATCTTTTCTACTGAAAACGTTGGAAAGACTAGTGGACCGCCACCTACGGGATGGCGCCCTAAGCACCGCACCACTACACCCCCAACAACATGCCTACAGGAAGGGCAGATCAACAGAATCAGCCCTTCACATGGTAGTGCACATAATAGAATCCGCTATAAACAACAAATCATCAGCTCTGGCAGTGTTTATAGACATAGAGGGAGTACAAACGTACAAAGTAGAACCAACTATAATCAACTGGATCACCGAACTAGTCAGTAAGAGGGCAGTCCAAATAACGGTGAACACCACAACAAGGGCTAAAGTCGTTAAAGGATGCCCACAAGGGGGCGTCCTATCACCGTTATTATGGAATATGGTAGCGGACAGCCTTCTGAGAAGACTTAACGAACAAGGCTACACCACAATAGGGTATGCCGATGACCTAACAATACTGATAAGCGGGAGCGCTGAGAACACTCTATGTGAATTAATGCGCTCAGCCCTTCAGATTGTAGAAGAATGGTGTGACGAACACAAACTGTCAGTAAATCCGAAAAAAACAGAGCTCATCCTTTTCACCAACAAAAGGAAGCTACTAAAACTCCAGTTACCAAAGCTATTCAACACCAAACTCACCCTATCAACACAAGTAAAATACCTGGGTGTTATACTTGATAGTAAGCTGAATTGGGCGAGTCACATCACAGAAAAAACTAAGAAGGCCTGTATAGCTTTCTACCACGAGTAAGAGACTAATTGGTAAAAAATGGGGTCTCAGCCCAAAGATAACTCTTTGGCTATACACATCAGTTATCAGACCTTCAATGACCTATGGATCAGTAGTATGGTGGCCCAGAACCTAACTGTCCACAATAAAAACAAAACTCCAAAGGAAACTCCTAAATTTTCTTTAAAATTCAATTATTATTATTATTATTATTAAAACTTACAACGCCTAGCAAGTGTAGCGGCAACGGGATGTATGAAAACCACCCCGTCAGCTGCCCTTGAGTACCTGCTGAACCTAAGACCTCTACACCTAGTCATTCAGGAAGAGGCACGGGCAACAGCACTAATACTAAAAGCGAACGGACTATGGAAACAAAACATATCAACCACACACTCGACTGTCCTGAGGGAAATCGTCAAGGAGCTACCACTCCTGGAGGCGCCCATAGACAGTATAATGTGTCATCACATATTCGATAGAAGATACAAGATCCAACTCAAAGCAGAAATGCAAGATAACTCTGGCATCAATGAAGTTAGGATATACACAGACGGCTCCAAAACCATACAGGGAACTGGAGCGGGGGTCTTCTCGAACGACTTAAATATAAAAATCTCAACTACCCTAGGAAAACTTAACACCATATTTCAAGCCGAATGCATAGGCATAACCAGAGCAGCACAGGCGGTTGCAGCCAGAGGCGTCAAGGGACACAAGATTAAGATTGTGTCGGACAGCGCATCCGTCCTCCAAGCTCTACAAAACAACACCATAACCTCTGTCCTAATACTGGAGTGTCATAACACACTCCAGTCTATTGCAGAAACAAACAACGTTACTCTGCAATGGATCAAAGGACACAACAACTCACTAGGTAATGACGCAGCCGATGAGCTGGCCAAAAGAGGGTCAGGGACAACAGTATATGGACCGGAACCAATGCTGCCAATCCCCCTGGCACAAGTGAAAACATGGCTGCGTTGCAAAACCGAGCAAAACCACCAAGAAGAATGGAGAAACTGTGCAGGTTGCAGGCAGACAAAGAATGCGTTTCCGGCGGCTTCGAAAAAGTTTGCCCGCAATCTCACCAGATTAAACAGGGACAGAGTCCGTAAAGTACTGGGTACAATTACAGGACACTGCCCCCTAAACAAACACCTGTTCACAATAGGTGTGACGGACAGCCCTCTATGCAGAGGCTGCATGGAGGCAGAAGAAACGCCACATCACGTGCTCCTGGAGTGCGGCAGTGTGGCCGATCAACGGGCCCGAATCCTCCAATGCCCAGCATCACTACCGGAGGCTTGTAGCAACCTGAAAAGGCTGCTCGCTTTCTGGGACGATCTGGGATGGTTGGAATAAAAGAAAAAACCCTTCACGCACAATGGCCCACTAAAGAGTCTAAGTGCGGAAAATGCCCAGAAATACCATACCATACCAAGGGGGCGGAGCTAGCGGGGCGGCCGAGCGCTGTCTGTTTAAATTTCTTTCTTGAATACAAACTAAAACAAATGGCTACTACCGCAGGCCGCAGCTGCCAGTGGGTCACTGTACGAATTCCAACATGATGGACAACATTGCGGAAATGGACTACAAGGTACATGACTATGTCTAACTTAAAACCAATTAAGTATTTAACACTACTGAATGAACACTATGAATATGATAAAGTAATGGAAAAATATAAATATGATTCGGTATCTATTCTGACCTCAGCCTTCTGTATAGGCGACACCCTGCAGCAGATGACGACCTTGCAGGATATGCACAGGTCCAGGAAGTCCTTCTTGAGGTCGCAGCCCATGGCGTACTTCAGCGACTTGCCGTCTATGACCAGCGCCACATCGTTCTGTTTGCGCAAGTTCTCGCCGAAGTCCACCGTGTGGCGGGATATGCTTTCGCGGGTGCCCTGAGATAATCAAGAATGTCGTTTTGTGTTGGCTTGTTAAGGAACACTAACTACTAATATTATACAACATAAATAACTTCACGCCTGTATTCCCCGATGGGGTAAGCAATAGTAGTAGGTGTAGCTTCATACACACGCATTTCAACAGTTATGTTAGGTCTCATTGTAATAGCAGGCAAGCATATTGCCATCGACCGGGCATAAAATCCAGGTTCCGTGCTGCTAATGAGAATTACCTAAAAGAAAAACCTAACAACACTTTGCCTGACTCGATTTTCGAACCCAGGATGACCTTATGCTTGGCAGTCGCGATTAGCGACCATTAGACCTACGAGGCAGAATGAAATGTTAAAATATCTAAAATTCGATAGCACCAAAAAATATATAAAAAGAATATTCGGGTTCCAGTTTTTCTTTTATTTGAGGAACACTTTTAATATCCCATATTATTATAAGGATATAAACCGGGTGCTAAAAAAGTCGACAAACCGTTCAATTTTTTTACCAAAAACGTTAATTCAAGAATAGTTTCTCAAATTCGTCATCCATATGGTCCTAAGAAGACAGCATGAGCCAGGATCATAAGGCTACTCACGTCAAGGCTCTCCTCGTTGAGTATGATGAGCGGCATGCCGGTGTGCACGAGCCTGGCGGAGTGCGCGATGTTGATGGCCGTCTCTTGCTTGTCGCCCGTCAACACCCAGATGTTGATGTTCGCCTTCAGGAGCGCTGCTATCGTCTCGGGAACACCTTCCTGCGAAACAATTAATTGAGATGATGACAACATTACAAAAAACGTAGTAATTAATTAAAATCTAAGGAAGTCTTTCAAATGGGTGGGAAAAGTGAAAAAATAAATAATCCCAAGAAGACTGTACCTATGAGTACCTGTACTCGAGAGAATATACTTATAAAAATGTAATAATAATACCTATTCCTTTAACATTAATTTAGGTACGAACATTTTGAAAGTACACGGTATAACAGATAGTCTCAGTAACCCCACCACGGATTGGTTAAGCTACACATACCAAAATCATTATGCAGATGGGTGGCTGTACATTTTGAGACCTCTCAGTGTTTTTGACAGCCCGTTAAGTTATCATGTATTAGCTAGTTACTCGTTGCGATGTTTCGATAGGTTGTGCCTAATGTACCGTAGACCCCAATATACTCGTAGTTGGCAAAAATAAAGGTAGATGATGGACAGCATAGCTACTAAAAGTTACGAAAAATCTCTAACGGAATATATCCAGGTTATACCTATTAGTGCTCTAACTATAAAGGAACTCAATACAAGCGTGTAGTGGTACCTGCAGTTTGTCCTCGATAGCGGTAGCGCCGAGCAGCCGCAGATCGTTCTCTATCAACATCGCAGCCTCCTCGATCTTCTGCTCTCGGTCCTGTATCGCTATGCTCGCCTTGTGGTAGGTGTTCGACCAGTCCTGCCAAACAGAGGCCACAAAATCAGTTCGCCGTATAGGTTCGTAGAAATCCAGCGTGGGGCGTGGTGCGGGCGGTACCTTGTAGACTTGTTCGGGCACGTCGGCCACGGCGAACACGAGCGTGCGCAGCCCGTCCGTGGCGAAGTGCTCCAGGTGGGCCAGCGTGGCCGCGGCGAACCGCGCCCGGGCCGCGCCGCCCGACAGCCGCGGGTAGATCACGGAGTCCGCGCCCTTGCAGTACAGCTTGATCTGGCCTGCGGGCGGGGACAGAGTTTTACATGTAATGAGAAACGACTTGAAAAAATTTCGAACGAACGAGTTAACGAAAGAACAAAAAAATTGCTGAAAAATGAATAAACTAACAGAAATAAAAGATACACGAACAAACCGTCTAGGAACGAATCGATGAGTGAATCACGAATGATTTTACTATAAAGTAAAACCCGATCAAGAAATTAAATAATGTCACTTTTATTGTAATCGAGAAGTCGAGGCGCAGGCTAGTTACCGGAGGGCGTGCGCACGATGACGGACATCCTCTTGCGCGCCGAGGTGAAGTCCAGCACGTTGAGCACGGAGTACTCCTCGGCGCGCTCGCCCACGCGCACGCGCACGGAGCTGGGCGTGCGCTGGTCGAACACGTAGCCGAAGCTCTGCGCGCCCAGCACCAGCGCGCGCTCGTCTGCACGCACACGTCAATACACACTAACAACTAAATCATGTCATGCATATGATATTATATACGATACACATAATAATTGCAAATGTTTTTTGTCTGTCTGTTCCGACACGTACCAATGTTTTTTCGAATTCATGTGCCTACTATAATTTAGTTATCAATTGCAAAACAGCGTAAATGAAAACATCGTGAAAAGATCGACACACCTGAGAGATTTTTCAACGGTGTAAAGCCATGTCAGAGGCCTACAGAGGTGGTCTAAACTCTGACATCAGTTAACTCGTACGATAAAAAGATGAAAAATGGCAATTGACCAGCCTATTTTCCTTCCGGAACCGGCCTCGCAGTGTACCAGCATGTACCTGGTGAGGCAGCGTGGTAGCTGAGGTTGACGCCATGCCTCTCGGGGATGACGGTGTGGCAGATGGCCAGCATGGTGAGGAACTCCCGGATGATGGGCGCCGTGGGGTGGTTGCGCTGCAGGTTCTGGTACAGCAGCGTTTGTTCCAACTCCTCGTGGATGCCGGGCCGAGTGTAAATGATCTGTTGATGACAAACGAATTCCATCATACAGACGTTTCAGGCCTATATCCAGCAGTGAACTGCAACGGGTTAATAATGATGACGTTTAAAATGTTGACTTTTATATGTCTTTCATATAGGTGACTGTCTTTAAAAATAGTTGATTGGCTTCTCGAGTGTCTGTCGCGCACGGAAAACCAAGGTACTAGTTGAAGTTCCCAATCTCCTTCTATTCATTTTGTCAACATCCACAGCTAGATATTTTGTCAAAAAATGTTAAGTTCTCAAGAGGAACAATAGGTAACGAAGGTACCTAACACGTCAACACTCCAGTGAGCCACATGTGGTACCAAGTTTACCAATTAGGTGGTGGTATGAACTAGGGATGTTACGGAGCTCGATCCCCAGGCGGAGCGTACCTCGGCGATGGAGCACTTGCGGAACTCCATAATGTTGCAGGTGAGCGTGCCGGTCTTGTCGCTGAAGATGTACTTGACCATGCCGAGCTCCTCGTTGAGGTTGGAGGTGCGCGCCATGGCCGGCGTGTCGGTCTCCTCGTGGTACATGTCGCTGTCCATCGCTATGAACTTTGCCTGCAACAGAAGACTGTTATCAGCGTGTAGAAGCTGGAAGATACATGCCTGCAGGCATTTTTGATCTCATATTGAAATGATCTATATAATAATTCAACTTAAAGTGTTCGGGTACTTACTTGGAAAAATCTTACTATCTCAGCGGTTACTTGTAACGATATAGGTATAAGATTGTTGTACAATATCAAAAATGTTAAAAAGTTAAATCCGAAATGTGCATTCTGCGCTTCTGTAACAAAAATAAAAAAAACATCTAAGACGCAGTCGAGTATAAAATTATTATACACAATAATAAAAGAATCCAATAATAATTGGTAAAATAGTTTAGAAATAAAAAAAAAGGTTTATTTTAGAAGATAAGAATAAGAGCATATATATTTTAGAATCGGTTGAGCGATTCTATGATAATAGTGGCAGTCTAACTGGACATCATAACTGACTTCGGCAACCAAAAGGCACCTTAAAAGGGCTACACTACCGCCCACGTACCACGTGACCTCTCCGCAGTTAGCACTCACCATCCAGTCCAATATACCAGTCGGAGTGCGTCCTCATCCACAGCTCGTTGAAGCCGGCGCTCAGCAGCGACAGCGTCAGCAGGATGAAGAACAGCATCAGGATGTGCGTGTTCGTCTGGCGGTCGATCGACGAGCGCTTCAGGGGGGCTGTGGGGGACGAAGTGTTAGCTCCACTATGACATGACAGGGTGATATTACAATATTACGTAATTGATGTTCGGTTTTTGAAGATCGAATGTTGCCTAGGTATCCTGACTCCCCTATTTATCCTAATGACACATATTAAATGCAACCTCTTTCTAATGAACAAAGCGACAAGGAGCACACCAGTCCTCGAGTCCACGCACCTTCCGCACCAGGGCCGCCGTGTGCTCTGCGCCATTTCTTGATGCAATGGAGACTTCAGGCATCGAGTAGTAATGATGTAATTATGAGGTAAAGATGAAGGCTGTATGCAGATTACCTTTAGTGGAGTTCTTCATGAGTTTGGTTTCGTGTCCCGTGTACACGACGATGCCGTAGATGTAGTTGGTGTTGCGCAGCATGGAGCCGCGCAGCAGCATCTGGTCCAGACCCAAGGGTATCGTTCTGCAAACATACTCCTTATATAACAAGTTATATACTAGTAACTAGGACGAAAGGCTAATTCCATTTGTTTTATTAATCTCTCTCAGGATAAACGACTATATTATGAATAGGTATTTTGAGAAAATAACCAAGACGAAGTGAGTTAAAATATCACGTAATTCTGTGACACGAGTGAATCAGGCATTGTTTAAGGTACAATCATAAAAACTATAAAAAATGGCCTGACTTCCGTGAGTTATGTTAGGGCAAGATAAAAACAAACAAGCAAACAATTTTACTGTCATCGAGCTGAACTGGACCCATTCAACTGTATTAGAAGGTTCTCTTTACTTTAAGTCAATTCCAGACACCGCATACACAAGCACTCACTTAGCATTAACGTCCTTCAGCTGCCCGTTGAACTCGTACAGATGCCTGTTGGGCTGCTCGCACTGCACGGTAGCGGTGAAGGCGGTGAGCGCGAGCGTGTTGTCGATCAGCATCGTATCCGAGTGCGCCTGTCTGATCTTCAGGTTCGTCTCCCCGTCCAAGTTCGACGTCTCGATAAATGAGATGCCTTGTGGTTCGCTGCGATAAAAAAGAAGCTAAAGGTAAGAAGGAAGGAAGACCCAGACAATAAGGTCTGATAACAATTGACGCTTTGTATGACGTAGTCAAATTAAAATAGACCTGGAATCAAAACTCAAGGTCACTTGTAAGGCGTCCAATAAACATTTACGACCAATTAGAAGAAAAACTGACTCGAGCGTTGCATGCAACCGTCTAATTGGCCGGCTATTAACAGGCCATGCAAATCTTATGCGCCGTTTTATAATTTGTCACACATCACAGGACACCGACAAGACAGAGAACAAGACGAGTCTTAATTATGTTTGGTCATTGTCCCCAGTTTTACACCTTTAATTTTTTTTAATAATGTTTATTCATAACCATGGATACAAAGTCCTTCAGTCCAAGACTGACATTCATTAATATGTTACGGTATTGCAACATCCCCAAAACAGTTCATTCTCTGGTCCAAAGACGTAAAGTACCTATGTTACAATAGAATTGGTGTTGTTTAGCTACCTACTCTTACAAATGTAAGGACAGCACCTTAATCACAATCTTTTTATCCTTCATAGTACATAAGAGACCTCATTATAACGACACTCCTGTGTTAAAGTTCTAATGAATCACCTTGCTGGGGTCATGGATTGTAACTGGTAACATTACCTGGAGGACAGCAGCGCGATGTCCGCCGGGAAGAACTGGTTGTTGAGCACCTTGCAGATGTCCCCGACCTGCAGCAGCTCCCAGGTGATGGTGTACCACCGGCCCTCGCGGAGAACGTCCACTTTGCGCCTGTTCGTTTCATCGTCGGCTCGGTGTCGTTTCTGTATCGGACAAGTACAAATATAATATAGGCTATTTATTACATAAACCACTCGTGTCCAATGGCTAAGAGGCTACGGTCCTACCATACCGTATTCACTTTTATATCACATTGAAGATTATACTTCAGATTAAAACATATGCTATTGAACATGATTATGCGCTTTCTGCTACTGCGGTTTTGCACGTGAAAAATAAAATAAATCTTTATACATATATAAGAATGAATTGTTGTTCGTTAGTCTCGCTAAAACTCGAGAAGATTTGGTCTTGAAATATTAGTGGAAGTCCAGGGATGGTATAAATGGTGAGAAGGCGGTACGAAGTTCACCGGGTCCATATTCACGAATATTATAAGAACCTCTAAAGAACTCGCCTACTTAAGAATTTTTGTAACACATTTTATACTTCCAAATTATAAATGTATATTGTTTTCAACATTACGCTATTTCCCGCTACATATATTTCAAACAATAACCTATATTATGAAAATAACTTTATTGTATTATTTCGGTAGTTTTGTCCGTAGTTTAGTCAGGTATGCCGCAAGTCTCAAAGTCACTGGACTACTAACACTACTAAATTAATATGTTTGTTTATTCAGTAGCGTAGGTAGCGATCTTACACCTACAGTAACGCATTCGGTCAATCCCGAACACATTCGACAAGATTCAGCGTCCGGAACCAGATGCGCCGGCAACGCGCCAAAACCGACAACTTTACTAGTATTGGATTCACGCAACAAGTTAGTAATGGAATGTATTTTAAACGACTACTCTAGACTACCCCGTCCATTCGTGTCGATTTGAGGTAGGTGTCCAAAAAAATAGCTTGAAAACATTAGCCCATCAGCTTGATAGCGGGGTTGCCCAGTGTGCGCCAGACGACCAATTAAATGATCATCACCCGAGGCGGCTCTTTTAATGCCTCTACATAATGCACTAAGTATTTATACATAGGACATACATACTTATACCCCATTATTCATAAAAAAATGCAATTTTAAACCATGGATTAAATTATACCTGCCACTGTAATAGAGGTGCCAATAGATTTAAGAAGTTAATGCTGCCTGCATTAACTTAAACCCGTCCTAAGTATATCACCGGCGTTTATGAATAAGAGGGATAAAGTTTACTTCACACGAAATAGAAAATCACATTAAATATCAACCATTATTAAATATCAACCAATATCAATCATTTACAATAAATATAGAGATATTTATTGTAAATGATTAAATCCCACACTCCCCGTTTCCTACCCAGCCGGATGCCTTTTGAAGGTTTCCCCTCGAAAGCAAAAAAACAGGTACAATACTAATATATTTGCCGAAGTTATAGTATTGGTGGCGTGAGGAAAATATAACTGTACCTCTATAAACGATTACGTGGCCGCGTGGGCGAGAGATTATCACACTATTATTATTTATAGTAATTACAGTGAATTTATACTTCACTAGCTGCGCCCCGCGGTGTCACCCGCTACATTTTTTCGGGATAAAAAGTTGCCTATATGTTAATCCAGGGTATAACCTATCTACATACCAAATTTCAACCAAATCGGTCCAGCCGTTTATGCGTGAAAGAGTAACAAACATCCACTCATCCATACTCACAAACTTTCACATTTATAATAGTAGTAGGATTATACCAGATATATGTAAGTTGATAACTATGCAGAATATCCTATATTTTCTGATATGGGTGTAGCTAATATTATTCCTAGATCATTTGATTTATTCATGTTTTTATTTCAATTTATAAAGAAAATTTTAAAATGATAGGCACGAGCGGGAATTAAACCCGCGACCTTTGCTGACCGGAGGCACAGCTCGCAGCTATTGAATTTTAAGTTCCCTTCACGTCAGGTTTCTGTTATCCGTTTGAATCTAAGTATGATTACCTCTTCAGTGATTACATTCACAGCTATAAATCACTGAAACGATAATATCTTGTAAACCGGGTTGGTACTATTGTTTCAGTTCTCAAACTATTATCAATTTGAATGGGCAACTATGTTATCCAAATCCATATAGTCTATTTTTGTTTTAATTATAAACATTACTTAGATTAGAACAAAATTATCAATTTGTGTAGTGTGCTATCCTTAAAAGATATAGACCCAATAAGGGTGTAATATTGTCATCTTATCGCCAGTAGTTCCCGAAGGGTTGTTACAGAGGCCGAGGTATGTTCACATTCACACAAACCAGAGTCTAAATCACAATATGTAATAGAGGTTGAGCTCATTGCTATGTTTATCGGACACATTTATAATGAATCTTTCTCGCATATACTTAACTATATTGCGATTTTAACTACGTACTTAACATAGCTGTTAAATATACATATTTATTACTGGTTTATATAATTTCAACAACGTTGTTATGTAAAGGAAGGCTAACTTGGAACAGTACGTGTACTAATACTGAATAATTTCGAAAGCAGTTGACACAAGCCAGTAAGGAATGCAGGACACGGTGCGAGTATATATTATTTTTTCAGATACGAACGTATACGATGACGTCACTGACATTTTTCCTTCCTCAATTTTGTTGGACAGCGGTACCTACACTATATGTGATATGTTAACAAACGGATTGTAATTGTATGTAATATACTCACGAAGTCCTCAACGATCTCCTTGATGGCGCTCACGCTGAGTATGAGTATGAGCGGGGTGAGCGTGGTCCAGCGGCCGGTGGGCGACACGTCGGGGATCTGCTGCAGCAGCGCGATCAGCAGGAAGAAGCAGTTGGAGTAGCGGCGGAACTGCTCGAACAGGAACAGCGGGATGAACGATGGCACGCTGCGGACAAACACCACATCTAACTATAGTTCTAGATATCACATTTACGACGGCTGCAGTACGGATGTTTATACACCGTGGGGTTTTATCAGAAAGTCTGTATTACTCTTAAATAATATATTATAGTACAGATGAGCACGCATAAAGCATAGCGGCAGAGTGAAGCTTTGGTAACGACGGTCTCTACCTGATATCTGCAGTTCATTGTCCTAATCAGATACCTAACCAAAACACAATTTGCCAATGTGCTAGTCAAGACGTCTGTAAAGTACTTCATACTTGTATGAACTTAATCTTTCTTAGTCATGCATATTTACAAAACAAAAAGCTTATTGATCCTTGGTTCAAGGGGGCGCTGAGTGCAAAGTGTAAGCGGGCCGGGCGAGGCGAAGCTCTGGGTGCGCTCGGGCGCGGCTAAGCGACGGACAATTTATACTTCCTGCTATACGCCTACTAGATAAGGGCAAGGGTTAAAAGTATTCTATTCGGAAGAATTCTTGCTCTTTACCTATCAGTGACGACTTTCTAGATCTGTGTCACGGTAAAGTTGGACAAGAATGCTAAGTATGTAGTTTAAGAACCAATTGTGTAAAAATTGTGGGCAAGTGTTGCATATTACACTCTTTTGTCGATGTTCTCGATATCGCTTTTAGACATACATTGGAAAAAGAATAATAACTTCAATCGTGATTATAAATTCAGTACATAAACTCCAACAACAAGGGTCAAGGCAACAATATACAGGTGTACCTTTCCCATCACTGTACCTTTTCCATTTCGTCGAAGCTCACGTAAAATATTTTCATACAATCCTGTCCAAATCCCTATTGATCTACCGGGACCAAATATATCCCCCATGTCAGTGGAAAGGCGACACATGCATAACTAATCGAATTGATGTTCGCACGAGAACATAAATGAATTTATAATGTACGTATCGGATGGTATTCTGGTTAGGTTGAGGCCAAACGACTATGTTGCTTTCCTAAAAGTATTACCGTATTGATAAGAGACTTATAAAGATACTGTAATATGTTCTGCGGGTTGAGGCAGACTCGGTAGTACTGTCAACCACAAGATTTATTAAGTAACTAGAAACGGGAGCAGACACAATGGAAGGTCATACACTGATCTCATTGTTTGTGTCCTTCGGCTAGCCTTTATGAAAACCGAGAAGATAATACTCACTACCGGCTTACGCATGCGTACAGAGACATGTAGTTATATTACTACTCTTTCTTTATAGTACAATAAAGGACCATGATAAGTATTTAAGGATCATATGAACTTAGTGTTTTAAATTACTACGGTCATAAGGACCAAAATTTGTTTTCCAGAACTTCCCTGAATAAACCACTGGCACTGCTGATCGCTCGCTAGTAGGGGAACTAGATCACCGTAGTTAATTAAATGAATTAGGTCATTACCGACATGACTATGACCTATGCTTAGTTAAAGTACCCATATCACGGATCATGACCGCGTTGTATCGCACACATCAAATTATTTTAACAGCTCGCCTGTCCAGCAGACACAATAGTTTAACAATCGTGTTTGTATCATAATATGTGATACTCTGCACAGGGAAAGAGTTAAATTGAAAATACAATACTGCGGACGGTTAGCAAATGGTATTTCCTGATTGGAATAACCAAAGGGAAATGTTTTGTTTTATATACTATTGAAGTATATTGTTTGGCGAAATGTAAGTGTGCGATGAGGCACGTCTACCACTACTATGGTAAAATTCATAATACCGTTACTTAAAAAATACGTAACACTCGAATTCTATAGCTTTAACGTGTATATTAGACACACGATTACAGTAATACCAGCATTATTTTTAAAGAGTTCAATTCTCTTCTTCGGAAGGTCTTCTAGGAACATTAAGAACGGACCAACTCGGATAATAATTAACTACTTGAAAAATGTATAATCATAATCGATTCAAAATTGGCTAGGATTTGGCCTGAAAATGAAACAATTTTTTTTTCTTGAAGTTCTAAGGTAAAAGTCCCTGCTATACATAACAGAGAAACAATTATAAAGCAATACTCGTGCAAGTTGCCGCGTTATAGTTTGATGGTTGATGGAATCGATTTCAGATTGCGAATGATAAGCGTTTTATTTACAGTCAATAGGTTTTGTAAGTTCTTGTACGTCATTCGTTAAGCACTGTATACTAAGTTTGAAGGCAACGTTACCTACAGTATACCGCTGCCTAACCGCAGCTCAGAACTTATTAGAAGATTATATAAAACGTATTTTAATCTACTCGGTTATAAACGAATGTCCGTACCAGAAAATTGCAAGACTGCTGGATCGAGATTTTTATTAAGACCATTTCCTATAAGTATTCCCTCTACCTAATAGATAAGCTTTTAGCCAAACCACTAGCTACTATTGTGTATTAGGAATAGTTAAAGTTTTTCAAATATTGTTTCACTGAAATTCAATAATTCATTCCAATGTTACGTACTCAACACACGATCTAGTACCTATCATCAAGCATAGCTAAATTATATGGCATTACACAAAACCCCATAATTATAAATAGATATCATATAAAAAACTATATAAAAAAATTCTTCGTGTACGTAGGCTACTACTACCTACACCTTAATAGAATTTCTAAAAGTACGTTTCACAAGAAAGACACTGATGTCAACTGTCAAGGCCACAACAATTTCTATGGATATAATGATAGGCTCGCCAACTCGTCACATCGTGTTTATCGATAAAATCGGAAAGCACACCGCGACACTGAAATTATAAGAATCCACAAAAAAGGTTCATATTAAAATTACTTATCATGGTTATCATTACTGAAAGGTAAACATTTATTTAGAAGCAGAATGATGTTGTATCATTATTTTTTGTTTGTTTTCCGTCAAAAATGTCACTTTACCTTGAAGACCTGATTAGCGCAGTGGCTAAGCGATTGGACTGCTGCGCTAAGGGTTGCGGGTTCGATTCCCGCACGGGGCAAAACTTTGTGCGAACCACAGATGTTTGTCCCGAGTCTGGGTGTTTGTGTATGTGAATATTTCATGTTTGTGAAACGCACCTACGATACAGGAGAAATTCCTAGTGTGGGGCGACGTTTTTTCAAAAAAAAAAAAAAAAAAAAAGACATATATCATTGACGCAGGCTGTTAAATAATCGTCAGATAACAATTATATATGTGACAAAGCCAACTGTATATCATGCTTATAGTTATACAAACGTAAGCACAGCCGGGTTAGTCCACGCCACAACACTCGCTTTCTCAGCAGAGTCCCTAATAATGAAAGAGCCTATTGTCATGTATTGGGCAGCTCTCCAAATCCGGACTGCTACAGAGTTTTCCAAGAAAACCTACTAACATATTCTAAACGGAACAAAGCCTAAGAACTTTACTTACGGGTGACAAACTAGGTTATTCATCTGAGATTATATCATAGGGTAGCAAATACGTAATAATAAATATAAATATAAATAAATAAATAATAATCCTCGATATAAGTAATACTAAAAGAGCCTTCTATCTTTTTCTAGCGCTCTACTTTTCAGCTTCGATTCTACCAAAATATAGTGAACAAGAGTCCTTTAACGACAATATCATTGGTATCATATTCGATACAACTCAAGTCACATATTAATACGACACACAAAACCATGCCACCAATCCTGCCACACTTTCACATTTAGTAATTGTCGCTTTGGTATAACATGGCCGATCAGATAACCGGACATAATAACAACAAGGTCCACCATCAGGCTTTATCTCGTTCCTCGTTAACCTGTTGTATCAATTTTAACATAAAACCTCCGCTCGGAAAATATATATTTTTCCTGACAGACATTATTGTTTGCAATAATTTATGTAGCGCAATATGAGTGGAGTGACGTCACGTGACACATTGTATTCATACTCTGATACATTAACTGTTCCGCACAAGGCTTGAGGTAACTCGGTGAGTATCAACAATGTAGGTGGGTGCCTCTAGTCATCTTCTAGGTAATCTTATAATAATAGAGTCCGTTGGGGGGATGGATTAATAATACGTGTCCTTCCGTCTCCGGGAAAGCGAGTCTTAAGGCGTTGAGCGTGGAATGAACCTGATTATAGCAGCCCTTATTACATAGGGGTTTCGTGAGTAAATAGGCGATATGTCCCTTATAAAAACATAGTAAGGCCGGAACATCTTAAGATCGTTATTTCCTGTGTATAACAGTCAGCACTCAGCAGTAATATGTTAATTTAATATGACTGCAGATAGATGCATAGTGTGGCACGTAGACACTTAAAGTATTTAATCTAGTAGTCCATAAAGAGGTCCGGAGGCCTATTTTGTGTAACATACATTAATCATGAAACGACTTCAGTCGGAACGGCCTCATCACGGCGCACGGCGGTCTCGGACATCCTTCCTTAGTACCTACTTGAACTAATTCGCTTTATGAAGCACATCAAAACAGTTTTATTAAGAATATTTTAAGCGTTCGAAGAATACTACCTTTTAAAAGTCACGTTTCTACCATATTCGTAACTACGTAGAGGAGCGTAAAATTGCAATTGGATCATGTCCGCTAAACAACTGTTAAGTGCCGCCTATGCCGAGAGCTACTAGTTCTCGCCACGGAGGCATGCCAAGCCGGCACTAGCTCGATATAACGCCAGCGTTACTACATTATAACACGTACATTATATACACTTTATGATAATATTCACGTCTTTATCTACACGTAGTAAATGTCTTTGTTTACTTCCAAACACAGTTTGATATGGAATCTTGTTTTGTAAAGCTTCTTTATATTGTAAAGAAATACTTTAAGCCGAATACCTACTGAAGGACAAAGAGACGAGAACTCAATGGAAACTTATAAATCCAAATAAGGGTACACAGTAATTAGCGGTCATACATTCATTGCCACGCGCTGTTGTCATTCTAAATCAGACTTCCTTTTATTACAGTGTAACACAGTCAAGTGTCAACTCGTAAAAATCTAATAAAAATAATGTGCAGGACACGTACGGAGAATACTCGAGGCAATAATAATGTCTCTGTGTCTGTCTGTATATGTGTGGATATTAGAATTTTGCTGATTGATAGTAGTTTACCTACAGAATTGTCGTATGAGGTAGAAAGCTTCTATGTACAAATGCCTTAATCACAACGAATATTTAATATCAGCAAGACATAATGCCTTCAATCACACTATATTGTTTAGGCTTCAATCATGTCATAACCCAATCGATATTTGAGTTCTTGCGAGCCAGTTTCCATAAAATCGGAGCATTGCCTGCTTAAACTTACTTGTTGAAACTTTTAAAAAAAGCGTGAATAATGTAAGTATAGTCTAGTCGCTGTGAAGATGATGGAGTGGCGAAATATTCACGCGTATGACATCAGTATACGCTTTATGGGCAGCCGGCCAAGCGTTGCGCGTAAACAATGCTCAAACTATACAACACCGTGTGTGACACAGCTCTGGTGTTTGAGCACGCACCTGTCAAACTTTATGATGAAGCTCTGGATCTTGTCAATGTTGATAAAAGCAAGGCCATCAACACGTTTGTATATCTTCTGCTGAATAAAGATCTGGCGTGAGAAAGCGCCGGGAATTTCATATTTCCTTCGAGCGAACGAGTCGATCGTGTTGTCAAAATAAACGCAATCACAAGACGCGATGCATAGCATTCGGTACAGATTACACGATGAAATCTGTTTGTTTAGGATTTGCCGAATAGTTTCGTGATTGATTGAAGATGAAACGAAAATTCACTGTGGTGTTAAAAATGGACTTAACAAGGCATGCCTTTGAACACCACGAAACACGCAATATATCTGACATATAGATACCGTTTCATATATTATGAGGTTATGATAACAAAATATTAAACTGCATAAGTCTGGCACTTTTCAAAGATCAATATTCTGATTGTGAGCTTCCAAATTGTCATTGTGTAAAGAAGAGCTTCATAAATATCGTTTCATTGCCGCGATACGCTATCTATAACGTACTTGCCGCCATCAAATTGGCGGTGATCGGTGAATCGTTGACCCCACATACCAACCATGCCATTAAATTTTTATACAGAGCTGAATAAACGAAATCTTCAGGAGTGTGATGGAGAGTTATTTATATAAGTGACCTCGTGTTCTCTCTGAGGTCTCAGTGCATTTTCATTACCGTGGACACTACACCGAGACGCCGCGCTCCATAATATAGGCTACATAAAAAACGTTAATGTTAGAAAATAAATGAAAGTGGGTACCTGTATTTAGCTGTAGATATTCGATTGTTTAGGAACTTTATTGGCTGCGGTCTGTTCACGAAGATAATTCGATTCTGTTCGAGCGGCGGGCCGTCCGTTAAGCCCGATGTCGTCGCCTCGTCTTCATCTAGAAAAAAAAGTTTGCTTTTTATTTCGGAAACTCACTGCACTGGGAAATCTTGGCAAGGAGAATAACACAATTAGGGGGAAATACGAAATATGTTTTAAGACTTGATTTACTTTTAAACCTTCTTTTGAAGTCTTTTACCTGCTAACTGTTCTGGCTTGGCAAAAGTAGAATGGGTTACTTTTAAAGACATTTAATATTTTTTAATGAGCAGTATTATATTAAGTAAGTTTATTGCATCTATCAAAGCAACAACGGCATCACGTTTATTAATATATTTATTCACATCTTACTGCCATAAAATTCAAGTAGTGTAGACAGAAAACAAGACGACGGAGGAATTTTAAATGTTTATTAAAAGCTGAAGGCAGTCGTCAGCCATTTTTAATAAACGCCGCTGCTCTGCGCAACTGCCTCTAGGAGTATAAAGTATAGGTTATAAAAGATTTCTATGATAGAATATAATTTGACCAGCGAGGGCAGCTCGCCTGAGCGAAATGAAGACGGCTTAGTCGATAATCAAACCTTGAAATAGAATTATGTAGAAATATGCCCTAGAAACATGAAACATCTTCCAACCCGGCTGGTCACCGTGGAAGATTACGACCAAAACCCTCCAAAAAAAACCACACAAACGGAGAACAGAAACAATAAAAAATCAACTCAATTAAAAATTGCAACTTATAATGTCCGGACTCTATCGTCTTACGAACGCTTACTTGAACTAGAAGTTGCAATAAAGGAAATCAACTACGACATAATAGGTATTTCAGAAATGAGACGACTTGGTAACAAGATTGAGGAATACGAGAACTTAATACTCTGCCACATAGGTTCTACACCAGGTAAATATGGGGTAGGCTTCATAATAAACAAGTCTCTAAAAAACAATATAGAGAGCTTTATTGGATTAACAGAACGTGTTGCAATGCTAAACTTAAACCTGCAAGGGTTTATGATATCTATTATACAAGTATACGCACCGACTGACATCGCAAGCGAAGAAGAAATAGAGGAATTTTATAAGACCATCGACAAAGCAATGGAAACAACGTATAAAAACATTATATTAATGGGCGACTTTAACGCGAAGGTTGGTGCTCCTAAAGAAGGCGAATATTTAACAGTACAACAGCATGGATATGGCGAAAGAAACGAGAGAGGGCAGAGACTTGTTGACTACGCACTTGAACATAATCTAACCATCATCAACACGTGCTTCAAGAAAAACTATAATCGGAGATGGACTTGGCGATCCCCAAATGGACAACATAAAAACGAGATCGACTACATACTATCCAACCAACGAAAACTACTCCAAAATTTTGAAGTTTTGAATTTAAACTACCCATCGGATCATAGGCTAATTAGAGCATCAGTAAAAATTGATAAACAAAAGCTAAGCAGAGCAAAATACACAAACAAACACGTAATTCAACTAAAAAACAAAGAAGAAGTTATAAAATATACTAAAAATTTAAGGGAAATGTTACCTTACCCAAGCAATAACTTACGAAATACCTCAGTACAAACCTACTACGATAAAGTAAAAGATGCTATTAGCCAAAGCCTGAAACAAGCTCGAGGAAATACGAGGGAGCCACATAAACATCACAAAATACTATCAGATCGCACAGTTATGTTACTAAAAAGAAGGAAAGAATTACAAGAAACAAAAAATAAAACTCGAAGTATGAAAAACGAACTCTCAGCTCTCTACAAAATAACAAATAAATACATAAAAAGAGATTATGCTAAATATAGACGAGATACCATAGAAAGTCATTTGCAACACACAGGAAGCACAAAAAAAGCCTATAAGGAACTCAGAACAAATAAGACTTGGATAGAAGGATTAGGAAAGCAAGACAGAATTCTGTGCAAACGAACTAACATTATCAATGCGGCATCAGACTTCTATAAAAAATTGTACAGTGATAAAACCCGAAACACCAACACCTCAAGTACTATCAAGGGAAGTGCCAATGAAAGTTATGTTAAGCCAGTTGACGAAAGTGAAGTCATAAGCGCAATAAAGAGTTTAAAATTAGACAAAAGCCCTGGCTCCGACAACATTACAAACGAATTATTAAAAATAGCACACCCAATATTGGCCGGACCATTAGTGGAACTATTTAACCTAATATTACAAAAATCTGAAACACCCTCACAATGGTCTGAATCAAATATTATACTTATCTACAAGAAGGGCGACCCGAAAGATATTGGCAACTATAGACCGATAAGTTTGCTTCCCAGCATCTACAAACTCTTCTCTACCATTGTAAACAAAAGAATCAGTAGTACATTGGAATTAAAACAACCGGTAGAGCAAGCAGGCTTCAGAAGAGGATTTTCTACAGTTGACCATATACACACGCTCGAATTGATTATAGAAAAACATCAAGAACAACAGAGGCCACTATACATTGCGTTTATCGACTATCAAAAAGCATTCGATTCGGTAACACACATAAGTATATGGGAAAGCTTAAAACAGCAGGGAGTAGAAGACGTATACATAAATGTCATCAAAAGCATATATAACAATAATAAGGGTAGAATTAAGCTGGAAACCCTCGGACCTAGTTTTTCCTATCGAAAGAGGCGTAAGACAGGGCGACCCGCTATCTCCAAAAATATTTATAGCCATCCTGGAGGCTATCATCAGTAAGTTAGATTGGAGCAAGTCAGGGCTGTTTATAAAGGGCGAATACTTAAGCCACTTAAGATTCGCAGATGACCTAGTGTTGTTATCAGAGTCCAGCTCCCAGCTACAGCACATGGTCGAAACACTGCATCTAGCTAGTGTTAATGTGGGACTAGAAATGAATCTTTCTAAGACTATGGCAATGACAAATAGCTGGAAAAGATTATTAACAATAAATGGAATGTCACTTGAATATACAGACAAATACATATATCTAGGAAAGCGAATTAGTTTTGACAGGAAAAATAACGAATTAGAAGTGGAAAGAAGAGTACAACAAACATGGAACAAATACTGGAGCTTGAAGGAAATTTTCAAAAGTAATCTTCCTGTAACAATAAAAACAAAGGTTATGAACTCCAGCCTCCTACCGTGCTTGACTTACGGATGCCAGACGTGGAAATTCACTTCTAAACTAAAAAATAAAATCATTACTTGTCAGCGGGGATTAGAGCGCAGCATGCTAAAAATAAAGAAAATAGATAAAATACGACATACAAATATAAGGTCTTTAACAAAAGCAACAAATGCATTGACTTACGCACAGAAACTCAAGTGGAAATGGGCAGGACATATCGCGAGGCTTAAAGATAGGAGATGGACCCTAAAGGTGACATTTTGGAAAGGTCCTCAAGGTAAAAGAAGTAGAGGAAGACCATTGACACGTTGGGAAGACGAGATAATAAGAACAGCCGGCCTAAACTGGAAAGAAACGGCACAGGACAGAGACAATTGGGCATCTTTGGAGGAGGCCTTTACCCAATACGGGGTTCCTACAGATAAAACGTAGTGAAGCTAAATTGTAAAGTTAAGATAGTTAATAGGTAAGCAGCTAAAAGAAATAAGAATAGTTAAGTGTTTTATTTATACATATAATAACAGGTAAAGCAATCAAAGATTATAAATATAGGAGAATATAAATATATATGTATAAGATAAATGTATTAAAATAGTTAACTTGTAACTTAAATTGTAAGAGTAGGAAATTAAAGGCTTTTTTATTTTATTTTTTATTTTTATTTTATTTTTATTTAAAGGTCTTTCGATGTTCTTATGATTAGAAAGAGACAGCATGGATTATTTAGTTGGATATTAGACAGGGATGGATGTTTTCGTCGAAATTGCTAAGCATTTCTCGTGACTACGTTAAGCCATCTTCAAATGCATTTGATGGATATGTCGAGCTTAGGTTAAGTCATAATTATAATAATATTTGCGCAAACAAGATTAAAGCTCGGTATCTACTCATCTACTACTCATTATGTCGTAATGTACCTAAGTATTTACCGTCTGTTTTAAGTTTGCGTTTCTGCATGAATCATGTTTTAAAATCGCACTTATGTCGCAAGTTACCGGTGTAGGATGATTGTTTTAAGAAAAAATATGAAGCAACGACCTAGGAATTTAATTCCAACCTCCTTCAAAGTAGAATACCACAAAACCAAAGTTATTCCGAGAGCTTAATGTGGATACATTTACCTCGACAAGAATAATATCGTTTGAGTCAGCTAATTAATGTAAACATGTTTTAAGAATTTTGAAAGTCTACGTCACCACGTTTTAGGACAAGGTTTTGTTGTATTTTTAAACCATTATAAGTATACACGTGTCCACGACAGTCCGTCGTATGTACAGTTGTGATAATCGATAATATAATTTATCGATTCGTTTACCGCGGGCAGGTACAAATGGACGGTACTTTAATTCACACTCTTACTCCACCAGTCAACAGAAGTACCAATCCACTTTTCACGTAATTTCAAATTAGTTTTATTGATCATGAATATCTCATCTTATTGTCGTTGTCAGATATTCTGTGAATTATACATGATGCATGCACACATGACATGTCTGATGAGGGTACATGTTTACTATTTATTATAGTTACTTTAAAATATATTAAAGAAACAACATCCAGAACATGAAAGGTCAAGTAATGCGTGGAATGCGAGCGATATAATAAGAAACTCAGTAAACGTTGGTTTAAAAAACTATTTAACGGGATCTAATTCCAAAAAAATATAAAGCTTGCGAATAATTTTGCAGAATATGCAAACGAAGCCACGGACAACCGTAACAAGCTGGTAGTAAATAAAGCAAGAATTGTCTGAAAATATCCAGGACGTGGCGGAGCGTACATCGAGGTAAAGGTCGCCGCATGGTCGCCGCTTTTAAATATGATCGATTTGTTGTGTCATTGTGCAGAATTAGTCGCGCGGACTTACTACCGACTACCATCACAGTTCACTGATATCATCGCTGAGGACAAACCTTCTCAACTCTCATTTGTATTTAACGAGGCAGTGATATCATGTCTAAAAAAACACGAGTTACCGTCGGCGTCGTCTGAAATCATCGGAATCTTTACGCCATTGTATTATAATGAGGTCAAAGTATGAAACAAGAAAAACATGAAGCGTCGAGGTTTTTGCATTGGAAACTTTCTAATGAAAAACTGTAAAGTTATAAGACTGGAGAGTGCAGAGCTGTGGAATATTGCAAACACGACTTCAAGGTGATTAAATAAGTGTCAGTCAGTCGGGTGTGCATCATGTCTGCACTACCCGGAGATTATATTAAACGCGGACGTGTTAGACAGCTTTTTATTTACGTCAATCTACTAAATTTATACTAATTATTTATATTACCCAAATTATATTATGACCTTCGCACATCCTGACGAAAAACCACTCGACAAGCTAAAAAACAAAACGGTATATAAATAGTTAGATCACATTAAAAAGAAGCACGTTTTCGATTATACAGAAGCTCTATTTTGTGTACCGAGGAGTAATAATGAAATACTTCAGTTAATAATGAAACATTGTGCCCCTCTGCACAATAACGTGGCAACTAATATCGCTGCGAAAACGACTTTTAATTAAAACATTAATGAGAGTTAGTCGTGTTGATGTAAGAGTAAAACGTGGCCTAGTAGTTGGATATGCATTGATATCGTATCATGCAAATAACTAGACGTTAGCATGACTCCTATCAGTGCTATAAAATTTACTCAGGTGTAGAGATAATAGACCGATTTCTTTTTTAACACGCTTTCCAAATCTTTTGGTACCTAGTCGCCTTCATATTGATATCTCATAACGAAAGCTGACTAATCATTATTAGGATTTTAAAGACAACTTTTCCCTGTACCACAAGACGCTTTTAAGTCAATACCGGAAAAAGGAAATAATGTGGCTCGTAGTCTATGAGGCTCAATCCTCAAGTTGCTGCTGAAACTATTCTTCACTATATGAACATTGTGACACCACAGTACTTATCGGTGGGTTACACATAGTCACCTGATAGTCCTGATACAAGTCCTACGTTACCAGCACCGAATATTGTTGTAGTTTTTGAAACTTCCGATTGAAAATGAAAGCGGCCTTAGTTGTTTTTTTTATTCTAAGCAAGTGTTAACGCTACTCATCTGTCGCACTTGACATTATCAATTAAAGATAAATCTGTTCAAATATCGTATAATGATATTGCTCAAAAGTCAACAGATAAAATAGTAATCACGTAAAATTGTTCTAGTGACTGAATAAGGATGTCGCTCGTTCAGGGGGGCGTAGGAGTGTCGAGCGTCGTACCACGCATCGGAAAACCAACTACATTTACCCATTATCATTTACGGTCTCCGTGTTCCTCGTAAAAACTATACGACGCTCCTTAATCGGTGCGAACGTGGATTGAGAAACTAATTAAGGAACTATAACGGTACTAAAAAGTTAGTACATACCTATACTGCCTTCACCTTGTTACTGGTTAACTAGTTCCAAACGTGTAACACCTTCGTTATAACTGTTTGTTATTGTTTGGTAAATGTACAGTTTTTAGTTAATAGTCATGAGCTGATCGTAATCACACCCCGAACAACAGTTGCGGGAAAGTCAAGGACACGACTATGGGGGCCAGGCAACTCAAGGACAATATGGACAAACTACTACATGCTCGTTATTTAATACTATTCAAAGTCGAAATGTACTTAGGTAATTTTCACACTGTATATTGCAATGGAAGCATTGCAGTCTGTGACTAAAACTTTTACAACACTTATCTTTTTCTTGTCAGTTACTTGTTACTCTAATAACAAAGTATAATATAACTGTAACAATACAATAATATGACAATATAATCCTATATAAAATATAATATGCTAGCTGCACCCCAGAAAGTAGCCTATGGGTTAATCCAGGGTGTCAACAACCTCCATACTAAATTTATCACAATAGGTCCAGCCGTTTGAGCATAAAGGATTAACAAACACAATCAAACTTACACCTTTACAATATTAGTGTAATATATTACTCCACAAAAGGACAGGCAGAGGTCACTAATGTTTCAACAGTTCACATTTACACACATCCAATAGTGTTATTGAATAAATAAAAATCACTTGATAACTGATTACATTGCAATTTTTATATCAAATAATGATAGTGGCCATGACAGGCTGATTGTGTATTTAAAGGCAATTAATCAAAGTGATGATCTTACATAGATAGTATGAATCAATGAAAGCAAGTTTATTGTTATCAGCTATTGTTGTTATTACTAATCAACACTTTTGTTTACAAACAAATATTTGATACTTTGTGGTGTGGGTATTGTTACTGGCTTGTTGGGCTATTGGTGGCAAGTGCAACACTTGTACATGTGGGTGTGTGTATTGGAGTACTATCACCTCTGTTAGCCAATTTGTGGACTTCAGGTCCAATGTAATGAAAAAAATGCATCTTAAATTGATGAATTGAAAGAGTCAGTAACTAGTTGGTTCAAACCTTGTTTTATGTTACAAGTACATAAGCAATGCAAATGAAATTGGTCATACTATAGCCTGACTAAATATGGAAATCTCTAACACCGAGTTAATAAAATACTCACTGTAAGAATCCTTATGAGAATAATTCTTAATTTTAATAGTAGGTAACCACTCTGTTTTAATCACCTCTCTCTTCAAATATTGGAAGTATAATATAATAAATATAAACGCAAAGAATTCCAAAAAACAAGAACTTGGATAATAAAAACATAATGACGGTTATTTTTTCCCTAACTACCCACATCAACTTAATCCAAATTTACATACTATATTCTTAGAAAAACTTCATTTGTATCATACTTATCACATAGTCAGTTCAGATATAACTGACTTTGTTACTAACAATGAAGACAAAAGCAGTTAGATTGGTACCGTGAATGAGGATAACAATGTATGGATGCATTTCCAACATGGCACAGGCATATTATTACAAAGTCTTCATAGCATAAATCTCCATAAACCATAATTGTATGTGATTTTGACATAAGGTCATATCTATTACTAAGCAAAATGAAACCTCGTAGTTAACTGTAAGTACCTATGGTGATACTGAATAGTCAAGGCAAAGAGCAATATTAAAACAACCTAGGTGAAGTCTAAAATGGAATGTGACAGCAGAAATGATGCATCACAGCCAGACCATAAACTTGAGAAGTGCAATAATATCACGATTTAGAGTTATACTTTTAAAAACTAGGTACTTCGCATCAAACCAAAGTTAAAATAAATACAGATAAATTATCTTATTTATCTAAGAAGAGTTGACAGTTGTTTACCTACATACAGTATTGGCAGTAAGTCATTAAGTTAAAGAAATGGATATTTAAGCATGTAATGAATATGACATCATAACATGACTCGGATAGAAGGAGTATATTTAAAAATATTTTTGGCTCACTCATTTCTCTTTTCTAAGAAATCAATTTTAATATAAGTTGATGACTGACAACTACATTAGGATTTCAATTAATTTATCACTTGTATATTAGGGACGAAATAATCATTTAAACTACCATGATATATTGTGAACCGTCAGTACTACAACAATTAGATCAACCCCTCTTACCAACAAAGCCACCCACTTTTCGAAAAGGAAATCATAGCTGTGTTTACTATTATAGGTACCAAAAGTATGTTTGCTTCTCCAAAGCTGAGAGACGGGGCGTTAAGAGACACTTAATGGAACTTACGTTGGTTCATTTTGAGCACCATGGCCCGGTAGAACCTGGAGAAAGGCGCCATCACATTTCGTTCGTGAAAGAAACGCGTAAGTCTCTCCCTGAAATCCATGTTTGCGAGTCTCCAAACAACTTCCTTAGTAAAACACCAGATCAACACTATTTAAACACTAATAAAACGCTAAATTTGACACTCATTATCACCGCGTAGTATCGCGAACAAAATAAAAACTTAGAACACGAATAAAAACAATTTCCTTCAACGACGTTTGTAAATCGACATTTTCATCTGATGTTCAAGTTTCAGGCGTATTTTGTCTAGCAAACTTCTAGCGTACATTACTTCATTCACAGGTTCTTTTACATAAAATATTAAAAGTGTTTGAAATACATGTTGACATCATAAACACCCGCTTCGTGAATCGCTTCTACGATCGATCTGTCCATGTTCACCGCCCACGTGTAGTGACGGGACATGATATTCACTTACTCAGTCATGATATCGATAAAATATTGTATTATCTTAAGTTGATCAATAGTTTTCATAGCTATAAGGTACTTAGTTTAGCTCACCATTACCATTAGTTTAGGTTATTTCATACGTGCAGCTTCATACGGCTGGTTTTAAATGAGTTTGTAAAAAAATCTGAACATAATTAAAAACGTTTTTATCAAGGGAAAGTTTATAATTATTATTGATCTGTTGATATATTGAAATGTTGGTGAAATATATGTAAGTAAAACGAACTTTTAAAAACGAATAGTTACATAATTTCACCACCAGTTGACAGCGACGAGGAGAAACTTTGATGCATAGTTTTTAATTTAATATTTTTCTTTTATATATATTTATTTTTTAACGTAGATTATAGTGTGTAAATATATTTAAAGAATATTATATGAATAAATACTGCAAATACAAAAGTCATACTTTGTTTAAAATTTGACAAGCATTAAAGAATTCAAAATAAAATGCACAATGTTTGACAACACTGCAATTTTAAATATATATTATAATATATGAAAAACGTTTTATCATTTTAAGCTTTATTTTCTCCGAAAGTTACAATTATCGATAAATTTTTTATCGATGTTTTGGGCTTCCTTAAAGAATGACAGCACACTGCCATCTATGAGGAGTAAAACTACTATGACAGCTGACATTAGTAATAGCTGTTGCCGCATGCAAAAATATACTTGAGAGTTGCTACCTTTTATAATTTAATTTACCCTTATTCGTCAAATAATGCGAAACGTAATGAAGTTACAGTGTTGTTTAAAGGTAATGGTACCTTAACCTATATTTGAAAAAGAACTTGAAACACGTCATCTTCTTGACTTGGACATTGTACCTTGATTGACGTGTAAAAGCAATAGCGAATGACCCTAAAGTCTAAACGTAAAGTAGCGTTTCACCTTAACCTTTTCGTATAAGGTGATCTAGCGATCAACATCGTTATTTATTTAGACTTTAGATTGATTCCGATTGTAATCCAATTCAATTTGGATTAAATAATGATTCGATCCATTAATAAATAAGTAAATAATGAAGTTCTAATAGGGACACGTGTATAGACTTCTATTAAAAAATATCTATCTGTTCCATTGGGGATTACAGGCGTGCCTATATTTTATGATGAATGTAAGTATGAGGACGAAAGGTCCTTAAAATTTAAAGAAACAGTTATTATGAAGCCTTGTGAATGAATGGTTGTGTCTCTGCCTCGTTGGTCTAGTAGTCGCAAAGCGAGATTCCTAAACTTGAAATACTGAGTTCGGCTACGGTTTCGATATTTCGGAAGGGTTTAGGTATTCCTTATTGTTAACTTAGGTGGAAGCACGATGTGTCCTGCTATAGCACTATTGCTATGATTGCTCCCTATTACATAGGGACCTAGACCATTTATTATTTGGTACCTAGATACATTATGAAAGATCATCTTCTAATTAAATACCTTTTTCAGCTTTTTACTAATTGTAAGCCAAGTTTAAAATACGCCTTTGTAATCCCGAATGGGTAGGCAGAAGTGTAGGGGTATCTTTAGAATGCCTTAATGCAGTGGTGGCTTAGTTGTTTACGGCCAAGGGGCCCTATTCAAGTGCTGGAGCGCTTTTAGATGATGGAATAGAATGAAAAACGAAATTTCCTATCTGTGAAGAGAGAGCATGGTGATCAGTGCACTTTCCTTCTGTGTACTAGAAGATGTCTTTCCCCTGTCAATTAAAAGCTGATAAATATTACGTTATCAAAATACCTAATAAAGCCTTTGTTTCGCTGTAGTTAGCTACTGCGCCAAAATGCCGCCAATGTACTAAAATCAATGAGTTTGGAACTCCGACACCAATGACATCTGTGACACGCATAGAAATCTCTGAATTGGTAATGCTGCATTATCTATTCAGAAGTTTTCGTGTTACGTTTATATTACATTGAATAATGACTAAACATTTATCGGAAACCATCATTTAGTGGTTTCATTGCGTGGGGTTCTAGGTTCACTTACGTAAGCATACATAAATAATGACCTGTGTTTACTTCGCGTTTGTAAAGTTTCCTCTGAGCTTATAATATTAATGCCGCACGAATGAAAGGCCAGTTTTTTAAATAGAATGGATAGTAAAACATGCTATTATTTTATAACGGACGGTGCTATTATTGTGCTACCATTTCATACTTGCGCTGCTTGGGGTTCGCTATACAAGCACAGAGCGCACTTTTATTATTTTTACAAATTTTAGTTTATGTAAGTTATAAACATAATATTATTTATAATATATTTATTATTATAAGGCCGAAGATCGTGGCGTGCCATAGGAGAGGCCTATCGGAGCTAGGAATTTTTTTTAAGCTTTGCTACACAATTCCACTCCGGTCTACATCCTCAACACAAGGTCAGCAAGGTTTTATCATGTTTCACTCTTGTTACCCTAATGGAGAAAAGAAAAATGTCGACGTATAATTTTGCAGTACCTACGGGGAACCAGGTATGGAAATGATGGGGATATAAACAGAAACCGGACATTTCATAATGAAATGCCGTAGGTATAGTATACAATAACGCAGATTTATCAAATGCACGTACCCGATCGATTCTGTGGTTTCAAAAATTGCAATTAAGCATTGGTAACTGGCTAACCGCACAATATAGAGAAAATCCATCATTAATTACAATGGAATGGTCATGTGGAGTGTTTGAATGAGAGGCAATCGATAAAAGTGATTGATAGCACGATTATAAGGGAAAACCAGGAGCTGCGATGTGGGACATCAGCTCTAACAGACATGCTCTGAACTTTTTGACAAATTGCATGCAATACTTAGTTAAAATATACTTAGTCAAAACCCGAAAGTGATACGCGAGTCCAAAACTACCGGGTAAAGGGATATTAGAAGCGCTAAAATTCCACCGCTTAACTAAAACTTACCTACTTTTATATTGTAATACACTTTGATTGTAACGTGTCTGTACGAGTAAAAATAACCTCTATAGTGATGAGGGTGTTATTAAGTTGATTAGTCGACCCGCTGACCCAAATTTATTTCATATTTTATTAATAAACTGAATGAGACTATATTTTTTGGAAATGTACGCACTGGATTGCATTGTTCGTCGCTAAGTACGATTGTTGAAAGTACCTGGGTTCGAATTCGGCCAGTGTTATAAGGTTTTTTCCATTAGTTAATCAATAGCAGCACATAATTTGGATTGTATGCCTGGTGGTTAGCAATAGGCTCGCTCTATATTACATTTACACTGTAACAGAACAATAGAGAATTGGTGAAATGTGCTCCCGGGAATACAGGCATGATGTTCGATTATGTTTAAATGTACCCACTCTACAATTTTAGTCTCTCTTTTATGCAAACGGATGCAATGTTTACTTTCAGTCAAATAGACCGTAGACACGAGTTGTTATAAGATACAACCAAATTAGACTACATCGTAGGTATAACTACATTATTTATATCAAAGTCAGTTCCGCATTAACTATTTGTGTAGCGAATGTCATCAAAACAGCGTAGCGTAGCAATATAAACAACAACCTACTTGATATTAAAGCTGCAAACGGCCACAGAATAGTGAACATATGAATAACATAGAACGAGCAAAAGATAAATAAACACCTTCCTCCGAGTGGATCGTCCTCAGGTCTACTGACTGTAGCTGAGCTGGAGGATACTCAATACTTAATGTTTATTGCATTCCACGATTAAGTTAAGCAGGTAAACCGTAAAATTTACAAATAACTATTCAGATCATCGTGAACTCTGTCGGGCACAGCAATTTAAGATAGAGGAAACATTGTGTTAATACATTATTAGCTTATATAATGATTGTAATATTTAGTAAAAGACGTTAAAGTTAATGATATAGAAAACAATACATTATGCTAAGCTGGCTAAACATGAGTATGCTGAGCTTATGAGCATCCTTTGTTTAATTTCTGAGTGTATTTAAAACATCTATCATGGAGGTTTGAAAATGTTATTTTCTTTAGAGATAGACGAAGTTATGTGTAAGTATTGGTTGTACAAATGCACATTCTCTTTATAATTAAGAGAATTTTCTAATTTTATCTGAAGAGTGTGTGGTATAACTACAACATTGTGCTGTATCACACAAATAATTTGTATAAACTTGTACAATAACTAAGGAATGTAGTTCAACAACTAATAATACAACGAAAATTATGTTATCTAAATTGTTCAAAATATTACCGAGCGCTTATACGACAGGTCGCATGGAACGATTCTGAATAGTTAATTTGTTGTTGAATATTACATTTCCTGCTAAGTCATTAATTATAAATTATAACGTAGCAAACCAGATATTTTCAATGTAAGCATAACATATAATTACATACATTACATTATAAAACATCGTGAATGTGTTCCCCGATTGGGATAGGCAGAGATATGTAGTACACCAACATTTCGCCAGTTAATCATAATCCGTGCACAAATCCAGACTCCGTGCTACTACTGAGAATTACCTAATGGTAAAACCCAGTAACACTCTACCCGACCCCGGATTCGAACCCAGAACCTCATACTCAACAGTCGCGCTTTACGACCACTGGACCATAGAGGCAGTCAGTTATTGATATATATTTGATGTAAATGCAGCTTTTCACAAGCTTTATTAGCTTTTACCATTGACTTGCGACTTCATTTCATAAAGTACCCTACCAAGTTCACCGTAGCGTACATTTTGGATTCATACAAATACATGGGTACAGCCAATCAATAGGGAATAGGGATGTCAATGGGAATCCTCTATCTGCATCGACATCAATCACTGGGATCTGTTATAATGGCCAGTCACCGAGTGTATTCGTATTTATTCCAGACCCGCGCCGCGCGCCGCTGTGTGGTGGTGTGCCGCTGCAATCATAATCGGATAACAAGTTTACATGATTTGAGAGCCCGTCAAAGCTTTGGCGTCGGCAGCTAAATTAGATTATTTGAGGTTAAAAGGAGTTTTAATTGGAACGAAGATAGAGGATTTTGTTTAATAAACTAGCTTTGATATTTTCAGTTACAAAATGCTCTATGGTTAAACAGGCAATGTTAAACGACATTTAATAAAATTGACAACAAGAACAATAGGTCACCAAATATAGGAGCAAGGGTCGGACTTACTACGACGTTTAGTTTGCCTGCTAGGCCTCAAGACTTGTTACTTGAGACTCCGACATGCTACGAACGTCAGTTTTGCTACAAAGATCAGTATTCATACGAAGGTCAGTCTTCTACGAAGGCTAGTCTTTCTACGAGGATCAGTTGTGCTACCGGGGTCGGTCTTGCTGCGAGGTTGTTTTAGTTCGACAGTCTGTTTTGCTATTAGTCACAGTCTTACTACGAGGCCCAGCATTGCTACGAGGGTCAGACTTGCTACGAGAGTCAGTTTTCTGACTAAGAAGTGACTACGAGGGTTCTTTCCGGGATTTTGTTTTAAAGAGTAATTTCGACTAAAAGGATAATTCTGTCAAAAAAGGATAATTGTGTCTAAAATGGTTGATCTAGTCTAGATAATTTATTGTACAGTAACCTTTGGTCAGTTAGGTCGGACGAAAGTAGTAAATAAAGTATTGCAGCATGGGTGCTTATTAAGTTGCCCCACGAAAAGGAATTCATTCATTCATTAAACTACGTATATGACTGTATAAAATATTAATACCTTAACTATAGTAAAGATGGACTACAGACGTACATTTTAAATGATGCTTTGCTCTACAGAGCTCTGAATTCCAATATTCAAAGAGCATAATATAAGGTATTGGAGGCTATCGAGTTTATGTTATCGAAGCGATATCCATAATTTGAAAGCGTAGGTGAACATGTGGGTGGTGATGAATGATGGGTGGACGACGGTCGTGTATGGAAACATACATATTTGTCATTCATGTAAACACGTTTTCTTCAGGACATGACAGTTAAGAAACAAAAGGTTAACACAGCACGCAACGAGTTACCGTCACCAGTGCGAATAAGACTAAATAAAAAAGGGATGGAGAAACTGAACCAGTTATTCAAATATTAGTTTTATTAATGTGGTATTTTTAGTGGCCTTATGATTGATGTACCAGTTCAGTAACACAAGGTAACTTAGGTTAGGTAATCTTCATAAGATCATTGCTAAAATTTAAATTGATTAAAGGAAATTTGAAAAATGATGGACTATATCGGAATAGGGACTCGCAACCTACGCCGATTCGTGGTGCAGCTCTGCCAATTGAGCTACTGCGTCGCTGCTCGCACATCTCATTTCAAGTTCCTTCTTTAGTTTTTACGTCTTAAGATGTAAAGTAAGTTTTTTAGAGTTGGTTTTCTGTACGTTTATCGTCGGTGTTTGCCTGTTCACTTGTTGAATAGCCTCGTGAACGCGCTAGGGCGGCTACCGACTTAATAAAATATACCAATTCATCATTCATACACATGAAACACCTAGTTCTACCACTCTACAATTTAGGTTAGTTTGTTTATAGTTAAGCCACATACATAATAGTTACGTAGACACAACATACCTATACCATACAATTGACGTAAAGTTAAACTAATATTTATGGATATAACTTAATAATACGAAAGATATAAAAATGTATCGTACCTAGATGTACCCCCGAGGCCCTATCTTACTTTATGTATTAAAGTCATGCTGTTACCCAGAGGAGTGAGCAGAGACCACGGATTTCTATTTGCAACGATCCTGGCATACTTCTTTCTGATCATATTGTTTTGTAAAATTATTAAAAGATACAAACATACATTAAATTCTCGTGCTTAACTTTAATAAATAACGGAGCTTAACCTACTAGAAATTTCCAAGGTAACTCTACAAACTGTTTAATCAACGTAATGTTAATAACTTTTCATCGAAATTCCTAATTGTCTGAGTAATAACTAAATAATTGCCGTGTCATAATGTAGCCATAACTAATTCACGCTGTCTATTATGGACATTCACTAACGCTTTACAAGTAATTAAGTAAATTATGATCACACCTGTAAACCCAAGGGGATAGAAAAAGCTACGTTGATGTCTAGTCTCATAGTTTAACAGCAGGGGTGTGACCGTTTGGCTGCCAAGTTTAAACTCCGACAGACAACAATGTCCTTTCGAATACTTGTTGCGAATTATAAATTAGTAATCAGTTGCTAAAAACGGTGAAGTAAAAAATCTTGAGGAGATCGGCACACCTGAGAAATTTTCCAACGGTGTGTAAAGCCATGTCAGTGGTCTACAGCCCCATTACCCATGAACGTAGCAGGACAGTTTTCGTTGTGGAGACGGCGCATTGCACTGCATTTAGCGGCGTCTTGCTTCCACAACGTAAACTGTCCTGCTTTAAGAGTTCATGGTAAGTGGGTTGGCCGTCTTACTCTGACATCAGGTTGTTCATCTGCCATACGATAGGAAGAACAAGATTGACGTCATAAAAACAGAATCTATATGAGTTTTAAATTAGGATGTGTTATTCTTATACGTAGAAACCTAGGCTTTAAGTTTACTAGCCTAAATCAACCAAAACAGTCCATTTGAAACAATCGCGAAGTCAAGTGCGCGATCGATAGCGGGGCTTCGCAAGGTTAAGACGCAGGCCAGCCCCATCATTATCTCATTAGCAAGCCCGCGGATTGATTCAATGACAGACAGAACGATTTACACCTAATTGTAATGCGTACCATTGTGATACGTACGGACTATGTTATGATCAAATGGAAACAAAGTCAGACTTAAAGGTATGGTTTTCATAACGTGGTACCTGGCTTGACACGTGACCAGTCTTTGACAAGACCAGCTCAACTGCTCAACATTCATGAATTGCCCTTATCAACGGTCAGAAATAGACACACTCCCACACACAGACTTAAACGGACAATTGGGATCATAGGATTAAGAGTAGGTGCTGTAAGTAATCCATTTGACCGGATAACTATATCAGCAAGTTTTCCCGTGAGAACTGTATTATCTAGTAGGTATAATAGTGTCGTTATCACCACATATCGTACGTCGCGTCCTATCTATCGATCTGGTTTTGATTATGATACCAGAAACATGAAACGCCCGCCTTTATCTGTTATCATTGTTATTTAATATTATCTTAAGGAAAATGATTCTTTTGAGAAATGATGCATATCTGTAACGTAATTAGTATACCTAATTATAGAAAAAATACCTAGACGCTTACAAAAAAGTTGATATATCTAAGGCTTAAGACAAGCCTCCGTTGTTAGATAATATTTGTTTTTATACTGTACATGTAGTAGGTATCTAGCTAGATCAACAAAAAGTATACTTATAAAAATATTCGAATTCTATAAGACTCAGGCTACAACAAAAATTAATACAGTTAAATAAAACTGTAACACCAAAATAACAGCTTTTTACTCGATGCATAAATTATGATAGGTTTTTGTGTGTGTGTGGGTCTGTTTGTTCCAGCTAATCTCAGAAACGGCTTAACTGATTTTAAGGGGACTTTCACTGGCAGATAGCTGATGCTCTTGGGTCTAATATTGGCACATTTAATTTTGAACTTATTTGCCAGGGTGCCACAGGAAAAAAAATTACTCACATTTAATTGTTAGCAAAATCAGATTCAATAGCTGCGAGGACGAAATCCCGGGCGTATGCTAGTTTTAAATAAAATAAGCGGTAACAGTACTGAAATAGGTATAACATGACCGTCGGTATGCAAAAGTTTGAAGAGATAAAATATGTTGGCCACGTGGAAAATGTGGAGCGGGTTGACACCGGGTGATGCGGCGACGGGTAACTGAATATTGTAGGGTTTAGGAAAACATCGGTCCTTTGGTGCCACGGAATGTGACCTACCTACATAGAAGGTATATTAAAATGCATTGTAAATTCGTGGTTCGTTTGTTTTTAAAAACAATGTCTTGGTGGCAAAATGCCGGGTGAGTGAATGGGATGAAGCTTGACACGATACTCGCATACCTATGGATTAGAGTAGGCGCCTAATATCTTTATTCTATTGTTTGTAAATAATTTGACTAGTTTTATTACGTGTTTATGTATATTTAAATGTTTATTATGCCGCCGGGAAATAAGAATATACTTAGGACAAGTTGCGTCATGCGTCGCTTTTAAACTACGCTCATAATTTTGATAATTTAAAACAGTTTGTATTTAACGTAGGTATTACACAGCGTGCAGTGTTTTCGTCGATATTTACATTAGTGTGTGCCCCTAGTACCCGGATATTGACATGGCTGGCACCGTGTCACGGTGGTTATTGAAATTAATTCAATATCCCGGCCGCGGGCCGTCAGTTGCATGTCAATGTCAGTTAAACATACACGGTACCAAACGACCAATCGATGCTTCAACGAAATAAAGCCGAGGCCATTTTTATTGTTTCATGATAAATAAGTCAAATCAATAAAGGGCTCTTTGATGTTTACAATTTGTACGCGAAGATATTATTTTCGATTGACCGATCGAGTCCGAAACTCGGGCATTCCCGAATACACCCGTGAGTATAACCGGAATATATAGTAAATAATATGGATAACACTCACGAAAGTTATTATAGTAAAATAGATATTATTTTACCTCTTTATGGCATTTTTAGCAGTCTTGATTAATGATCTTGTTTCCTAGTTTGAATACGGAACTAGTCGAGAATTTTCAAATATTAACGTGAGTAAAACTAAATATAGTAAATGATATTGTTTCCTTTTAACTTTGCACTGGGATAGGACAAGTGGTGGATCGTGAAGGGCCTTTGTATACTGCCTTTCTGGTTTGGGTTATTTACCTCCGGATTGCATTTTAGATACAGACTTTACCACAACTTAAACGTTTCATAAAGCCATTCATTTATTTTAAGAAAAGTTAAAACAATATAATACTTAATGTTTAGTTGTTTGTTACTTAATCACACCGTCCGTAATGTCTGATGGAATCTGAATAACGTTGGATGGTGAACTGTATCTGGATCAGCATGAAGGGTTTGTTTACATGCTAGCCTTTAGGTTATTGACTTATAATCGTTTGTATGCTACAATATATGTATGTAAGTTAATATAGAACCATGTTTATGTACATGGGAACCGTAGATAACGATGCCTCAGAAGATTTAAGCGTCTCTTGCGGCCTGACGTCGCTGCAATCGGTCAAAGGAAACGCAGTGACACGCAACAACATCTTAGCTACGGCTACTACCCTGGTAATCCGGTCTACAGTTCTAGGAATTGATCCTAACCGGATCTATGAACTTGGAAGATAATCTAGCAATACCACAATATTACACAGCTTGTGTACCTACATAAAATCAAATCAAATACACCGTGATAATATCCATAAAAATATCATCATTACAATGAGGACATTAACAACATAGAACAACAAACATAGTCACTAATAGGCACATTATTCTAGATGTAGAAATATTGGAAATTCCTCCCATCAGTGTTCCGACCAGTTAATGCGCCAATAACTAATTAACAAAGAGAGACAAAGGCTGAATACATTTGTTTGCAACTCACACTTTAAACAGAGGTCTTGTTTCTAAGTCCGCGGGCATTTACAACATCGGTATCAAACTTACGCCTTTGGTATTCCTTTGTGGCTCCAATTTACTTTAAATAGGTCAAGGCTATAAGTTTATGAAGCGAATTGTAATGGTACACCAGCATGGTTTCAACTGTATCAAAGTAGGTAGTAGATACTTATATTAATAAGTAGGTAGAGTTTTTTTCAGGCAGTAAACTTTGTCTACAAGATGCAGAAGCCCTCACTCAGGATTTTTGATACTTATAAGATGAAGAGGAAAATTTAAATTATGGTTTCCACGATAAAAATTAACCAACGTCCTGTCGCACGTGTAATTCTTAGTAATTACATATACATTGAAAGTTAGTACGATCGCGCCGAAGTTAGTGCTGTGTTAACGACAACACAGTTTAACAGCACCTACCTATGTCAATGTAGTTATACAGGTCACAGGGAAAGCGATTAAAGGCAGCTTATACGACTCAGTAGATACAAATGTTTCACTTGAGTATGTGTTGAAGGTGATGGTTCAGTGTTCGTCTACTATACAGGACTTATATTTACATGATTTGCTATTCTAAGTTTGATCGTGTGTTCTTATGTATAGTATTTTCTGCTCCTCGTATATAAGTACTATACATACATAAAGGCACGCCTATTCCCCAAAGGGGTGCTAATATATTCGGTGCAACCCACCCCACAGAAGTACTATCTTGAAGTTAACTGTGTATCAAGTTTCATGCTGAATGTTTGTGTAAAACCTTCGTTAATTATAATCAGATTTAAAGATTACCTTGACGAGGAATATTACTACGGTTAATTGAAATAAACTCTACTGTTTTGAACATATGTAGGGTGGACATTATTGATTTAACTAGTCAAGTGTAGTGTTATAATAATGTTCATATTAGGAGAATACTGAGTGGGTTTAAACGTAGAGACAATGTATGTACATACAGTTTTTCATTACTTAACAGAATAAAATAGCATTTATAAAACTACTGTTGCGTAGAGAAACAGTTGACTTATTATAGTTAAGATGAATATTAAAAACCTGCTTATGCTTTTGCTAAACTAACGACTAAGAGTAAAGTTACACTACCCCATACAAAGTACAAATACGTGCATCACAACTCAAGTTATTAGGAAAGTGCACCACAGACAGCACCCGTCCCTCTCGCACAGCACTTTGTTAAAACTTCCACAAGCGACAGAACGCGTCCCGAAACTTAATGATGTGGAGACAATCCTCTTTGAGGTCTGCAGCCGACTTACCGAGCCTTTTGAAGGCGAACACAGCCCTCACCGCCGTCCACATGTCTACGGAGACTTTGTCGGCGACATCACAACACAGCGCCTTCTAGAAGGCTCACAGGACGGAGAAGTAGTAGTCGATGACGTGCGCGACATAGAAGAGGACGCAGGTGGCGATGTACATGAACACCAGTATCTGGATGAGCATGGTGCTGCGTCCGTGGCCGCGGAGCGACTGCCGCCTGCCACGGAAGCCCTACTGCAAGGTGAATGCTGAACGAATGCCAATTACACAATGATCCGTTGTTACGTAAAATGATACGTGCAGCTTGTTGGACGGTGTTAAACGACGAAACACAATTAAGTGTAGCTGGACATGACATCTACGTATAATATATATACCTGTAGTATGCATGCATCACGGTCATCCGCGTTTTATTTTCTTTGTACTTGCTTAGTTAGTTTAAGACACCTTTATCACTAATTAAGAGTTGAAGAGTAGCCATCATAGGGTCAAATATAGGTACAATCTAGCAAAATCAACACCATCATGCACTGGCACACCTGCCTACCCCATAGAGACCAAACATACGATATATCGACATAGTATGAAAGGATCTTCTGCAATGTCTTCTTGATGTTGACCATGAATGCAAGCGAAAGTATTATAGAGGTACATACATAAGTTCTATGTAATTGGAGTCGTGTTCAACAAGACCGCGACGTGTACTTCGCTATTGTCGCTATGAATGTACTACACATGAAATAAGGCACCAAGCGTCCACTCTGCCCGTCCCGATTCCCGAATATGTGCTCGCTACAGACATATGGTCCAAGGATTGTTATGTAATGTGCGGGTGTTGCCACCATATGCGCTGCCTGATCGATCATCGTATGGATGATGTATGGGGCCGTCTGCAGAGACTATGGAAATGGCGTCAAGATGCTACTTTACTTAGCTTAAGCGAAATGTAAAAAGATAGTAACCCGTAGCCGTAGTATACAGGTAATGTGTTCATAACACGACGTATATATTCCCAAAGTAGTAGTCAGAGGTGTAAAGCAGCAAAGGTAGCTTTGCCACGTTGTATGGTAATGCTAATATACTGGCAAATGATTCGTTTTTTAGGTAGTTCTGTCGAACCCGTGACAGTGAAAATAGGAGAAGCCTGTGGCAAATAAAATTAAAGCCTTGCATAGGAATGTAGTAACACATTTTCTTGGTCTTTTTAAGAAATTATCCCTATTTTTCAGTTTTGGACTAGACCTTACAATCCCGACTCTAAAATTCCTCTACCGACATACTCCGGCACTTTATATGCTGGTACTACATACTACAAAGTACAAACGTACTCCGACAAGGGTCAGTACGACCCTAAGTTGTTCTTTACCGATGTCGACAATGGTGTCGCATTGCTGATACACATTCCAGAAATATTTTAGAGTGTCCTGTGAGAAGGATAAATAAGCCGAGATATAGGTCTAACATTTTTAGAAAGGTACTTAAATACATAAGGGTATGCCATATTCTGTACATATAATTATATTTTGTGGGATTATTAATGTTTTACAATAACATTTAGGAATACTATATATATTATATACCTACTTTCCTTCATTATGCAAGCTAAACTTCCGTCCCTAAGAAAAACATGGCGACAGCCTAAATTAATCTGGGATTAGGAAATTCGTAGCACTCAGCTGGGATTTATAACGAGGCTCGACTAAAGAGGACTTAGTACAAATCCCATGGATATAGGACTTATTACAGTAAAGGACTACTTTAACTCTTTGGAAACAGCACACCGTGGACAAGCGTTACAAAGGAGAAAGTCACCACGAAGAAAAGTAAAGACTTAGGAAGTACCCGCGAAGGCATGTAGAAGGCCCAGAGAATGACCCACAGAAGGGTCCCTCGGTGACCGGTGAGGCTTCAATCGAGTCTGTATCGGGAACCCGTCGTTCCTGATAAAGGCGGCGCGTCTCAAGCGGGCTGGAGCCTCCACTCCCTCCCACGGCCCACCGCAGGTCTCCTCTATGCAGCCGAGATCGGATTAAGCTCGTAAATACTTGCCACTGAAGATTAGTTTTGGAAACTAGGTTAATATCTATCTCGACAGCTCTCAGAATCGTTCAGAATGAAAATAATAATTCTGTTTGACTGCTGTTTTAATAAAATTGTTCAAATCAGAATACAGTAGTTGTCAGGATATTGAATCCTAAAGATGTGATATTTTTGAACAAGTTACAGTTTTTCTTACAATTTACATTTCCACCCTTTTAAGTAATGCAACACAAATTAATTGATAAGTAACTGATATAATTAGCGGTTATATAATTGGCATTACGGTTAATCTGCACTTCTACGTACAGTGAAATTATGTTAACTACTAACTAATCAATTAACACTACATTCATAGTATAATTATGGGCTGTAGGTATAACTGTATGTATGCCATACAAAAATGCTGTATGTATTAACAAAAAGCCATTGTCCGCTAGAGTGATGACAATATAGGTATATGATAACAGAACTTTACAAGAACACTTCAACAATGCTACGAAGAACTATGGCTAGAGGAACAGACCTACAGTGGTACTTGAGAGCGTGTGACGTCACTGAGCGGGTACTCACTTGTCCGCTGGTGTCCGTTGACGACGGCGGCGGTGGGCACTGCCAGCCGGTCCACATCGTCGTCGGTGGCGTGCACCGCCAGCTCCACGGCTTCCGAGCCTCCTGGCCAAGCCATCGCTGCGCGCGCCACTCATCACTGGCCACACACACACATCACAACGGCACGCACGACCCTAGCGCGTAATGTAGTACTTAGACTTTGAACACAATTGGTTGTCGTTTGCACCAGTATAGTCTTTACGTTGGTTTTTTATCACTTGTATGTCCTTAGATTAAAATGTTGATGTTTTCATAAACTTGTGTATAGAAGTGTGTCTATTGAGATAGGTATTATTGGATAAAAGTTCAGTTGTAGAGCTTGTTACCCCTATGAGAAAAACAAAGATATGAAAATCAAAATTGCGGAAAAGATGCAATAGGATAAGACCTCAAAGCCCAAACTCTTATGATACGAACCTAATGCAATCGTTAGCTAACAGTGGGTGTACAACAGCTCTACCCACACGTTCGCATAATACCGACGCGATGATAAACAAATAGAGTAACCTTCTGTTGTATGACAGGCGATATTGTAAGCCATTTTATAGAGCTTATAAAAAGCTTTAATAAAAATAACATTAATTTATCGTATTCCCATTAAAAGTTTCATCGTTATCACAAATAACCATTACCGTGCCTACCCCTAACGTAAATATTCTATAACTTTATAAAAATCCTATTAAAAGAGAAGTTAATTACTTGCAATCTGAGGCTGGAGAAGAGATTTACCGACGGGTTTTTAATAAAGTATCAATCAGAGACTTAAATTAATAACAATAACTACCTATAAAGTTAATTTGGTACTATTTGCTGGGATGACATGATGACGAACTAGTTCTAGCTATTCACAAACGTTTGAATACATTTTGTTACATAAATATAATAATAGTTTCACAACAGCCCTACTTGCCCTTGAAAGGAAATTTGCTTTATAGAATAGTATCTCTATTACTCAATATTATCCAATCGATACTTAATTGCCATTGATTACTTTTTTATCAGAACTTGATGATAAAACTAACGTTGCGACTTATATTTGTAACTGACGGGACGTTAATGATTATATATTTTGAATCTAAGCAAAGGTACACCCTAAACATATATTGCAACGTGTAAAAACTAGTTATAAAACCTGTAATTCACGAAGGGATAGAGAGACTGCATTTATATTATGATCATGAGCTTACAAGTACAAACAAATGCGCCGTCTATCAAACGCATCTACCTTTATTAATGGAGTTTTCGGTTTTACGATAAAATTGGAGGAATTGGCTTGGTAACATACGTAGTGACCCTGTGATCAGAATATGAGTTGATACCGCGGCACGACTATAAGAAAACCTAGATTAGACCAACGCAAGGTAGACAAATTTTTTGTATATATAAAGACATCCTGCTCCTCTGTTTACAACTGTAAGTTGAAACAAAATGATCGCCCAATGTAGTCAATTAAAAATAATTATTTTATAGTTACCACTTAGGTACTATGGGGAGGAACATTCGTTTCAGTAAATCGGATGGAGTTCGTTTGTAATTAAACGAAACCGTTATTTAATACAGGTGCTAATTGGTAATTGGTTCTCCGAGAATTGCAATTATTGGCGTAAATTTAACTGTGTTTGTATCATAACAATTCATAGTAATGAGTAAATTAATTGTTTGTTGAAAAAATAAAATAAAATACACAATGTATTAAGTAATTATTTTCAACATAGTTGAACACACAATGTTTATTTTTACAGTATGTAATATAAGATTTATACATTGTAAACACATGTAAGACAACTAACTATCAATTACCAACCATCAGCAACTAATAAGTAACTTTCAGTAACTAATAGCTAACATTAAGTACTCGTATCAATGTTTGTTGACAATTTACAATGGAAACCCAATGTCAAAGCGTTTTGCCTGTCGCACATTATTGAAAGGCACTCGAATACATTGCAGAATGCGATTCTATCGAAGTTTGAACCCTGTGAACCACCATAACAATGAACCACAAACGAACACATGCCTGCGTTGTCATAGAGATGGGTTTAACAATCCCTTTTAGATCTAGATGACACGTGTACCCACACGCGTCACGTGTGTTAAGGAGAGTAGAGCTATTAATACTCAAGTTTTTAATTAATAATGTCGGCAGGTAATAATAATTTAAAATATTAGTTAACTGCTTTAGTTTTTACTGGTATTGTAATTTGTACATCCGATGATTTACAAAAGACTCGTCACTATTACTTGCGACTTATAATGACGTCGAACGGGTGTACGTACCTACAGGTTACGGACCGTACCCCTTACCATGAAATATTAAAGCAGGCTGTTTTCCGATGTCGAAGCGATACGCCACATGACACTGCACATGGCGACGTGTCGCTTTCAAAACGTGAGTTCATGGTGAGGGGCTGGTATAGAACACCTCCGCCTACCCCTTTAGGGGTTAAAAGCAAGCGTATGTACCGATGAGTAGGTTAATAATTCCTCTTGTTCACAGAGCCAACGAGACCATTGTTAGGTCTATATTTATCTAGGTATATCTTCCTCTTTCAGACCAGCCTAAAACTTTTGACAGGGGCCTCAGGTTGTTACGAAACTTTTAGGCTTGGGTTTAAAAATAAATGGGGAAAGGTCTCAGAGTAAAACCTGCTGTGCTAATTGAAATACATACCTAGATACCTACGTGGACACAACCGACTTGTTATCTTAATAGATATTTAATGAGAACTGACACACAGTAGTTAAATATTTAATAACTAACAGGTATGGATGCCAATAAAGAATTATTATTATTATACCGGATTTGTATGCACAAGATAGCAGGTTCAAACCCAGGCAAGTATCAATGTGACTTTTTCAATGTCATGCATAAATTCTTAGACTTTCCAAGACACCACTGATTAACGGTGATGGAAAACATCGGGAGGAACCTGGATATCATTATCTGAAATCACCAACCTGCAGTGAGCTAGCGTGGTGATCAATACTCAATCCTTCCTTTTACAAGAATCGGCCTTTGCTAAGCAGCGGAACAGTTATAGGATGTTATTATTATTAGGATTAAATGTAGTCAAACCATGTTTGAATGCCTAGAGTTAGCATTATAAGTTATTATGGCACGGTTATACAAGGTTTTTTGTACTGATATTTTCATGCTGTTTTAGGAAAATATCCTGAAAGTCTACAACCACTTTCAGCTACGAGTATCGTATTGCCAGTCGTTGTAGAGAACAGACAGGCAGTCGTTGTATGTAAAATACTAATTTAGCAGCTCTTGGTTACACTGGAAATTTACCCTAAAATATTTGGGGAAAGCCTACGCAGATGATGTCGTAAGAGTCGCTACAGCCTCGACTATGAGTTACCCATAAACATACGTAACCTTTCTGTAAGCGACCGCTTACGTCGATTGTGTTGACTTTAACAACTTATTTATAAGTTGGTGCGGACCATGCTGACTGGCCTCCGAGCCCAACTTAGTTGCCGCGTATGTAAGCACCACCGCTTCCAGCTCTTATCTGTTTTAAACTTTAAACCTCAGTTTGCAAGTACTTTAATTCCCTATTTCTAGTTAAATTAATGCGTCACTGCGCGCATTTATGGAGTATAAGATATTGTTGTGCAATTATATTGGTAGCTACAGCTACAGGAAAGTAAATTTATAGAACAAGTAGGAGAGAGAGTTTAAGGAACAATTTTATTTTGCTTGTCTCCTTAAATAATAACCATAATATATTTAACATTGATTACGATCTTATCAATGATTATATTATATTTGAAGTTTTGTAAGCCCCTATTTTGTAAGTTATTATAAATAAAATCCTATATTTTCCAACTAATGGATTTACTATAATTAAAATGAAAAAGAAATATAAAAATGGGCAGTATAGTACAAGACTAACAAAGTAAAGCGAGTTTCCGCTACGTATTGCCTCTCTTAAGAGTATAACCGGGTAGTGACGAACGCCCACGGCACTGATGACGTCATTAAACCCCACGCAACAGGACACCCTAGTAATCGGAAAATCCCGAGCTTTGGATTACGTAACCAATGATCTTTGTAGAACTTATATTGAAACGAGAATAACTAAATTAATAGCCGCAGTGTTCCAAAGAAACTTTTGCGTAGGTAAAGATTTATCAGTTTAGTCATTGAAGCGTTATAATACCGTGAAAGCTTTTGAATAGATCGGGCTCCGCGTCGGTAATATTTATATTTTGGTACGACTCGATATGAAGAAATAGCTGAACAATACTGTCTCTTACAGCTACATAGGTAATTAGAAGAAAAATTGACCGTAAAGAATTTAATAATACTGTCCCACTGCAAAGGCCTCTTCTCGTATAGAGAGGGATTAAGCATTGATCACCACGCTAGCTCATTACGGATTGGCGATTAATGTAATGAAAATAAACTTAGAAATTATGCAAAATATTCTTAGATATGCGGGCAAACGCGGTCAGAGACTGCAAAGTGTAGTGCTTTGGAAGAATAACGCAGAGGTGTTTACCCAGAACTGTGAAACAAAAAATGCTACTTACTAAAAAAAAGTAAATATTTCAACAGCCTGTAGTTGTAATATTATGTATATAGTAAAACATCGTTTATATTTTGCAATACCTGAAATGGTTGATGTACCTACTTTTAGGATGGATTTTAACTGAGGTTAAAACACTGATGCATATCTATATACACCATACACAAATCCATAGATCATATCTATGAAAACAATCAAAAAAGTATTACCAACAGCACTACTAAATACAATGGGCACCAGACTATGTCACAATCACAATACACACACAATTCGTTTATTCCCGAATGTTTTACTAACGAACGAACATAGCTGAGTGAAGACGGTAAACAGAGTGTTAGAACACACAGATAGTAGGTGATAAGATACTGGTTACTGCAACTGGCCAATGACAACGCAATATGCCAGCTAAACTCATCGCTCTCTACTGCTACTGCTACTCTCTCTATTGAGCCGAATGCCAGTCAAAAATACTTTATTACCTGCGCGAGATTGGAATTGTACCTTTATATTAGTTTGGACGTTAAAAGACAATTAAATATGAATCGGTATGAGTAATGTTCTGATATGTTATTTAAGTGTCGGGTGACAAATCTGTTCTTTTCTTTATTAGTCACAACGAGTTTATTAATCGATAGATTTCTCGGAAATCGAGATAGGTAATTACTAAAGAATCAAAGCTCATGCGTTAGGTAGGTACTATGCTTGTTAGGTTTTGCAACCTGAATTGCATGTATATATATTTATTTTATAAATTTCTTCATTCTTTCCCTTTGAGCGCCACGGTCTTGTATAGAAGACAACGTTTCCGTGCCCTCCCCGTCATAACTCTACCAGAAGACAAGATCAAATGGTAACATTTGTGTAATATAATAACACACACACAAACAATAATAGCAATAAATATTACGATTAGACATTGTCTGTCTTGTCTGGAGGACACGAAATTTTGTCTTCCATACAAGACTACTCAAAAGGCTTTGCACTTGTCGGTCGAACAACCGACGTTCTCTATTTTCCGCATTCCATTTGACCGCTTGGTACGTCTCTACTACAATAAAACTGCTAAGTTAAACATAAACTGTAATTGGAAAATGTATGTTAAATGAAAAGCTTTCAAGATGTAATTAAACATTAACAGTTAGCTCTACGAGCGCTGTTTTTTGTTATATTTTATTCACATCCAAGTTTATATAAGTTAAAATAACACGTGTAAGTTATTTGACATTTGCTTCTGAAACTATTAACGACATGAACAAACAGTAGCCACAAACTATTACATACCAGGGAGGTAGTAAACAGATTATTATATCAAACAGAAGGGTATGTCCACAGACAGGCCCATCAATCAGGGCAGGCAGTGTAGCTGGCGAAGGCGTGGTAGGCAGTAAGGTAGGTGTGTCTACGGCCGTGTAATCTCAACGCGTGACGTCATGTGAGCCATAAAGAGAATTAGAGCCCCTTTTATAGCGGGGCGACCACGCTCGCCGCCTGGGCACGGTATCCGGATTTATATTGGTATTAATGATAGTCTGTTTTATTTTTGTGGCCTTTGTGCTGATTGAGAACAATACTGTCAATAAAGAAAGGTGAAGGGCGAGCTATCACGGAATTATTGCGCTATAAATTATCACTTCATTCGTTGGGCGGCGAGCGGCGTGCTGCAGAACGTAAAACTTTGAGTCGTGTGGTAGACTAGTAATCATATACAGTAAGGCTTTGTCTTTTAGACTGCCTCGTTGGTCAAGTGGTCGATAAGCACGACTCCTAAACATTGGGTCCTGGGTTAAAATCCCGTGTCGGGTAAACAGTTACTGGGTTTTTCCAATAGGTAATTCTTAGTAGCAGCCCAGAGTCTGGTTTTGTGCCCGGGTGAATGTGGGTGTACTATTATGTGCACCTCTGTCTACCCATTCGGGGACTACAAACGTAATTTATGTATATTGTTTTTAATGTGAATTAGATACGGCGCGCCTTGGGCAGTCATTTCCAGAGTGTTTCCACTTAGAATCTTTGGAGTTATTTAATTAATAATATCAAGAAATAGGCGGACATTGAAGCGGATAGAAATGCAAAGTGTCTAAGAAGAATAACTAAAATCCAAACGCAGAAGCAAAAGCAACTTTTACCTGAGTTTGAACCCATTCCATAACCATATATGAGTTCAGTCTATATCTCAAAAACGGATATCGTAAATAGTGTACAAACTAACGCTAATATCGTCATCAGTAAACTGTCAAGGCGCATACAGCTACACTCCTTTGACTTTAAAGGTGCGACAGTATGACGTGGAAACCGATATCGTATCAATTTAATTTGAAGCAAAACATGTTAGGAAAACATGTGGACGTCTTATCTATTTATGTTTAGCTTAAAATACACATTGGTGGTCGGCAATACTTAAGTTCAAAGATATCTCTGCTTACTTCAAATAAAGATATCGTCCAACCAACCCTTAGATAAATAAGCTAGGAAAATAAATACTGTGTACTGCACAAGCTGAATGAGGGAAAAATACATTTAAGTATTTTTATGTTGACCTTGTTTCTGAGCTTTTAAAGCTGCTACATTTTCCGTGGTGTAAGCGAGACGGCGCTATGTGCAGTGTAGTATGGCGTCTTGCTTCCACAACGGGAAATGTCCTGCGTTAAAAGTTCATGGTAAGGGGGTAGGACTGGAAGAAGCATAACGTTAAACGTCTTCCCTGACAAAGTGATAATGTTAGTTTTATATAACTTTTACTTTATAAAGAGATAAATACTGTATAAAATATAGGTGTGTTGTTAGCATAATCTATGTCTCTTTGCCTAACTACAAGGAACAGCGTCTCATGTGTTTATGTACCTATGCACTCGCGGGTATACTTAGAAGACATGAGATGCGTGTTTATTGTAGACCAGCCTTGTACCATGAGGTCATGTGTAGCGTCTGGCAGCTGTGTTTCTTCTAAGGTTGTAATAACAGCGTGAACATACACCGTAAACAATAAACTCATCATGAACACTACCTCATAAATATCCATACAACTAACGTTTACATACACTTTACCTTTTATCATGTTGTTATATCGTACCTGTTGTATTATTTAGATAGATATCTTGAACTTCGTTTTAAAATCAGTCATCCTTTTGGTTGATTATATTTTAATTATTTATTATGTTCAACATTTTTAATCGGTTCAAATTTTTTTTACGTTATTTTATCAAAAGGACCAAGTGTGTCTCATGGTCACCGTACTAAGAGGAAGAGTTCCACCATAAGCTGGTCACTCCCTTGGCCTAAGTTTTACGAGGGACGTCGGTGACTGAGATTGAATTAACTGATCTCATACGGCTCGCTCCCACAATGAGTTCCACGCAAGGTTTTAACACGGTAAGTTAATAACACTGTTTATACAATTAGCTCTCCGTAAGATAATTAGATCCTACGTATAGGTCAAGTCGCGTTAGCCTTACGATGGGCGGATAAGCAACGATGTGCAGGTACCTACATAATTATTATTATATCGGTAAATAAGTATATGGTACAAAAGTAATGAGTAGGTGCCTGATTAACACAATCAAAATGAACAAATTCCAAAACAGTTTGGATTTATGCACACGACTTCTATGTTTATTACCTATAGCTAAGTCAGAGTTTTCTAACAGGATTGTTCTGCTAACAACTTTGTTAATTAGAGACTTTAATTGGGCACTCGTGCTGGCTAACGGACTGCGGTTCAAATCCTGGTAAGTAAAAATGTTTACTATCAACTGGGTAGTTGACACCACTAACCAAATTCGAAGAAATCTAATAAGAAATCCTCTGAAGAAAATGTTTTAATATTTTATTTAGCAGTAAAATTTGATTTTTATTTGCTTTGAACTCTAAAAAATAGTAAGTAAATTGAGTTTGCGAACTGGTGACGTCAACGATTCCTATTGCCATACAAAATCTAAGGAGGAATGGCGCTTTGATAGCTCATAACCACATAAACTACCCACTTAATTTGTACAGGATTGCATTGACTGAAGAAAATTCACTATGTCCGCCTACCGTGGAACATGATAGTCCATATGCATGTATTCGCATTAGGGTAAACAGACTACAGTTCTACAGGAGAGCACCTGTAATGTCCGATATAAGTTACGTATTACTCGCCGCTGGCCAACGGCTGGAGCTGGAGGGCCGCCAAGTAGTCTGCCAGGTGTCCGGCACAAGCTACGTATCTACTACTTACTCAACAATGTTTTTTGTTGATTTACATACGTGATTTTGTGTGAACGCACCTTACAAGAACTTTATGTATCATCATCATCAATTATGTAACTAGCTAGATGGCACCATCATCATTTTAACATCAACGCGTGACGGTGTTAGCACAGTTCCTTTTGAATAAACAAAACAAAGGTGCATACAATCATGTCTGTGCGCAATGTAACATTCAATTATCTTGACAGCCTATTGCTAACATGACTTAACACAATTTTCCTGTTCTATTTAACTTTTTCCAGCCTGAAAATATATAAGCACTGATAGCCGAGTGGTTTGACTGTCGGACTCCCAAGTCAAAGATCGCATGTTCGAAACCCTGCCCGCACCAATGTCTTTTCGAAGTCATGTGCGTGAAGGAAAATATGACATCTGAGAGATTTTTCAACGGTGTGTAAAGCCATATCAGAGGCCTACAGGCGGTTTCAACTCTGACACCAGGTTGTTCACCAACCATACGGTAAGCCGTCAGCAGTAACGCGTCGGTTAGTATTAATAACTAGCTGCGCCCCGCGGTGTTACCCGCTACATTTTTTCGGGGTAAAAAGTAGCCTATATGTTAATCCAGGGTATAACCTATCTACATACCAAATTTCAACCAAATCGGTCCAGCCGTTTATGCGTGAAAGAGTAACAAACATCCACACATCCATACATCCATACATCCATACTCACAAACTTTCACATTTATAATATTAGTAGGATAGTAGGATAGTAGGAAGTAGGATAGTAGGAAGTAGGATAGTAGGAAGTAGGATTATAATATTAGTAGGAAGTAGGATAGGAAGTAGGATAATAGGATACACCTACAAGGTGTAATCCCAATGATACTCGTAATAGTGTGCGTGAACCTAGCTGCTGGTCGTGTCGCTGTGTACATCTCAATGTAACGTAATCTTCAGCTACACTCACACGCGCGCGTCTGTTGCGAATCCAATCATTGCTTCAGTATTATACCGGTGCCGGGAGATTACTGGCCCTCGGCTATGAATATTACACAAGACAGTGTTTGTATGTGGGTACAATACGTCTGATTGGTATAAAGCTTGGATAACATCCACTGTGTTAAAGTAGAAAACAAGTTACCTATTGTTTTCTTTCCTCAGCGTATGTATTTTGTTATTTGTGAACCTTGTTCTATAAAAAAATAAGTTATTTTGACGATAATTACACTAAAAATGTCAAAGGGTTTAAAATAATAAAGAATAGTTGCGAATTTTCTAAAGACCATCGGATTGGCACTAGTACCCGGAAAAATGTATCTACCTACCTACTTATGGAAAGCTTCGAATAAAGTTTCCACGCGGACGAAGACTCGCGTGATAGTTAGATAGTTATTAATAACTGTATTACAAAGAGAGGCAAGGAGACGAGTGTCCCAAATGTAAATGTAGGCCATACACACGTATTTGTGACATAATTGTGTATGCCGAACGTCCGCGACCACTACACTTGCGAGTTGCGACGTAAGGGTCCGGTGACGTCACACCGGTGGGGATTTATTATAACAAATGTCGTTCTCATTATAATTTCCCAAACGTTGAATCATAAGTATTACGCCTTTTTTAATTTTAACCTTACTTAAAATCATTTGAAAATTAGGTAATAGCCGAAACTTCATCTGCGTAAAAAGTACCTCGCTATTTTGGTATAAAAACTAGACTGCTCAAGCGATCTCTGTATCATTATGAACGATCGAACGATTTAGAAATATAGAAAAGTTTTAATAATTATCTGCAGTCTAAAATTCAATTATTATGAATAACAACTCGATTCTTCTGTTTCTTATCGTATGGTTGATGAACAACCTGGTGTCGGAGTTTAAACCGCTTGTAGGTCTCTGACTTGACCTCTTACGCACCGTTGAAAAATCTTTCAGGTGTACCGGTTACTTTACGATGTTGTCCTTCACCGGTTTTGCAACTGAGAAATAATTTATAATACACACATGAGTCATGAATTCAAAAAAACGCATGCGTGCCGGCGTTTAAACTCGATTATTATCGAATATTATGAAGTCTGAGTTAGGAATTGAACCTAGGACTGCATAACAGTCATGTTAGTTAGGTACCTCTGTATAAATCGACCAATTAAATACCTAGGTATGTGGTCGACAACATCAGAAACTTACGGCGAACTGATGATACAGCAAATTGATCTTAACAGTAAATAGTGTTAAGTATAAAACGCCCAGACTCTACGTATGTTGCATGGCTTTGTATAATATAAGAACTACACTTGTACACTGTTCAGTATATAATATGTATGTAGGGTATTATTATACATTATACTCGGCACTCTATTGTTTGGTTTATCGTTAAATACAATATCGAGTTACATTTTAACTATCCTATGTTTTTTGCGTAACATCATATCTCTGTAATTAACATATTTCTAGATAATTAATATTTCCTGGAACATAATGGGATTTATGTCATGAAATATAATAGTAACCTAGCTTTTATGGATAGTTTGGTCCTTGTATACTATTTATAAGCCCATGAATAGTAGAAACTCTGGTCTGTGTAGGTGGTAACAATAAAAGGAACAGGCAATCATCAGGTAGGTTAACCCCCGGGTCCTAGGGTTATTTGTTTGTGCAAGAACCAAGTCGGTTGTTACATTTAACAAATTAGCCACCGAGTGAAGAGGTCCTGCTTTGCTCCTGCATTGCTGATTATATCCTAATGTTATAAAAAGGCTTTTTCATGTGGATCAGTCGATCTTGGCCTCCGATATGCGGGTTCTTGTGTCAATTTGATTAAACATAATCTTTATATCTCAATTCATTTACCACTTCTGTAATAGGCAGGTAAGTATAAATAATAACTTTATAGTCAAAGGGTTTAATAATTACGATTATATAGTGCAAATTTTTTGTGATAACTAAGGCCTCTTTCTAATACTTGTGGGTGTGCTTAAGCATTTAATCACCCTATATAATAAAATGATTAATTAAAAAATTACTAAGCGTGGAGTCTAACCTAAATCCTAGTCTAGTTGACAACTATGTCAAAGCGATTAGCTAGGAGCATCAACAGAAGTTAATTCGGTTCCAATTTAATTATCAACCGCATGATATATTATGGCATTTCATGAAATGGCACCGTTCCTTGTGCTGACCACCAGTTGTCCCCAATTTTACGAGCGGTTGGCGACGGATACGAAATAGTCTTGTTTATGATGCACGGTACAATCTAGTATGCTAATACAAATGTATATTGTACCACCTTTATATAAAATACGTACAATATTGCAATGAGTGCCATTGTACACGATATGGCTACAACCTTTGCAGACCAGCTCAGGATCGAGATGGTCTGTTTTATATACAATTTACATTGAATAGCAAATAGCGCGGTTGTTCGTAGTTTTGTTTCCAATATTGTGTACCTATATATTATAATACATGTCAATTGTTTACCTATTGTACCGGTTACGCGGACAGTCACAGTATTATATTAGTTTTAAATTTTAATATTCCAAGAACTAGCCAGAATTTACATTGTTACATTTTTTATACCGCTAGTAGGTACGCTGTACTGCGTCGACTAGTTTCATCCGTCCTCTGACGAAAGTAGCTTGTATAGGAATGTAATTATTAAAAATCATATCATCATTTTAGCCCAAAAGTACACAAACATAACCTATCACGTTGTGATTAAAACGCCGAAACAATATAGTCTTCAATGTCGAAGACCTGAGTCAAATCAAATGGCTGTCTTGTCTGTAGTGTCTGCCTACCCCTTGGGAGCCTTGACAGACATTCCCGTAAACTCGTGACCTAGGTACTGTGTCAACACGTCTTAATTCCCTGAAGTGCTAGGCAGTATAGTCCTAGGTGTCAACTCACGTAAGATATAGCTCTTTCCATTTATGAGCACAGTTAGCAGTCAGTCTGTGGAGTCTAGAATGCTCTTCTCGTACCTAAAATCGACTTTGAAAAGTCAAATTGTTTTTCAACTGGATCTAACTTGTAGCATTGTGCATAGAAAATAATACTACTAATAAATTCAATACATATTTGTTATCATCACACCTGTATTCGCTGAAGAGGCCGGCAAAGGGACACACCTACCTATATTGGATTCTTAGAGAGAGTAGGAACTGAAGTTGCGACCATAAGAGTTGAAAGCCAACCTCTACGCCGCTACGTTGCAAAAACTAGTACGAGATAACTTGACTGGTTAAGGCAACACAATCAAACTATCTTTTTAAGCTAATGCTAGTTTAAAAAGTTTGCTTTATTGTACCATAACCGTAACCGAGAGGCCGAGAGATAAAATAATCATTTGTCATTATGAACAACTGGCAATTACGTAGTAACGAAGTTATTTTGATCGTGTAGGTATGCAGACTAAAATAATACCTAACATATTTCACAAACGTGTCTGCGCTAAAGCACTATAAAAATCGCGGAGCTCTATTTTCCTAATTCTAGACATGATTTATATATTTTGTCGTATGGCTTATTCTGTTAACTTATTCCTTCATTCTGTTTACCAAAACCCACAAACAATGTTAAGGGCTAAGTGGATTGGTTTATTGTAAGGGAAATCTTTTCATACTGTAATAAATCAATGACAGACTCGACAAAACATTTCACAACATTCAATCTACGCGAAGGAGCTTTGTAAACTTGAAAGCAAGTGACATGGGCGTTTCATTCACACATAAATAACTATTAAAGATTACTACCTGTGTTTATGTTATTAAAAAGTTAAGGTCTAAAATGTATTGCGAAAGTTTTCGTTAACTTACCAAATATCAATATTATTTATATCACTATAACGTAACAATTTAAAATATAAGTTCAAACAAAGTTGCAGGGGGCTGTTAGTGTGTCAAACAAAGTTTGTTGGGGCTGCGATCGGATATGTTCGTGATATGGGCGGGCGGGACGAGCGGCCGGCTCGCGACCTCCGCGGACACTGGCGCAGCTGCCGCCCAACAGAGCGAACTTCTCTACTGTTTACTGTGATAACTCACTCAGTTATCAAAGCCCGCGGTGTGCTTTATACGTCATCGGTGTATTTTTGTAGCTATCCGCAATCATAGGACGAAATTAAAGAGATTAACTTATAAACATATTTTCTTTTTCGACGTTGTGGAGGCAGGCATACATTATGGCACGATGAAAATTATTGTAGGAATAAACATAGTCGAATCTTAACAAAAAGTCTGTGATATCTTTTCGAATTCATGTGTATATTATAAATTAGTTATCAGTTGCTAAAAAAGGTTAACAAAAACATCTTGAGGATACCGGCACACCTGAAAGATTTTTCAACGGTGTGTAAAGACATATCAGAGGCCTACATGCAGTTTAAACTCTGACACCCGGGTGATAATCAACCGTACGATAAGAAAACGACCGGTTCGGTGTGCGGGTGTCGTTTACATAAAACTGTAAAATACTTCATATAGAACATCTCCCAGTTATCGCATCTCTCGGAAGTAGTATGTCTTATCTAAGTGAGGCCGTGGCAACACTGTCGGGATGACGAGAAAATGTTGCAATAACCTGAACATAAACTGCGATTAGGTCTTTGGTAGCTACACTTATCGAGGTCATGAATCCTCTTTAAACTGATAATCCAACACTGTACGAAGGTTGTTCGGCAGAGCCATTGTATAAGTTTGAAGCAAAAGGCTCTTCACAGAAGGCTTGACTTCTTTTTAATGCCTACAAGCTTCTGTCGGCAATTATAACGGCGTAGAAAATGTTATAGTCTCTTATGCGGGATTAAAAGTTATTATTTCTATTCTAGGATTAACTAAAACAGACGAACAAGATTGACGACTTGATTGAGGCAATGGTTAAGCGAATGGACTGCTGCGCTAAGGGTCGTTAGTTCGATTCGCGCACGGGACAATTTGTGTGTTTGGCAGATGTTTTTCCCGAGTCTGGGTGTTTGTTTATGTAAGTGTGTGTTTGTCTGGTGAGAGAGTGAGAGATTCTGTGAGTTACATGATAATAAGGGGTATCGAGAATGTGAAAACATCTTACTACGTATGACTTGTCTGAGGTTATATAAGAACAAACGTAGGTTTTTCAGGAAGCATCGGTTTTACCATCGACGTCAAGTACTGTCATTAGTTTAAGTGTCAGCTTCCTTTTTCCTTGCAGAACAGGAGTTACAATCGACACGTACCACGAGGAGTTACATAAAAACGTAACACAATAAATATAACACGGCGTGATGTTTTACGACGCCAACGTGCGCCAACCACGTTAAAACAACAGTTTTATAGTTAAAGACTTACAAACTACGATGAAGTACGATGACACAACATTTTATCAAGAACCCTCTTATAATGTTCAAGGCTTTAGCAACTAAGAAACATTTTAAATATTTATATCTCTGCTAATATTATAAACGCGAAAGTTTGTAAGTATAGATGGATGTTTGTTACTCTTTCACCTAAAACCTACTGAATGGATTTTAATGAAATTTCATATGGAGGTAGCGGACACCCTGGATTATTTATTTATTAAATATAGCGCGTAACACCGCGGGGCGCAGTTAGTATTTGATATATTTGGAAAACTTACAGCTAAACAAATAGATTAATGAAAAGTATACAAAACTGTCAGTCAATTAGAAGTCTTCGCTTTTACAGAACTGAGTAGACTAAAATAAACTGTGACACTTGGACAGTAAGTACTGCTTATAAAAACAAATATGTAGGGTTCATCTAAAAGAATACTTTTAATACTGAGAAGCGGAAATTTTATCAAAAGAAATTTAGTTTTATTTCATATTCACAGAACTGAAATACATATAATTATCACAGCCACATCTCTGTGAAAGGAAGGCACAGATTTCATCTTTTAAATTTGCATCTCTCATTTTACTGCAAACCAAATAGTTTCACACATAGCGTACTATAACTTGTTTTACTAGATTCAGGGGCTTTCGGCTTATTGCATGTGATTTATAATGAGCAATGAAACGTGGCAGTAGGTTACCTCTGCCTACCCTTTCGTAAATAACACTAACAAAAAATATATGCGATATAAATCTGGCGTGCTTTACACAGCCCCGTACATAGAGCGTGTGTTTACATTTATAAGCTGATTTCAAATAAAATATTCAACCTTTGAGAGTCCTTTTACGTTACAATCTTTGAATACATAAAACAGAGTTTACTTTTGTGTAAATCCAAAAGGCACCAGCGTATATCTAGCGTTGGGACCACAGAATGTGCCCGGAAAGAGGTCCGCATCGCTGAACGTCAATGTGTACTAACGTAACCCTCAGTATATGAGATTTTGCAATCATTACAGTGCTTTTTACACGGAGCTTTACCGACTCGCGTTCATTAGGGCACTACTCAATCACTATCGGTTCAAACGCCAATCGTTTTTCAAGAACCTTTTTGTCACGGCAAAAGTCTCGTAGATCCAATCCGCGCAAATTCTAGAGGTTCCCTGCACTCTAACTACCTAAAGTTACCAGTCTTTCTGTATCATAACCACTAATACAAAATAAATAAAAAAATATACGGCCACACCTCTGGTATGTTTCACCTTCCCTTGAAGACATTGTCTTCTCTAAAAGACACGATAAGAATATGAGACCAGCTTCACTGGCCTGTCTACTTAGATGCCGCTAAGTATTCTAACAAGTCATATCATCTATCATCCGCAGAAAACTTTATCAAAATATCTTAACTAAAAGGCATCTAACTAGTTTCAGAATCGTCTTCGGTAGTAAATTTTCTGGAAACTTTACTCTTGTACTTGGCTAGACAAATGGGCGACATTAAATGACCTCCAACTTGAGATAAAATAAATTCTAAACAAACGCCACTAAAAGCGTCACGTGAAACCGTTCTTAATTAAAGCTATTTGTAGCATCTGGCAGATAGAATAGGCTGGATTCATTTGTATTCTCATGGCAATCGGCAAACGTTAAGTATACCATACTACTACAAGCAGCGATAGCCGAGTGGTATGACCGTCGGACGGACAAGTCAAAGGTTGTAACTTCAAACCCTAGCACGTACCAATGTCATTCGAATTCATGTGAGTACTATAAATTCTAATATCAGTAGAAAAATACATCCGCTCAACGAAGGGACAGTAGGCACCTATGTTTTGTAATCCCCGGGTGATATTTCAGTAAACAACCTAGAAACAATTCCACGAACCTTTAAAACAGTGTACTAGTATTTAATCAGAATCCGAAACATTTAAAATCCAATTCACAGTGAATAGAATTAAATTCTTCGAAAACGACGTGCCCTCGATATAAATATAGCTTTAAACCGAAACGTACAACTTAATTAGCGTACGGCAGTGCATGTGCATTATACATGTCATTTGCATAAAATTAATTCCGTTACATTCGTATCTCTGGAGTGCTAATAACGAGAGAGCTCTTTGCAGTCGGATTCTTGGAACAGAAGCTCTTTTAGGTGGCGTGTAAGGCTCTACAAGATATAAGTATAGAAAATCTAGCGAAATAGTATTTCACACTGGTATCTTCTGAAACTTCTCGGCGCTGATCCGTTGGCCGTCCGGGTTGGGGAGGCACTAATTATTATTATTACAGACCTTTCTAGATCAATCAATCAAGTTTAAGTTTGTGTTTGATTAGCGTAATTATAATATCACGTAGTCTAATCAATCAATCATTCAGTAGCTTAATTAAGTATCAACTTAATTAATTAACGCTTATTGATTATTAAAAAAAGAAACGGCTAACTTTGGATGGCTTTTATTTTTGCTCACATATATTTTGAGGACCGTCGTAGACATTAGTTACGAAATAGTAACACTTTTTGACAACGCTAGACCAGACAGTTTCCACGTGCTACGATCCTGGCTACCCTACATAACTTGACATGCTTCACTCTAGTTTTACTATGAGAACCGCTCCATCTACATCAGTTATTTAATTTCCCAATTTCATAGATTGGCAAAGCAACTCGTCATTTCTAGAGGTAAACAAACCAGATATTTATAAATTTAAGGTGAAGGCAAATCATTACCCCCTCAGCCAATAAAGCAGTATCAATCGGAAAGCTTCGCACACCGATTTACCAAGGGCGGGTGGCGCGTCCTCGACTCCAATCGATAGCATCGCAGTCATACGTATTAATGAAATGATACTGAACCGAGTGACCTTGAGACACGTGCGATACGGGTCCATCGCCAATTGAAATTAACTTGATTCAATTGGCCAGTTTGTTTTAATTACCGGTGTAGGTTTAGATTTATGTAGAGCTCGACGCGCCTGATTAATATATTAGGAGCGTGGTTATTTTTACGGAGATGGACAGGTGAATGAAGATACGACATTGTAGCGCATAGAGAATGCAACATAGCACATTCGACAATTTTGGAGGGCTTCAGAAAATCTAATTTGTGAATACTTAGCACTGTTTACAACTACTTTATTTACTTTAAAAATTTAAATGAAATGAAATTGTCTGACTTTCTAGACTGCCTCGTTGGTCTAGTGGTTGCTAAGCGCGACTGCTGAGCACGAGGTCCTGGGTTCGAATCCCGGGTCGGGCAAAGTGTTACTGGGTTTTTCCATTAGGTAATTCTCAGTAGCAGCACGGAGTCTGGATTTGTGCCCGGTTGATGGCAATAGGCTCGCCCCCTATTACATTGGGACCTAAAACATAACTGGCGAAATGTGGGTGTACTATTGTGCACCTCTGCCTACCCCTTCGGGGAATACAGGCGTGATGTTATGTTATGTTATGTTAAAATTAAATTGTTGTGGTAAGACTTTGAAATTATGAAGAAAAAACGATAACGCAATCGCCATGGACATTGTTATATAGATTTTGAAAGACTGTCCTCGACATCATAACATTATCATTATCATAATGTGTTTTAAAATAAAAACCTTTTCTTTTGACACAGAGGGGTTAGATGATGACGTAGCAGGGCTGGGCGACAGGAAGTGGGCGCGGGCACCGGTGGCCGACGCTTCCGGCCGCCGCTGCCAACGGCATACATTGTAAATATGTAAAGTAATGGCCGATTAACACTTCGCTGAACAATACATTAACTTATAGAGCTGTAAGTATAAACTCGAGTATTGACTTGATTTAAACATGCCTAGTGATTGAAAAACTTACAGGTGCTATGTGAGTGTAGGGCTCAGAACAAAGTAAGTAGGTAGTAGTTTAGGGGTACATACAATGTAAGTATTTAAATGTATTTTTCCTGCATTTGCTAGCCTTGTATTTTTTCTGGTATCCTTTAAATAAAATTACTTTCAAGATATCGTGTGAATCGTCGTTTATGAGTTTATATCGAAGGGTTACGAACTTCGTTCATAAATGTTCTGCCCCCCGGGAACACACCCGAATTCCACGCACCAGCGGGGTACCAACAGATAGTTATTTGATAACTTAAAGTTCAAGTTATTACGAACTTTGTTGTTATGACTGAACTTAAAATGATGCCGCTGATAACAGAGCATTCGAATAAAAATATAGGAATATTCCTAGAATATTTTGATTATATTTCTCGAAACGGAAAGCGGATGATCTTGTTCAAACTAGCACAATGAGTGAGCCAACGTCAAAAAGGAAGAACACCACGCTGGCTACACACAAAAACCAGTGGACTGTACTGGGACTGTTAGGAAAAAATATACTTTTTCAAATAAAAAAAAACCAGTAGTTTCGACTGCAAGCAAGTTTAACCATAAACCATACTGCTGGTCTCCAACGAACTATTTTAGGTGCAACACTTGACAGACAGACACTAATGTCTGGACTTTGAATATGTATAAGCCGGTACCTAGACCCTTAGTTCGTGTCAGCGTTCCTTTTACTAAGTTTGTACAAGATTTTAGGTGCCATTAAGTTTTAGCCTGGGAAAGTGTTCGATAAACAACGTATTTTTATTAAAATATTTATCAAACACTGGAAAAATAAAATTATAAGCTTGTGTCCTCATAACCTCATAATTTTCACAAACGTCAATTCATTGTTTACTAATAACTTCATACGTTATTCATTGTTTCACAGAAGTTCTACAAATATAACTTTGAAGTTCAGTGTGAAAGTCCTTGGACTAACTGCTTGTTTATAAAACTTAACTACATGTGGCTTTGTGATAGGTTTTTGTGCGAACAAAGGTAAAAAGTTGAAACAAGAAGATACATTCGAAGTATATGACCGTGTCATTGTACAATAGTGTATTGTAAAATAATGATTTTCTATCGAATTTTCGTCAAGGCAGCCTATCTCAGATGAGACTAGTCAAATACACAGAAGAAAATAAGGTACCTACACAAATTCGTTTCCCTTCTCCATAAACGTTGACATTTATCCGCGGTTTAAAATAGAACTTGTCCTAGTTATTTACAAGACAATGTAAAGTTATAACGCTATTATTTTTATTTATAATATGCCATTAACTAAGTGGGACATGCTCACGTAGTGGTATAATAAACATTAGCCGGGTATCTTTGTAACAGAGCTACGATTGTCCAGGGTGCGCCGGGCGTAGGTATTACACGGGGAAGGGAAAATAACTAGAAGGTAGGAAGGTTCTACTTAAGTATGTTGTTATAAAGGTGAAGGATTTTGGTGGAATATACAGCCTGCATTGTCATAATTATGGTCAGGCGTGACATTGTGCGGTCCGTGAGTCTGATTTCATGCTGTATCCAGTTATAACTACTTGATTTTTGTTTCAGGAACTATTAAGTAGTAGTCTAGGGTTACCTGAACTACAATAAGCTTAAAGTCTCATTCACGTTACAAATAATGCAGGTACGAGATGAGTGGCGGATACAAAACATGACATCACGCCTGTATTCCCCGACGGGGTAGGCAGAGGTGCAGAGTCATATAGTACACCCACATTTCACCAGTTATGTTTTTAGGTCCCAATGTAATAGGGGGCGAGCCTATTGCCACCAACGGGGCACAAATCCAGCCTCCAGGTGTATATATTGTAAAGTAAACTATATCTTTGACATATTAAAACAATACTAAAACTCTGTAATATTGTATTTCATTCATTGGTATCTAGCCTACATTGTCCAAGCTTATCGCTTAGTTTTACCGTCGGCCACCGCCGGCCGCTGTGACAGTTACGCGCACGCGACTCGCCTGGAAGTCGCTCCCTTATGTCAGCTTCGACCTTTTACTATCTACTAACAATAAACAGGGATCGTTCGTTTGAACGGATCATTTGATTGTTGAGCGGTCAGGATTGGGCTACTAATAGAAGCGGAGTGCGTAAACGTTATCAAGGTAGTAAATGGAAACCTAGCGTTAAAGTTTTCATAGATTTTTGTAAAGACTACACTAATTTATGCGTTTTATTTAAGTAAGGCGCCTCTAAATCCTATGTTTTAATATTTCCTATACCACAATTATTTAGTATTCACCGCTTAATTGCGGATAAACTACACAAATAACAACTATTCAACGGGTTATGTATAAACAGGCGATTGTGTCGTTAGCTCGACACGCTGATATCATACCACATTTTAAAATGGTAACAGTTTATGTGAGGCAACTAACTAGTAATCACATTTATCAGGTTCTATAAGAAATACTGGTCAACGACAGAATACTCCAATAATATTTTCTATGAAAGAAGTAATAACTAATACGTATAATCAATTGTCTATATTTAACGGTCACCAGGGACCAACCCGGAAGTATAAAGAAACTTTTAAACAAACGAAATTGGTTTACCACTATCGGCGAGGATATTGCTGTAATATATCTACAGTCGAATTTAATCTTGAAGCTTTGAGACCTTTTTATGAAGACTGTTTTACAAGTTCGATCTCTAACTAAACACGAACAGTTTTTATTGCTGCCTATAAATAAAAGTATAAATTAATGAGCACATATGTATATCCGCAATATGGAAGTGAAGTCATACTCCAGAACATGTATATCTGTGTTCAGTGCGAGTCAAGCTCTTCATAAATAATCTGAATGCCAACGTTCGTGGAATATCATCGCGTGACGTGCTCCTGCGTCACTCGGCCCGCTAAGTCCATTAAATTAATCATTTTTAGGCAAATTTAAACGATGTACGAAAAAGATTGAAGATATAACGGTGTACTAGACTAACACCCTGCTTTGCTTCTTAATTCTCGCGTTTTGGATCGACGCCCGTTTGCGTTTGTGGTTGCTTGCAATGTGTAGGTCTCAATGTCAATACCAAGGGTTTAAATTGCAGTAAAAATAAATACGGCAGTGATAGCCGAGTGGTATGATTGCCAGGTCAAAGGTCGCAAGTTTAAACCCCAGCACGCACCAATGTCTTTTCGAATTCATGTGCGTACTATAAATTAGTTATCCGCTGCTAACAACGGTGAAGATAAAAATCGTGGAAACCGGCACGCCTGAGAGATTTTTCTACGGTATGTAAAGCCATTTTAGAGGCCTACAGGCGGATTAAACTCTGACACCAGGTTGTTCGTCAACCATACGATAAGAAGAAGCAGGAAAAAAATAAGTATATAAACTGAGCAAGAACGAGAATATGTAACATGTTACGAAGGCAACATCAAATTGACACTTATAAATTAGACGGTAGATTGATATGGTATACCTACAAGTGTAAGTAGTGGATACATATAAACCCCAAGGGCGTACAATAAACTCACCGAAGCTTAAGGAATTATGTCAATAGAGATGTTATTGTGTTCACTAAAACGGTAACTTCCTATTTTCCAAAATGTCAGTGAATATCAAGGGCGCCCACCGTGGGGCCGGCGTTTTTATTATGCCGCGAAAGGCCACAGACAAACACGGTCCGTACTATGTTTTCTTTTTATAACTGACATATTTGTAATTTTAGTAGTATTTAACGTTAATATGTAAAATAATTAGTAGTTTCGTTGTTATACAAACCTTTGGCAATGGATTATAATAGGGTTTCAAATCCTTAACTAAGTTTTCAACTTGGTGTAACCCAGCACCTTCTAAGCTAGTAATACTAAGTTGAAACGGAGCTATGAAGTTTCTTTATAAAAAGAAACTCTCCAAGTGAATGAGTTCCTGGAGCGACGCCGCGCCGACGTAATCAGAAGTGACTTAGGTATAATGAAAGTTTTTAAATTGTATATAATGTGGTAAACTGGTAAATGTTCAACTTTATACTATGGAGTACATAACTGGTTTGTATGGATGCTTATTTATGCCTGAATCTCAATAAAACCTGAAATAGGCTGACTTCTGATTACCTAACCTGAAAGTTTATCACCATTTATCGTGCATCGACAATGCTCACAACCGAGAGGAATGAAGGAAGGAAAGGGAGGCCTTTGCCCTGCAGTGGGACGATCGTGGCTGAAATAATAATAATAATATCGTGCATCGAAATTTGGCAGTTATGACAAGCAAAAAGCTTACGTTGATATTGTGAAAGAATACCTACACATTGTACATAACAAACCAGAACGCTCGTATTAAGCTCCATTAATTAATATTATGTTCTGTTATGAAGGTGAAATCCAGTTAACGTCTAGATTTTACAGCCATTTTGATATTTACCCTGGGATCGTCCCTAGGAGCGGCGGCACGCCATCCTCTAATTATGCCTATGTTACACGCATGTGGGCTTCTCTGCCTGTTAAACATGATTATATTCACAAGAGAAACAAGTGCTTAAAGTTAAGGGAGGTTCGAGTCTTGGGTAAGTTGCTGTACCAGGTATAAAAGCATTGATGAAGTTGAAATTTTCTATTACGTAATACTAAATTTTAATTTTAATAATAAACACGATTAGGTTTGACGATCTAATTGGCGTAGTGGCCAAGCGTTAGGCCAAGGGTTTGATTCCCGAACGGGATAAATATTTGTGCGATCCGGAGATGTTTGTCTCGGGTGTGGGTGTTTGTGTAAGTTATATTTCATGTTTGTCAAACGCACCCGTGATACAGTAAAAAATAATGTGTGGGGCGTCGTTTAAAAATTATTGCGGATATGTGTGGATCGGTGGTCGTATCTACGAGTATGTTCATATGTGTGCTATGAATGTTGTCAAATAATAAAGCGGTAATAAAATACAGGTGAGGCAGGTCCACAAGTAAGAATAAACACTCATCAAGGTAATTCTACTAACAGTGCGTAAAAGCTTTTTATAGAATCATTCGCCCCCGACTACTACGTAAGATATTTAACCGAGAATTTCCTGGGAATAAAAATAACATGTTTGTCGTTTTCCAGAGTGCAAACTGTAACCGTACCACATCGTACCTTAATCGGCTTAGCGGTTTTATCTGTAAAGACCGAAAGAATCTAAAATATGGAGGGACAGAGTTGCTTTCCAATCTATTGTAGTAGAAAGGATAACTTTTACTGCGTCCCGTTAAATTATAACACAATGTATGGGAAATATTTTAAAAGGTCAGCTTACTACTTTTATATCTGACCTTTTCAAACTATTTTAATATCGGGTGAGCTTACAATCGAGTGTGAAATGTTTTTATCAAATTAATTAGTTTCTACATTATTATGAACGTGTGGACTATGTGTAGCTAAGCTAAGCTGCTGGCTAAGGCTATATACACATTACATTGCCATTATTTTAATATATTCCATCTTTTAAAAGTGGTATTCCAAGAATTTGCACAATAACTTCAGTAAGTTAATTCTATAGCAACAATTATGCCGGCGGTAATTGTGGTGGTAACATAATGCTCGGTCAGTTAATTTAAACAATGCACTGAATGGGCGGGACACCGTTTAAAGGTACCTACGTAACGTGTCACCTCCCTAGGGTTAGACTGTATGGAGATAACTATTATAAGGGTGCGTACAGAAGGCTTACGTAGACTCAAACTCAACTGGTGGACGTTATGTTTCGAGTAAATTAGTGTATCCTCTCGAAGACGATTTAATAAAACTAACCAGCAAATCAACCTGACGACCTGATTAGCGCAGTGGCTAAGCGATTGGACTGCTTCGCCAAGGGTTGCGGGTTCGATTCCCGCACGGGGCAAAACTTTGTGCGAACCACAGATGTTAGTCCCGAGTCTGGGTGTTTGTGTTTGTGAATATTTCATGTTTGTGAAACGCACCTACGATACAGGAGAAATTCCTAGTGTGGGGCGACGTTTATTTAAAAAAAAAAAAAGAAAAAAAAAAACACTACTTCACAAAAATTGGGTTACATTAGGTTAGTCATCGTTTTATATATTCTATGAACTTACTTTTTTTACGCGATACGCATCAAATATGAGGCACAGAATTACTACGGAGGCACGTTCACCGCCGCACAATAATTGTATCCTCAACACCCTACTGAATTAACCAGAGGAGACTTAAGATGACGGATGAAAGATGACTTCTTCCAACCAAGATAATCTACAAGGAAATAAGCAACTGCTAAGATGATGGACGTGTGGCAGGAACACACGCACTGTGTGTTTCAGGGTACAGCATCTTAAGACGTACATATATGTACCACAAATAACTGCGAAGCGGCCAGGAAGAGGACGCTAGATATAATTACATACCTGCATATACAATTACTAATTATTTTTGATAATCAAATTGACGCAGTGGCACTATAGATTGTGGTTTATTCCCTCGCGTAGCATAGGCTACGAATGCTACGGGACAGTGCTACGTTCGAAAAGGGAGTGGGTCCAGCTGCGAATCAAACGTACATATTTGGTGCGCGTAGAGGCCAAGACTACGGAAGCTACGAGGTGCTACGGGTGTATGTTTGTCATCTACACTACGCCTTATATTGTCAACATAATTTGATAAATGAATTACATTAGACGAGTAGTTCTTTAATACCAGCATTAAGGACTATCGTGAAGCTTGTAATTATCACGTCCCACGTAATGTCCACTCCTTGTTCATTTAGGACCTGGTTGAGTGCGTGTTCCGCACGCATTACTTAAAGTAATTTTTATTATCTGTCGTGACAACTGGTGATGTTTATAATGTTTTGTTGTACTGTCTCGTGGGTCTAGAGGTCGTTAAGCGCGACCGCTAAGCATGTGGTCCCGGGTTCCCGGGTAAAAAATGTCCTATACCAAGCTAGTGGATAAGGCCATAATGATACCTTACAGATATTATGTATGCCTCCGATTCCAAGGGTACATCTACAGCTACGAGTGCTACGAGGTGCTACGAGGCTACGTCAGGATAAAACAATAGAAGGTGACCGTATATAACGTTCTTAGAAACTACGTCTGATACTGAAATGTAGGTCAGCTGGATTTCAACATTGTGCGTTGTTTGTTTGTGTATTGTTAGATGTATACGTTTTATGTATAGTGAGTGAAAATGTATTATATTAAGGAGTGTTTCCACTACTAACATTTCGGCGAACTTTTGCCCGTAACTCAGATTCTTTGATAGTATGAGAGACACATTTGTTACGACATTTTGTAACGGTTACGGAGGAATGTTCGCCGAAATGTTACAGATGGAGACGCACCTTAAGAGAGTTTTGCTTAGTATATAAACAGGCGGGGTTGGCGATAGAGTCCTATTGCGATCCCGCCTTATTACTATCACCTTCTTATCGTATGTAACAACCTGGTGTCACAGTTTACACCGCCTGTAGGCTTCTGACTCATCTCTTCTTCTCCACTTTACACACCGTTGAAAAATCTCTCAGGTGTCGGTTACCTCGCGATATTTTCTTCATCATTTATTAACTAATAAATAATTTATAATACGAACATGAATTCGAAAAGACATTGGTGCGTGCCAGAGTTTGAACTTGCGACCTTTGATTTGGCGGTCCAATGATCATACCACTCAGCTATCAGTATTAATCTACTCATAAATATCTTAAACTTCGATATTTATTCTTTTAACGAATCTCCATCTAGTGTACAAAAAAGGTAAAAATAAATAAATAAATAACAAAAGCTTGCACGAACACACAACACCGGTCAAAATCTGTGGTGATTGGTAAAAAACATTCGCCGAAATGTTGTGAATTCATCTCGCCGTATCTGTCCAAACAAAACTTTTGATTGGAAATCTATATGAGTGTATCGTGTGTGTGATCATACCACAGACAAATAAAAGTTTATATGTTTACTAGCAAATAGAGGTGTTCGATATTTTTATTAGTTACAGTTTATTTGCAACGAAATACCTAACTAGGAACATAATTACTAGATACCTAACACCAACAACAATACACGCAACTATTTCTTGTTCATATATTTTTTGATATGTAATAAGAAACGTCGCCCCACTCTATAAATTTCTCCTGTGTCGTAGGAGCGTTTCACAAACATTAAAATCCCATACACAAACATCCAGGCTCGGGAAATACATCTGCGGATCGCACAAATTTTTGTCCCGTTCGGAAATCATACCCGCAGCGCCCAGCACAGCTCTCCAATCAGGTCACTTATATCAAAATACAATGTCACGAATGAAATAAAACGCAAATATGAAACAATCAATTCTAAGAACACACAAGTCTCTCGGTAATATCAATAAGCTCCCAATCTTTTGTTGTGGGGGCCTTCATGGCAACCCTAAGTCTCACATATCAGCGGCACTAAAAGCTTCCTGCAGCCAGTGTCAACAATCACTGGCCATTCACGACCTTCGACCACACTCGGATAGCCTCGGCTCTCCCCGGCTGTCCTCGGGGCTCGACGCGTGAGGCTGCGGCATTTATCTGACAACATGATCCTTCCCTCCGGGGATACAGCGGATTACAATTTTAAATACAAAGGCCAGAACAATCATTTGTATTCATAACGTAATATCATCGGCATGACAAAGTGTTACAATACAGTGAACACCCTGTAATGTTCGTATGAAGCCGGCGTTTGTTTTAAAAGGAAGGTTCACTTTTATGAGCAAGGCAGGTCGCTGATGAAGAATTTGTTTTTAATCGTCGCTCCACACTAGGATTCTCTCTTGTGTCGTGGGTCGTGGTTAGAGCGACTAGCATGTTTAACTAACCAGAACTGCCCAAGGATTTGAGACAACCCCTTTATGAGAATAAATACTTTTATGCAGTTTCTGACCGAGCTCAAATTCCGACCGTATACATATCATATGCATAAATCAAACTTGCAGTATTACTATATATCATTAATATACTTTATAATTATATGTACTTATTTGAATGTTTTATTTTATTTTTAGTTATGCTTGACCAAATGACAAGTTTCTAATGGTGCTATAGGTACGGCTATTAATAAAACTTATAAGTATTGGAGGGTTTTATGGTGGTAAACAGTGGTATCGTCAACTTATAATTATATCGATCCAAGACAAAATACACGAAGCAGGGAAGGAGTACTTTTATTGTTGACACCGAAACACGCACCGCTATGTGCCGTGAAATATGATGGACTATGTATTTGTGTAGCAGTCAAAAGGATGGCAGTGTGATTAATGGTGGGCCAGTGACCAATTACTCGCCGGACCTTTTTCAAACGTTCATAGTTTAGTTTCGACCTAATTCGTAACGTACCGAAAATAGATAACAAAATATATAGAGGTACACAGAATAATAAATATTATGTACACTCCAAATATACCTATTATAGTGGTTTTAATGTAGCCTTACAAAATACCTTATTATGGTCTTTAGATAGAGTAAGTTACAATTACTTAATGTCCAATAAGCAGTAACAAGGTTCGAAATCTTATAATAAACGTGGTCCATTAGTCCATTACGACAATAACCAGGTGGAGAGAATTTCAACATTCAGAAAAACATTCGACGAAGTATTCCTCTTACAAGGCAGTAAAGATACATAAAAAAAGTTATTCAGATTCTTAAGATCATTGCCAACGAGTGCCAAAGTTAAACACTCATCATGGAACACACTCCTTAGATATAAGGCTGAGTAAGAGCGGATAGGTAATAAAGAAAGCGGAAAACACTACAACCACCCCTGCTGTCCTCTCATTCCCTGCTCTCCTCGCCTCTGACTCCTATATTCTTGAAATCTGAACAAGAAGTACTTACATAGTGTCCTCCACGGCTGAGCGAAGTGTTGTAAGTACTGCACTACGCGGGTGATGGTGGTGTACAGAGGCAGCAGCGCCGCGCGGCCCGCTTCTATCCAATGCGTTCTTCTACCTGCAATGTGATCGTCCATTAGAATCGATTCATCCAGATGGTCGAACGGTTTGATGAGAAGGACTGAAGAATAATAAAAGTGAAGGAGGTTCAATTTAATTTTATTTACCTGTCTTACCCCCGTTTTACTCTTTGGGTACGGAACCCTAAAAAGCGTTTTTATATTTATTTAAAAACACTCCTTATTGCCGTTGCTAACTTTAATATGTTACCTATCTGCTCAATGTGATCCCTCCACTTTGTCGGTCCTAATACAGCCATAATTTTACCTACCTATACTTAATCATGGCTGTTTTAAGAGTATTCAAAGCCCACGGGTTCCCATTTAATACGGTCCAATTAAAATGTAAATAAGACATGTTATGCTGCTATACACCAATGTACCTCCTTTACGATCGCAATAACTTAATTCACTCGAATTACGGTAACAATTAGGTAGACTTAGAATGACTGCAGCACCATCTACTGAGCGTGTTATAGCTGCGATTAGCCCGCAACGGTAATGGTCGAAGCGACACTTAAGTTTTGTTACAAACCTGGGTTTCTCAAGAAATTGTTGTTCAACTACTATCAATCTACTGAGAAAATAAGGAAACTAGTTTTAGTTGGTACTATCTTTTACGTGGTTGCAGGCAGTCTTGTGGTGGGTGACCGTTTACACATGTCGAGAAGCTTTCGTTCTGTTTCGGAAGGCACGTTAACCCATTGGTCCTGCGTTTGATCTCTCTCCGACCTGGTCGGTGTACCGTCCCATCGGAGTATGAGAGTGCGGGAATAGGGAGTGCACCCGTGTTTGAGCACATACTTGCGTACTATAATCTCCTCCGTAGTTGGTTAGTCTCAGCTGAGACAGGACGCCCTGACCGAAATACGGTCAGAACATATTATCTTTCAGTTCCTGGTTATGTTGTAGGTTACTTTCCTAAGTAGAAAAGATTTATAACTCTCTACTTACGTAACGTACTCGGAGCCAAGAGCACTTAATATCATATTTTGTCCTTATCTTATAATCCGACTTCAGCAGATATCAGGTAGTTATTTTAATGTTCTTAGGTAGATATTAACTTACGTATCACATATCAGTATAAATAATTACCTAAGTACTTAGTCATAACGTATAAATGATTAAGACAATGCAGGTCTAACAAAGTTAAAAGTACAGTATAAGTAATATCTAGGTAGAGATAAACAAATGCCTCGTTGGTCGAGTGGTCATAAGCGCCACTGCTGAGCATGTAGGTACAGAGTTCGATACCCGGGTCCCCAAGGAGTTGTTTGGTAGGTATTTCCTTTTTATTCGTAGTTTATTATTGAAAATGGTCTAAACATTATTGCAGTTGTGGAGTGGTGTCAATAGCTAAGCGGTCTCCATTGACAAACATACGCGTTTGATGGCTGTGTAGTGTGTATATAGGTAGGTACATACACACTTACTCATGTTTACCGTTTCAATTGTATCGCTGCAGTAGGCTAGTTTGATGACACATAGATATTAAAACACGCCAGTTAACAATACCTGCGATAGGTTCAGCTTATCAGTTACTGATAATCATTTTAATACCTATTGCTTTTCATGCACTATCTGATACGGGAACACAACACCTAGTACCAAAGTTAACAGATTACTTTTTATGGTGTGCGGATATAGAATAGGCGCGATTGTTAAAAAACATAAAAATTGTATAATACGAACACTAACGCAGGTACGTAATTAAGCTACTCAGTTTATAATAAGTAGGTAGAGTTAGTACTTAGGGAGATTAGTAGAGTTACTTTCGCGCAAAAGTCTGACTCTGACTATAAAAGCGTGAACCCAAGATAAAGATATAGGTACATTGACCGTGACTAGCAGGTCAATTAGCGACCTCTATGTAAAAGAGGACGTAATTATAAGGGAGTAATAAACAAGTCTGCTAGGCGGAAATACCCGAAATAGACACTGACTAATAATGCTATAGATAGTAACTACAAGTGGTCGTGATTGGCTGATTCAATACAATAGAAATCACTATGGCCATGAATGGTTTCTCTCTACCACTATCATCAAAATCAGCAAATAATATATGTACTTACAAAAAGGAGGTCTACTCCATGTACTAATACTTACATACATGCTTTCCCTGTTACTAATGTTAGGTATCAAAATGACTGAATTAACAATATTAATTACATGTAAACTCGTTGCACGAAGGTCGGTCACAAAATAACCATGTAAAACTACCATTAGAGTATCTACCTAGTAGAACCAATTTAGGATGACTCTACTAAACTAGATAACTAGTTGCTCTAGATCTACCAACATTTTTCAGTAGCCGCCTACTTTATTTTACACCCAAGTACCGGGTAAGTTTGGCACCTACATAATAATCAAGTACTTAGGCAATTATATATTTTAGGTACCCACCTCGTCCAAGACCTTCGTAGTTCTGCTGGCGCCGGCGTATCCCGGGAGCCATGGTCACAATTATTTCGACACTGCGACGAACAACATATCGTTTGGTAAACAAATATAGATAACACTGACAGTACAGTAACATTACAAGACACGGTGTTATCTGTTCCGATGCGTTCTTTTCCACTCAGTGGCGAATTAAAACGGCAATTCATATAATTTGTTTATTAAATAATAAATTGGTAAATCCACAATAAATGGCTCATATTATGCTTTATAATTTACAAACTTAACTTAATGGTCACACATGAAATACTCAATATAATACTAGGTAAAACCACAACGTTACAATTATTATAAATAATAATACTATGTAAACAACTGCATTGAAAGGAGACTTACTTTTTTAAATAATATCATTTTTTGCAATCTGTTAGGTCAAACTGTCTGAACACTTTTTATGCCAACTCATTGAGTAATTTTATTACAAATGCTTGTATAATAGCTTTTAAATGCGATTTTGTATCAAAATCCGTTATAAAATTTGTTCTTAATTTAATATACATAGCTAGCTGCCACGGTGTTGCTACAGGAAAATATGTAATTGAATCTGGCGGGACTAATACGACGCTGATTAACTAATAGAGTTGTTGTTTATCAGTGGTAGGGTATCTTCGGCGTCGGATTTTTCGCTGTCACTCGTCACTGCAAAGAAATATATATCGTTCACTTGTAGGTATACGACAAATAATAGTACAGGCAAAGATAAACAGGTAACAAAAAAACACATAATATAATGCTAATAGAATATGAGAAAGAAATGCACTTTGATCATACAACCCAACTGAAGGTACCTTTCATAGACAATTTCATCTAGAGTACAAGATCTCTTTCATTGCTTGTTTCAGATGTGCGCCTTCCCTTATAGATAATGCGGAAAAAGGCAACATTCAGATGAGATTAGCAGTGCTTAACACAACATGACTTGGAAACGTGTGTAAGCATCGTGAGAACGACAAGGTATTATAAATGTGTAGGTATACAGTTTGAGACTGAGCGGCAACAGATAGATATTAGTTTGGTTAGTACCTACTACTACGATACTAGCAAACACGGCAGACCTATGTCCAAAATGAAAAGCTATCCATAAAAATAAAAAGCAAAAACAAACTTGCAACATAATTTGAATTTTAAGCTCTATAGACAAAAGATAAGGTTCATATTTAAACAATAACACAAGCTCCACTGACCTTAGCATCCGTACTTGTTGCTTGTAGCACATGTTTATCTTATGGATACCTGGTAACGTGTCAACAACAATGACAGCGAACATAGAACATACAAATGTATTTATCTTCTACATTATAACACATTAGGTACAATGTTCACTCTTTCTGCAATCAATTTGTATTGCACGAACATAGCATTGCCTTGCTGCATGTAATTCTAATAACAATGACGAACCACAATGTAAGGTCATCTAATAAAACAAGTATAATCAAAATGTACATTTGTTATATTTCACATAAAAAATACATTTAACAGTATATGTTACAGCGGGCTTGCGTCTTGTGTAATATTCAATAATTAACACATATTTACATTCTTAGCACTACAGCAGCTGCTCTAACTATACCATTTTGAGCAGTGTCCTTTGTTCTGGCGGCGTACACCGCCGACCGACGAACTAACAATATAATTCATCTACATCGACTAGATGAGAAAGGACAGCATGACAGACATCTGATTAGCAGTAAGTAATTATAGTTGCAAGCGTTCCTAGCACTTCATACATATAATAGAGCACATACATCAATAGGAAGAAAGTATTGTTTATGTAGCACAAGTCGCGCGGAGAGAATTAGAGGCAGTCGACAACGACTCCGAGGTCGGTGAACCTTGTTAGTTTATGATGAATGGATGAATCGTCATGATAACATTCAAAACTTTGAAGTAGGACAAAATGTAATAATTTGTCAATTCACTATCTAGTTTCTTTAACAAGTGTCAGCTAGCTAGGTTTTATAACAAGAAGACAGCAGATCTAAGAACCTCTCGGCTGCGAAAAGTTTAAACATAAGTAACCAGTGGTATATACATCATGATGTAGATTATTTATATACTATCTAATTTCGTACAATACTCGCCAGCCACAGTAGAGACTGACAAGAGATAATACCGTACCTTGCTCAAAGAATGCTATCACTTACATATAAAAACACGTTCCCGACTACTAATTAACTATTAATAATTAAACTATACCACATTTCTTCATAATAACGGTGCAATATTAACAAAATTCGTAATGAAAAATATACATTTGTAAAATTATATTGTTTGACTCATGAATACTTTGCACTTTTAGCTATTTACATACATAATTAAATTATCTAATATATTGTAAGTTCTAGCCGACGTCTACCTGTTCTAAACTAGCTATTTTAAAATAACGCGTATTATGACAGAATACGGGAGTTCGCGCGAATTTACCATGAAATTGTGATTTACGAATGTTGACGACCCAAGTCTAACGTGCTTGAACCGTCCAGGTAAAAATAGATAAATTCGCAGTAATTCCCGTACCAGTCATGCAACGCGAAATGTTAAAGGTTAGTAATATTTATACATCTAAAGCTGCATTCTGACGAACCCAATAGAGATGATGACCACATTACAACAATCGTAGTAATTAATCAAAATCTTAAAAAAGCCCTTCAAAAGGATGGAAACACTGAGAAAAACTTTTACAATCCATGAAAAATGGAGGAAATACAGCGTTTTGAAGTTTGTAGAGGGAGCATTCTCTATCCCTCTCTTGCAAAACGCTAAATGTACGGGGTGGTGTGAAATCCACTATGTAATTACTTAGGCGTGACGTCATTACTAAGCAGATGCCATATTTGTCTAATAATAAATTTAAAATGGTTATAACTTACAACCTTGGCTGTGTTCAATTTGTTTTCAGTCTTCATATTAATGATACACCATATTTTAGAATACATAAAAAAAAATAGTAGTGATCATCCCTATTGGCAATACTTTTCGTTATAAAACTACATTTAAACAAATTTATTTATTTCTAACGTCAGACCTGCTGAGCTTAAATTCGACTTAACTCGTCACCAGAATGCAGCTCAGATGTAACAACACGAACGGTCGTATGAATACTGTATGTGACTGTATTAAGTGTATTCTAGGTGTCGTTGTGATACAACAATATAATCAAATAGCAGAAATACGAATTGTACATTTTGTTTCATGTTGCAATACATCCGCCATGTTAAAAGAATTCAGCCTAATTACCATTGAAAAGTTGCAGTAAGAGACGACTACAAATCAATTGATAAATAAATTAACACATTATTTACGAAGTTTTAATTACCATCTTCATAGTACCAAATTAGTAAGAATATTACAAGCATATTTAATTTGGTAGGAATATCGTATTTTGCCGCTGGCAACACTAGAAAATATACCGTAGCTTGAATTCTATCAACATGGGGACCTACACAGCCTACCGCCTCCTACCCACAACCCAGTCTACAACTAGTTGTTACGCTGACGCATCCAACTTTCTGGTCACAGCTTCCTATGTAAACGTGATAACTTTTGTCCAAAATACGCGCCTTATCTACAACAATGACGCACAGTTATGTCATCTGTTAATATTGGTACCCAACCACCTTAGGAACTGAAGCGTAGTGGAGGCATGCAGTCTTACATTGGTAGAAGAGTCTTGGTGACGTCAAGTAATGAAAGTGACAATTGTTTGTTAGTATCAATTGGAAGGTTTTAATCAGAAGTGCATTCGCGTCGTTGTACGGTTTTTCCAACATAATTATTTGACATTGCGTTAAAGTTACATTGAAGTAACCAGTCAAACCTAGCTTACGTCTGATTTAAAAAAATATATATTTTGCCTTCAGTTTCGCTACAGTGATATGAATGTAAGAGCGCTAGGACTTTGTTTACACTTTAACCAATTCTATTTAACTATTTTCTCCCTGTTTGGATTTTAATTCAGGCAGAGTCAACACGTTGATGTACATTTATAAAGAACAAAAATAAAAGTATACCTATCAATACTAATATGAAAACTTTATCTGAGAGCGATGATTTTATGCTATTCGAGAGCTGGCAGCCGCAGTGTGACCGCGGCCGGCCGCTATCTAGTATTATACATAGAATAAATAACACCCCTTGGTCTACAGAAGGGATTGTAACGGAGCTCGCTAAAATTTATAAACACAGTATTCAGTGTCGTTTTGACTATTTTTAACCAATGTGAGATAGCAAGAGCATGTTTTAACTAGAGATGTAACTGAGCTATGCTATGTACATCGACTAAGTTATATGATAACATTGTATTCTTCCGTCACATCCCTATTCTATAGAACTTCAACTACAAAGAAAAACTGTCCATCTTTAATTAAGTTATACCATGTGTCAAAGTCTATGCTATGTCATTGTTAGTCTGATTTTTATCGATATCGATATTATTATAATACCTATTCCTTGTTCGGACGTAATGTGTATGCAATGTCATTCACACGAGTGTATGGTGAGATAGAGTAGGAAAACTAGAGCGGCATCACCGCAGCCTCATCCCGAAGAACATCACTATACCGAGCCTTGACTAATCAACAAAATAGTTAACGGAAATTAGTTTTGAGCGCTGCTACGATATGTGAATAAATAAGACGTAACTACATAGACCGCGCAGGGGATCACTCGAGGTACTAAAAGCTGGAGTCCCCCCTGCGTCCAGCGGAGCAACAGTCCTCGACGGACAGTTCCCGACACGCCGGTTCGCTCGCAGCGCTCACAACGAAGATATAAGCAACAAAAACAGATGGTCAGCACGCAGCAGCCGGCAGCCGGCGGCCCGGCAGCCTGGCAGCCCGGCAGCCGGCAGCCCGGCAGCCGGCAGCCCAGCAGCCCGGCAGCTAGGAGTGCAGCGAGTGCTGCCGCTTGGCGTGCCTCGCGGGCGCGCGTCGCGTACCGTTGGGCGCGGGCTGCGCGGCCTGCAGGGGGGCGGCGCCCGCCGAGATGCGGAACAGCTGGATGCGCAGGTGCGAGCAGATCTCCAGGCAGATCTGCCCGCAGTACCGGACCAGGTCCACGCACACCCACACCTGCGGAGGGTTTCAACACTATCAGTGGGAGCTAGTGTTTTACATGGTAGTACTTATTGATAACCTATTATAGTGTTTGCGACTAGTGTAATGTGATAAAACATATATTTACACGTAAGACCTAACAAATACCAATTCAATCTTATCTAGAGCAATTACCGATGACGAATTTGGTAAATAAACATCAAAACTCATTAGTTCCGCAGTGGACTTGCAGGAGTTGATCGGATCCCCGGTACTCACCGTGCACAGCCACAGCACGTAGTACTCGGGCAGCGCGTGGTTGAAGTACTGATTGAGGAACAGCATCGCCGGGCCCAGCAGCGACCAGTCGTAGTAGTCCATCTCACTCTTGGTCATGTGAGCCACCTGCCAGCACATACGCACACGTTACTACCATTTTTTAAGTACATGAACATAAGGATTTGATATTTTCGTATAATTTTGGGTTTAATAAGGCACATACGTATGTGAGAACACTGCCTGATAAAAGTAACCAAAATCTTTTTCAAGAATAAAATTTTCTAGTCCCTAAAACGAAATTAGAAGTTTTGATTGAAATTATATGTTTTGACGTTTACAATAAGGGACTTATTATTTAGCCCCTACGGTCGTACAGCGAAGCTTCGTCAATGATAAGAAAAATAATTCAATATAGAAGTGTAACTTACCACAAGTCTATTTGTGACTTTGGCAGCGACCATACCGAAGGCCAGTATGTAGAGTGAAGGGTGGTTCTGGTACACGTTGGACTCGCTCTTCTGGAAGATGATGAAGGCCGGCACCACCACCAGCGAGAAGGGGATCACCGGCGACAGGATGCTGGTGCCCTGCGCATACGGGACAGGTGTACCACGGTCTTTGGAGACGAGGATCGGGTAGGCGGCAACCGAGACCAATTTATTGCAAGTTTCATAACTTTTAATGAAATCTCATCAAACAGGAATTTTAATTTCAAATAAAAAATCTAAAGCCTTAGCAGCAGTTATGTTAAATCGTAGTTACAACAGCATAGAACACATGTAGAGGGGGTAAAGTCAAGCGTCACTCGCTACACTGCTAAGCATTACTTACGACTAACATGCAACACTACAAGCAACAAAACACACATGCGATAAGTAACGAAGCCAAACTACATGCGATGGGGATGCGGACGGAGCACGAGCACATGAGCCGGCCACAGCACAACACTACAGGACGGTACGGGGACGGTACAACACTAAGGTCGAGTCGGCGAGCCTCCGGCGGCGGGAGCGAGCGCGGCCGCGGCGCCGTTAGTCTGTGCAGCGTTTACTCTTGTTAAGTGTTATTCATACGGCACAATGCTAAACAAAAACTCTTACTGCGACAGTGGAGCCGTTTTTCCCCACTCCACCCTTCATTATGACAGTTACATAACCGACGACTAGGTACATGGTGAGCAACACGACTGCGTAGTTGGATATCAGATTTAGACTGACGTTTATCGGCAACTGTAGTGTTAGACCGTGATATGCGATGATGGTGATGTTCACATGGTGATCGTCATGCGGTTAGGTCCCGCGGGCGGAGCGGCGCGGACGGCGACGGGACCGCGCGGCGCGGGCGGCGGCCATGACGGGAAAGAGAAACACATACATGCCATTAATATCAATGACCATGGAGCTAACTGTCCGGACTGGGAAGCGACACGACATCCATTACACTGTATTTCTTATTCTGCATGTGCTGTCTTCACTCATTCTTGTTGGTCTTGTTCATGTGACATGATAGTGATTGTTTCTGAATATTTATTGACAAACAGAGAAAGTATTCCGACTAATTATGCCCTGGAATTGATATAGGAGTTTGTTAGTACCAGCATGTCTGTGACAACAATGAGTCGCGTGACGTAACATATTGCGTATACTTACATACATGAATACTTATGTCTCTTATGTTATATAAATATTGAATATCTCACGCACAACTTCGGGTACCAAGGTTAATGAATGATTATTTACCTACACACTTTTATCAATAAGTATCCAAGTGTTTTATTATAGCAAATTTGTGCAAGTCACCATATCTGTGCTCATTTTAATACAATAGTAACTATGTGCCAACCTGCTAAAGGATTATTAAATACTCAAGATGGAAGGTAAGCGTCCCTTTGAAATTTATTAAGTAATAGTAATAGGAGAGTAAGTAATTATACATTGATTAATAATAATCGCTATGGAGACTTGTTAGGCGAAGCTAGCTTGTAATTGTTGTGGCTAAATGTTACGGACACGAATTATCATGTAAAATGGTTTCGGACCCCAGGTGAACAAACTTATACAATATCGTTTAAGCACGACACGAGCTTGCTTGCCAAAAGATCGACTAATCATCCTTAGCAATAAACAAATATTCAACAACTCGCTATACCTGATAAAAATAAAGCCCAACAATGACTTCATGGTACCTACCCCGTTGTGCGTTATATACACGATATCCATGCAATATTGTTAGAAATACGAAATGTGACGATTCAGTCGATTTCACTACGACAACTAATGTTATCGAAGGACACAGTATAGATTATACAGTGAGGGTTTAAACGAAAAGGTAACGTAGCAAGAGCTGTTAATATTGTAACTGGACATAAATTATTTTGAGTTACAGTTATTCGAAGTATTTAATTCTTTTTGTTCGTCAGTCTAATTTTTTAATTAAATGTAACCTTCATTATGTTGCTCTCTGCGTGTTCAGGTCATGAAAAAGGACAGCACCACATAGAGAGGACAGACGAAGATGCACGAGCACAACCGACACAGGCGATGCTAGAGGTCGGTCAAGCCCCCCGTTAGCTGCATGTGAGTGCAGTTCGGCTTGTAATCTCGACACGCAGAGAGCTCCATAGTAAGGGTTGAATTTTATTTAGTTAGGTACGTCCGACGGGCAAAAATCGTCTTGTTTCTTTTAACTGAGTGATTTTTTTTCTAGATTAAAAATTAATGATGTTGATGAGGCGTATCTAAGACTGAATCGTCGCATTCTCCCAATGTCCCACGAAAGGAGTGTCCAAATACACAATATGCAATCTTACAGCAACGGTTGATCCGTTTTTGCCACATCCCCTAACTTGGAACGTGGAAAAAAAGTTGGTTGCAAAGTAAAACTGTGCGGCGAAGCACATCGAGGTGGCTTGGAGGCTCAGCGGCACGCCCAGCGCTGGTATCTGCGGCAGTAGCAGCCCGTTACAAGGAGACAACACACGCCGGCGCGAGCGCGGGCACATCACACAACACATGGCGTATGGCCGACACCTTAATATTATACGCCTAATATTATCTACATAATATAAACGTCAATTTATTAGAATTGTATCACATCTCCTGTCCTGTTACTTTTAATATTCCCCACAGTACAATACGGCACTACACACGTTTGCAATACTAAATGAGTGAAGACCCACATTTTAGACAAAATAAAACGAGAGACGCACCAGCCACAATTTGATAGTAAAGTAACGATTATACTAACACATGACTTTAACAAATCCTACACGGAACAATAACAACATTCTTAAAATAATAATAGTAGATCATGCTCCGTGAAGGACATACAATGTTGCCATATAAAAAAATCAGGCACAGATAATAAAATATTACAATACTCGATACTAAACAAAATCAAACTACATCTACTCCGTCGTCTCAACAAGGAGCATAGTCTAAATAGTTACATTAATTAATCGATTCATGCTATTAAAAAAACCCACATGATAATAAGCGATGAAACCAAAATTATCACAGTTAACAGATCAAAGCTAAGATACGGGGGCACTTACACGAACACATCGACTTAGGACTCGATATTATTTGCTTATAACATACTCTAACAACACTAGCTAATTACATCACTAAAAGTACATAATAATATATATTTTTTACTTCTTAATAAATTTTACTATGGCAGCACTAGTCTCTAGTCATCTGTGGGTCTATTGGGGTCTACAGCGCAGATGTAAGACCACTTGGCCATCGATAGACAAACAGTAGCCCGAGTGGTCGGCTCGATGGGTAGTTTACATACCCGAGCAGTGTTCTGTGTAACCTAACCTAAATGGTAACGGTCTCTGATATACTAATAATTGCAAAGTATGTAAAGTAATAGACTATCTGAAACTAATCCCTACCTAGCATATATACGGTAGGCATACCTGTCTAAGTAGAACAAATATTAATATGTACAGTAATAAAAACTAAGTGTTACCATGACAGAATTTTTACATTGCTTACTTATTTTAAATTCTTTGACATTTTTGATAATATCCTCGTACTTATCATAACTTTAAAACAGTAGTGCCATGGGAACACTAGAAACGAAACTCTATGTACAATTTATACAAAGAATAAGGTGCTACATTCTGAGGATTTGAGTTGAGAATTTTACAACCGTTTACTTTACATTATAAGCAAGTACTTATAGAATTGAAGGCGCACATATCCAACTACACATCGGCAAAAACTACAAGAAACATGTTTACGAGAGTTAATACAAATTAATGAGTAAGTACATTGTTCGGGTCGAAATAAACTATGTTCGTGTGTACATATGGAAGTGTGCGCCTTTCGCTAGTTGTAGTGTGTAACGAGTGCGTGTAAGTGCCGTGTAACTAACTGCTGCCAATCTGAAGCCGAACTACTTTCCGCGCTAGGTTATGTATGTCAATCGACGATGATTTCACAATACGTTACAATTCAGATACCCAGTCAATAGTCCAATCAGTATCGCCAGTGTGGGAGATTTCAGATATTTGAAACAGTTATAATCAAAGTGCTAGTAAAGAGAATACAAGAGGACAACGTCTAGAACATTGCATGTGTTTTTAAAGTGTGTTACTTCAAACTTTTTTGAACTAATTCTAAATTCGAAAGTACACGTAAAACCGTTTGACATTCCTATTTACAAAAATACCAAAATTTCTAGTATGTCACTAATGTTAATACTTCTTTGTTTAATATTTTTTGCGATGACCTTAGCCGTGTTACAGTTGGTAATAGGTACCGAGTGAGATGCAATAATTTGATTGTTCTATCGCATTCTATTTACCACCATTTTGATGTTGAAATTGTTCAAAGAAAAAATCTGGGAACACGGCAGTGCGACCAGCCAAGTTCATAAAATAATCAAGAACTATCATAGACTATCTCCCAGACGTGGCGATCGTTCGTGGGACTGTAAACAATGTCTCACAGCGACGGTGGAGCCGTTCTTTCCCACTCCGCCGGTGACGATGGCGGCGGCGAGCGCGCCCACCGTGAGGAACGCGCCCGCGGCGGCGACCATCGCGAGCGAGTAGCGGACCTCGAGACCACCACCGACCTAGTGCGTATTGTGTGTTACTTGCGACGTACACTTTGCTTCAACACTCAAAACGAATAGGTAAGTTCTGCCGACTAGAGAACAATATAGACTATAATAAAAAAAAATGTGTTTACTGCTTAATACAAAAATATTGGAATAACTACATAATTATTGATCTTTTTTTTAATCTTCTACTGCTCAAAATTATGTAATATTCTAGTTGGCGGAACCCTAATCATGTATGTGCAACAACCGACTGGACAAAGGCGTCGTGGTAAGATACCGGTCAGGTTCAGTCAAGTTACACCTGATCGTGATAGTAACACCGACAGATGACGACAGCGCTCATGTGGGTATTTTTAAATATTACCTAACATCCTGGATTGTCAACATTTTCGGTTAAATTTAACTGGTGCCTGTCATTTAGTATTTGTTAACGTTAAAAACAAATACAAAGAGTTTATTCGTATCGCAGAAGAATAAGCATTTTGTTAATTTCAATCTACCCTCACATTAAATTTTGTATGTTTTAATTACTTTGTCGTGTGATTATTCCTCTGTATACAACAATCAAATATTAAATGATAACGTATTGTAGTAAACATAACATCTAAAACAATTTTTTAAAACAATTAGTGTTATTGAAACAATAACTAAACATCGGACAACAGTGAACTAACATTATCACGTTAATAGGTGTGGTTCATCCCGGGCTCTTGCGTACCAAATGACTTTGCAGTATGTTTTGGTTGCGTCTGTTTATTCACATCCACATAATTTATCGGAACATAAACAACTACGGTGCGAAGAGTGCAAAATATACGTCAATACATTTCAGTTACACGATATTAATAATAAAACGTGATGCTTTGATAAAGACTGAAGACTTGTCACATGTCTTATTTGATTACAGACTCAAAGTCATTTCGCATCAAGTGGGTGGTAAGTGGCGCAGTGCGAAATGGTTGGACAACGTTACCTGAGTGGCCCAGAAGTTGGGGCCTAGCGTGGCGGACACGAGGTGGATGGCCATGATGGAGTACTGAGCCTCCGTCACGTCTATCCGACCCATCTTGAGCGTGCCCGTGACGTACGCCTGCCAGTGCGCACAGTAGAACAACGTCATCGCGCAAAAACACTGTAAAACATGCAAATATATTTATTTAACAAATTGGTTTTAAATTTCTTTACTTTTATTTTACAACATACTATTTTACAAATATTTACAACTTAATTTTAATACAAAATAAAAACAATATATACAAAAATAAAAAGTTAAAAAGCATCAAAGAATTCATCCCCATCGATGTCAACCGGTAACGTGTCCAAAAGACTGGCAGCATTGCCACGTTGAATGGCAATGCTAATTCTTTGGCCAAAAAATGAAACAGCCCTTTGGTTACGTGTGGAGTCGACTAAGCGCTTTGCTAACTCTTTAAACAAAGCGCGAGCGCTCGGACCCCATGGCCCAAATGTTTCAACCCCAAACGGCTCAAAAATACAATTACCTATCAGCTTATTGTATTAAATTTCTTATGTTGATACCTTCTTTTAATAAAATATAGTAAGCTCCAATAATAAGTTTAAATAAATCGCCAATTTATATTCCTAATTTAATTTAAGCAAAGGTATGATTTATGATAGTTTTGTAATCTCCTTTCAATTTCCTTCATTTTGATAACTAATATAACTATACCTGTCTACTATAGTTATAATTTTTATTAACAACTTATAATCTAGCGCCAAAAATCTGCAAATTCGATTTTTTTAAACTCCTATATATGGACAGTCGGCTTTTTGTGACCTATTTAAAGATACCTTAACTTAACCAAAAAAAAATTAAAACCGCGATAAAATCTGTAAAACTATTTTCATTTCGAAACCTGTCAAAATCCATCCAGCCACTTAGAAGATACGTGAAATTTACATACATACAAGATACGCGCGAAAAACAACTCTTCCTTGACAGTCGGGTAAAAAGTAAATTTAATTTCCGACATCAATATACCAATCTCATTTCATGAAACTTGTAGTGTACTTGGCTAGTTTATTTCCTTGGTGCTCCAAGCTTTTTGAAACCGAGTTACCATACTGTACCTACCGATGTAGAGAAACCCCTTGTTTTAATTAACTGGCCCGAAAATCTCAATAAACATGTTATTGTTTAATATCAGTCAGTAGGTCACAATAATGATCAGTAATATAAATATGTAATGATTGATATCGTGACAATTGAGAATGACATCAGCAATCCTTTAGTCATTGTCAAAGTCGTAAAGATAAACTGTCATTATCACCATGTATTAGTCCCGCAGCATGTTTTTAGTGATGCATACGTTGCGTCCTTATTGAACCGCATAATCTGATAAATACAGTAGGGAGAGGATGTCCATATTCTTCAGAGATCCAGTAGTCCCTAAAATGCTACATATCTGGGCACCAAACGATCTCATAACATTTGTGTATAATCTCCGCCAAATTTAGGTAAAACTTAAAATAGTGATTCACACAATTGGCCGGTTTCCAGCTGTGTGGCGGTCTCCGGGCGCGTTAGTTTGGCATCCCTCCCAGATAAGAATATTCCGATAATGAGGGTCATGTACCGAATATACGGAACCGTGCTTGCGAGTAGTTACATCACTGATAGGAGGGAGCTACACATTGGATTCATTCATAATCATGCATTACACTTGTTAAATCATCAGTGCGGCACGGCTCGCGGAATAACAATTTGTGTCTACAACAGTTCCTCCAAATCAGATCGATCGCAACGCTAACATTCACACAATTTGATGTTATGTCTAAAACAAGATAGGGAACAGGCCAAGAAGATAAAAGTAATGATTACTGCCAAGTTTTAAAACAAGTTACTGTATCAAACTGTCCTTAGAAGCGCCATCTAGAAAGGGCGGTCTGAAAAGTAGAATAAGTAGGTCGTTGATTTGCTGAGATGGGAACTAAAATCAAAAATCATTACTAAGTGAAACTTGCATGACAAGGCATATTTGCAAATTTGTCCAACGAAATATTTCGTAGCCCTTTACACACACATATCTACGTCCAATGTGAAGAATTCGACAAAATACTTCACCTTAACCTTTTCATTTTCCGTTCGTACGACAGGTTTTGGTACAATAATTACAAGAAAAGGTCGACGACCTGACGACCGCTTCATCGCCTTTACGACGCAAGCAGTTAGCTAGAGCCTGCTCTTACCGCTAGTTCTTTATTATATTTGTTTACTATTCTGCTTTAATGATAATTCTTGTGACGAACTTAGTTTTAAGTCACCTTTACAATGGTATGGAGTTACTTGCTGGTTTCCATTTAGAAATAACACTTTGGAAATGTGTAACCTAGATATAAGTTTCGTTACTGCTATTTTGCAGGCTATTAAAGTGTATATAAAATAAAACCTGTATCGCCTAGTTTTTGCCAGGCTGATGAAAATATGCATAAATCAACTAACTGACTCGCTATTAAGTTTCTAAAATACTGATCAGTTTTTCCGGCACTTGACAATAGCGTTCAGACCCTTTTAAGTTACTTTTACAGATCCGTCAACTGACAAAAATAATATAAAATAAAATCAGTTTATAGTTTGAGCAACTCAATTGACTAATAGTAGTTTTGACGGGTCATCTCTCTCTTGATCAGTCTCTCAGAAACTGGGCAAGTTGAATAAATTCAATTCGTGAAAACATTTGAGTATAATTTTTGACGCACGTACTCAATATAGTTTTTGGTTGCGGCCTTGTTATCTCGTGATCTAGATTGTCTAACGCGTGAATCTCTGAATTTCTTTATCAAACACGTTTGAATGTACTATTTCCGTGTTCAATGCCGTTGATTGTAACATTTATCTAGCGCACAACAGTTTATTGCAGACTTAAATTAGAGGCAAGACAAATTACCTACCCAATCTTTTACGTATGAATATTTTTAAACGAAGCCTTCTCCGTTATTAGTATATGTTTAAGGTCTGAGATATAAATGTGTGCTCAAGTTTAAAAGGCAAAATAATATTTTGCCAAAACAAATACATCGTAAATACATAAAAAATACATCGCAAAATACTTACAAAATGTTTTTAATTACATTGTATACCTCCGAAACCTTTTTCTAATTACTGTGCATATAGAGTATGAGTTCTTGGCTTTCAAAAATGTCTACCGGTACATCGTTTACAACAACACTTGAAATATGTATTTATTATTAAACATAATATAACATAGCCAACCAGCTATTTGGCATACAAAAAATATAATTTTCGTTTACATCCCGTATGTTTATCTGGACTTAAAATAACTTTTATTATCATTTCCACGCAACGAGTTCAAATTGAAATAAATTACAAGAACTTGGTTTTTAACGTAATCAACGGATTTGGATGTATTTTTAGTTCATCTACTTACTGACATAAGTCAGTACGTATTATAGTTCAAAGTACAATAGTAATCTGGTGTTACAGACATTGGAAGAGGAAATAATTCTTCGATGAACATTCCGCAATTAGGTTTGTTCCGAAATTGCTCTCAGCTAACTCTAAGCAAGTCGCCCTACTTAAACGGACGGGCGTGTAGTGACAAAGGCCGATACCCTGGCGACAAAAGGCTAGAGGCTATATCAAAGGGTGCTACATCATCGGCCAACCAGAAAACTGAGGCCTGAAGAGAGCTTAGGTAGGTACTATTGCTCCTACAATTTTTAAGTCAATATTATGTATTATGCATACTGTAGTACTGATTGGTATTGCTTCCCTCCTAGCTACAATTTCTTTGTCGGAATAATAAGGTCAGCCGCATTGGTCCACTGGGCGCCAACCGTGTCCACGCTGGGCGCCGGTCAAGCGTGAAATCCTTGGTCCGACTCCTGGGTTGATCAATGTTTTTCCACCAGAGTTTCATAATAACCTGGGTTTTGCAACATTTAAAACCTTATTTCTAACGCTTGATCACACACTATCACACTAGATGAAAAATTACGCTATTTGCTAATACTTGGAAAATTAAAGTTGTCAAAACTCGGTTAGAATAATCTCGCTAAACATAACCGTTTACATAGTAACCATGTACTATACAAATAAGAAAATGCCAGCAGAACGATTCGCATACCTGTAATAATTGAATCAACGACCCATGTGAGTACTGGTCGACCTCGCAAGACTTGCGGACCATAAGTCCTTTTAGGTACGATAAAAAACGTAGATTACAAATATTTGTTAGTCAACCGCGCCGCAATAGACGAGCGGCTTAAGATGACGTTAAAGGAGTTCGTTTAGCACACGTACATTCTTGACCCTAAAACGCTATTAAAGTTGACTGATATGATTCCACCTTTATTATGATATCGAATCGAATGTTTTCAAGCCGATAAATTAATATAATACAATTTTTATTTGAGCAATGCTTTATTGCACTGTCTAAGTGTCTATACTATACAGTTTCGGATAAATTACTATGGAATAGTCATACCTAATAATGTGATAAAACCCTGGGACAAAGTGCTTGACATAACCATGTCATATTATCTCGCGAGCCTTGTGACATGCACGCCTAAGGAGCTAACGATGGCTGCTGCTAAAGCTGTTCGCGCAGCGGAGTTTTTGGCCGCTAAAATTTAAGTCTGCCATTGACTCGCTAACAAGAAGATAACCATGTTTATTACTACCTACTTCTAGTTACCCATATGGAAAATTACGAGCGTGATAACTGCACGAGTCCTATGTCTCAGCCTTATTAATTAACACGCAGCCGCGCATCGGCAGAATCGTGGTTATACGTAAATGATAATTGCAGACAGAAGCCAATATACATACACCAGAATGAGACACGATATGCTACGAGGAATTATTTGTTGACCCATTAGACACCTCAGGGAAAAGTGCGGCATTCGCTTTCCAGTTAATTACGCAGTTCGCGCATCATAGCCTTCAACTATGTTGGTGATTCACTCAGAGTAGCTGGAATAAACTGCTTGGTATCAGATTAATATTCGGACAGTACAGGTAGCTGAATTCGGTAATTCAACGAAACGGTACACTTAACTCCAGAGTTTTGTGTATGCTGTTTTGTGATCTATGTATACTTATGAATTGGTCGTTATAGAAATTGGTTTTTCATCTAATTTTATTTCGAGAAGGCATCCAGGACAACGGAGTGACCACAAGGTCAAGAGCCGAGGTCATCGGTCATGATGATCATAGCAATTACCCGATTAAATCGCTATTGTTGCAGTGATTAAAAGGCTTTACTTATATACTTGGCAAATTTATATTACAGGCAAATAAACGTTGATCTTTGGTGTTATTTTTTTCTAATATATAATTAATCCTAATTAGTCAGTGGTCAATACGACGTTCGAGGTTTGGAAGGCTTCCAAAAACTTTAGGGTAATATGTCAAGTTTTTTTTTTACGGAAAGTTTTAATCCACTAAAGTCTAAACTATTGAATACAATGTTATACACACCTATTAAATGAACAGACAACTGTCCATAGATTATCCATTAATCCAAGATATATAAACATGCTCTACGAATAACATATGATATTGGTACTTTATCTAAATAATTATGATAATTTTAGATTATAATAATTATGCTAATTAGTTGCTCGTGATGTCGCAGGTTAACTATCAAGCAGATTGTTTACACATTCAGTCTAGCCCCGATCACACGATTCCTTTAGTCATTCTCAGCTGAAGGATGACTAAGTAATAAAGCCCGCAGCTCTACATATAATCAAGGGTCTATTAATTGTCAATTAGGCAACGTTAACCCTATTCGCAATTCGTTTTATACGAATTTCAGTCAGATCAGAGTATCAAGGCGATTATTCGGTTTATATTGTATGATGTATACAAACCGCGGAAATCTAAAAACTTATGATCGCTTTATTACAAAAACTTTTTGATGATAAATGATAAATGATTTTATTTCTGCAAATAGGTTTTTAAAAAATGCTAATTTTATTTACAACACCATTGGGTCGTGGGTTGCTCGCATACCAACACGAATTCGACACTACGTCATCAGACCTTTTATTTAACGATTGCCCAAAAAAGGAGTATAATGTTTTCGGCGTATAAATGTTAATGTCGTTCTTATTCCTTCCGACTATGTAATTAGCACGTTACATAATAAGGTAGTCACAAAAATATAGATGTTGTAGCTGAAATCTCATCTCTTACTTGAATAGATATCAGGCTTGAACTACAACGGAAATCAAAGTCTAGTAAGATTCAGAATCCACATACCTGGAAGAACATCCACGTGGGGTACTCCCCAAGCTTGACAGCGATGCATGCTCCTAATGCGATGAACACCGTGGATATGCTGTCACAGCCGTGGTCGAAGAGTTCTCCGAGCGGTGATTGGCTGCCGGTACGGCGCGCCTGCTTGCCATCGATAGCGTCTAGGCTTTGGTAGATGAACACCCCTAGCGCGCATAGGGCGCACGCCCATCGCGGCGGTTCCTGCCGCGCGTCGGGACTAAACCTGGGACGTAACGTGAGAGTAAGATTTATTAGCGGAGTGGAGATTGCTTTATGGGCTTCGGAAGAACTGCGTCCAAATATTAGACTTCCGTTTATTAATTTGAAGGAGCCCTAAGATAAGCTATTTAGAAGAATGATTTAGAATGAACTCGCAGCTTAGTTAAGTTCGCGTGGGTGTTCTTAAACTCGGATAGCATATCGTAAAACTATAAAAACAAATTCTATTGATGTACCCTTACTGGTTACACACTTTGATTTATCATTACAACATTAACACATGGGTCATTCACATCTGCATTCAAAAATCCTTCTCTTTGAACTAACTTTCCCGTATTATTACATTACTCTTTGAACTAGCTTAAAGGTACAAATTAATGTCCTATCTAGTAAGTAAACACTGACATTTTCTTCGAATAACCTAAGTGGGCGTAAAGCGCCCATAACGGACCATTACAGATCACTACGCCTTGTAGGCGGGTCATTTCTGTATACTATTATTAACTACTAAGGGCTGCGCGTTCGTCTGATCAATCCACTTATATCATAGCATCGCGGGTGACTTCATCGGAGCGTGCAGTACTACACCCACGTCAATCACACACGTAAAGGTCACAATACGATAAGCCGATAGCACTGCCCCGACGAGGTATCGAACTCTAGGGTTTAAGGTCACATGCAAGCATGAAATTTAGGTAAAACTGTTGTTTATAGACATTGAAAGAGGAGTTTTTAAGTCACATCATAGTCTAACTCTAATAGTACCTACTGTATAGGAAAGTGTTATTTTTCATAAGTCTGATAAGCTTCCCACAACTCGGAAAAGGCTTCTCATTTTAGGGAGTTTTAAATTCCCTTAATGCTTCAGTTGGGAGCCTTAGACTACCTATTTGTTTTATAGGGATAACAGACATTACTATAATAAAACATGGATTGGCGCGTCTCCTACAAGAACTGGTATCAACAGACAAACCAGTACCTACTACCCAAATATAACTGACTAAAAACGAGTGACAAGCATTATTTTGTATTATAACATTTTTTGTCACTTGTTTTTTAGCAAATTCATAGGTACATAGAATAGAGTAATATACACACACATACAAAAATATAATCTAAAGTTTCAACTTAACAATGCAAGATATATTATAAAAACAGCAGGTTTTATATGATAATAAACCTGTTCTAATGAATTTAATAGTCGAAAAATATTCCTTAAATAACTGTCTAGGAAGATATTGGAATATAAAAAAATACTGTTCATAATGAGACAATCAAGTTTCGTTTGATATTTTGTTACTGACTTATAGTTTCAAATTATATTTGTATAATGTATACAGTATCTAGGCAATCTCCACGCTCAATTTATTTAGCACAGTATATGCAAATAAAATCACATCATATTGATAGGAAAGACCTAAGGTGATAAGAAACAATATAGTTTTTACCTGATGCATAGAATACATTGTAAATAACCAACCAAGTGTGAGTAGCATTAATAAATAATTATCAATATAAATAAAAAATAGATTCCCTGAAGAATTTGAATAACTATGAATGATTTTTTCAAAAATAGTAGCATTATTTTCTAGATTGATACATGCATATGAAAAGCAAACTTGTTTCCTAGAGGGTTAGACAGAGGCCACAGATTTCCATTTGAAATGATTCTGGCAAGCCTATTTTACCTCAATAACTCTCATTTTAATTGATATAGAATTATGTATGCAGCAGAAGTAACATGTACATCAATTCTGGTTAGAGTTATCCTAGGTCAACAAACCCTATCTACATAGTATACTATTTATCTCTACTGGGTTTTAATATTATACACAGAAGTTTTCTTAAGCATGTAGGTAATCTAGTCAAAATATTTAAGTAACGGTAAAAATTAAAATAGAAAGTTAGGAATAATTGGTTTTCTTAGCAAGTTTCTACACAGAGATGGTCAAGTAGGACAGATGAGAGGCCATTATATTACAATTATGTGTTTCGTGAAGTATCCTACTACCTACAATTATTTTTTAAACTATCAACTCTTTAAATTTTATTTAAATCTGTTGCTTAGTAATAGTTTCCAAATGAATTTCCATATAGAAAGTCAATAAAAATATATATATATATAGTGTGACTGAACTCATGTTTGTTATATATACATACAAAGGTATGAAATAAGGTTAATTAACATACCTACTCGATTGGCACTAATCTATTAAATTATAAATGAATTAGCATAATAAAAATACATATTAAATATAACCTCAATATTCAATAACAATCTTTAATTAAAAAGATGATGTTTAATATAATTATAAACAACACACAGGCTGCCAAGCCACAATAAAATCAGTAAGCTATTTAACATACTGATGAATGCCATGGGTAATTGCTTAATTCACCCAGTAAAAGAGATCCTAACCCATCATTGGTCAAATGATTGTTTCAAACAAGAATATTATTAGAAAATACGACTACACTATAGACTTCATGCACTAATGGTACTATGATCCCATAGTATGGCCCATAAGTTCCCATTCAAGTGTTTTATATACATAAACAAACAGGCATACAGGCCTAGACTGCTAATGTCAAATGTCAACTTCTAATTGATATATAAAAGAATATTAAAGCCATAACCTTAAAAAAAAAAAAAGAATATTAAAAATGTAATTTTCATTTATCTTCAATGACTTCATAGTATATTGGCATAAAGAATAATTACTCTAACTACAATATTGGAATCAGAATAATCTTTTTGCTGTTTATCAGTGAAGAAAGATAAATTTAACACATTAAGTACATTTTTTTTAGTAAAGAACCATGATTATGTTTGTAAAAGGTGTAAGATAAGTCAAAACTTAACAGTCATCATGATACAATGGTATCTTAGCCCACCCGAATTGAACAAAAATACCAATTCTCATGATTTTGATAAGATTAAGTGTTTTATACTAGTTTAGGTTTGATACAACTAATTATTCAATATAAGAAGATTGAAAGTTACTCATCATAACATTGAATTTAGTAGCAGTATTTTATAATTAAATTATACTAACACTGCCTCATAACCAAACTTCATAACACAAAAAGGTTATGTAGTAATTATAACTTGTAAGGAAGGAAGCAAGGAACTCGAAAACTGAGATTAGGAATAATCAGGCAATTTAAATCTATACATAATATGAAGTTTGTTAACTGATAACAGGCTAAGAGACAGCTATAATTCAATTCCGTGTATCTTATCGCGGCAGACAGTGGCGCGACGTCGCCTCGGCCAATCGCATGCCTGTTTTTTCAAGCATTACAATATGTAAACATGCGTAAATTATGATTTGCTGAATGGGAATGCGATGGTTACAAAATCATTACAGTACATCTACCAGGACGTATATTATAGTCCGTTAGAAAGTCTTAGTACCATCAGAAAATGAAAGTCGTTACGGTCGGACGAGATCTGACACAGTTCCTAATGTATTGATATAACCTTCGATGTACTTACCAAACTAATATAAGTGTGGTGACTATATTTACTATTAAACCTAATATTGTGATGAGATTCGGCGCGAGCCATAACGGCGTTTTTGACACCAGCCAGCACCACCACGGTTGGAGCCATGCATCCAATATACTGGCACTCGTACAAGAATATTTGTGTTCACTTAGTCTTTTTAACTGGGCAGCATTGAGTATTCTCTCTTTGTAGAACTGCATTTTATTTCACTGTCACGACATTACAATGTACAACAAAATTCCACCATTTACTAAATTCACGAGATATTTCGCAAAATCGCAGTGCAAATCACATCACACCGTTCTTGATCGTACCACAGACAATGTAGCACTTTTTAAAGCTCCGTATACACGCAACGATATTCTGTCATCCAGCCACGCGTACAGAATCCATAGACAATATCACTGACTTTAAAATATAAATGTTGCCAAAAAATAAAATTTTGCACAATCATGGGAAATTTTTAAATGATTTCTAATTAGACATACTAAAAAAAAACTATTTATAGTATTATTATGAGTTTGAACTCCAAAATCAGTAATGTTGCTAGTTTACTTTTTATACTTTACTGAATAATTTTTTTTTTTTTTTACTTATGGTCGTGCAATGTCAGATAAAGTTTAATTAGATTTATAAGTAGAAATAGCTGGGTCCTAGGTATACCTGGCCCACATTATTGCCCGCCAGACTATGATACTGGTATTGGGCTGATTTTTGTAGGTAAATAATGTACATATTTACCAAAAGAAATCAGTAATACTAGTAATGTCTGGTAGAAAATGCCTAATGGCATTAAGTATAAATAAATAAATAATACCTACCTACTAAAACCGAGCAACGTAGGTTAATATAAATACGCATATTTTATAAGGTTTTTATGAAAGAAAATAAAATAAATACAACACAAAGCTTTAATTCAACAATAATTACATTACAATTATTACAAAGATATAATACTTTCCAGTTATAAACTACTTTATAAATGAGAATTTCTGACAGAATTACAAAATAAAGACGAAATACATTTTGTTACAAAAATATTCATACCTCAATTGTACTTGTTATTATAATAATATTTACTTATCTACATAAAAGTTAATTTAGTACTTACATTATTTATTATAATATAAAATTATTATCAAACTTCGTTACATAAAGGTATGTTCAGCATGACAAAATTAAAGCCTTATAAAAATATTTGGAAAAATATTTTATTTTCTATAAATCAATTGTAATATAAACAGAGTCATTCGGTGTTTCACTTCACAACTCTTTGAAAATATATTTATTTCGTTTATTAAAAATGTTTAATTTTCAATAATATTTTATTTACCACCAGACAAATGTTATCTATTCTTAGCTTGGCTTTTTCTGGCTTCAATTCTTTTCTGTAACGTAATCAAAAGAGCACCAAGTACGTTATGACCGGGTAGCCGTTTTCCAAACAGCAAACGCTTAACAGAATCGTCGTACGTGAGAAGTGCTACCATATTTTGAAGTAGAAATCCTTGGCAGTATTCCAACAGTTGAGTAGCACCGTAAACCTGTAAAGCAACCATCCTGATTCTTAAGTGTCTGATTTATTAAATTATGATTTATTGAAGCTCCAATGAGTTCTGAGCTATAGAGAATATATATCATTATAATATTTATAGATTGTGACTGCTATGTGCGTACCTTAGCATGAATATAAACGGAGACAAGGTTATGCAAGTCCACAGACTTGGCCGCTCTCGCCTCGCAGTGTCGCTGTAATGGCAGGAGCTGGAAGAAGGAGGCAGCGGCGAGCACTTCCAGCACGTCTGTCTCCGGTATATCAAGGCCTGTGCATCCACCGGAGTACAGGTACTTCATAACTTGCTGTTGCCATGAAATAAATGGTTGGTAAGAAAAAAATCATACCTAGCTACTATGTGATTCATTCATTATGTGATAATCTTACCTCAAATATGTGGTATCGGATATCATTGATTTGCACTAGAGGTGGAGCTGTATTTGGAGGTGGTAAAGCTTCGTTTGAAGATCGCGGTGGAGCTAACATAGCTCGCAGTCGTGCCGATTCCGAAACGAGAACTATTTTGTGCCCGTAGAACAGTCGACCTTCAACCCTGAAGACAAAAAAATAAGATTTTAATTCAGAATTTCTTCAGTTTAAATTATTCTAATTCTAACTTTTTAAGTTTCTTTAGTATTTAGCGCAAATCTTGCCCAAGTTATTTCTTATACAAGCTTCACCATGTGCACCAATTAGGCGATTCGGTAAATTAAACTTGACTTTTATCAGATAGCTAATTATGTAGTAACTCACCTAAAAGTGACATCAGCGAGTGATGGGTTATTCACATACGAGGGGTCCACTCTTGCTGGCGCAGGTGCAGCTGGTGGAGGAGGCTGAGCCACAGCTGGTACAGCCTCGCGACCATAACATGCACATAGGATGTCAGCCAGCAGTAAGACAGTGCCCTCCTTCTAAACATAATAGACTATTATTATTTCTTAATCCATAAACAAGGGAACAATTAGGGTATCGAAGGGCAATAAATTATTATTACCCTTACAGATCATGGACACGTTCACTTAAACTATCTAGTTTAAGTGAACGTGTCCATGATCCACTCCGCAAATTAAAATGCCACCTTTATTTTTGTAAACTTAAGTAGGTACCGTTATGTATTTTGTAATTTTCATTACCTTGCTGTATCGTAGAATATTAAACAGCAGGGGGAGGCACTCGTAAATAAACTGTTTACTGTAGTGGCTGTCATCAGATGGGCACACCTGAAACATTATAATAAAAATCCAGGTATTTATATACTTCAGAGTTCAAAAAATTCAATCATCCGCCTATAATGTAATGTGATTTACCTGTAAAAAGTCTTGTAAAAGTTGATCGATAACATTATCCAGTGCGGCGTCTGCTGCGGCAGCTAGAGACAGTGTCCACGCGTGCAATGACCATGGAACACCAAGTGCGTGCAATTCTAATGTTATATCTGAAACCACAATCAACTTATTAGTCATTAAATCTAAAGGTTGGAAAGATGTTTTTGGGATACTGACAATACCAAGGCTACGGTTTTATTCAAACAATAGGCGTAGTAAATAATATGGATAACACTCACGAAAGTTATTATAGTAAAACTAGACAAGATTTTAGTTGTAGATACCTAAGTGGTCAGTCTCAGCGGCACAGTACATGGCGTCGTGCAGCGCCCTCTGCTGCTGCTTGGTGAAGGCGGGGGTCCGCGCGGGCGGCGCGGCGGCGCCCTCGGCCAGCACCTCCTCCAGCGACAGCACGGCGCCCGCGCCGCCGCCGCGCGCGCCGCCCCGCACTGCTGCGCGCAGGCATGCGCGGCGCCCGTGCGTACAACACACCGCTACAGCACTACGAAAATGATTCTTCATAATTAAAAGGGTCAATTCTATTATTGAGGAAACTTTTTATTCTAGCACTATAACATTTAATCATTTACATTGGTATATTACATATTGGTAGCAATTGGCATTAGCTCACCTGTAGCATCCATACTGCGCAGCGACGGAATAGCACAAGGCATCATTGAGTTGCGTTGAGAGGAACGGATCTGCGCCGTGTGACAGCAGCAGCTGGACCAGCTCTAGATTACCCACACCACACGCTACCTGGAACCACAAGAAATACCTAGTTGATACAAAACTAAATAACTGTACATATAGAGTAAAATATCTTTATAGTTTGGGTTTCATAATAACATAATTTATTTAATTTTATAACTTGGTAGCATTTAGTTTATTTGGGTTGGTATAGGAGAATCCTAGCGCATTTTAGCGTACTTTTCTCTCTACACTGGTGGGATAGACATTGTTTATGGGTCCTCTCAACAGCACTACGTTTACACGTGGTGATTTTCAGTACCTCCGTAGTAGTATATATATACTTAAGATGGATAACATTAGCCATACTTGAAGGGGTGTAAGGGTGCAGACGTCGTCTCCCCGGGCGGGCGCGCCGTCCACTCGCGCGCCGGCGGCCAGCAGGCGGCGCGCGCACTCCACGGCCCCCGCCGAGCCCGCGCCGCCGCCCGCGCCGCTGCACGCGTACACGAGAGCTGTCCAACCTGCACACAAAATTATATTTAATTTACTTTGATTCCTTAATGGATGGGTAAGTCTGCTGGGCGCCGGCTTATATTGTGATAGGCAAAAAATACTCTTTTACCTGCAGTTGGTGGCGTGTAGGTAGGACTACTTTGAGGAGTAGAGGGCGAGCGCGGCGATAGTGGCAGTGCGCAGTGTGCTGCACAAGTTCCGCCCGTCTCGATGTTAGGATCTGCGCCTGCTTCTAACAGCAGCTGCCAAAAATAATAATAAACTATTTAAAATATTATTATTATGGTTTAACAAATCTGATTTTCTTGTGGCCGTTACAGTACATAAAATTGACAAAAGGGAATGTAGCATCGCTACACAAAAAATTGCTATCTGATCAAGAAACTTGAATATTTTAGGACTGCAAAATAACTTTTGTTTAGTGTGTCTACTGAAAAAATGCATTTCTACTTACGGCAACTATCTGCTCGTCTCCAACGAGCGCCGCTTTCATAAGCGCCGTGAGCCCCGAAGCGTCAGGTGCGTCGACCCCCGCAGGGGGCAACAGGGTCCGGACTCCTCCCACTAGTTCTGGTCGACCGCTGAGCAATGCCCTCTGTGCGACCCCCACGGCTGCCCTGCTGAGCTCGTCTGCTGTGCGCGCGCAGCGGGACCAAACTGGCTCGATAGCTTCCTCCGCACTAGAAATTAAATAAAAGATGTTTTAAGGCATAATAAATTCAGGATATACAGGGAAAATATAAATTCTATTACGGTCTTATCAAATCGACTCAATTGCGTTGTATATACCTTCCCACCCAAAATCATCAGTACCTACTTTACTATTTTGCACATTTGTTCTTTAATTGAGATGGGAAGGCCTTGTGTGGTAGAGTGTGAGTTATAATATATAATAGTGATGTGTTACGTGATTGGCCTAGGGGGGCAGTCGGCATGCGGCAGTAGCAGCCTGGCAGCTTGCATGACGTCATTGGCGTCAGGCACGGCCGGCGGAGGGCGCAGCGTGGCGTGCGCCCGTATGACGCGCACCCACTCACCCAGCGGCGGCAGTGCGCCTGCGCCGCGCTCGCCCCACAGTCCCGCACCACCGCAGCTGCCACCGCTAGTGCTTGAATGTTCCAACTGAAAAAATATAGTCACGATTTTAGGAGATTCTTGTCTATAGATACCTATTACGTCTTGTTTGCTAATCGCTTAGAATTATTCTAGCCCACATCAGAACCATTTCTTACCTGAGAACATCGCATAAAATAGTACAACGCTCGTTCAGCTGAAGGTGAAAGTGGCGACAGTCGTGGATGTACCCTCCGCAGAACAGCGCGGAGCTCCGACGCTGACCCAGCACATGTCGTTAATAGCACCGACGCTGAAGATCCACCAGAACTATTGTTAGATCCGGCTGAAGTCCCAGAACCACCTGTCCAAAAAAAAGATGATTAAACTTGTAAGAAACTTAACCTAGAGAGCTTGGTCCTTTGGTAGGGAATATTGGAACTTTGATACATACCAGAACCGTTTGTAGTGATACCAGAATCATGGCTGAGTCCTAGCTGGCGATGTTCAGGCCGGGACACTCCGGATGATGACCCGGATCCTAGTGAGCTCATTGATTCCCATCGGGACAGCGACAATGCTCCTGTAATGTAGAAAATAGACCTTAGAAGTCACTATGTTGGTACATCCACAGCTATATCGAATCTTGATTTGGCCAGAGTTTCATCAAAATTTGTTTTAAAACAATCGGTCATAGTAGGTACCCAAAATATAACCTATATTCATGTCTGATGATTGTTTAGCCTATTGATGGTCAATATCTGTACCTGAAGCCACTCGTCCTGCGTTCAGATGGCTGTACGGCTGTAGAAGTCCCCAAAGATCGGCGCAGTTGGCCACAGCGTGGTCGACGACTGCAGGAGTAATAGGGGCGTTAGCCGCACTGCTGCCGGCTATCAGAGCTATTTCTTCCAGCAGTGTCTCCATACCGGCACAGAGGTAGATAGCCGCATATCTGAATATAAAAAAAGGTTTTAGGTAAATTAAACAGTAACTAACATTTTGATGTAGGTAATCAATCAGCCTATGTAAAATAGTATCGAGAAAATTATGCATCTCTCGTTAAAGGTTGTTCACATAAAAAAAACATTTACTCATGCACAAAGGACGCAACACGGACGTCCAGCATCCACCGCTGGAAGCGTCCCGGAGCGAGACTGGTCCGAGCTCGAGCCGCCGAGCCAAGGCGTCTTGCCGCACTACCAGACGTCGCGTACATTGTTGCCGCACGTTGGCAACCCTGGAAAATACAAATGATTCACGACGTAGAATATACTATATTGAGCCAAGATTTTGGGATAGAAAAAATTAAGTAGAATGTTTTGCAGGACCTATAAGACATAACATGATGATGACATCATTATGTTTATTTTTTTTATTAACAGGAATAGTCTTAGTTCGTAGTATGATGGCTGAGAGATTTGCAAGATCTCCAAAAATAATGATTTCTGAGACAAACCTTGATACAGGCGTCAGCGAGTGGCGTGCTGAGTACAATCCTGAACGCCCCAGCCACTTCATGCTTCGAACAGAAACCGAAGTTCTGAGAAAGACGCTGAGCCTCGCGGGATATCCTTACGAGGGCTCTGAAAAGGTGAAAGTAGTACAAATTAAAGTTATTATAAATACACAAAAGATGGTTCTAATAACGATGAAATGTGTGCTCCTACACTTTTAAACCACCAACCACACTTTGCTTAATAAAAGTTATTAGGTACCTTTGCAACAAATAAGCGAGTCTTGACGGTGTATCAGGCGCCATTCGCGGCGCAATATCTCTGCATCTCCCAGCTTGCAAGGCTCGACTAACCTCGCTTGCTGTCCAGGGTACGCAGCGCAGTTCTACTAGTCTGGAATTACAATATAAAGATTAATAGAAGAAAATTTATACATTAAAATTATGTACACTAATCTAATCTATGTTGACACACAAACAAATGAAAAAACAAAAAATTAAACCCTACCAGTCGCCAGCGATGAGGAGGAATACTTCGATGAATAATGACTAGAACTAGGTAAATTTAAAGTGATATTTTTTAATAAATTATATAATTTATTAAAAAATATCACTTTTTTATATATTGCTTTAAACCAGATTCGAAATTCTAAATTTAAATACCAAAATATATAGCATATTATATATAACAGCAGTCTGTAATATACCGCCGAGTAGTTTACAGCGGGGTCACATGCTTGCATTGCAGGTCAGATTCCGATGTGGAAGCGAGACGCCACTACGTACAATGTAGTGCGGCGAAGTAACCCCGATAGTGATAAACATCGTATGGTAGGTAGTAGTGTGAAATTAAGTTGATTTAACGATTCGCCTCACCTATTGTGTGAATCAACCCAGACGAATTCGTCGGCACTGGTAACATTTGTGCAGACGGTGTCCAGTGAGGGCTGGCGGACCAACGGAGCTCGTCTCCTACGGGCCTCTGCAGCGCTGCCACTTTCTGGAAAAAAACCAATATGTCCAGTTCGCTACATTCAATAAAAATTCAGACGTGGTTATGGGCCTAGCTCATATCTATCATTACCTCTGCTAATAATAAAATCATACCTGCATGTTATGATTAACAAATTCTTTGTCAAATAATGCCAATGTGTTCTATTTCTATGCAACAAGTTACGACATAAGTAATAAAGAAATGACTTAGTTATTGCTATGGAGAGCGATCTTTAAAAATCTAAGTTTTCTGATCGTAGGTACCTGGGGCTCCATTATTACTGCCCCCTCCAGCGCTGGAGGCCCCGCTCGTAGCAGTGCTACTGCTGTCCCTCGAGCGCAGTGTCAGCTGCTTGATGGCTGATCTAATGTCCTCCAGGCCTCCGCCACCAGGCCATGGAGACTGTAACTGGAAAGGGAAATAAAAAATGCATTAATGTCCCTCTGTCTGTATACTATACATATTGTGAACAATGTACATGTTCAAAATTGTATTACCCAAGATATTATGTGTATGTGGTATTTACGATATTTATATTATGTTGGGAATTTTATCTACAGACAGTTTAAATTACATAATGCTTATCAGAACGGAAAGTTCCGTCCTTCCTCCTTCAAATAGCGGAAAAGGTGTTTAGTAAGAAAAGGGAAGGGATTCGTGTCACGCGATCTCAACTTTCACATGCTAAAACATTGTGTCAAATCAATGAAGACTTACAGAATGGGACTCGTGTCATGAATGACTTAGTTAAAAGCCAGTAGGAGTTTAGAAGTAGTAATCACGTGATCCTTTATCATGTGTCGTGTGTAATATTGGATACTACCTACTGTTACGTCTGGTTCTTTTTGGATCAAAAGAAATGTGTACCATGTGCAGGTAACCTTTGTATGGTACAGGATAGTGTATTGTTATACCTTATTATGTGGCCGATGCTTGGTTCTGGTGTGGGGTGGTTGCCGCGTCCGGCGGGGCTCGTCCCGGCCTGCCTCGCCGGCGCCGCCGCTGTCCGACATGGACGCGTGCCCCGACGACCTGTTCTCATCAGAACTGCTGTTGCATTCGCGGACGCCATTCTGCATCAAGAAATTATAACCTATTTTATCGCTAGGATCGTTAATTCATACAACGACTCTCAAGGTAGTAGGTATTCAGGATGTTACTGGTTTTTGTGAAAGATATGTCGGAGAATAGTGTATAGTAAACTTCTTAAGCGCTCGCAGTCCAAGGTAAAAGCAAATTTCTCCTACTAACTCGCCAACAAGCGTTTAATAAATAATTTTATGGTAGGAATTATTAATTAATCAAGCCAATCAGTATTTAGCAAGTGAACAATCGTTTATTATTACAATATACGAAATTGTGAAACTGGTGATGTGTTATTGGATATGGTAGCTACAAAATATTCATTTACAAATCACAGTTCCCAAGAGTAGAGGTCAATGCACCCATGTTTTACGACACCTGTTATGTCTGCATCTACAGCATCAACGTATTGAATCATCCGTCATTATTAAGATAAAGACTGTTCATTAGTCTTATGAAACATGCGCTGACGCATCTCCTTGCACCGCACATGGCTGCCATTGTCACTGATGCTTTCCCTTTCAACAATATTTAAAGCTTCCCACCGATTACGCTTTTCCCTATCAAGAGATCGTGGGATTCTGTTAAGAACAATGGTAATTTATTTTTTGTGGCGGCAACACTTTCGCCGCGTAACGCCGCGCTCGGGTAATTATTGTAATGATTACCGGCGATGTGATCGCGACTAATTACTAATTAGCTCACGATGAAGTGTCTATCGGTGCCCGGGTGAAGGGCGCTCACACAGTAGAGTACTACGTAACTGCTGTACATATAAGTTGGTTTCCAATATCCTAAACTCTACCTAATAACTCCAATCTTAGTGCACTTTTGAGACACGCTCAAAAAGGTATTTCACGAAGTTTTTATACTAGCACCTTAACCTATGCAACTTAATTACAACAATTTCTTACATATTTACATCTAGTCCCTTACCATGAAAGCAGGATAGTTTACGTTGTGGAAACGCCGCGCCGCTTCGCTTCCACAACGTAAACTGTCATGTTCATGGTAATGGTAAGGGCTGAAAGAAATAAACAAACATACAAAAATATTTTATTACTTTTAGAATTTTATTGGAATCAAGTTACATAGATGAAACAAACAGATTCTCAGTAAGGATAAGTTTTACAACTAGCATATTAAAGTATTTCCATTTCCGTCTATTTCAAACAACACAAGCACCAGTTTTAAGGTGAACATGTTGTTAATCAATTATCACGCACGTAACAGATTTTTAATCTGTCCAATATCTAGATCCCGTAACTCTAATATCGTTCTCGCGTGCGCCGGCGCAGTTAACGAATCATTTTGATACAAACTCCTGATGACCCGATGACATCAATTTATTATTAGTACCTAAGTTGTTAAGAGTCTTAGCAAAGTGTTAATTAATTAAGATTAGCTATTTTAAGTAACAGAAGCGTTACAATACATAATTACTTATGATGTCTTGTATGTTTGTTCATATCGGTGTCACGACTATTAAGTATTGTTTTGTTAATTGAATTTCGTAATTGCTTTGTTTTAAGTGTTGTACCTAATAGTTGTTAATTGAAGAGTTATTTTACTTTTGGCAAACCGAGATTTTAAAGTGCCTGTTTACTAAGACGTCTGGCATTGGTGCGAGCTAAGTGCCACCCCTGTCACTCTCCTTATTGGGACAGTGTTTACTGCTCGGTCGTCAAAGCCGATGGTTACCCAGATATCTGACGAGCACCCATTATGTCCGTTGCCGGAATTAGCAGATAAAATTATAACCATCAATTTTCTTTCAGCATAACAAAAACCCGTTTCTAGTAGCAGGCAGAGTCCGATTTTATACTGTGGAATCAAACAATCAGCCGACGGCATATACCTCTACATATTATGTAAAGGTACAACATAATAAAGGATTTACCAATACACAGCTACATGGTTTTAAAGACTTCCAAAGTGACTTGTAGGTAATTCGATAGTCATAAAACTGGAGAGAACATCAAAAGGCTATAACACGTGCAATAAATTAGGTTTAATATACATTTGATACGTTTTAAGACAAATATTACTTTGACACCGTAAACGTATACGTTAGACTTTACACAGTGTTGTTAAATATCAATAAAATGTTTTATATTCGTTCTGCTTGTTGATACGGTCGTGGTCGATTATAGTGCTTTTAAACCGGGTTTTATTGAAAGGATTAATCTTTTTAAAGTGACAATTATTTAAAATAGGACTCATAAAGTTGCTCTTGCTAAAAATCAACATAACATAACATCATGCCTGTATTCCCTGAAGGGGTAGGCAGAGGTGCACATATACCTAGTACACCCACATTTCGCCATTTATGTTTTAGGTCCTAATGTAATAGGGGGCGAGCCTATTGCCATCAACCGGGCACAAATCCAGACTCCGTGCTACTACTGAGAATTACGTAATGGGAAAACCCAGTAACACTTAGCCCGACCCGGGATTCGAACCCAGGACCTCGCGGTCAGCAGTCGCGCTTAGCAACCGCTAGATCAACGAGGCAGTCCTAAAAATCATAAACTGACTGAATTCGCGACCAATAATTATTACCTTATTGTCAACTAACTTAAAACTTAATGCTATTCTATCACAGCTATTCTCGTAATTAAGACCTTATCAATTCAGATTAAATCTAGCTTCCAGTCTTTAAAAAAAAATATTCACAAATGTAGACCTATGTAATTTTAGATGTAACAGCAATAAAACTAAATCGTAAATTCCTAATTTAAATAACGAGAATTTCCCTCAGCAAGCAAAGATGAGAGAATTCTTGGAAATGTCGCCATAACAAGTTGTTTGATCCGCCTCAAGTATTCTGTATTCGTGTAACTGTATGATATTTAATTATTACCAAGTCAACTGTACAATGTTGTGGTAATAGCCTGCCCGCCACAAATAGATCAGCATGTTTACCGTACCCGCCGCCATCAAAGAAAACTATCAAACTAGATGAAACCACAGCGTTGCGGTTGACGTGTAACTGACAGATTATAAGCTGGTTGAAGAGCTTGGGTGTATTAAACTTGTGTTGGGTGCGGTGTGAGGCTATTCACACCTTATAAAGATGGCATTTTTTGTGAGGTGGTAGCAATGCGCCTGCCAGACGTGATTCGTTAGATTCAAGTCTTATAGTCTTATGTAAAAAGCCTTAGGTCCTTTGTCTCATTTCTATCGTGAAATGTATTAAAATACACTTTACGCGTCGAATTTACTTATAGGTAGTACGATTAGTAAACCTGTTACGATCGCTTTCAGACAACCTTTCCTTGCCTAGAGCAAGTTGGTAGTATCTTATACATCCTTAATATGTCACAAATTCGCAATAAAGCATAAAACAATGTTCATGTACTGCATATGAACTTAAGTTTTCCCTTTATGGTGCTTGGAAGATTAATACTAACATGAGAACTGACCTGCACCGGCGGCGCAGTTTCAACTGGTCGGTGGTGGTGGTCGTGTTTGGCAGGACGCCTCTCTAACGCGTAGCTGTTCTGCGCAGGCGCACTGCGGACGGGCGCGCTGGCGACCGTCAGCTGTGACACAGCGCTGACAGCCTTCAGCTGAGCAGAGCTCGGGCCTTCCGTCGACGGTGGAGGAGCCTCTTCGTGGCTTGCTGTAGAGTAAGAGAAGCTGTTATTTGTTAAGCGACAATTGACCCTTGTATATTGTTAAAGTCTTGGGTATCTGTAATTTATTTTGCACATTATTCACTATTTAATCGGTTTTGAAAAAGAGAGTCTTTAATGGACCAAGTGAGAATCAAGTAAGGGTAAAAGGATGAGGATAGAACAAATACACATCGCACAGACCCTAAATTATAGCAAATATTTTACTGATTAACCGAGTCCAAAGATCAAAAGAAAGTGGTAAAACAGAGCTGACTCTTCTTAGCTTTCAATTCGGAGTTACTTTATTTGGAGTAAATTAACTTGGTATAATGTGTATACCTTTATATACACATATAAAAATAACTTGAGCCTAAAACATAATTTATTCATGAGCATAGCGGTAGACCGTTAATGTGGAGTTACGATTATGTTAATGTGACAACACTTAAGGCTCGTATGTTGTAAGATTAACATTTAGTAGGCTACGTGTTGATCACAGAATAAAAATTAAATATATTTTATGGCAACACCTAAACGGCTTCTGAGAGCGTTTTTAAGCATGTGATAGATAATGCTTACTAAATGCATACTAATTCTCTATCAAGCCTGTACTAAAGTAGTGGGCAAAAGCTGTAACGCAGTAGTCATTAATCATTATGGCTAATTATTTTGGCAAGACCTTGTAACTATGGGTACCTAACTACTGAGGTAGTGCAACTGAGCAGTAGTCACTACTCACTAATATGCATGCATAATCTATAACGTCGTGATAATATAAATACCTACTCTTTTGTAAAAGCCAGGAATTATACGGTTACAATACGGATGGTGGGTACATACGTTTAATATTAGGTGAGGTGGGTCTCGGCGGGGTGGTGGCTCGGTGCGCGTGCGGCGGCGGCGACAGGCGACGAGCGTGCGCAGGCGCCGGCGCGGCTGCCGCCCCGCTCACGCGCACGCGCAACGCACGAGCGCCTGACACGCCGCCGCACCACGCCCCCTCTTCTGAGGGACGACACCCACTCGATGGTCTGCAAACAAACAGAATGATTATTAGATAATAAACATTTATGCAAAATAAAGTGTTCCGTTCAGTTTCCTCACAATTAAGTACCTGTATATACCTAGCTTTAAAAAGTAAAAGAGATTATTGAATAGGTACATCTAACTAAATGGTTATGGTATTATTAAATACTAGATCACTAGCTATGTTTTAGAACCTCACCATTATAATACTAACTAAAATGTTATTAATTACATACTTTAGATAGCGATAATATAGGCCATTGATGTAAATAACAACCCGCCACAACTTCACTTAAATATACTGTGCTTTTCTCTACTTCTGACTAGCATCCGGCGCACGCGCAATGAAAGTAAGATTTACCTACTTGCAACATTCATTTTCTATGTAAAGTGTGGTTTTATCTTTTACCTGTGCCTGTAGACAGGTTTGGGGTTAATCCTATACATTGTTAAGGTATTGTATCTAAGGTATTACAAGTCATTCTGCATCAGACAGATGCGCGCGCATTTATTGTGTGCAATGTGATTACATGATGAAATTGTCTGTCCGTGAAGTAGGCTACAGAGATGAGAACATAAAAGAAAAACTAAGTTTACTTATACAGTAACAAAAAAAATCAAATAACAACAAATCTACCACACCACTGCAATAGGCAAATCCAATTTACATATCTTATAAGTCTGACAACCACTAGGCTATCTCATCATATAATACTACATAATATAAGGATTATTATATTAAATTATCTACATAAATTTAATAATTATACAGAAATAGTCCATACCATTCGCGATAGTACAGTAGGATGTTTACTATACACGCAGCCACTCAGCCGGGAAGGACGTTTGATAGTGCTAGGAAGTCATTCCAGGCCAAAGGATCTACCTAGCCATTATACTGGACTAGTGCACCAAGTACCAACATTATAGTGTTGGTGACTGATATAGAAAATATACCACATTTTTGCATGTCAGAAAATGCATAACTGATATGTAACAGTACGAAAGTAGATTCTAAAAGTTCGTAGTACCTAAACAAGTTCTACAAGACAAAGTTCATATAAGATATTATATCGTCTAAAAAGATATACTGGAAACAAACTTCCTCTAAACGTTTTTATCACAACGACCCAAATAATCGATTTCATGAAGACAACCATTCACAAAAATCGAACAGCTTCAAACTACCTACTTGCATAAAATAAAGTTCATTGCACCGACTCTAACTGTCAACGGCAGAAAAAGTGTAACATTAGATGCACTCAATTTCCTAATAACCTGTGCCCCGAGGATCGTGATAACGGGCAGGTGCCGGGCCTGACGACCCGGTGCGATGCGTGACCGACGAGCGAGCCACGGGCCCGGCCGCGACCAATCCGGGTAATGCCACAATGTGCTGTTACATCTCACTCCATATCCACAACTGGCCGTAACACTTTACTGCACGATGATTCGATACGAGCAGAATGACCTGTCTTGAGGCCTGTTTCAATACAAACAATGTTTGCTCGTTATCTAGATGCTTTTTTTGGCGAACAACATGTTTTGACCATCCATTTAGGAAGGCCAACTTTTGTTTATTTTTAGCAACATATAATTGCTAGGTCATTTAATATCATTCATATATTTATTCATATTAGAAGAAAGTATTTTAACCAGTATCTCAGATCAAATTTGATAGTAATTACCAGGGGCGCTATTGATCACATATGATACTCAACGACAGAGCAAGATTACGTCACTATAAAGCACTTATCACACAAGCCCGTTGTCACTTGTTTTAGCTCATGTAAGCTACACTTCGAATCGCATATCTTTACTTAGTTTCAATCAAGTTATGGACACAACCCGCGTTCGAGGCAGGAATGCGGAGGCTCCACGCGACTTGTGACCGAGTTATCGGCCGATGTAAGCAAGCTTATGGATTAGGTTACTGCATACGTGTAGGGATATAGTTTATGTGTGTAGGGAGGGATACTCTCATGTTTCTGCATCTTTTAGTAATTCTGACGAAGCCGAACTTTTCTTTAGTCAGTTTGTTTATTGTGGCTGGGGTGTGAATGAGGTATTGCCATTTATAGGCTCGTATAGTCAAAAAACATTTAAACAAATACTTATTATTGACAGAAATAATATCTGTAGGGATATAAGAGCATGCTAGACTTTTCATTACTTTCTTTTTAAGTCACGTTCTACTAGACTCGACTGTCAATTCTTACTCTTAACTTTCCAGATGGGGATTGCAATAGAGTGGTTATTTGTGGTTTGTAAATGTAGGATGTCGTAGAAACACTATGGGTATAAGACCTCTTTATATCTTCTAATTTCTACAATATATATTGTAAATAAGCTAACATAACAGAGTGGCAACAGGACACCTTTGGGTGCGTTCGTCTACCCTTTCACTAATGAAGGAAGCATAAAGCCGTGTTTTCACTAGGCGACATTTGTCCCGCGCCTCTGTTGCTCGACACGAAATTTACGTGCCCGCGCGATGTCGCCCGAGGTCGCAACATCTACGGGTCGCGGGACTCGTCCTAAGTCACGTATCCCTCGACAACCTCCCGACATGTCCCACATAGTCGCAAAGACATACCTCGTGAATGTTGGGCGACATGTCTCCGCGACATGTCTTCTAGTGAAAACGCAGCGTAAGTGAGAGGGACAGACTAGCGACTTTCACAAAAATAATATCAATACTTACAAACTAAGTGAGCAAGCAGAGGCACTTCAATTAAAAGCTAAATGATAGTTAAAGGGATTTAATGTTCTGATAAAAGCGCCAGCGATATAAATACAGACAAGGTTAATCGCCGCGATATCCAGTTATAATAACTACCTCACCGCAATTCGTACAAATTGCATATTTGAGCGGTGAGTCTGTGCGTATATAACTTGAACAGAATTATGCACTAAATGTATTCTGTTTACGTAAACGATATTCTTAATGGACTCGGTTGTTGCAGGTTAAACTACCTATTTGCATTTACCTTTCAACTGTTAAGTAGCCACTTATTTGTTGGTTGATAAGATAGTCCTTTCTCTGACCAGCTGTGAAGGACGTTGAACCTATCTCTGTACCTTGTAGTTGTAGATACATACAATAATACGCACTCTTAGGAAAATAATGATCGAAGCAAAGTTCAGGTTATGATCAAAGTTTTCCGTAAAAGTTTAGTATCACCAAAATAGTGTTCAAAGTTACCTAGTACAAATAATACCTAGGATGTTAGTGATTCTTGCCAATTCCCAAGATATTAGAATGGATATCAACAAAGAAATGACTAAGATTACGATTTTTATAACTTATTTTCAAGTATGTGTTAGTCTTTTGAAGTTAAATGCAATGTCGCATCAACTCAAAGCGGCACTTAAATTATTCTGCTAAGTATACCGGAAAACTACGAAACGTTTCTATTTCAATAAAAAAAAGCAGTCACGCAATTGCTTTTTCTAGTACTAAAGAACCAGAATCAATAAGATTCACGTCTTCAGTTAAAGATGTTACAATACTCGTAATAGATTCACAAAAAGAATACCAACAAGTGAGACGAAGCCGGGAGGCGTGACCGTAGCGCGGGCGAGCATGTCCAATTGTATCATCTGTTACAGTGGAACCAAACTGTTTTGCCATCAGCCATGTGGACTCATTTCCTTGTATTGTGACCAACGAACTAGGAAATCAGTTCACTACGAGAGCTATACTGGTACTGTTGCGTGTGAGATGCTGGTTTCTATTTAGATTTGGCAAGCGCCTGATAGTTTTTGCTACCGAATTTCAAGTGGTAGCTTCACCATTTGCACTAAAAAGGCGTGAATAATTAGGTATTGTTTAAAAAATAACTTGTCCTGATGCCCTTAATAGGTTGTCTTCCAGAAAACCGATAATTTTTAACAGAGAAGCCCAATTTTGCTATCCCAAAACATTAAAACCCAAACTATACTTGCAGGCACGAAACTTACAACACGTCCTTAAGACATTATAATAGAAAACCAATAAGAAATTGAATGTTAAATACCATCCTTAAACTAGTTGCATTGGTTCAAAGGCCTATGTCATGTTTTATTCGTTTCTGTAATGTCAAGTACATGATAGTTTAGATCGGACTGACAAAGTTTATGACCACAGGTCCCAACCATTGTTGTTGTATTCCTTTTCACTGGTATTTACTAAAGGAATGCTTAAACCGGGGTCTTTCCTTCACACATTAGATCTTGTAGGCACCTTATAGAGTGGAAGAATATATTATAATCCAAAAGATTTATTTCTTGCCCCTTAGTAGGGCATGGACTAAAGTCTGCAGTGATGTAAAGATTTTTGGCGAATCTTTTGCTATATAAATACTAGTACTACTACTCCTTTTACTCAGCAACCCAAAGTGGATCTTGGCCTATAAATGATAAATTGGATATAAGTAGCTATGAGCACTAAAGCCCAGAAATTTAAACATATTTTTTGAGCTGCTAGACTCCGACCTCGTAGATGACTTGATCTTCTTGTGTTTAGAATAGAAGAGGGGGTTTTTATGTTCAAGTAACAATACAACAATATCCTTATTAACTACACTATAATATTACAGTAAATAGATAGTATTTAATTGTATGGCGAAATGGTGGTCATTTACCAAGTGGGCCAATAGCTTAGTTTACTGTCTACAATGAAGTGACGTGACAGGAAGTGTTAACCGCTAAGCTGGCTCGCTTGTTTATGGCAAACAATGCTTCTCTAGAGGCGTTTGCATTAAATGGGATACCATAGACTGAACGTGATTTCAATATTTGAAACAACTACCAATTCGATTTGGCAGTGATTGTTTTCACAGGTAGAAAAACGATGGCAATAGTCTCCGCAGCACAGCCTGCAGCATTCTACAAATGTTAGGTCTAAGCTTTGTGAATTCGACTGAGGCACATTGTAGCGGTACGAAATAGTACAGTATGCAGCTCTAAATGTTGATGTGGCAAGGAAATAAATAATCTTCGAATTGAGATCGTATTTACATAGACACGGAACGCTGACCAGTTAATGTAATGTATGGTTAAATTATGTAACGAAGTTATGAGACTAGAAAATGTGGATACACCGCGGTCGGATGTTTTGGAGAAAACCTGGTTTACCGGGAAATGGATTGCCATGTTTATTATTGTTGAAACAACGTCACTTCCTCGTGAGAATAAATTAACGTAAGGTACTTAGTATGGGAAAGAAATGCATGGGTGGATACTGAGAGGATGATACTTTGTAAACTGATTTGACCGCTGCGCTAAGTGTTGCGTTGTTGGGTTCGATTCCCGCATGGGACCAAAATTTGTGCGAAACGCAGATGTTTGTTCCGATTCTGGGTGTATGTGATATTTCATGTTTCTGAAACGCACCCACGACACAGGACAGTTCCTTGTATGGAACGACTATTTTTTTTAAACTTTCCTTTGTTCATAAAGTACTTTTAATTAAAAGTGTAATTTCTAAGAAGGTAGAAGCTTATTTTCAAAGTACAATGATACCGTTAAGAAAATCGTGTACGAAACGCTACGCTGATATTTCGTTAATGATAATGAGAGAACAGCACAGTTTGAAGTGTTGACAACTAGGCATTAAGCGCTACACAAAAGTGGGAATACAGATGAAGAAATAACAGAATTAAGATAAGTTAACCACAATATAATATGTTCCAAGTGAAGTCGTTACGTCACACAGGCTAGCGCGTAATAATTGTCGCCCAAGCATGAACACAATGCGATGCGCCCATCACAAACGTTTTGCTTATTATAAATATACGCTTCACGCGAAACTCGACCTTCCCACGTACGATATACTTCGCAATAACCACTAAAGTGGTTTCACGGGGTGATTTCAATGTTGTGACATGTTGTCCTTGGCCACCCTTCACGGACATTAACTGTTTTGATCATTCCAAATGTCATCGTGTGTATTTGATTTTATGTTTTTTGGTATTTCACAATAAAATAAAGCTACTCTGAATATAACATAACATCTCGCCTGTACTCCCCGAAGGGGTGGTAGGCAGAGATGTATACACCCACTTTACGCCAGTTAGGTAATAGGTCCCAATGCAATAAGGGGCGAGTTTACTATTGCCAGCAACCGGGAACAATTCCAGTCTCCCTGCTGTTACTGAGAATAAATAAACCCCATGCTACGCATTCACGCTAAGCGACCATTAGCCAACGGGGTAGTTCAAGTAGGCAGTTGATATTTCCTAATAAAATTAAGCTACTCTAACTCAACTATGATCACGATAAATCATATCAGCTTGTACTCGGTTTATCTTGTACCATGGATTAAGGATATTTCAGTAGTCTAAGATCATCTTTACCCCTTGATTGGGCCTTGGGGTATGATGATGCTTTACCTACTAAGAAAACGTTTTTACAGTAGCTTCATGGTACTTACGTTATTACTTTACGTCAAGCGTAGAAATATAGATTTTTTACTCGGGTAACTGTACAATGTACGTATTTACTTAGTATATGTATCATTAAGTCAATGTATTGTGCTGAGGTTAACTTCTGTTACCGGTGCGCAAGAGTCAATGTAGAACATTAATACCATTAACTTCAAACGATGATGTGTCTCAAAATGTATGCATCGATTGAGGCAAACAGGCAATAGAGCTCGTGACCGATAGATTAAGGTGGCTTGCGCGTGAGCAGCTCAGACAACTTGGCTTCGGCACCCAATTCGACGTACCGTGACATGCCGCGGGCACGACGTATTAGCTAACGCAGTTGGTGCGCAGGCGTCGAATTGGCTAACACCCCGCCGGATCTTGCAGCGTTATATTATATTGCCTGGCTGAAAGCTTGGTAATAGAACAACTTTTTGCTGGCATACTGTTATTGGTTTTATGAAAACAGTAAATAAAATAAAACCTGCACGATTAGCAAGTATATACCTAAGTGTCATAACTTTCATCAGCATTAAGAAAATGTAAAAACATCGAGTCAACATCTACGTTTTGTGTTGATCTAGGTCGGGTCATCGGGTGGTATATGATGCAGTGAGTGAATGTGCATCATAAAACTAGCTGCTACACAAATAAATATTATTTTAAATGCTACCTACTATAAAACTATTTACAACTTAAGTACCAAAAATGCACAATACATCCCAAAGGATTCATTCGGCACATCAGATCTTGAAAGTTGTGGTGCCTATAAGTCGGAGAAAAGGTCCTTAAAATTGTAAGTACGGGGTGGGGAATTATGACCAATATGTCAATTGACATGGAGATAATATCATAATAAATGTTAAGCAACACGTTTGGACTATTTATACTGACGCGATGATAAATACAAACAAATAAACACATAATCATAAACAGTATTCACCTCAGCTTTATTATAGAGCAGACTATAGTTTTATATCCCCCAATAAATAGTGATTTCACCGTGTTCTCTCTATTAAACCTAGGCATTACCATCTAAATGTGTCATTAGATATTTATCTATTTAAACGGACCATTTCTGCCAAAGCGTAACATAAAACTAAATAGTCCATTGAACAAAGTGGCAAACTTTATAGTTGCAATTATTACCATTACCGCCAGCTCTGTGGAGTAACTGAATACGCGATTATTACGAAATTTATTATATTTTATTACCTGGCAACAAGTCTAGGTATTTATGATAGTGATTAATTGAGCTGTTTCGGCTAGCCACGACAATAACATTCCTCCAGTTGTCTGCGCACTGTTTTGCAACACCGGGATATCAGTATTATATTGACATCAAAATAAGCAACAGCACGATGTTCATACAAAAAAACTTTCTCTGATCCAAACTGTATGAGCATGTATTCGTGGAAAATGTATAACAAATTCAACTCGAATAAGTACGTAATGATAATTAACTCCGAGATAAAAGATCGCGCCGGATTATTACGAAACAACGGCATTCATTTTTAAGAACATCATGATTCTTAATTGAATTGTAAACACAGTGTTAATGCTGATTGTGTACTATTCTCAGGGAAGTAAAGGTGTTAGAAAAAAGCTGACAATCGGATATACAAGAACATCTGAAGACAGAACAAACGATGATCCGAGCTGTTTAGCGGAACCTTCGATGTCTGGTGGAGCCGGGGCAGAGAGGGGCTTTAAACCCATGGTGCATGAGGCTATAAGGTCGAGAATAGTGCGTGTGTTTTGACAGACTTGCACGTGATTGGTATCGCTACAAAGAAGCAGAAGCTCGCACGAGTTCGTCGACCAACCGCGCACGATTGTTATCGGCGGAATCGCTACGCAATTAACACGAATGTCTTCCCGAACACTTGAGCAGTGGAAGAAAATATGGTATGTGGCCGTTATATAAGGAAATGTATGTATCATAGAATAATATTATAAGAAAAGTCTGCAATCGCACGGTTTAAGTGGTGGTAGCTACGCTTTCTCCCTGTATGAGAACATAACTCTTTAAGTGACAGCGGCACTGAGTCAATTGAAACCAGTTGAAATTACGTACTGGATTAACGTTTTCTTAACGAGGCTCGGGCATTGATGGATTGAATGTTGATTAACAAAGTGACTGTATTGGCGCCTGCGCAGACACGCGCTGATAGAGACAGTTTGCTACTTAGGTATCTTACATCTACATCAATGTTAGAATATAGCGATAACTGCTATACGTTTTGGACTATTTACTGTTTCGAAATTGGTAGTATAAATAGCATATTGGTAAAATAAGTAGCATTGAATTTGACTATTTGTTCTATTTCAAATAGTTATTCTATCTTCGCTTAAATATTTAGATTTTTCAGAACCCGTAGAAACTAGTCTAGAAGTAGATACAAAGTGAACTGAGTGATGTCAAACAATATCACACGAGAAGCGTCTGATATTTAGACATCGTAGCCCTATTTGTGTCAGTTAGTCAACGTCAGGATGTCGATAATCTTTAACCGGTTTTGACGGACAGTTGTAAGTCGCTTCGAGACTTGACTTCCCTTGATAATCAGGGATCTCGACAGGTTCAAGATAACGTGACACAAATCTTAAGGATGACGGCAACAGCGAGCTTTATTACACGTTTAATAGCTTATTGTGACCTAGGAAAACAAGTGACACAGTTTGGAATTAACAAAAAGTGTAATAATATTTAGACTACTTCGAATGGCCTGCTTCTTACACAATTAACAATTACCTGCCGCTCTCAGGTCGCATTGTAACTGTTAAATTATGAATATTGCGATTATAAAACAAAGCAGATGAGATCGAGGTCATCTCGTCTAGAGCAAACATAACAGCATCTTCACAATTCTTACCGCTTCCTCCAGTCTTGGATGAAGCTCCAGTCGCAGTGTTCGTCCTCGTCGAGCACCGTGGCCTCGTGGTGGTCGGCGCCGCCGTGCACCAGCTCCACCAGCTGCCGCGCTCTTTCGAAGTTCCCTTCGAACTCCACCACGAGGAACCCGTCAGAACTCATGGTGCCAAAAACTTCCTTCTTGTACGTCGCATCATTTATCGTGACGACGTCTAATGTGTCTCTACTGTTGTCAGCCTTAATCTCAGAATAAATAGCTTCCGGAACCTGTATTTCGGACACCATGTGAGTACCTCCTCCCTTATCGACTTCTCTGCTTAGCCCTAAGTTTCCGGTCTCTTCTAAAAGTCTGTTAGCATAAATCACTTCTTCTTTAGCGGGTTCCTCTTTAAGTCTACACTCTTCTTTCTTTTGTTCATTATGTTTGCGGATTATGGAATCTCCAAAATATATCACAACTTTATTGTTATTCTGTGTTATCTTATTAGCTAATCCGCCTTCCGTGAGCGGCAAATTAGCTTTTTTATTCTTTTCTTGGGAAAGTCTTTGCGCTAATTCTTCATAACACGGAAGCCGGTTGTTGTATATCTTTTTGTCTGCGGCACACTTGTTCAGTTCTTCCTTCCTCTTTTCCACACTCTGGTATACCGGCGGTCGACAACATTCATCAAACTGTGACTGCACGCTCCTTATCGAGGGTCGAGGTTCACTGTATATATGTTCCGTGGGCGATGACACCTGCGGCAAAGGAATGTACTTTTCGTGAATATTTTTAGTACTCTGCGATTCATTCTTTCTGAAATTCAGGACACTTCGACGTACTTTAGATTCTGAAGCGTCACTGTTGTTTAATTTTTTACTCCGGGAATTCCCTAGGAGCTTAAATAGAGGCTTGTGATCCGACTGCGGTTTAACGCGGTCGGTGCTCGGCGCGCGCCGCATTCCGAACGGTCCCGACTCGTCCTCGGAGGGATGCGGGTACAGTTGCTCGCAGCTGGTGGACTTGTGAGTCGCGATCCTCGTCTTGTTGGAGGTGAGCGGCTCCCTGCTCTGCCAGTGTCGGACGGACAAGCGGGCGGCGCCGCGGATAAACTTCATAGGCTCCCATGCCTCGGCTTTTTTGAGTATGAAATTATCGCACATGTTGTGTTTGTTGTTAGGTTTTCGCGCGTCCGCGGCGCGGCAGGACTGCAGCTCTCGGCAGAGGAAGCACGAACAACGCGCGGGGCACAGCATGTCTGCGCGGACGTGCCGGCCGCACTGAGAGCGCGCTGCGCCGGCGCCGCCGCTCGCCGTTAGCCCTCCAAGAAGCATTGTTGCCGTCGCCGTCGCCCCGCTACAAAGTCTCGGTAATTGCCGACACACGTGTTATTCATGGATTAATGTTACCGTTTTGATGAAAGCTCTATGCGCTCGAGCTTGGGAATTTTTAATTGCTCTCTCGTTGATTACTTGTAAAAGATCTGTTAACAATGTTAGTCGTGAGATATTTAAAGACATATTCAATTGATTTTGCAAATGGTCAGTTGGAATGGTGTGGCGCGGTACATGCACGGCTACACTTGCATATGAAACTCGTCTATATTCAATGCGAGGTGAACGAAACCATAAGTTGTGTAAGCTAAATATAGAGCACTTCAAACAGAGGGGTTATTACTGAATCACTCGCAGGCTTAATGATACACCGAGGCTGTATGAATCGCCGACTGTGTATTTTGTTTCCTGGCACATTTATGTCCATAATAAATTTTCCGGAAGCGCTGCCGATATGTTATATTTATTTTTCAATTTGCTAAAGTCCACATTAAACTGTACGGCAAAACAAAATTGTATAACGATGCTGTTGTTAGTGTTTCGTTAATTAAGTGGTAATTATGGAAGAGAAAACCACATCAAATCAATTTGAGGCCGGAACAAAAACAAATTATCGTCTCCGTGCTAATTAAACACTATCTCGAAAAATTATAATCTATGTCTACGCGTTTACGCACAGCTAGCCGTCACGAGAAGATTCAGGCAGAGTAATAAAGAAATACCTACCTACATCTCATTGGTTTTAATCGAAGTATTAGTGTGGCGTGGTAATACCTAAAAACTATAAGCCTAGGATAGATATAGATATTTAAATAAGAGCCATTAATTCTAACTTCTAATTGCAAAAATAAGCTTTTAGTTTTCTATCTGACAGCATCACATCTCATCTGCCAGTTTTCACTTAGAAATTAATGAGATGTGGATATACAGGCATGCTTTCACATTACAATATTAAATATGCACCCACCTAATCAAATGGTCATATCCTATATTATAATGGAACTCAACGCAAGATTGAATTCAATCTTAAGTATTTTCATACAAAAACTATGCCGATTATCGTCGGTCAGTGCCTCTCCACATAGGATTATCTTTCTCGATACATTTACGTTACAAACACAATAAAAAACAAAAAGGGTTAATACACGGATGGGCTTTGGTGTAAATGCAATAGCTAATGTCCAAATGTCCGCCGGCCGTGACCCTTGATTTAACTATAGTTCCTGACTGGATGGCGGGTTAGTAATCACAATAAAATAACGTTCGTTGACTTTTGGCTATTGTTTAGCTGCTTGGCAATAAATATTATGTGGTTTACCATCTTTACGTAGAAGGATTTAATAGGTTTTTGCATGGTTACCTATGCTAGGGTTACATTCAAATGAATACTTAAAAAAATATGGACATAAGTTGGACTCGAACTAGCGACCTTCGCCGATCCGCGATGCAGCTCTTGCCAACTGAGCAAACAACACCCTGCTCACTAGTCAGTCATGAAATTGCAAGTTCCGTGTTCATTTTACGTCCTATAGTACTATACGATAAGTCTAGGTCTGGTATTAAGTATGATTGTTCATATAAACTTTTAAATGACTAAGCTAAATCTTTCTAATACAAATATAATTATAAAACATAAACATAACATAACATCACGCCAGTATTCCCCGAAGGGGTAGGCAGAGGTGCACATATAGTACACCCACATTTCGCCAGTTATGTTTTCGGTCCCAATGTAATAGGGGGCGAGCCTATTGCCATCAACCGGGCACAAATCCAGACTCCGTGCTGCTACTGAAAATTACCAAATGGAAAAACCCAGTAACACTTTGCCCGACCCGGGATTCGAACCCAGGACCTAGTGCTCAGCAGTTGCGCTTAGCAACCACTAGACCAACGAAGCAGTCAATGAAATTATCTATACATATAATATAATATAATTATAAAAAAATAAACAATTTATCTATAGATAAACGCTCGCTATAATATCGAGTGTGTTACGAATATGCCCCGACAATGTTGTGATTTTATGGTACTATTTTATTATAACGCATATTATGCGTTTCCGTTCCGGTATCAGCACAATTAGAGCGATTATATATATCGGACGTACGGACAAACTTATGTGCCTTGATGTAGCTGAGGGTATGAATTATGGACTGATGACAAAGTACGTCGGCGGGACGTGGATTACATCAAGGGTGGGCGTACTTGGGGCAGTACTTATGTACCTACAGACTTTCTAAAAAATCTATTTACTTTCTTCAAATGTTTTTTATCTTTATCTTATCGTGTATTAGCTTGATAGGTGTTGCTGATTTCAGAGTTTTCAAATAAGAGTCTCAACGAAAATGTGCTGTTTTATTTTGAAATATCCTAAAACTTTTATAATCATGAAAAATGGATGAATGCATGTTACATCATCGCCCCAATATTCCCCGGTAGGATTAGTTAAGAGCTGTGTACAGACCAATTTGGTACGGATCAGTCCCTAAAAGACGAGGCGACGATATTGGCATTTCTCTAACACAATATTTAGTCAGTTTCACTGTCCAACTGTGTCTGCATTATCAGAGGGAGTAGAGTAGACATTTAATAGACAATAGTATATTACATGGAAACATCACACAATATTATACACCTGGAATTGAGAAAAAATTTCGCCACCGAAAACAGAAACATATAACATCAGGCCTGCAATCCCCGAAGGGGTAGGCAGAAGCGTATCTATAGTACACCCACATTTCGCCAGTTATATTATAGGTCCCAATGTAATAGAGGGCGAGCCTATTGCCACCAACCGGGCACAAATCCAGACTCCGTGCTGCTACTGAGAATTATTCAATGGAAAAGCACAGTAACACTTTGCCTGACCCGCGATTCGAACCCGGACCCGGGATTCGGACCATGTGCTCGGCAGCACGAGGTCCTGGGTTCGAAACCCGGGTCAGGCGGTCAGTCGCGGACAGCGACCACCAGACTCTCGAATTGCGAAAAGTTATTAAAATTGTTGTTCATCGATCCTATAGGTCGGAAGCCTACTTTAGTCCTTAGTTCCTTGCAAAACCCACCATAATCTAAAATTAAAACTGCCAACATTTTCACCATTAAAAAAGTCACACAAGCGCTACAAAACTGGAAAAATAAACTCAAAATTACATAGTTATTACAAAATAAAATTACGAAAAAAATCCAAGTGAAAATTATGAAGTGCGGGTAACAGTTACTTTCGTTGCATAAAATCTCGTATTGTTCACTATGTACATAATCACAGTGAGATTTAACAGTATTTCCCATCCCACCCGCAGAGAAAGTCCTTCGCTTTATATAAAGTTTATTTAGCTATTGTTTTCATTAATTTTCTCATGGAAAACTTTGTTTGCTTATGAGTAATAGACAAGACAATGTCGCCTAAAGAAGTTTTATGGATGCATTGACGTGTTGTTTAAGATAAAAATACGTTTATATTTGCATATTAAAAGGGGCTCGTAGCTTCATACAAAGCTATCGCGCAGATCTGCCCATCTGTTGGTTGTAAGCCTTGCAGGCTGTAATCAGTCTGTATGAGCAAATGCTTTTCTTACTTTAAACTCCTTCGTGGGTCGGAACCTCAGGTACACAGGCACTCAGGACTAGATGTCTGATATTTGGTCTTTCTTCCTTAATATCGCTATTACGTCTCAGTAGGTTTTTAATACGAAAGGGGTAACTTTCCACTACGTATAAGTAGCTCCACGGACCCCGATTTTTTATATCGTTTAGTTCTGTGAACTGTCTGAACCATACGACGCCCTAAACTTCTGTTTATCTGATTGCAGAGTAATGGTGTGATCATTAGTATGTAGTACTATTAGTTAAACTTATGTAGCAACGTACTGTGAGTCATATTTCTATATCTCTATGAGGTCTATACTTCCTCGAATAGCTTTTGTGGTGCGCGTAAACTCAGTGCGCTATTGTTCTACGTCCGCGCATCAAGTGAAACCCAATAAACTTATGCATGCATTTATTTGCATACTTTTATTTTCAGGAAAATGATGTGATAAAATCCTGAATTAGTTATGTACAGCAAATACCCGCTTTAAAAAATCCTAAAAGAAAAAAGCCATCTTTTGGTCTTATTTTAAACTTGGTCCTTCAGTACGAATACTGAATCACCCAATACGAGTGCAAAATCCTTTGGTTATCGCACCACGTTCTAACTTATAACAGTAATTATAAAAACTAACAAAATTCATAATTATTATGTAAGCAAACATTATTTATATCCGTTAATGCTTTTAATACGTGGGTTCGTAAGCACCTAACGTTATTCGATAAAGACTTTGACCCTAACAGTAAGTACAAAACACGCTAAACACAAGAAGTTTCACGAAGATATAAATTAGCTACTGTTACTCGTTAAGAATGAAAGTCCGCCCATTGATATTTTGAGATAAAAACCGGCGCTTCGCGTGAACTAGCAGCGTTAAGTATAGGTGTCGCTAGTAACATTATTTTACGTAATGAATAGGTGAAGCCACAGGCTTTTTGTTTGCGAAACCTGTTATTATAACGTTGGATGAACTGTTACAAAGTAAACGTAAATAGTAGCAAGAAAGTCTTGCGGCTTTGAATGAATATTTGTGGCAAACCGTTTTATTGCTGACTCACTGGGCTTTCGGTAGCAACTTTATTTGTATCTTGACCGACAAATAAAGTATTACCAGGACCTATCACGATTAATGCGAATTTGGGAATAAAGGACCAATTGGTCCTTTGAGGACCTAACTACAGATTACACTAAAATCTGGTCCTTTGTTAGAAATGATAATATTTGTTTTAAGTTCAAATTAAAATCGTTATAAACGGCTCATACCATACGGTAGATACGCCAACTAAATCCTTGATCTTAGCAATGCATTACAGACGCGTGTACAAAGCGTTTTTAATAACACGGTGTGGTTAGACGCTTCATCCCACCATTGAACTGTCAATCTGTTACGTGAGTCTACAAGACGTACGAGGATTGAACTCTTGTAACCTTTCTCAATACTAAATAGATGAGGGTTTCTATACATTATGAATGTCAGTGATAAAAGTGATGTGAATACATTTCGGGTGTCATTCAAAGGTAGATTGTTATTGCTTTTGCGTCTAGTAAGGATAACATGTCTTTATTTGTGATTTATAATTTGAGCGATTATATTATTAGGAATTTAATGATATTTTTAAAAATAAAGAACGCTTTACTCTTGTTTAATTTTAGCGCTCTAAAAGCAGTGTGGTATGACAGTTGGACTACCAAGTCAAAGGTCGCAAGTTCAAACACCGCACCACATGTCTTTCCGAAATGATGTGCGTATTATAAAATAGTTATCAGTTGCTAAAAATTTTGAAGGAAAACATCGTGAGGAAACGAGCATACCTAAGAGATTTTTCAACGGTGTGTAAAGCCATGGCAGAGGCCTACTGGCGGTTTAAACTCTGACACCAGGTTGTCCATCAACCATACGATAAGAAGAAGAAGAAACTCAATTTTGAATCAACTCCAAAGTGTAGGTACAGGTAGGTACTAAACCATCAAAGCATATTATAACTTTTGCAGAAAAGAAATAAAAAGAAATTCCTGCATTCGGCTGAAATAAATTAATATTCCCGATTCCAATTCAATTGAATCTCGCGCAACCCTTTCCCACGGCTACCGTTGGCTCAAAAAATTGAGCAACAGGATTTATCAGTGATGTGGAATGCCATCTGTGTCCGGCTATCGCGGGATCGTCCCGGTATCGCGCCGGGGGACAAATGTCCACTAATTGGCCCGCCCCGGGCATCTCAACAGCTAGGCTACTTTTTTTGTAATTTCAAAGTTATGGGTAACGGTAGTGTTGATTTAATCACTCTTTCGACTTTTTCCAGAAAGCTTGTCGTGTTATAATAGCTTTTGGTACTATTCTAGATAATTATAAGCACTTAAAATTAATTTGGTATATTAGGACTAATTCACTGCTCTATATCAATCTTGTACGGATTTGATTTATTTCTTTCTTAAAAGTATAATAATTTGAAAACCTCCTTTTGGATAGTGTCAGGAGCTTCAAAAGGCGTTCAGGTAAAATATGGTTAGTAGCAGAATAAGCGGAAAGAGGGAATCTGGAATATCCTGTAGATGTAAGTCGTGGATCCAAAAATTATTCAAAAATACAGTTTCGAAATAATTTAACTATAAGCACGCACCTTATACTTAAATCATAACGGAAGACACACGTCATGGTATAATTTTAATAGAGGCAGTAGAATTCTTGAAATCGAATGAGTAACCCGTTATTGCCCATAACACGTAGATGTTCTTTTAGGGTTTTATCAAAAGTGCGAAAAAAATCTTCTTTTTCATGAAAATAATTTTATTAATGTGAGAGTAGAAAAAATAAAAGCTGTTGTTTTGATTATAATTCTTACTAGGTGGACTACTATCAGTATAATGTATTTTAACAATATTTGCAAATAAGCATTGTCTCGCTAATTCTGAGCGTGCTGTTACTTATAAGTTATGTCCAACAAAAACAGCCTCAGCCATTGCACTGGTATGTTCTTGTACAAATGTACGACATTATAAACATATCAACAACAGCCCCGTTATTGCATATCTGATAGCAAATAGGCTAACAGTCTAATACATCAGATGGTTGGAATGATTCCGTGTAAATGGTGGTAGCGGACGCACGGCGCGCCCGAGCGCGCGACACGACCCGCCGGCCTCTATGGAATACTGCTTCAATACGATTATAGGCTGAGTTAAACAGAGTTAGACTTTCTATGAATGTGGCTTTGGAACAAAATCATAACAAAGTTACAAGGAGTTGGCGAATTACTTAACTATTTCCAGAGATTCCCAGTTTAAGTCTTGCTTTATTACGATTTACGACTACTAAATCTAGAGCTGAGTCAGTAAGCAAAAAAAAACTTTGTCTCGAACGAACTAAATCTAAGTTACAAAAATGTTACACTATTACTTCGTGGGCTTAATGAATGACAATAGGCTAGCCACCTACTACAGCATTGCACTTATAATACGCCACGAAATCAATGAATTAATCAAGTCTCTTGATAAAGTAGAAAAAAACCTTGCCTACTTTATTGGAAATTGGGGCGACATTGTAAATAATTGAATATTTAGTAAATATTTGAATTTATATTAAGAATAATAATAATTTATTGTGTAAGAAATTACAGTCAGTGCATTGATTCCTGAAACTCACACTAGGATTCCCTGTGTTGCAATATTCTTGCAAGAAAGCGTACAAATCCTGAGCATCAATTGCAAATAATATACCTGCTTCTATTGTCATATCCACATGTTGCGTTCCAGAGAAGGATATCTAAATACGCAGCCAGCGAGCTCCACGCGCCGCCCGTCGCCGGATGATGCACGGCCGGCCCGGCTAACGGCACGGCGAGCCTAACTTACGATACTGCCACATCTGTCCCATTTACTCACATAAAACGATGCATTCATATTAAATGTTTGCGGTCTTTTGGTACGCGTTTACGGCCAATTCTCATTGGACGAGTTATGACGGTATTTATTGTAAAAGTATGTAGAAAGTTATTTCCGTGTCGGGGAAACGCTTTGGCTTAGCTGTGGGAAATTCGGTTCCAAGCACCAATTTGTTATTGACGGAAATCAAATGACAAAAACGTCCATTACACCTAGGTATATACCAAGTAGGAAGTTGGAAACATGGCTCAATGACAAAAAAATTAAACCCATGTATTACAATATGAAGTCAATAGGTAAGACATTTTCCTTCTCTAAATTAGACAAACGTTTTAAAAGCAAATTGTATTGTCCTATAGACATGTGCGAGGGACCAAGACTATCTTACCAATAATAGTCACAGGAAGTTCTGATTTAAGGAACGTGATGAACTCTAGGGCGGGTCTTTGTCTGACAATAGAACATTGTGGACACAGTATTAGATTAAGTAGGATGTCAATAAATGCGTGTGTGGAAGAATACTTTCATAGAATAAAGGGAGAGACCAGGTATCACATTTTTGTATCTATGTAAGTATTTACTTGCATGTGTTTCGTAAACATTAAATTCTTTAGCTAAAAATATTTTGCTAACATAAAATAAAACCAAAGAGTCTTGTCTGAAGTGGCTAGAGTACTTCCTGACAGTGTGGAATAGTGACAGTTACAAATGATTGCTTTTCACGTCTGTTATCCAAATTGCGAATGCATCAAAACAATCACTATGATGGCCTTCAGAGCAAAAAATTTGTCATGGATTATGGTAGACTAGAGACAATATTATATAATAATATCGCACCTCCTAGGCTTCGGTCGCAGTATCTCGTGAGGCGCGGGCTGTCGACGCGGTGTCCAGGCTGCACAGGCGCAGGCGCGCTCAACTCGCGGCTCACTCGCGCTCGCGCTGCCGCTGCCGCTCAGCGGGGCCGCCTCCGCTCGCGGCGTGCACGCATCCTCACTACGACAAAAAACAATAGTATATAATTATCTGGAAAATATAAAGACCATACCAGAACATAGTCTGCGTTCGCACTATGTTTAAATTAAATAAAAAAAATGGTCCTTTTGTACACGATCTATAAATGGCTTCCGTAAATCTGGTCCTAATCATGTCAGCTCCCGTCGAAAGCGAAACTTAGTTTAACAAATAGCGGCGTTGTAAACAAATTGCCCTTTGCTACCTGAACAGTCCGCTATCCAAGTAGCCTCCAGATTGAGCCAAATGATACGCATTAAATACATTCTATCTTTTAAGAGGATTATAAATATTGGTGTAAATTAATACTATCTGCGGAAAATAACGGTTAATGTTACTGTTCAATATATTTTATTAGAAAAGATAACCTTATGGGTTAGTTTAGTCTTAATAAACCTAGCTTGGAGCCGCTAACGCTTTTGTGCTAGATCCATATCTGTTAAATGCGTGCCTGCTAATTAATGTTCGAGACAATTTTGTTGTCTTTTGTAAGCACATTTAATTTTTTATCATGTGTCGCAGGCTCTGCAACGGACAATAAAGTTGTAACCTCTTACCTCATAAACTCAAACCTAATTCAAAATTGTCGTAAATAGTGTAATAAACTAAAAATTCAAAGTTACTCATGTAGATAAAAGCTACTAACTCTACTACTTTTGCTAGTAACTAAGTCAAAAATGTTTTATGTCGCGAAGCTATTGCAGAGATTAAAAATATACAAACGAATAATTCTTTACTAAAATTACATAGATATAACATTCAACAAGTTCAGTGAAAATACATATGTTAAAAAGCCATTCGTAGCACATAAGTATTCTCCCCTTTTGCACCTATGATATAAGGGCGAACACATGCCTAGGAACCGTGCCGCAGAACTGCGTTCCCATCACGTACGAGGCTCCAGACAAGGCGGCCGTTGTTTGGCGCAGCGCGCGCACAATGAGCCCCCTGTGGCCGCGGGTATGATCACGCGCAGACGTGCGTACTCAAGGGTTTACATTACCGGTTCGTTGCTATTTGAACTAGATATGGTTCGCGGTACTGTTTGTAGTCGATTGAGCTTTGGAATATAAAACTTTTTCAGGTATTTAATACAATTAAAGTTGACATTAATATTTTTCTAACACATAGTGTTCTTAATAAGATTATTTCGAACTCTAGAATGCGACGGCAAAAAGTTTAGTGGATTCTGACGATTCACAAACAAAATTAAGAATAATTTAGAGTCGCTCTATAACAGCTCCTTCATATAATAATTAAATTGTAACTGCAAGCTTTTACTCTCCTCTGGCTACGATGCTTCAAGGTTACTAAACTTGACATTCTTCGTACTATTTGCATATCAAGTATAAATCAAGAGCCGAGTGAAATGGCATGCGACGGCTACGGTGACAACACACGCCTTTGTATTTGCCACGGGCCATCGCGCAAGTGGGCGCGACTTCCTTGCACTCCCCTCGGAACCCTCCATCATTAGAGCTGGATCGGAAAGCGTAGTGAGTCATTGATCGAGAACTGGTTCATGTAGTTGGGTTTTCCAATATTTGTTTCGGTTCCTGGCTGGATATGCCAGTTATATTCTTCAAACAGTTCAGTTTCAGTTATAAATTCAAACTTTGGTACTGCTTTATGATCAAAGATTTTCTCTCGGAATTTCTTTACTTTAATCTTAATCAAGAATAAAATAAAAGATACAAACATTAAATATAAGTTATGTTTGAAAAAAATGCGTTCATTCGTGTTAGGAGAAACTTAATTTGATTCCCAAAACTTTAGCTTTGGCCTTTGGTACAATAATTTCGTCCAAAATTACCCCGCAATCATGTAAGAGAACGACTTTACCTTCATTATTACAGAAATACCCGAGGATCTGCTTCGAATGAACAGGTGTGGATGTTATATTAAATATACGTTTGGAACCAGACATATTCTGAATTTAGATTTATATTTCAGCTCATGTTTTGGAGTTTGCGTTAAAATCGAAAACGAAAATTGGTGTTACCTTGAAACAAATCTCTTTTCGGATTTTCGCAGGATTTATTAGAAGTTAGAACTGTATACTAAATGCTTATAAATTAGTTTTAGATGACCGAATAGTTTCCCACAGCATTACTGGTATTCGTGGAACATCACAACAGGCTGGAATTGCAATTATTTAGCTCTTTATTCTTTTAATAAGATATTTGGTATTTATTAATAATCCTGGTTTTTATTACTTTAATCTTACAGCTGGCAGTTTCTTACTCAACAAATCGAACCAGAAGATCGCCTTTGTGGCGTTGTGTGTTAATAATTTGTGAGACGTTCCGAGTATAATTGAGTGTCTGCGCTTCGTCGCCATCAATCATACAGACTGACAGCTGCCGAAATGGCAGGATGTTTGAATTACTGAACCGCTCTCAGCTACTGGGCTTGTTCTGAGGAGTTTGAACGATCGAACGGGCTTTTGAGGGCACGTTTGTACTGTTTTAAACCACTACTGTGGGTCTCAGTATGACTCTTGTGTGAATCATTATTATGAGTTTTCTTTAATCTTGGTCCTTTTATACGAATATCTTTTCAAATACATAATGACTGTACAGAACTGGTCACGTTATACAATTTCAAATAGGTACATTTTTTCATATTGCGCATAGACGGTTGAAGATTATGTAGTGTAAGTAATATGTAACAAAGTATCGTTGAATGAGTTTCGCCTTTAATAGTAAGCTTTAATTATTATCGATACCATAATGTTCGGTCTACGGAATATAATTAGAAATTGCGTTATTGATAGTATCGTAAAGTGTTGGATATTACTAACTTATTTAATTGGACGTCTGGATGATTGATATCGAGACGCGGCGCATTATTTGAACCTTAACGATATGTGCAACCCGAAGCTATTTTAATATCATTTGATGGTTATTAGTAAGTAAGTAACCGAAGATAGTTACGAAGTGTCAATGACATTAGAAGGCTATGCACATTGTACGTGTTGTAGTAGAAGATTTACTGTGCAGTGTACACAAATCCGACTCAAAGGACCAAATATTTGAGTTTAAAAGAATTCTAAGAGGTGTCAATAATAAATCCCTTCTTAGTTTTAGTAAACTCTGTTCTTTAAGCTGATTTGCATATTTTTTTACTGATAAGGAAGCAAATATCTTAGATTTTTCTATCGTTACAGCCTTCTTAGTAGAGCAATTTTCTCTATCCCCTGACTTACCAGACGTCTTCACGAGTGTGAGTTTTTGTTATAATTCTGAATAATTTAAGACTTTTGAATACCAAAGTTCTCAAACAGTTACGGATTCAGATTATACTTCTGAGAGCAATTTATGATTCTCTACTAATTTTACGTGAACCAACAAAGCTAAACTAAGCCAGTCCAGTAGCTAAAGTTTTGTTATTAATCACGGGTCAGGCAGCGCATGCGATGCGCAGATGCGCAGGGGCAACACGCCTACGTTCTTCTCTTTATTACCTAATCCCACAAAATAGAAACAGAAATACAACACTGCACTGTCCGCGATAGCAAACTATTGCATGTATAGACTATAGTAAGTAGTATATATATAGGTTATAGTATACAAATGATAGTATCACGAAATGCGTGTCTGAAATTGGCAGAATGTTAAGCAAAATCCAAGCAGCATTTTTTTAGAAGAAAAGTACGCATACTTGTACTGTTGTGTTGCAGGTTAAGTCTGTAAAATGGCATAACATTAACAATCGTGTCATTTATTCCATAGCACTTTACTTCATGTATAACTTGTATAAGTGCCATACTGAGAGATGTGGTCCTTTGGTCGGTCAAAAGTGGTCCTTCTGCCCATGGCCCCACGTGGTGCCCGCGCGCGTTTCTTTATTACCCAGTAATTTGTCGTGCCGAGACGCGCCGCATTGTTTTAACGTGAATAACTACAAATATTTCTGTTCCACCTCACTCCGACGAGATTTTTATCTTAGGTAGATAAAGGGTCGTTATACCAAGAAATATTTGCTTGTTATTATTTAAAGCAGATGAATTAAACAGATGTAGAGAGAAAGTTAATGTGTTCTCGAGACACGCGCTGATAACAAACCGTGATATATTCAGATAATTATTTCTTTAAGTTATGTTTAGTCAAGGCATAATTAATTATAAGATATTTGTTGACTAAGACAGCTACTGACTCCACCCCTTAACATAAAAAAATGAGAAGTAACTAATTTATAACATATAAATTCAGGCTAATATGAAATTAAACGGAATGAATAAACCTCTGCAGGAAGCTTAAAAAACACGTAGTTATCATTGCGATACTAAGATAGGATCCCCGGCTATGTAATTAAATTAAATTACTTAATAAAAACATTTGTTTCACTTATTACGAGTGAAGTAATATGTACAAGTTACTTAGCCTAGGGCCTTATATGAATAATACCATTAAATCGACACCGGGCACTCGCGAAGTGTGCAGAAGAAAAACTGCCTGGAAACCTGATGTGGACTTTGAGAATTCGTCGACTGGCGGCTAAACGACCAGCTAATTTAATATTGTCGACAACCAGATACAGTATAGTCCGTATTCATTTTATCTATTTACTATCTCAACCATTAATTTAACGACAATAAAATTCTACATCAATAAAATTACAGAAAACAGGTTGCTTCGTAAAGTTACTCAAATATCTATTTTTCGTTCGAATGAATAATTTTCATATAATGACTTCTAAAGCCCATTTATGCGCTCATTAAATCGGATGAGCAGACAATCTTAATACGATCAGTAACATCGGGAATCAATTAACTATAACCCGATAACAGAGCAGATGTTACTGGACCAGGGTGTCCGTGTCCCGGCCGGCCGGGAACACTGTGAACCACTGCATTACTATCGGTTGCATGTCTATCAAAAACACATAAAAATGTCGATGAATATTTTACTTTTTATTACTTTATTCACCCAATAAATATCGGCATTAATTTATTTTTTTTATTTAATACAACGATGATATATTTTTTATCTTATCACTTAAAAACTTAACACCGCTTTTAAAGCATAAAAAATGTCGTACGCTAACATATTTATAGTGAACAATTTACACGCAGCGGGAGTTTTATCTCACCTCCAAATTATTTTGAAATCCGACAACATAACATTTCAGTGTCCCCGTGAGTCCGCGACGGTTGGCGAACCTACCGTATACCTGACACAATGGAATCCAAAAACGGACAAAAACTGGCCGAAGGAGGATTTATGTGGCCCTCTCGGATGCCACGCGTTCCTTTCCTTTATGCCCTACGGCGATATTCCGCATACTGTATATTTTGATGTCATCAAATCCTTTTGTAAATGTCAAGTTTCAAGCTACCGAATAGTTGGTCGTTGACCTGCATGAATTAACTTTTTAATCGAGAGGGCGGCAGTGTGTTGCCGTGCATAGTTGAGTTGAATTGGTAGACATTTGATTTAATCTGAGACTTATTTGGAGATAAATGTACATGATATATATTTGTCTTCTTTAATTTCAGGATAATAAAGGTGCTATGTGGTCACAAATCAAGTGATCTTCCGGTCAGCGACAACATTTTGATCTTGACCAATAAAACACTAGAGTGTGAACAATATAATAAAGCGTGACAAAATGCATCTTGTAATAACAAACGATCGTATGTGATGCTACCAATGCCTTGCTTAACTTTCACTAGTTAACTGCTACACCACTATTCCCATGGTTTTTACATTAGACATGGGATTCTCACATGAATTATAATTGACTAAATTTTCTAAAAAAGTAAGCATCATGACAGCATCTCACTTGTTTCATTGTACTTGCTATGAAGAAAATGGATTGCAAATTACAAGTATTAATGGCTGTTAAGTTTCTTACTGCCGTAGAGTTACAATCATGGCTTAAAGAGTAGTGCTGGAAAAGTGTGCGTATTATTATTAATATACTAATAATGTCTTCTGAGCATCTAAGGTCATCGTAGTCATCGAACAGGAATGTTGTTTTCCATTGTGTAATTACACTGGAAACACAATGTGTAATGGAATGTAAAGGACCCAATAAGTTTTAGTCCTTTGATGCTTAAGTAAGCCTGCGTACTAAAGGACCAGGAATACAACATAACTTCTAAGAACACTTTTAAGGTTCAGGCACAGTCCACATAGCACTATACAAAAAAAAGGTCTTGCATAACGTTAACATATAGTCTCTAAATGATGCACGTATCAAGTCGATTAAAATTAGCATAAGTGTGTAAGTTGAGTGGTTTATGAAAATGTATGTAGGACGACGTCGAGTGCATCCTGATGTGTATTTTAATTGCTTTTAACTCTGACATGACGTTATCCAGCCAGGCCTCTTGAACCGAAATAATACGTTGTGATTGTGACCTGTCAGGGATTGCACAAGCGGAGTACAGCTTCAGAAATAAAAAGAAGTGCTAATGTAAGCCGAGGTCTCTTGTAATGTGATGTTCTTTTGAACACGTTGTATTTTGGTTTTGAATAAGCTTAAAATCGAATTCCGACTGAAAGATTGAATACATACCGAGTTAAGATTCCATAATTATTAGTTAGTCCGTTTTATTTATGAGGGTTGCACGGTACCTTTATTACAAAACGTATTTTTTTGTAATCATCATGTTAGAGGTACAAACTAGTAAGGACTTATGGGTTACCCCTTGATCATCACGTTCTTTTTGGTCTTTCTTTACCCTTTTAGGAAAAGAGATCCGCTGAATAAAACCAAAAGGTAGAAAATAAAAGCCTGATGGAGTGTAAGAAGATGACAGAAATCGTATACCATGAATATTATGTCTTTGGCAAAATAAAGGGCAGAGCTTTTATCATAAAGTTCAATACTAGAGCTTCACCATAATAGATACCATGCAGAATATTTAAGTCATATGGCTTATTTATGCATTAAAACGCCTTTTAAGCGATGGAAGCGTGATATGTAAAAATTAGTCACCCATCTTCAGAACGACGACAGTTGACAAGTCGTATCGACGCAGATCGGTCGATATTTACACTGAGATTATATTTCTGGTCTAGAGCCGATCGGCCTCTGATTGTGATGGAACATTTATTAATTCCACCATCAACCTACAAGGAACCGGTTCAGCAACTAAGAGTGACTAGTTACTGTTTAATTACAACTGAATTGCTCATTTGTAAAGATAAACTTCCTGTATATGTTTCTGTACTCCTCGTTATGTAATCAATATCACAATTCATTAGGTACACTTATTGATTAAATTTTCACAAGTTCGTGTGACCCTGTCGTGGGTATATTTCAGTTCGTAAAGTGTTTCTATAACTTTATGTACCTAAAGCACGTAAAATGCACCTACCTTAGGCCCGATTCTGCACCATCCTAAGGTTAACTGGGAGAAATGCCTAAAACATTAATTCGGCCTCTATAACTTACTCGTGCAGAATTAATAAATATATTTCTATCAAACTAAATCTACTTCAATAAACCTCCAACTAATATTCTGAGGTAGACAGAGATTACTAGAGACTAATAAAACTATATTTAGTTTTACAGCTGCATTCAGTTAAACGATCTTTATAGCTAATTCTACAGTAGATAAGTTTAATAGCGAAAAGTGTTTAAAAATTACAAGTTTGTGGCTAATAATGTGTTTGGGAAAGAACAACACGAGCCGTAAATGACTGTGCCAATGAACTAATACCGTTGCAACAAAACTGCACAAAATTTAAATGGAATTAAAAATGTGGGCAGGGCCACAGTGTTTGGAATGAAATGAGCGCGGAATTCCAACAGTTTCGCACTCCAACGATCTGGGTTGTGAATTAAGTAAGTGGAACATTGCAGGACAGAGGGCGCGGCGGTAGCTTCCGAAAGTGGTCCTAATGGACGCACACTAACGTGCACGATTAGAATAGAGAGCTGCGCATCCAGTTATGGATCTTACAATGATGGCTACTTTCCCACAATTTTATATTTATTATGTAGTACAAATATAGATCTGAATATTATGTAACCAAATAGCGTATACCCTGGAACTCATTAGAGAACTAATTAAGTGTTGCATAGTACCTACTTGTTGCTTTAGTTTTGAAGCTAGAGCAGTCTCTTGCTCACGTGATGGGTACACCATACTGATGAATTTGATAGATCAAGAGCAGAATGCTGAGTTGGTTGCTGGAGAAAGAAAGGTGGGAGTCTTAAGAGAACGGAAAGTAGAAATTTCTCAATTTTGGCAGACAGATTGTGCTGCTGGTTTGTTTGTTGCGCCGTTTCTTCTACCCAGCTATATCAATAACCGGCCGGGTGGGCATTTTTGGGGGTTGTCTGATGTTATATTACATTCAAAAATTACTGAGTGAATGATTTTTATCTTATCTTAAAAATACGGTGTTTTCAAAATACAGGGTCATTCTGTGCTTTAGCAGCTCGTCCGGTATCACATTATGTTTATGAGAAAGAACCCTAACTTTAAAATTGAAGATGCGAAACTAAAATGATGAATTTCGCGTGACTATGAAACGCTAATTACAATGTAACATTCTAATTCGGAAACCGCCCATTAGCAGCGGTTCAGAGGCGATGACATCAACCGGTAAGCACACCAGAGGCACAAGTATAATATACATATTTAATTGTTTACCCCTGTTCCTTGGGCTAACATACGTGGGCAAAACTCTAAATAATACATTCTATATTCATAAAGGTCTTTGCCTACATTTTTTTTTTCCAGGTAACGACCTAATCAGCGCAGTGGCTAAACGATTGGCCTGCTGCACTTGGGGTGTTCTGTTTGTCCTAAATTTGGGTGTTTGTCTATGTGATATTTCATGTCTGTGAAACGTTCCTAGGGTATGAGAGAAATTCCTTTTCTAAGTTGTTAGTTTCCTAATTACGAGGGTGGGGGAACTTTTTTTAAAAGAATTAGATACGTACATCGATGTCATATTATAACTATTATGAGGCGAATAAATATTATGAAGTCGCTGACCGAAAGTTATCTTTTTTTACTAAATAATTTAGGAAATGCAGTAATTATATATTAAATACTACAATTTAAACATTTTTTTTTGTAAAACCAATTTGCATTAATAAAATCATTTATCATTTAGGGAATTTACTCATCAGCGCATCTGCTGTAGCGCAAAGATTCATGTTCTCTGTTTTAATTAAGTAACAAGACCCGGGGAATTAAAACATAATCTAAAAATTGGCGACACGCGGTAAACAGACCGAACCGAGACCTTTGCACGTGAATACTATTCCCACTTGAGACCTACTGTAGTACCTACACAGACAAGGGCTGATGTTACAATAATCTCTTACAGCCCATTTACTCCTATCTTTATCTATGACTATTGTCTTTCGCTTGTTAAACTTAATGTAGTTATGTATAAACATAAACATTGTGTCCAATATTAAGCTACGTACGTCATCCTATAAATGGCGTGCATGCTTGTAAGAGGCCTATATGCACAGAATTAATTATGTATTGTTATAAAATAGAACCTAATTTGTAAATAAGTAGTTGGTGTGCATAACAGATAAATCTCTGGCAACCAGTCCAACAGTATTGCGACAGATACGTTGGTAGTTATCTACAGTTTTTGAGAGAATAATGCGTTGCCTATGAGTTAAGCTTTGTAGAGTCTGACATATGTGCAGCCCATTGGCAGTAATTATGCAATAAAACGCACTTAACTAAGTGTGAGTCGCTTTTGAGAGGAGCTTATTTATATGTTATTGCCTGTTATCTGGTCGTAGTGCCTGTCGTCGTTAATGTTGTAACGGTTCCTGCAGAAACCGTCAGGTTGTGTCCAATATGTTCATCTTACATTTGTAATAACTATGACACATATTACAAAACAAGAAACATTTAATCAATTCGTTTTTTAATACATAGAGTTAATAGTCCCTACGAATGACTTTTTGGATCAAAAGACCAAATATTTTTTTTTTACAGTGCTGTTCTTATATTTAACGATGCCACACAAAACTAATTATTTAAATATATAGGTATGGTTTGATAATAAATAATATGATATTTGGAAGACTGTAGAATTTGCACTCAATATTTTCTCTAACGGAGAAGAACAAATATCTTCATGATTAGGTTTGTCACAACGTGGTTACAAATTGGATTTAGCCATAACTATAGGTAATAAAGTAACTTCATTTATTTTATACACAGTATTTTAACTTAAACTTAATTAGGATGTAATTACTGGTTATGACTATTTCTCCAACACTAATATTCGTCAAAAAACTTACCTATCATTGAAACAGTTTGAATAAAACTAAAGTTATGCATATTTTAATGAAATAATTAATGCCTTTCAATATATTATGCAGTTCTTATTTGAAATGCGTTCTGCATAAAAGTAATTGATGTCATTTAATTAAATAAAGATCTAAAAAGTAATTGGGGGTTAAATAATTCTTTACGTATGCTTCCTGGTAATAGTTTAAAAAACTGTTATATAAAAGTAGATAAGTCAAAGAACCTTAACATTTATTTCCTTAAAACTTGTTTGTTATTATAATATCTACTTCTGTTTTATTAAAGTATATACTTAATTATATTAATTGTCTACTCCTGCAAACAAAATTAACGTTGCCATTACATAACGAAAGCAATTAAAGCTGTAGGCAATAAATAAAATTAATTAACAAATGACTCGCTAATTCTGCAAATGTTTAGTTCTTAATCTATTAGAAGTTCTCCGAAAACACATGTAACCGGTCTCCTACGACTATTGACACATCGAGACAGACAACTACTTATAGACACTGGTCAGGTAAACTTGCTTATTCTAAGGAAAATCCCAAACAGAATTAAGTTGTACCAACTAAACCTATGCAGTTATCTACATAGTCCCAAGGCCCTACCGATCTGTAAACACCGAGTACTGCACTTTCGCTGCGAGTGCTACAATGGGCCAATTTCCCACAACCGTGAGAGTATTTTTTCCTCTAAATAAGATCGTGCATACCTAGCCATCCATTCCAGTGCTCACGTCTGTTTCACTACCACTGCACTGCACTGCACTGAAAACTTTTACTTTTCCCGGCGTGGCGTGATGGCGTCGCATGCGCAGGTCCGTGCGGTGCGGCGCAGGCGCTTACGAGGCGCGCACGACACTGCCGCGACCCGCGCCCGGCTCTCCTATAAATTCTTTACAAGACTCGTGCCAGAGCTTGGCCCTGTACAGTCGGGCACGGCGGACCGCGCGCTCGCCCTTGCGAGCTTTTTCAACATTGCTAACTCTCCTGTACGTTTGTAATGCTTATTTAGGAACAGTATTAGAAGAATATTGATTTAGAACTTTTGACATTTTAAGAAAGAATTGACGTAAATTAAATATGTAGAATGTTAAAACTCTTTTGCGATGTAAACTGCATTCATATAATATAATATAACGAATGATAATTTCTTGCATAATATAATTAGTTATTCAGCGAACACAATGAGAACTTCATAATTAACAATAGGAGCCGTGTGAAGTCTGCATAAGTAAATTACAAGACTTTATTGGAGTTTGAAGTCTGTAAGGAAAAATAAAACGTTGCAGCTTTTATAGTTCTACAAGTCGAACTACAGAGGCACATTAATAAAGAAAATAACGTAATAGGTAAATACTAAATGCGTAGGGACAACAAAAATGGCGAATTATTTTTATTTAGGGAAAAGGCGAGGAAACACCCGAGGTGAGAGATAACACAGATTTTAAACTGCATATTTTCGCGTCAAGATATAATCTTAAGCGACCACGTGGGCTTTAATTATAAAATTAAGCACAGGATTGTACCTGCGGCCGGCGCGCGCGCAGCCTCCGGTCGTCGTTCGAGCAACCAGTCAGACCGCATGCTCCTCCCCCGCCCGCACACTTCTGTCCCAAACTTTCAACACCACACATGAAAACGCACCGTAATTCGTGTGCGTAAAGTGTAAATTGTATTGCACTGTAACGGTGTTTATGGTTGTTTGGCATCAATAACAAATACCTCTGCTATTTCGTACAAGACATGCCGTGCAGGGTTCTCTACATATTTGTCCAAACTTGGTCGGCAATGGACCGTATTCGGGCGGCGTAAGGCCGAATTCGTTCGCACCACTTGTACAATGCACCTGCTTATGAGACCGCCACAATGATTGCACTTACTACAATATTGACTGGGTTTGTTATAACTGCCGTATTTTGATTGAAACACGTGAACCAGGCGCAAACAGTAACTCACAAGTAGGCGGTAATTGGTATTACAAGGCAGCTTTACACTTGGGGTCTTGCTGTCGGTAATGGTTGTAAGAATTTCTGTTCAAAACAGTATCATAGTATTAGGTTTAGCATCCTGCTTACCAAATTATATCAAAGGTACAAAAACACAACAGACAATACCTGAAAGGGACAGAATTGTTAGTAGGTTCATTAACTGTTCGTTTTGCAATGTTCATTTCTAATTAGTTTTTGAGAACTTTGTACAAGAATCTTCAAATTCAAATAACTTCCTCAGAATATACTCTCTGCCGCTGCAGGACACACCCATAAAATAGTTTAATGCTTCAAATATACACACACTAAGATTTTTTTTAACTTCGTCTCACACTAGTAATTTTTCTGTGTCATGGGTGCGTTTCACGAACATGAAATATCGCACAAACACCCGGACTCGGCACAAACATCTGCAGTTCGCATAATTTTTTAGCCCGTGCGGTAATCAAACCTGCAACTCTTAGCGCAGCAGTCCAATGGCTTAGCCACTGCGCCAATCAGGTCGTCACAATAAAATAACAAAGCTTCAAAATGTAATGTTAGCACTCCAATAAAGGCTTAAGAACCAATTGCAGATGTAGGCACTCCTCTACCATCTTCGAATAAGTCTATCTTCGACAAACACACGCATGATTTTAATGAAGTAACAATATTAATAAGAACATTCCTACTTATATAAAATATGTTGTAATAAAAGCTTCTTATTTAGAATGGCGTAAACCACTACCGTTATATAGAAACGGGTCGCCACTTAAATCTATAAAATGTGTTACTAACATTACCAGCAGCAGATCATTTACACGCACGTTATCGTTTACATTGCAGTAAGTACGCATAAACACGGGAGTAATTCTGAAAACAAAAATGATATTTGCTAAAATAATTACTCTGCACTCGTTGGTGTAGTGGTCGCTAAGACTGCCGAGTACGAGGGTTCGAATTCCTGGACAGGAAAAGTGTTACTGGGTTTTTTTGATTTTTTTTCTCAATTTCTTTTTCAATTCTCAGTAGCAGCACGGAGTCTGGATTTGTGCCCGGTTAATGGCAATAGGCTAGCCCCCTATTACATTGGGATCTAAAAACATAACTGGCGAAACGTGGGTGTACTATGTGTACACCTCTGCCTACCCCATTCAGCGAATACAGACGTCATGTTATGTTATGTATTTACTCCGAATGAGAATTGTATCTATGAAAGTCCATTGTTATCATCCAAGAACAAAAACTAGTTAATTTCAATTATAAAAATAACTTCCTTTTGCATATGCCATTTATTATTTTTGAAAGAAAGAAGAAAGAAAGAAAGAAATAATTTATTTGTAAGAATATAATAAAATTTAGGTGTATACAATATGAATATGAATGTACCTATATGAGTAGAGCTATCACTTAGGCTAAAGTTCCTTCAAAGTGAATATAGCATCAACATAGTTTAGTCAGTTTTCAATTTTAACCTTTTGACCGCCACAGTCTTATATAGACGACAAGCCAAAAAGTGCCCAGCACGCCACAGTCGCGACTACACGACAGACTTTTAAACGTAAATAAAGCCTATTAAACAACATTTATTTTTTTATTTCTTTTGCTAATTACTAATCCTAATTACTATTCCTTGACACATTCTTATTTATATTAATTGACCTCCTTTCTTTATATTTCATCTATATTTACATAAAATGACAAAAACTTAAACCAATTCTAAAGATCAAAAAACATAGGTCCCTCCACGCCACAGTCTCCATATGACGACAAGTAGTGCTGTAGCTAACAGACAACATAACAAGAATATCGACCCGAAGGGTAACCTACGTTACAGTTAATTTATTTAAGTTATTCTACAAAATTTAAATACAAACGTTGATATTAAAGTTTTATACTAGAGAAATCATGAAAGTTTTCGTAAATGTTTTATAATTATTACTATCCCTGTATTACTTATTCTTTCCCCCTTTTTTAAACTATTACAATGTACTATTACAATAAACTTAAACCAGATCGGTACTACTCCGTTGCGTCGTGGGTATAAATACGAAACCATATAAATAACAGCTCTAATTTTATTTCGATATTATTACTAAATAACGCTTGCACAACTCTAGTGCAGAGGCGAGCAAATTTCAAAAATCCGTGCCGGTCACGCCACAGTCGCCATAGGACGACAGATAGGTACTTCATAATTGAACATAGTGCTGTGATGGTATTGACTTGATTTTATCGATTGATGTTTTTTATTGTGGATTTAAATGACAAAGTGTGCCGAAATTTTGACACATATCATTATAAAAAGACACAGGGGGATAAAATAAAACTCCTGTATGATTATATTTGAGGTATTGTTAAGTTTATTAAAAAAAAAAGTTGTTAAAAAATGAATATTCAGTTTTTATCGATATCATTCGGAACTCACTACTTTTTTGTAGGTATCTAAGGTTGAATTTTTAGCTTGGCGCTGAGGGCACGTCGTAGTTTTTTTGACGTGGCGGTCAAAAGGTTAAAAAAATTTTTCTTCTCCTATTCTAAAAGTCCGGCCAAACAGTATCTACGCACAAGGGAAACGTGCGACTGTTCCCAGCGGCACTGACCGATATTACCACTAAGCAAAGCTAATTAAAAGTAACGGGAACCACTTATACGTGAGCTCAAATCAGTGCATGCTAATTTCCTGCTAATTGACGGGTTTTCGGTAATAAGAAGCTACAGTGTAGTTACATGCCCTTCATTTACCAAAGCAGGAAACTTAAAAGTTAAAAAGTGTGGTAAAAAAGCAGTATAGGCAAGGAATCGTCCATCAGCTTCGTCAGACCTATTAGATAGACGTGCCTCATGGCGCAGAAGGATTAAGTCCACTCTGAGTCATTGAACCAATTTGGATAACGCAGAGCTGAGCTCTCAAGTCAACAAGAATACACTTGTTGAAGACAAAACCTTGTGCTGATGGAGTTAATTTTGTGAACTAACTCAACAAATAAAACCACGAGCATAACAATAAATTATGTACTCCATAACTTTTAGTTGCGGTAACATCGAAAGACACCAAATAAAAAAATATAAGTTTACTAAAACTACGTAAGTTTATAACATATAATAAATAACAAAGGAACGCAATCTACAGTCAATTGGGCAATTTACTGGCAAGTAGGCAGTCTACTGGCAATAAGGCTGTCTCCTGTCGTAGGGGTTTGAACACGGGCCCTGAGGAATACTCTGCGGGCACGGCCAGTTGGCCTTGTCTTTCGGCGGCTCTTGTTCGATTTCTTTTTCAACGATCACCGGTTCTGGTGGTGGAGGAGCAGACATACCACCTTCCATGAAGAACATCTTGTATATAAGAGCTACGATACCCGCGCCCACAACTAGACCTCCTAAACACAAATAACGTGAATAATAACATCAATCTATTGGTATGTAGCCTATCTTTTTGCAGAATACAGGCGAGATGGCAAGTTAAGACGTCCATTTCGTCAGGACTTTTAAGTCCGATGTAAAAACGATTGAGTTAGTTTCATTTTTATTACAAGCTTGTATTTAACTTGCAATGTTTGTATGTATGTGAGTTTGTTTCGGTCAAATCTTGCAATCTATATTAGAACCACTTTTTGACATCTGATTGAGATGAAATTTGGCATACTTAAATAGGTTTAGTGACAATACAATATTATGGTACTTTTGATTTAAAAGCTTGTGTTAAAAATATATTTTTAATATTAACTTATTGGTTATAAAATATGTAAAAGGGAATAAACATTGCCTTGAAAGAACGTTATTAGCTAACAAAGCAAAATTATGTAACAGTAGGCTGTGTTAGGAACATAAGTAAAAGGATTCCTCACCAACGATGGGTATCAAGTTACTTCCTCCGGAGTCATCCCGAGCTGCCATTATAGTTTTTTTGTGTTTATGTAGATTATTTTCAAGTAAATGTGTTTATTTTTATCATGTTTTTTAATTATGTTGACATTATTAACGCCATGAACGTTAATGACAGAACAGATAAATATTGAAGTCTTTGGGCGGTATGAAGTTGAAAACCTTAGAAATAAGGGCAAAGCTATAAGGTTGATATTAAATCCTTCCATTTCTGCCTTCTATCGTCTTCACACCATAAACACATGATCACACATCATTGGGCATCATGCTGTCATTCGAAAAATGTCTATTCATATAATTTTGTACCTATAAAAACAAGTTTCTATGGATCTATAACAATATCTATAAACCCAAAACTTACCAAATGAAAGCATCTACAAAATGAAACAGAGCACACAATATCTTAAATGAACGTAAATAAATATGAATGCTGAAGTAGGACCGCTAACAAGTTAGTATCTTCCTGTCGAGTCCAAAACAGAGGCATTACAAGACTGCCCCACTGTGCATAATTACCACACCAGCATTAGTTTTCATAAACGGTTTATAACTTGTAAGTGTACACTCCCCATGACCTATCAGAAGTAAAAGAAGGAGATCTTCAATGATTATTGTCTTAGAATAGAGGGGGTCACTATGTGAGCCTGTATCAGAGGCTGTACTTAATAATCTATCGTAGGTACGGTGTACCCAAGGGACCTGGGCAATGGAGTCAGCCCCGTCACCACCTTGGTAACACTCGGTCATGTGGACACGAAAGAAAATCGAACACATGAACGATTCTTCGGAAGGCACGTTAGGCCGTTGGTCCTGCACCTGGTCTCTCTTCAGTCAGTACAGTGAATACATTATTAATCTGCTTTTCAGGTAAAAGATTCAGGAGGCAAGCAAAAATGCTAATTTATCTGTTCCAAGCGATAACCGTGTACTGCATATTTGTACTCACAATATGGATATCTGCCTACATGCTTATGGGCAAAGCAATACGTACGTACCTATATCTTCAGTTTATTACTTATATAATAATACCAGCCAATGACTGTCCCATTGCAGGAAAAAGACTGCCTCGTTGGTCTAGCTAGTGGTTGCTAAGCACGGCTGCCGAGTATGAGTTCCTGGGTTCGAATCCCAGGTCATGTTTTTGGGTTTTGCTATTAGGTAATGACAAAAGGCTCGCCCCTTATTATATTGGGACCTTTAACATAACTAGCGAAATATGGGTGTGTTGTAGGTACACCTCTGCCTATCTCTTTCGCAAATACATGCGTGATGTTATAATGTAAGAGAACAGGCTTCTCATACACAAATGGTGACCACTACTTGTTACATTGGTCACTACGCCAGGTCACTGCGATGTTTTCCTTCACCTTTAGTCAAATACTTGCCTGGGTTTGAACCTGCAACCTTGTGTACATAATACGGTCAACCACTAGAACACCACAACATAATAAATGTCACTTCACTAACAATGCTTAATCATGTTTCTAGAAGAGTTTTTAGCTCAAGAACTTAAATTTGAAATGAGGTAGACTGAAAAAAACACGCAAAGAAAATATGGAAATGGTACGAAGAAAAAGTTTGGTTAATACGTGGACTTAAAAGAGGTACATGTTTATGTTGACCCAATACTACTATAGGTTTGAACAAAGGCGTTCTAAGGCGCTCTTAGAATGCCACAATGCCCGCAGGTTTCCATATGACGATTTTATATTCATTATACATATCATAATATAATTCTATTCTATGACGACAGTATACATTATATCTTACTAGCTTTTGCCCGCGCCTTCGCCCGCGTTTGGTAGCCGATGTCCTTTCTCGGGTCTTAAACTTTCTACATGCCAAATTTCATCAAAATCCGTCCAGCGGTTTAGTCGTGAAGACGTAACAGAGACAGACAGAGTTACTTTCACATTTAAAATATTAAAGCATGGATTAACTCTAGACACAATTTTCAGAATACGCTCGTTAGTTGAAGGTGCCCTTGCCCTGACATTTTCTCCATAGTTTCCAAACTCATCCGATGATTGCTAAATGATCATTTGGCAACTAAACCAACTGTAGGAGAAATTGCATTACTGCTAACGAACAGTCCTAGTAGCTATAAGTGCTTTGATAATAAAACATGGTGTCATCAACTAAGTATGTTTATTCCTCTCTCTTTCGCTCTTCGCAAGGCGTGCGCTTCCTGGTGGGACTGTCCCAGGTGGGTATCCCCCCTGTGATGCACTTCTGCCTCTTGGGGCTGGGGGGACCTCCGCTAAGGAACATCTTGTAGATCAGCGCGAGGATCCCTGCGCCGACGGCTATGCCTCCTGAAATATAGGTAAGATCCTTCAATTTTGCACCAATGTACCCACAGTCCCTTACCATGAACTCTAAAAGCAGGACAGTTTATGTAGTGGAAGCGAGACGCTAATTACACTACACGTAGCGCCATCTCGTTTTCACATTGTAAACTGTCCTGCTGAAGTTCGTGGTAAGGGGGCTGTAATGTTTTAAATCGTACCTACATGCGCTGTACGGCTACGGAGTGTGTAGTTAGGAAGTGGGCAATCATTATCATCAGCCTTAGAACGCCACAATGAACGACAACTTGCCAACTGCATCCACCGGTTGTCCAAGTAGGCAATTCTGGCCACTTATTATTACAGCCGCAATAATGTTAAAAAAAACGGAATGTCTGAATAATCTATGTCCAGCAGTAAACACATTTAAGCCATGACTGATGAATAACATCTTATTCATCAGTCTACTCCTGGAAGTTTCTAGTAAAGGATTCTTACCAATAATTGGTAACCAAGCGGCCACTCCGTCGTCATCGCTTCGCCTGCTCATTCTTTGTTTGTAGGTTGATGATTTTTTCTAATTAAATTTATTTGTTCCCATCATGGATTGCGACAATGCTGTCCCGTCATGTTTGACAGAACGATGTCACCTGCACTATAGATTATGGTTAGCAAGAGGAAGGGTGGTTCATCGAGGTTTGGCGTATCAAGGTTTGACTGGATACACGCTAAGACCCTTTTAAATTAAACCTTTTTTTATATTACAAAAATATTTTCATATCTTTCAAAAAAAAACAGCACGACAGATGTCATTGAAAAAATGTCTTAACATTGCCAAACCGCGTTTTACGAAAGTCGCCATGGCCAAATCAAAATATCCCATAAAGTAATTACACAAACAATAGTTCCTGCCAGTCTAGATAATTATGTTCTAATTATACAAGTAAATCACCTACTGTTAATATGAGCACAGATCCCGGTCGAGGTAAATTGTGTATATATTGTAGTTTGTCCACCGGTAAAAAGGAAATATTTTCATTCATTCTTTCCTTTTGTCCAAGTTTATTGCTCACTTCATTTCCAAGACTGCCTCGTTGGTCTAGTGGTCGCTACGCGCGACTGCTGAGCACGAGGTCCTGGGTTCGAATCCCAGGTCGGGCAAAGTGTTACTGGGTTTTTCCATTACGTAAATCTCAGTGGCAGCACGGAGTCTGGATTTGTGCCCGGTTGATGGCAATAGGCTCGCCCCCCTATTACATTGGGACCTAAAAACATAACTGGCGTAATGTGGGTGTACTATATGTGCACCTCTGCCTACCCCTTCGGGTAATACAGGCGTGAATGTTATGTATGTCATTTCCAAGATGCGCGAGACTGTTCCTTTCGCTTCCCCCCGATCAAACAATAGAATGAACCTGCCTTATCTTTTAGGCTTACGATTCTATTGCTATGTAAAACGAATGGTCAGAAAATATTCTGAAGTCGAATGACAAACATTACCTACTACAATAAGATCCAGAATAACTGCGTGTTTATGAACCATAGCATATACATTTAAGTGTAAAGAAATTATGTGCCGGCGTTCCGTGGCGGTTCTGTTGTGCTTCTCATTACAACTGGAATCATGTAAATTGACCTGGAGTACTTAATCGTAAAGTTAAGAAAACCACAAGTCGTACAAGACTGATTTCGCATTGACGAACTTAATGGGCCAAGACTTCCCACTAATAGTTGGGAAAACACTAAGACGATGATGAAAATTTCAGAAAGGCCAGGGAGCGAAAGGAAGATAAACTGGGTGCCTATCGTCGGTGGAGTGGTGCTCGGCGTTAGCATTCTCGCTCTACTCTACTTTTTCTCCTCCCGCTCCTCCAAAAAAGAGAAATGCATCAAAGTTAACCCTAGTAAACGAAGATGGCCTACTGAGGAGGAGGAAAAAGAACAAGAGAAGAAGAAGAAAGCTAAGGCGAAACTCTAGAGCAAAGCCTACTGAGCGAATATTGATGGGGCTCATTACTTCATCATCATGCCCGTTTCGTCATTGCAGACTCGGATCTCCTCGAATACTTGCATAATTGTCTAGAAACGACTCGTACTACAACATAATTTGTGGTCCCTCCACAATGAGGTTCGAAATAAGGTCTCTCACGTCTTGCACATTCGTTACTAACTTACCTCTTTCCTCAGGCTCCTGGGCATATTCTACCATTGCATGGTGTCTCAGCTATCGCGGTTAACCATGCATGTTATATATTTTCGACGTTATACTTTAATCTGTTTTTTGCCCGTGGTCTGATGGCAGTTCTACTGTTTCTGGATCCATGTGCATTATTTTTTGCCTATGTTCCTATCAATCGGACCACCGTTATAAAAATATAAAATTGTATTGTTACTTGATTTACTGATAGAGTAGGACCAAAATAAATATTTTTACCCAGGGTACTACAACTGTTTACAGTTTAGGTACTCATACAGTTGTTCTACGTTAACCGTCGCTCCGCTCGAGAAAAAAATAACCATAGCCTAACCTATCTGTCACAGAATTCGAACATTTTGCGAAATGGCTCATAAACTTTATTAGCACCACGGGTAAACCAACCTGCCCTTAGTACTATCGATAGGACTACGGGTGGTTTTATTAGCCCGTGGTCCGATTTATAGAACACAGTACCAACTATGGTAAAAAATACTATTTACGTACGATCCGGGAGCACAAGTACACAATAACTTTCTAAATGATTTAATAAGAACAGCAAGTCACTTGCAGTGTTTATAACTAGATATATCTATAATAATAACTACTGGAATTTATCGATCACTATTATTTACATGTAGTTATAATCATCATTTTAAGCTCAACATTAAGAGATCTATGTATTGTTCTTTATGAGTAATACATTTTAACCCTATTATGGTAAATTTACCGCAATAAGCAACTAGGCCAGGCGACACGGAGTAGTACTATATTAAAGATTATCATGTCTTTGCAGGTGGGGGCAGGGACGCAAATATTGGCGCTTGGCTGCCGATCATTGGAGGAGTAGTTGTAGGCGCTGGTATTTTAACTGTCGTATACCTCTTCAGCAAATCCGGTCGTGAACCAGAATTAGAGTCAACGGACCATGAAAAGGAGAAAGAAAAACCAAAGTACACCTACATAAACGGTAAATATTGTCCTAAAATAGATCCCAAGAGAAGACGGTGGCCGACGAAGGAGGAGGAAGAAGAGCTGAAGAAACAAGAAATAGAAAGGCAAAATCGGTGCGAGGAATGGAGAAAACAGTGCTTGGCGATTAGGATGGAAGAGGAACGCAGGAGACAAGAGGAGTGTGAGATGTTGAGGAAGCGGCGACAAGAAGAGGAGTGCAGGAGACAAGAAGAGGAACGCAGGAGGGAGGAGGAGTGTAGACAGCTACAATTGGAAGAGGAATGCAGGAGGCAAGAGGAGTGTGAGATGGAGGAAGACGATTGGTGCGACGACGATACTTGTGACTATTGAAGTGTCCGTCTGATACTACACGTAATAAATAGAACATGGCGACTTGACGATGAGTTTTATTGTTTTTAATTAGTTCCAAATACTCAGTCACTACTAGTCATAAATAGGGAGTTATTTGCTCAAATCTTGTTGCCTTGCTTTCAGAATTACCTTTATTATTTTAGGTGGTTAGGTAAAATGATCTGAGACCGCCTTTTGTAATTTAATGTCTTTGCATTGAATTCCCAACTTTAGGAATGAAATATATAACTAGAAATAATCAAACTCCATAAATTATTTCTGGTTACTCGCTGGCATTATAGGTTAATTAGATGACTCTCAAATAAAACCACGAAACATAATAATACATGATATTGTATTTGGAACAATCTTTCTCTCTTACCGCATAATAATATAAATTATAGCTTGGTGAACGTCACTGATACAAAATATATAATAATTAATTAATAGTAATTAATAATAACTTATGTATAGGTACATCCGTCGCCGCACGCGCACGATCCCGCTACAAAACAATTTGTTTTATTACATAAAGTTCGCCGTCGCCCCAAATTAATTAATCTTGCATTGATGTTTGGTAAAAGTTGACAGTTATCCGATCCACATACCTTGCATGCGTCAACTTAATAAATTGATTCATTATAAGTGTCCGGTACTTTTGGATAATATAACGAAGACTGACGTGTTATTATGGTAAGAATTAGGTACATACAAGTTGAGAGATATTGTCTGGACAACATTATGCCACGTTATTGATTAGCGGTTAAACGCACCAAAACTTAATTTATATGTACTTAGTGCGCGCATTTACATTTTCCTCTTCATTTAAGAACGTTAAATATATATAATGTAAATGCGCGTAGTTTAAGTATCAAACTATTTGCGTTGTATATATGTATAGCTTTGTATTCAGTTCAGCTTTAGTCGCCTAGTAAGCTCTTTAATACTAGGGAAGCACGCGTCTGGCTCTGACCTACACTCAAAGGGAGGCGTAACTTAGTTATAATACTATGTCAGATATAATTAAAATGTATTTTTTGGAAGCTGTTGTACAGTCCACAACAAAAGTAGCTGAACATTTATTTTTTTAAACAAACCAATTTGTTGTACATTAAAAACTCTTCAATATTCTCTGATCATTTGGCCTCCTATAATTTCAGAGTATGGCTTGAATTGATGTATATTTCTTTCAATTATTTAACATTACCTTGTAAAGCTACTTCTCTTGCTGACCGTACTCGCAGTAGGTATCTTCATTAACTAGATGTACAGTCTTGGTCGATAAATTATATTTCATGTAAGGTTTTAACATTGTTTCTACGAGTGTATACAGTGCAACCAATATTATATTTTCGTAGCGCGCATGATGACGGCTTTGCTTCTGTTGTTAAATGCAACATGCTTTTATGTTGAAAAGTTTCCGTATAAAGGTATCATTAAAATATACTGCACTGCTTCGTTACCTTACCTTAGAAAAGTTGTATATTTTTTTAACTTTATGACAATATACTATTCTACCCAAGACCTAACAATCGTATCATACTTTACGATTGTCAAGCATTACATATTAATCGCTAATTATGTCCAATTCGTTTTCCAATACAGAAACAAAGCCGTCACACTGCATGGCAGGCTCATGCACGAGCAGGTGAAATGACACCGGTTTCACTTGATCCACCGCTGCCCTGCCCTGCTGCATTCTTACCACAGTCCTCGTACCGCCAAGTATCAGGGTCTCGGCGACGACGTATAATGCTAAAACTAATGGCGTTACATGTGACTATTTATGTCTGTCCATCGTACACTCGCACTTCCAAGCCTTCTTGTATCACGTGTCCACGTCAGTTAGTCTGTGAAAACAGAAATTTGTTGTCAATTAACACACATTGACTTCAGGAGCACTTAGTATTTAATTATGAAGTAGAGGGAGGGGGTAGCGTAGTAAAGGCATATGTAATGGCCTTGCTGTTGCATAGAAAGGCAATCCTAAAACGTGATGATTACAAAGCGCGACAAAAGAAAAAAATAAGATTATTTAAATTAGGTAAAAGGTTAAAGTAGGTTTCGCAGGCCTAGAAACGGTACACTTCACTATGTCATTTACATTACTAAAGATTTCAATTCGTATGGCCAAAAACGTTCACCACAATCAGCATTACGAACATGAATAACAGCATCAGATCGCACCTCCCACCGGCCGTTATTTCCGGGCCTGCAGCGCGTTGGAGAGCCAGTCCATCGCCTGGTCGAGCCCCTCGCCGCGCACGGCCGAGGTCTTGAAGATCTGGAAGGTTCGGTCGCGCAGCGCGTCCAGCCCCAGCGCCTGGTGCACCTCCGCCACCGTCAGGCAGCCCGCCATGTCCTGCTTGTTCGCTAGGACCACTAGTATCGCATTGGCTAACTCTTCCTCCTGCAAACAATTATGTCATGTTCGGTAATAGTTGGGACTAGTAATTTTGCGAAGGTTAATTGGTTACATCGTTGTGTAGATATAATTGACTTTGTGTGGAATATTTATTTATTTATTTATTTATTTATGTATTATAACACCATTACAGATATACTCCAATGCGATGTTATAAAATTACTCCTTAATTACATTAAACTCTACTATAAACTATACAAAACATAAACAAAACACAAATTTTCAAAAACAAAATAAGTAGGTATCTAAATTTACATTTTAGTTTCAATATGTTTCTGTGCCCTTTCCGTGAATTTCGTAAGGCTAAGTAAAAATATGTCTAAGTTTTCCTGCAAATTTAAGTCATTAATTAGCGTTATCGCTCGTGACAAGGGAGCAAACTTAAGCAGGTTCGTCCTTGCTACGGCTGCGCTGAGAAGCGGCGGGCGCCGGCGAGCCCCCACGTACTGGCTCGGCGCGCACAGCCGCAGCTCCGCCAGCACGTCGGGGTGGTGCACCTGCCCCCGCACTACTCGAAATATATATTTCACTAGGGCTACGTCTCTCCTCACCGCTAGCATGCTATAGCCCACCATGCCCGTTACGAATAAGCTCGGGTACATTAATGGGTAAAATGGATAAATCTTGTATTGTTTAAAGTATAAAAACCTAGTAAATTTATTTTGTATTTTTTCTAACATTAAAATATATTTACTCTCGTGTGGATTCCAGATTATAGAATTAGTTTCAAGGTGGCTACGAACCAGTGCATTATATAATATTTTAACTGCGTTTGTATTATTAAAATCTGTACATTGCCGCAAGATAAAACCTAAATTCCTAAAAGCTTTTTTACATACAGTGACAATGTGCTTCCGGTATGTTAACTCGCTTACCATCTCGACGCCTAAATCCCTAACCTGCGTCACCCGTGACAGCGCTGTACCATCCACTTCATACGGATGGCACAGGGGGGTGCGAGCTCGACCGTAGCTCATCACGCAGCACTTGTCTACATTGAATAGTAATTTGTTAGAATGACTCCATTGAACTATTCTATTGATGTCCCCTTGCAGTCGTACCCCATCGTTGGAATTTACAACAGACATAAAGACTTTTAAGTCGTCTGCAAACAGTAGACACTTAGCTTCTTTAACCACATTAGGCAGGTCATTAATCATCAACAAGAACTCCAGGGGACCTAAATTGCTCCCCTGACTTACCCCAGAAAATGTGAAATATGGTCTAGATTCATGTCCCGCATATTCTACGTATTGCCTACGCTCGCCTAGGTAGCTTGCAAAAAACTTTAATAGTTGCGGCGTGAATCCCATCATAGCTAACTTTCGCAACAGCACATCATTATCCACTAGATCAAACGCCTTTTTAAAATCGAAGTACGCGACATCCACCTGCCTCCCCGCGTCTACCACTGGTGTCACGTAGTTCACGAAGGACAGCAGGTTACTCCCCGTACTCCGACCCGGAAGAAAACCGTGCTGTGCTTCAGCCAATTGGGACTTTACTTGTGAGTAAATACATTTGTGCAATGCAGATTCAAAAACCTTTGCGAACGTAGACAATACAGCCACTGGTCTATATCCACCCACCTCAGAACACTTTCCTCCCTTTGGTACTGGTATCACTCGGGTTATTTTCCATTCGTCTGGATAGTGACCTTCTTTTAAACATAAATTAAATAAATGCAATAAGGGTTTTTCAAACACCGAACTGCAGTCTCTAACAACGCACGGTGGTATGCCGTCCGGGCCCACAGAGTACTTGGGTTTAATGAAATACGATATAAGGTCTAGTTGTTGAACACAACAATTTTTTGGTACTTAATTCAAATGCTATATGCTAAAAGATCCTTCTAATAACAACTAGTGTAAGATATAGAAAAATTTTAGCTTTTTCGACGAGCTTAGCTTTTCTCGCAACACTAGTGACATCCAGTATCTAAGGAGGAAAACTACCTTTTTTAATTGTATTAAGCCGGAAACGGCTCCGTTGATAACAGTGGCGAGTAGTTAGCAATGTTAATTTATACTTAATTGATTAAATAAATATTAGTTTTAAGGTGAATAAGAATGCGGACGACTTTACGGGTAGGTAGGTATACATTGCCTGTGACGACTAATTACCGCGATTGAGAGTAAGATCAACAGGTCAACTACAGCGATCATTCTTACAAATTGAATGTTTCAGTAGGTATTGATTTTCGATACATACTAGATACCTATTTATAACTTTGGCCGACAAAATATCAGAGATATTTCCGCTATAGCAAACTCATCAAAGCTAATCACTTAAACGACAAAATTGTAAAGAATTTAAAAAATGGAGTTAAAGAAAAAAAAGAAAAAGTTCTTAAATTAGAGGTGGTCAGAAACAGTATCTAAACAAATTTTAACCGCACCCAAAAAAGGTTTTATTGTCAGCCAGTGTTATTTTTACTTGTGTGTCGACTAATATGATTGGACGGGACAAAACATAGTGCGCTCCACAGATGTTTGTCCCGAGTCCGGCTGTTTGTGTATGTGATATTTCATATTTGTAAAACGCATACAGGAGAAATAGCTAGCTTGGGACGACGTTTAAAAAAATTGTATTAGACAGTTAATCAAACATTGTTAATTATTTCTACAACTACTACTATTCACAAACAGTTTCAGAATGTTGTAATAACACATTTTTAATTACGATTCCTTGCAGTCGTTAAATCGAAGGTCGCTAATATAGTAAGCACTCAATTAGATTAGGTTTTCAGATATTTGTTAGTGCGTATAATAATGGACAAGTGGAATATATATGATTGTGTGTATTAGGTTTACAAGGAACGGAATAACAATGTACTAGATTATAATTATTATAAGACAAAGTTATGCTCCTACCCTCTTATTCATAAACGAGGATCATACCCGTATTATCTAATCCCTGTATTAAGTCTATTGACAACACTATTCTTTGATATGCAAATGAGAGAGACCGGTATAATTTAATCCTTGGTTTAAAATGGAATAGTTTTGAAGACCTGATAGGATAGGCTCAGTTGCCGTGTTAGGCATCCTGCTAGTTAGGTCCCAAGTTTGAGAGTCAAATTAAAGAAATATTCTGAATGGTCCACAAATATTCGACATGCATCTTGACTTTGAGCATTCTTGACATTAAAATGCACACATACTACAGCAGAAATTCCTAATGTAGAGATTTTATTGAAAGTAATACATCTTATTCTGCACTTATCATTAATTTTTTACTTTATTTAACAGGAAAAGGAAGAAATACTTATATACTACCTAATCTTAGGAAATAGTGAGTAAGTGACAAACTTGATAGTATTAGGAATTACTTTTAGACTATTATCTGATCAAGATTCATGTTTCCATAATGATAGTATATCAGTTACAATACTCTATCTAGCAATCTACAAGGTACACCTAATTGAAATGGCACAAGAACTATAATAAACTGGTTGAAGTTTGTGTAATTGATTTTAAAAAAGAATATGCCCCAAATACACAACTTCCTTCTTTGTAACTGATATAAAAAAGTATTTTTCAATTCAAATTCAGTTCAAAGTTAGCTTTTATAGTTCGATTTTATAAGACTAAATTATGCAGAAACAGTATGGAAAATTGTGTGCAACCCTTACAAACTAATAAAATAAGAAAAATAACACTAACATTCTTTTAAGTAAAGAAACAATAATAAAAACCTGAAGGGCTAGGCAGACCATTGTGACACCACACAGTCCCTTAAAATAAGACCCTAGCGGTAATGAAGAAGATGTAATAAACATGGGCCTAACAGTTTCTTGTTTAATCGCACTAAGCAGAACTCATTATATGACATGAGGAGACCTAGCCGTGGGCCAGTTTAGCTGGTAGTATTATACTCTGTAGTGTTCATGAAATTATCAAAATACTTAGATATTGATTATAAAATATGAGTGATAAATAATACACTACACTACACACAAAACAGTTTCATTAGTCTAATAAGTTTACTACAATAAGACTCTAATACTACTATTCCAATTACCTATATTAGTTTGTAATCATAAAATAATAAGGAATGTTAGGATTGGAATTAAATAATGAATTGAATAGGAATATCAAATGAAACTTACCCTCAGCATGTGAACCAATTCATCTTTAGATATACCTATTCGATCTCTATCTGCTGAGTCTACTACATATATTATTGCATCCGTGTTCCCATAGTAACATCGCCAGTACGGCCTGGAAATTACAACACACCATTACATAAGTTTAAACTGATTCAGTAATACAACAAAAGGTCGTCCACAATGTTTATTGTCATGGCTTTGACACTAGAACAATAACCATGACTAAATAGGACCTAACCTATTTGTCTCACAACAGCACTCACCTAATACTAGTCTGTCCCCCCAGATCCCACACTTGGAACTTTAAGTTTTTGTATGTGACTTGTTCTACGTTGAAGCCGATGGTTGGTATGGTCGTCACCACCTCGCCGACTTGCAGTTTGTACAATATCGTCGTCTTCCCGGCACCGTCCAAGCCGAGAATCAAAATCCTCATTTCTCGCGCCCCTAACAACCCTCTGAAGTAACTAAATAGACCACCTGCAATATACCAACGTAATATGTATAAATAACCAGACGTACTTCACGAATATTACACATTTTTATGACAATTAAATCACATACCCATTTTCTGATAAGCTTAGCCTATTTTAATGCATTAGTTGTTACGTCTAAGGAATGATTATGTATTATGTCTACACATCAAATGTTTCCAATGTTTTTATTTTTATTATCTACACTTCCAAATTAACTATTCAATCACTTTTAGCGATAAATAAAGAACATTTTATCGAAAAGGCCCAGCAAATCATTTGACGTGTAAGCAAGCACTCATATTGGTTGCCAGCATAATAAAAACAACAATAAAATATATTTATTCCAAGTGATAATTAATACAAAATAGATGTTACTTTTAGCAATTTCAGATTATTGTCGTGGCTTTAATTTAAACATTGTTTATGATAGTTAAATATTTTTTGGTTAATTTGAACTCTGAGTGGGTAACACTGAATGAGTAGAAACTATTCATGCATTTCTTGCAATATGAATACAATAATTGTTTTGAAAATGATTTAATTAAGTAGTTCCTTTCAAAAAGAAAAAAACATTTCTTTTTGCCTCATCTGACGTCAGAATACAATTATTTTTTTATTCTTTTACAGCTCCTGTTTAAAATATTGTAGCAATTTGTTGGACGACGTAAACTATTTGAAAAAACATCTTGATTTTTTAAATTCTTTGCTATTGTAAACTACTTAATCGATCTATTGTTTCTAGGTATTCAGGTGAGCCAGCGTTTTCTATTTTTACTATTCTGTTATAGCTAAGCGTTGACCAGAGCTAAATATTTTGATTAAACAGATACATAAGTGTAAGTAAGTGCCTTCCTGCGTCAAAACATATAATTGTTTGCTCTATCATTATTCTTTCTGAATACAAAAATGTGTAACCTTACATTTCTAAGTCCCAACGAATATACTAACTTCTTGCTTCTGTAATAACATAAGCACCTAACATGGACTTTCCACTTTAAACAACAATCATGTTACCTACCAGGACTTGGCACAAAAAGTAAATAGGTAATATTAAGAACCATAATTAGACATTATAATATGATTTATTTCTAAAAGAAGTATACTTCATGCCGGCCTTGTGTTGATATTATCTGACTCACAGTTGAATATACATGGGGTTTTCCAAAACGTTTAGTTCTGTTGCCGCTGGTATAAAAGATAACTATGTAATTGTTTCCGCTAGGTATGATCGGCTACGAAAGTCACTTCACATTTAACACATTCATTTTACCTTCCAAAGTATAGGCAAAAACGCTAAATGGTAAATGACTTTTGTGACCGACTGTACCGGACCTCATACCTCTAAATAAAGTAGGTGGAAAAGTACATCACAGGACACACACTTTTAAATAAAAATTATAAAATGCTCGTCTATTGTTTTATTTTGTATACACACATCAACACCGTCTAGGGATATTTTGTATAAAGTTCTTAAACTCAAAAAATACTTGCCACTTTTAAATTCTTTTGAAGAAAGTTTATTTTGTAAGCCTTTTTGAACGATTCTAAATTTGAATTTGAAAAAATACATTAAAAACAAAAGATTTACGCGGCATAATGGTAGCGAAGTCCGAAAGTTTCATTTACCTACAGTAGTTTGTGGCTATTTTTTTGTGTCCAATTTAAGTTTTATAACAAGTTATCGGTTAATTCCGAATTAATGTTATTGTGTGCATCATGCAGCGGCGCCATTTAACTAGAGAAGAAATGTTAAGGGCAGTAGGCATGCTCCAAGCTGGGGCTACTCAAGGGAGTATTGCTGAGGAGTTTGGAACAAGACAAAACATGATATCAAGGTTATGGTCACGTTATAGTGCTACTGGTGAAGTGGCTGAAAGACACCCAGGCGGGAAGCGCATAACCACTCAACGACAAGACCGATTTTTGCAAGTTGCCGCGAGAAGACAATCAAATGTTACGGCCATGCAGTTGGTTCAGTGGCTCCAGTCAGAGCACCAGTTGGTTGTGAGTGACCAAACTATGAGGAGAAGGCTGCATGAAGCTAACCTTCATGCTCGCACACCGCTTCGTACTCCAGCACTACGCCGAGGAAATCGTGGACAACGAATAGAGTGGGCTTGTGAACATTTGCTCTGGGAAGAAAACCAGTGGTCTGTAGTGCTGTTTACCGATGAGTCCCGGTTCGGTTTCCATCCCGATTCACATAGGGTGCGTGTTTGGCGAGTTCCTGTCGTGAGAGCCGTCTGCAATGTCTTCAGGAAGTCCATTCATACCACGGCGGAACAATTATGGTTTGGGCGGGAATTCGTGTCGGTGGAAGAACAGACCTCGTTTGGATCAGACACACCATGACGGCTGAAAAATACCGTAACGAGGTGCTGGTACCAATAATCTACCCCCATCGACTACAAATAGGCCAAGAATTCACGCTCATGCACGATAACGTCCGTCCGCACACAGCGAAAGTGGTGACAAGCTGGTTGCAGGAGCACGACGTATCGGTCTTACGCTGGCCCGCTCAATCGCCTGACCTAAACCCCATAGAACACGCGTGGGACATGCTCCAAAGAAGGGCTTTGAGGAATTTCCCTGCAAACGTTGCGACGGAAGAGCAACTTTTTTTGCATCTTAGCCGGACCCAGGACAATATACCGCAGCAAGACTTGGATAACTTAATCCAAAGTATGAAAAACCGTTGCAGGACCGTTATTAATGTCATGGGTGGTTTTACTGACTACTGATTTTTCACAGAACTGTTAAAAACAATTTATTTTTCCTTATTTGTAAATTTTTCTTGAGAAACACATTCGTTGTTAGTTTTACCATTATTTCATGTTTATTCTTTATTTGAATAAAAATTTGTTTACGCAAAAAAACATTATTTTCTTTTATTCTGGAGTGTAGTCTGATAAATGGGCTTTATAAAAATATATACATGTTGTATGCTATTTTTAATACATTTTGAGTAAATTGAGTAATTCCAAAATATCCCTAGACAGTGTTGATGTGTGTATTTTATAGACGGACTGGAAAAGTATTTAATTTCTATCGTCAACGATAGATGGCGTTACAAGTGCCATAAGTAGTTTTACCGCGACGGATTTATTATTACACGAACAAAGTTATTTAATACCAACTTAATCAGCAGCATAGTACCTATTCTCTCGCTTCAGTTTAACCGTGTTGTTTATATTTAAATATGTAATTGTTGTGTTACTACCTGAAATACCACTTATCGGCAAAGCACACGATAATTATGCAGACCTGGTCGTAGGTTCGATTCCAGTCCGGTGTCAACAGAGAAATACCTACTTGTAAACTTATGTTTAAAGTTGGGAGTTTCTTATCTCTTTTTGTTTAGTGCTGCATGTGAGTTTGACGTCAACGCACCCACGATACAGGAGAAATTCCTACGATGTGCAATATTTTAAAATAAGTCGTTAAAAATTACCTATCCATGCCAAATTTCGTTGTCATTAACATAACCGACAAGTAACGAAGTCAACGCGTTATCTGCTAGAGCAGCGTGACGTATCGTCAGCTGGCGTTTGGCGCTACGTCACGACCCCACCTCCGTTTAGCTGCGTACGCGCCGCGCGACAAATTGGGAGCAGACAAATCGCGCGAGACAGTCTGGTGACTAGCACGATGATTGATCTCTCGCCTTATATGCACAAGATACGCGAAAATTTATAGTTTACTGGAAATGATCATTTTCGTAATACTTACCCGAGGCTAGATTTCATTTTCTTAGTAATTTATGCAGGGAAACAGATTATTCTGTGTTCTGGTACCTAATTATATTATCAAGTTTAGCTGAGACACTTGATTGATTGACAACCTGTTTCTCCAGAATCAGTTATTACAAAGACGTTGTATTAATTAAGTAAACAATAAATGCCCTACAACATTTTTTTTTTCTTGAAAGCTGAATGGAAACTTATTTAAAGACCTACTCTGAAATCAGTAACAAGAGCAAAGCAGCTGACTAAAAGTCCAACAAAGAGAACCGTTGCAAAACAATTAAGACGTAGTTAACCTCCAGGAAATGTAATTAAACTATTAAACCATTTAAAAACAAGAACCAACAACGCTCGGTTTACCAGTCCTACTTTCAAAAGCCTGTAAATCCTTACCAAGGCAATAATATCCAGTCACGGACGTTTATGGGCCTTTTTATGATGTTACCGACTTCCGATAGAACATCTTTCATGTACCAAACAAAGCTCTGTACGGCCTAAATAAAAACAAAGAACATTCCCGCCAACATTTACTCCGTGATCCAAATATAGTGAAACAAAAGAGTTCATATCTATAAAGTATTTATTAGCTCTAAATCTATTTTACATCCCATATAATTGTGCAAACATCTGGGTACAGTTGCACGTGTGAAGTCGAACATTGTTTTTTCCTACGGGCTGATTCAGCGTGCTAATTTAGTTAAGATTCTATAATTATAACGAAGGATTTATTTTTAACGTAAACTGTGTAACATTTTTGATCGTCCATCATGTTGCGGTATTTATGTGGATAGTGAATCATGATCATTAAAATAACGGCAGTAATGTGTTGAGATACTGTATGTTGGAGCTCCCAAGCTGTCTAAAATTATCTAGAAGATTAGACGAGCTGTGAGTAGATCGATACATGGTTGTTAATCTCTCAATAAAATGAAGATCACTTTGTTTTTTTCAAGAAATTAAAAGCCTTTTACTTTTTATAGTTCAGTAAAACCTGATAACGCTTTTGAAGATGATTGTAGTTTGCCCAGACTTGGAGTCTTTCCTTTCGAGGAATACAGGCGTGATGTTACGTTTTTTTTTTGTTTTAAAAAGCACGTTTTTAAAAATTCTCCTGTATCGTGGGGGTTTCACAAACATGCATTATCACATAAGTACCTACACAAACACCCAGACTCGGGACAAACATTTCCAGTTCGGACAAATTTTATTCCCTTGCGGGAAAGGAACCCGCAACCCTTAGCGCAGCAGTCCAATCGCTTAGCCACCACGCCAATCAGGTCGTCAACTTTCGTTCTCTTTATAACAGCCAACCGACACAGTCGACCATAGAGTTAGTTTTTTACCACCGAGACGGATGCAGATACGGACTTCGCCTAATTCATGCCCAGCCAAAACGAATCGGCTTTATTCTATTATCTTTGTTCGATCTACTGACCAGGGGCTTCCCGAAGACTATTGTCTTTTTATTATTGACGTAATTCAATCAATATTGATTAAACACTGTACCTAGTCGACCATAAAACCTAGCTACATTACACACAACAAAACCATTTGCCAATTCCTGAAGTGGTTAACTGCAGGCAATCTATTGGAATTGTTATCAAACCAACTAGGTATAGGCAACAAATATGTGAGGTAGGTATGGAATGTCGAATGTCTATGAACACTAGAGGATATCAAAACATTAGGTGTACATATGGCCTACCTATAGTACGTTGAAAGTTCCCAAAGTGCGTACGGTATGCAATATTGATAATCTTTTCAAAGATTATCAAGCCTTGGGTTTTCGTTGGTCATAAAAAGTGAAGCATCTTCTTCGTAGTACCTAAGTGGCTTAATGTGTAGAGCTTCAAGTGGTGTAACTTTTAAGTAAGTAAATAATGACTTATGTACTTGAACGACAACACTTCAAAGTAGTTTCGATGTCTTGCATGTGACCACAGCGATGTTTTGCCAATAGCCGTACCTACTTATACTCTGTCCCGTGTAGTGGGGGGCTATCTTCTTACTACTTCCGACAAGATTCTAAGACCAGAATTATCTTCCTTGTTGATATTGTTTTTACAGGAGAGACACATATTAAGACAATATTCAAATATTATTATAGACTATAAAAATAGTTTATGCTTTCAGCTTCACTCGCATTAATGAGTGATAAAATCAATGAATGTACATAGCATAATATTACATTTAACAAAAATATTTATTGACCAATTGTAAGAAAGCAATGCTTGACATTTTGTAGGCTTCGTTCCTTGCAGCTTGGTTTTTAAATAGGAACTATAAAGTTCTGCTAACTTTTATTGCATTAAAAGAGTCCTACAAGCAACTACCTAGGTAGGTATGTACAGAGAAGAGTTATTCTTTAGTTGAGTAGTAACTTATACACTCACTTTCTATGGCAGGAAACATGTGACAGTGGAGTATTTATCATAAAAAATCACAAAACACCTACAGTGAAATGTTCAACAAAGAAATTCCATTAATTTCTCTAAACATTAGTCACATTTCTGTATAATTACCATTGTGTTGAACAGTTTCCTATAATTTATTAGTCATGTGAGTTCAGTATTTACAATTAGGTAGCCCACACACCCCTGCAAGGCCGGAATGTCGGGTGACGTCACTGGCGGTGAGTGACGCGAATTCCTGAATTACTGGTGGTAGTTGTGTTTACTGTAAGCCAGTTAAATGGATTAAGTCATTTATTTTATAAAGAAATTGATGGAATAGTCACAACACACCTAAGTAGACTGCACTAAAAACAATTTCTGTTTTAGTGCAGTTGGTAGTTGATGTAGTTGCCTTAGTTATATACAAAACCGCAGAGTACCTCACAGGCATGAAGAGTAACGGAGTCAGACCTGTCATGATCTGACTGTTATCCGGCCAGAAACTCCGGACCTTACAAATGAACTTATAAAATTGACTCATTAAGTAGTTGAGCTAGCGAATACCACCGCCGGAAGATGTTAAACTATACGATAAAGGATTATCAAGGAAAATCCTACAGTTATCAAATTCCAATGCGTTTATTTTATAAGTATGGCTTTAAAAAAGAATTAAGATAACAATTTGACGTGTATTAAAGTTAATGATGTCGAGTCGTGTGGTAATAATTTACAAGATAGGTATCGATTCTTGGTATTCTTATTTGATAAGCGAATGGTATTTGATTTTGCAAATTAAATCTGTGCTAATGATTACGTAGTTGCTGGTATTTAATTATTTATATAGAACTGGATTTATTCTTCGTATCGACAGGAGCTATATCTATAATTTATTTATTTTATTTATTTATATTTTATCCTTATTCAATATCATTACAGGCATGTCCTAATGCGATAGAGAATTTACATTAAAAATATAACATTAATAAAAATAAACTCCTAAAAAACACTAACAATAAAAATTGTCGCATGGAAACATGTATTGACAAGTCGTGGCGTAGAGATTGATCTTTCTTGACGGCGTAACTTGCCACCAATAATTGCAGCTCGTGCACCTCGTTTATAATTGTGATTGTTCGTGGGACCCCTTTAACAGCCCGAACGTGATTGGAATCCTGCATCGATTCGAACCCACAGTTTTCTTCATTCATTAGTACGGGACAAAATATGTTATTGTATACTTGCATAAGTTAATAGATAGTCAATTCCAAAATACACATTTGTATACTAAAAACTCCCAATAGGAAGAAACTAAAGTCTCACTGGGGACTAAAAATAACCCATACACCTCGGTGTAATGACATCACAGTTACTTCGTTTTCCCGACGCACTTAAGTTTATTCTTCGAAAGCTTCGAACTTGAACTTAGCGTTACAACATGCATTTCTCGGAAGAACTTGTACAGCGGTACGTGAATAACGAATGGTTTAACATACCTAAGCTACGTTGCGAAGGAGTCTGGGATTACCCAGAATATCCGGGTAGGGGCGACGGAGCATGTCAAGCTAATAATTTTTATAGCTCATTAACCGTTATATACATAATTACATAGTCGACTTAATTATGTTATATAGGTAGGTGAGGTTATGTTGTGTGTTTATTATACCTTTTAATGTGGAGCGTTCGTTGTATCTATGTAGAGTTGGTTCCGGCTTCGATGGGCTAGATTCTAGATCTTTGAAGCCTTAATGTTGGTTATCCTTTAGGTTATCCCTTTAGATGGCTCTGTCATACTGAGTTACAAAACGCAAAGGTTCCTAAAGGAAATGCAAATCATATGCATAATCAATTAATAAACTGATCCAAGAGATACCTACCTAAACATAATTATATTTAGTTAAATGCTGGCCGCCTTCTCGGTGTTGTAATGGCCAAGAGGTTGCTAATTGGATGTCATTTTAACATGAAACATCACGTACACAAACACCCAGACTCGGGACAAACGTCTGCGGATCGAACACACTTGAATATTACCTACTTCAAAAACCTACCGCATGTACATTTGCAGTATGCATTTACTTTTTATGGCCCTTGCTTCCCATGATTACCGTAATTTACACTCATACCTTTAGTATTCTGGTTTGTCCTCAAAGTGATTTGAATCATTGCACAATTGACAAAGTCCGATGTTGACTCATTAGATAGACGCGGAGCATTCACCTCCAGACCAGGATAATTATTCTACTTGGAACCCAAAAGCTGAGTCGGCTATGTGGGTAGTCACTAATATGACTATAATTTTTTTTATGTCAGAAATTACTGTACGTAAGTACCTACTTGCGCAATTTCTTGCAGAAGTCAATTAGAAATAGTTTTAACGGACTGAAAGTTGCAAGTGGATTTGTGCGATCGAAAACGATGCTTAGATATAGAAAATTACTTAAATGTATGTTTGTGCACGAGCCTTGCTGTAACTTCCGAAGACCTAAAAATTGCAGAAGTCAACGTACTGCAAGTGCATAGCCAACATCTGCAAGTTATATTGCTCGTGAACACGTGGCTATAAGGAAGTCATGTTCGGTATTATGTGACAAATAAGTAGCTATCGGCCTTCGGTACGGGAAAACTTCCTACAAAGATATGAGGTTCTTGACCCTTATCGTCTTCCGTTGCGTAATATTTAGTAATTAACATAACAATCATTTAAATTATTTTCATAAGACAACTATTAGTTTTAATTGCCAAAGTCAAAGTAATTTGGGAAATTCCTGCAATATGTAAAAAGCAATTATTATTCTAAATCCGGATGCCGTTCGTAATTATGCAAAATAAAAATTATTTATGAAGGCAGCCAGTGATTTGTGGATTATCATGTTTATTTTTATTAGGTATTAGATATTTTTGTGTAAGTCAACGGTATTCGAAATAGTAAATACAAAACGAATATGTAACCTACTTAGTTTAGTTACTTTTAATAACTAGTACAAAGTTATTACATCACCGTTACTGTACACTTAACACGTAGTTCTCAGAATACCACAAGTAAGTAACATTACATAAAGATGAAATCAAGGAAAATTCTATTTAAAGTTCATTCGTTGCGACATTTTAGATAACGTGAGTCAGAGACTATGTTTTAAATATGCATCATAATCAATTGATGTACATTCCTCTGATATTGGTTTATCATCGTGGGTGAGATTCGCTCTTGAAATATAATTAACGCTAGTTTTGCACACGGCATCGCCCGTGGAATTCGGATGTGGTAAATGTCCCCTGTTTACTCCACAGAGAGAAGTTTTTATATTTTCTATAATGTTATTTGTCAGCTAGGTTTTTATTATAATATTATTTAGAGAGTGTACGACATGTCCGGTCAATAAAAGATGTTTAAAATTGTCACAAACAAGAAATAATGTGTCGAAAAATATTAATAGCGGTTTAAAATGCAAATGTGTGGGAAGAATGGCGACCAATTTGTTCAGAGGACGACGATGTAAATATTCTGAAGTGGCTCAACACGCTGTTTCTTTAATTGGTATGACCGTGTTGTTACTCGCGCGGAAACTAATGCGAATGTATAGGTAAGTAGTTATGTCTTTTGATTCCACAGTCGGTCAGTAGACAGTCATTTTTCAGCAGCATCCCTAATGTTTTTATTCATGCGAGTTATCGATGCACAACAGTACCTACATGTACATATTATGTAGAAATAATCTGATAAAGAGCTCCTTACTAACATCAACTCACAAACAAACCTTAATATCCAGTAGTTACTTACCGAATAACACTCATAAAACAATAACCACTGCGTCCTTAGCAACGATAACAGTTGTTAGGCCACTTATCGGCGCGGCTACGTACTTCATTCAACCAAATATTTCCGCTACAAATAGAGGTTATCGGGCCATTTACACACGAGTTTAACCTTTACGTATCTTCATTACCATGTCTTCGGGATTATGTATAATTTACATTCCCTTGCTGGAAATTTAGGTGAAAGAAGCGATCTACCCTGTACACTGGTAGCACGTTCATAATTATGATGGTCAGTGGTGAGTATGATGGGTTACGTTAGTCTCTCTTCTATCTATCATCTCAAAAGTCACTCCTTTCTTACTCGCATATCGTTATTAAGTCCATCCATTCTACGATGCTGTATGTCTCTTCATAACGACTTGCAGTTTCAAGTAAACAACACCTAATAGACAGGTACTGTAAGGTTGGACTTTGACCGGCGATTTTGTAACTGAAACACGTGTTGGGCAAAGCCACGTGTAAAGTGTTGATTTAGAGAGACAAATAATATTGTGTAATTGTTGATGATAAAAGTGTTGATTGTTACGATTGGAGACGTTCTGCTGACGTTAATAATTATTGTTTTAGGTATTATGAATTGGATAATGAAAATGATAGGTATTGCATCAATCTACCTCGACTAATCTCTGCATATAATTATGTAGACAACTAAAATCTTTTTGAAAGAAGCCACTGCCTAGTGTGACTCTATTTGTTCAGAGCCTAAGCGAGTCTAGGGGATCTACATCTACGAACGAACGGACAAAACAGTAGGAAAGGGTCTTTATATTAGCACGCAGCTTGGCGTGGAACCTATAATACCATATTTTAAGGTCAAAGTAATTAGTGACCTACCACACAGTAATTCCGGGAGCTGGTTCCGTGTCCACCGATACGCACACAACCGTCACCATCAGGTAGCAATGTGCAGGGAAGCGTGATACCATATATGTACATTGTACATGCATACAACAGTAGTACCTAGGTAATTAATACCCCCTACTCCCGCCTACATGAAACCTATAACTCAATTAATAATAATTACCAAATTTATATTTGATTCTTGATTTATAGATAAGGGGGCAAACCTATTGTCATCAACCAGACTCAAATCTAGACATCAGGCTCCTGCTGAATTAGCTACAAGAAAAACTCAAATAACACTGTCTGGAACTCGAACCCAACACCTCATGCTCAGAAGTTGCTCTTACGACCACTAGACCAGACACGGCTGCTGCATGGAGCCTGACTTTACATACATACATAAAGCCACGCCTGTATGCCATAGGGCTAGGCAGAGACCACGGATTTCCATGTGACTTTACACATCACTGGCATACTTCAAGTAAACTCACAACAAAGATTAGAATCAAAATGTATCAATATAGTGTGGTTGCGTCTTTACTGAATGTAGGGGCCTCGTGGGGACACCAGTGGCCGACTTAGGGTATAATTAGTAGATCAAAGACTAAAATATGTACCTTACCAGGACAGTTCTATTCGGGCATAATAAGCATTACCAGTTTAAAAAGAATATTCATAATAATAGTCGATATACCCTATATCAAAACAATAACTTTCTTGACAAAAAATCCCATTGTATTATAATATCGAAACCTAAAATATCACAGATTAAAATGCAAAGTAATAAAAATCTTACAGGAGAATTTCCACATGTTACATTTTAGTAAAAACGCAGTGTGGTTAGTCCTTAACACACCGTAACCTCAGCACGTTTATATTATGACACTTCCTGTTATAACTAGGGAAATTACTTTGTTAGTATGTTCCTCATGTAGGTCACGGTTTCATACTGGCCCACATGCCATAGAAATTGTGATTCTAAATTAAACTGTGACGCTATCAAGAATCTTCTGAAGAATACGATATATCACATACTTTATGGACGTTCATAATTTGATTTACCGGTATTCTGATTACTGTAGGAATGTATATACTGACTTATTTTTACGCTACGTCGTTCACATTCCAAGTAATTATATTATCAACCCACAGGATAATTTTAGGACAACACATCTAGACTTCTAAAATTGGTCTGTAGCTTATTTCTTTAGACAATATTGTGACCTAGAATTCACAGCCTTTGGTCTCTGCAATCAGTCTTCATGAGAATGTATAATTATTTAACTAAGTAGTAATTGCCATCTCCGCAGTGTAATTTCACTGATTGCTCGTTTGTTCTGCGTATAACATTGAACTATTACGCTTTTATAACTGAAGAGGATAGGCTACTGCCTACCTATTTAGATATATCTATTGCTGTGGGTGTGGGGTGTATTCATATAGTAAGAGTACTGTGGACTTTTTACCCAATTTATTTGAACTAATTTTTTTTTCCAATCACTTTAGTGACTTCTGTTTTCTTGTTCTTCTGTTCTGTGTTGTCGCTAAACGAATCACTTTGTTAACGGTATTGTACGTTTTTTATTTAAAAGAGTAACCTTTGGCGTTTCTTGACGGTTCCTCTACATAGAAATGACATTTTTGGAACCGTGCAACTAGCATCTTAACCTTTTATAAGTGTACAGGCGCTTATGAAATGTTAAGAAGCTAATTGTATTGGTTTACAGTCATAAAACAATTAGGATTTGATTCAAGGTGTGATAGTTGTGTGTGTATTGCACAATAATTTCGCTAAAGATAAGTACCCTGTAACCGGTAGGAATTACAAACATTTTATCTATATTTATTAGGAGTATGAAAAGCAACGAATACCAGTATCAAAGTCCAAAAGGCCAGTTTGTTCGGCTAATCAGAGATCACAGTCGTTGATTAATATTATCACACATATTTAATAACACACGTCATATGATAGGTACATATAGTGACATTAGACAGAGATTTATTAGTAAGATAGATTTATCGGACGAAAACCATTTAAAACTTCCCGTCCAGTGATCATTTGCTATAATTACTTTTCTTTAAAACCCAAGTATTACGGATGTCCGCTGTGCGATAAGGTGATTATGAATTGTGACGAAAGTGGCTTAAAATAACTTATTTATCAGTTACCTCGATGGTATGTGATGCTACTGTTTACCGCGAGGTGTACTGTTTAATTTGCCGACTTGTATCCGGCCTAGAATTAACCACCCCTTTCCTCCCGTGGGTGCCCTAAGAAGCGACTAAGGGAAAATCCAGAAGATGGGCCGCAGCGTCTTTTGTATCTTCACCACCAATACCGCGATCCCCAAGCCGCTTGCCAAGCGTGGGGATTATGGCATCCCTCCCCTTACCTAAAGGGGAGGCCTTTGTTCATCAGTAGACGTCTTTCGGCTGATGATGTACTATTTAATTCGTAACTACCTGATGCGTGATGGCTATGTTTACATTACCTCTTCCAGGTCCTTGCTTTAAGTTTGTGTATTAGTCTTGACTGGAAGCAGAAAGAGCCTCACTTTGTCCGCTGGCAGTAGATAATTCCTAAAAAAAATATTTCTGTTTTCTTGTTGTTATGACAAGCTTCAGAGCTGCTCTACCTGCTAAAGCAGTCTTAATCGCACAAATCCTAACCCTGGCCCAGCCAAGCGCTGCAAGGCCTCCAAAAGGTTGCTGATACTGGGATCAAAATACGTTTCAATTAAATTAGCTCCTGATACAGCTAAAAATAATAATAATTTATAAGCTCCGGTATACTCAAATTGAATACGATAACTGCACAGAGAGAGGTCAAAGATCGTTGTAATTCTCTGAAAATTCTGTTTCTTATCTATTTGAGAGAGGCCGTGCAGCTGGCGTCTGATAAGGAACACGCTCCCAGTGACGTCACTGCAGAGGTTAGGACACTCCGGGTTAGGTTAGGTTCGACTCTATCAAGATAAACGGAGAGAACTTCACAATTATATCACTTTTGCCGTCAAGGTTATGTGTTCGCACAAGAACATGCTCGCGATTTTCATTCATATAATTCAAATTGTTTAAAAGGGTTGATATAATTCTTAAGTCATTATTACAACATTGAGCCAATTACAGGCTATGGCTATGTGGCAGCTAAATCAAATTCTTAAAGAAAACTAAGTTAATAGTGATGAGACGATGGGAATACAAAATATAAATTTCGCAACACATTAAAAACTAAATAAAAATTCATTAAAATTAGCAAGACATAAGATACACACTCTTCTGAAACCGGATAACGTTTTGATTCGTCTGCATCATAAAGAGGTATAAAACAGATCAATTACAACAATGCCTACATAAAGCAACAATAAAAATTATAAAAAAAACAATGAGCACATCAAAACCATTGCCTTTGCCTACAGTAACAGTAAAAAAGCCTCCGTTACATATAAATGATAAAAAACCATGTCTAAGGTGTGCTAACGACCACACAATAAGAATATCCAATCATAATCTAATCTTAATATGATCAATTCTGGATATTTTATGACGTCACTCACGGATGCCCAAACGGATCGGCCGATGACTGGAGGCGTCACGTCATTGTTACATGCGGAGCGGATCATTAGATGCTGTCATTATAATGACGGTCGACCTGAGGTAGTTGCACCGAAGATCCTTTTTGGTACAAGGAACTTGTATATTATGATCTCCCTCGCGTGATGTCAGGTCAAAGGAGATCAGGGGATTCCGTAGGCTATTCAACCAGGATGGTAGTGAGGTTAACCGTACGCTAAAGTTTATAGGTATCATCACTCGTTATGACTCTTTACTTCCACCCTTTTATTCATTGTAAGAGGAACTTTAGTATATAGGCAGCCTTCTGCCGATATTTTGTAATTCTAAAAGCGACCACCTCCTTGATTCTCGACTCGAGTCTCAATTTATTGGATTTCTCTCAGTAGCAGCCCTGGGATTAGACTAGTTTCAGGTAAATGAAAGCAATTGCTCCCATTGAAATGGTCCATAATCTCATTCGATGAATGTGCACTTCACCTACTTATTATAAAATGCATTGTGTATTGTGTTGATGAAACATTCATAAAATACAAACTACTAACGGGCGGGCGTTTTGGGGGCTGCCTTTATGTAAAACGTTCAAAAAGTACCAATATATAAAACTAGTCTAGGTACTTTGAATAAACGATTTTTATCTATTGTTTATCATAAACATAAAACAATACCATTATAATTTAATTACCTACCTAATTTACTGTAGCTTACGTGTGGCGCCAAGTTTCTGTGTTTGCTTGGCAAACTTAATATACTGACGTTTTCAATTTAACTTACGCCACGTCATTTAAGAACCACCTGTTTATACAAAAATCTACGTCAGGAGTATTAGTTTTATTACTGAGGGATTTATGAGTAATCTTTGGTATACGGAATTTAAAAGCAACATAGACCTCCAACGCTGCGTCTTCCGGTCCGTGGTCGCCACTCGAGAACCTTTCTTCCCCAGCGGAAGACGCAGCGTTGGCAGGCCTCCCACAAGTTGGACCGACGATATCGTCAGAATTGCGGGCAACAGGTGGATGCAATCGGCAAGCTGTCGATCATTGTGGCGTTCTAAGGGGGAGGCCTTTGTTCAACAGTGGACGTCTTCCGGCTGATGATGATGATAGACCTCCAAAATATGCTTGTTTATTAAAATAAGGAAAACATAGAAATAATGTCGCATAGGCTAGGAGTTTTACTGATTTACGAATAAAGATATGACCTATACATATACGTAATGATAAGTTCAAGTTTATTTATACCAAATTAAAAGCAAAATGTTATCACGTATCCAGGGGTTGGGAAATTAGGTTCAAAGTATTGTAAATTTTCCTTTCTTACCATTTATTAACACAGACTAGTTCTTTTCATTCTTGCCTTCTTTTCCTATTACCTTGCAGTGAAGCGACACGTCTATCATCACGTAGCGAGCCAATAGGGCTTTCTCTCAAGCAGCCACGGTCTCACGTATCACCAGTAGCGAATGAACTTTGGTGCGACATCACTGATAACTTCGTACGTGCCTCGTCTCAGGATGTCGGTCACGCGTTAATTGACAAGTATCATGAGAAATGTGATGTTAACTGAAGGTTTTGACGCTGCGACCTTTAAAATAATGTAGATGTCTTCTTGGAGATACTTATTTGTAATGAAAGATTGAGTTTCAAGCAAAAGTAATGAGGATTGCCGTTAGCTATGACGCATGGATAGACGTTAGGTCCATCCGTGAAAGCTTATAAAGCTCCTATGGAGGTTCTGAGCTGGGTGACGTTTTTCAGAATGTTCTTTTTCTTCATATCAATATCAATAAGATTTATTTCTTCAGATATGCTTCTTCGAGTAGGTACTTCTTCTTCATCATATTGTCATGACCCATGTCTAAGCAGATTAACCTCATGCCGAAGTATAAAGATTGGCCATTCAACAAAGATGGTAGCGAGGTTGACCGCCCAGGGTGCGCCGGACACACTTAGGTACTATCACACGTGGAGGCTCTCTACTTGCACTTTAACAGTTGGAATCAACATACCATTCACTAACGCCATATCTACATAAGCAGATTCATTCAGGCACTATTATCACGTGTAATATAACTGTTAAAAAAGGAATGTTGTACGTCACACATAATGACCAAGAAAAAAAACATGTTTAAAAAGCACGTGTTGGCTTATCTTTTCATGAGTCAATCTCGAGTCTGTTACTATGGCCTGTGTCGCGGGTCGTCTAGGCCTGTGGTTAGTAATACCACCAAAAATCGAAGCTTCTTAAAAAACCTCCGATTTGAAAGATTTTCCTCCCAGAGATACTCAACCTATTATAATCCTTCTACTGTATTTGTTCCGGAACAAGGTAATAAATATCCAGGGTTAAGTAACCTTTTATCGGCCAAACTTGTGTCGACATGATTATAACCGAACTTGGATAAAAAAAACCTAAAATACCTAAATAGGTGAGATATCAATGTCGTTCAAACAAGTCCCAACGTGACTACGGTCGTGTCGAGACTAGTGGCGATATTTAACCCTGACACGTAACTACACGTGGTTCCAACGGTACCGACGCGTCATTTGGGACGGCTCGATCTACATACACCGGAAACAAGACGATAGTTTAATGTACACTCTGTTTTTACACACGTGAACGACTTGACGAAATGAATAAACTCCAAATGCAGTTTACGGTCTCTCTAATATTGTAATACGACTACAAATGTTCTTTTAAATTCTTGTTCTACCTTCTGTTTACTAGCTCTATATTATTTTCTTTTGAAAGTTTTCGTTTTGTTTATAGGTCTAAATGTTTCATGAACTTAAATAGTGAGAGGGCCGACTGGGAGCCTATCTAATAGGACCTATTTCTGAACTTCAACCAAAGTGATTTTTAATTTAGTATCGTTCGACGAAGGTATCCATATCAAATTTTTTTCACATATATACCTAAGAGAATATACCCTGTTGGTCAAGCATGGAACCTCATATTGAGCAGTTGAAGCAATTCATCGTTCAGGGTTCGAGTAACTTCATATACATATAACAATGAATCATACAGTTTCGTGTGCGGCTATCTTTATGAGTAGGAACTACAAACAGTTACCGAAGCCACCAGTATACTACGTAACTTTTTGGCAAAATATTCTACGTCCGGTGATTTGTCATCGTGTGTCACTTGTCAATGCCCGAAACCCCTCAGAATAGTGATCCTAATAACTATAGCCATAAGAGTTGCGACAATTTCAAGAATTATGTACTTGAAATCGTTTTGCGTCACAAAACCAAAATGTTAGATTTCTTGGAAACCAAAAGATAATGTCCAAGGTAGTCTTAAAATAGGTATTACAGTTAGTATTTTAGTTAGCTTTTATCTCGTAAATAGTGGGAATGGCTTAATTAATTCGTATGGTATGTGCGGGGGTGCAAGGGCAGACACCGTGGGTGTTGATGCAAACGATTGTGATATGAGGCGACAGATACCAATGTATTTCATTTATTACATCATTTTATTATGATTAAGCTATAATACTCGTATAATGCGGGGCTAGACGAACATTCTATTAGGTCGGAAATGCAGATAAATAGATGGCTCTACTAACAATAATGTAGACGCTTATTATGCTGCTTATTATTATTTTGTTATTCATTTAATTTTGTTAATTTGTATTGTAACAATATATAATTGTGATTGCAAAACTCGCTCTACGTGTAGCGTTGTGTACTGCAATAATACTTTGCTTTACAAAGTTTAGACCCAAGAAGCTATCATCTCATCTTGAAGTCCTAAATGTAATTAAGTATCAGTTATTTAATCTATTTAGCTACAGAAAATAACCTGCGCGTCCAATATCCAATTTACTGGCTATCTCTTCCATAAGATTTAAATCCTCAATAAGCCTTTTAGGAAGTAAATCAAAATCTATTATTATATTCTGTCAGTATCTAGCTCAGTAGGTATTGTTAATAAGCAAAAATGATTTTAAAAATCATGAGTTCGGAGTGCGTGCGACGTAGTACAAATAAACGATTCCTAAAGTTTTGGAAACTTCAAAAACCGGAAAATATTTATGATTCGATTGCACGTGTTTACTTAACAAACGCAGGAGAAAGTTGCATAAGTAACAAAACCTTTATGTCTAGAGAGTCAGTCTGATACACAGACATAACCTGCGACGTTTTCCTCATCGAGCGAGGTTGAGTGATCGGCGCCGGCGCCGGTAAAAATCAGAACGCTTCTTAGAATAGCTCTCACTCGCCTGATGCAACTGCGTCAAACGTCTTATCAGCCTAATGGCATGTGTGATGTGGACACACTGGCAGCTGGACGGCACGGGGCTTTAGTGTGCTGGCCTTATGTAAGATAATATTGAGTTACAATATAGGTACTACTTAAACTTACATGCAGGCTTTATGTACAAAAAATATATTATGTAAAAATGTTGATGGATATTGGAGCATTAATTTATCTTGTATTAATATAATATGGATTTGATCAATAATTATTCTTGTTTTCATGTAAGGCTGGTCATGAAATTCAGGACGAGTTGATTGCGTCAGGAACAGTTATTATAATTTGCAAGTGGCGCCTTAAAAGGCGACCTACTTATTAGGCTTATACATATCAATCTGGTCCTTTACCTCTAGGCCAGTTGACCATAACCATAGTTATAAATTATGAATATAGACAGTCAAATCATTCGACTAATAATCTGTGACGTAGGAGCTTTCGATCAGTAGGTATCTGTTTTAATCTATATCGGTATGTGTAATGATAATGTGTTTTCTTGGGGAAACCCCGGAGCCTTCTCCCCGCCCAGGATTGGACGAAGGGTCTATATGAATATCCCCATGCCAGTACCTACGTTGTTCTTGTGGTTCAGGGACAAACGCAGCAAGTTCCAATAGTGTTTTAATTATTTTAATCGAGACGCCAGCCCCTTACCATGAACTGTTAAAGCAGGACAGTTTCCGATGTGGAAGCGAGACGCCACACTACACTGCACGTAACGGCGTCTCGCTTCCACAACGGAAACTGTCCTGCTTTAACAGTTCATGGTAAGGGGCTGTAACCATTTAATTCTTTACCTTCTAAGCTCCGCTCTTTTCGGTAGAGCAATCGCCACCGGTCTATTATCAATTATAGTCTGATGACTCTAGGGAGGACTTACCAAGTAATCAAATATTCCAGCAGATTATCGCCATTGATAAAGCAATGTGTTGATGATATTTTTTTGCTTTTATTTTTTAAATCTAATCACGCATTAGATTATCTCAACAATAAAAATATTATGTCGACGTAAAAACAACTAATTACACATAATTGATTAATTGTAGGCAAAAACCACAGAATGATCAACGATATGATAGAAACGGAATTCCCTAATATCACTTAACGACACGGAATTGTAAGATCTGTAGGTCAAGGTAACAAACCAGTTAGGATATATATAACTAGTTGCAATTCTTGAAGCTAACTAGAAGCTATTTTAAAAGGTAAACATATCACTCGCACGAGAGCGGTGTCGCGTCGCTCTGCGCGCGCATGCCACGCTCGATCCACGTGCGCGACTCGAGGTCGGGTGCTATAACGGTAACCAGTCCTAAACGACGTAACTTAATTCACAATACGACTAAAACCCACCTTATCACTGTTCTCATACAGTTGGAAACACAACGACATGTAGAAGAAAGCTCTTATTCAATCTCAATGTTGAAATTTAATCTTAGAAAACATTAGGATAAGGTTGGTTTTTGTTTATCTTTTGACAGCAGATACAGTGATTACTTCTAGCGTTAGAGCATTCATTCATGAAAAGTGCAAACGAGGTCGTAGGCTCGTAGCGCGTACTATGTGCGTGGTTTTCGTACAACGATAAGGCAATTAAACGTTAGATACGTTAGCGTACTTAGATAATGATAATAACATTAGTAACTACCGCCGGCGCCTGCTGAAGTCACTTGTAATTTGAATCATTTGTTTGTATAGCCTTGAAGCTCTTCATCCTAACAAGAACAAACTCTAAGACGCCTCATAACCCACCTTGTGATGGTCTATATTCCTGTACAAATATACAAGAATTTTCCATTGACTAAAAACGGATCACGCTCGTAGCCAGTGAAATAATGGAGTTTTAGAAAACTATTCGTAGATACTATCACGAGTAGGTACCTATATTATAAAGTATAGGGATCTTCCTAACACGTGATAGCCAAGTTAAGTCATATCATACCTGTGTATTTTTGTGTTAAATTAGGCCAAGTATTTTGTGAATTTTGCCTGAAAAATCGAAGTTAGAAAAAAAAATAGGTTTGTCTTTAGTAGATTATATTCCCCATATTATCATAAATAAAATATGACGGTTGTCGCTCAAAATTTTGAGAACGGCGACGAAAAATATTTTTTGATTTCTGTTTTACGAGTTTTTACCACGATTCTAATTTATTTTAATAAATTGAGCGTTTTACGTTGTCCACGGTTGGGTGCGCCTTACAATCCTGATATTTAGCCACAATTGACACCGAAAAAATAATTAATCTTCCTATACTCTTACATCAGAAAATATGCTTACAATTTGAATAGAAACACAAAGTAACATATTTTCGAATTAGTTCACATTTCTTACAATAGATACTGCTGAGCCGGTTATATCGGAGTGGCGCCGCAATAGACAAACTGTTTGCATCAGCCGACACCCAGTCAAGGCCTGTGGATGTCACGGATATGAAAGTCGTGTATGTCTGTGTGCGTGCGTGTGTTGACATACATTTAGTACATTGATTCTATCTATTACGTGTAGAGAAAGTGGTGCACTATCTACTCAGTACTTTATCTTCAAGGTAAGAAGAGAAACCATTTCTTTATCTAAATGACCCCATTTTCTTATGGGGTGAATAATATGGTTTGTAGATATGCGGCGAGATAATAACTATGACGTTCATAATATAATAATGCTTTATATCTCTCTTTTTAAGGTGCAAGCAAGATAGCCTCCACGTGTCACGATACTTAAGTACGTCCGGAGCACCCTGGACGGTCAACCCTGCTACTACTCCTTGTTGACTGACCAATACACCAGGGCTTGCCTATTTCCATGGCAAATGGCTCATGCTGATACGAAGAAAACGCTACACTTCATCGACCATTTTTCATGTGCTATGAGACCCATCCATACATTTTCTTGAACACATAGCGACTAATATCTTTTAGCTGCTTCCTGAAAGAACTTCCCGTGATTGAACTATTGGATTCATCATCACCAGCCGGAAGACGTCCACTGTTGAACAAAGGCCTCCCCCTTAGAACGCCACAATGAACGACAGCTTGCCAATGAACTATTGGATTATCACCTAAGAATCTTTTTTTTAAACATGTACAATCATTTATTATGTTATATACCTGGGAGTTTCCTATTTTTCCTCATGGCCAATTCAATGACCATCAGAACATTGAATGGGACGTGATTACCCAACTATTTGGTACGTTGTCTGTTCAAATATTCGGAAACACGATCATACAAGCTCGTGCATGCTTCGAATTAATATTATGTATTTACGTAAAACGGTTTATACGCAAAGCAGGTAAATGCCGACAACCGCCTACGAGTTTTTGGCATTACCTCGCTAAACTATCATCACAATACATGACTAGGAATCATACTATTATTTTTGTCTGATAGGTTGTCTTGCACACAGTGACGAAGAACTCATGTACTCAACTTTAAAAGAACACTAGTCTCGTCTTTCGGAATAAAAAACCAGAGAGTGATGTATTCTATCTGATATCTGATGTATGATCTAGAACGAGGGTTACGACTTCGTGTCTTCGTGAAGTTTTTTTCAGGTTCTCTACTTACATCCTCTTTTGTAACCCCTTTGTCCTACACTTGGTAGCATATTTGTAAATTCGCTGCGTCTGATTTTGATAATTTGGTCTAATTCCTGATCGAGCAGTGTGTTCGGGTTTTTCTGTTATGAAATTTTGAGTAATAGTTGATAAGATCTATAGATAAATCACCTCGAAGTAGGTGACTTCCGTGAAGGAATATGCAAGTACAACTCTGCCTAGCTCTTCAGAGACAAGCGGGATGGTATATAATATAATTGGAGGTATATAATATCAACACATACTTCGTAAGAAATTCTAATCACACTTATAATTGGGGAATTCCAATAAGATATACTTTCTGAAAACAAGCGAAAATATTGGAATGTCATTTTCGCACACGATATCTGTTTGGCGTCACAGATACGCGATACGATAATATAACACGTTTAATTAGGTAAAACATAGATTACTGTGGAATTCACTGATTTTCAAATATTTTTATTGATAAGCCGATTATGTACTTGATTCATTCTGATTTCAATAGCGATCTGTCAACTGGTACCAATACCTACGTTGTAGTCACCGGTATAGTAAGTAGATTAAGTCATTAGACTTAAATAGATGAATGTCTTGAAAACAGTTTTAGTCTCAAAGAAATAGACACTTTAACCAAAATCATTTCACCTTTTTTTCAGGATAACAACTTCTACTTTCTTTAAAAAAATCATTTTATCCGACTAATATTTCTCCAAATTAAAAAACGAGAACTACTTACAACTTTTTATTAAAGTTGACAACATTTTCGGCGTAAAACTTTGATAGTCGGAACCGTGGAATTCAGTCTTAGATACTACCAGCTGTGCCCCGCGGTGTTACCCGCTACATTTGTTCGGGATAAAACGTAGCCTATGTGTTAACCGAGGGTGCCAGTACCTTGTTTTGGACACAGGCTATTTATGTCGCCCTAATAATTATAAAACAATCTTTAGTTATATTTGGGTTCTGGAATTGAGGGGCCGATTCTCATCAGCATACAATAATAATACGCAGTTACAGTATTACTGCGTAAAACGCATACATTTGACCACTAATAAACCAACAAGCTTCCAAGAGCAACGACCTATTAAAAAGAAAATTCGACCTTTCATCGCCCTGTGACTACTCATTGTTTCAGTTAGTGAGTCAATTGTAATCAACTACGTAGCGTAAACATGCGTCAAAACTAAAGCGAATTAAGAAAAAATGTCTGTTTGTTCTAAAATACTGCAGAATAGTCTCTGTACCCATATTTGGTGTTACGGTACCGCGGCACCGTGTCACAAGCCGGCACTCGACGCTCTAAGATAAATATAATAACAAACAGTAAAATCAACAAAAAGTAGTTACCAGATGTACTCAGACGCGCAAAAACAACTGTGATTCATACATCAGGCTCTCGGTACACGACGAAAGTATAAATGTAAACTGAAAGACGTAAACTACGTCATCTGTCATGTTTTTTGCTCATTGGAGAAAGATTTGAGGAGGAAAATTCCTTATATGGTGTTTTGTGTATACGAAGTTGGAGTTAGTTGTATGCTAAACCCATATTGTCGTACTGTGACTTTTTTTATAGCTATTAGTTAGAGATTAGCATAATGTTGGTTACAGTTTCATAATACACATATCAATATTATAAGACCACACTGATTGCTGAATTCTCATAAGGTTCATGAAGTTATTATACAATTGAAATGTACAATCCAAAAGCTAACAATTTGCACTTAACAATACATAATCTCTTTAACCAGAACTTAACAGGTAGGTACTACTAGCATAGTCTAGTACATAGGTAGATTAGGTACCTAGGCCCTAGGTACATAAGGTTTTTAATAGTAATCCTAGCGTTAATCAGCCTGCCAGCCGCTCATTAAAACGGAATGTGTTAGTGATCGGGCACCACGCCACAGTAAGAGGTTCCTAGAAGCGAGCTAACTTCGTGACCTCTCACTATTAGTGGCTGTTGAAAGGTAAACGTGCTTCCAGCTAGTGAGTCAGGTGGGCCTGGGCGTGCCCGTGTCGATGTAGTATCTCGTCACTATACAATTCGTTAGCTATCCAGGGAAATGATTCATTAAGTCCGCCTTTGTACAAACATGTATATAAAGTATAAATAAATAAATAAATAAATAAATAAATACACCTGCGATCGTAGACAAGTATAGAGACGACTGCGGTTTAGTGTCATAATACAACCTCACTTATTTTTATTATTACAAGCTTTTATTTAACTTGCAATTTATGTATGTGAGTTTGTTTAGGTCAAATCTTGCAATCTTAATTCGAACCACTTTTTGACATCCGATTGCAATAAAATTTTGCATACTTAAATAGGCTTGGTGACAACTGACAATACAATATTATGGTACTTTTGATTTAAAAACTTGTGTTAAAAATATATTTTTAATTATTTCGTAATCATAGTATTTACTGTATATTCCGGTTATACTCACGGGTGTATCATTCGAGAATGCCCGACTAGTTTCGAACTCGAACGGAGCCCTTATTCATGAGCTCGAAACGCGGCAGAGTCGCGAGCCGAATACACCCGTGAGTATAACAGGAATATACAGTAAATCATATGGATAGCACTCACGAAAGTTACCTATTATAGTAAAATATTTCGTAATCACATGCCAATTCGGTTTATTAATAAAAACATGTTATGAGTGGAATACTATTAATAAGTCAATTATAACATGTTTTTATTAATTCCTCAGGCCTAACAAAAGTCATGTCAGGAAAAAAGTCATAACGATTACTCAGAATCAGCCTTACTTTAAGAAAGGGAAACCCAAATACAATGACTGATTACCAGGACACAACCTCGATGGACTTCTCAGTAATTCTGACATCGATAAACCTTGGCTCTATGTAAGTCAGAACTTGACACGAGTGACGGCCTGCCGTGATATATGACGTTCGTATATGACTACATCGTTTAAGTAGAAATCGCAGCCTACTGCATTTGGCGAGATAAAATCTCTTCCTCAAAAAAAAACGCTACCTACCAATCATTAATATAATTATGTACATACTTACTACATAGAAACCTTGGCATTATAAAAAGCAATTCCTTTGAAAACTGCGAAATAATGTATCTAACCCGGGGTGGGGGGTGGGTCAGCGCCATCCTTGGGGATAAGTAACAGTTACTTTATTTGACTTAATGAGCATAGAAGTTATGTGTTTGGTATTTTGCACTAAGTTTGTGCGAATATAGCCACTCATAGCACCTTGATTGTCATAGAGTTAAATACTTTGCAAGAGGTAAATATCTACCGATGCGTCTTATGACCTACCGATATTTTTATTAAGGTAAGTAGTAAGCACCTACCTGTATATAATACGAGTATCTGTGTACCTAATATGCAATATGTTTAAACCCATGATTTATAAAAAACATATTGAAGGTAAACTACCACCTAATGCGGGGGCAAGGTTCAACATCTGAAATGGCTGTATCTTTCCACATTAAACAAACTTCCATTTGATAACATTATCACAGACGTGACTGAAATTCGCTCCTCAACCCGCGCCGCCCACGAGAATAAATAACAAATCTATTAACAGAACATGAATGACTGATAATGAGAGCACAGATGATAAATGTGTTAAAAATACTTTAACGATACGTTCTTATTACACATGTCACATGTTATTATCATCAGCTATTTGTTAAGTAACCGTTGCTTCATAATAATATGTAATGTCTCATTCACTAACATTCGGACCATGTACAAATATCCGCGGATCCCACAAATGTTAACCACAAAAGGAAATCAAACGCGCGACCTGTTGTGCAGATGTCAATTAACTGTTGTCTCATTTTTTTATTTTATTTGTCTACAAGGAAGTGAAGTAGGTGTGTATATTTAATTAAATTTTATTTTATTTTACAACATACTATTTTACAAATATTTACAACTTAATTCTAATACAAAATAAAAACAATATATACAAAAATAAAAAGTTAAAAAGCATTAAAGAATTCATCCCCATCGATGTCAACCGGTAACGTGCCCAAAAGACTGGCAGCATTGCCACGTTGAATGGCAATGCTAATTCTTTGGCCAAAAAATGATGTTAAATAAAATTAAGTATAGGAAGTCAAAAAAATAAGAATAATTTAATTGCGATTACTGTAGTACATTACAGATGGCCGTGTTATACAAAGGCCAATACAATTCGCTAAAAATAACATGTGACATTTATTGCTACACCTCGGCCTAACCCTTCAGCTATTGTATAAGTGAAGCTATTAAAGCAATATGTCATAGGGTAATTTAATATATAATAATATGACATAAATATATTGCACCATTTATTTGTCAATGTTTTCAACAATCTAAATATTTTGCCAATAATTGCCGTCGCGTGCTTTAAGATAAGAAATATAAGGATCTAAATAATTGATGAAGTGAGTGGGTTTTTACTAAGATAACATACGTTCCTTGCTTAGTAGTCACCTATACCAACGTGACAATAATCTATATACATAATTAAATAAGTACTGTCCTACGTAAGTCCTGAAAAATTATAATGTGTTGATCATTGTCCCATACCAGGACTTTTTCCTTCCGTTCTCATGTCTGACATACATCAAAGATCAGACTTGAAACATTTATCTGGACCTAACTAAATAAAGATTACTAGAGACCTACTCCACGTGTTGCCACATCAAATAACTAATCAACTGTCCAAAGAATATCATGAAAACCGGTGTCATGTGTTTCCCATGGTGACGTCACCAATTAAGTGCCAGTTCCTGTTAGAACACCGTCTTCAGTCAAATATGGTATCGGTATTTCTGAAAGCGGTTGCTTTTAACTGTCTAGTCATGTTTGAGTTTACTCATCGCGCGGCTTGTCACAGCAGGTGCAAATTGATTGGTATTTTAGATCCTTACAATTTGATAAAGATATTATTCCTACTTATTATAATCGCAGGTTTTCCTTGATAGGTATATTTTTACCGGTAGAAACCACTTTCGGATTACACACGCGTAGGTAGGTAATTCCTATTTAGGGCCGTTTATCGAAAGTACACGAGCGATTTTACCTACGACATAGAGATTATTTACTAGTTTGAAGTTGGTTGTTCATTCTGTAATGGGTTATGGTCACATAAACTAGAAGCTAATCCTAACAGCCATATGTAGATGACTCACATGTGTTTTAATGGATAACAGCTACAGGTACTAATAGTCAGGGATTGATGGACCATTTTGAAAATCGATTAAATATTGAACTAATTTTCTGTAAGTAGCTCCATTTTAATGAGGGCTCCAACTTTTCCTCTTACTAAAACTTAAATATAGTAAAAATAGTCAGTGGATCCCCGACTACAATAACGAATCTTTAACAAAATATTTGTTAGGTTAAACCAAAATTGCATTCCGAATAACACAGTCAAGGTATTTTTATCTCTTTACTCCCACTCACTTCAATTAACTTTTATAAAAATAACTTCTAATTCAGTCGTTGGATTCAACTCGGAGCTGCAAATAGACAATCAGCATTGGATTAATGTATTTAAAACATTTCCTATAAGCGTCAGTTGGGCGTGGGAACTATCTGGAAAGCCAATGTTTACATATAACACTATATTAACCCGCCGGTAACCGCTGAAATATTTGAATAATCCGCATTACTCACGTGCTCGTCGATCGTAACAGTAATCATATGATCAGGGAGCATCGATGTTGTGCCAGACTGTTCCCTGTGGCGACAGCACGCTGGCTGGCATATTAAAAATAAGCTAACATGTGATATAAACTAACTTTACCACTGCACTTTGTTATAGATGCAAGGAATACACGAATTCGAACATAGGTCCACTTTCAGGGCATTCTGTAACTTTAACTTTTAAAGGCTGGGCCAGTACCAGTATTAGTAGCACTAAGTAAAGATATTACGAAGAAAACCTTCACTTAGTGATAGTTTAAGTAATCATAAAATGTCTCTGAGTTCGGCGGTAAGACACACATTGATAAACTAAGTTAATGAATGGTCAGTGACAGCAGAACCTGAAACATAAAATATTAAAAACCCATGTGTTTAAGTGCAGAACAACTAAATTATTATAATAATTTAATGTTGCGCATGACTAGTTTCTTAAGTGGAAATGTGCAATCAATAAATTCTACCAGGACCGTAGACGTGACCCCCGACAGACGCGTAGTAACCTCTCAAACGTAGAGATTGTTAGACAATTACGTGGTAGCTCTGCTCGTACCCGTCGGAAGGCGGCCGTGAACGAGGAAATGACAATATTATCGATGGAAGGTTATCGCATGGAGACAGTTCACAGGGCGCGTTGCGTCGTATTGCATACTTACATCCTGTCATTATGAAACTTCACGATAAAATTATAACACTTTTACCTATTAAGTTCTTCAATAAAAAGACTTCTTTCTGTATGTGATTATAAACGAATGATGTCCAAGTAAATATAGGTACAGTATTTACCAACCTTACCTAAACTTACTTGCTCAATAGCAAATTCACGCAGTCGGGAAGGGAATAAACAAAAAAGCTATAATATAATTATAATGAACATTACAAAGAGCCCTTCCATAACCAAATATTAGTTAACAAAGAGTCCGTATTTTTTAAAGGCTAGAATTGTGGTAGTTTCACATTACATCAGATTATTCCTTACCTTCCTATTAACATGTTATAATATCCACTACCTATTATACCATTTGCAGTCCGTTACCAGTCTCATTACGAAGTTACGAAGTGAAAATGACTCAGTAGCATTTCATTGAGAGCCGCCATGTAATTTCTTAGATAACTTAAATATTATGAAACTACAATCATATCAACATTATATGCAGAGACTTAACAAACAGTAACATATTTCTTTAGTTTTACCATCCACGTTCTGCGTTCACGATTCAGAAGAAATTTATGAGCCAAATCTACCCTAATTGGTGACTAGTGACTATAAAATTCTGATTTGATAAAACATTTTATTGCAGTCATTTGATTTGTTAACGTGATTGAACTGAAATCTGATTGGTTAACAAACTAAGTAGCAAGTTATCAGTACGCAACATTCTAGACGTTTCGTACTTCAGTAGCGAATTATCATCATGATGAATTAAAACAAAGTTGGTCAATGAGGTTGACACTGGTTTTGACCGCTATCGGCTGACGTGAGTCATTCATTCATGTACACTGATTTAAATACAAGAATATACTTGTCTGTATAATGACTTTCAATGATAACCTGTATTGGTTACCTCGGGTATCCCGTAGATAATTTTGTTTACATAGGAACACAAAACCTCACGTCTCAAAGTCCAAATGTTTTATGGTGTTTGATTTTGTAATAGCCATAAGTTTTGTTGATAACGGGCTACGTAAAATAACATTTTTTTGCAGAAATCGTGGCACGTGGATTCTTTTTGGCCAAGTAACAGGTTATTTTGGGAAACTCACCTATTGGTGAGATTGTTTTAGGGTAGACCGGTGCCAATAAAACTAACTGTTTTAAATCATGACGGTAGCTTAAAAAAGATTACGACGAATTCAGAACCTCCTCCTTTTTTTAAGTTGGTTAAAATGAACTACAAAGGGTATATATGTATAAATTCCACAGTTTTATATACATAGAAAACTGTGGAATCAATAAAAAATTTCGCAGGAGAAAATTACATTATGTTGGTCAGTTTTGAGGCTTTTGTTGATCTATAAACATATTTCACTTCGTATTAAAAACCTTCCATCGATTTCAGTGATAATGTCATAACCGGCGATAGAAATTTCATCATTTGTTTGCGACTTGGCGCACCTGTTATATAGATATTATCAGATAATTAGGAATTTGTTCGCATCATTAACTTAAATGTCCGATACGGTGACACCGTCTGGTAACAGAGGCATGACAATTGAACAGCGATGCGATAACCTAATATGTACTAAGGTACCAGTACCTACCTATATGTGCGTTTTCAAACCCATGGAAAAACAGATGAAAAACCTATTATCTTCTGTCCGAGGGAAAGTGAGTCGTAAGAAGAAAAACATGAGCCCTATCATTCACATCAATAAGTTTACTAAAATGTTGGCTGTAGAGACTTTAAACTAATAATCAATTCTACCCCTTCAGGGAAAGGGGAAATATCTAATTAATTCTTGGTGTAACTATATTACTGAGGTACTTTATACCCAACCTGTGTGACGAAAGCCATTCTAACTGTAAAACGAGTACGGCGATGTCTCCAATTAAAAATAATAACAAAATAGGCGTAAGTACCTAGAAACAGCTTTTACTCACATTTGGTTACAAAGCACTAGTCGGAAAATTAGTTGCGTGTATATTAACTATTAGCCTACATCCAGTTTCTAGAGCATCATGAAAAGCGTATGAAGTGTTATCCAAATAAAAGTGACTGGCAGTTCTCATTCATGGTGTACCATGAGCTTCGGTGTCTATGGCGGTGTGGTAGTCCTGGCATGGCGCGGTGTACGTCACCGCCGGTGAGTAGTTTCCGTGTGTCACAGTTTGAGGTTAGCCAAACCACAGGCGGTAGCGGGGAGACAGTGTCCTTTTCCTGTTCTTATCCAATACATACATAACATCACACCTGTATTCCCCGAAGGGGTAGGCAGAGGTGCACATATAGGTAGTACACCCACATTTCGCCAGTTACGTTTTTAGGTCCCAATGTAATAGGGGGCGAGCCTATTGCCATCAACCGGGCCCAAATCCAGACTCCGTGCTGCCACTGAGAATTACCTAATGGAAAAACCCAGTAATAATTTGCCCGACCCGGGATTCGAACCCAGGACCTCGTGCTCAGCAGTCGCGCTTAGCGACTACAAGACCAATGAGGCAGTCTATCTAGTCCTTATTCAATAATTTCGATGAAAGATTGACTAGATGTGGACATAGGAGGTGACTGGACGGCTAGAATCAGAAAGGGACGAACGATGTATTTGTACTGAGTTTGGGTATTTATGTAGGTATGTGATACATAATTCAATATCTGTAAAACGCTAGTCACGTTACAAACAATTCTGAAAGCCACCCAATGTTATCGGTTATTAAGAGATCCGACAGGACATTGACCGTTTGTATTATTGAACTTACTTATTAAATTCTTGACTTCTGTCTATGTCTGTGCCTACTTCTTAAGGAAATACGAGCACAGTTTCTGTTAAGAGAGCGAGATGCCACACTATACTGCAAGTAGCAGCCAGAGCGGTGTCTCGCTTTCACAACGGAAAACGTCCTGATTTAAGAGTTCTTGGTATGGGGGCAGATCACACAAGTGACCCGTTAGTGGGCTAAACTTAACTTCGGTTTTATCTATGATGCTCTGTGGAGGACTTGTGGTATATTGATCAACAATAGGCATATAATAGTAACCTTTATGGTCAAGAAACTATCTAACAAGTAACAAAAATAAATGGTTGAGTCATCAGTCTTGCCCATCAGTTACATCATGTATTGTAAGAGGGAGATATACAGATAACTGAAGATAGTGACTCACTTAAATGAAAGATTTTTACTTAACCAGTTACTTAAATGTTAGATGATAACGGAAAAATAAAAACGTTATTGCAAAGAAGGTGTATCAAGTATTGCTTTCAATAACACGATAGCATAATTGGTTTACCAGTGCAGTCTAAAAGTGTATGCGTCTGCGCACAAAAACCGATTCCTTACTTGCAGCAATTGCAATCATCAGCTTACCGTCATAATCGATCAGTATATCACAAATCTGCAATCATGCATGATTACAATGTGTCACTCTGATAAATCGGATGCAGTATTCGGTGTCGTAGCTGATAAGTTATAAACGCTTTGCACTGCATCGCAATATTAAGGAAGCTGCATTGAACTGCTCAGCTGTCACAGCGCAAGTCAAGGCCATAATTATGAGAAAATTGTTCTACGTGACTCCCCATTAAGAATACAGTCCAGACGAGTAGGACAGCCGACAGACGCTTGGCTGGCTGTCAACTGTAGACAGGGTTTGTTAATGATCTGTCTCAGAATAATGTAGGCCAACGTGTTGAGAAACACCGCAGACGATCCAAAGTCCAACACTGGTATAGCAGGAGCTTTGTCAATCAATTGTGTCGGGTTTACGACTACACTTGATGATATTATATTATACTAGCTGCGCCCCGGGGTGTTACCCGCTACATTTATACGGGATTAAAAGTAGCCTCTGCAGTCAGCTACCTCCATATAATTTCATCAAAATCGGTCCAGCCGTTTCAGCGTGAAGAGGTAACAAACATACAAACACACTAACAAACTTTTACATTTATAATATTAGGTAGTGTGATTTAACATTATATGTTTTGAATATTTTATTTAATGAGATAATATATGTAACAGTATATTACTTATTTATTTAATCAGTTCTGTTCTCTACTTCCTACCGATATACGTTGGAAAGAGCATCGGCTCAATAAATTATTCATGTATGCAAATTGTTTTGCCGGTAGCTTTGAGTATTTTACACAATCTTGTGTAATATAATGTGTTATGACACATAATTGGGATACATAGAATCTGCTAAATTTCTAGGACCGGATATGTAGAATCTACGACAGACAGACAAATTAGTTCAAGATAGACAGACAAATCTTCATCAGGATTGATTTAGGACTTAGTGACTTTACCTAAAGAGGCCTTTATTCAACAGTGGATGTTCCCCGGCTGATGATGATGATGATGAGCTTTACCTAACGTTTTCTCTAAAGTACCGATTTATTCAGGTACAGCGGGTTATCCAGAACCTTACATTTTTACTTAATCACTGACGTGAGCCGTTTCCGGCAAAATTAAACCATGCTACATTTTTAAAGTAATCCTGAAAAAAAGCTCGAATGATTACGAAAATTCTAGATTTACTTACTTACTTAAAATCTTTCGTCAGTGTTATCCATATTATTTAAATACTATATCTGTATGCCGGTTTTACTCACGTGAATTGGCCAATAGAACGCGAGTTGCGCTCGCGACTGCGCCGTGTTACCTCATAAATAGGGGTTTCAATTGAGTCCGGAGCGACTGGTTTCGGACTCAAACGAAATCCCTTGGCATTCTCGAATATACCTAAAACCTAATATTCCTACCTATATTTCATCTGCAACCATAATACTTCGAACTTTTAACAACATAACACATGACTCAAGTACTTTAGTGCTGTTAACCAGTAGGCTTGTATTTCTCCTGTGAATTGTACCAAGGCCGCAGTGGAGCGCCCCCACCCCGGCAGGCCACATTCCGCCGGTCACCGTGACGTCACGCCACTACACGACTATGACGTGTACCCTACATACACGCGTTTCCCTGAAACTTTGGTTTTATGGTTTCCATAATTAATTCGTCGTTCGCAGGAACACATTTAGCTGGAACACTCATGCGAGTGTATTAGCTTGTCTTAATCAGGAAATTGTATGCAAATGGTCTAATTAGGTGTTAGACCTGGCGCGCACTGTTGAGCTTTTTTCCGACGTGATTTTTACTAATATCCAAATCTAAGGTTTTATCGCGTCGAGCCAGTTTGATAAATATATTTTTTCTAATACCTGTATTTATATTATTCAATATTTTTTAAACAAATGCCGGAACAAACAACAATGCCCTTCACCGACGAGCGTGTATGAGGAATGTGATGCGAGTGAATGATTTCAAATAGAAATGCGTGGTCTCTGCCTACCCTTCTGGGAATTACCCGCAACTCTATGTGTGTATGTGAACAACAATATACTATATATGAAAACAATTATAGGTAGTCTAGGCGACGGTGTTTTGAAGAATGATCCAAAGCGCGCATGAGTGGTTTACACCCCGTCCCACAAGGATCAACAAGACATTATGATAAGATAGATTACGTCGTTAAAGTACCTATAGGTAACACTTAAAGCCAAACTAATAGCGCTACTACGTAAACGCATATAAAGTAATATGTACTTCAAGGAAGTGATATAATGCGTGTGGACTTTCATCCTCTACTTCCACATCCTGATTCTGATGCAATGCGTTATTGTGTGCATACATAATGGCTCGACGGGGATTCACACACTCCTATGCAGTAGGTAGCCGGTTCACAATTTGATACGGAACAATTTTATCAATGCCATAAAATGTAATGCTAGTTTGAATATTGCACATTCACTAACTATTAAAATGACTGACTTTTTACATGATTTTAACTAACGTGAAACTGGTAAATCTTGAACATCAAAAGTTGAACTCGTATGCAAGTAAAGTAATCTACTACCCTTGTTCCTGTTCTATATGCAAATAAAAAGAGCTGTGCAACTACCAGCATCCATTTCGAACGTATAGCAATTTATGAGTACCATAACAGCCTAGAAAGGTCGTCGATCAATTTTGATTAAAGAATATTTGTGTTTCTATTTCTTTTATGTAAACATTCCCCTGCCAACAGGTCACCCCTGCATCTCATTACCACACCGGGTGGAAAGAACCTTAAAGTCCGATAACTTATCGAGCGGCGCCGTCTTACAGAGATTGCGCGTGCGCACGTAGCGATTATGAATTAGATCATTGATCGTATCACAAATAAGAATAACGTAAAAAGATTACGCGTAATGCGATAACTGGTATGACTGCATATTTGTTTTTTAACGAGGGAGTCTGTGGATTTTTTTCTTTAATTGTTTTTTCTTCGTATTGCTATGTGGATAATTGTCACATGGTAACACGTCATAGCTTTATTGCTCTGACTTATGAACTAGGACGGTAGAAAGGCTGTCCGTCTATTTTTATTGCATTTTTTTTTTTTACGTATAACATTCCAAAACAGAGATATAATTTAGTCATTATTAACACTGACTTGTGCTTCGATGGGATGTCGATAAGTATGTACAGACACACACCCACATTTTGTCGCCGTCTAAAAACAGCGTTGATCCCAAATAACTTCGACGACCTTGCAGAAGTCATGATTTATAACGATAAATACATAATGCAGTCGAGGACACTGCTAAGGTCCTTACTGCCAACGTTCCTAGAACCGAAGCACCATGTCCTTGCTATAAAGAGAGTTCTGCGAACGTATGGAAAACTAGCAATCACCGCTTCCGACTAGACTAACGAGGTACGCTAATAAGCGATAAAAACTTGGGAAAAGTGAAAGTCAGTATAGCACCTGCAATTTCCAAATCATCATCATCCGTAGCCTGACTTTATCTACTGCTGCATATCTGTATGTATAAATAAGTATATAAAGACTAATTCGGTCAAAACATACAGTAAGTCCTTTACAGTAAATTAAATCCAACGCGCCGCTACCGCTGCAGTATTGTTTAGTTAGCAATTATAATATTAGTTATATCTCGACACAGCAGGTTGCATTATTGACGAAACATCAACATGCCACTCGTCACCTTTACCGGTACCCACGCTAGAAAGAGAGTGGCCAAATTCTGACTGATAGCAATACGACCGAAGTTGCATCATATTATTAAATGTAACACACTTTCTTTTCCTTCACCTTGATGGCAAATATTCGTGTCATCAAGTGTTTTACATTAACACTTGTCAGTAGGTGAATCCTATCGGCGGTCAGTAACCTCTAGAAGGCGAGGAGGCTGCGCGTGACGTCACCATATGACCACGCGCACGGCACACGCCACATCTGAAGATTCCGACCTTCCCGCACGAGCCAAAGCGTGGCTTGCTTTATTCGCTACTAAAAGTTCAACTGTGGTAATATTTGTGTTGTCTTACATGCTGATTCACTCTATAATTACTCGTGTTTTGTAGACAAATTTTACTGATATTGTTAATTTGTCATACTCCTAATTCCAGATTTTGATATGTCTATGCGGCTCATAAATGGTTAATATTCCTATGTTACCGACCCCAACCTCTAGCTTAAGTTTAATAACTGAACCACAGCACTATCGTATCGTGAACTGTACCTATAATATCAATTCATGGTAATACACGCACGTATACAGGACATGAAAAGGGCCCGAAAGTTCCGTTTGAAGTTCCTGAAACCAAAAAATTTCGGCTTGTCACCGCGGTGACGTACGATCAGCTGTGCTAACAGAGCGACGTCAACGACGGCGGTGACGCAAGGGGCCGGTCCTACCGCCGCGAACCCACGTGCTGACACTGTTGGGTGTTGAGTCAGGCTCCGCTTTATAACACCACACAGGCCCGCCAGCCACCACAATCCAACAGACCGCCGAACTGGCAACACGTACAGTGACAGTGAACACGTGATTATCTAAACAGATAACAGTGCTAATAAACGTGATTAATTAAGAAGTGATAATTAAGTGAAAGGTGATAATGATGGCGAAAATTGTTTTGTGCTTCGTTCTGTTTGTAGTGGTGGCAGGACACAAACACCACCCCAAGTTCCCTAAAACTACCGAGGATTATATCGTGCCGATGCACAGGAAAGGTGAATACTCAATTAAATAATTAATTACTTCCATTTTGCTTGACATTGGTGCAACAAATGGTCTAGTTTCAATATTTTCATTAAAGCTTTCTGTCACCAAGCTTTCCAGAACAGACCTGAAAGTTTAATTATTCTTACAATTATTATAACTATAATTTTTGTTTGTAGTCGCGTGCTCAGGGGAAAATGAACGCGAGCGAGGTAACATCATAGAACAGTCGAAATGTGGACATCCTAAGGAGGTCTTCGAATACTTGAAAGTGAAGGCAGCGCATGAGCAGGTACTTATCATTATCTTTTTGGCCAAACGGCATTAATGCAAGTTAATTATTTCAATAGACCTTAATTAGTTATCCTCGTGAGGCGACAACTTATTACAATTATCATTCAATTATGACACTATTTAATTATCTCTTACTACCAACTTGAACTCGTCGTTACTACTCATTATCTTATGACCTTATTAGCCCACATAGCTCGTGACTATCGCGCAATTCGATGATTAAATGTCAACGACTTCCAAAATATCTTACAGTACTCAAATCATTATAATTGAATAAATAAATAAGGGAGTATCCGTGACCTCTTCTTGGACAAATATGTGCATCCTGACGTCTCGGATTTCGTCATCAAACAAAACGGCGGCAAAGTAAATCGGAATGAGATAATAATATGTTTGCCCAATTACCTATCAAATTACTCATACGCAAATACAAGATTATTATAATCGTGTGTATTACATCCGCGACCGTTTCGCGGTCACAAAACACAGCGTGATTAGCGTCGCGTGAGAAAATTCTCGACATAAGTGTATTGTACGCGTGCTGACGTGAGTGTGTTTCCCCAGATAAGCCCTCGCGCCGTGTGGGTCAAGAGATGCGTCGGCCTGTGCGAGTACGAGAACGAAGGCACCTGCGTGGCCACCGCCACGGCCATCCGCTACATACCGGTAAGTCACGTCGTGTCATTGTCTCCTTATCTACCAGCCGCTAATTCTGTCTATCCTTGACCCGCTTACTATATTTGTTCGAGAGTACTACTAGTTGCGCAACGATCGCGTCCTTAATGATAAAAGTGACATAACTGAGTGGAGGAGCTGCTCTTGTCTTGGTTAATTGTAGCGCATGATTCAGTCTGATATAATGGAAGTTTTTCTGGTTGCGATGCTGATGCTATGTTGTTTGCCCACAGATACGAATATACAACGTGAAGACCAACAAGGAGACGTGTGCCACGTACCCGATCGTGGAGCACGTGGCGTGCGGCTGCTGCTCGCTGTCCCCCGAGGAGTGCGAGGCGCCGAGGGTGTACAATCCTCGTAAGTGCTCCTGTCAATGTCCCAACATGGAGGAGCGCCGCTCTTGCCTCAGAAAGGTTCGTAAGATAATGGATGTCTGTCAACACTAACGTTTTGTCGGCACGCGCATGCCACGCCCAGTCAGCGTCAGCACTATCCTTTCCGCTCTGTTAACATTCGCTTTTTTTATTTCTTTCTCGATGTTGTTTTTACTTTATAATTCAACCTGTGTTATCGGAGTATCTAGATGTGTTTGCGTGTACAATGAGGTCAAGACAACACTGGCCTATGTAGAAGCACGAGAAACATTCATTTTATGTCTGACGCCTGGTCTATGTCGACACGTTTGTACTGACATCCATTGTCTTTCAATCTTTCGCTTTTCATATTTTTGTCGCATGAGCTTTGTCACTATCACTATTTGTTCTTACAAATTAATCAATTTTTTTTCTTAACGCATTATTGATTCTTTAAACATTCAGTAAATCTCTATTCAACCTAGAAGTAATAACTTGCCTCCCTATAAAGTTAACTTTTCAAAATTTAGTGACAAACAGGTCTCCCTGATCAAGGTTAGCAATGTTCCTTTTCTTTGTTACAGCGGAACCAGAATATGAGGTGGAATCGGTCTAAATGCGCTTGCGAGAAGCGGAGAAGAATGTCGGTGAAGTGAAACCCGTTCCAATGAAACAGACATGACAGAATATGACGGAACAGTGTTTCCTGGGAGAGACAAGTGTTGTGAATCTTAGAGACCTTATTGATAGCCACGAGCACGTGGTTGATGTAAATAGTGCGGGGACAAGTCAGAGCCCGTCGCCTGCAGCGTGGGCATCACACTCGTGACTCAATACAGTGTCAACGGTCACGAGGAGAAGCCGCGCCGGAGACAGCTGATAAAGACCCGCCTCCAGTATACGTAAAACGTGACTGAGTCAAGTGTCCTTAGTCTTAAATGTTCAGAATTTAACAGTATTATACTATAGTAAGTAACTTATTTGTCTAGTTTGTAAGAAAATGGGGCCAAAAGGTGCTGTGAGTAGACATCGTTAATTTATTCCATGACTTTTTGGTTTGCTGTCTAATGTACTTAAAGTTGTAACTCAAACGTATTATTTTAGTTTAATTTATTTATTGTAATCCCTAAAGGGAGCTTCTCGAAGGGCAGGCAAAGGTACGGTGTTCTGGCCATTAAAGATGCTCGCTGCTAAAAGCGCCGAGAAAGTACTTTTGTTTGTCCTTAGGAACGAACCTCGCACCATTAGTGGTCAAACCAGCTTGTTACTTACTGAGCTAATGAGACTGCTAATGTACTATGTACTTACTTTAATGTTAATGTGCATTTTATTCGCAACTATCCGCGCGACATTACTGTTCAGTATTTTAGTGTTTTAGTATTATGACGAGCGTCGATATGACTGCGCAATTCCTAAATTGTGATAATAGTTATTCCATTTCTGATAGGTTATTTTAGTTTAATGTTAGGTAGAACTAGAATTTAAAGTATTTGCTTTCTAGTCAAGCGTTAACTTTCTTTGAAATCGTACTTATTTATAATTGTCTCTCTTATATATTTATATGTAAGGTAAATAGCTGAATTTCAGGCACCTCTTGTACTTAATAGGAATGTAGGGACCTAGTCGTCGATTGTGCCAAAGGCATAGAATCTCGTAGGTGTTTTTATTTATTTGTATAATTATTTATTGTTTACTGAACGGAGGTACTCGAGCTTTAAAAGCTAAGCGACGGACATGATTAGATTTAGTATTTTGTATTATTTTAGTTTTTAAGTTTAAAATAAACATTTTTTTATAAAACTATTTTTGTATTTTTATACTGCGTTGAATCCCTTGTTTTTTATCCACTTAATATCAATAAGACCTATACCTACCTACTTAATTTTTTCTTCAGCTAATAAACATATACAAGAGTGAAACTGCAATCAATCAAAAGAAGGAAATATACAATGTACGCAACATATTACATGGGTTCTTATCACATAAGTGTCAAAATAAGAGTGAAAGTTATTGGTTTCAAATAAAACGGAAGGATTAGATACAGGCTCAAATAAATGATTAAATCTAAATACTCGTTAACACAATGTAAGCATACTCTAGACTCTTAAATCTAATTAAAGAAAGAAAAAAACCATATTAATATTAGCACCCTAACCTGCATAGCAACCACTTAAAAGTTCGTTAACACTGACGAGGAAAATGATGTACTTCTCGTAGGTTACCGACTGGCTATCGTTACATTGCGTTATTGTTTTATGCAAATTATTAATAATATGGGGAAACACGGGAAATGTGTAATATATACCTATATATATATAAGTAGTTAAGTAACACTTATCAGCGCACAGAACAAACGGGAAGAGAGTACTAGCGGCGCTAGCGCATATGTAGAGCAATATTTAGTAAAGTATAGCAATAAAGTCTTGAAAACAATTGAAAGAAATAAAATTAGTCCTTACTTTTAGAATCCAATCGATTTTTAGTATTGCCCCAGAAATAGCAACAACAGTATTACTTAATTAAACATTACCAAATAACAAACCGCGTATTGCATCCTCAGTGCATAATTGATTGAATTATCCGATCTCAAAATATCTGTGTCCTGTATATATAATTATTTCTATTAGTAGGTAACTTCATAGATGCATAACGCGCAATACCGCGCGCCGTTACCTCATGTAAAGATGAGCATAAAACAATAAAAAAAATCATTTATTGCTACTTAAAAAAAGAGACACGTACAAAATAAACATAAAAATAAACAATCATATCGTAGCAATAGGAAGTGGGCTCAGCGAATGCTGTACCGGGACGAGCATGACCCGGTACAGCGCTGATTTTCAGCCACTCCTACTCCCTATGTTCTTGTGCGGGAGTTAGGTGGTGGCATGCACCGGCTATGGAACTACTTCTTTTTTAAAGGTAATTAAACCATAATATAAAACTAAATAACAGACTCATAAACTTCTGTTACTAATGAGGAAAGGAAAAAATATAAATTATGAAAAATTATGGATGGATAGGTTGATTATGTGTATGATTTGAGTGTGTGTGTGTGTGTGCGTGTATGCGCGCGACTGTGTGTTTGTAACGTGTATTATTGTTTCAAGTTATTCTGTTAACATTAATAATAACTGTTCTTCATTATTAGGAAAGTTTAATTCTACATTAAGTGGCTATTTATATATGAAATTTAGAATGAACGTCGAATTGCATTTTGGTTAAGGAGAATTTTATAGTAATTTATCGGACTCGGGCAAAGTTTGTTGCCTACCAGTCTATTCTTACAACTTCCTTTTCTAGCGACTGAAGCACTTTGTTTGCTTATCCGACTGCCGCGTTAGTCCTGGAGGTCCTGGGTTTAAATTCCGGGTCAGGCAAAGTGTTACTGAGTTTCTCCATTAGGTAATTCTCAGTAGCAGCACGGAGTCGGGATGTATGCCCAGTAGACGGCAATCAGCTCGTCCCCTATAACATTGGGACCTCTATAAGTGGCAAAATGTGGTTGTACTATAGGTACACATCTGCCTACCGCTTCGGAAAACACAGGCGTGAATTAATGTAAGCTACTACCTAAAATCACAAGTTAAATGCCAGTATCTTGTATCTAAAGAGCGAATTCCAGCAATAGACCAAAACTCTCCCCGTAAACAAAGGGAAAATAACCGGAGATTGGCAAATTTCTTTCAAGTAAATATTACTAAACAACTTGAGATGGAAATGGAGGAAGGAAAGGGAGGCCTTTGCCCTGCAGTGGGACGATCATGGCTGAAATAATAATAAATAATAACTTGAGATTATAATAATACACAGATTCGGCGCGGGATGCCCCTCATCCCCGAACCAGGTGATGCTAAAGAACAAGGAAAACCCACGCATTAACACCAGACGTAAATCATCCGAGTATTCATTTCATATCAGATGATATCTATATAAATATTAATTTGCATACATTAATATTAATTTTGTGGCTTTGACCTCTATCTGATTACATGTAAATCATTTAGTGTCATCGTTTTTTTGGAATGTTTATCGTAGATAGTGACATACATTTTGAGGTTAAAGAATTTATTTCTCAAAAAGAACTTACACAGTTCATTTACATAAGATACTTAAAATTAAGTATATAATATTGGATAGTTGGTGATCTTAAAACTAGGGGTTAGTGTACTATATTATTATTATTTATGCAGGAGATAGATCTCAGTTATTTTTTACACATTGCACATTTTTATAGAAAAATCCAACTTTTCCTAGCCAAATCTGTTTGGGGATGCCATAGAGGAGGATTCTCGGCAAGCTTCAATATAAGGGACTTTTTGACGTTAAAAAATGTTCAGGACGTTATGTTAGAAATCCACAAAATGTCTGTTTTTTTTCTAGCAAACATTTATTTTGAGGATGTTTTCAAAACTTGTATGATGTTGTTTACAAGTGTATAGCATTTAGGATGACTACAGCATGCTACACTAGACCCACTATGTGCCTTCATTAGAAAAGTTGTAGAATATTCAGCAGGAAACCCTTTGGTATTATGGGAACACAAATGCAGAATACAAAATATTAATATGAATCATGTTAATAACATTTAACACACTAACTAAACATATACCTTATAACCAAAAATTCCTGCGTTCAGAATTTCCTTTATCCATTGTTAGAACAAATACGAGAATCATTCATGTTTTGTAAATACTCGCTCATGCGCAGCTGGCTACGGCGAGCTACGCAGCAGCTACGACGTAGCTTGTAGCTTCTTATTTTAAACTGCAGTAAGTTCTCGTAGCTATTGTACTTACTGTATTTTGACTCGAATATGTCACTCAGTTCTAATATGAAAGTATATTTTTTATGTCTGCTCTTCATATGGACGAGTTTAAAATCACAGATTTAGAAATTAGATTTGTATAGGTATATTATTATATTCATTTGTATAGAGATCAAACTTGGATTTATAGTCAACATAGATACATCAAGGGTGTATAATATACAATTGCGGTCTTCAATGATCATCATTTCACTTTATGCAAATCACCTTTCAATCATATAGGAAAGTTGCATAAGGTAAATAACCTTTTTAATTACTGTGTACAGTTTCCTCGTATTGCATCCAGTGTCGGGTACTTCACTGGATTATTCAAATACACAAGATTAGCGACAATTAATCGATCTTTCTAAGAAAAAGATAACGCTCTACTAATAAGATATAATATTATGTTTTACTCTGAACACTACTCATTAAACTGGTGCAATAAATGGTTATAAGAATGAATTGAATTATAACAAGGTCCGAGTGTTGTGAGTGATTCCCCGCATCTTATGTAAGTGGGTAAGAATGTCGTTAGATTATTAAACAAACAGGCCGAGCCGACCGGTTCGCAGCGGGTGATAGACGGCTGCTAGGTGCTGCTGTCTTGGTACTCTGTGCAAATATTTTTGGATTTCTATGATAAAAGTCAAATCTGGGTACTTCTCACATTTTAGTAGTTAACTTGCCCACGTTACAGAATACATAGAAGGAAGGGATTAAAGTACTTTACACATGAAACAGCACCACGCTTGTGTTCTCCGAAGGCTGCCTATAAACAGACGTATACCTATAGTACGCCCATTTTATAGGTACCAATGTATAATAGAGGGGAAGCTTCATCTTCATGATTATCAGGCTATTTCAGTCCACTTAGGCATATCCTATGGCACGCCACTGAGCTCGATCTTCAGCCTTCCATTTCCAATCCCTGGGGGCAAGCTTATTGCCATCAAATCTTTACCCAATATTCATGCATTAATATAGTGGCTATAGACAATAGCACGTATTACATCTCTTTTTATGTTACACTACCATCATAAATATACAGTAAGTAGGTCTTTCCCTGATTGGTCCGTGACCAGCACGAAGGCCACAAAAACATAATAATAGCAGGTTTTAGCCTTCACGACAATTGCTTTAGCGGGTTATCCCGGGGCAAATGCGAGACTGATTAGATTCAACGCTTGTTTAGCAATTAAATGTCAACATTGACTGTTTCTGTTAGTCACGTTGTGTTCACTCAGTTGAGGGTACGGCGATGACTTGGTGACGCGGTTCTATGTGCAGGGAAACGGAACAAACAGTCGGCAGATGAGCAATGCCAGTGTAAAATACAGTCAAAAACGCAATGGCCGAGATTTCATAACATCCAAAAGCTCACAATTGAATAAATTAAAACCAATCACTAGCGTGAAGGTATCCCACTGTAGGGCAAAGGTGCTTATACGCAGCATGTTTTTTTATAAAAAGCATCGTTAAGCACTAATAGTAAGAAGAAATTTAAAAATACCTCTGAAATACAATTCTATTGCCTAATCGTACCTAACAATTAAACTAATTGTAATTAAAATTGTTATAGTTAATATGGATGGTATGGATTTAATAATATAAATATTTATTAATACTAATTCAAGCATCAAAAATGTTGTAGTGTTGTTATATAATTATGACCAATTTATTTAACGAGATTCGGGTGCCAGGCAATTGGGTAGTTGACAGGTTGACACCACTAATCAATTCACATGCTTTTTATGAACTGTCAAAACGTTAACCCTCCATCGATTTTGTATGACAATAGGAACCTGTGACGTCACCAGTTCACCAATAAAAATCAAATTTTACAGTTGATAAAAAATTATAGAGTTTTTAGAGCCAAACATTTTTTAAAAGAAGTAGTGTCTTGGAATTATTGGTTAATGGTGTCAACTATCCAATTAGCTGGAGACCGAGCAAAAGGGCAAATGGCAAATACATTCAGCACTCGGGAATTACCAATACCAGTTGTGTCCTGAAACTTAAGTGGTAAACGTCTGGTTTTCCTGTAGGATATGCTTCAGGGAAACCAGACTGGCCAGGGTACATCACACGTTCACATTATAGCTACCGCGCACGTCCATTAATCTGCGAGGTTGGGCTGTCTGTTGTAATTACTAATATAATAATTATTTACTTTTATCTATACAAACATTACTTTAGTGTACAATGGTAATCGCATCCATGACTTTACCCTCTAGATATTTTTCGTTTGCCATCAACCTAGCAAAAGTCCACATTCCGTGCTGCAGCTGAGAAATACCTAAAAGCGAAACCCAGGAAAACTTTGCCCGGCCCGGGATTGGAACCTAGGACATCATGCTCAGTAGTTGCGCTTAGTCGTTATTTTTATATACTAAAAAACATCATAAAGGATCTAAAGTGTTGTAAGAAAATACTTAAAAAAACTAAACGAGTTAGGTACAGTTTTCTAATGACGTAAAAAACCTACTCTGTTAAGTTTTTGCTCATTGAGAATACCCGACGGAAGTGCATTCGGTAAACCCGTTGATTGGCCTTGTTAACTTTTTGTTGGCAGCACGTGTATGTTCACGTAAAAATTTTACAAGTGCCTTAATGTATGCCTGAATGTAGGACTGTCTTTATAGATATATAAAGAACGCTTGATAGATCAAAACTATGACATATTAGTGTAATACTTATACTTACCAAACCGGTACACGGCCACGAGCCACGCCATAATATATAATTATTACTAGGTAACGAGAGTAAAGACCTTTCCACATAACCGCTTGAAGATGAAATGCAGTAGGTTTATAGATAAATAAACGCAAAGATTTTCCTTATCACCGTGACTTGAAACTTTTACTGTTTACTTTGTTACGCATATGACACGGTACCGTTGGTCTCGTGATTACCGCGATAGCCGAAAGGGTTAATTCCAAGGTTGAACGAATATAATTGAATAACAATAAGGGGATGACAGACCGCCTCTAACGGCTGCAGACTGACACGGCCGGAGATGTCTATCGCTGCACGCTGGACCGGCAGCGCGGAGGGTTAACGATGGATGGTGAAGCACTCGTCTCACTAACCGCGTATTGGTATTGATTTGACTACACAACAATTAGTTATGTAACGGTATTGGGAGCTGAATCTGAATACCTGAATATCTTCTGGGTGTCTTGGACCTCAAGGACTTAGACCTAAAAGGATGTGCACTTGGCAGACATCACCTAGATGACTACATCGACAAAATTCTGGATTTACAAGAACAAATATGTTGTAACAAATTTTGTGTTTGGTAGTTCGTCACGCGTGTATGAGTAAACGTAATAAATGTAGTGACGTCTGCAGGTAAAATCAACAGTGACGTTATGAGGCGTGTCAAAATAGTTAAATATACTAAATAGACGCATCTCTGTCTATATAAATATAGATCTACGTAAATCTTCAGTTAATATTTACACATTTTAGACGACCTGATTAGCGCAGTGGCTAAGCGATTGGACTGCTGCGCTCAGGGTCGCGGGTTCGATTCCCGCACGGGGCAAAACTTTGTGCGAACCACAGATGTTTGTCCCGAGTCTGGGTGTATGTGATATTTCATGTTTGTGAAACGCACCCACGACACAGGAGAAAATCCTAGTGTGGGGCGACGTTTTTTTTAAAAAAAAAAAAAAAAAAATTATTACAAAAAAATATATAGCTTTGGTTATTTTTGTTCATCTTAAGTAGAATATCTAATATGTACTTAGTTATTGTTTTTCGACAATTCAAAAAAGACAGTAAGCAATCTGAAAATGGTGATGAACAAGATGGTGGCCCGATAAACAGGAATAGGTTAACCTTCTGTCGGTCCTCCGTGGCTCGCCCCTTTTACAGGTACTGGCGAATATTGGTTTGAACACCTCGCCTAATTCAGAAGAATACAGGCATGATGATATCTGGCCATACCTATATTGGAAAAGAATGTATGTAAATAGGTAGGTCCTGCTGTAACAAAAAAAAACAACAATACTTTACAAAAAAACCTTTTATTTAAATATTTTGCCCTACTTAACCACGTTAGTAAAGGAAGCAGGAAAGAATACTGTTGGATGAATGGATATTTGCCAGTGCTTTAAACTATTTGTCTCATTCCCGACCTACACAGACTTTTAAGGATATATCCGTATAGGGTAGCACTAACTCGCAAGCTTCCAAACATCTCGTACGTCACGCCGTGATAGAGCATGAGTTGTAATGAGTCAATGTTTACATTGTGCCGGTTCATAATACCTTTATTATGGTATTTTAACAGAATGTCGGCACATTCCGATCCCGTTACTCTCGCTGCTATATTATCTCTGGCAATATGTGACGTTATATGACGTCATATTAACGGATTGACAGATGTCGTAGCTGCTTGAGCTGTGATTATAATGAATGGCTGAAGTTTAGCTGGATGAAACTTATCGTAGCCCAAACATAGAGTAGCCTAAACACACGAAAAATGCACAGCACTTTGTCGACTAGATGGTAGCTTGCTTGGCATTCGCCATCTTCAGTTATTCCCATAGGTATAACACGAGTAATATTTACAACGGTTAGGTTAGCAATAATCAAAACAAGAATAGGACCATTACTGTTGGTATCAAGTAAGAAGTTAAGAACCTTACAGTAGGTTAAAACGACACGTGAATTAATGACCGACTAGCAGCCATATTGCAAGACATTTTTTGGTCAATGCGGCGCGCGGCGGGGTTCTGCCAGGTAGATAACCTGAGAGCGAAACGCTGTGCTTCACATATTAACAAGAAACATTCGAACAACGTAAACGATAATAGATTATAGCAACTTTTGGCACAAATAACAATATAGATCTTGAATTGAATGGTTACTTACGCAATTGTGCTAAAGCGGGTAATGCCCAAATAAGGCCAAGCGTCGGCCACACGGGCGTCGGGCGGCGGGCGCGGGTCATTGCGATAACTGGCGTACGTGATGTTATTTTTGTACTGCAGCATCGGAATTAGTTCAATCCCCCATTATAGCTCCTAGGAGTGTAAACACTAGGCTTTAATTAGGAACAGTTGAACGGTTACGCACGCGCGTGGGCCTGCGTGGCAGATTGATGCGCGCCAAACGCGTTTGTTTTCGTATTGCGCGGGAAATCAGACATGTTTGTTTTGCAACATTCGATTTAGTGAAAATTCACTACAAGCGCTGATAGACGTACGTGTTATTTATAAGAGATTAACAAATTAGTTTATGTTCAACAACCATTAGTTTTATTGAAAGTAATTTGGTATTGCATTTTATAAGTACGCCGCTTAATGGAAATGAGGGCGATAGCCAATTGCTTCTTAGTATTATTGTTAGATTATTTTTAAGGTTGGAAAATAAAATGTAAGAAGTTACTTTGTTACGTTCAACATAACCAGCTAGGTACTAAGAAATTTTGAATGGAATGTGCGTACCTATCCCATTAACCTCATTGTAAGGTTCTGTTACATCAATCTAGCTATCTTGGTATCTAATGTTTAAATTAGAAAAGGCATTAGCTTGACGTCGATCAATGGTGGAGCATAGTAGGTAATTAAAGAATTTTAAAAGCAAAAATGTTGCCCACATCGTTAGTGATTTTAATTAAAAGTATATTTATTAAATAATTAAATAGGTACAAACATACATGACGCAGTATATAATAGTATAGTTAAGTAACTAGGTACAATATGAATAACAGTGAAGTCTTGATTACCTAATTCATGCCAAATATGCCTAAAAAATTTTTATATTTGCCTAATATTTAGTTCTCATAAAAATAAATTCTTTAAACCATTAAAACATGATGAGCCCTGGAGGAGTGACTATAATCTCACAATACGTATCTTAGTCTGTGCACACGCCCATAGTCTTGCTCTCCCGGGAACCATGGAAAATCCCCACAACTACTGAACCGTTGCACACGAAGCCGAAGGGGCAAATACTTTTGTTATTACTCAGTACACCAGAATCGAATTCCAATCAGGTAAGATGTAAATACACCTAACAAAATTAATTTTAACATATCGCCCACTCGAATAACTCTTGGGCCACGCGGAGTACGATCAAAACAAGTGATTTTCTTTGTTGGTTAAAATGGTATAAATAAGCCCGCTATTTATAGCCGGCCATGTGAAGTAGGGTAATGAAATCGTAAAGCCACAGTATGGTATTCTAAGCAAAACAACAGGTTCATCATTGTTCAGTAGGACACCGAAGTCAGGAAAATGTTTTTACTCAGCACGTCGTTTTCAAGACTTGTCCCTATCTTCCAAGGATTTTTTTTTGTTTTTTCAGTTGATCTAACCTTTGTCCATTGTGTCCTACCTCAGCTTCCGATATTTTTATGTGCTACAACTCGTAGGTATACTTTTCTGAAATAATAATACCACAGGTTTAGTACCTGCTTAATCGAAACGCATTGCTATTCCTATATAAAAAGGGAAGTACCTACCTACTAAATAAATACATTTTATTATTTATTATAATAAGTGAGTAAGTGTCTAAGTACTTTTGTTTAGTTAATTAATATGAATTACTTAACTTAATTAACTTACCTACCCCCTGTTGAAAAAAATGACAATTCTAAACCAAGGATTAAATTATATATATGTATATGATGTTTACACGTCAAAGAATAGAGATGTCAATAGACTTAATACGGGTTTAAGGTAATGTCGGTATGATCCTCGTTTATGAATAAGAGAGTAACAGTGGCATTTAGTTCCAAATGACCAATATTTGTATTGTGACTAACGTTTCCTGAACTGGGGAAATAATTATAAATACTTGGCTGGGATTCAAACGGAAACTCCTGGGATTGCTGGAGATCTTACAGAACACATCACAGTGACCGGGTTCACTTGTACGGTTAACGCGCGGCTCGTTCCGAATACCATTCAAATTACACACAAATTAAAACCAATATTTCTTTTGGGAAATTATGTAAATGCTTTTGCAAAACGTGCTCTACATTACCAACTATTTGAGGTTAAATTACACAAAACAGACTATGTAGTAGGTACTATGATCTGATTTAAACTCAGTACCTATTTGGATCGATGTCACGATAATAGCCCGCAATTAAATCTTTACTTTAATCGAATCTTAACGCAATGTACAATGCAGATAATATCGCAGTAAAGTCGCCATAAAAATCACTTCGGTACACTACAGAATAGATGTCTACACAGATTTATTTATACATGTATATACATATACCATGTAAGTAGGTAAGTTTTACGCTATTTTATAAGGAATACAAATAAAAGAATATGTAACAAGAAACTCATTTATTCTCTTGAAAGTTAACTATGTTATGTTACAAATATTTACAATGTACAAATCATAAGACTCGGTTATGGTCGGTAGGCGCAAGTTACTGGCTTGAGCAAGAACAGACGAAGATTGCCCTTCTTGTCCCAAGTGACAGATAACTAGCAAACGTTGACGTATAACTTAATGAGCTTTCTGAAGTGAGGTCCGCATTAAAACCGCGCTGGTCCGTCGAATTGTTTTCTTTTCACCGTCATACAAAATCAAAATAATGGGTACTGCGCAGCCTCCTAGGGCTAATATCCGACAGCTCATAAAGTTTTACTCGTACTAAGTATACCAAATACAATTAGGCACCTATGTCAATCGGAAGGATTATAATCTGTAGTGCAACAGCTCACTAAAAACACTTTGTATTTTATAAAATAATAAAGTTACATAGATTTTAAAAGGTAAAACATGAAGTTTGGCTTAAGCTTTTTCAAGCTGAAGGGTAAGGGAACTTTCCTAAATAAATACTAGACAAGGAAATTAAATGACTGGCAAAGCGGTAAGTTCATATAATTTATAAATTAAAGAATTACAATGTGATTTAAATATACTTGGTATAGTATTAACTCCTCTAGCATTACACAAAACCAAACCTATGTACATTTCACAGATTTTGAATTCTTTTCGGTAGACAAAAGGTTGAAATTTGCAATAACTGATATACAACTGAAATAAAACTAGGTTTACGGATTTTATCGCGGTTGTTTAATTGATTTTTGGTCCCGACGTTTCGAATCCTTTACAGCATTCATGGTCACGGGCAAACTGAGGTGTTAAACGTCTAATTTGAACAATAATAATAATTTGGTATTTGTGATGAGAAACACCTGGCTGCTGAGCCTCAACATGTCAAGCAAGTTCTGCACGACAACAAGCTCCGAATACCGCGCCTCCATCACAAGCCCCGAGTGAAACCGGCAACAACCGCTTATTTCAATGTCTAATATTCGCGTAAGTGATAGAAATCTTTATGTACAACTGTTTACTCCCGCTATTAATTATCACCAATGTCCGTACCTCAAATGGTACCGGACCGTAAAAAAGTTTCTTAAATGTCTAATGGTATTACAAAAAGAGTTTAATAGTGCATTATAAATAGTTCACGAAGCAGTGCGTCTCGGACTAAGTCTGCGGAGTGACCAGTTTGTCTAAGCAAAGTCCACAGAATACGATACTTAAATACTTTTATAAATTCGTCAATGAGGTCTTTTATTTAGGTACCGACACCGGAATTCCTACGTCCAGTTTTGGACCTTGCCGAGTCTAAATCCAGTCATTCATTCATTGCCTGTGGACTTTGCCAGTTACATTTCGTGCATGTTTGTGTGGACTAGACTACCTTAAGTAAAGCGCGGCAATCTTAAGTATAGATAAATGCGTAATTTTGCCTAATAAATAAAGTTCAAGTTTTATTTTTATGCAAACACTTTAAACTTTGTTTTGAAAACTTTCCTATTATATCTGTATATATTTAGCTAATGTTAACGCTCGGTATTAAGGCATATTTAATTACTATGTGATTGGTGTAACGTGCGATTTAACTTTAAATCCAATAATAGATACTGGAAGTTGTATATTTTAGTCGTCTAAGATAAACATGACACTATACGAACTAGATAGCCTATTCCCAAAAACGAAGTACGTACCCTGTTAAGTACTTCACAGTTAGCTAATCCGTCATCCGTACTTAGGAATAGACCAGACATTGTAAAATAAAACAAAAATTTATTTGAACCACCAAGAACTGATCGATACTAGTCATAAATGGAAATAATCCAACACAAGTATGGAGCAAATAGATTAAAAAGCAGGTAATGATCAACGAGGCCAAACACAAAGAGACGCGATTTCCAAAAACAATCGTAAGGGGCAATTCATTGATTATGAGAGTCCATTTAGCAAGGACCGGGGACTTTTAGTTAGTAACAGGGCGTTTTACTACACAGAGTGAATTTTCAGCGAAAATCACGAATTAGTGGATGGCCAGTTGACGAACCGAAAGAAAGAACAAAAAATAATTAATCTAAGGAGTAACTTTCGAAAGGCCTATATCGAATGTGTCAATCGTCTTATCATTTCTAAGTGGGGAACACTTGGGAAATTCATGCTGTTTACTAATAAATGGTAACATTACAAAAACAGGAAAATACTTATAGAATATGACATAAAAAATATTAGAATATTACATTTAGTCACTTCCTACCGTTCTGAGAAACAGGCATGGCTTTATATTATGTATGTAAGACATTTTCTTTGTACTGTTCTATATCAATAAGAACGAAACACCAATATGCGAGCCTTGCAGCTATTATAACGGTGGAATAAAATCATTGGCACTATGTAAACTGTTACATAACATCATAGCTATATTGCACTACGATAAATTGTATTATTCCTTCGTATAAATTATGCATTAACACGAATTTAAGTAAAAATATTACGCTTAAGTTATTAATTATATATACATAGCAAAAAAGATTAATTCAGTCTTCGTTTCAGCACATTACTAGAAATTGATTTATTTTATTTACAGTACATTTGAGAGTTCATTTCTTATACTATAGTAAATATTTATTACTATTTTTATTTGATCATAAGCTTAGAACACATTACAATTATAAATAGGATCCTATTAATTTGACTATTTTTATACAAATATCATAGTGATATTATTATGTTGAAGGCCACTTTAAACAAAGTAGTAAAAATAAAAGTAACGTAATGTTTAGTCCGAAACTGGAGTCTCGAATCTTCGTCTAATGCCGACCGACTTTCGGACTAAGCTTGACTAATAGGCTAGTTGACACCGTATACCAATAATTCCCGAACACTTCGTTCCAAAATAATGCTATATTTAACCCTAACAACCCTATATTTTTTTAGTTAAGTGAAAAATACGATTTATATTTGCTTTGAAATCAATAAAAATAAGTCAATTGACTTGGCAAATTAGAGGGTTTCTATTTCCATACAAAATCTATGGAAGAATAGCATTTTGACAGTTCATCAATAGTATGTCATTTAATTAGTGATGTCAAATACTGAATTACACTAAAACACACAAACACTGATTTAAATTCATTCTAACTTTCACTCTCAGGTTAAAAGTCTCGGCGTATACCTTTCCTTAACAATAAAAAGTTCTGACGCAGAATGCCAACTTCTCGAAATGTCATCAGGACTCAAAACGCCAACTTCGCAAAAATGTGTCTCACAATGTTAGAGTTATACAATTTTGAGAAGGAAGGAGTCATTTTACGAAGTTGAAATTCTGGTAAGTTGGCGTTTTGAGAAGTTCTCATTTTACGAAGTTGATGTTTTGCGAAGTTGGCGTTTAGAGAAGTTGTCATTATGTGAAGTAGTCATTCTACAAAGTTGACGTTCTGGGAAGTTGGCGTTTTGAGAAGTTGACGTTCTGCGAAGTTGGCGTTTTGAGAAGTTGACGTTCTGCGAAGTTGGCGTTTTGAGAAGTTGACGTTCTACGAAGTTGGCGTTTTGAGAAGTTGACGTTCTGCGAAGTTGGCGTTTTGAGAAGTTGACGTTCTGCGAAGTTGGCGTTTTGAGAAGTTGACATTCTGGGAAGTTGGCGTTTTGAGACGTTGTAACTTTACAAAGTTGATGTTTTTTGAAGTTGGTGTTTTGAGAAATAGTCATTTTACGAAGTTGACGTTCTGCGAAGTTGGCGTTTTGAGAAGTTGTCACTTTACGAAGTTGATGTTTTGCGACGTTGGCGTTTTGAGAAGTAGTCATTTTGCGAAGTAACATTCTGGGAAGTTGGCGTTTTGAGAAATTGTTATTTTACGAAGTTGAGGTTTTGCGAAGTTAACATTCTGCAAAATTGTCATTTTACGAAGTTGACGATCTGCGGAGTTAGCGTTATGAGAACTTTTATTATTATGAGTTGTCATTTTACGAAGTTGAGATTCTGCGAAGTTCACAAAGTTGAAAAATTGGCATTCTGCGTCAGAACCCAAAAAGAGAGGTAACGTTTGATTCCAACACCATTTTCGTTACAAATAATAGAAAGACGTGCGACTTCTATAGTGTAAGGTGTCAAGTGCCTAGTAGATATCATTTAATTTACTATAATCATCTCCCCGATACGACACAAAATAAACATTTTAAGGATCTGAAATTAGAGGTTAAGTTTATAATATTTTACTTAAGTTCATTATAATTTTATTTATGTTTTGTAAAAGGTTCGTGCCTATATAAATGACTAAGAACGCAGTACAAAACGAATATAAATTTAAATAATGATAGTTAGGGTGCCGCTAAATTTGCTAAAGGGCGCTAAAAATTCGAAATTTTACTTAACTTTAAATACATACATTTAGGCGTCAATACATATAAGCCCATATTTCAAACGAAGCGAGACATTTATCGGGCCCACCAAAACCATACCAATTCACTAACTAAAACAGAATGTTGCTTTAGCAGTGAGCAGTCTTTTGTTCACAAGTCCTTATGACAACGAAGTTCATGACAATTGCTTTTTTGGGGATATCCTACTTACATATAATTCCGGGTTATGCACACTTCGTCCCATTTGCAGTTGATCCCATTTGCAGTTGCACCCATTCGCGTTTGGTCCCATTTGCAGTTAGTTCTAGTCACAGCTAGTGCCATTCGCAGTTCGTTCCATGCAAGTAGTTTGTAAGGGAAGAGGTAGGTTTATGGACCAAAGTGGGTTGGAGTTATAGAAAAACAACAAATATAATATCAAGGTTGGTTTGTTTAGGCGATAGAAAGCTGTAGGAAGGTTGTTTTTGCTACGTTAAAGGTGAGCAAATTTTCGTCTTGCCAATATTTGATATAATGAAGTCCCATTTTCTCTTTCTGAAGTAAGCCAAAGTTAGAGGATTACAAACCACGTGCATCGGACGAACTGCGAATGGAACCAAATATGAATGGGACCAACTGCAAATAGGACTTAGTGCGCATAACCCATAATTCCTTCTATATTGTTATTGCGTTTCATAGTCTTAAAATATCACATACACAAAGTAGTGCGCCTCCGAGATAGCGTCATAAACCTAAAGGTAAGTAAATTGCAGCTAATGAGTATCACAGGGCGGTATTCAGACGGCGGGGATGTTGTAGAGCGCCGTGAGCCGCTCGATGAAGCCGTTCTCGTGGTCGCCGGGCCGCGCGGGCTCGGGCGCGCGCTCCAGCAGCGTGTACACCGGCAGGCGCCCGTCCGTGGTGAGCGCGCGCGCCCGCGGCCCGGGGGCCAGCAGGGGGCGCCCGGCCCCGCCGCCCCCCGGGACCCCCGCACCCCCCGCGACCCCCGCACCCGGCCCTCCGTACTCCTGCTTGGCGAAGGGCTCGAGCTCCTCCTTGTAGCCGCCTTCGGCGTAGGCCTCCTCCTTGAACTTCCCGTAGTGCTCCTGCCGCGTGTCGAACACCTCCACGTTGTTCGTGTAGCTGTCGTCCAGCTGGTCTATGGTGACATTGGGAGCGCCCTTCTTCAGGCTCTGACTCTTCTTGCCCTTCGGCGTCTTTTTCTCGGCGGTCCTCAGTATAGTGGAGACCTTGGCGTTGGCTACGACGGCCATTTTCTTGACCGTCTTCGGCGTGATTTCTATTTTGATCTTATCACTATCTTCGAGTTTCATCTCATGTAATTTTTTGGTATCCTTGGGGTCTTTGTTCTTGATCTTCTGCTCATTGAGTCTGTTGCGAACTTTGTCGTGTACGAGCATGTGTCGCCTGAGGTCTCCGGCCACGCGGAAGCACTTGTCACACTGCAGACACTTGTGTGGCCTATCACCTAGAGTGAATAACTAGAGTTAGACATAAAGCCACGTACTGACTGTAGTAATTATATCGGTCTTGTTAAACACAAGGTAAAAAAATCTTTAATTTCAAACATTTTCTAAAGCTACGCACTATGCGGGCGGCAGGCCGCCAACAAAGCAGTATGTCCGCCGGGGTGTGCCGACGGGCGGAGCGAGGAACCGGCGTCAGTTCGCTCTCGGCATTCGAGTAGTATTTACCCGGCAGTCACAGTCAGAGGTAAGTGTCGACGGCACACCCACGCGGCAAAAACCGGCTGTGCCGCTGGTACAGTGTGTAGGAGCCACAGGAAGCATAATATATAGTCTGAAATGACGTATAGTTACCAGTATGCGTGCGCATGTGGCTGAGCCTGTAGGAGGAGGCGCGGAAGGTCTTGTTGCAGAACTCGCACTTGTAGTTCCTCTCCCCGGTGTGGATGCGGCGGTGCACGTTCAGCGAGTACTTGCGAGCGAACTCCTTGCCGCAAAACTCACATTTAAACATTTTCTGCAACAAGAGCTTGTTCAACTATCTTCTTACATGAAAATAAACCTATTTAAATGTCTTTTGAATAATATGAGGCCACTCCAATGCTTTTAAAAACGAATTATTAGTTTTTGTGTTTTACACGTGACTAGAAAGCGACGAAGTATTTTTAATACGGAACAACAAAAAACAATGTGAGCGAGATCGATATCGATAAATACCGTCGATGCGAACTCGTGCAGCTCTAAGACTATCATTGCCCTCCCCCGCGCCTCAGCTCATACCCTGATTGCCTTGACGATCTGTCGCTTACAGCAAGTTCGGAATAATATTATTCATTTATCAATATGAATTAATTTGATTTTGATTGAGAAATTGTCACACTGCCCAAAAATCGTTCTGCGTTCACCTCCGCTCGGGAAAAAACCATGACCTATTTGTCACAAAAGTAAATTTGACATAATAGTACAGAATTTCTCAAAAATTATGCTATTTTTGTCTTATATAAGTACAACATAATACATAGTCCTCACCTGGTCGGAATGTATGGACACCTTGTGGTACTTGAGGTCGCTCCACTGCCTGAAGTCGCGGCCGCACACGTCACACTTGTACGGCCGGTCACCGTTGTGCACGCGCTTGTGGATCTACACACGGACAGGTACCGGGGTGAGCTTCAATCATTATACTACACATTCGTAAAAACAGGGAAGATGTTGGGGGGAGCTAGTGCATAAGTAACCGTCAAGGTGCAGCGTCTTTGTCACCGTCGGAGTATGGATGAGTGACCATGCATTTTCATAATAAGAAGGAATTAGAAAACAGGCAAACAGTATTCTTAAGATCAATATTGATATTCAGTCAAAAATTTTTTTTTAAAAACACTTCAGTTTGATATTGCATCATCATGATGAAATGATGATGCATTAAGATCGGGAGTAGTTCAGTAGTGTCGGGTGGTTGGTGTGTCAGCACGGATACCTTGAGCGCGGCGACGGTGTAGAAGCCCTTCCCGCAGTCACGGCACTGATGCTGCTTGCCGCTGTGCGACAGCATGTGGTACAGCAGGCTGTTGCGGTGCTGGAACACGCGGCCGCACTGCGGGCACTCGAAGCGCTTCTGCTTCTTCTTGCTTTCCGCCTCCGTCTTCACGGCCACCGGCGCGCCGTCCAGCTCGCTCCCTACCGGCTCACCCGCCTCGCCCCCCGGTTGGCACCCCGCCTCGCCTCCCACTTCGCACCCCACCTCGCCCCCTGATTCGCACCCCGGCTCGCGCCCAACGCCCCCCGGCTCGCACCCCGGGGGAGCGTGCGGAGGTTCGGGCGGCAGCGGGCCGCCGTCGGGCGGAAGCATGTTGTCGGGGAAGCTAGAGTTCACTGATGACACGTCACTCTCCAGGATGCGGCGGAGGATCTCATCTAATAACAGTTTATTCAATTTCATATTTGTGTACCTACTTAATTATTAAACAGGCGTTTTGTATTTAGTAAGTCAAACTGAGAGTACGTAAATAATGGCACTCCGTATACGTAGCTAGTTACCTTTGAGCACCTTAAGGTTCTGTGTGGGCGGGTCCCGCTCCCGGGCCCCGGGCACGCACACCCCGCAGTACGTGAGGCAGCCCCCGCCCGCCGCGCTGCGCCCGTACCTGACACACACACACACACGTCAGTATGGCGGCAGGCTACAATCAATGGAGACTTGGCCATACAATATATTTTAGTATTACAAAAGTAAAATTTTAAAAATTGTTTTCATAACTATGACTAACCAGTGTCGCACGTTATCCTGATGCGTCTGATGCGGTTGATGCGTCTGATGCGACGGATGCGTCTGATGCGTCTGATGCGACTGGTGCGCGTGTCCGTTCTCGACGGTGAGGTGCGGCAGCAGCGTGTGCTCGTAGTGCTCGGTGGGTTCCTCCACAGCGACGTGGATGCCCTCCATCAGGTCCTCAGGCTCACTGAACTCTCCCATGTCTTCCAGCTGTAAAAGATAATGCTCATATATTTAAAAGGTCAATATGATACAAACTTATGACCTAACCATGATCTAGAAACACTAATATAGCTAGATAGCTCATCAAACAACATTACCTTCATATTAGAATGTGCCTCCTTCATATGCGCCTCGCACTGTTTCTGCTTCCTGAAGGACTTGCTACACTTCCCACAGCTGTACAGGTCCAACTTATCTAACGTATCATACAGATCCGTCTTCTCAACGTCCGTCACCACCGTCGGCTCCTTATCCATACTCGCCATCGAATATTGAACCTTATTGTTTGCGTATGTGAGAGTTTTATCGCTTGTAGTGTACATAACGTGTTTGTCTATAGACTGGTAAATAGTTTTTGGTATGGAGTTCTCTAGAGACAGTTCTACGATTGAGTCCGGGATTGTTGCCACGTTGTCTACTATGCAGGAATTAGCTATCTGTAATTAAAAAATACTTTTTTCTTTAAAACTACTTTCAATTAAGATTTTTTTTCAAATTTTTTATATTTTCAAATGTCAGTAATTTACACACGGAACATTTTCAAGAAAGATAATTAATCCATGTTATAAGTACCTTATCAATCCCCAAGTCAGGCACAGGGTTTTCTATGATGATATGCGGTTCATAGTGCTGCTTCAGATGCTGGAAGAACTTCAACTGGTCCTCACCGTAGAACTCGCCACATAGCTGGCAGATGAGAATTGGACGAACCTGGCGAAATAACGGAACAAAATTAATGAAATAAGAGAACTCTGACGTTCCCGTCAACAAATCTGCATCGCACTAGCAGAGTTTTCATGTCCATTGCGATATGTATGAATGAAATCAGCCTTTGTACCAGCATTCTTGTTAGAAGATATTATATTACCATGCAAAGGAACACTGTATCACCAATGGATTAAGTTGAGTGTGTACAAATATTACAAATCGATATAAATGGTCAAGATTACAGTCAGTTATTTTTTTATGTTTGCCCTCTCCTGTTCTATTTTGGACGATAATAAGTACCTCGTGTGTGATATGATGTGTCTCATCCGGCAGATGCTCCTGCTGCCCATAGCTGTCCGGCAGGATCTCCTGCTCCTGCCCATGGTCCATACAACTGATCCGACCATCGACATCCGTGCAACTTATCACCACTATGTCCTGCAAGCCCATGGATAACTAAAACACATGGTGCTGACATTTTTAATGGTGAAAGGAATCTTTATTATTACCTATACAATAAAGAAAAAGGTTAAAAGACATAACATAACATCACGCCTGTATTCCCCGAAGAGGTAGGCAGAGGTGCACGCATATAGTCGGTAAAAAGGCAAGGTAAAAAGAATTTAACATAATCTACATACTTCATAAATATTTGGTATGTTTTTTGTATGTACTTCTTAATTATTTGCATGATTAAATACACATATTTAAATACAGTACCGTATACAAATAGCCAAGTATCCTACAATAACTCGTATATTCCGTATGGCCGTACATAACGCACATACATCAACATAAATTACTTTTGATTTCAATAGATGATCATGAAACAATAGTCAATATATAATACATATGTGTATGTATTTTATATAATTCCAGCGTTAACGTACTGAGCGATAAAAAGTTGATACTATAGGAACTATAGGTAAAAAGTAAAATGTTAACATCTTTAGTTCAATTGACGCTATAAAAATACATAAGTTGGTATTTACCTGCTGTGGAGTGATGTTCCCGTTATTCTTCTTCAACTTCCTCGATATTCTCTTCTTGTGTGGAAGACTCTTCTTGCTCTGGTGTTTATTGTGGGCCGGCGAACCACCTGCGCCGAGCTCTAAGACCGGCCCGTCAGAATCCACCATCGATGTGTCATCCTGTTATTGTTATACAATACAAAACATGATTAGAGCGTGGCGTTAATTGTGAGAGGCCTATGTCCAGCAGTGGACTGCATCGGGTTGAGGATTATGATAATAAATATTATTTACTTTATATTACGTCAGTATCTTCATTAAACATTTACATGTAATAAACGGAGCTTTAAAATCGATTCCAAATGTTTTCTCTCCGTAGCTGGAAAGCAATATGCAGGGACTACGAACGTCGAGCGAGAAGAAACAGCAGCAAAAAACATCTTTCACCACATTTTTACTGTCCCTAACAATCCGATCAATTCGATTTCGAAATCGTTTTCGGTTTAGATTTCGATTCCGGTCTGGTTTCTATTCCGACAAAATATGCTCTAAGTATCCGATAGGTAGGTAAGAGTAGTTCCATGACTTACTTTAAGAGTTTTAGCCTTGCTGTCGTACCAATCAGTGTCCTCACACCTCTTCATATCTTGTAGCGGGGGCAGGGGGGGGAGGTGCTGGGCGCCCACCACAATGGACTCAGGCGATTGGTCCTGGGAGACGTTACGATACTCCTATGTAAGTTAGAAACCGTAGCTTAGCTGTCACTGTTCACTGGATTGTTCAATTGATATATATTTATTTAGGTATTTATTAAAATTAACTTAGTTGCTTACCAGTGTTTGGCCATGGAAAAGCCTCATGGAGCCATCAAGGATAATGGATGAGTCCACGTCGCCCCTCACTGTCTGCACCTAGTAAATAGAAACAAAATTAAGATTTAGGTGTCATATTATCTTTAAAATATATTTTATATACAGACTCATGTAATAGATGTTGAGCCTATTGTGAATGTATACAGTTCAAATTTTTTAGGTGGGTACATAATCATAATTGGCATAATCCCCATGCTTGGCAGGCAGCTTGGCGATCGCAATATTGATGGTGAAGTAACAAAAGACGCTGCTGCCCATGTTTAGGATTCCCCTTAGTTGGCAACAACACCCAATGGGAAAAATAAGATGGTGCTATTCTGGCCCTTCGGGGAGTTTAGTAGCCTGATAATGTTAATGAATGTAAGTACCTTGTGGTGCAGTGGCGGGGCTCTGGACTGCTGCGCGGTGAGGTGGGCCATGAGGGCCGCCAGCCGGCCTTCCGGGTCTATCAGCTCCTCTCCCCACGGCCCCTCAACCACTTGATCACCCACTGATATTTGCCTGAAACCAATCACCAATGTTACATCACTAAGAAGACACAAGTTGAACAATCATATATTAGTATTGTAACAGGGACTTGAAATATTACTCAAAATTTTTCGAAAAACTTTATTTAGTACTTGGAAATTACTAAATAATATTATCCACAAAAATAACAAAATTTACAGTAATGCATAAAGTCCTTGATTGTTAACATCCTATTTAATATATTTGAGTTAATAATGATTGCACTGATCAGGTAAAAATAGTTTCTAAAGATATTTATAATAAAATAGGTACCTATATTGTTTTCATGAACAGATGGAGAATATTTGCAGCCCACTTCTATGTATGTAAATGTATACAAGTTCCATCTGACATTAATGCATTCCTAATTCTTTAGATTGTCAGGACTATACATTAATATTTATTTATTTATTCAGGTCAATAAATTTGTTAATGACCTACACAGTTAGTCATTCTCAGAATTTAGAAAATTTGTGTAGAACTATTTAAAAAACCACCATTGGAAGGAAAGGTAGAGATGTGCCCATAGTACACCCACATTTCAACAATTATCTTATCGGTCCAAAAAGGTGGTGAGCCTTATGTAAACAACCAGGCACAGAACCATACTCTATGCTGTTACTGAGAAAGACCTAATGTAAAAGCCCAATATAAAAAAAAAGACCTTAATATATACCCACTAAATAAAAACCTGTGTAAAAAAAGGCTACATAGTTATCTCCTTAATCTTTCATATAGTGAAACGGAGAGTTTATTAGACATTCAGTCTTAAATAACAATAATTTATTCTAAATAGATTTATCTCTTTTTGAAATATTTTTTGTAGTAACACACACATAAATTTTACACATATTACATTTATACACATACAAACACACATTTAACAACACTACACTCAACACACACCACACACAATTTTACCATTAAAATACACTACACTTTTCTTAAAATTTTATTATCTTTTAGTGACCCAATTTTATTATCTTTTTAACAAATATGAAAAACAATTGTACTTTTCCGTTGTGGCTATTCAGTTTTGTTCATTTTAATTTAAGGGATTAGCGCTGTATGCCGAGATACAGGATATTTCCTAGTTCGGCTACAGATGTTTCCATGTTATGTTCCATGCTATATTAGCCTGTAAGTTTTTTGTAACTAAATTATTGTACTGTTTTTTGGAGAAATAAATATTTTATTATTATTATTATTTGTATCTCATTTTATTTACTCGGGCTATCAACCATGTGGAAGATACCCGGACTTTTAAAAGGCTTACGTGGGGACACAGGTCCAACACGCAGAGGCCCGTTGAGAACTTTAATCTAAAAGGGGATGGGACACCAGTTAGGGACACCACACAACTGCTCTATAACAGAACAGCCATGAAAAGTCCCCAAAAGGTGCAGGACTATTGAGAAAAATGGATACTAAAATGATTTGGTCTATTGTGTTGGGATGTTTCGTGGAATGGTTATTTTTAGTTTATTCTGAATAACAACGGCGTCTGCCTTTAACCATATAATATGCAGTATATTAGCAGACGGTGACTCGCCACTCACTAGATGGGCCCCCTAAACAGTCGCCACTATAGGCAACAGGGAGCAACACCGATGCGAGTGGCTAGGGGTGTAGAGCGGTGCGGCCCCGGTTTCACCATCGCGCGTCTCGAAGACTCGGAGCGGGTTTCCCCGCTATTACGCCATTAGACACTTCCACCCCCGAGCATATAGCTCTGGCGACCCCTCTCTGACCAGCCAACTAAGGCAAGAAAGAGCTGAGAGTCCTGCGGGCGCTCTTCGGTTTCCACTCCAGCTACCCATATCGGGCAAACCGGGGATGAGTCCCTGACCGACTCTCTGGGGTATCAGGCACGTTGTGTCGCCACTCACAAACAGCTCGCCACAAGCTGCCCTGCGGTTTGTGTGCTTTTAGTACAAGTCCTTGTGATATATTTTTTATTTCTATCACGAGGGTTGGTAAAGCTATACTACTGTCCCCTCCGGTGTTACGTTATTCTCATGTTGAGGTAACGATGTGCCCAGAGGGGTTTTATTATTATTATTATTAATAACAATTTGCATGCCCAGGGATGCAAAAGCCACTTAGCAACCACTAGACCAATGCAAGGCAGTTAAAAAAAGGACCTAATAAACTGTAATATAACATTTCAAATAGGTATATAACTTTTAATAAATCTGTTTTTAATTTACAATACTAGTAACTTTACAAAACTCATTCAACATGCAATATTATGCTATAAATATCTGATTTAATTAAATAACATGTACACATAATATTATCTAGCCTGACTAATATTATTATACATGCAAACTAGAACATGCCAAATCATACTGATCATGTCCAATGATAAACGTAATCAGGGCAGATTATTATCTCTACCTAACAAATAACAAGTCACTCACCTGCACAGTGATGTGGAAAATGACTGAGAATGCATGATAGCCACCCTGCCTCCTCCATCATCCTGGACACTGAGGGCCAGGGTATTGGCATCCACATGCTGTGCCTGTCAAATACAAAGCACTGATTAGATAAAACCACCTTCTTAACAATAATTAGCTATACAGGGAAGATTTTCACCATAGAAAAGTATATGCGATATTTTAGACTTTATTTCAACGAGTGCATTTGTACTAGTTTTTGCAACGGTTTAAAAAGGTTTAGGATATTAGCAAATTGAACTCTAGTCTGGGAATTAAAAATTTCAACAAACAATTAGACAAGCGTTAGGACATTTTTTCGTAACTATAATAAAATCGACATACCTCATCCGCTTGGTGAGAATTTATATAGTGCGTTACAGCTTCATCCATCGTGACACCAAAAGATAAATATCTAATTATCTAGTATCTACGTTACTCCGAATTCAACTTGTTTATTTCATCTTACAAAAAGTCGTGGTTTAGGTTATTTGACAGCTGTATTGCTTACGCTCAAGGTCACAAGTTATTTATTTAGTTCTGTTACATTAACATGAAATCTAAATAATATATTATATATTTGATTTAAGACAACGAATGTTATATAACAACGTGTTAATTTTTCAGCGTTAAAATTCCCATTAATATCTTACATTTCCTACACTTTATCAAACAAAGCCCTACCCCAAAAGCCTACGAAGAGACGACGACATAACACAACATAACCAATGCTCAGATATACGACTAACAAATTCGACTAATAGGGTTTGATTAGTTTAGTGAATAAGCAATAATTGATATAAATTCTACAAAACTGAACACCTATTAAAAAAAAAATTGTAGGTGTTTTCTAAAGCTTTGAAAAAATACATAATAATTATATTTATGTTATTTTAGAATCAAGGTGACCATAATATAATAATGTTATATTAATACAATGTAATTTACGATTGCATACTTTTCTTTTTCTGTACTACTATCATATTGCTCTTTCTTTACTGTATTATTACAGTTTTAAGGTGGAAGTTTACTTTCAGAATAATAATACAAATAACTATGCAACTAAGAAATTGAAAGAAAATTACAAGATGAAAATGTATTATGCTTCCACTGTTTCTATTCTTTTTTACGAACTTCGGACATGGTTTCAACGTAAATTATGGTAGACTCTGGACCCACGTATCGCATTATTATATCTGGATGCTTTATTTTGTATGAAAATCTACTCATTTAACACTTGTTCTATGCCACATTGCAATATACGAAGTTTAAATTCAAGAGGTTATCATATTGTATTGTGTAAGAAGCGCAGTTTGCCTTTAACTTTATTATTTGTCCCAGAATTAAAGATTATAAATAGTTTTGTATTAATCGACTAAAAATTATTTTATAGTTGACTATAATTTGACATTGACGTTAAGTTTGCACGTGACATCACTAAACGGATTTGTTGTTGTGAAAAGTTATTTTTAATTAATTTATTATTGTAAATCGTAGTTTTGTGATACATTATTAGTTTTTATTGAAATTATTAAATTCATGTCCTTACTAAAATGTTCCGCAGCAAATTAAGGTCTTCTATTATATGTAGAAGTCATGACGTAAGTAAAATATAACCCCTTTGACATCCAATTACTTATTTCTTATTCTAAGTAATAATTATTTTTAGTGGCCAAGTGCATAGATTAATATCAAACCTCATTCTTCTTTTTATATTTTGTATTTACCAACTTTTTTTACGTTAACAAATCAGGAATTATTAGTTTCAGAGGTGTAAACATACAAGCAAACTTGATACAATTAGAGAAAAATTACGCGAAGGGCCGGGTTTAGCCGACTTCGTCTCTGATGACCGTCCCAAAGACTGGGACGAATATGAGGGAAAACTCAAGAGAGAAAAGGGTGAAGCAGAACGGCTGAGGTTACCACCCTGGTTGAAAACGACCATACCAACTGGTAAATGCAATTTTAAATTATCTTTTAATGAAATTATATTTTTTTTATCGCGAACACAAAGTTTTGTATTATATCTTAAATATTATATTGTCTATATATTTAATATTATGCAATCTGTTGAATTAAGGGCAATGTTAACAAATTCTTAATGGCCTTTTATCAGGTCAGTTTATCAGTTAAACATCACATAGGTCAATATTTAATTTTAGGGTCAATGAGTCGGATTAAATCATTAAAAGAATGATGGTATAAAACTCATGCCAATTATAATTTATATAATATAATTTATTTCACTCTCAATTTACTAATCTGTACAAAGATTATTTCTTCTTTAAAGCCTTCTCCCAATAGACCAGGCTTCCTCACAATGTATCTTTCTGTTTAATGTTTTCCTTGTGTTAATAAATAAGTTAAGTACTTGATAGTTCATAAAATTTCTGCTGTAGGTTCAAAGTTCAGTGAGCTGAAGCAGCAGCTGCGTGAGTTGAAGCTTAGCACAGTGTGTGAGGAAGCTCGATGTCCAAACATTGGAGAGTGCTGGAGTGGAGGCAAGCATGGAACATCCACCGCCACTATTATGGTATTAATGGTTTCCAATTTGTAACAATATTTTGTCGTACAATAATACTGCCAAAGTGATACCTACATATTTAGGGAACGCAAGTAATATTTGTTAAACTAATACTATACCACTGAATTACAGCACTAGGACACTATTGTTTATGGCACCCTTGCAGTTGTTGCGAATAGACATCATGACACTGCATTTCTGGGTTGCATTTTACAATTTATAGCCTATATCTCAAAAATACATAATTATGTATAACAAGTAAATTCCAAAAATACCTTTCAATTGTCTTTGTATTTCACATACCATTCAACATCTAAGGAAGCAGTGTGGAAGCCAGGCTCCATATCCTGTAACCTGTATAGCCCTAACCAGGCACGTGTCCCCCGCAGCTGATGGGCGACACGTGCACCCGCGGCTGTATGTTCTGCTCAGTGAAGACGTCCCGCGCGCCGCCGCCGCTGGACCCGGCCGAGCCTGTCAACACGGCGCGGGCCGTGTCGCAGTGGGGGCTCGCCTACATCGTGCTCACCTCTGTTGACAGAGACGGTATAAACTTATTTATCAATTTTCCTAAGCAATGATTTCAGTGAAACTAAATTCAGTTTGTTTAAAGCCTAGTACTAAAACCATCGGGCTTATTTTCGTACGGCAAACGGCAATTTCTTAGTCTGTTGTTTATCACACTTCACACTAATGTTATAAAGGCGAAAGTTGGTCTGTTTGTATGTTTGTTACTTCTTCACGCTCAAATGTCAAGGTAACTGACACCTTGGATTAACACATAGCCTACTTTTTATTCCGAAAACGTGGCGCGAGTAACACCACGGGGCGCAACTGGTTAAAAATATAATATATCGTAAAAAATCTAGTAGGTTGGTACCTACTACATTTTTTAGTACTTCTATTACTGTATTCTTCTAAATATATACATAATACTTTTTACAGATTTACCTGATGGTGGATCAGCTCATTTCGCCGAAACAGTTAGAGAAATTAAGCGACAGTAAGTTAGCTTGTGTGTTTAGATCATTGTGATAATAATACTTTTACTTATCTTGTGTTTAAGTTCATACATTGCCTGCCATGCAGGAGGCACGATAGAAAACCAAATACTAAGTAAAAAGCGGCTGGGATTCTTTTATTTATTTTCTATTTATTGATACTTGATATAACAAAACTGTCTATGTAGACAGTTTTTTTTCCTATATAGGTAGACTTAACGTTAAGACATCTACCAGTCAACCTTTTATTGTTGACCTTTTTCTGTATCAGGAACAAGGAGATCCTAGTGGAGTGCCTGGTGCCCGACTTCCGCGCGCACCGCGAGAGCATCCAGAACATAGCCGAGTGCGGGCTGGACGTGTTCGCGCACAACATTGAGACCGTGGAGCGACTCACGCCCTTCGTCAGGGACCCTAGGGCCGGGTAGGTTACTTATTATTATTCTTTGATACTTCATAATGTGGGTTTACTATTTAAATAAATCTTTAATGTGGGTGTATCCACTATAAACTGCTGACTACCGCTTTGAGAAATAAAGAGGTGATATCACGTATAGACGGGGTTAATGATAAAAATTAGTACTCCTTAGCGCTGTTCACCAGGCGGGGTTAATGCAACCCCCCCCCCTTTAATGGGGGCCTTTGTTTAACAGTGAACGTCTTCTGGCTGATGACGACACAAAAGCCGCCGACACAACTCGGCAAAAAATAATCATTTACGCGACATGTACCTACTCGCGCTTGTCACCGACATGATTGCCGTCGGGTGGGTAGTTTTGGTGTGTAGGTTTACAACAACAATCCTCAATATGTTACTTATAAGCCCTAAGTAAATAGTAGCCCGTTTAATATGGCATCAGTCATCTTATAATATTTACTTCACATCAGGTACCGTCAGACCCTGAAAGTCCTGCAGACGGCTAAGGACGTGAACCCGGACCTGATCACCAAGTCCTCCATCATGTTGGGCCTGGGGGAGACAGACGAGCAAGTAGAACAGACCATGAAAGGTAGGTCACACTATTGTTATTACTTCTAACGTGTAACACGTCACTTTGTTGTCGGCCAATTACAAGAGCTTTAAAACCACGCAGAAAAAATTAAGTTCCAAGATATCTGCAATCTGATCTTGGGCATATTATCAAGTCTAAACTTGCAGTTCTACGATTAATATTTTATTTTTAACTTTCTAAACTTCAAAGCCATTAAAAGGAACCCATGAAACGATCCCACTGAATAACTTAAAATCTGACCATAAATATATTGTCCTTTAAAACTAACAGTTCTGTATCAAAACTACATTTTGAACATTTCAAACAAATGGTCTTCTACTGTCTGGTGTCGTACATGAATCTGTCGGGACTTATAGTATTACATTATCCATAATTGGCCTTCAAAATTATCAGAGCACACCAAAATATCAATAAATGTTTGTCATCTTATTACTACTCGCGAAAACCTCTAATTACCTTTACGTTGCATATTATACACACATCTCATTTTCCATTAAAATAAAATACATAAGTGTCAAGTTAACAACACCATAAATCCTCCAGATCTACGCGAGGCAGGCGTGGACTGTCTAACCCTGGGACAATACATGCAGCCGACGAAGAAGCACCTCAAGGTGTTCGAGTACGTCACCCCCGCGAAGTTCAAGCTGTGGGAGGAGCGCGGCAACCAGCTGGGCTTCCTCTACACCGCCAGCGGACCCCTGGTCCGGTCCTCCTACAGGGCGGGCGAGTTCTTCATCACCAGCCTGCTCAGAGACAGGAAAGCGAAGAGCCAGTGACCCGATGATATTTAGTTGATTTGTGATACAATTATGATGACCTATATAAGTGAAAAGAGGTAGATACATAGTACATACATACAAAAAAAAATACGCGCCGCATCACCTCCTCCTTTTATGAAGTTGGATAATAAATTCACGCCTGTCCTCCAGAGGTATAGGCAGAGATCGCGGATTTTTAAGGAGGTATGCCGGTGCAATATTTTGTCTTCAAACGATTCTGTAGTGTCACAATACATCAGGCCTGTGGATGTATGGCGGCTCGGCGTAACTATTGAGAGTGAAAAGGTGAGCTGAGATCAAGTGAGTTAATTGGTCTAGTTTTTATTAGCGGTTTTCGGACTATGTGTTACCTAATTATCTACCTCTTTTTACATAGTAATTGATTATAACTATATTTTTGTATGTTAGATGGGTTGTAACTAGCACAATATGTAAATATCTTTGAACCAAAGTAAAGCTAACTTACACTTTGATACGTCAGTTTCTTTTAATACTCATAAAAATGTTTTCTGTAATAGGTTTAAACAACTTTTTTACGTGATACATTTTAGAACTAGAATTTTGATTGTGAATAGAAAAGTTTATAGGAAATTCGACCTTATCCACCTTACTTACGTCTCCATGTTCTTAATTATCATCAAGAGAAGATCGTAGACCTTACCTAAATGGTAGGCCTTTGTTCAACAGTGGACGTCTTCCGGCTGACCATGATGATGGTGATGATGAAGATCGTTAAAATGAAATGATCAAAAACGATGTAAATATTATAATAAATGAAAAAACAGATTTAAATAGCTATTTTGATAGTTTCCAGCGCTTATCAATCTTAATGTCAAGTAAATAGAGTTTCTTTTAGCACGACAAAACATCACAACAACAGCTAGATTGTTCCTAATGCTAATATTGTATGTATATACTGTATTTGTTGATCTGTATGGCTTTAGTGCTATCACTCAATTAAGTTATTTATTGTGATTTTGCTTTTGTTGTTTATAAATATATTTTTTTGTTTGTAATTGTTTTAATGATTATCCTATATTTCGTACAAAAATATTGAACTTATGACGATCTCCATACTTACATTATTTACCTGAGTTATTTACAAATGTAGTGACGTCAGTATCCTTTTTTATAATTTATAGAAATGGACTTTATGGGTTGATAAGAGGTTTCAACAATATGATATTAATTGTGACTTGTCTGATCATTATAGTGCGAAATCAAGTCTTTATGAACAATCTGAAACCTACCAAATATTGATTCAAGATCAATTTCAAAAACAATTGGCCTATAGCACCTATTAAATCGGAGCTTAATATTTTTTTAAACCATCGTTATTAGCCTATCTCTGTCCACTGCTGGACACAGGCCTCTCCCATAGCACGCCACTGAGCTCGTTCTTCGGTCTTCCGCTTCCAACCGCTGCCAGCCATATGCGCACATCGTCGCCCCACCGCTGCAGGGCGTCCTACACTACGTTTACCGAGTCGTGGTCTCTACTCCATATCACATTTTCCCTAACAATTTAATAATACCAATATTTATAAAAATTCTATAAAATAAAACAAATACTTCTTACTTTTTGAAAATCATTTTGGCACAGATTATATACACATCGCTCGTCATATCGATACATCGGTAAATATCACTTTCCGAAGAGATTCCTCATGTGTAGTTCGGCGGTCTGGTTGTAGCAGCCGGGCTTCCGCGCCGCCTTCGCCACGATGTTGAAGGTGGACACGCTGATCTGCAGCGGCTTGTAAGAGATAGTTACGGAGTTCGTATGCTTGTTGTACTTGACTGTAGGGTTCGATATGGTGTTCTGTACCTGTACCCTTACGTACTCCATCACGTAGCACTGTGGTAACTGGAATTAAATAGTTTTATATTACACTGCACGTTTATTAACGAACTTTGAAAAATGTTGCATTTTTTAGATAGATATTATGTTGTGTTGCTTAGAGGCAAAGTACCTATACACGAAACCTTTAGCATCTGCAATATTGCGAGTCAAACGTACTTCTGTCGAAGGATGTACTTCCCAAATACAAGGACAGCCAAATTCTATCTTTTAAATGGAATGTGAAATATCTTGTGATTTTTTTGTCGAATCTCCATGTTATTGCTTATTAGTACCTATTGCTGGTCAACTACTCTACAACTTACCCTTAGTTTGATCTCCTTGTTCCTCTGGAACAGCGTAAAGTCACCCTCTTTGTGATCAACAATGATGCTGCCCGGAGCATCAAGTCCGAATTCCCAAACCTCGCCCAGTACTCCCTGAAGCACCACCAGGGCGATAAACAGTGGTAGAATCATCCTCTGACGCATGCCTGACAGTCGATAGTCGAGGTAACAGCATTAGTGATGACGATTCGAAGAACGCGCAGTTTTTATAACTTCCATTATTAATCCAACTCTGTAATGTTGGTGTGATACACTCGTTAATTTCGACAGGACGCGGAACGTAAGAAATCACCTGCCTATTACAATTAATTAAGTTGTTTGACATGCACGCGGACGCTGGTGAAATTGATTGTTCACTTATTATGCTCTCTCAAATTAACTTGTATAGGAAGTACCTCATTGTGTTTAGTGTTATTACTTTTGTTTTCTGTCGAATGCGTCAGTTATGGTACGTACGTACTCTACGTCTCGTACGCTCTCCTTTGCTAAGCCTGGAGCCTGGTGGTTTATCTACATTCTTGCGCATGGCCTGTAGCTATCAATATACATAAAGACACAATTAATTCCCTGAGGGATAGACAGAGATCACGGATTTCCATTTGCTACGATCCTGCCATACTTCTTTTGCTATCAATATAATGAACCAATTTGATTTTTCCAACAAATCAAATCTATCCAACTGTATAAACTTGCTGTACAATATTTGCAGGGAGCGGTCTGATAGCATCGTATAAATGATACTTATAATGGTACATCCTCTGAAGAATCTTTATAACATATTTTAGTTTAACTCTATTTTGTTTTGTTTTGTTTCCCACTGCTGGCAATGAGAAACAAAAGGGGCTATTAAAAAAAGCCTATACATTGTTTTATGGTAGGTGGCTAAATAAAAACGAAATACTTAAGAGATATTATAAACATACGGCTGTATTCGGATGAAGGGGTAGGCAGGTGTATATAGTAGGTACACACATTTCGCCAGTATGTTTTAGGTCCCAATGGAAGTAATAAAAGGTAAATGTAATAAAGAGGGTGAGCCTATTACCATTAACAACCGTACTGCTTCTGAAAAAATTAGTAGAGATACCCAATAACGCTGCGCGACCCGGGATTCGAACCCAAAACCTAATTCGCAGCAGTTTTGCTTTGCGGCCACTACGATACTATATTTCTTGAAAGAACCACCTTACCTGGATTTAATGCTGAAAACTGATACCTTACAAAAAGCACAGTTTTGTAAAGCCGGTCTCACGACCTCACCGGACGAAAAGCGCCGCAAACTTAGACCCCAATGTGATTTGTCGTTCGTAAATATGGAAGACGTCGAAAAAAATTAAGATTACATTAACCCCTGTTTTATGTAAGAACTTAAATACATTATAAGTGTGAAAAATTTGTACATGCTATTAGTAGTGTGTACTAACAATTACAGAATTGCTTATCACTAAAAACATTTTCCTTAGATTGCATTTACGAATCATTTAATGGACTCGAGGTATTATGAGCGCAGTGAAACCTATTGACCAAGTTGCGGGTACGATTCTCAAGCCAATCATTTTAATGATTATAATTGAATTTTCAGGTGATAATCTTTTTTAGCCGTCGCGTTGTCGGCAAAACTGTTTACCTACCTACTAATTGCATTGGCCAAAGAAACGTGGAGAATGGCACAAAATAGAAAGGTCTTTTAAGCAGTTGGTAAAGTCGAGCTGTAGATGATAACGCGTGGTTCAAGCTCATTGTAGGTACTTACCATACAGCTGCAGCTTAGGGTAAACAAAGGTTCATTGAGTTTAGAGCTGGATTCGAAATGAACCACTGCAATAATGCCGAACAATACAATTATTCGGTGCTATCATCCATATCATTTCTCATCCACCTCCAAAAGGCTCCAGATAAATCCTTCTTACAACAACAAAGTGACAAAACGAAAAAATTAAATGCAATCAATCGATATTCAAATTACTTTCAAATTGGTGGAGTGACTTTTGTTGTCAGAAATAAATATAGAAATTGTATTACCGTTTAATAATAAAATATTTTAATAAAAAGTATTAAAAATAAAACCGGAATGAGAAGCAGCGGTTTGGTGTTGTTTGCGTGTGCTGGTCTACTACTTGTGAGTATAGAACTATTAGAAAATTATTTATATATCTATGTAAAGTGTCTGGTAGGTACCTACATGCGAACTTGAGTTGTCAGACTCTTTATACATTGGTTGCAATCCATTGGCAGTCATTCATAAGAGAGGGATAGATATTAACATGCATCTTAATTCTGAACCTTTTCTATCTCGTCCTGAAAGTTAAGTTTGTAGAAAACTGGGCTGGAGAAAGATGCACACATATAGCTTAGCTGATTGAACTATTTGTTTAAGCACTATACTTCGTTTCGTATGCTGATTCATAAGCATGTGCCACCACAATGTAGAGCGGTGGTGCGATTCTGGGCGGCTCAGTGGCATGGAGCCTGCTGCGCATGTCGTACTACTTTTGGACGTCGGACCTGGGCGTGGAGCTGAGCTCCAGCGTGCTGTTCATGGCGGGCGCGCTGCTGTGCCTGCCCACCTGCTGGCTGTCCACCCTGGTGCCCTACCACACCAAGTCCATGTCGCTGAATGCGACTGTAAGCTATATTTGGATTATTTCTTATTTAAGACGCCTGTAGACAAAACATTTTGAAGATTGACCATTATCAAGACATTTTATAAGTCTTGTTCTGGGTTGAAAGGATTCCCCATTTCCTTTTGTCGTTAATTATATGTGCCATATAAGGCAGCAAACCTTATGCTGAGCCTGATAACGATAAGTGGGAATAAGCTTCTCATCTACCTGCAATCCTAATGCAGAACACCTTTGACAACAGAAAATAATCGTTCTTGTTTGTATAGCTCCTAAACAAAACCTATCAATATATGTGCTGACGCAGATATTGATAGAACTATGAAACTCATAGCTGATGGCGCTGGTGAGCGTGGCGATGGTGATGCTGTCGCTGGGACTGTCGTCGATCGCGGGCCTGTCGCGAGCCGTGCGCGACCCCACCATGCTGAACTCCAGCATGCTACGAGCTATGTCTATTGACGCCTTCGACCCCGCAGTCAGGAGCTCCTTTGCCGCGATGCAGATTGAGGTATAGTATTTTATTTAGTTATCCCTACAGGGAATCATCATCATCATCCCGTTGCAGTCTACTGCTGGCCATGGGAATACAGGCGTGAATTTATGTAATGTCATATAATATGTACTGATCCTACTGCCCATAGGTGAAACGTATTCTAAGCTTTGTTTCAGAACTTAAGTAACAGGCTATATTTCTTTTGGAAGGGCGAATGGGCTGTGCGAATTTTGGGTAAAAAACTATACTCACCTGTCCCTAAACAGTCTAAAGTTGAATCGGTTTAAAGCAATTTCATAACCCAAGGATCAGTTATTCGTATGAGAGCCTTTCACTTAGTCATCAAGAAGATCTAACGTGAAATTACGAAACTCTTAAGTATGGTAGGACATCGGTGATATGCGTTCTCTTGTCTTTGCCAGTTGAGGTGCTGTGGCGTACAGTCTTATTCTGACTGGTACCAACACCGCCGCACGCTGCCACCGGCCTGCTGCGGCCGCGTGTGGAATGGGAAGGTAAGACTTTACATAATCTACTACAATATAATATTAGGTCTTTAATGACTGCCTTGTTGGTCTAGTAGTCGCTAAGGTAAGTTCGAATCCTTGGTCGGGCATAAGTGTTATTTTCAAGTTATTTTTAAAGTTTTTCCATTACGTGATTCTCAGTAGCGGCACGTAGTTTGAATTTGTGCCCAATTTATGGCAATAGGGACCTATGACATAACTGGTAAAATGTGAGTGTACTTTACAGTCTACGCCTTCGAGGAATACACGCGTGATGTTATGTTATGATTTAGTTCTTTAACTTAAGGCAGTTTTGACCCATTTGTGATGTGGAGACCAATCTTGCGTCTTTCGTTTTTAACTTGACTAACCCTGCGCTTTACCCTCAGCGAGGAGACATGTGTGAAGTGCCCCTGTACAGCCTGGGCTGTCTGCGCCCCGCGCTCACTGAGCTGCGGCACTACGCCAACTCGCTCTCTGCACTGTCGTCTGCCATCGTCGTTGTCATGGTATGTATGTTCAGGGACTTTGAAAAGCGTAGTGATTTTCCTAAAGCAGTATAAGACTTACTTATCTAATAAAGAAGAACCGAACTTTATACCGGGTTGTTTACAATCTGCCTTTAATGCTTCAAGAGGTAGATATAAATGTGTATTCTACCCTAATACCCACCACGTACTTATGTATGTACAAGATGGTCGTAATAAACTGGGTCTACCTCGGTAGAATAATGTGTAAAAGTGACTTTAATATAGGTAATATTAATTTCCTAAAAGGTTTCTGATATCAAAAACAGTAATAGGAACCACTTTTTATGATTCCTGTTTTTCGTCCAAAGCCTACTGCGAAAATGTATGTTTCTCATTAATATACACTTTAATGAAGTGTAAGTGTTGTGTATGCATGTGTGTGCGCAGGCCGTGACCCTGTTCGCGGCGGCGTACACGCTGGTGACGGGCGTGGTGGAGCGCGGCGAGGTGCGCGCCTACAAGCCCCCGCCCCCGCTGCGCATCGCGTGCCTGCACCCCCCGCTGGCGCCCGCGCCGCTGGTGGCGCTGACCTCCCCCGCCGCGCTGCCCTCCGACTCCCTCATGTAACGCGACACGCCGCACGCGCCGCCGGGCCGCTCACGTCCACCCTTGCACCTCGCCTACCGCCGCATCGCGTATTCGACGCATAAGAAGTATGGTTCACAAACTATAGTGTGTTGCCTCGACATACACCAACTTCTAGTACCAGATACTTCTTTATTATCATTAGTTGAATAACTTGGCGCCTAGTGTTGGACACCGGTCTACGTATGTGGGGAAATTTAAATAGTGTGATGTGAGCGGTTCCGGTCATCGACCCCGCAACACCTCGACGTTGTGAACGTTTGCAGGTTTTGATACTTTGTACGTCTACTAATGAACGACACCGAAATCTAGATTATTTAAATTATTACTTAAATTGTCATTTAAAATTGTTAACAGTCGTAAGTAAATGTGTAAAATAAATGTCTTGGTTGACAATTCCGTTGTTTGATTACGAAGTAAAGGAAAAGGGTCGAGGAATTTAAGAATAAAATATAATTCAAGGATATCTTTTTAATCGTAATTTTTTGAACACAATACAACATGCAAGCATTAAAATGCTTTATGAAAATCAAGAAACAATCATATTTTTTCTATATTTGGTACCTATTTTTGGTTACTTTCAAATTATACAAGAAAAACGATCTCTATATAAAGACAAACAAAAACTAAAATATATTATGAAAAATTTCGTACAACAGAGCGCGAGCGCGCGGGCGGCCGAGCGAGCGGCCCGCAGGCGCAGGCGCCGGGCCGCGCTGCGATACACTTACGTAACATACTTACTACACTATACAAACGTACGCACTAATGATTCCACTCAGTCGCTCTCCACTAACTTCTGATAATATGATAGGCCTGCACCGACCCCGGGCGGGGGCAGCGCGGCCCGGGCCCGAGCCCCCGGCCCGACCCCCGGGCCCGACCGCCGGGCCCCCCGCGCGCCCCGTGCGGCCCGCGCCCGCGGCCCGCGCGTCGCTCGCGCCGCAACAGCTAAATACTCGACGAGTCTAGGATAATAATGTTAAGCGATCGACTTATGTTTAAATTTAGAATCGGAAGGCGCGGCGCGGGCTCGCGGGCGCTGGCCGCCGTAACATTAGATCTATCTAGAATAAATAGCAGCTCGGCGCCGGCTCAGGGCGGCTCTAGCGCCGCGCGCCGCGGTGCTTGCGGTGCGCGGCGCGGCCCCGCCCCCACCACAGCGCCAGCAGCGTCAGCAGCAGCGCCGCGCGCCCAGAGCTGCGGAACACACGCCTTACTACACCGCCCGTAGGGGGCCATCACTATCACTAGCGCTACACTGTACATATACATACATGTTACACTGTATTCACTATAGATTCCGGGTAAACAATCAATTCAATTGGGAATGTTATAGTAAACTACGATGGAATAATTCATTAACTTTACTAAAGTACAGTTTCTATACTAAAGTGGGGGAAGGTGAAAAATAACTGAGAGATCGATTTTCAAAACTGGTGTATGCATAAACAAAAGAGAAGCGAACTCTTAACGTGCAGAGAACTCATGACGCTCAAATTATATGAAGGCCAGATAACGAGATGGAAGTATGAAAAAAAGATAAAACATGCAACATAAAATGATACTATAATGAACATGTCCTCAATTTAATATAATTTTACATCCGATTTGTTATGACTCAATATTTGTCAGGGATGTTCCGGCAAAAAAAAAAATAATAAATCGAGGACTCAAGCTAAATCAACACGTGTTAATACAGCAAATGTATGAATGAATAAGAAGAGTGGGGATGGTTACCGATGCACACAACACGCGAGATTGCTCACCAAAGTAGCACACTGGCCGCCCTGCAACAAGCATAACGCGATCACACACCGACACCTGGGCTAGCGACGGCTACGGGTTAGAAGCGTCCTCAAGCGGCACAGAGCACGCGATACATAGCACAGGGCATGGGACTCATGGGTCGAGGCTGGCAGGCGACTGGTTCATTAATCTTAATCATAAGGACTTCTTAACCTTGAGTTAGTATTGGATCGTGAATTGAGAATGAGAAGAAACAGTCATGTTATGATAGTTGCAAATGGGAATATGCCTCTGCTTAGGTACTGGAAAACAGGGAGTGCCTTTATGTAATGTAAATTAAGGATGATATAAATCAAAAGCATCACATTCTTTAGAACGTGGCGAACAGCTTTTTAAGATTTAAGTAAGTCACATTATCTAATTTCATCCTGAGTAGGTAATAACAAAAGGTAACAGTTCAAGTCGTCCCGCCGGCCTCGCGGTAGCTATGTGTGTGTAGTGTGACGCACCGTGCAGACGGCGCAGTGCGGCGGCGCGCAGCCCCCCAGCTCGAGGCGGCGCGGCGCGCCCCCCACGCCCCCGCCGGGCCCCCCACCCCCTGCGGGGCCCGCGCCCCCCGCGCAGCACCCCGCTCCTGACTCATCACACTCCGGCTCCCAGCAGTCCACCTCTCCCAACTGTAAATAAATAACCACTGATAAGTAATTGTTTCCTACAAATCCCATGAATCACCCTATAGGTTCATCACACACGCGATGTATAAATGATATAATTATGATATGTCTTAAGTCCCGTCGAAGTACATTTGTCATTAAATCGTTGATGTTTGTGATCTAATTTATTCATTGATCCATAGTCCGTAATCCCCAATGTGTTGCTTTGAGACCACTAACAGTTTTTTTATTTTTTATTTATAGTGGGTAGGTACCTATTTATTTACCCTAACTAAATAATATTCTAGTTTACCTACTCGTAAATATCCCTTTGATCTACTGACTAATTGTCTCGATTGCTGTAATTGTTACAAATACACAGAGGAATCCAGTAATCACTAATCCCAAAAAAAATCTCTATGTTCTTTAACGAAAATATGAATGAATATAGTACTAACGAGGCACTCGCAGATCTGGCACTGGTAGAGCCAGCGCTCCCCGCTGCGGAAGGTGACGTGGTGCATCTCCTGGTGGCGGCAGTGGAAGCGCGCCTCGCAGTGCGGGCAGCACGCCGCCGGCGCCGCCGCCGACAGCGACGTGCTCTGCAACTGACGGGACGAGCGCTGTGAGTTACCGAGGAACAGCAAAATATTTAAGAATGATCCTCAAATAACTCAAGAAAATCCACTCCCGAATAAATAAGAAACGATAATGTGGATCCTAGAAGACATAAGGGCGTCGCGCCACTACATTCTTGGGCTCATGCGACTGGAGGCCGAGAAAATGAACCACAGTCCCTCTCAATCAGGAGAAATGAAAGAAGGAAATAAAAGCCATTATCCTGGAGTAGAATGGGGCCGGTATCATTTAAGAGGGCTAATGTTGTAGTTACCGCGGAAGTCCTGTTGTCCGTGAGGTCGCAGGCGCAGGGCGCGCGCTGGCAGGAGGCCACGCCCGCGGCGCACGCGCACGTGCGGCAGCCGCCCGCCTCCGACCACGACGACCCGTCCGACATTATTCGGCCCTGCCACGAACAACCTGCAATGCGAACCAAATTATATTGAAGATTGGAAGGTAGGGGACCATAATGATATTAAGAAACTATCTACCATAATTTGCATGTTTCCTAAAAGCCACTGAATACATTTTTATGGATTTTTGTTTAGAGATTACCTGCTGGTGATGCCAGAAATATCCCAAAGTCATAAATAGAGATAACAAAGAAGACATCAGATAAAGTTTGGCCGTTTTTAAACTGTGATAGTAGCATTCGTGGTACCAGTACTTACTTAATTCACAATGTTCTTCAGAATCACATTGGCACCTGAAGCCGCCGTCAATGTTGACACAGCGCGCGCTGAGGTGACACGTGTGGAAACCCTCCGCGCACTCGTCCACATCTGCAAACAAATAAAAAAATATGTTTTAATAATCTGTGGTAATTAACTGTGGTGTAGTAATTAACTGAGTCTTGTTTTTTTGACGTTGTCTAACACGGTCCGACGGAGATAAAAGTAGCGTGCTCCGATGTCCACATCGGAGCACAAGAATCCTAAAATATCGCAATCCCTGAATCAGGGAGTCTCTCATACGCAGATTTCGATAATTAATAATTATGGCAGTGGCTAGTGAGGTTGTTTCAAAAGCTGTTCTGTGAGCTTGGTGTTAAGTTGTAGATAGCACAGCACAGTCTGTTGTAAACTTCCTACCTTGGCAGGTGTCGAGGCCAGCATCTCGGCGGTAGCCCCGCGCGCACACGCAGTAGTAGCTGCCCGGCGTGTTGACGCACAGCGCATGCGCGGGGCAGGCGGGGTGCGCGGCGGGGGAGGCGGGGGAGGTGCGGCACTCGTCCACGTCACGCTCGCAGCGCGTGCCGCCGAACCCCTCCACGCATGCGCACTGCTCGCGAGACACGCACGTGCCGCCGTTCAGACAGCCGCCCGTGCAGATCGCTGGATAACAAATACAAAGATTATCATTGAATGCAACTAAGTTTATATTTATAAAGGTGCAAAAACAGCGTGCCTTGGAAGAAACGAAGTGGCTTGTAGTACAAATTTTGTTGTGGCAGCTTTTTCTAAATACGGTCCGCTTGGGTCACAATACCGTGGATTTACGGTACCTCACAAATATTTGCAATCTATTTCCGAAAAGGAATGTGAGGCGAATACATATAGGTAGACGTAGGAGTATCCGTTATACTTACGCATGCACTCATATCCGTCGCCGCTGTACCCTTCCCGACAGCGGCACGTGTAGGAGCCGGGCGTGTTGCTGCACGCGGCGTATACGTGGCAGCCGTGCGTCTCGCCCGCGCACTCGTCCACCTGGAACGTGGAAAATTTATCATTATACAAACTGTTAATAGTATTAAGAATTAGAAGTGCGAGTGTTTTTCTGGCTTTTTGTCTTAGTTCTGGCTGTTGACCACCAGCAGCGGCGGGCGCCGTTGCCTCAACACGTAGCGGCCCAGGACACTCAGACTCAAACGCTGTTCTTAAAGAATGAGTGAGAAAATACACTGTGACACAATACATTGTGACACAATTTGTTGTTTACTAATCCTAGAACTGACCTAAACAGAGAAGATTCATGAAAAAATAGGAGGAACAGAATCTTACTTCAACGCAGTTAAATTTGTCTCTCCTGGTGTACCCGGGCAGGCACTGGCACACGTAGCTGCCCACCACGTTGACACACCTTGTGTTGGAGTGACAGTGGTGGCCGTCCAGCCCGCCTGCTCGCAGGCATTCGTCTACATCTGCAAAAGAGGTAAGGTAGCAGATGTAGCATCAGGAATAGACTCATCAGAGTTCACTACTGGAATAGTTCATACGGTTCTCGAGAGAGTCAAACTCGTCATCATCATCAGTCGGAAGACGTCCACTGTTTAACAGAGGATTGAGGATGTGGTGTAAATTGCAGTGTGAGAGCGGTGTATATTTTTTTATTTAATTCGTTTACATATACTTAAAAACAAATAAGACTGATTATGTATTTAAGACATTTCTTAATTTTGAAATGTTTGCTGTTTTGGATAAATAAGAACGTCTTACATGACATCACTCTATGTGCTTGTACTGACGTGACTTATCTAGGTCCTCGTTCGTTACCTTGACAAGACAGTCCGTCTCCTTGGAAGCCCTGGTTGCACTTGCATGTGTACTTAGTGTTGAGATTCATGCACGTCGCGTTTTCGTCGCACGAGTGCCCCATGCTGCAGTAGTCCACACCTGACAACGACAATACGTATGAGAACTCCGCGCAGTCGTTAAAGTACTAAATATATGCTGGACAAGCTGATTAATGTGATTAAGTAAGTCGAGATTTAGTCCTTATCTTGAATGCTGTCTGTTCGGGTCAATCACCGAACAATAAAAAGTATGTCAGCGTAATTGCGACACCGCGCTATGTGCATTGAATATTATTTTATTACCTAAGTAAAATATAGTCAGTACGCTTTCGGATAGCACATCGGGCGCGACTCAATCTCATCCTCATTAGTTCTAATTGTTATCCCATTTATATTACTGAAATATATGCATCTTTACAATCTTCAATCTGAGTATATCTTTATCTAACCCCAACCCCGAACATTGGTCCTTCGAGCCTATTTAAAGCGGGACCGACGCGTGTGCATTATTGCCTTTCGTGTGTATCCACTAACTGTACAGTGTGAGTGTCTCGCTTGAAACTAGTAACCAGACCCTGGTGAACAGAATTGAGTGAATCAAAACTTTCATCCTGCTGATCCTGTTGAACCTGGTTTTACGAGAGCATCGCATCATCTCATCGCGCTGCTACTCCAGGTTTGGTGACATTTGATCTCCGAAGAAGCCTTCAGTACAAGTAAGGTCTTTTTATTACCCCTATACGAAAATGGAAGACACCTTATCAACCCAACACCAACTGATCGAAGCCATAAATGGGCTCTTCACCAATTTCAAGAAGGATGGTGCAGAGCGCAAGACCTCAGACTACCTACGTCGTCGATTAGCTACCTTGGAACAATACTTTACAGAGTTCCATAATAATCATATGACTTTGTTATCTTTTGGTGATAAATCTCATACATATTTCAGTACTAACCAATACGATCAAATGACTGAAAAATATAACAACATTAAATCTACTATTCAGAACTATATCCCTCTAGCAAACAGACCGCAAACACCTGAATTAAAACCTCCTACATTCCAACCTACTGCGGAATCTCAATCTCCAAACCTCGCATCCCAATCTGCTGCTAAAACTCATGCTCTTGAAGAGAGTAGAGCCGAAATTCTCTTAAAAAAGCAAGCTACTAACTTTAAGGCTTTCTTAAGAACATCTTCCAACATCAACCTTGATCTCGTTACGGAAAAATGGGAGTTCGAAGACCTCCTGAAGACGATACAATCTCGTTGGACGGCTATTGACTCGCTTCATTGGGAGCTGGACAACGAGTGTGGCGGATCGAACCCCGAGTACGAGGAACAATTTACTCATTACGAGAAATATTATAACAAAATCAAGAAAGACATCAATAAGAAAATGTGGTCAGTCGCGCATATTGAAAAATCTACTCCTAAAATGGAAATAGCCCCCTTTGAGGGAAACTACAATAAGTGGATTTCGTTCAAAGATCTTTTTACCGAAACAGTGCACAATAACCCCTCTTTATCGAATGCACAAAAGATGCAGTTTTTAAAGAGTAAGGTCAAAGGTGAACCCGAAAAATTAATCCAACATCTCCAAATTAGCTCCGACAATTATCTAGTGTGCTGGAATATCCTCAATCATCGTTATAATAATAAGCGACTGATCTTTACATCTCATCTTAACAATATCATGAATATCCCTGCAAACCAGCAACAGTCGGCGAATCATATAAAACGCATTCACGACACTACGTACGAGAGTGTAAATGCTATCAAAAACCTTGGAGTCGATGTGACTTCCTGGGATCCCTTCCTCGTATGTATAATGTCCCAAAAGCTGGACTCGGATACTTATGAAGATTATCTACAAGCTTTAAAATCCCCGCGAGAGTTGCCCATCTTAGAAGATTTCCTTAATTTTCTTGAAACTAAGTTTATGATGCTGGAAACTTCACGTAAGAAGCTAGAAAATTCCACGCAGAAATCATCCTCATCTCAATTCAACAACAATAATAAAGCGCCCTTTTCAAAAGGTTCGAATTATTGCCGAAATTACAACAATCCCAAAACTAATTACTCAACAAACCAAGTTTCGCAATCGTCAAAGTCCAAACGCAAAAATAACTATCGCAAGCAATGCCCTATTTGCACTTCCGACGATCATCGAATTTATGCTTGTCAAAAGTTAACGGAATTGCAACCTCATGAACGGAAAAATACTGTCACTAAATTGAATCTTTGCATTAACTGCTTGCATTACCACGAAGGCAAAAAATGCCTATCCGAAATAAGATGCAAAGAATGCAATAAGGAACATAATACCCTTTTGCATGAAGCATTTACGTCACATCGGTCTGGGTCAAATACAGCTACGATTACGAAATCGCCATCCCAACAGCAAGAAAGAAACACAGTTGCTTCGCTTCTTAAAGAACCCTCAGAAATATTGCTTGCAACAGCAATTATTAACGTACAAGCAACGGACGGATCCTATCAAAAAATGAGAGTTCTTTTAGATCAAGGGTCACAGACATCCATTATTAGGGAAAGCGCAGCTCAGTTGCTAAGACTACCACGACAAAAATGCAACGGTTATATCTCTGGAATAGGAAATAAGGAAAATAACTGTAAGGGCAGGATTACCATCCAATGTTCATCGTTAGTTAGCGATTTTACCTTTGAAACAGACGTATATATAATGAACAAACTGATAAATAACTTACCCAGCTGTACCTTACCTAAACCAGACTGGCCTATTCTTAACCAAATAACTCTAGCAGATCCCGAATTCTACAAAAGCAGGCCAATCGACATCTTATTTGGTGCAGATATCTATTCCACTATCCTTATGGACGGTATTTGTCGATCAGACGGTATGGTGCCCATAGCCCAACAAACTCAGTTGGGATGGATCCTAAGCGGCAACTACAAAACGTACCATTGCAATGTGATCTTAAATAATATCGAAGAGATTCAGCAATTTTGGGAAGTGGAGGACATACATGAACCTCCAGCGATATCAGAAGAAGATCAAAAATGCATCGAATTCTACCAATCTTCGACCTCAAGACGGCAAGATGGAAGCTACGTCGTGAAAATACCCTTCAAAGAAAACTTTGAGGAAAATATTGGCGAGTCGAAAACAAAATCGATTGCTCAATTCTTCCAATTAGAGCGGAAATTAAGTAAACAGCCAGCTGTGGCACGTGACTATAAAACGTTTATTTCTGAATACCTAGAGCTCGGACATATGACACCAATTGCGCCACACGTACAGCCGGACTGCTACTTATCGCACCATTGCGTCCAACGATCTGAGTCAGCAACTACCAAACTGCGAGTTGTTTTCAATGCCTCGGCAAAAACCTCGAGCGGTTACAGCCTCAATGATCTTATGTGCCGAGGACCCAATTTACAACAAGATCTTCAGAGCCTTATCTTAAAATGGAGACAATTTAGATACGCTTTTACAGCAGATATAGAAAAGATGTTTCGCAAAATCTGGTTGCATCCCGATGATCAGAAATATCAGAAAATTATGTGGCGGAACAATCAATCACAACCTTTAAAAGAATACCAGTTAGCGACAGTTACATATGGCACAAAAGCCGCACCTTTTTTGGCCATGATGACACTGAAGCAACTGGCCAACGATGAAAGGCCAAACTATCCGCATAGCTGCGCTCCTGATATCTTAGAGGACTCATTTTATATGGATGATCTCATGCATGGAGAACATTCAGCGGAAGCAGCAAAACAACTCAAAGCTGAGATGATCAACCTCCTCAAATCTGGAGGGTTTAATCTCAGAAAATGGCGATCTAACTTACGGGAAATAATAGATAGTTCTGATGCACCTCTAAAGGAAGATTTTGACTTCAAGCAACCGGAGTCAACCAAAACTTTAGGCCTTAGGTGGGAACCAAAAAACGATCTTTTCATCTTTCACCCTATAGAATTCATCTCACAAGACATCCTTACAAAAAGACAATTCCTATCTCAGATATCGAAAATTTTCGACCCATTAGGCTGGCTAGCACCAGTCACGATAAAGCTCAAGATCTTGTTTCAAGAATTATGGAAATCAGACCTGGGTTGGGACCACCCTGTCCCTCAAGGCATTGCGGTAGAATGGAATACAATTAAAGCCGATCTATCTCATATTTCTAGATTTAAAATTCCACGTTGGATTCAAACCCAGGATAAAGATACCATTGAACTACATGGCTTTTGTGACGCTAGCACAAAAGCATACGCTTGCGTCGTGTATTGCAAAATACAGAGAGAAAATGAAACCCATGTAACTCTCATTGCAGGGAAGTCAAAAGTAATTCCGCTGAAAAAACCACAGTCCATCCCGCGCTTGGAACTATGCGGCGCTCTCTTGCTGTCAAAGCTTATGCGAAAAATAATCTTAGCCCTAAGAAGCTACAAGGTGCATGTTTATGGGTGGATTGATTCAACGGCAGCTCTAGGTTGGTTAAGTGGCGAACCGGAGAAATGGAAACCTTTTGTTGCAAATCGAGTGAGAAGCATTACAGAAATAATCCCTAAAGATAACTGGAGTTACGTAAAATCCAAGGAGAACCCCGCAGATTGCGCAAGTCGTAGTTTACCTGCTGCTCAATTAGCCAATCACTTACTGTGGTGGCAAGGGCCCGACTGGTTGCCACAATACAACCCTAAGGAATCTCATAATATGCCGATTTATTCAAGAATTACTAGCGAAGAACTAAGGAAAAAGGAAAAAGTAAACACGGTCATCATTAACCCCAAAGATTCAATAGTCAATCACCTTTTAACAAAATATAGCACTTTAGGGAAATTGACTCGAGTATTAGCTTACATCAATAAATTCATTGACATTGTTGTTTACAAGAAACAACGCACAAATTACCTCACTCTGCAAAATATAAAGACAGCTAGAGAAATGTTAATCAAGCACGTTCAAAATGAATATTTCCGCGAAGAAATATCGAGGTTGAAAAATAATGACCCACTAAATAAGAAAAGCCAGATTCTTAATCTCAATCCTATACTGGACTCCAACCAAGTACTCCGTGTCGGAGGTAGACTTAAACATTCAAATCTTGATCCCGAAATGAGGCACCCCATCATAATACCGAATAAGTCGAAACTGGCAGATCTTATCATAGATGAATCCCACGAGCTCGTATTTCACGGTGGAGTAAAAATGACTACTGGATTTATAAGAAGTAAATACTGGATTCTTGGAGGCAACAGAGTCACAAAGAAACAATTAAGAATGTGCGTCAAATGTATAAGAAATAATCCCACATCACAACATCAAATCATGGGCGACCTACCTCCAGCACGATTGATTCCTAACCGACCCTTTTACCACACTGGAGTAGATTATACCGGGCACATCTTTATGAAGGCTAACAAAGATCGTGGCATTAAAACCTGTAAAGGATACGTAGCAGTTTTTGTTTGCATGGTGACTAAAGCTATACATCTAGAAATAGTCTCAGATCTCACAGCGTCAGCATTTATTGCCGCACTTCGACGAATGGCGGCTAGGAGAGGAGTTCCTGGACACATCTACAGTGACCAGGGAACTAACTTCATAGGAGCCAACAAAATCTTAAAACAGGAGCTTTCCGAAATCTCAAGCATCTTATCTGATCAAGAAGTAAGCTCGACAATCTCTGAAATGAATATTGAGTGGCACTTTAACGCCCCATCATGGCCATCTGCTGGCGGACTCTGGGAAGCTGCCGTGAAGAGCCTTAAACACCATCTCAAGCGGGTCGTGGGAGAGCAAAAACTAACCTATGAGGAATATTGTACCCTATTATCCCAACTCGAGGCTTGTTTGAACTCCAGACCACTGTGTCCTCTGACAGAAGATCCTGAGGACTTGGACTTCCTGACCCCGGCTCACTTTCTGGCAAGTGGCCCCAACTTAACGATTTTCGAAACAGAGCATGATCTCAGAACACGATGGCACCTGACGCAAAAAATATACCAAGATATATGGGCTAAGTGGAAGACTGACTACCTCTTGCAGCTTTCTACTAGGGCCAAATGGCGGCAGCACCAAAAAGATCTCAATCTTAACGACATCGTTATTATAAAAGACGACAACCTTCCACCAGGAAAATGGATTCTAGGTCGCGTAGTAATGCTGCATCCTGGAAGTGATGGACACGTAAGGGTCGTCACACTTAAAACAAAAAATGGGATCTTAAAACGCCCAGTTGTAAAACTATCCTTACTGCCGACAAATAGTAATGATCAAGATTCAAATGCCCCAAAAGTTGATAATAAACCTCCAGCTACGAGGAAAAACCGTCACATCTCATTATCAGCAATAGTTTTATCTTTAACATTATTTTTACTGTCACTAATAAACACCGCTCAAGCAACCTACAACCTCACCATGCTGACTAACAATAGTGTCTACTTCGACAAAATATCTAATATGCGCTTAATTAGAGATGATTGGCATTTAATAGTCTACTATGACACAAAGCCTTATCATGAAGGAATGGCGGCATTATTAAAATATATCGAGTATCTTGAAACCTTATGCTCTACGATCAGAACACAAACACCTTGCGACGGCGTCATGTTACAACTCGAGCACGAGTTCGAAGAAATTAAACGTTACAATAATATTGTCATGATGAATGAATCATTTATGACTAATAATAAACGGCGGAGACGCGGCTTGCTAGACGGAGTAGGCTACGTTGCAAATAGTTTATTCGGAGTGTTGGACCAACGATTTGCAGAAAAATATGAGAAGGATATTGGCCTTTTAAAGCATAATGAAAACTATCTATACAACCTCTGGAAGAACCAAACGTCTGTCGTAGAAGCTGAACTTAATCTCATGAAAAGGATGGAGAATACTATTAATAAACACCATAAACTAATTAATCAAAAGCTTAATTATCTCCGAGATTCATATAAAAATCTCGCCCTGCAAGTCCAAAATGTAACTATGATCACAGATTTCATAACTTCGGCTTTCACTGCCAACAACTTGCTGTATACCCTTCGAAGAATCCAGGACTCAATTTTGGATACAGTAACTGACATTTATAGTGGAAAATTAGATTTTCATTTAATATCTCCGAAGCAACTCAGATCCGAGCTAAGCATAATTTCCGCACAAATATCTGGAGATTTGGTAGTTCCTGTTGACAATTTTAACCTTCAAGATCTGTACAGCTTGCTCAAAGTAAGAGCGAAATGCTCTGAAAAATACCTAATAATAGAAATAATAATACCCCTGATTGAAAGGGATGTTTACGAGGTATTCCACCTTATCCCGGTTCCACGCATTTTGAAAGATAACATGATCGTGAAGGTCAAAACTATCTCAGAATTAGCAGCCATCAATATGAGAAAAGATTCATATTTGACCGTCACAGACACGAATCTACAGTCCTGCATATTACAAAACCCTACGACTATTCTGTGCCATATCAGAAAGCCTATTCACCTCATTAAAGATGATCATAGCCTTTGCGAGACAATCCCAGGCACAAGAACTTGTAAAACTAAAACTACTTCGTGCAGGAATGACTGGAAGGAGTTAACATCTGAAAACAAATATTTTTATTTATGCTGCAATGAATGTAACGTCAAACTTTTGTGTGAAAATCAATTCCAGGCAGTTAGATTATCAGGTGCGGGTCTGTTGCATGTAGGGGAAGGCTGTTTAGTAAAAACAGAAAATTTTATGGCGTATTCAAACAAAAGATTGTCTAGCATAATTAGCTCGACGACAAAGATTATCTCGCCAGAAATATCACCAATCAATCATATGATAAATATCACCATGCCAGAAGTCTCATATGAACCTAATCCCAATAACTCAGATAACCTCATGCAATTTGAAGCTATTAAAAGAAGTCTTGATATCATGAAGCAGAGTGAACCTTTGAGCACCAATATATCCTACCACGACGTTCACCATTATGCTGCTATATATCTCGTCATATTGTTCATCTTGTTATTGGTAGCAGTTTACTATTTCAAATGTTGGCGGCAACGGCGACGTAACGGAAATCGTTCCACTCCCACAGTAGAACGGTCAGTACCATCGGCGGCGAATGAGTCGTCGTCTCCGCACACCGTTCCAGAAAGTGTTGTGATTGAGTGTAATGAATTTAGGGAAAATGGGCAATCTAGTAGTAAATCAGTGAAAAGCGATCCTATGAGACTAGCTCTATCTAGTGAGTGCTTACCAAAAAAGGAAGATAGAGGTTCTTCACCGATCTTTCGTGTGTTTTCTCTTCCTGACTTAAACTGTAGAGACTCTGTTTAAGTTGTAATGTTACCCTCATCTCATCATTTAACATAACTAACCTTACATAACTGTCTTATTATTTTAAGAACATTGTCTTCACCTTGTTAGTATTAATTTCATTACTAATTTTACATACTAACCTCATCCTTTTCTCCCTCGGGAGCATGTTCGGGTCAATCACCGAACAATAAAAAGTATGTCAGCGTAATTGCGACACCGCGCTATGTGCATTGAATATTATTTTATTACCTAAGTAAAATATAGTCAGTACGCTTTCGGATAGCACATCGGGCGCGACTCAATCTCATCCTCATTAGTTCTAATTGTTATCCCATTTATATTACTGAAATATATGCATCTTTACAATCTTCAATCTGAGTATATCTTTATCTAACCCCAACCCCGAACACTGTCTCTATCAAATGAGTATTCAGAAACAAGCTCTGGACGGTGAAAGTGACGAATGCATATTTCTACTACGTAATATAGTGTTGTTAGTAAAAGATGCCTTACGTAGGTATACGTTAAGCAATATTTATTATAAGCCAATTAAGAAGGAAACTATAGACTGCTGTGAACCTAGCATACCTGGACAGAACTTGCAGCACTCCCCGGGCACGGTGAACTGGTCGGCGACGTCGCAGGGCAGCGGCGGGCACGCTTCTTCGGGGTCGATGCGCTCGCACTGCATGTTCCCGTCGTGGCACACGCACTCCGCGCACTCCTTCGGCGCGAAACGTTCGCCGTGCTCGTACAGTGTGCCTCTCAGAAGGCACTGCCCTAATAAACGAAGTAACAATGTATAGGTAAGTTAGTCATCAATTTGGTCATAAGAGATTGGAATTCTGTGTACTAAGCGTTTAGTAGCTGTTAGTAGAACTACATAATGTCTTGCCTACTACCTTTGACTTACAATTTTTAATGATGGAAAGAGAGAATTCAATGATTATTATCTATCCACCCGCTTTAAGCCTTGAATTATTCGTCAGAGCCTGACATAAAGTAGTGGAGGTGCATATATAGGACACAGATTTCGGTGGTTATTTTTTAGGTCCTAATGTAATATGAGGCAAGCAAAGTAAAGAGAACCTTAACTTACTTAAACATGTTGGACAACATTCCCCTGGATGTAGCACCGGATTCTTACACTCAGCTCTATCGCACTCAACTGGCCTGCACGTTATCTCGCCGTGCTGGAAATTAGAGCAAATAGCTTTGAAATATACCGAATCCTTAAAGAGACATGAGTACTGATTGTATAAATATTGAAGCTGACCAAAACATTATTTCTCAACATAGACTATCGCAATATTAACTTTAGCCTAGGGCTTATCTTTTTTTTTTTTTTTTTTAAGTCTTTGGGTTAGACACATTCAGCATTCATAAACTCAATGAAAAGGTAAACTAATTCGACTCTACTCTCAGAATAAAATTGTATCCGAACCACAAAGGAGCGACTCTTTCCTTAGTAACTCATTATCAAGAACAATGGACAGTGAAATGATAACTATAAAGGGGAAAACGTATTCTTACCACACAGGAGCACCGATTACAGTCTCTTTGCCAAGACGCCCCGTCCGCGTGTACCGTGCCGTTGGAGTAGCACGACTTCTGACAATCGCATTGTTCGAGACGTGCCAACCTTGCCTCCGTACCCACCAACTGCAATACAATCAGTTCTAGGTTTACTTATTTCGATTTATTAATATAGTTTTTTTTCCTATGATGCTCTTGCTTATATATTGTATACTAGCTTCTGCCTTCGACTTCGGCCTTGTTAATTTCAAATAGACTATCAATCACAAAAAAATTTTTTCAATTCGAACTAGTAGTCTCTGAGATTAGCGCGTTAAACCAAACAAATTCAAAAGTTTTATGAACTATATTCAAAGGTTCTCATTGTGTTAGTAGTTAGTCGGTCATTGTTTATATTGTCACCTTGAGTGAAAGGTCATGGATATGTGTAGTGAGCTCTTGCACCGTAGCTTGCAGCAGAGCGAACTGCCCACACGTGGGACATTCCGAGTCGAGCCCCGGACATTGTGCCAGGTAGCCGTGCGGCCCGCTCACCAGTCTTACTTCTTGAAGAGTACCCTGGAATGACAGGTAACAATCAACATAGAGTTTCATAATTACCCATACAAAGTATTAAGGAAGCAAGTACTTACAAATACTTGCCTCTTAATTCCTGCGCTGTTGGCACAGGTTTATTCAAGACGCGGTCAAATTCGCTATCCAAGATCAGTACCTTAAATAAGGAATGTTTGCTATTCCTCTGTCCAACCCATAGCGCTAACTGCGGCTGCGTCAAGTTGCGGTCGGGCGGCGGGATGAGGCGGCGGTACAGCGGGTGGCAGTCCACCAGCAGCGTGGCCTGCGCGCCCGACACGGCCAGCGCCAGGCGGTGCCACGCGCCGTCCGCCAGCCGGAACGGGAAGGTCTCGACCCGCGGCGCGCTGCCGCCGGCCGCCACGTAGTGCAGGCGCACCTCGTCGCGCCGCCCGCTCGACTGCACCTCCAGGTACCTGCGACCCCACACAGCTGCACTACACACCCCGCACGTCGCCGCGCTCCCGGAACGACTCCGCCCCGCCCTCGCATACTGTTCCGAGGTACACATAAACAAAGCAAACAACACATATATTCGGACGGCGACGGGACGGACCGGCCGCGAGCGGGCCTCGGCTCGCTCTACATCTCAATATCGCTCGGCCAGGATGGGGGACCATGTACCTCGGAACGAATTGCGTTCGGTGCCGACAGAGACGCTAAGATGTCTGGTAAGTCGCTCCGGGCGTTGCGCGGGCGCAGCCCGGCTCGCGGTGTGTCCACTTTCATAGGTGTTTAGGGAGTTTAGCGTGACCGAACAGTTAAGTACGACTCAGCGAACGGCGCGGAGACGGCGAGAGCGCCGAGCGAGGCGTTAGACACAATACGAGACAAAAAGGATTCCCATGTCGCTTGGAATGCAAGTGCGGAACAGCTCGGCGGAGTCCCCTCGGTGTAGCGCGAAGCTGCGATGCGGGCGGCCGCACGGCGCACGACTAACATCAACATCCAGGTGACAAACATCGAGAGAGGGTCGTGAAGGGCGGTCGGACATATACAACACAACAAGTCAAGACACAGAACACAAGACGGACGGCGATGGACGAGCGGGGGCCCATGCAAGCCTGCCCGACGTCCGCGCACACATACATCCATGCAGAGGTGACAGAGAGCGCAATCGGGTCAACGGATGGATCGAGGAGGACATTCCGAGGCACAGGACATTCCAAGATACATGATTCTCCCCTAGGCGCGCGCACGCATGCCGCCGCTCGGGCGGGATGCGAGCACGCGCAGCGATGTTGAGATCTAGAACTCACCGTGCGGAGCGGCGGCGCGTCGACTGCGGCGGCCACGCGCGCTGGCCGCTCGCCGCTCACCGCTACACCACGCCCACGCGGGCGCCAGTGGCTCATCTTGTTCCACTACTCGATACCAGATGAATACATAATTAAGTCGTGAAATCGGAACTTCATCAATTTAATTATCGAAACATCAAAAATTGTTGCTGGCTACGAACTGTGCTACGCCACGTAGCTAGCGCTACGGCGTTGCTACGCAGAACGTTATAGTTTTGTTGAAAGTGAGATCGTTATGGACGTTAGGTAAACATAATTATAATAATTGATGTGAGGGTTGAACCTTACGGTTGCATGTCAAGTTATAATTATGTTTAAGCGAACGTTAACAAACTAAATAATTGTAATAAGACACATAAGCAAAATCGTGCTATGAACTTAAAGTAACATAAAGTAGAACACAACATCGAGTACACAGCAGGCTCGTTACCTGTTGTAGCCATGAGAGAAGGACAGGATGGTGCCGGAGTTGGCGGGCTCCTGCCTGAGCGCGGCTAGCACGGTGAACTCGGGCGAGCGCCGCAGCAGCTCCGCGGCGCGGGCGAAGGCATCGCCCTCCACTTGTAGCGATCGAGATTCTCCTAAGATACATAGGCACGGATTGTAGGTACACACAATACATTATATACAAATCCATTGCATCTTACATGTAAAACAATTACCCCCTTATTCATAACAAAAATGACAATTAAAGCAATGGACTAAATTATACCTGTCACTGTCGTTTGCATGCCAAATAATTGAGATGTCAAAGGACTTAATATGTGGTTTAGTTAATGCCGGTATGATCCTCGTTTATGAATATGTGGGTTAATCATATTGTGTAACAACTGCAGGTGACAATGTCTTGTAATTCTTAGAACGTAGCAACGATCTCGTATCGTAGTTAGAAATGACCGTAGATAATCTGATGATTCTGGAAGCTTTCAATGCTTTATATACTTACTTCATACGCTTATTCATCTTTGATTTTATTATTCTTTTTACGAATAATTTATGTATATCTTCAAATGAATTATGTATAATATCTTCTAATAAAAAAGGCTATCAAATTCCTTCACAATTTTATGTAATAAACCTAATTATCTTATAACGACCCAGATTTATATAGTAACGTAGCCTAATTCCTCAGTATTGCAGTGGTATAAATCCTCACGACCAGCTGGTATGGGCCTACACTACACCGACGGCATCGAGTTCTCAGCCTTGACAAGTAACGATCGACGTCGGCAGCTGGCAGCCCGCCAGCACTACTCCATTATCTTGATTCACTGATCTCTTTGCAGATTTCAGTGCAAATTTCTCTTTGCTTGATTAGTTTTTTATACTATTCTAGAATTAATTTCATTTGTTTATAAAGAAGTGAGGAGGATAAGTAAGTTGTTCATCTTGAAGTGCTAGAGGACTACTTGATTTTATGTTTCAACATCCTTTTAATGTATGTATTGTCACGATTCCCGTGTAACCGCAGTTGTTATAGTCTATCCTTATACCGTAGAGGACAGGGAACACACTATTTTAATTTTCATCAATAAGCACATATTAAAAAAAAACTAATATAGATTATAGGCCACTTATTGTCGAGTGCACATTTTTTTTATAAATAAATTATATATTTTTTATTACACACAAAAAAGAATACCTCACCTGGAAAGATATTTAGTTCGCTATTACTTACGCTCATTATTTATCAAAGGATAACACATCTCCCAATGAAGTAAATACACACAATCTTTGAGGCCATTTAACTTTTAATACCAATATCATCAATACCTATACTCAAAATATTATGCTAAACGTATTATCGTAACAATATATTCAGAACATATTGGAATAACAACGGGAAGTTCAATGAAAACCTACTGTTTTACAGGTTACTTCATAGAAGATTATATTTCGCGTTAGCATGCACTTTTTCGTGACTATTCAACAAACAAACAAATATGTATTATGACGTCATAACTCATAACCGTGTTTTGAAACCTAACGTGTTGTTACATGTGTTTTATTGAACACGAACACCGATGCATCGCGATGCACCGCGACTTTATGCGCGTGCAAAATTATACTGAAGCTTTTCCGGAAAGTTTCGAACTATCTTGATACTCTATATAATATAATAATCATGAGGACCGGTGCAGTTATTTAGTAACAAACTGACAAATAATTTCCTTAAGTTTATCATGTAACTTTAATTTTATGTTATAGTAAATGCTAGATCAACGGTGTTTAAAGCCATGTCAGAGTTCTACAGGCGGTTTTACACTCTGACACCAGGTTCCTCATTAACCATACCATAAGAAGAAGAAGAAGTGAATGCTAGTAACAGTTCTATTGGGAATGGACAATGGTGCTACATTTATCATAGGAAGTCTGCATCCATATGTTTTACTTTAAAGTTTTAGACACTTGATCATTAGTTCAAGTCATTTATTTGCAGTCCATGCGCCTGGCAGTGAGGCTCAATTTAAAGTTGTACCGTTTGTGTTAGTGTAGGCTGTCAATAGTTCTCGTGTGCTCGGAGATTTACTACCGAACTGTTGCTGGTCTTGGCAAAGATTTATTGAGGTTCTCCAGTTTACTATCCCGAGTTTCAGCGCTAGTTCTTTTTGCTTTTGTTGTATACTTTGTTACATAGGTTTGATGGATTAAGATGAAACATTTCGCTTTTAAGAAGATGAATTGATTTATGATCTTATAGTATACATCACGATAAAATTCAACCGAGACTAGTCAGACAGAGAAAGCCTGAAATTCACTGAATTCAAAGATACATAATACAAATTTACAAAATGACTGCCTCGTTGGTCTAGAGGTCACTGAGCACGAGGTCCTGAGTTCGAATCCCGAGTCGGGCATTGTTACTGAGTTTATTCCATTTGGGTGATTAGTAGCAGCACGGAGTCCAGATTTGTGCCCAGTCGATGGCAATAGGCTCGCCCCTTATTACATTGGGGCCTATAACATAACTGAAAAACTGTGGATGTTACTTTATGTGTAGTGAAGAATACAGGCGTGATGTTATGTACAAACTGAATGTTTTCTGCATAATAAGTTTTTAGCAGCGCGCATATTCCCGCAACCGCATAAAACCTGTTATTAAACAATAATAAGGTCAAATATCCAAACAGCAATAAAATTTCTAACTTATACGCAAAACGTCTATAAACCTCTAAACTGCTACGTTTCTGTTATATAAGAAACGATCTCAAATCGAGTTAATGTTTTATTGGCAGTCGCGTTCACCTACTTGTGCAGATCTCTGCCAAGCCCGCGATTATCTCGGTGCGGTGACTGATCCGCAAATGCAATGCTGCAATGCACCATAAACTTCGAATAGCGTAAAGTAAATAAACTTAGTATTTTTGTACACAATATTGTTAAAGTTACCAACACACCACTGCATCTGACATTGAAAGAGGTCGCGTTGTATCTGATGGTTTGTAGTGATAAATTGTTATGTTACATTTCGTCATAGTTAATCTGTTGACTTTCTGCGCTGGAACCCCCGGGTCCCATTAGCTAGCTTAAAGCTTATAATGCTTGCACGGGAGTTAAGCCATTTTACCATTCATAGCAACACGAACCTAATCATTCATCTTACAGAATTCAGTTCTCCGGAATTTCTTCAGAAAGCCGTTATTTTTCCGTCGAGTTCGTGGCCGGACACCTGATACCGCGTGATACACGACGCCGACGGTGCATAATAACCGTTTATTACTTCAGATATTTGTTAAATTGTTTATGTATTTTATATTTGGGCATAGTACTATTGTATTTTTAATATAGACCTTTGTTGCCTGAGTGAAATGAATATTATTATTATTATTTCAGCCATGATCGTCCCACTGCAGGGCAAAGGCCTCCCTTTCCTTCCTCCATTCCTCTCGGTTGTGAGCTGCATTAGACCAATGAATAATATGAAATAAATTAAATTAAATCTAATCAGTTCGTTAAATCCGGTAGAATTGGCTTAGTATTGAGCCATATCGTACACAAATATCTCCCTCAGACGGTGACCCAGCGTTAGACACAGTTCATCTAACATGGTATGATGATGTGACTTATAAAATATTCAATTCAGCGCGCCTATAAAGCACCCTTAGACCTATTTGAAGGAATGTGTCAGCAGAATCACACTCAAAGATCACGAGCGGAAAATAAAGTGCGCAATACAGAGAGATTTAAATCACGGAGGGTGGGACGAGATGACGAAATAATATCTCACATGAATGACGTGATAGCCCCCTGTGGCGAGGGGAAATCGCGTGGAAGGGGAGCAGGCACGCGACCCACCGACGACCAATATTTCACGGTACCAAATGAGAATTCAAACTAATAAATCAAACAATTCAAAATATCTTGTCAAACAAATTATGCAAAAACAAATGGTGCGTATTTTTGTCGACTGTACTCGAGGTTATTCAAGACGATACGGCCGTCAAACGTTAAGACAATTTTAAATAATAATTCGTTTTTATTTGTTCTTGGTTGTAGGTAACGAGTAGCGACGTTACCGGCCGGTCACGTGACCGGGCTGTCACGAAGACGTCAAGCCGGGGGTCGCGACTGTAGGGGGTTTTAACAAGCAAGCATTTCATTATGGCCGGAACGTGAGTAACATCGCCGACGATAATCAACTTCCTACCGTAACTACACGTTGAACGACAGATGATTATTTACAATTACTTTTCTCATTAATCATTTGCCTATTCTCTACAATTTTTTAAAGAGTCCAATACCTTTCATTTCGTCGTAAAAGAACTTGCAATGCATAACGAATACAATAGAATATTCAATTGGGTAAACTCGAGTTTTCAATCTCAATATCTTCAATAGCTGAACGATAAACGGGAAAGTTTTCCGACTACCCCCGAGAGTTCGATGACTCCGCCTTCCAGACACACCTACGCTATTGATAAAGACGCCTGTTCACTGTGCAAACAATTTAGGGTTACTCGCTTGATATTAATATGCCTGTATTATTTTCAGTTTATGACGCAATTTATAGGCATATAAATTGACTTAGTAGTGCATCAAACATTTATTGTATTATATTATCATATTAGTTACTACATTCACTGTTTGGTTGTCTTTAAACCTTGATCAGTTTGATCCACAATATTGTGCACAAATGTGGGATTTAGCCTGTTCAAGCTGTAGGTATCTACTTATACTAAAATATTCACTGTTTTGTTTTATTAAAATTCATATGATAGGCACTTGCACGAAACACACATAAGAAAGGAGCAAACAAATTTTAATATTACATTTGATCATCTTATATGTATGCACATATTTAAGTCAAAAACCTCTACCAATACCGTGCGAAGTTTATCAAAACATCTCGAGTCTCTTATTGCCAAAATCTGTCGCGTTGTGAATAGGCAGCTTTATACTCTCGTGTTGTTGTACTAGATTGAACAAAAACAATTGAGGGAGACAGTTCCCAGAACCAACTGAACTAGCTGCGATTACGTAAGCCTTGAGACGATGAATCAACTAATATAAGGGAATTGCTAATGTAATACGGTGCTATGAATTTGATTAGATGGATTTCAATTCATATCGGAGCATAGTTGAATAATGTATTGTTTTAAATCGTCTAGGTTTTATTTTGAACACTGTTTGGATACTATTTTGTAAAACGAGTATAGTTGGCGTTTAAGTATAGTTCACTAGCTTTCACCTGCATCTGCGACCACGCGGTAACCGTTACCTATCGCATCCTTTACAGGACAAATATAATTTCACTTTATCACTGTTTCATTCATTTTACGTGAAATGCCAACGGTACTTACTCAAACGTAAGTAATTATAATGTTCTACTACTCCAATACGCATATGAATTTGTGTGTAGTAAATGTATGCCTAAAATTATGTACACATACAAACGTGCCTCAAGTGAAGCAATTTCCCTAATTGCTATATTTTCCGTTCTCATGTTCAAAGAAAAACATACTCTACATCAGTTGCTTGACGTCAGCAAGGCTTCAGGGCTGTTAGGCGGGCCATATTCCAAGAATTGTTTAATGTAATCAATTGATAAGAAAATAAAATATGAGTTATGGAAATTATGTTTTCTAAAGGGTAATACAGTAGTGTTTTACATACCAAAAATACAAGTGAAAGATGTCAGATATCCTATACAAACATAAATGGAAAACATCTGTTTCATATAAGCTCGATTTCCACGAAAATAATGAATAATGCATGCTGTCCGCCCCGTGCCGTCTCCCCTTGCCTCAATTATTATTTAATATCAATTAGTTCGCACTGCTCCAGTCAATAGATAGTTGAAAAATCAACCAGTTACACAAGAGCCCTAGATACTTTAGCAAGTAAAACACTTTGCGCAGAATAAAAGATCTAAATAAATCGGCAGCGGCAACCCTAGGCTGGCTAACAGAGGGGTAAGCGAATCTTATAAAACTGCTTCATATTTCATTTGTCTGTTGCTGAAATAACACAAGGGGACGATTCTGTATAATGCAAAGGGTTTTAATATTCGTGTTGGTTTATTAAAATGAATGCAAAATATCTGCAAGATATTAGAAAAAATGAATTATTATCATACTTTTTTCCATGGAAGGCGAAGGTAAATACGGTAACCGTATCAATATTAATGCGCCTTAAAATACTGATGATACGTATAGTGACAAAAAACATATTATCGATCTTCATAAAGTTGTGAAACATGTTGTGGTCAGTCGAGCCACAGAACTTAGGCAAACCTAAAGCCCCACCGCGTAACAACAACCTGTAAATCACTGTCCCCCGACCCCATACAACTTACGGTCCTACAGAACTATTACCAAAATTACAGCTCTATAAATTTATAGCGAAATGGCCTTAACAATTGAAAACTGTGTTTGTAAAGGTATTAAGTAGACCCCGTGTCCCAGTTATGTTCAGAATTCGGATTTAATTGTAAATCTCCCTCGTGGTGAACTGATATTGACTCGCGTTGTGCAAACACTCATTGTTGTCCCGCGACGGGTATATTTTATTGGACATCGTTTGTCATTTCCTCACACGTGCCGTGGTTTGTCGGCAGCTAATAAAGTATTATTTTTTGGAGAGATTGATTATGTTTTATATTAGGACGATTTTTTTCTTTAAATACGTTGTTCCACCCTAGGAACTTCTCCTGTATCGTGCGGGCAGTTCACAAACATCAAAATTACGAACACCCGTTCGAGAAAAACATGGACGGATCACAGTCATTTTTGTCCCGTGCAAGAATCGAAGTCGCGACCTTTAGCACTGCAGCCTAACCGCTTAACCACTGCGCCAATCAGGTCGTCCGATAGATATTGTAATCTATAGAGATTACAGAGATTTTATTGATAGCAATAAAATCTCTTTTTTTGAGTGAAGCTTGCCTCTGTACATAAACTTTCTATTATATAAATGTATTTTATTGTGTGCAATATAAATTTGTCAGACCAAAAAAGTACAATTCAACTGTATCAGAGAACTAATGAGATAAAGCGTGTTAAATAAGTCCAACAGTCATACCTCTTAGCAATCTGTGTTTTTTACATTAACCGCAACTTAGAATTGGCATTTAACTATCTCGCCATCTTTCAATTTAATGTCTTTGCATAAAACGTTTAGTAATTCCACATAATATTTTTTGATAATGTTAGAAAATGAAAGCAGAGTTAAATTACAGGTATTTTATTTTAATTTTAACGCGCAGTGAAAATTCCTGGTGCAGTCGCCTGTGGCAGCGCTAGCCTCGTGGCGAGACCCTCCAGTAATTACATCTTGCAGTACACACGCGAACCACGTGATTTATATGACACCTTTATCTACAAATGAATACTTTAGATTATTAAACGGTCGTTATACTAAATACTCTACTTATTTTACTCTGTTTTAGAAAATGCTGTGTCGCTCTAGAATTTAACAGCTGAAGTTTAGTAAAAATAATTTTACAAGCGTTTTATTTTTGTTTTGTTTTTTTTAAGCTTCGTGGTCCCTTTGCATGTTCTCTTTTCAAATATATGATTATAATGGCAAGATTATTGACATAATATGTCTATTTATTGATAATATAAAAATAAAAATAACTCTTGTTTCTTGTTAAACTAAAAATATACAAATAAAAGAAATTGCACCACACATGAACTTACAAGTGTTATTATATAAGAAGCTAATCTGTAACATATATTTTCTTTGCATGACTAATTGTGGACTATCTTTAGAATTTTTGATATTACAAATAGCAGTATAAGTTTAATCTACTCTCGATAACTTCATAGCGTGTGCTATAGAAATGTGACTTTAGTAAGTTTTAATTTATGTATTAATTTGAATCAATAAATGTAAAAAAAACATTTTGTATTTAATATATCTGTATTCATAATGTTGAAATATTAAGTGATTAAAACGATAGTAAACAACTTCCACTGTTGTTTACAATAAGAATAAAGTTGAAACAGCTGCTTATATTATTCACAAACATATTCACGAGTATTTTTCACAAATTAAGCACGCATTTTCAAGTGATTGAGCTCCAATCGCGGCGTGGACGGCTCGTTAACTCGCGAAGATCACTGCACACCGCTGGCTTGGTAAGCCGTCATTTTTTATTTGAATGTTCATAATATAATAAAATAAAACAGAGTGCTAGAGAGATAAGTGAGTACAATATACAACATTTTGTATAGGTATAGTAAAATGTAACCTATTCTCAATTTCCTATTGCACAAGTAGATTCGAACTTCAGTGTTTCTACTTCGACAGGGGTTTTATTAGTAACAATTATTTATTCTGTGTTTAAATATCCAATGAACTGAATAGCACTTTATCTCCTAATAATTTTACGCTTCTACCCTGTTTAATAGTCAGTTTAATCTTATGAAATATACGGAAAATTTATAATATCCTACTCGCGTTCCCTCCTCACGATCATCAACAATCCGTGCTGTTTATTAGTACTGTCACTGTCCCTGACATCAACACGCCGAACTGTTAGACATCATGAATATCATCCATAATCCTCCTATTACGCTGCCTGTCTACCGCAGACGAAGCACACTGCTAGCGAAAGTCTATTGTTAATGTTACTGTAAAAACACGAACCCAAAACCGACCTGACGAAGCAAGTATTCTTTTATATTTGTCACACTCAGTCAATGAGCCAAAGTGTTTTCATGAATGGTCCGTATTTACAACAATGTCGTTGGGCCCCTAATCCGAGCTTTTGGCGTTTGACACTTGAGCCAGCAACGAGACAATATGGCCCCGCCGGTGATCCCCACAAATTAGGGTGAACACCCTTCGACAATTACAGCGCTGCACGCAACTTGCTTAATGGCGAGGATTAGGTTACGCGTAAGTGAAATGCGAAAACGGTCCACGAATTCGTAGGGTTGCCTTCAATACCCAGCGATGCTCTGTGACATATTTTTTAATTAGAAAATAGTGTTTATCGAGTTTTATATCTGATCTCCCTATTAGGGTGTCATGTTTTTATTAGTTACACTTTCCACGGTGCGTGTACTTTTATGGATGGCAATATGTTTTATTGTGACAAATTAAATCAGTAAACAGTATGTTATTTATAACTGTCACGCGAACTTCAAAAAGATTTTAAATAGCAATTTAAGCGACAAACCTACGCAAATGTAAGTTTTATTCAATTTAGTATGAATGGTAGATATCTTGAAAACTGTTCACGCAAGCCCGACCCAGCCATGTCAGCCCTAGAGAGTCGTCACAGAATTCAGTGAGATTTGGAGGCCAGTTAATCACCGGTCTCGACGAGGGACGGATATTTGCCGGCTGGATTACCGCTCGCGCCGCCGCTAATGGACCCGCCGGCCCGGCCCGCGCGGACCGATGGACCCGCCACGGATCACAATCAATTTACATCATCAACTTCACACTGACTGATTCACTTTGCGACTAATTAAAATACTGCTAAATGCCTTTATTAATCTCTCGTGGGATTTTATTTTTGACTGCTATTTAGAACTTATCATTTACCATAAAATATAAGTATCTACGTATAACAATTCTACTTGAGTTACGCGTTATAAAATATAATAATTCTATATTATTTATACTTAATGGGCATTAAGTATAACACAGAAATAGTAGTTAATATGTTTTACATAAATCTGGTATTAATTTTCCTTTAAATTACATTTACTTTTCACAGTAGAGGTTACGAGTTCTATTTTATTACGGGAACCCACTGCCATGGGCACAATTCCGAAAAACACAATTAAAATTCCCGCCCTTGCTATCTTTAGAGTAAAATTGAAAACAATCTTAATAGACCAGATATTAAGCAATGGGGGCCACGAAAGACTCTCCCCCTCTTCATAAACAACCACAGTAAGATCAATCGAGCATTCTATTATCTTTGGATATTATAAGGCATCATGTAGATCAATTCACTATACGTAATTGCAAGTAATAATTTTACGAGGCTATTTATTAGAAGACTACTTTATAGATCTCGTAGATGCAAACGTAGGTAACCTTACCGAATTCTATATTCGGCTATCTGTTAAGTAGTTTTTGGAAGCAGAATTCTGTTATCATTTAGAAAACCAATAACATCAAACCCTGCAATCAATTACTCACCAATAGAAACAATAGCAAGTGCAATACGAATAAGTCTTCGACAATCCCGAGAGTCAATACGATAACGTGCCCGTACTGAGTGCTACATTAAACCTGTGAGGCGCGCCTCGAATCGTCGCTAATGGACGACTGAGGCGGAATGGAATTGCAACTAAAATGTATTGCATTCACAACCTGGTGCAGTTGTTTGAACTCCATTAACGTACGATACTGTTACTGCTAGACATGGGGAGACTCATTACACGTCTCCTTGAGTTATGTGGTTTATTGGCTATTTGTTCGGTGCTAATGCAAGTAAAGAGGGTTACTTTATTCGTGTTAAGTATTAGGATATTATTATCTTCTACTGAGAATATCTTATACCTTTCATATCTAACATGTAGTTTAACAAATGTTTATAGTTAAAACATCAATTAGTTTAACCTGAAATTTTCTTCACCGTATTTCATGAATAGATATCGAATTTGCTTAGGTTACCTAATAAAAGAACAAACTGGTTTTAAATACCAACTTTTTTCTAACTTGTTAAACAATGAACATATTGTATAGGAACCAAATAACCCACCACATTAAACACCCTTGACTTACCAAAATCGTCCATCTTGGTATCGGTTGCCTACCTCTGATGTCTGGCTATTAATAAGGTCAGACCGTCATTCAGCGGCCCGTTTCGTGCCGGAATTCCCGTAAAATCGCAGTACAAATCCCTGAAGGCCTTTCATTCAGGTCTACGTGACCAACCCGACCGGGGTATTGCTACACGGTATGGCTTTTTATCTACATTCAACTTGTATTTGCCACTGTTCTTTTCATATAAAAACGAATTTATAAGATTGAAATTTCTCTGCTTTTATTTTACGTAGACCAAATTTTATTGCAATCTCTGGGTTTGATTTACGGTATTATATCTATGACATGCTTTTTATGATACTAGCCTACACAGAGTACTACAGTATTAAAGAGTATATTAATCTGTGGGCCTTTAGCTTTACTTAGATGAATGGAATACGTGTCTAGCCTTCGTACATATTCTGTGGCCCATTAAACCTTACCTAGCTGTGTAGGTATATATCTAGTGTTAGTATATGATGGGTGTTACCTTGTAATGTGTATGCAGTGCGCTGCGGCTGCATGCCCGGCGCAACGGTGACGCCGGCGCGCGACGTATTGTGCAGCGACAGAGCGCCCAGCAAGTCTAGCTCGGTGGCTGCAACAAACAGAGGACATATTACATACAGATTACACGGACATTTTAACATTTGTTTTGAAAAGAGTAATCATGACGTTTCTTGCTCAACCTACTCCATTAGAATGAGTTTTGGAGTAAGCGAATGAAGTCGTCGTGTCGGTCCATACAAGGGTGCACTCGCCATACACAATTAAATAAACACAGACACAAACATAAATAGTATTTCCATTAGCGTCAGTTTACAGCAAGTATACAATATATCTTTACCTATTCATATATCCGTAACCATATTCCCCTTACGGTTAACACAATCGTTTATGTTCCCTTACAAATCTCTTTCAAGTTACGATATGCATTTTTAGTTCGTGCAACATTCTGTTACAGATTACTGTTGGAATCCACGCCGTAACTCGTAAAGTCTGTATTATAGACGATAATAGATCAATATACGTTATTGTTTTCTCTATGTAATGAATATTTACGAGCCAATAAAGTCGTAGTGGCCTACATTCATACAATCAATATAGAAGAGCGGAGGCATCCGAAATCGGAGGAGATAGCGGTAATACTGATCTTAAAAATAAGTTATTTAATAACGCATGTATTCCCCGAAGTGGTAGGTAGATGTGTAGGACTGTAGGTACCTATATTACACTCACATTTCACCAGTTATGTTATAGGTCCCAATGAAATAGAGGGCGAACGTATTGTCATCAACTGGGCACAAATCTAAACTCCATGCCGCTACTGAGAATTACCAAATGGAAAACCCCAATAACGCTTTGCCCGACCCGGAATTCGAACCTAGGCCTCATAGTAGTCAGAGAAGTTATTAAACACTTAAATATTGAGCTTGTCTGGACTTTAAAAGAGACCTTGACCTCTGAGTTTGTTTCTGTTTTTCTTCGCAGAGGTAGCCAGTTAGGAAATGCCATCGAGTTTAAAAAAATGACGTGTAAAACTGTTTTTATAAAACCTATTTGCAGAAATAAAGTAATTAATCATTTACTGAAATATATCCTAATTAATTCTTCACTACCACGGTTATGAATTTGCTCGCGCTTTGTAAGTCGTAAAGGGCAACAGGAAATATAATATTCCAAACATTCTAGTATATTGATAATTAATTATATTCAAAAACCATTTACGATAATCATGATTCATTGAGTTCCAAGGGCAAAACCCATGTTTATTTATAATTCAATGTTTCATAAAGGTAACCAAGTAGGTAATTGTAATCCAAACATACTCGATACAAAATGCCATTTAAGTCTAGTGTCGGAAGTGGAAACCATTAATAATTCGTTTGGCAGGTCAGTGTCGGAGGGAAGGCTGTGTATACCGTGTTTACATACCGAGCGAGCCGTATAATGTCAACTGGGGCAAGGGGCTGTTACCATAGCCAGCTAAAGGGTTTTAACAACTCAAAACCTTCGAATATGAATTAAGTCTCACAAGTCACAAGTGGTCTGTTGCGGCTCACAACCGAGAGGAATGGAGGAAGGAAAGGGAGGCCTTTGCCCTGCAGTGGGACGATCATGGCTGAAATAATAATAATAAATAAGTCACAAGTGTGAATTTAAAAATTTCATTTGTATTATAATTTCTTGTAATGTTTTGTCACAATTTGTATAGACTATGTTCTAAAAATAATAATTATTATTAAAACCCCGGATTCAGGCCTAGAGTACGGTTCAAGTTAATTTCCTGGGTAAGTACCTTTGAGACATTTTTCAATATGAAACCAGTAAAGGGGTCTCAAACCTCAATCCCAATCACACTTCACACTAATATTATAAAGGCGAAATTTAGTGTGTTTGTATGTTTGTTACCTCTTCACGCTCAAACCGCTCGACCGATTTTGATGAAATTTCATATGGAGGTAGCTGACACCCTGGATTAACACATAGGCTACTTTTGATTCCGAAAAAATCAAGCGGGTAACAGGACGCAGCTAGTATTTAAAAATTGTGTCTAAGAAAGTGCATATCTCTTGCGCTTAATTGCATAAAACTAAAACTGTTTCACAATCACAACAAGAGTAGAGTATTGTGAATGTATAGTAACACACTATGAAGGGGTAGGCCCTTCGAGGAACACAATTATGTTATACCTACAGAGTACACACGCATACTAAAATCCTATTTATAGCTATTTGATACAGGCAGTGATTTTACAGCACGTGGTTGATTTACGTGGGAGGTTAATCGGGTCAAGTCATTCTAACCTGTTTGAAGCCACGTGGTTTTAATTATTTTGGCATAGATTACTATATAATATGCCAAAATTATAAAATTCACATTTTTAGGTACTTATATATTGCTAAGCTATTAATTGGTTATTTTAAAGTTCCTTTAACAGTTTTTAAGTTTTCTACATTTGGAACAATACAAGCACACACAGACACGAGCTGTAAACAATGTTACGTAAATAAAGTGGTTGTTGTACGTTGCGCAGACTGCAGAGTGTCATCTATCATTTGTAACCCGGTCTCGTAGTCCGCTACAGCGTAGCGCTACAACGAGGCTACGAGGCGACCGGCTTATAAAACTTTTACAGAATTCAACGTGCTACGCTGCCATTTTTTCTTTGAAACAATCTCATTCTTATATCAAAGCCTTTTGAACTGAAACTTATTCAATAAAGAAGTTGTTACAAAGTTATCATAATCAAATTGAGGTTTATTCAACTTTTTAAATTCTCTTGCCGTCAAGCGTGTTCCAACTTTTAACAGGAGAGACAGTTAACAATAATGAATTTACAAAGTTAAATTAGTTGAAATATCAATGTAACTCCATTGATTTATTGCGTATTCACGTCATTTAAATATGTTAATATTAGTAAGTTGTTAACATCGTAAAGCCCGACACGTGTCGTGTTATAAGAGCTTACTGCCACGCGCATCGTTGAGTGGCTTCGATCCCACCGCGGGGAGTTAGGGACCACTTGGGCTAAACTTACCCCTTTTATACTAATCGGGCGTGAAGATAAAACAAATTTATAGTGTAGAAAACAATAAATGTTACTGTAAATGAACGCCTGGGGTGTTATTCTTATTAAACATTAAAAATTATTTGGCATAATTTTATTAGTTGTAGATGGTATGAAACTTTATGGATGTAATAACACAGGTTTAAAATGTCGTCTCTTGGGAGAAGAATGTTAAGAAAAAAAATAAGCCACTCTTTTGATATGTGAAGACGTAAAGGCTTCAACGCAAAATGCAAAATGGATGCAACGAGGTGGATAATGTTGGGACTGACTACCATGTATGTTTCTTAGTTGCTAAATACGCATGGGGCCCCGGCCCGACGTATCAAATATAACAAGTAAAAATGAAGGCGAAGAAACCTTCCTTAAATGCAAATATGAATCCACATCACTTAATTCGAAACAAATAAAACTGGTATCGATAATAATAAAAGTTTCTAAACTTAGAAAGAAAGAACTAAACTCAAGCGGAACACGAAAACTCCGAGAACCGAGCACAACATACCTCCGGGTCATGAAAATATGTAATTGGGTTTTTCGGTGAGCATAAATTTGAATTACGGTTGGATACACAATGGGCACACTGCCAGGTGATTATAACAGAATACGTTGAGGTTATGTATTCCCCAAACTCCTCCTAAGACTCTTAAGGACATTCATTACACTTTCTTCGGTAAATTGAAAACGTACATATGCTTTGGAATATAATAAGCGCAGTTAGGTGGGCCGCAAGTATTTACATATTAGGTTAACGAGAGTTCCTCTACCACAACTCCGTAAAGATTCTCATACGTTAACAAACAATCAAGCAAATCTTACTTTTCATATTATCTTAGTTTCTAATTTAATATACAGAGTAACACGAAAATTACAAGAACATTGGCTATTGGATAACGAAAGAACTATCAATAGTGAGGCACTGTTTGAAACTCTGTTATATGTACTTACACTAACATACATAATGTTTGCTAGATGACTTTAGGGTGTTTTATTCATATGAATAAGATTTATATTCGTATTAATTCGCGCCTTAATTAACAAGCGTCTTAGATAGTGTCAAGAGCTCTCGCCTCAACAGAAGCTCCAATTTGCGAAGCCTGACACGAAGCTTACTGCGGAATCAGGGGTGAGCAGAATCGTTTATAAATGTATTCATCTCCAAAAAACTACAGTGTGGTATCGGAAATTAAACTACTTTGGAGCCTAAACTGTCATTATTAGTTTTTCAAGTCGGATACAGTAAACACATCTCAGACTTACTACATTAGGGTTGTCCGGAAATTCATACATTGTTCCACATTTATGAACCATAATTAGAAATAATGGTTTATGTTTTTGTAAGCGATTAGTTGCAGTAGCTTTTCTACGAGGAAAAAATTCCGAAACCTGATTAAAAAAAAATCCTATGTCCTCAAGCAATTACTATAGGCGCGTATATGGTCAGTTAAAGTAAGTTATTCGGCTAACATTAAACCAAAATCTGTTGCATCGTCAATAGAAAAATATTCTACTATCAACAACATCAAAGTTCTCATGACTGTGTAGGCAGCCCTGCGCCGCGGGCGCCGGCGCGCCGCCCTGTCGCCGGCACGTCTGCCCGCCTCCCGTCACAGATACGGTCCACATAAAAAGATGCTCCAGATTGCCTCGTAAACTGTCGCTGGAGCTCTCGATGTTTGCAGCCGACCCATAACTGTTATTCAGATTTGTTTGGTTATCGCACGATTGATACGGACGAAGAATAGTTTGATGAGACGGTTGGAACAATGGTTAGAGGTATACTGCGATTGAGGTTTAGGTTCCATCACGATTGGTGAATATAAGTATGACCTAAATGTATTTGTAGTGAGTAAAGGTGTAACGATTATAAGTTTCTTCAAGATAAGTTGCAGAGTAATTGTTTCATTGCTTGTTTCTAATCAAATGCAGTATATAGTAGCCAAGGTGTTGTCTCTTTATCACAAACGACTTTAACGTGACAGAAATTTAAGAGTCGGGTAATTTATAGCTCTTTATCAAATTAAAGTTAGAACATCTTCATTAGCAGTCATTGTCACCTCTACAGACAAGCATTGATACTCAAAATTAATATGTATAGGCTACACAAATATCTCAATATTTGGAATTGACCTATCAAATATTATTTTTCTTATGGTATGATTGATGAACAACCTAGAGTTTAATACGCCTGTGGGCCTCGTTGAAAAATCTCTCAGGTGTGCCGGTTTCCTCACGATGTTTTCGTTTACCGTTTTTAGCAACCGATAACTAATTCATAGTACGCACATGAATTCGAAAAGATATTGGTGGGTTGAACTTGTGCGACCTTTGAATTCGCAGTTCGACGGTCATACCACTCGACTATCAGCGTATTTACTTATCTATTAATCCATAAATAAACAATCCATTCAATCTAGCGGGATGAGGCACACAGCTCCCTATAATAATATCGTGTGGAAGCTATTTACTCACTGAAGAAAACTAATTAAGTCAGCGTCATATTTATTTCAATCCATCCACACATTTATTGCTCCAGTCTATATTTCAGTAATACTGCCGCTATCGGGATCCATCCTAGCTTACTGCCTGAAACACATAAAGCGTATTTTCCACGCGATCGTAAACACTTCCCCAGCCATCCTACACACTATCCACTATCCTCTATAGTACGTCGCTACTAGATACTATAACGACCCGATAATGCACATTACATTTGTAGGAGTACCACCCAGTTATACCACATTCGATCTTAGCTAAAAGAGTTAAGGTTCAAATTCGCAGGACGAAATTTCGGTTTACGAGAATTGCAGCTCGTATTACATCAAATGCAGTTTATAACTCGGAAATTGCGACAGGCATTAGTCAGACCGAACGATAACATTTTAATGCACTTTAATTACAAAGTTTGTAGCCAGCCAATCTTATCGATGCTAAAATTCCGCAATTTATTCCTTGTTGCAAAGAAACTCGATTTTCATTCGATCTGCTGGCACTTTATACGAAATGTTTCAAATAGCTACATATATTTTATAATATTTCTATTATCTATACTCAATCCAACTGTGGATAATTATGTTCGCCAATGTTGAAAGGATTTTAATTTTTTTTGCTAGATTTGTTTCTTCCCTCTAAAGTGACTGACCCCTGTGATATGCCACAATTAGGTAAATATTAGATTAAGACCTTCGAATATAGATAGAAGAATAAAGTTTTTACTTCAAACCTCCTTAAAAAAAAATTGTTAAAGTCAAACACGAATGGTTCGTTATCCTTATTCTCCTTTCAAGTGTAGACCTATGTATATCCAACAATACTGTCAGAACGAGTCAACATGAAAGCGTGGCGGAAAGGCGAGCGGGAACGATAATATTGTCGTGGGCGCGTCAAAGCCTTACACTCTTATTAAGGGGAATAGTTCTGCTCTTTATTTTAAACGTTTAAGTTTTAATATAAACTTTATTGGTTAGCTTATGTGGCCGTATTTTATCATGAATAAACTGCCTGATGTGGATAGCATTGCAATTAGCTGTAATACAGTTTTCACACTTGTTGAGAGAAAGACTTCAGTAGATAGGAGTAACGATTATTAGGTTTTTATATCTCGATAGTTATAGGCATATATTACTAAAAATCACATAAGACGTGTGTTGTACTGACTTATCAATCCTACCATATCCTTCACACTACTTATCTATCCAACTTAACTAATTCCTTTTCTCTGTGTGTACCATACCATCTATATATCATATAAATGAAGTGGCTCTCATCTCTTCTCGAAACATATCCTCAAAACGACTTTCAGTTTATGAAAAATAGAATATTTTATTTCCAATATTATTTGTACGAAGCAAAGCCAACAAGCGTCGCCTTAAAAGTAATTTATCAAGCGATTACGTCGGCTGACGGTAATTTGCAACACATTAATCTATTGAACATCCTCAAAGTTTAACTACGCGTAACAGTGATGACGGAGTATGAACGTCGACAAGCGAATTAATTAACGAAATTGTTATGAAAACCCCTAGTTTCGTAGAACCACCGGGTATGCAGACAATATCAATTATACTGTTAATCGACTAAAGCGTTTATTGTTGAAAACCACGAACTAACATTTAGTGACCGTACTTAAATTTTCAAGCCATTATTTCGATTGTGCTGTTATAAAATAGATTTATTCGATTATTATAAATTAAAGAAAGAATTTAAAGCATGCCTGATTTAATTAAGATATACCTATGTGAAAATAAGATTTTACACGCTATGTTTAGCGTAGAGAAGTTGCCACAGCGATTGAATCGTACGCCTATCGCAATGCCTACTATGAGGTCGCGGTTTCGATTCCCGCACGGGTCCAAAATGTGTGCGATCCGCAGATGTATGTCCCGAGTCTGGGTGTTTGCATATGTGATATTTAATGTTTGTGAAACGCACGTACGGTACTGAAGAAATTTCTAGAGAGGGGCGACTTTATCGTAACGACGTCCAGTTGCATAAGTGCATGAATTACTGTCAATAAAACCAGAACCTTTTTTCAAACAAGTTAGTCAATGAGTCTTGATCCGTCACAACATGCGGCGTGTTTAAATTAGTCACCGATAAACTCTACACAACACTAACACGCGCAGCAGCTAGAACAGAAACCCGACACTGCAATATTAACTAATAACCAGTCGATCGGAAGGCGTTTAATGAGCAAGGTATAATAACAATTAACTGAAGTCCCGGGTAACACGAGCCGGCACGCGCGGGAAACCTGTACGTAGACGGTGGAGCCATATGGGCTATGGCCAGTAACCACACCACACTGCTACCTAATCGTATGTAAAACCTCAAAACAAGAGCCACCCTCAACACGCATTATGATGAGTTCTTGGAATACGAAGGGAGCGCACGCGCCAAGTAAGCTGCTGTTTATTTAAAAAGTTTGCTAATATTGCTTGGAACAATTTGTGTGGCTGATAATCTTGTTGGCGCTGCGGCTAAGTGATTGGATCTAAGAGCAAAGGGTTAATATTTATTACTTCGTGGCATTATGTTGAAATAAATCGTACACACATATTGTGTAGTTTTTGATTAACGGATTCATGTTTATAAACTCAAGAGAAATTAAATGTTACGTCATTTAACGTAGACCTATCAATATTCTGCCTGCCTCGTTGGTCTAGTGGTTGCTGAGCGTGACTGCTGAACATGAGGTTCTAAGTTCGAATCCCGGGTCAGCAAAGTGTTACTGGGTTTTTCCATTTGGTAATTCTTAGTAGCAGCACGAAGTCTGGATTTGTGCCCGGTTGATGGCAAAACGCTGCCCCCTATTACATTGACCCCTAAAAACATAACCGGCGATAGTGAGTGTATTGTATGTGCACATCTGCCTACTTCTTCGGGGAATACAGGCGTGATGTTATGTTATGTTATGTCTATCAATATTTTATAAATGTTAGCAAATATTATCATGAAAAGTTCTGGTAGAGTTACAAATATTAAAACAAAAAGTTTAATAAGCTACACAAATGTTTCAGCTTAAATAGGGCAACCAATCTTCTTTATTAAACATCCGACGAACAAGATTATAAAAAAAAACGTTTACGCATTTCTAAAGCTATTTTATCCAGCACTAAACTATAGTACAGACATCTGTCTCAGACAAACTGTCTGGGAAGAGCAATGACGAAGCAATATACAAAGAAATTTAATTAAAAATATGTCGTAGAGCTGACTCATCAAAACACGAATAACTCCAAATTAACCGCTAAAAAATGGATAGCGAATGTAAGTAGGAGGCTAAAAAAACGACAACCGGTCCGTGACATGTGTCAACCGATGGCGACGCGTGCCCAGCCAGTGTGGCCACCCCCCTGCGTGCACAATACTCATACTGCAAAGGGATGCGTCTTGTCTTTACCACAGAGTTTGTTCTTTTGTCGTGTGTCTCTTCTTATTACATCTTAGAACCTTAACCCGGTACAAATATAGTAGGTATTGTTAAGAAAATTGTTAAAGAACACAAAATGTACTGGAATATTTAATATATTAATTCCAGTTCGATGGGGAAGAGAGTAAACATTTCTTTGAATACCGAGAGAATTTAAATCATTATTTAAATTCTCTCGGCAATTCTCAGTAACAGCACGAGTCTGGATTAGTGCCCGGTAGGTGGCAATAGCTCGCCCCTATTATTCGGAGTTTGGGACCTACAATATAATATACAGTTTGAGTTATAACGGCAGGTTCCATAATTCACATGCTCTACTATTAATTAAATCTAAACTATGCTTGAAGCCTAAGCCCCTATTACGCTCAACCTGGTCGCAGTAATTGTGCTTTGTAACGAAACCAATAATTCTATTAATTTCGTGTGCCTATACCATGCAGGAATATTTGATTAAAATTTTGGTATGAGTGTATTTAGAATGCTAGGAGCCATAAGAAGTCCGAAGTGAAAACCCATTAAATATGAGCCCGCGCCTACAGCTACACGTATTATGTACACAACTCTTTTAATAAGACCGAGTCGGCCTTGACATTAGGTTTGGTATTTATTGATCTAATTCCGGCGTGTACCTAGAATTATATCTACTTCGTTTATAGTGCTGATAAGTCTAATACTAGTTTTATTTATGTAAAGTATTAATCTATCTTTGGAATCATCTTTACGTACCACATTGAATCACATTTAGGCATGTGTATAAACTTTATACCGTAAAACGGAGTAAATAAAAACAAAACTTTGGAAGTAAATTTAACATTAAATTAGAAAGAAAGAAAGAAAGAAATAATTTATTTGTAAGAATATAGTAAAATTATTATTACAGTTAGTTGACAAATGTCTCTAGATTGTTGTTTATAATACAATTTAAAGTATAGGGTCCTTTATTTGTAATCCTATTACAGTAAAATCAGCTCCAAAGTTTTGTTTCTATTCAGTCCATTTTACCGGTATATGATGTGAATATTTACAATTAAAAGAATATTTTTTATTTGTAGTAGGTACCGTTACATATAACAGTATTCAGTAACTTAACAAAATACAAGTAGATACTTATGGATCTTTTAAAACTGTAACGCCAACACCAATGTTTAGTGGTGGAATGTAAAACCACATTGGTCTACAAGTCTATATAATCTTACTACACAATACTGTTTAGTCTTATTCATGAACCACCCAAAAATCCCATTATTGCAAATTGCAGTGTCGAGTAACAATCACGCGATGCATGTTACGACAGCCAGGATCTCGCGGCCACCCCATCAGCACAAAACATCGTATGATGTGTGACTCATGTTAATTATCATGTTTGTAGAATTACAACTCGACACCTCAATACAAAACAGGTGTTTGGTACTAATATTGCCTCGCAAGCCACAAAACTGATGACTTGCAACATAACGTAAACATTTGTCTGGTCTAAATATTAATATTGATTAATAGCCTATCTTTACAAGTTAAATATAAAAAATAATTGAGTAATCTTTAAAATAATAGTAAGCAGTTTACGATAGTTAAATTTCATGTAGATATCTACTACCTACTAATAATATAATAATTGGCTAAAACAATCAAACGATTGAAACACAAAAATCTTGAGCTAATTTAGTGCGTTTAACATGCAGGATTTTGGAATAAAAGTTCGGTTAATAAGGCAGCAGTGGTCGAGGGGTGGCCGGGAATCGAACCGGTGCGCTGACAGGTGGCCGACACGCGCCGCTGCCCGCGCCCGCTGCGCCCGCGCACCGCGTGCCGTACCAACGAAATATACCTTAATGGGTGTCAGGGAGAGGTATGATGCCAGTTACATTTGGAAAGTAAAGCGACAATACTAAGTTATATTCTTCTTCAAATAGTAGTGATATTATGATCATTTTAATGTGTCAAGTTGATACAAGATAAGACCATTAACTTATATGACTTAACATTTACCATATGGAGCGATAGTATTTCTATCATTTCCTATAATTCCTCAAGGAGTAACGATTACAGTTTGTCATTTGAACTGCGCTTTTACTCTTAATACAAGAGTTGTCTTCTTCTTATAACGTATGGATGATCAATTAACATGGCTTTACACACCGTTGAAATCCCTTAGAAGTGCCGGTTTCTTACGATGTTAAATAGATTTTAGAGTTATACATTACTAATAGTAATGCGGACTCAGAACAATATATTCTATGAGATACAACTATGAATGTTATAACTCTGCATATAGTATTCGCTACACAATATTTCCTGATGTAATTCTCGCGTCCCTATTTGAAATTCTGATATCGGTTGTCCTTCACGTACCCTTTGCTTGCAAACAACATCCGGTGGGTCAGAACGCCAGTGTTCTGTACCTAATACCTATTGGCAATATTTACATGAGCGTATCTAATCCTAAGTCAAGACATGAGCGCCTGCAGCGATACTATAGCTGCCGGCTATATGCAACTATTGTGAGGTTCCATACAATATTGTGTACCTATAATATATAGTTCCAAGGACGTGTGAATTATAGATGTTTGATATACATCTATAATTCTATATATATAAAAGTGAATTGATGATCGTTAGTCTCGGGAACGGCTTGACCGATTTTAGTACAGAAATATTCGTGGAAGTCCAGGGAAGGTTTAAATAGTGAGAAGGTGGTACGAAATTCGCCGAGTCAGCAAGTAAATAATATATTTTCATTTCATCTTATAAAACAGGAAAGTTTGCTAAAATCGGTCTCTAGCTCATCATTTTCGTTTGTCTACAATATCGGCCTCAACGAATCGTCTCGTTTTAGCTAAAGGTCGACTATACAATCCTGTACTATCATTTTATATACTATACTTACTACTTGTATGTCACAAAACGTATTAAGTCGTAGTAATCCGCCGGCGGGCGCTGGGCATACACGATTCGCAAGCGTCAAACGCGACTCTTAGTTTAACGTATATCCAGGCTAATGCGATGTACAACATATATTTATTATAGCATACATAATACATCACGTCTATTGATTGAATTGTGTATGGTACAATGATGCGTCTTTTTAATTAAAAGTTGTGCTGAATATTTAGCTTTGTATTTGTAACTAATTTCCACTTATAACTTCAATCTGACATTGACAATGGATACAGACTTGAGTCTGCAGTAGGTAGATCCTTTATCGCAGATTTTTTTTAATAAACGCATAACCATATCTTACAAATAGCCGTCACTTGCCATTCAGTCGTATCCGCAAGCATAAAGCTACATGAACGACTATGGTGCTGCGCTAATCAGGTCTCCAAAATATAGAGAACTTAATCATTGACAAGGACACAAACACAAGGAACTAAAACGTACCCTAAACATGTTCACAACTAACTTGTAAGTAGCTACCATTCAGAGCTCACATTACTGACAAGAAGAATACTTATAATTCGGTGGCAACTTGAGTTACCGATACTTCACTCCAATAGTAAAACTGTGGAGAGCTTGTTACGGTGAAGTAGCTCACAAGTGACACATAGCACTCAATACTATCGAGGCCCTTATCCCGTGTTATGATTTCAAACAATATTATTAGTATAACAGGCTTAATTGCATAACACGACCGCGATAGGTCTCTCCCAGTCACCAAAGGAATACTTCACAAGATTCAAGAATTAATTGAAGAAATAAATTATCAAAGTTGTCTCCAAACAGAGGTAGTATAAAGCCGTGTACACACAACACGACACAGCCAACTATGTCATATTAACCTTCGCAGTTCGACTAGGAGTGTCTTTGACATTTTGAACTTGACAGTGGGCATGGCGACTGCGGCGGGCGCGCGTCTAATCCTGAGCAAACAGCACGAGAGATAACACCGGCACCGGCGCACGTGTGTACAAACCACTATTATATGATATTGTACACATTCGGCGTTTCCTGCACCTTGAGCGCCGTGGGACATTGGACACTCCATTCATAACGTATCCGTGGCCCTTGAGGAAATAACCCGGGAACGAGTCACAGGTCTGAATGACCATACATTCAGATGATGTAACATTGGTATTTATTGGTTGGGTTTCAGTTTAACTGTTACATAAAACTACATTATGCTGTGGTGTATAGATTAGTCGGTCAGCAAGATTGTAGTTTCGGGCTAACCATTTAGAACCGGATAGATACTGTCTCGATCAACGAGGTTCTGCCTGCATCCCCATTTGTTATACTAAATTACCTAAACCACCATAATTACGTGTCTAGTATTCTTTTTAGGCCAAATTAAAAGGTTAAAGTGAACTATCTGGAATATCGCGTGGCAGCCAGCTATAAAGTAGACTGTAACACCTAAGCCACAGCAAATAAAGCACAAGTTTGTTTGACGATCGATATAAAGTTCAATGTTACGGTACGTGTATACTTGTGCAACATATAACTATAGAAAAATAATTATCTATAGAGGAGGAGAGTGATGGTAACTTATGTAAGAACTTTGAACCAGCTAACGTGTCTGTAAACTGTATTATAAAGTTCGATGATTGAGGATTGTATAATACCTCTATATCGACTCATAATCATATTAATTAGCTTAGATAGGTACTCCATCTTAAGGTATAATTACTTAAGAGTAACTTAAAACTAACATTACATCACACCTCTGGTTATATAGAAAATACAACTTGCACAAATCTGCCTTTTTTACCGAGCAAATTATTTTACTACCATCGGTTCAGACAGTGTATAAATCAACGTTTTCCCGTCTAATAGATATCATTTAAATAAATTTGTGGCCCCCAGGGCGCGTATTAAATCATGAGACGGCGGTATTAGGCGCGGGATTTATTGGCGGAGAAATAAAAGTGTGGCGGTGTGCGTATTGAGCAAACACGCCGCGGTACCCGAGAGGTAAGTAGTCGGTATTGTCGCGGTTGCCGAGGGGTGGCGACAACCTGTCGGGGAGCGGTGGCGGTACCGGCAACCCTCGGAATACACTCCAACCCTCGCCTCCGCCGGCCAATTGGCCAAACTCATTGGTGTACCGTGTATTCGTACAACAAAATTTTACACGTGTAATAAATCAGCTCTACAATTGCGGTCATTACGTCCCTTCGTATTCAGAAACTCATTTACTTTTATCACTACCTAGAAATATTGATTTTTATATGGAAATTGAAATGCAATTGGTTTTTTATCAAACATGTCCCTGAACTGTAGGTACATTAGATATTAAAGGGGTACAGCACTGATGATTGGTAGTGCAGTCTAGAATATGAAAAGGTCATTGTACTCTAGTAGCTCTTTTTGAATGTTGTTTAACATGCCAAAATGCTATCAGGCTAAATTTAGGTTTGCATTAGAACCCTGACTTTCATGAGGAAATTTATGAGAGACATATTTTTGTGACGAAACATTAAGATTAATATTCTAAGGAACCAATGTCTGATAAAAAAGGTTTGTAAGTCACATTAAGACAACTATTGCAAAATTTAAACACTCCACGTGACCGAGCGGACCGTTTAAATAAATAAACGTTGCACTGGCAACCCCAAGACGTCAGCTGCTTATCTACACACATCTACCTTTGAAGGGACGCAGTTGATACCGTCTGTGTTGCCAGTCGCAATAGACGAGCATCGCTTCTAATTGGTTGCATGTCGCTAACATGCTAACTTTACTGCGCAAGACTAATGGAAGTTCTAAAAAAAAGATAGATTAGATCAATTTTTGACAACGAAATATTTTGATATAAAGAGCAATTGGATGCTAAGTGATACTATCTAACTTTGCATGTATAAAATGGAATTACTGGTCTCTTGAAGTGTGATTAAACAATTCCCCTTAGTACCTTATTCCCAATATCCTTAGTTGTCCTTAGGAACTAACAAAGTAAAAAGTAGGACGGCTATATAAGTATGATTCATACAAAAATATAGTATTTACTTAACCTAAATTCTCCTCTGTAAGACTGGGCTCACCCGTCCACAATCTGATGTGTTATTTTCTCCCTCTTCCCGGCATCTCATCCCTCACAAACCAGCCAGCTCACGTTACGGTGATAATTTAAATAATACTTTTATTATTCCGTCTCAAAGGAAATGTTTGCAGCTTTTGTAATTTAAATACCTATTCATGTGCTTTTGATTGCAAGTTGTAAAGCTTCAAACAGAAATATATTAAAATGTTGACTTAACTCTGTCACTGTTCCGCGGAGTAATCTTCGCAACACAGATTATTCACACGTAACTGCAAGATTGCCGAATTTTAATAAATTGTCGGCAACAGAAACATACATCAAAAAAGTATTAAACACTAGCAAAATGCCAATTCTATTCAAAAGGCCATACATAATGCATTACTAAACCACCCCAGCATACAATATAGCAGCTACAACTTAACGTTAACATTGAACTTTGCCTATTCCGCTGCCCATTGCGCTGGCAATAAAATTATGAGTACACACCGTCTATATTCCGAGCAGACACAGCAGGGAATAGAACCCGCGACCTTGAACTCTCTAGGGAGCAAAATTCGTTCCATTTAGCGGACACACGCCGATAAGCAGTCCGAATTTGTTAAACGAACACTCGGCCGATAATCATATCGATTAGGAGTGACGTCATAACTGATAACAGCGTTTTGGGATGCTTTTAGAGGTATGGTATTGATTGGGTGACTTTTCACAGGTATTATAAGGTGTTGAAACGGTATTTATATGTATATTAACACAAGAATAGTGGCTTGTTTTGACTGAACTCTATGCAAATACAGTGAAATAGTGATGTCTATAGCGACCAAAGTTATGTACAAACCTAAATATATTCTCGTCCTAAGTAATATCCAAACTTATGGAGTTTTTAACATGAATATCCCATAACACTTCCGATAAACCTTCTAGAGCATAGGATAACGTAATCAAAAACAATAGTCAACTAGAGTACACAAACAAGGTGCAGTGCGGTCTCTATGTGTAAAGAGCGATCAGTCCAACTCCTAAGCAATAAACAGCGGCGATCGATGGCCACACACTCCATAGACAACACCTCAAGGCTCTGTAATAATGTAATTGAAGTAAAACAAATAAAGGACAGCAAATAAAGCGACGTAATCGGGCAAGGCGGGGACAGACGACCTAGTTGCGAGCGCTGCCTACCCATAACTTTATTACGAACAACATGGTCTACGTCTTCGTAGTACTAGAATGTTTGGGTCCTAACGTGCGTTTGATAATTGTCTGATCGATACTGTATTGAATCATTTTGGGTGGCAATCGTCGCCCGGTTACGACGGTGTCAATAAACATTTTGAACTTGACTATTCAACCATGTGTTGTTTTGTTAGTAAAAAGAAAAAAGAGGATGTTAGGTACAATATGGCCCATGTATAAGTTGGCTCAAATTAACTTAGAGCGACGCTAGACGGAGGTGTTGAAGGGTATTAAGAGGTGTAGTTATGCGAGTCTATGTAGTATATAATTTAAGCTTAAGCATGGCATTTCATATGTAAATAGACTCATAATAATTGAAATTATAATGTTAAAATTAGCTCTTAAGGTTGCTACACCCTTACAGGATCTACGTTTGTTGTGATGGTATGTACTTGTTTTCTGTTACATTACATAGTGCAATGAAAAATTACCTTTCTATGTTTATACATATAAAATCATCTGATCATTGTATTAGATAGTAAAAGTACAACATATTGCGTTCAAAACAGATTCGGTTCAAAAATGATTGAACATGAAAGCATGTGCCATAATGCATCAAAATTTTAATCTAGCTAAAATGCGATACGGTATGGCTTTAAAGTTTTAAGTTATATTGTAGCATGGCCGTGAACTGAGGTCAAACTAGATTTAGTGAGAGCGCCGCATTGCGCTCACTGCGACACCTGCAACCTCTGGCTGCGTTATCTTACTGCCAACACATGAACTGCTAACTAAACATAAAAATACATACATAACATCACGCCTGTATTCCCAGAAGGGGTAGGCAGAGGTGCATATTATAATTCACCTACTTTTCGCCTGTTATGTTGTAACTTGTAGGTCCTAATGTAATAGGGGGCGAGCCTATTGCTATCTACCGCGCACAAATCCAGAGTCCGTGCTGCTACTGAGAATCACCTAATGGTAAAACCCAGCAACACTTTACCCGACCCAGGATTCGAAGCCAGGACGTCTTGTTTAGCAGTCGTGCTTACCGACCACTAGACCAACGAGCAAAATACTATCTTCCCTGTATTACCCTAGTTACGTTACGCCAGTTATGTTATGGTTCCCATTGTAATAGAAGACGAAGCCTATTACTTTTAGGTACCGGGCACGAATCCATGCTGTTACTGAGAATCACCTAACAGAAAAAACTCAATAATATTTTGCCTCACTCGGAAATCAAACCCAGGACTTTACGCAAGTCAAATACATTCACTGTTTAATAACTGAAATTTAATTTCGTCTGTACTAGCGCACAATCCCTTAATCCATCAAACACGTCAGGTTGGTGTCGGTTAATCCCGACGGTATTATAAATTCGGGCCCGAAAAGGGCTGCGTTTAGCAACGTAATTAGTATTTAATAAGTGATGTAATCATTTGTGAATATCACGTTGGAAAATTGTTTATAAAATAATAATATGAGCTACCTCTGGCGGGGAGGCTATGCATTTTGTAAATGCTGTAAACAAAAACGATATTAGTCCTAAGTTGTAATCAGGGAAATTGGAACACATGGAATAGGACCTTTTCTTTAACAAAAATTTAGGCGATTTTTAACTACTTGATTAGCGCAGTGGCTATGCGATTGGAGTGCTGCGCTAAGGTTTGCGGGTTCTATTGCACGGGGTAAAGATTTGTGTGAACCGCAGATTTTTGTCCCGTCTCTGGGTGTTTCTATATGTAATATTTTATGTCTGTAAAACACACCCACGACACAGGAGAAATTACTAGTGTGACGCGTGGCTTTTTTTTTAATGTGTGATTTGCCTCTACAAGAGCTACCAAATTTTTGTTTAGATATCCTAAACCTAAACTCATTAACAGACAATTTGATACCATAAAAAGTGGCACGTAAAGCAAACGAACACACACATCATAAACGGCGATGGTAACCCGCCACATGGCCGGCTACAAAGTTGAAGGAGCATTCAATATGCATGTAAATTGCTGTTGTCGAGTGCCCAGTGACCACACGAGGTGCCGCGGTGACACCTGTCTGCTGTCCTGGAAATAGTCCATGTTTACGTCACCACTTTACATTTTCAAAGGTAATTGTATTCAAGGCGATTTTTCATGGAAATGGACTTACGGCGCCGGTGTATCATGAAATATTAAAACGGCAGGTTCGCTACACTTATCAGTGTCAATGCCAAGTATCGAATGTAATATACATACATGCATATTACTGCATACATACATACTGTTCCTGGAAGCTTTGGCTTAGTTGTCACGATGCCAAATGGCGCGGAATTGATAAGAGACGGATGTTAGGATTTATTTTTCATTGATTTTCGTAAATTCTCGCTGAAATCCTTACTTAATTAGATTAAAAACAATGCTAACAAACAGTGTTTACTTAACATTTTATACGCCTGAATAGTAGAACCAGTAAAAATTTCATTTAGGGTGAAACGAGTTCAAAGGAGGGGTTTCAAATGGGTTTTGATTCGGGGAAACCTGCAGATATAGGTGCCTACCAAATCGACGATTGAAACTTAACTTGGGAACAATATCCCCGATGGCAAATGGAGGTGAAACTACTTCTTTTTTTGTGGAAATTTTCGAATTCTTGGTTAGCAAATCAAACTAATGAAATGTAGATTTCATAGCGCAATTTACTATTTAATTATTGTTTCGGTCAGTAAAACCGTAAATACTAAAGAAATGCCACGAAAATATCAGAGGCAATTACTTTTAATTTTAGTTTGATTGATCGATAACAAACTATGCATACGTTAGTTGCGTGACCCACATTAAGTTAGGAAGCGTGTCAATCATAACTTTGTACGTAAATAACTGAAATAATACGAACGAATAATAGAACACAACTGGTAATAAAGCCATGCCGGCGCTAGTACATTCGGTAACTTGGCTGAATTGCCAAACTTGCGTAAATACGAGTCGTTCTCATTCTAGAATTATCCGAAGCTAGTTTAGTTGGGAACGTAGCACGCGAGACATTCACCGCTGAATATTTAACTCACCGACAACATCTACGTAAATAAAGTTTCGTGAAACAATACTGACTCTATTCTGCTAGATTAACTTGAATAAATGTTCACCTTACAATTTATTTAGCGTCTTGCGTCTGCGGTGAGATTTATGGGTCTAAGGCTTTTTACTAGTCCTAAAAGAGTTCCACTGCAAACACGTTTTCTCATGTAATGTAGAATCGAGCCTTAATATCCTCGCTTAGTACATCCAGCCCATTAAGGTAAGGTTTAGTAACGATAAACTAAAATAACATTTTTGGAGCATATAATGATGATTCTAAAGTTATGGTAATTATTGATAACCAGGTAGGTAAACGACACTTTAAAACTCAAACATAGTACGGTCTCTGAATATAAAACTATACAAAAAAAAACCGAAAGCTCATCTAAAATTCATAGTGACTGAGAGAAATTCAGAAACATGAAGTTCCAAAATTAGCATAACATTGAATTGAAAGCTTGTAGCGAAAATTTAACATATTTGAGTAATGTAACCCAATATACGTAACGAACCAAGTTGGTGCTGTGCTGTAATATTTGTAAGTAAAGCCACGATATAAAATAATGCAGCAGTTCTATTTAAACATGATAATATTCTAACACATGATTCCAGTTTAGTTTTGATTAGCATTGGGATTACAGAGAAAAATAACAGCGCTCGCTTATCAAAAAAAATAATATTTGATGGTTTTAGATAGATTTCAACACTGTGTAAAGTGAATCTTCGTATATATCTGTGCCGTGGTAGAGGTCCCAGACGTCGGCGCGCTCGCCGGCAGGGCGGGCGGCACGCGAGCTCTCCCTTAACTTTATTATTTCACAAGTCTCACGAACGATGAACTTTACAGATTTTACTTTCTTTCTACTTTTAGTTTTGAACGTGACGTTTTGGACAGGGAATGTAGGATTAATGTAAATATTGTAGAGTTGTCTGCATGTATTTCAAAGACAACACGACAAACTGTCATGTCAAGTTTTACGTTTTTGTATATTTGTTTCTTATTTCGTTTCATTTTAGGGGGTAAAACATTGAAAATCATATAACGTGTATCGTGTTTAAGTATATGTTTATGTGCTGCATACACACTAAAGACGTTACAAAACAACTAAGTTTGACAGCAAAGTTGTAACCACGGAGAGTTCGTCATGAAATACAATAAATAACAAAGTTAGATACTAACGTAGAAGATAGGAACAAAACATTTTATTGATTCGGGAACTGCTGTAGTTTCGTCATAACCACAGGTTTTTTATACACACCCGAGACATTCGGGGAGGGTTCTATAAATAGACGTGATTGACAAATGGAAAATAGCTGTATAGAAAGAAATTCATTTTTATGCAGTTCTCTCTCTGGTCTCTCTTTTCTAACAATTCTGAGTACGACTGAAAGCACACACATATTAGAATAATGTACCTTTTGTCATAGCAAAAGGTAAGTTTCATTTTAGAAAGATCATTTTTGTTGAAATGGTTCTCCATTATGTAAGTTTCCTGTTTCCTAGTTATAAGATTTCAGTTAATCTTAACAACGATCTATCTGAAGACGTATCATTAACATAACGTTATCCCTCGCTATAGGCTATAGGAAGTCGATTTGTATTTCTTAAAAAGGCTCCCAGTCGACTTGTACATAATCGAGAAGATGTAAGGCTATGTTAGCTATGTCAAAGTATGACTATTGGCCGTTACAATATATGTTTTATCGCTGTCAATAAAACGGGCGATCCCGAATTTACTACCTAACGATCTTACATCGATTAAGTTTGTTTTACTGCGTTTTATTACTATACTAAATAAGTTATCAGTTACAAATAATATTTTTATTGACAAAAACAGTTTTAAAAATAGGTTGGTCACAACAAAAATTGCTGGATCGTAAAGTATCAATGTGTGTTGTTTCTAAAGTGTATTTGAGTCCCCTTCTAGCAAAGCGTGATAATTTATGCCCTATTTAGTAACCGTAGCCTTAATATTATAACGGTGCAACTCCGGCTACAATCCGTCTCATTAGTTTTAAGTTATGAGGGTGTAAGATTTTACAGCGGCGGGCGAAAATTGTAGAGGCATTACATTGTAGCTTGATTGTTGCTTATTAATTTAATAATATTTTCTTCATGAATAATGCAAGCACTATATAAATGTACTTTAAAAAGCTTGATTAGTTACAGTACTTTAAATATGCAATGGCTAGCGTAAGAGTAGCATTTAGCCAGTATATGAATATTGGAGGCTGTGGATAAATATGATACTATTAAAAATGACGGTTCATAGAGAAAAATCATGATTTGTAGATGCGTTATAAAATACGATATAGACTGTTAGCCAAATCACTTAATCTTCAAACAAATGTCTGCGAATCTCGGAATCAAATTCACTACGATAGTCGGGTCTCCGATACACGGGGAGATACATTGAAGCACAGTTAAGTACAGCCCAACGAGAGGGGAGTGACGTATCATTTGTCAATAGGTGGTCGGCGGTCAATAGACAATATAGACATGTGTATTTGTGCCGACCAAACGTTCCCACGCCGAAAGCGTTCCGAGAACATGTTTATTTAGAAACTATTACGATCATTTGTATCCTCTAATGGTAGGTAATATTTGATATAAGTATCAAAGCCTATTAGTTGCCTAGTAGTTTACTAATTTCAGACGGTAACTGACCTACGGTCGGTATACAGGATCTTCTACACAGAAGGAATGAGCTCAGTCATTCTTAAAAACGTGAACATCTATGTTAGCGATTTCAGACCATCCATTTAGGTGTAGGTACTATACAATTTAGTAGTCTTGCAATCATTCGAAATTATTTACGACTATGAAAATGCCACTTAAACATGTTAGGGCTTCAAAGTCGTTACTATGTAGTACTAAAGTACATAATATAACGTATCAAATATAAAACTGATAGCCCTCAAACACCGTGAAAATAGGTCATGGAGGAAACATGCACTCGTCGATATCGACCTAAAGCCATCATCATCAATCATTTATTACACTCCACAGTGTGTAGAGGTGATAAACTTATAGTAATGAGATCATTATGGGGCCTGTAGGGCACAGTAAGTAAGATAATAGGAGAGGGGGGCCTTATCATAAACAGTCTGAAAGCTAATTGACATTTATTTATCAGACCAGGACATTTCTGTCGCCAGGAAGGAAGTGGCCAAACAGTATGCCGACACAGACTTATTCTCATACCTATTACGACTATTAAACTATTTATCTACAACGTTTTTTTCGATATTGAATATTTAAATCTATTAAATAACATTGAGAAACGAACTAGTTACTTCTCAACAGGAAATCTACGAATACTGGTATTCCTACATGAAATTTCCCCGTTTTTAATGGGGTTATTCCTGTTAATCTCTTAATCGTCCTTATTTTACACATGTACATATTTCCTCAATTTAATCTAGTACTTATTTGCTGTGACAATTTAAAGACTCCGAATCTTATATATTTTAGCTTCCGTATGCTTGTGTCCGCAAAACTCTAAACGTAGTCGATGGATTGCTATAAATTGATTTTGTTGCGTATATACATTTCTATATATCAGTTTTTTCATAAAAAAATGTCCTGAAGTAAAATCCGAGTATTGAGAATGGTGAATTTACTTTACTAAATCATAACTGCAGCACTGAGCCAGTGATTTATAAGCCCTGGTTTAGAATTACTTACATTAGGTACCTAATAAAGGACACAAGGATAACTTTCGTTTTAAATCTACTAAGCATTTACGAGAATCAGAATAAGACTTCACAAACATTCAATGTTTGTATGTCACCTGTTTTGCAGTGGAATACTGTACCGTTATCAATGGATTATTCTCTCCAAACAGATTTAGATGATAAGATAGTAGTCACATTAATAGCCCCGCCATTTATATTGCCATGTGGTAACATCAATATCGCTGTATTACTTTACAATAAATGTGCATCTACCGCTTTTCTCCCTCTACTTTTTATACACAGTGTTATCCAAAATTCATAGTGTTGTTGTGTAGCATTCATATGCACAAGATTGCAGGTATAAACCGCAGGTATAATAAAGTATCAATGTGAGTTTTTCAATATCTAGAATACTTTCTTAGATAATCTATGACACCACTGACGGAAACTTGGATTATTATGTTAAATCGCCAACCCGTAGTGAGCTAGCGTACTGATCAATGTTTAATCCTTATCTATACGAGAAGAGGCCTATGCCCTGCAGTGGGTCAGTTATGAAGGTAATGTCTAATAAGGTAATACATCCTAGAAGCATGCATAAAGATTCAATAGAATAAATAGAAAAACACTTTGTAAACATCATGTTAAAACCACTTTTCGGATTCCTTGAGCAACATATTCTGTTATACATCACACTCTTGCTGTGCGAAGTGTTCGTTGCCAAAAGATTTTAATGTCTACTGAAATAAAAACTTGTTGGCTTGCATTTTCAACGTATTATACACTTTTCTAACCTATTCCGCCCTCGTGACCCGGCGGCCACTCTTTGGGGTTGATTTATGGTTCTGCAGCTTATGAACACGTTTCCGCTTATTTTCCGTAAAAAGATAATGTGTTGTATCATGAGACCGACGTTATTGAACGACTTATATTCCCAGCAAAAGAAAATCTACAATATATATTTCTATTGCAAAGTACAACGGCCAGATATCGATGCATTTTGAATTTAATCAGATGATTATAAATTTATAATTTAATCAAGGAGAAAACAAGAAGAATCATTCAATTAAATTCAATGATCCTTTCATTCCCAAAACTTGGTAAGAAGGTAAAACCTTAGACATTTTTTGTAGAAAAGTTCCTCACGGCAATAAAAGTTGAAGGGGACGGACCCGAGGCGGGCCGAGAGAATGAAACTACAATGAGTCTTACGTAACACTGCAATCTAACAAGCACATCCCGAAGCAATCTGCTGAATATTTGACTGGGGTTCCTATTACACGAACATTTGCACTTATATGTATACCTGTATACTGTATACTTAGCTATAGGTGCACTTCTTTATAGGCATATAAAAGAAGTAGCGAACTTCAAATACAAGACTAAAATAGGTCTTCGTATATATGTTCTACTAAGACGAGAAGTTACAAAGATAGGAAGAAATTATAGGTACACTACTACAACTTGCTAGTGCTTAAGAAAAGTAAAATAGAGGGAACCTAGTGCGGTAGTAAGCATGTAGGTTATACGGCTAGTTCAGGAAGACTGTTGCCGAAAGTCACATGTCGGAGTACACGCAAGATGTCGGCTCGTATCATATTTATGAGTACCGCTTCACTCACGTGTGGGTTTTCGGGTTTGCCCCGCTGTTTTCGGGAGCAACCGAGGTCACGTGACGAACCAATCTATTATATAAAATTGCTCGTGTTATCAGAGCAGTTTGTAGTAATATCTCTTTTATGTGTTGTTAGACTTATTGATATTGAAGCTTTCAGATCCTGACTGATGGTTACTATCATAGTAGGCATATTTGATTGATGATAGAATATGATAATAGACGTTCACGTCATTAGGTAGATTACCAATAAGAGGCAGTAAGTTTACTTTTCATTTCAATTAAGAGGACTACACGAACAAGTCTTGCCCAACGAAGATAAACGATGTCTTAATCGAATTGGTTTTCAACTTTGCAAAGAAAACTTTCTTTAGAAACTGGGCCATTCTTTTCAAAGTAGGTTAAAGTTAGTTCGATGCATTACAGTCCAACTACGGCATTTATTTTATTGGCAGAATTTAAATCAAATGATATCTGCGCTTAACATGATCGATAAGAAAGAAGCAGTAAAATTTAAAATGATTGAAAAAACAGTTACGGATCGCAATGCGCCTCCAATAGTACATTGTCTATTGTCATGGTCTTGGAAATATAAATCCGTGTAATACCATAGATAAAGCAAACTTCATGGTAATACTTAACTTTATAAATGAGTAAAGGAAACGACAGCACTTCGTTCCCTGGTAGACAGATGCCCCAATTTGATTCTACAACGCAAGACTACTATAATATATCATGTCAAACGATTCTTTTTTTTCTGCATGAAAATGTCATCTAAATGCACCATCATTACTTCCAGAGAAATATTTTCTAAGCACGACTTTGATAGACATGAATAATGTAAACCTATTAGATAAAGATTTTTTTTTAAATATTGCATGCAAAACAAATAACAATTTAAAATTATGACGAGGTTGTCATAAAGATTGAAATATTTTTGGAAAAGATTTAATAAATAGCTTTTGTTCATGTAAATATTGGGTTGGATACCTATTTCTTCTTGCACAAAATTATAGTTTTCTACGATATTATCTATATTATATATTATAGTTAAACTTTAAATTCACTCCATTAAACATATTTCGACGTCTACTAATTTTAAATTTTACACCGATTTTCTTTTTTATACAATTGCATGTTTTTTAGTCAAATTTATCAACACACTAATATTATAAAGACGAAAGTTTGTGAGTGTGGGTGTTTGCATGTTTGTTACTTGTTCACGCTGAAACAGTTGTGCCAACTTTTACAAGATTTGATATGGAGTCAGCTGACACCCTGGATTACAACATAGGCTACTTTTTATCTCGAAAAAATGTAGCGAGTAACAACGCGGGGCGCAGCTAGTTTTGTATGAGTCCTACGACAATAATGCGTCAAGAAAGACATTGTAATTTAAGCTCAAAGTCGAAGACAAATCCACATAGTAAGTTATCTTAAATCTTTGGACGTTACTAAGTAGAAGTCGAGTAACTTAAGGTGTCGATAAAGGTTATTTTGGAGTAACTTGGAGTAAACCGATCCAACTTCCTTAAGTCAATGCGTTTTGGATCGCTAAAAGCTTCATGAACCCTGTCTTTGAAGATGTCGCGAAAATGCCAAGTAGGTAACTCGGGTTTTATCGATAACTGCTTCTGAGTATTTTAGTTTGGTTCTTAATGTTAAACTTTTCAGATAGAGTTGTGTGACTTTATGAGTAGGAATATAATCCTCCGATAATAATTGTTAAGTAGAATAGATACCCTTTCAAAATACTTAAAACAATTCCTTAAAATGTGTGTCTTTTCAATAGCTAGAGTAAGCGGGAGATAATCTAGGCACCTGAATATTAATATTTATTAAATATTGGTATTATATGTATCGAAATTATTGACTCAACAATGCAAAGAAACATGTTTAAACAGCATTATGTATATCGTTATGTTGCAATGAGATAAAATATTATCTTAGCGCGTTGAAGTCTTTTAAGAGAGATTAAATTTTAAAGTTTATACAACTCTACAGAACCAAAATACAGATCTCAGATTCTGACCAAATAAAGATATACCTACGTGCAAAACTATCGGAGACTTTACGAGGAGGATATATAATGTATAAAACTGGTGGGAAATGAAGAAGTGTCTCGTAAGTCATGAATGATGATTACGATAGCAGCACAGTGAGGGCCGAGCCTGCCGCGCCGGGCCGGCAGGTGTTGCCGGTGTTATGCACGCCTGCACTGTAACCCTGACTTCCTTAGACCACAGAGGCGTGATTATGATCTATATTTACGCAGATGTGTCACTGTGCCGTATTACGTAATACTATCAACGTTTGTTCAGCCAGTGGTCGAGGCAAGGACGAGCTCGCCGGCCTGCTGCCAGTGCCGGCTGGAGACGACCCCGCACTGCATGCGACACTACGCACCATTATATAATATCCAATACATTATCAGAGACAAACTCTAACCACACCGAAAATATAAACCTCTTGCTAAGTACTTGCTAAGAACTGACTAACTTAACCTGAAGAAAAATTTTAACTGTGACCCGATCAACTCTTTTCAAGTAATACTATTAAAATAAACATCAAACCTCACCACAATTGCTTTTACGTATAACTGAAGGGTGCTCGTTAATAAATTACACACGAAACGCTGTCGTATTCATGAAAATGCTACGAAAAGCATGTAACGTACGCAACACCGGGGGAAAATCGTGAAAAGTCATGTGTCGACGAAATCAGCCGTTCCGGAGGTCACGACGTGGGAATCAGCTGATCGGGCGAAAAAATGAACGGAGCAGAGTAGGAAGAGTATGATGGGGTGTACTCACCGGCTGCGGTAATCAGCCACCACCAGCAGCAGCAGGCGGTGACGAGCGCCCGAGCGCCGGTCATCTCAGCGGCAGCGCATGACACGCGCGCTCTCGCCGGCCGCCCCGGCGGACTGAGCGGCGCTCGATCGATGCTCGCCCGCGCCTCTCGGACACGCACCCTCCGGCGAGCGCCCCACCCCGCCGAGCCCCGCCACCATTTTCCGAGTTTCCTTAGAGAGCGCGCGCGCTGCCCTCTTTTCTGGCGGATCGCTGACCGCCCCTAATTGATTGGGCCCGTTCACTTGCCGAACACGTTTTAGGTCAGTTCAGCCGCAGAGGCTCTGCGCCCCGCTTCCAAGATCTTGATCTGTAACCTGCTAGCTCCGTAAGAGTTGACAAACGCATTTAGTTCTATAAGGAACTTTACACAGTATTCATTGAATAGTTCAAAGTAAGTCTTTTTCGTATAGTTTTGGTAACATAAAAACTTTACTACTAACTACGAAAATAAAGTTGAGTGAAGTTGTATCTGATTTTATTAGTGACAACAGTAACAATTTATACTGAATTATTTAGAAGATTTACCCGACACTTTTCTGGAGCAGTATAACTTTATATTTAAGGCTTTTTGCCCCTTAAGTTTGCGCGATACATACACGAATGTGCATCTGTAAAAGAACAGTAAACATAAATTGTACGTTTGTTGGGGCAATAAACCAATATTTTTATTGAACCGCCAGTTTTTTTATGAACATGCCGTGTTTTTAGGGTGAGAGTAAGCAGAGAGCTACGGCAATTCAGCGACATCAAACTTGCGAGCGACTCAAACAAATATATACCTACTACATCAAGTTTGAAAAGTTGAATAGATTCTATTGTCTTGCGTTTCATTACGTAAATATACGATGAAATTCAAACTAGATGTATATGGCTGTGGCGCTTAAAACTTATGTAAAATGGAAGCGGATATAAAACATGGTGGACGCTATTTAAAAACTTTTCTGTACTCGCAATTTAGGAAAGGGTGACAATATAATGCTCGAATTACGGTACACCCTAGATAGTCAGCCTTGCTAGCAACCTAGCTGGATAAACTTTTCATGTCGAAAAAGCGATTCTTATTTTGTATGCAGTTAAGTTCCAAATATAGTCTGGCTCTACGTGTAAAAAGGGTAGAGCATTTACAAATAATTAAAAAAAAATCTAGTTAAAGTTAATTGGCAAACCCTTGTAACTGGGAATGTGCGTTGTGTACTTTATACTATTTACTTTACTTAAACAACTATAAACACTAAACACCTAATTATTTAACGAAAGTTCAGTGACCCATTGACGAGCCCAAAATGTTGGGCACCTGTGACTCCTACAACAACCATCGCCTTCCGCCAGACGTCATACATCACAACATGCAGCGCCTTCTTGACAATAAAACCTGCCAAGTTCGCGTCAGACTGAGAATGGATTACTTACTACGCACGCCGTCCATTGTTATACAATAAGCCTACATCTCGTGCCTATAGCAGTCTTTTGACAGCTTGCCACAATTTTAAGTTGAAACTTTGTTGCTACGAACACAGGTCAATGTTCTTTAGATTAAGCTAATAACCGACTGTAAAATGAGAAGGTTTTTCGTGAAGATTAGTTTTAAACGGTTTATAATGTTTTGTAGGCAGATCCATAGGTTCTTGATAAAGCCTTTGAGGATGGAAGTAATGTTTTTTCTTCAACAGTTTATTAACCGTTTCACGTTGATAACGACATCTCTTCTTAGATAAAGACTGTAAAATGTAGTAGTTAGGTATATAAAGTACGTTATATACCCATATAGCACCTATATATATATGGGATGATGACTATGTCCAACGTGTACGAGGTGTACTCTACTAATTTTTCTATTGACTTAGGATAGCTTTTATTCGGATTCACCAAATAGTAGTAAGTGGAACCGGTCAACTATTTATTTTTCTATAAATATTGTGTATAGAGACAAGCTAAAATTGCTTGGGTACGGTCTAAGAACGATGATAGAACTATATAGGACTATTATTAGATAAGTTTTAGATAAAAACTGGTCAGAGTCTATTAAAATTGGTTGCACTCACCTTGTAATTTCGTAGTAAATACGTGTAGGCACTTAACATCCTGACTGTATGAATGGTAGAGGTATTTTCTAAGCGCAGTAGTTGGCTGAATTCAGCTCGGGCGGCGTAGACTTTTATGACATATCAATTAAATACGACTGCTAAAAAGGTTTAACGAACGGTATCATTACATAACATAAAAACAAAACATGCCTGTATTTCCCAAAGGGGTAGGTAGAACTAAATATGTTAACTAAAATATACCACATTTGGACAATAATGTTGAAGGTCCGAATGTATGTAATTGAAGAAGAGCCTAACTAACTAACCTGGCTAAAATCAAACAATGCCCAATGAACCCAATAACACTTTACCCAACCCGTGAATCGACCCCGAACCCAAGGCCTCACCTCAGGACCTTACGTTTAGCATACTCGCTATACGGCCACAGAACAAGGCAGTTAATAAATCAATGTTTGATCTATAGGTAGGTAATTTTATATAAACTTTATTAAATGAACCTACTTAAATACATACACTTATTTAGTTATGAGACTAAATTGCTATACTGTTATGCTTATATTTAATGTCAAACGAGTAAAAAACTATATTATAGTTTTAAAGATTAAGATAAAAACATCAAAGAACAAATTTATAATAAATACAAATTGGGCGCAGTCATCGAAGTATTCCTCCTTATTTATATAATTATGTACCACTGGCAACTCATCACCTACCGAAATGTTGATGTTGATTTCTCTAGTGACATCTATCACGGCTTACGGTTGTCACTAGTGTCACTTCACTTGTCATTTTGTCAATAGCCAAATGTCAATGTCTACCATTCGCTCGGCTTTTTACTGATAGTTTTAGCAAAAACAAAATCAAAATTAGTAAATAGGTACATCATTTACTACGAGTTTGTCATGATATTTACAGAAAATAATAAAAATATACTGCAAATTATTATGCTCTTTAACATCCCTAAGACTGATATTTGATCTAATACCCTTGAATGTTCCATTAAACTTAATTTAGCAGTCAAAATCGTAAATTAAACAAGCAAATGAGAGTAAAGCGTGGTTACTACGATGTTTTTGTAAAAACATGTGCCAAATACTCGTCCAGTATCGCCGTGCGACACTACGACAACGGTGTCTATAAGAATTACACGTATTCCGAGCTCTACGGAGTGTGCGAGTACATATCACAAAACCTGCAACAAGTAAAATGCAACAAAGGTGTTATTGGATTAGTTTCGGAGAGGAACATTATTATACCATGTGTCATAGCCGCGTGAGTATCAGCTGACAAATCATTTATTTTAAACTGCATACCTTTTACGAAAGTTACACCTCAAACTAGTAAGTTATTTAAAAAAAATTGTTTATCTTTATTACAGAGCCCACAAATGTTGCACTACATTCATGTTCGTAGACCCAAGCCAGGATATAGAAGCAATTTCAAAAGATATAGATTTTACAGTCATCGTGACTATAAAGAACAAGGAGGATGATTCCAATTTAGAACTATTTGGTAAAAAACCTGACAGGACTGTTCATGTGTTTGACATGACTATAACTTTCTACACCTGTGATATGATGACTGATACAAACAGTAGACACTGGACACAATATTCATTCATAGCAATGACATCAGGTAGCACAGGGGACCCAAAGCACATTCAAGTTCCTATACAGTGTATTCAACCTAACATAGATGACTTGACCAAAATGTTCAACATCACAAAAAATGATGTCATATTCTTCTCCACACCACTAACCTTTGACCCATCCATGGTGGAGATACTTTTAGCCTGCATTAATGGAGCGTCCCTTCTCATTGCTCCTGATAGAGCTGAGGTACTGTTCCCTGAAAACAAGGAAAACTCCATCACATTTTGGCAAACCACACCATCAAAGTTCCTTCAGTTCACTAATGCTGACATCAAGAACAAAATTCTTAGTGCAGGCTCTACACTTAAAATATTAGCCCTTGGAGGAGAACCACTCAATAGTATTAAAAGATTACGAGAGTTGAAACACATAGAAAATAAGACAAGGATATTTACACTGTATGGTGTCACCGAGATGTCATGCTGGGCATGCATTGCAGAACTGGATCTTAACAGGATACTGACTGACAGAGAAGTGCCATTGGGGAACTGCCTCTCAGAGACACAACTTATTGTTGACCATGCCAAAGACAACAAAAAATCTGGAAAAATAATATTAGGCAAGTCAATTTTTATATACATTAGCTATAATAATAATTAATTATGGTACATATTTCTAAATAAAACATGTGAGTATAACAGGTACATGCAGTCATAGTACTTATTTAATTTCAACTTCCATCAGGCCCTTAACCTTCCTACTGATTATGTTTCAGTGAGCAGAACTAGAAAATGTGTTATTCTAAACAAGTCAGTTGGTGGTGATGAAGAGAACTCTCTCAAGTTTGTGGACACCGGTGACATCGGAGAAATAAAATGTGGTACAGTTTATTATAGAGGTCGTAGGGATGACATAGTCAAAAGATTTGGCCAGAAAGTCAACCTTCAGCTGATAGAGGCCACCATCATGCAGTGCCCAAGAGTCAAGACTTGTGCATGTGTGTGGCTACCCAAACCAATGCTCCTAGCAGTGTATTTTTCATCAGAAACACTGAACAGCCAAGAACTATCAGACTTCTTAAAATGTAAACTTGATGACAAGCATTGGCCTGATAAAATTATGCGGGTAGACAACTTACCAACAAATTCTCACGGGAAAATATCAAAACAATTGTTATCTAAAATGTATGAGAGAGTAGTTGGGGTGCCACAAACATTGGACTCCTTAAAAGTCAACTTCTTAAGAGAACTGAAGATGGCAATGTCTAAAAGTTTCACGTATGATCAGATAAAAAATAAAGACTTCTTTTCTATTGGAGGAACATCGTTTCTGGCTGTATCTTTGTGTAACAGACTGTCTCTGATATGCCCACAGTTTGGCAAGTTGATTTTGCCTTACTTGATGTCACAAAGAAATTCAATAGAGGAGATAATACAAATAGCTCAGAGACATATTTGTGGCGATGAAGCGAAACCCAAGAGACGCATTAAGAGATTTCGTTCAGACACTGAAAGTGCGTGTCGTTTGGACTTGGCCCGCAAGAAAAGCTTTGTCGCATCCCCGAACACTGTAGACTTCATTGTGCTATGGTCATATGACACTGGGAAATGTGTAGATGCTTCGCCCGTATTGTTCCGGTCGGGATTGTAAGTACATTAATCGCATTATATTCCTATTCTAAACACTTCATCAATCTATTGACGGAAACCATGCAACCATTTTAACGAGCATAATTAATCACTGCACAAATGAGGTGAGTTGAAGTGTCACCAGACAAAACATAGGTAGTGAACAACTGTATATACTTCACTACTTCAAGCTAGACTAAAAAAGATAGATGTTAGTAGGCCTGTACGTTTAGTTTTTTTTTTATTTGCAAAAACCAATTTATTGTTTTCCAGCAATCTGTACGTCACTGTGGGCAGTCATTCGGGAAAAATCATCGTAGTGAACGCGATTAGCGGCGACCTGCAAGGTTTTCTGACATTGAACACTAGAATAGAAGCGTCTGTACTATGTAGCAACGACCAGTCTGTGCCGTCACCGTGCGGCTTCGTCGGCGGGTACGACGGCAGCATCATCTGCTTCTACCTCCTCACGTGCATAGAGAAGTGGAGGATCAACATCAAGTCCATGATCAAAAGCAAGGCGGTCTGTTGCAAGGAACTACTGTACGTCGCGTCCTACGACGGCAATGTGAGGAGTATCGATGTCCTGGTACGTATCCTGGACTAACATGTCACCCGTCACACCCTATCGCAATCCACTGCTGGTCGCAGGCCTTCCTCAGGGTACACCATTAGTCCGGCTCTACCATGTTCGACATCCTATTTAACAATCATATTATTTACTATTCCTACCACCTCATTGTTTTAATAGTTGCGAAGCGCTAACGCTGAGTATGAGTTCGAATCCCAGATCGGGCAGTGTTGTTGGGTTTTTCCATTAGGAATTCTAAATAGTACTGTAGAATGTAGGTAGTAGCGCGGAATCTGGATCTGTGCCCGGTTAATGTCTATAGGCTCGCTCCTTATTATATTAGGACCTATAACATAAATACCTAAGTACTAGTTATTTATTTATTTGACTGGTCCCCCCCCCCCCTCCTGGCGCCTACCCCTTGAGGAGTTCAGGCGTGATGTTTGTTTGATTGAAGTAATCTTTTACTGATAATATTACTCAGACGATATTGTTTTTAACGTTAATTTCATTGTTGATATTTTCGTCTATACCTAAAAGTAATTAGGTGTTTTTTGTAGATATGTGATACAGAATAATGTGTTATTCATTGTTGGATACAAGACGGTAATAAATAATATTTATTGTCCAGTTGAATATTACGTTCTTTGAAATCTTAAATGCATTATAAATAAACAACATAAGCAACTATACGTAATCAATTTCTTTGTTTCGTTATTGTGCTAAATATCAAATTTATAAGAGAGTTCACCTCATCTTGCATGTCCTTACTTATAGTCGCAAGTTATTGTAGCGTGGTAAATAAGCAACTCAAATGCCACTAGCATTTGTATAAACAATCTATACGTAGATAATATAACGTGTAATAGGCCATGACCATGTAACAGGCTGAGTCAGACTTAGCAACAGGAAAATGCATGACGAAATAGTTATATCGACTCATTATATTATCAAATAATTGCTGTTGTTGTGACGCTAATAATAAAAAGTAGTGACAACATTCACACAGCCATTATAAAAATGACAGTTTTCGTAATAATGAAGTATGTTCTTATTAGTATATAATAGGTAGGACCTACAGTATTTTACAAGCAATATGCCTATTTCCAGAGCGTCGGAATTAAACCTACAACCATTCGTAGCCATCAATTAACTTATTTATTCCAGACGGGGTCTATAAAGTATATGTTCGACATAACTGACCAGGCCATATCGGCTGATCTGGTCCTCGCTAAGAACGAGTTCGTGTTGCTCGGCACGCTGTCGGGGGTGTGCGCGTGCATCCACACCGCCAGCAACACCATAGCATGGCGCGGCTCGCTCGGCAGCCCGGTGTTCGCCAGCCCCGTGCTCTACGACGAGGACAAGTACGTGGTGTTCGCCGAAGTGGGCGGCGACATACACTGCAGGACTGTGGAGAAGGGTATTAAGGTACTACAACTATTAAATCTTGCACAAATTACATTTAAACAATTTTAGTACCTATGTCAAGGCTTGACAACAAAGACCCTCTGCTTTGTCAGAATTAGGTAGAAATACACAAATTTACTGATTTTTATCGTAGAATGGAACACTTGTATCAATATAGTAGTACTCCTGCTAGTATCTAAGTTTACTTAGGCTAACTATATTAGCAGATCACGCCTGTGGATGGGTGGGGTCAACTTTTTTAAACGATTGCCAGTACTACACTCATTCAATGACAATTATAAGTTCAAATTGCATTTAATCTCTGCAAGCTGATATCTTTATAAGCAACAATTATCTACATGTTGTGACGCATACCTACATGGTCTGTACGTTTCAGATATGGAAGTATCAAGGCGCCAAAGGCAACGTATTCTCCTCACTCTTCGTGAAAAAAGTGGATAAACTGCAATGGCAGATGGTATTTGGATGCCATGACAAACAAGTATACAGCCTTCAGATTAAGAATTTTCAACCATCTTTACATTGGAAAACACAACTTACGGCCCCCATATACTCAACACCCTGTGGCCTCTGCGAAGGGCTTATATTAGCCGCATCAAATAATGGAAAACTAAGTGTTCTAGATGGAGAAACTGGAACCTTGATAGACGAGCATGCCTTACCCAATGAAACGTTTTCTTCGCCTGCTGCATATGGAGATTATATATTTATCGGCTGTAGAAATGACCACTTGTATTCAATGAAATATGTTTTGAACGTGTAAATTGTGACTATCTAGTTTAGCATTGGTTTTAAAGTTAAATTATTTAACAGTTTAAGTATAATTCGATTAATAAACATAAGGAAAAACACAGTGTTAATTATTTTATTGACAGTACATACGATTTTTTAGAAATAAAACACCTTGTCATAATTATAACTTTTATTCATGATCTTACACAACATATAGGTATAATGAGCATTCATAAATTTTGACTTGTTACAAGTATGATATGGTTACAGAATCAAACAATTACCAAATTGGAATGCATAACATCTGGTACAAATAACCTACCACTTGTGCAGATCATAATAGCTTTGTATACTTAAAAAGCAGCCTTAAATAAAGTATAAATTCCTTTAAATAATTTTTTTTTGGCAATAAAATGCATAAAATCATTTTTGGAACTGGGAGCATTGTACATACATTAATACTTGATCTACTGCTGGTACATCTAAGCTCTTAAATATTGTTAACCCAAAATCCCTAAAGAATATTGTTATTGATGCCAGAACAGTTCTTAAACAAATATAAAATTAACAAGCAATGTACATAAATATGATATATCATAATTCACTGTTCCTCTTCTCCAAGCTCCAGTTTAACTTTGGAGAAGTCAAATTCTTCACCCGTGCCAAACTTGTATATTTTGATCACATCTAAACAGGTAGTCTCAAAGTGTGTAGTAGCATCATAAGACTCAGATATGAAGATTTGGCTCTGAGTACCATCATCGAGGGGCTCATAATAGTCTGTTACAGACACAAACTTCTGCCGGATAGGTCCGAGGAGGTCTAGGCCAGGCTTGATCTCAGTCTCCGGGTCATTAGTCTCAACCGTGGTAGACACCATGGCAATAAACCAGCCCTTGGCTGCCACCTGATGTGTGTAAGACACAACAGATATATAAATGTCAGAATTCCTGCCTACTTGCTTCTGGGGAATGATAATTTGAGTGGATAAAGCATCCTTAGTATTTGGTATGGGGTGATCCAATAAACAGATGCAACGGATAACCTGAGCCTTCTTGCGAACACGGTCAGGTACATAGCTGGGGTCACAGTAAACTTGCTTGCATTTAGCAATTTCATTGCCTGAGCGTACACCAACTACTTTACCACCTTCTCCAAGAACGATCTCATCGATAGGTTTGTCCAGCATATAAGTGCCGCCATAAATAGCAGAGAGGCGAGCAAATCCTTGAGGCAGCTCACCTAAACCATACATAGGGTACAGATAGGGAGACTTTCCATATCTTGCAAGTGAGTCAGAGTACAGTTTAATACGACGGATGGTTTGTATAGCTGGCTGTTGGAGGTAGTTGTCGTTGAGGTAGAGGGCCAGGGCATGGCCAGTGAAATCTTGAGTGTTCTTGTCAAGGCCAAATTTATCATAAAGTGACTGCATATTCGCCGTGCTAGGATCAAAGTCCTTCCAAGTCTTGGCGTCATCTTCTTGGAAATCTTGAACATAAATTAGGAAATTACGGAAGCGCCTCTTCTCGAACATCCCCATAAGATCTGATGCCAGCGCCTCCTTTTGGTCGACGGGCACTTTAGAAATCTTTCCTCCTTTGTAGACATAGCTGCCCTCCACAGATTTGAATTCCAAATATCGGGTCACACCCGTGTGAATAAGTAGCTTCACAAGAAGCCCATTTGCCATTAACAGCTTTGGAATCAAATCTACGTTCCAGTCGCGACCTCGACCGTATGTTTCGTCAGGGGCCGGTGCGTTGAACTTTGCGAACAATTCTTCTAACGGGGTAATTGATGCAGATTCACCGCCGTAGTACTTATTACGATCAATGTGCAATACCTTTTTTCCGGACACGGAGAGCATTCCACTTAGGATGCATTCCTTCAAGCCGGTTCCCAAAACTATTGCGTCGTATTCTTCATCCATGTTGAAAGTTACAAGAGGTTTTCCAATACGAAATTGCAAACCGGGAGGTAAATGTCAAAATGTCGGAAAGAATATGGCCGACTACGGTGACGTCGACGTGTGAGTTAGTGATGTAAAAACTAATTGATTTTATAGTCGATTTTAGTGTCTCAGAATATAGATAAAAACAAACTATCTTACTGCGGCCTTTCACATAGTAATTTAAAAAATATATTTCTGTATGTATTAGAAGTCATAGAAAAATTTATCATTTGTGCCTTTAATGATACTATGGATAAAAGAGTATCGGAAAAATTCCAAATGATAACAAACAGATATTTACATACATATTTTGCAGATACGGCACTATTGCTTGTTTATTATTGTTCAAATGTTACCAGTGTTACTGGTTCAAATTTAGCTTCCCAAAATTAAGTAATTTTACCTAATTTTGTAATATCACAAGCAAATTAATTAATTATGTTACATTTTTCTTTTTTTCTTTGTTGGCTCCGACCCAAAATTACTTAGATATATTTATATTACTGTAAAAATCGCGTTACTAAAGTTAAATGAAAAAGGTTTATTATATTTTACAATTCAGTTTTTTCGGCGGTTTAATTTTTTGTTAATTTTTTTTTATTTAAAATTTTTTGTGGCTTTATCTACTAATTACTACATGCTTAGTTTATGATATTTATATGGGACCAACTTCGAGGTACATTATCGAATAAAAAAAGAATAATCAAAATCGGACTCCTGTGTAAAAAGTTAGGCGTAGTCATGCATAAAAAAAAATACGCGTCGACTTGGGAAACTCCTCTGTTTTTTTTCGTCGATTAAAAAAACAAACCACACAATTTATATATTTATTGGGGGTTTTAAAATTAAATGTGGTAGCCCTAAAATCTTATGTCACTGTCAGTAATCTGGCGACAAAGCAATGAAGCAAGCAAGTGTCAGTCATTGAGTTCAGTCAGTCTGTCACTCGTCTCGTCTTTTTTGCTTGTTTTTAAGTTTCGTACTCTCTCGTGTATAAACGCACCGTGGTGGTCAAACAGTAACTTATTAATTATAAAAGTTTCAAGAATGTGTACTCCTAGGCCTACAACAAAATTCACCTGTATATCTAGTGTTTTTTTAAAATAAGTATGTTAGTGATGTGTGAATCTGTGAACAGGTGACTTCCTACCATATGTTTCAATTCGTACGGCACATTCTCCCTCAATCACCTCATACAAATACATCTAAACCTAGTGTGGCGACACAACAGTTTTAAATGAAAGGTAAAAGTGGGGTGAACACCGTTCAGATGAATAAAAATGTCAACAGAAGGCAGTGGAGAGACACCTTCTACAGTGCCGTGTTTACCCGGGGCACCGGAGCAGACCTACCTGTTCCCGAAAGCGAAAGGGCACTCGAGATCTATAAGTCATGGAGGGACTCCTATGCTGGCGGGGAATCCCCCAGCGCCGCGGCCCTCGCTCAAGTCGGCGATGCGCGGCCACCAGCGCGCGCTGTCCCACGGGCAGATCGGCGAAGGCGGGCGCCCCGCGCCGGGCCCGGGCCACAGCCGCGCGGGCAGCCGCACGGACTTCATCCTGCCGCCGGGCCACCGCGAGCCGCCCGCCGCCAGCGCGCAGCCGCGCCTGGCTTCCGTGCGCATGCAGCACTCGCGGCAGGCGTCCCGCTCCGACTCCATCTACACCATCCGCCGCACGTCTGTCGTGAGCCCCTGGAGGAAGGCAGCCTTCTGGTTGCTGCGGAGACAGCAGCCTTCTGTTGATAACCGTCATCTCGTAGTCACTCCAAACCACTTGGTGCCTGATAAAACACCTCCCAAAGACCACCCTAATGGACACAGATGCGACAATAAAGTTAGGACTACAAAATATACTCTCCTATCATTTTTACCGAAGAACTTATTTGAACAATTCCACAGGATTGCAAATGTGTACTTTATATTCATAGTATTGTTGAACTGGGTGCCGGCCATCAGTGCGTTTGGTAAAGAAGTGGCCATGATGCCAGTGTTGTTTGTGCTCGCTGTGACTGCCATCAAAGACTTGTTTGAAGACCGCAGGAGACATTTGTCTGATAAAAGAATCAACAACTCGTTTTGTAGAGTCTTCAGAAAGTAAGTAAATTCATGATTCTATTTATTTTCAATGTTGTAACAATATTTATTGTAACTGTAGCATTTATCTCATATTTATTGTGAGCTTTAAGCATTTTGTTTGACAATATGATAACTGGCTCCATTTGATTTTGAATCTAATGATTAGACCAGGATACAAGGAGTATATGTTTTAACTACATACTTACCTATTTATGATAAGGGATAAGTGTTCATTATAAATGGATGATCCTTTATATTGTGCTATATGCACACACCCTAATGTGTGCCTATTCTGAATGATTGATAAACAACAACCCATTTAATGCATTGTGTTATATTATGAACATCCTAAAATCGTAATTATGCTTTAACTTCATTAATATTATACTCATTTAATATAATTATAGGTGTAAAAAATATACTGTAATGTAATTATAATATATATCCTGACACAGATCCGAATTTATTAAAAGTACGAGGCATATTTTAACCAACTAATTATTGTAAAATCCCATTTTCCTGTAAAAATACCACATGCAACAATTCCTTGTTCAAGCGTGACTCACAAATCGTAATTAAATAATTTTATTATTGCGCTAATATAGTTACTTATATCATTATCTATACTTCGTTGTTATCGGCAAATGTTACACGTGTATTGTAAACAATATTTGCTGGTTTATTTTGCGCTGTCATGGTGTATTCGTGAGGAAGTTTAACGACATGTGTAGGGCTTTAAACAGCCGATAAAGGGACGTGTCCGATGCATTTTGTTTCCGGGAATTCCGTGCCCCTGTGCGTATTCTGAAGATAAATAATCGTTAGGATTTCGTCGTATTCCTCGTTAGTTAATTGTAGGTCTCTTTATTTAGAACTCGTCGTCTTAGAATAAGGCTATTACCATAATGGTAATCCCACACTGACCTTTACTATGTCGTTCTCGAATCCCAACCCATTATGAGCCTATGACTAACGGGGATTCTACTGATTATTCTGTTATCTATTTATACAGAAAATAAATCAAGTAACGCACATTTTCCTTATTACATCACAAGATTTAAAAATATCCTTTACTATTAATGTATCTTATCTATATGTATATACTTCTTAGTAGATAGATATGGCCTATCATTAATTATTTCCTTTATTTAAAATATTCACTTATAAATTACATTTTGAAATATATATTAGGTACAATTATTACTTATTATTATTCATGACTATTTAGTTAAAGTGTGAAACTTGCGATATCTACTCTCTAGGAGTCGTAGAAGAAAATTTAGGTAGGACAGGCGGAGTTTGAATTTCTTAGATATAAACTTTTCTTATTCTGTCTTGTTGGCATACCTGGTTGTGTGCCAATGGCATGGATGTCACCTGGCTGATTTCTTCAACCCGTTTGGCAAACTTGTTTATAACACGCCCTCCAAACTTATTAAAACTATTTTCGAGCTATTTGCTATTTTCGATTTACAGATAAAATCCCTTATAATTATGAAGAAAGGTGACCTTTTTTTCTTTCTTTCAGTGTTCTCTTCTTTTGCAAACTATGCTTCCGCTATTCCAGACTACTAGAGCGGATACACTGCGACTTTTTGCACCATAACAAAGGCGCGTTCGAGAAACGCGCTACTGTACAGCGACAGTTGCGGTTTTATAGTTACGGGATATTATAGGAATACACGCGGAAAAAACAAGCAATCGATGTAGTTGACGGAATAACTATACATATAACATAACATCACGCCTGTAGGCAGAGATGCACTTATAGTACACCCATATTTCGCCAGTTATGTTGTAGGTATTGTCATCAACCGGGCGCAAATCTAGACTGCTACTGAGAATTATCTTATGGAAAAAGCCAGTAACTCTTTGCCCGACCCGGGACCTCAATCTCAGCAGTTGCGTTTAGCGACCACTGGACCAACAAGGTTAGCAACTCCACAGTGCAAAAAGTCGCCGTGTATAACTGCCATTAAATCTAGATTTTCTCAGACTGCTATATACTATGGTTACGGTTAAACAATACTATGGTTTATTTTTATAAACTTCCAGATGTTATACAGTATCAGTGACTTACGAGTCAGTGAGTCTCAGATGAAAGTTGATAGGTTTAGGTACCTATGTCGTGTCTGTAATACTAGGGAAGCTCTACGCCACATTATTTTACGTGACGTATTGAACTTCATGACACAATATTATAGAAAAACGATTCATTATACAGGCCCCATTTAAGTAGGAGACCGGTTATGTTTATTTATTCTATTCATGAGACTTCCTCTGTAACCATACCATTATTTTCCACAATCCATATTCTATCGTCCAACATAAACATCCATTTACATCGCACGAAAGCCCGTTCCTTCCAGCCTACTTAAAAACCACTTATTTACCTCGTTTGCGTTAAAATTCTAAATGGTTTAAACGGCACAATAATTAATTATTGAACCTTTAATTATTAGGTATTGTATTTAAACCTAATAGAATTTAATTAATTGTATAGATCCCATAAACTAAGTAGGGTATACTTTAAAACGAATGATCAAAATAGTTTAAATAGGTATGGCGAAAGAAATAAATGTTGCCTGAAACGAATAAAATGCTCAAATGCAGCATTCGTAAACAATAAAAAACCGTATATAAATTAACATTCCAAAGATTGAAAAGGAAATATGCTATAAAGTAGAAATGTCAAATGTTTTAAGTTGGGACTTTTTAGATTTATAAAAATATATTTTCCCTTGTTTGCCATCTTTTAATGTTGCGTATTTGCAATGTCACAGTCTTGCATGATGCGTGGAAAGGCTTGCATGTATGACGAATAACAATGTGCAGGAATGTTAACAAGTTCTGTAAGTGGCCGATCGATACTAGTAGTTCTGTATTCAGATCAAAAATATTTACAAATTAAAATTATTCTAGATAGGTTATTGAATTATGGTTAGGTATTTAAATGGTTACTTTCCTGGGCAAACAAAACAACTAAAAGCTAGTCCAAAAAAGTAATTGGATTCAATGACATAAACTTATGCAATTGTATCATTCCTGAAATAAGTTAAAAGTGAATAACTTATGCAATTGTATCGCTTATTAAATAAGCCCGTTAGTCCTGACAAATTAAAAATCATTCTTACTTATCGTCTTTTAACCTCCTCCCAAAGTATTTGTTTATTAACTACAAGATAGCAGAATAAAATTGTTAATGGAGAAGTATTTGCATATGTTTTACATAAATTGTATGTGCCAAAATGTTATGTACCTATTTTATAAGTTTTTAAAAAGTGTGATACAATGCACTGTTATCTCTCATTTGAACATTCCAGGTCAAGACAAAGTTGTAGCTGATATTGAAAAAAAACAGGTGTTGGCACCTGGCAACATTGATTAAAAAAAAACATTACGGTTATCTCTTCGCTTAAATTGTCAGTACATTCTTAGAGCTATTATAAGTTATTTGTAAGGGTATTAGGTATACAAAGTATGAAACTAACTAAGAACCTACTTACTCATAATTTGTATTAATTAAGTCTAAACAGTAATTGGAACTTTGAAACATCAATCTTTGTGCTTAAATGAGCACAAAGATTGACGTTTCAGTTTACTTTCCAATTTCGAATCAGGGGTTACCATCTTCAAAAATGGTGGGTCCTTGGCCTTTAACACTCTATGGAGATACTGTTACTATAGTATCGTATTCAACCTTCATTTCATAATTAAGTGTATGTCCACAACACGATTACATAGCGCGCTACATAATATGTAATTCATTCGTCGTACAGTGAATTTCTTATGATGTTTGCCACACGTAGTAGTTGGGCGGCTCGGCCACTCGGGTAATAAATATCCTATTAATATTAGAACCGTATGATGGAAACTAAGGAAGTTTACCCATGAGCTTTTAGATACTGTTTATTTATTCTATTATCTACTGTTATAGTGTACTGATTTTCCATTATTAGGATAGCCCTAGCAAAATGGCTGTTAGATGGTGCTATATGACTTTGGAAATTCAAATTTAGCGCGGGTGTACCTGCGGGACACCCCTAGGTCAAACATAATATTAATTACGCTTAGCTTTATTGCTATTCTCTAAAATTGATAACTGGAATTTGGGTTCCTCTTAAGTCCTCCCAACCTTGTACCCCGAAGGCAAGATTGATGTCGGAATTACGCCAAAATCCTCTTAAAATATTACTTTTAAAGGTTCTCTGTGAGATACCCATTTTACTGGTTCTTGGTTCGTCCCAGTTTGTCGTTTAATTAAAATTATTCAGTTATAAAAATTAAATATGCACGTAATTATGTAGCTTAAGTCATCAATAAAAAAATCCTATAACGCAACGGTAATCTACGTGATTTCTCGAATAAATTATACAAATCAAGTTACTTGTGTAATGACAAACATTTTCTTATGCATGGAAGTAAATGTTTATGACAGAAACAATAAAAATTAAAACTTGACTTAGCATTTAAATTAGGATTCGAAACGCAAACGTTGTTGCCTGAGTTGATCATTACCTATATCTTGTAGTAAAGTTTGACCAGTAGCAATAAACGAGACAGAAGATCTCGAGATTTTTCCGGACTGTTTGCGCCAGACATATAATCACCATTTCTATTATTTGCAAACCTCATCAAGCATTTAAAATGCAAAATGTCAAATGAGATAGCCACAGTTAATGGACGTGTGGCTGGCCTCCATAGTTTCCGTGTCGTACAGAAGGAGCACATGTGAGCGAGCCGCGGAACCACGGCGGTGTTGGTGGAGCGTGCCTGCCGTGCCCGCCGTGCGCGGCGTGCCGAGTGATCGATGATTCGTCAAATATTTTATAGATTCCACAAACACCGCCCTCGAACTTCAAAGCAACTTTCACGCGCACTGTACTCGTTAACTAGAATTACAATTGATTGGGCTCACTTTGTCCGGTGACGGCCTCAAGGTCACACAAACCTTTGTGTTTTGAATACTTATATCTAGATAATCTGTGGCTATAGTAAACGCTTCCTGAAATCTAGACACGTTCTATTAATGTTGTTGATGCAAAAACGCAAGATAAACAAAAACTTGTTCATTATTGACGCGATTACATTTTAATCATAATAATTCAACGCTTACTAACGCTTTTATTGTGGATGGGGTTATTATTGACATGCTAATAATTGTTTTATACACAAACTCCGGCTCGCATTCATCACGCACCGTCTCGTAGAAAATTTACTAAGAAAATAAGCCAAAGCGAATCGAGTAATTGTCTTAACTAGACAAACCTTCATTATAATACTAATAGCCACTCCGATTGATATTAATTAAGTCACGCTTATTTATTATCTTGCCTTGTGTTCTACCATACAATTCTTAATTTAAATTTTAATGTCCGTGATCAAACGTTCAAAAACATAAATACGTTAAGTTTTGGTTGTGATTGTTCTTCGCCAGTTTCATTTCGTTGTTAGCGAAGTTATTTGATGCTGTTCATTGGGTTTTTATTTGTCCTTGTTGTAACCAAAAAGTTTAATTAATTCGAGCGATTTGTTCTCGAATTGTATTCATAGTCTAGTTACTGCAGTGTTAAATGGATGGTGTAACGTAGCAACGTAACATTGCATAACATGGGAAAATCTTGCTTTGTGCCCACTAGGCAAATAACACCTTTCATATAATATCTGGTGAAAGGAGAGATGCATTCATTTTTATTCAAATGCATATTTGCCATAATGTATGGTTTTAGTCTGAACTGAACTCAACATGAAATATATTTGTGTATATTATATATTTAACATGAGAGATCTCTTGCACTAGTTCATGCCTACTATGCCTAGCCTGAAGACATGCAAACGCGTTTTTTGCCTCTCCATAAAGTCTGATGCAGCAGTAGTTCTTGCACAGTTAAAGGTTTCCTAAAATATATTTACATCTTAAACTTTTCAGTCATAAATCGCAACTGATGTATATTAAAATATACCTTAAGTAGGTTTCTTCCCTTCTCAGAATACGCTTCTTCGCTCTAGACTTCACTGAATAACATTTGGTTACAATGACGTACAGCATCGCGCCATGTGCCAAGTTCTGTATAAACAGTAACCAACGCACAGTCCACCGGCGACCTCTTTCAAGGCTTGGGGATTTCTCCTTGTGGTTAACCAGAAGTAGTCAGTTCGCAACATTAATTACAAATAAATATTAACTGCGGTAAGAGGAAATAGGACTAAGATCTATCAAATTGCAAGTCTAGCTCGTTATGGTCAATTTTATTAGATGTTCGTGGCAATTTTTTGCCTTTTAGCTTTTTAAACAGAGACTTAAGGCGATGTCTTACAGTCATCATAGTGAGCCACCGAGTGATGCAGTCATATGATAACTGCATAATCTTGCCTTCGTGGCATAGCGTCGCCGCGCAGGATAGTATCGACATTCGACAAGGCGCTATGGAAATAACTCGATCGCGCTCGTGCGACACCGTATGACAACCGCATTTAAATGTCGGTATTTCCCTGCAACCAGTAATCGCTCTGCGGAGAGCATGACAATAACTACGTATAAATAACTGATATTTAATCACTATAAAACTGATCAGATTAAAGTTAAGGCCGACCCTTAATAGAGTTAAAAAGACAAGGCAAGATAATAAAACATCAAAACCAAATAATAAAGCGAAGTAATGCTTGATAAAGACACGATTCATATCAAGCCTTCATTAACTTCAGCGACAGGTATCCTAGTCGTACATATTTTATGATGCATTCAAATAAGTAGAAGCATAGACCATTAGTGGGAGACAGTGATTGCGGGTCGAATCAATGTGTAATGAGGGTGTAGGAGCGGACAGACCACAGTGGACACGACAGCTCCGCTCGAACTGGGTCAGTGGTCAAGGCCCGGTACACAATGCCCCAAACTCCTGGTGATAATGTGCGTGCGTTAGAGGCATTACAGTGAATAATAAAATCTCAATGTTAAACGTTAATGCCATCGGTATTTTGGACAATTAAAGGATTCCAGAAGGGCAAACAACTCGTTACGCAAACATTGGTTCCAATATTCGTTAGTTATACAAACACATTATTATTTTTTATTATAAGTGTAAGTCCTATTTAATCCAGTAGCGATCGTTAGCCCAGAAAGTCTCGACAATAAAGTTGTCGTAGGGTTAAAAGGTTACACAGGAAACCGTTTGTTAGACTCCAGACTGGGTATTTCCGAGACTGCTACTTAAAAGAGCCGTTACCGTTGTTTATAAAAAGCTCTTGAGAATTCTCGTAACTGACTTATTGTTATAAGAATATGTTTTATTATTGTCGTTTGTCCAAAATACAGTAACCTACATCTTCGCTATATTACATGGAACTTAATTATGTTTTGAACTGTAATATGTGGTGTATAAGGTGTTTTAGTGTTATACCTGCACCACCACCCATACCGTTGTTAATAAATATAAAGTACTACCAACTGCTCTATGACGATTTGTCAGCAAATAGAGCGAAAAACTGAGTTATCGCTTAAATGATGAATTACGAAAAAGCCTCTAATTTTACAGTCATCGATGAATATACAATTTCTTTTTATATTGTGGCGTGAGTTGTTCTCGGTAACGTTTACAAGCCCTCAAAATATCTGCGAGTCCTTATTTCTGCATCTCATAACCGACTCTAACGGTACATAAAATTCTTTAATTAAACATTAAAACAAACAAATGAGGTAAAATCGAACAAAGAACAAACTACCACGTTTGTTGGGAAACTGGAAAAACAAAACAAGGTTGAATACAATGGGTCTCTGACTGGCCATAGATAATCTACAGTATTTATATTTATAGCTAATACTGACGTTTACACAGATAACGGTATCACCGCTCAGATGAGCAGATTATCTGTATCAGTTGATTCATAAACGTTACACGTGTATACTGTATAATCAATGTTTCTACGTGTATTACAAGTACATAAAAATCAAAGAGATTATATTTACTCACTGTTGCTTTAAATTGATATCAGAGTCTGTCTAGTGTTTTCGTTTGATGGATTGGAGTATGTTGAGATTAGCCGTAATTTACGAATCTTTTATTTTCTTCGGCACATTTTAGAAAGTAGGTCAATCAATGAATATTGGGCCATGTCTTGCGTAGTCCTGAATCCAAACCTCATTTGTAACAATACATCCGCAGATTCACTTCTTCTTTCAATGGGTACCACGGCCAAAATTGCATTAAAATACAGCCCATTCTTACCACTCTTATTCCTATACCTAAACCTTTCCCCCCCATAAAGCTTTACAGGCTGCGCAAAAAACATGGCGGCTTGCTCAGTGCTTCGTTATCCGAAAATTAAAAGAGGCCGTATTATTGAGGCACCATTAAAATAAGTCGTAATGTAAATTATTCCAACTGTTAATTACCAAAATGCAATATATCTGGCGACGTGGCAACACGACGTGCAGTCATAAAACAGCTATAGACATTATTATAGTTTGTCGTTTTATTACCGTGTATTAGTGTCATGTTTGACGCAACCATAGACATTATTATACCAGCTTTATGTAGATATTATAAAATATTAAGAACTTAGCAAACTATGTGATTCCATCGACAGTTTGACGTTATCTTTACATTACTCCTCACTATGTCGCATGTCTTGTTCCCAATTGCCGTGAAAAGGTCTCACCTGTCCTGCTTTGGTCTAAAATATAGCTCTCTTCAGCACGATAAAGTAAAGCAAGTACTTCAGAACTCCATTCGGAATGATTATATAGCTAACTTACTTAACAGCTGACATTTTCATCCGCATTTCCATTTGGTTATCGTGTGTTATGCCAATAAAACTTAAGCAAAAGTAAAAAAGTTGAGTATTTTTAAATTGAATCGTAGCACGTCTCCTTATGGCTTTAATTTGAATAACGAGAGACAAGAAAATGAACTACACCAGTGGCACCCATAATGGGCGGTGTGACTCGATAAGTTTCTAACTGCTACTGTAACTGGGTGTTTCCTAACTTCCGAGAAACGATTACATTGCATGTCAACTTATGTGTAGTGTGTGCTAGATATATCACTGAAATTCTTGATACGTGATCGATTTACTTACCGGAGAGATAAGGCGGGCAAATTGTATGAGCTCAGTCAATATAAATCGAATAATCGGACAACATGCTGATGTCCTCGATGCAAATTAATTATAAAGAAGATGCTTTATTTCTTTTTGGGTTCATAAATAGTTTTCTGGTTTCTAAATTACAATTTAAATATACCTACTACAGTCACATTAAACAATCTAGCATCGTATACTTTTGTACCGGGACTTATAATAACATCTGCTGTTAAAGTCGTAGTTATACTGGCACAATCGTCACACACCGCAAACAGATTAATTATCGCTATTATTACCAGAATAGGTGACGTTTCTGCCCAACCTTATGATTATAATTATCAAATCGCTGTAACAACACTCCTTTATAGGTATAAAGAAGTCGTAGTCTATTATTCTCTGTCAAGAGTGACCGTTAATAATTAAAAATGTACATTTGCATGCAAATTTTATACCGCAATCATAGTGGAAATTGAACGTCCCGTCGAAGTAGGTCGTATTAAATTCTCTTATAGCTGTGCGAAGGTTGTAATAAGATGGCGAGCTTCCATAAAAGTTTTATTTCTAGTGCAGTCTAGCTTAGCCTTATATCGGTATTAAGGAGTATCACAAAAGTTCCATTAGTGGCGTGGTCGCCCACGTTGCTTTATTATGGTAGTTTTATTGATGTTTAATAATATGACACTGATTGCGGATAGTATAGATAATTTTCAAAATAATTAGATAGATTAGTCATACGTGGTTGTGTCATGTTGCATCATAGATCATGAATCTTTTTACTGATTTGTCTTTGCTTCATTCTGATGTATTTGATCTTTTACGAATAATTACTTAATCTTCGTATACAACAGTTTTAAGGCCCTAATAAAGATTAATCTTATCGTAGCAAGAATAAACCTTGTTTATAAGATTAATTTCAGTATTTTACTTTAATACTGTCGGGAGATACTTATCTCCAAACGAAACGCGACGATTAACCAACACAAGACGTAATGTATTTTCATAATGTCTCAATAGACTTGCCTTTTAGTAAAGAAATAGTTTTAAACTAGAGATACAGTTGCCTATTATCGCAGAATAGCTAATAGTATGCTATTACTTAAATCGTTAAAACCACGCAATTATTCAGCTTCGATAGTGTTCGAGCATTTTCCAAACGTCTTTCCTTTTGTTTGTTATTACCCGAGCATACGAAAACATGTTTATAAACATCTGCTGCATTATGTAGGCGAATAGGTTTTGGTTGTGGATGTGGACTTCTTTCTGGGAGCAACGGTCATTGGCTTCGGGTAAATAGGCACACGTCAGCCGTGTTCCGGGAAAAAATTGCCAAGAATATGTTCACCCCGTATGTACTTATATTTGCTATAGTTTTCCGTGTAACTTCACTAAACTAACCAAAATTGAGTGCGTATTGTGTGGTTATTAATCATCTATCTATATTTATTGTATTCAATACTGTATGACTCATCCAAAGCTCATAAAACAAAAGCTCACAGTAATGTTGGCAAACATATTTGCTTTGGAATTACAAGCTGTTCGGGGCGTTAATTAAGGACTATGAACTTTGTTGTTTACAATCCCTAATTGAATACAATATACTAGTCAGTATAGTATAGTTAAATAAACAACAGAACACCGCCTTAGGTGACTATAACAATACAACGATCTTGGAATGACAATAATATTTGCTGAAGTGTTATTCAGTTTCTTAATATGGCTCCATTCGAAACGATTTAAAGCTAAAAAAAATTGTAAAAGAATTGCTGACAGTCATAAAAGCCAGTACCCTGGAAGAGGCCTTTGTCCAGTAGACTGCAACAGACGAATGATGACGATGATAGAAGTCAGGGAATATTATGTACGATTGATGATATAACATGAGTAGTTAACATATCGCTATATCGTTGCTGTGATATTGTACCTACTTAGTGTACCTATGCGTCATATTATACTCGATAGATACAAGCACTCAACGTGGATTGTAAAGCCAACACTTGTGTAAATGGCGGACGTCATGGCATCCAGTTAACATATTAGTTTGTATTCTCTATCAGTATATTTTTGTCAAAAGTTTTGCATTAATTTATTTATTTACGTAAATTCCGGTTTCCTTAAATATCTCTGCTTCCATTAACCGTTTTAAATGTTTAACGTGCAGCCCATTCATTACTAATCGCATAGCATTTTTATTTTTATTCCTGTCATATAACCTACTCTTATACCTACTAAAGCATGTTCAATATGGTCATACAAATTTATCACTTGTGTCATTCAAATGTAGTGAGCTACTAAAATATTACCACTATTTATGGCAATGAATTGTTCTACCTTTTCACAGAAAATTAATTGAATTACTAAGCTCACTTCTAGTTCTTGTTATTGGTAGCTATCGCAGCCCACAACCTTCCATAGTTCCAAGTAAACATAGGTGGTCGTAACCTGTTTCCCAATTAACCGTTTGTGGACGTACCATTAATGTTTGACTGTACATAAGAGGACTCGTTCGGAAACTGGTACCGCAGTGATTACACCGCGACATGCACATGTAATGTCATCACGCTTGTTCTCTGGAGTCGGGAAAGTTGAGTTCATAAATAGTTAATCTCGACTGCAGCCTGATTGACGCAGTGGCTAAGCGATTGGACTGCAGCGCTAAGAGTTGTGGGTTCTATTCCAGATGTTTGCCCCGAGTGTTTGTATATGTGACATTTCATGTTTGAGAAACGCACCTACGATACAGAGGAAATTCCTAGTGTGGGACGACGTTAAAAAAAACAGCCTCTGATTGTTGCTATATTGACATATGGATACCGTAAAATAATAACTAGGAAGTACTTACTACGAGTCTAGAGAATTGGCAACTTATAGATACATAATTATCTACGTACAATCCTAATGACAACCGAAAATTTGACATCTCTGATAGTGTCGAACTTTCCACCTCAGGGACAACGCTCACAGCGGCTTCTACGGTTTTTTTGCCGCAGTTCTCTTGCTATTCAAATGCATGAGTAGGTACTATTATTACCTACTCAATGTAATGTAAAAAATAATGTCTTTTGAAATACCAGTTCAACTATAAGCGACATTTAACTGATAAACCTTACAATTACAATTCAGTATTCCCCAACCGTGGTTTATCATTCAAAAACCATTAACTAATAGAACTAAAGATTACTTAATCCTTATTTTTAAATTTAAAACCAATTAGACGAATTAATTTGATCAAAGTTCAGTCACTTATCGAGCTATCATACAGCATATTATTCAACTTGTAATATCAACCTGTTGTTTCGGCCTTATCTACGAAATTATGTTTGTTTTAATAGTTAGGTATTCATTTGCATTACAGTTAACATACAGTTGACACTAATCGAACTGGAATTTAACATTAAACTCTAACCGTCTACTCTAACTCTAGTTATTATATGAAGGCGAATTTTGTATGCCAACGGCTTGAGGGTTGTTTATTGAAATCAAAAAGGTCGTTCCTTGGTATTAGTCTGCAAGAGTTCATGGAGTTTCTTTCCCATTCTTCTCCGTGGGAATGATATATATTGTAAAACTTTGAGTTTTAAGTGTTTCGTCTGAAGTGGCGTTCAAGATTCCGATTTTTGTTTGTTTTGATCTTCATTGTATTTACCTGTACGAGCTTGACTCTTATTAATACCTGGTGCAGGTCTCTTTATTTGTTACCTTGGTATCATTCTCATTTACTTCTGAATACGACTCACACCTCTTTAATTTGGTCCAATAAGGTTGCTAGCGGTATTTCTACTGCGGTTTACATAAATAAATTATTGCTCAAGAAAAGTTTTTTATAAACGATAGGTATACCGCATAGTTCCGCATAAGGAAATCCTTCGAAGTTTTCTTACTAATTTATTAAATGCTACGGTCGTCATAATAACCAATGTTATGCTTAACACCGTATAAAACTAGAACTTAGGTTGTTTAAATAGGGGTACCAGTTTGTGTAACAACAAACAGAAAGAAGCGGTGTCTGAAGTGAAAAACAAACTATTTCGATATGACAATTTTTAATTAAAATCAACTTTGTAAGACAGCGCTTAATTATATTTGCCTTATAACATTATAATCGAATAACAGGGAATTTTACATTAAAAGTACATACAGTTACATTTAGGGTGACCATGTATTTCATGGCATGTCACAACCGTTGGGGAATATGTGTTCTGAATTGGAAACCACGACTCAGTAAACGTAGTGTAGGACGTCCTCCAGCTAGGTGGAGCGACGATTTACGCAAAATGGCTGGCAGTGGTTGGAAGCGGTAGGCCGAAAATTGAGCTCCGTGGCGTACCATAAGCGAGGCTTAGGTCGAGCAGTAGACTGAGCTATTCTGATGATGATGATTTCTCAATTAAAGTGTATCCCTTCTTTTAAAATGGAACCTAAAGCATCTTTTTAATTTTAATTTAAACTTATAACAGCTAATGTTTTTTAGTCACAAGTTAAGTTAAAAATTTTAAGTTTATTGGTGCTCGTATGTTTCTAGTTATACTAACGGCAATAGCTTCCGACGTGTTTAAAGACTGTTTCGAAACCTTACCTTAGAAGAGGACGTCTCGTTAAACACGTAACACATAGTCCCATTACTTGTGAGAGTTTAGCGAGTCTCCATTTTACGGGCTCCAAATTATTGTATACCAGGCGAGTACTTAGAGAATTGTTAATTAGATATAGCGGTACGCGAGACAACAGCTAATTATATTGTTTTGTTTGAACAATCCCACGCTTTGTTGGTATCTGATGTTGTCCTAAGGGCGGGTCACCTGTTAAAACATACATTAATGTTAATGAAAGCTCAATAGCAGCAAGGCAATTCTGTTAATTTTAAGCAGTTTGAGTTCAGTCTCGTGTGCTAAATGTTACATTTTGATGTTATTTCTATTCAAATGTCATTTTAGACATGAGGCTAGAACAAAATAGGTTTCAAGACTAGATAGTAGTAGTCCTTCAGTTGTAATGTCGATATTTGACGATGCACTTGTTTGTTAGTACGATGCAACCTGTAGTTACATCAGCATGTCTGTGAACAATACAGAACAAGATAATTGACTAAATATGTTGCTGGAATGATCCTCAGTTTTTAGGATCTTTTAGTATCCAAAAGAGTAGGCAGCGTAGCCACAAACTTGTATATCAAACCTTTTTACCACACAATACTAACGTCCATATGTAACGAGGGGCGAGCGTAATGCAATTCCCTTTATTTATTAATGATAAACCCTTACACAGTCGTACAAAATAAAACCACTTTTCAAAGCTGTATTCAGTTAACTCATAAACAATGTATAGACCGCTAAACATGGTCTACACACGAAGCGGTTCCGACGTACGCTCGGCTACGGTCGTGTCTAGAATGGGGTCCCACACCGACCGCGGGAAAAGTAGCTTAACCTCGAAGATCAATCTACAACAGCAACCGTTTTACTGCAAACCCATCTATAGAACATACCAGTATATTTGATTATTAAACTATAAGCATACGTTTTCTAGAATATAGCTTTTTGTTAGTTATAGTCAATGTGACCCCTAACTTGATTAATATTCGATCCGTTTACCTCAATACAACTGGTTATGTTAAAGATGCATCCACGTTGATGCAAATATAAGTTCCTAATTTCTTCATTTCGGAATTTCTTCGTAATTATTAAACTGTGTAATTTTTGCTGCTGGTGTCCTGGTAAAAACAAACTAACGGCCAAATACTGATCTACATCTTTCTCCAAGAATTCTATCACTACTAATAACCATTACTTGCGTAAGCCCTTCTAAAAGTGCATTTAGATCATTCAGCAATAAAATGTGTAGTTTTGTTTGTTTTTATATAATTATTCTTGTTTTGGTAATGAGAAATAATTGGCATAAGCTAAAGATGGTAATATGAAGCCTAACTAATGAAACCGCTAATTGCGTGCTTCACATTGACCTTGGCAGCGCGACCTTACTCGGCCTACGATGTAAGGACATTGGCATTTAATACATGTGTAACTGTTTAACATAGTACAAAAAGTGTATTTTTTGTTTAATATATCGGTAATTCGGTATATTATAGTTTTTACTAAAAACCTTAATGAAGATTTAAAATAAAATGTCAGCTCTTTGTGTGTATAAAATGGTTGTAGAGTCAGTGACTCCATCTCCCCCACAACAGTAGAAATAATAGCTGTTATACTTAAGAGTAATTGTGACATTTAAGATAAGGGTACAATAAGGCTGTCATACCCATATAAGGTAAAAAGCCTCTAGTTAAAATGAGATAAAAAAAATACTCAAGACGACTCAAATAAAATGTCTTGGGGACACTATTAAGGGATGATTTTTATTCCAGCCATGATTGTCCCACTGCATGGCGAAGGCCTTTCCTTCTTTCTTCCACTCCTGATTGTGAGGTACTGAGGTCTATACATAGTAGTCGGATAGACTTAAGATTCATAGATTCAATTTTGATAAAGCCGCCCAGTATATTGACTCCTGAACATCTGATTAGATTAGAATCAATCGTGATTAATTTAACTGATTAATAAGAATTGATGTGACTGACTGATTAATTTTGAAAGGATTCGTTGTCATGATTTCCTGTCACCTTTTAATCGATGACACGATGGAAAAAGTAATTTAACTATATTCGATTCTTAGAAAAGCATTTCCAATCCCCACACGTAAATATTCCATATTGTTTTGTTCAGTACGTAGAATTCTCCAGCAATTTCTACACACTATTGTAGCAGTTTCAACCTATTGAATAACAGCCTAGTTATTTTTATCTAGCGCTAATTAGGTATTGACTGAATGATAATTATCGTTTCTGCTAGCCGGTTGTTGCTAATCACTTCGCGTTCTCTTAATATCTTCTCGTCAAACACATTGGTTGTAAACTCACGACTTTGTGCATCAAGGTTGGAAAATTTACAATTTCGTACTTGTAGACAATCGTCCTATCTTTATTTTGGATTTCCATTGTAGTCAGCCTTGCTTGCTTGATTAGATTGTTTGTTGTCTATATTCTTTTAGGACCATAAACTTATTAGCTTGGTATACGTATCTTATTATTCACAAATAGTGGATATGAAATCTTCTTAACCCGAATGAATCCAAGATCATCCTACTGATAGTACAGTTAGAACGCCAACTTTACAGGCACGAATATAACGTCTGAGATACGTCTGACATTACCCGGGGCAACGGACGGTAATACACAAAAGTCAGAACTAAAATAATCAAATACTTTCATTTATGCGTCATCAGTGCCGTTTCTAATTCAATAAGGTAATCAAGGAGTGGCTAGTCCAAAGTTTGGATGTGAAATCTTAAAGCCTTAAACAGTTAGGTGTACAGTCACCACTCCCAAGTCACGGGGCGACTTTTCATAGAAGCTAGAAAGAAATCTACAATATCATACGTTCTTATGAGACTATGTATATATTACAGGCTGGAAGAAAAGCGGTCGTTAACCCTCGTAAGCTGTGGGGAATTAGCGGTTCTTAGCTGCTTAGTCCTGGTAGGGCGTCACCCGTACTAAGACGTGGTATTGTTACCGACTTCGAAAATAAAGAGGTTCTTGACTGTATGTTTTTTATGTATGTAACGAGTCCACACCGCCGCCGGACGTAAAGCTTGAATTCTTTTTTTTATCAAAGGAGAATGTCGTTTTGCCCTATTTAATTAAGACTATGGACTTAAGTTATTTAATTGCAGTCCTAAATAATTAATTAACAAAGTACAGAGATGGTTGAGTCAAGAGAAGATCTCATTTAAAAGCTTGTTAGGCCGATACCTACAGCGAAATAACATTCAATTATTTTCTCAAATAGTGGATTCGAGGAAGCTCTTTTTGCATCACAAGTGTGCCTCGTTACCCGCTCTGCCGAGCACCTGACCGTATGCTCGTGACGTCTTGACGTCAATTAGCAGATTTGCCGCACCCACTTGTTTTAGTGTTGGATCATAATTCCATTAACGATGAGCTGCTAACAAGTGGGCGTATTTGTACATGAGCCTTATAACAATAAGAAACTGTTTGACTAGAACTCAGAGAGATCAATGGACGAAAAGTAATAGACGTCATCTGTCTAAGGGAATTTTGTTATGTAATTACTAAAGTTTATTAGCTGCCTTGGCTTATAAACCATTGTAAATCAATCTTTGAATAAATCACACTAGATAATACACAAGGTCGCCGTAAACTTGTTTCGAGGTGAGTAGAGTTCGAGGGACTCCTTTAACTAAACTCGAACCGAAAATAAAGCAGTTAACGTTAATAAAACATGTCGATTTCATAATAATCTGGTTTAAGTTGAAATGTTAAACATTGTTGCTGATTATGACACGAAAAGCCTTGAAAAGGTGATACGACATGAAGCATTTTGGATCAAAACCATTTAAAACACATTGATTGAGGAAACGTCAAATATGTAATCACCTTTATATGAAGTTAAAGTAAAACAGGATAAGCATACTTCATATATTTACAACCAAACAGCCTAATATTTATGTACAGTTACCTAGAAAAATATCAATAGGAAGTAGAATAATGTTATTGCTATTTTGACTTTGCAATTAACCGCGATATCTGAAATAAATTAAAAACACGCCCAAACTAGGTTGTCCGTCCCCGTATATCAAAGCTAAACGTCCATGATCTAGATAATACTGCGATCCCATTTCAATGTCCCTATTGCCGTCCTATTTAAATCACGTCATTATGGATTAACTGTCTAGTCTACCGTATCAAGCTCCAGCCAGAAATACATACCTATGAGCTGAATTTGAAAGGGAACCGCTATATTGTTATAGTAATTATACTTATGTTCGCTGACAATCAACTAACTTATGACCTATACAATTTAGCTAGGATTAATCGAACTGGTCTAAAGCAGATTTCACTAGTATTAACTACAAATACATTTATTTTCCTTAACAACAGAGTAGAGTTGATGTAATTAATTAATATTGGTGTAATGTAGCTATGTAGTGTTTTGATCATATATTTAGGGACTCACTCTTGTTTTCATCTGTACTCTTAGCTTGACTACCCCTGTTAGGTTTTCTCCAGAACCGTACTTATTTGGTGCGAGCTAAGAATTTTACCAAGTTATTCTTTTTCATTAATTCGCGAGGGACACAAACATACCTTTTTTATTACTTAACTTCCAAAGTTGAAACTTACATTGTTTATGAAGTTTTCCTACAACTGGCCTCGAGCAAGGTTAGAACAATCTAGGACATTGAAATAAGTAGCGTGTTTGCCTCCAAAAATGATAGCCTAAACTAATCACATTAATAAAGCAGTGGACACTAGGTTAATTAATTTCCCATTGACCTCCCAGGACCCGCCTACCTGGAACCTGCACTGTCACGGAAAACCCGGCCTTCAGAACTTGGACAGTTTATCTAATTGCTTGCCTTGTTTCCGTGACTGTACTTTATGAACAATTTATTAGTGGACTTGATTGACTTTCTATCAGTATTAGGTATCTTAACACGCTAACACGATAGACAATGAATTTACTATGTCAATGTACCTGAATGAAAAAACAATGTATGATTAAGTGTTTCTTGTTCAAATCGTTCGGGTGTACAAAGTAATCAATGATCCTATGGAGTGATAAGTAGATTAGTTATTACCACCTATTGACCTTCGCTATTTTTTTTCTGCCTATAAAAGTGCAAAGAAAACCCTGATGCCGGGAATTTCCGACCAGTGCGACCCAATAAAACGTCTACTTGGAATTTAACGGCAGCCCAGTAATGAAGCGGTAAAAATAACGAATGAGGTTAAAAATATTACCTATTTAAAGCTTAAACAGCATAATAGTCGCCTTGACAGATGATAGCATTTGTTTATCATTCAGTATGTTTCAATCAACACGCGTGGATATTGCAGTGTTAATAAAATACTCGTTTCAATCAATCTAATGTTATTGTTCTGCGGCTCACGTCACCACTCCCGTTAACTATACTTTGCACAGATTGTGTTACAAAAAACTAAAACGGTGATCTTCATTGTATCGTAACTAGAATATTCATGACACTAGCCGCATGTAAAGTGAATGGTGACCACGAATTACGATGCACGGTCAATGTCAATCGATACCGGTGGCGTGTAGAGCGAGCCCTGGCGCATAGCGGCGTGTCCGGGTCACCTATTATGTCTACCGTGACGTGACGACCAGGAACAAGCGAATCACCGCCATGACAGTCCCTAATAAAATATCACTGATTATAATAAAATAACCTTGATCTTGTTTTGTTGAATCAATTCCGCAAGTTTTTTCTTTCGGTATCAACATTTTGTGTTCCACTTTCGCTAAATTGCTGTGCTTGTAACGGTTTCCAATCAGATTTAATAATAATATAAACTAGTCATTATGTCGATTGATATGAAGACGCAACTGGTCTAGCAGCTCCTTCCTTCTATAGACCAATTCAATTTAAAATTTGTCGCGCTGTTCTGATATGAAATTGGTGCAGGAACCTGTCAGCACAAATTACTTGCTTTAATTTAGTGTACGAATAGTTGAAATTGGTCTTTAAATGGCATACTTTATACGGTATATTAACGAGCTGAATCGCTGGTGAAGGTCTTCGGAGCCCGTGACGTCACCGCGTCAAACTAATAAAATTTATATTGGCGCTTATGTTTATGAGCTCGGTGCTATTGGCAGTCACTGATTTAACTAATGTTGTACAACGGACGGTACGACACGACCTTCAAATAAGACTCGGTTGGGATATTAAAATCTACAGGGGGTGCACATACTGTTAAGTTTGCGCAAGAAAAACAATATTGGCCAAATTCCAATATTGAACGACGAGAGTCAATCTATATGCAGATTTATCATTCGAACAGCGCTGGAATGGGTACAAAAACCTCACTTTCATAGATAAACAAAGTATTGCGAATGCTGTTTGAAACAGCTGTATTCTAATGAATTCTAATGCCTTTGTTGCCTGAATCAAATAAATAAATAAAAATAAAAATAAAAAAATAAAAATTACAATTATCCGCATCTGTGCGATTCCGTAAGTTTACGAAAAAACCGCGTTGCGAAGTGGTTTTAGTAGTCATTGTTACATTTATAACATAATCTCCATTGTAACAGTCGGAACTAGTTCCAAGTCCCTGTGGTGGCTGAAGGTTGGCAAGCATCCGGTTTTGATCCGAGTCACAATAAGTCTCGCGAGGCGCTCGCTTGCCACTGTTTTTGCCGGCGGGTGCGACTTTGTGAGTTTGCCGAGGCCAGGCGAGATCTCGACCGGTCTGTTACTTCCTACTGATAACTGCTTACTTCTCGTTATGTTACAAATACTAGTTGTTCTCCTCAACCTCAAAATGTATACGGAATTGCACGGCATCGACACTGACCGCTACGTGTTTTGCTCAGGTCACTGCGCCCTGCAACAAAAACGATATGCCATTTCGTAATAAATCCGCTGTACAAACATTAAGAGCTCTTTTAGTGTTATAGTCATAACGATCCGATTGGAGCAGTCACTAAGCATATTTACGATGTCTATCGAATATGATGCAAATATACTTTGAATAATTCGATAAAGGAAGATAAGTTATGTTTTTCGAGAAGTGGAAATGACTTGTTTTCGTCAGTCGTGGTCTAATGGGAATTGGGACTAGAATGATAGGATCAATGAGTTCGATCACCTCGCCGTACTTTCATACATAAAACACGTCTTTATCCTAGTTAGCAGCAGGCAAACGACGCAAATGTTTACAATTATGCACATACGTGCACAAATGTCCAGATTCTACAAGATTTTATCGCTCACGATATTAAAATACATAAGAAAAAATAGTAATTTATTGTTTTAATACGGTTTTCTCATAAAGAAAATATCATTAAAATGTATTACGTTCAGTTGCAAACAGTTTAGTTTATGAACAATACAAATACAACTCACTCCATTAACACTGTCGACTGAACGTTAACTTTTAACTTCACTTACGGCATTGTTTGCTTTGCCTATAGGTAACTAATCACTTTTGAGGTACCTTATTTACTTTCCGGTTTTGTTTGTGCTTCACTCCCACGCGCTCGTCCGAATGGAAAGTGATGACATTTTAGGCAAGCTGTGATTCATTCATAAACAACTCCTATGTTATTAAACGTTTTCTAAACCCAAATGGTGTGCTACTTATTATTTCACCTATTATATTCACAGTCACATTAAATACACTTAATGTGAGCTGCACTAACAACTTTGATCGTATATGTATTAGTTGGCGTTAAATATGGCCGCTTGTGTGACAATTTCCTACTAACGTTAACGTACGGAGTTAGGATATGGGATGATTGGTGCTACCCACCCTTAGTATATATAATGTTACGAGGCATTAAATAAGCGTAAGTTGTATTAACAAATACTTTATTTCTAATATTTATATGAAATTATAATTATTTATTTCAAATATTTCTATTTTATCATTGATTTGCATCATAACATTATGCTAAACTAGCATTGACTTCGGTTGTGTTGACACATTGAATATATATTTTCCTTCATTCACAATGTTGTTGTTCCGCGAAATCGTTCCGCATACGATTGGATCATGAATTTCTCCCGGCTGCGCACGCGCAGGCTCTCGTCAGAAAAGAAAGCGAATAGGTAACGGTACTGCGCAACTCAGCATAATTACTTGTATTTTGTTTAACCGCAACGTCTCTACTAATGTATTGACGTACCATGATTTCGTTTTCGTTGTCCCTTAAATAGGTCAACATTTCCTCAATACTGTAGAGTTCAGAAATCGTCAAATTATGCTCACTTAGTATTTGTTATGAACATGTAGATTTTAATTGACTCCTTAAATATTCCACGCTAACGAGTATAAACCTTATTATTGAAAATAAATCCACAATAAATTTATTATTCTCATCTATTTCATAATAATTAAAACTATGTGTTTTCCTCATGTCCTTGTTTATTATGGACCAACGCGAGCGTGGGTTTAGTATAAAATCACGTCATCTACGTATATTTTCAAGGTGTATGCGGTAAGAAGTCAATGTGTGGGTAGAAGGTTAATATGATCCAATATCAGTTATGTCACTTAATTCAATCAACTCTAGGGTACTTAAAACTTCGATGCAGTCATGTCGTGCCTCGGTTGTACTCTGTGTGAGATGTAGTTGATTCAGATATCCTTCTGATGACTTGATTCCCACAATATTCCTGCAAGCAATGTTTTGTGTGATCTGTAGATATAGGTATTCGATACTGATTTGGGAATTTTTTCAAGGAATTTATGTCTGATGTACCTATACTGAACGCAACGGACCAATAACTGGAAAGATACACGTAAATATCGTATACTCTTTCAACCTCCATCAAAACATTCAAACACAACAAAAAGGCGTCATAATGTCCAATATGTAATTTAACAGTCGTATATTAAAGATGTTTAATAAATGCTTTATAAATTACCAGCGAGCCACAAATAATAGTGTCTGGTACATTAAATACAGCAATCAGTAAAAAGCCATTAATTAAAAACGACGTCGCGTCGGTGCGACATGATGCGACCACGTCCGTGTGATCCACTTAACTATTTATACTTGTCTATCCATCACACCTTCCTATACCGTATTACTTTTACTTGAGCTTAAAGGCCTGCTTGCGTAAAAGAGACATTAACCTCCTTCTTTATCTTTTCGAAAATTTGTTTATGCTAATTTCAAGTCATTTTGTTTTGTTGCCATCGATTGTAGGGACATGTCAGACAATCATTTTGCCTTTATAATATTAGTATCGACAAAACCTATAAGACTAGTTTAACGTGTACCTATATTGTTAGTGAGTATTGTGCTTGCATCTCACATTTTGTTATACCGAGTATTTCTATTCGCTTCGATTCTGAAGTGCCTTTTATTTATTCTCGTCACATTCACCTTAAACCTCTTTGGACTCTTGACCTTTCTTGTTACCCCGACATTCGTTATTTGGTTAGAATATGTTTATCGACGTCTTGTCCGTACAACTCTCATTATCTCGAGATCATTAGCTCTATATAAATGTCAGCCTGTTCGTTACATCACAAATATTGTCACAATATAAAGACTCTTCAGCTTATCTGAAATTGAAATTGAGAACATACTTTATCTAGCTCGATTGTAAAACCCGTTCAATAGAAATGGATAATTAATTACAATTTTATGACGCGTAAACACAAACGTCATAGCAATTGTACAAATTTGTTTATTTGTAACCAGTCGTAATATGAATAATTGATCGGAACAAATCCCCAGCTGTTTACGAAACTGATTGCCAATTCAACTAAATTGATTTGTTGACAAACCTTCAACGTCAAATATCATTTGTGCGGTGATCGTTTCATCAATAATATATTTTCTGAATAATAAATTGAGTGTGCTGACGTAGGATGGATAGATGACTTATATAGCCTATTGGTAACGAAACACAATGTATTCAATAACACAAATTTATGTAATTGCCTACATAAATAATAGCTTGATAAATTTCTCAATCGCCGAAAAGACTCAAACACTATTTTGTCAAAAGAGAATTACCAATTCTAAAATATAATTTGTTAAATTGAAAGGTAAACATGAATATAAAAAATACATGCAGTCGAATTGACAACCTCCTCCTTTTTGAAGTCGGTTAAAAAAGGTTTCCATTCAAAATGAACAAACCAATACTCAAGCGGCAAACAATGATATATTTCCAAATAGATCAAGTTACTGTCGAGAAAATGTGACGTAGGTAAATCGACCGTATTCTTACCAACCTATAACTTTTATATAGAATTTTAATCTTCCGCGCTGCAGGCCTCTTCTACAAAGAATGAGCGTCAACACGCCTACCCACTGCGTGGCGATTTCAGCCCATTAAGTCAAGGTTCACATTGTTTTCATTCAGTTCAAGTAAATTACGTCTAACTAAAATACATAAAATTTAGCATTGGTATTTGCCTTGAACTAGGGTAATAAGTTCATATATTTCAAAAGATTTATTAATTATTAAGTAATAAAAATATTATAAAGGCGTGTTAACATAATATTTTCATACCGAGCCACAATAGGTTCTAACGCGCGCCAGTGTGAGGTCATATGACCAGCGCCCGAGCTGATTGGCTTGCAGATAATGTTCCTGCACTCCACAATTGTCTATTGAAACTCAATTCTGTTAATAAAACTTCACGCGCCAAGATGATTGTCTTCATAATTCTTTCAGCTGATATGAACTGGAAAATGAATAGGTTTGGAATAATGACAAAACTGAATTGTTATTACTTAGAGCTTCATTTAAATTAAATTGCGATCTGTTTTAATTGAAGCTTAAAGAGAGCTTTCTATTTGCGTGTTAAAGCTGCAATCTTTACATTTAATAATATTTAAATGATGAATCAGGCTTAATAATTTCTTACTTTTAACTTACTTTTACCTCATTTGCTATTAATCAAACTAGTTTCGCTAGGACCAACTCTCGTATTTCATAAAAACCCGCTCAATGTTTATCGCCAAGCTAGTCAAATTGGTTACATCAGATAATCCATACATATTACTATGGGCTGTTCAACACATAACTTTCTAATGTCGGAAAGTAAAAGTGAACCACTCTCAAACCACAAATAGTATGATACCACTGACGTCGTTATTTGATGGCCCTCCAAATTGAGAATTACTAATGAAAGTATTGAGAGACTTACGTTGCGCCTACTCACTGCATATTTGTCTTATCTTTTATGACTGAAAATGAAAAGGTATATTATTGTTATTATATGAATTCATAGAGATGACGTTTTTTTGTTAAGTTTTTGGTGAGAATTGGACAGGATAGGTAGTGTTCGCACTATTTCTTGTAAACAGTTAAAATAAATATCGGCCTTGATGCAGATATGGAATGTTTGAACCCAAATCTAGGAGGAATATACGATACAAATGTTAGAGAGCAAAATTTTGACAACTATGCAGAGATCAGTAAATAAATGCTCTATGATGTTGTGCAGTCTTTCTTGTAGTGTTTCTTTATACTTAGAGCGAAATACATCAGAATCCTTTCGTAATTTTTCAGAACACTTGATATCTTATAAAGTAGGTCTCAGCGTCAAGGCTAGTAATAATTTAATTAGCCAAATTATTCTAGAAGGCTGAATATATAACATGTGTGATGAAAATGAAGCGGGTGTGTTGTGTTCATTGTTCTTTAGAATGTTTAATTTACATGTCCTTGCCAAATCTCGATATTTGATAACAAACGTATTTACTTGTTGGCACACTCTTACGTTTTTAGACATAACAAAGCTGATTTTAATTTTTTTTATTACCTAACCTGTCGGTTTCTAAAACGTTGAACTTGTCAAAGCGGTTCTATGAGATGCTACATGTTAGGAAAAACGGAGCTAGAGTTTTTATTCCGTAAAATCAGCATGCACCAGAAGATGATTAGACTCAACAAAACTTTAAGAAAATTAATCCATGATCGTATGCATCGGGCTACCCAGTTACGACTGCTCTACCTACCAGTATTTATAATGATCATACTACGCTACGCTACTTCTTACATTGTAAATAGAGCAAATTGCGAATAAGAAAAAAAATACAAACAAGCGCCGTGAGCTATTTGTTCCACCACGGTTAAAATGGTGAGACCAAAAAATTGGCCAGACAGCGAGTTGATTGCGAGTGTTCGCTAGACGTAAGAATCGTCGCTCGGAGAGCCATTCTAGTGCACCGCAGGGTTGGGGTGTGTTCTGTGTTAGGACGTATAGCACTTATCGTGGAGACAGTTGTATATACTTCACTGATTACATTTCTAAGAGAAACAACTTAAAAATCAGCAGCTAATGCGAATATTCAGAGATAAGAATGAAACATATTGACAGAAAAAACAAATATTTAGGCATGATTAAAGTTCGCGTAAAGATAACGAAAACCTTAATTAAAACTTACAATTTGATCCCGCTGAGTGAGTTCAGTTTACTCAGCGATAACATAACGTTCAGTTAAAGTCCGATTGATAACATAACGTTATCTGACGTGGTAATTCAATATTTGCAAACTATTGAAAGAAATATCCAAAAAACAAAACGCTTATGAGTTTCCTCGTGATAACATTTGAACGTTACAATTTACCGCCAAGTTTGACATTTTCCACGGCTTCGTTGGCGTGAAATCTTGATTACTAAACAACAAAATGTTGATTACAATCAGCAGGAACTCAATCAAGGTACTGTCAGGCCGCCGTTCACGGCTAGTGTACCGATTTACTGCCGATGAAAAACCCTGCCTGACGCCCAGCTCCTGTCAATGTCAGACGTTTCAATAAATATTGGTTTTACGTCCTGCTATTTTTTATTTAAGTACAAATATTGTATTCCATCGTTTGAAATGTTGCCAATGAAAATAATTTAGAAATAATCTTAATGTATTTATTATCATAAACGAATTAGTTCCGAGCCGTTTATTTCTTCATTTTGTTCGCAATCTACATATTTTTATGGATTATGTTTATCTTAGTTGGCAGTATTGTTAGTCGTAAATAACATAATTGACCCAATCTTATAACGGTTCGAACTAATCGTGCTTTCACAATAATGCACTTAATTATAGTTATGGAGTTGCAGTGTTTGTGTCGCGTCAACTACGAGGTTTATCGCCGGTGGGGTATTCATAGTAGCAATTTTCCATAAGTGCTTTGATGACTCAACTCTTTAAAGTGGACATTAGCCGTCGAGAGTTCCTTGTCGCTATTGTTCAAAACAACGATACCTACCACCTTTAATATAAACGATGTGCCATTTACGGCTAAATAAATAAAGCCATTTGCAAATTATGCAAATGTTTATTCACTGTCTATAATTAGCAATTAGCCGAGAACAAAAAACCTATCTAAATAGAGTATTTTGTAATTGAGAACAAAAAATGTTGCTGTAAGGAATGTAAATGTTCTAAATGAGTTTTTTATTCTTTTGAGTAACTGTTGCGTTTTAGTCGACAGTACGCTGGTAATTTGAGTAATGTTCTCGTGTTTTGAGAATTGTTTATTTTTGTAAAGGTTATCAACGTTTAGCATATAACGTTGATACCGAGGCATTGATTGGTCGGCATTGAAATTAGAATCCACAAGCGAGGTCGCTTTCTTATCAAAATACAGGAAGTAATGACGCAGACAAAATATCGACGAAACCGGCGTGAATGCCGAACGCTGAACAAATTCATGTTTGTTTTACAGGGAATCGACGATTTATGCTTTGTGTATTCAAGGTATGTTTGTGTATCCGATTAAAAACAAATACCGACCACAGTTGCCGATATGGGTCAACTCCATCTGTCGCGTCGGAAAAGATTTCCGCAAGGAACTATCATTGGCCCCGCTGGAAGCCATATAGAGAAATAACATGAGATGTTTTAAGATCACGATACTATGTCCGTTGTAATATTAAAGGTCAATGCCTGTGTAAGTAGATATATGGTAGGAATACCGCACTAGTATTTTGTGTTAAGTTTATTATAGACAATTTATACAAATTTATTTAGGTTACCGTTCGAACATTTTTAGATGACCTTATTCTTTTCTCTCTTTTGTAATCAATGGGAATGAGAACAATACTACTTACATAAAGTACCGTAACAGTGTAAACGTAACGATCAAACCATTTAATTCTCACAAGAATCGTAAAGTTTATTTCTAACCAGAAACGACCAATTAGCGCATGCGCACACGTTCACAAGATTTTCGCAATTTTCACCAAATTTAGTGACATCATTACCGAAGAGTACGTATTTTGTAATTACACAGATTACCAACAGGTTGCTAAGGCCAATAGTGAACGTTTCGACCTTCACATTGCCTTTACTGACCAGACCTATGTCGTCACGACAGCGGCTTTTGAAGACTTACAGCTAATACAATCTGTGAGATTTAACTTGTATTATACCTGTATATTTACGTCTTGCTCTATAAATCTTTTAGAAAATGGCCTATGAGCACGTTTCAGAGGTTATGCACAAAACAACAAGGTTGTGTAAAGTACTAGTAGTTAAGCTCGTATCGTTAAGGCATAAAATGGGTATATATAGGTGATCTTCACCTATTTTATATTTAGGGATATGTGTCTATAAATACCTTTGCAGTTGGGTAAAAATAAATTAGTAGGATCGACCATAAAGAAATAAAAAAGTCTAACTACTGCGTAGTTCCCCACATAAGCGTATTGTAGTTTTGGTAGATATAATTTTCTGCTGACCGAATTTCGGACACGGTGGCCTGGCTCAGCTCAGACTAGTCAAGTACACAAAAGATAGTGCCAACAATAAAAAGCATTTCTTTTGTAAAGCTAAACTCAAGTCAAAGGACAAAGCATGTTTGTCCGAAAAGAAGGCGGAGCCTGTTAATACCGTTAGTAGGAATATAATCGCGATGCAATTTGTTTTTTTAACTTAAACAAACAAGTTCGTGGAATCGTAAGCATTATAATAGCATTGATCGTTTTACCGTGGACGATTGACATGAGCTCGTGAGCGATTTGCTTAAAGGGCCTTGTTGAGCCGCAGTATTATTTATGCAGATTTGCCCTTGAGTATAATTTGTTTGCAATTCTTTTATACCATCTTCTAGATAACGAGTACTCCTTTCCATTGATTTTACTTCAGCTAAATCATAAAGCTAGTCTTTGAAATCTGAACTAAAAAGGTCTTCGGGGTTTTTTAAAACCAATACCTACTAGCGTAAAAATGCTAAAACCAAAAAACGAGTAATTTTTCTACTTTCCTCACGAATAAATTGAAAGAAAAAATGTTTTTTGGGTTATGACGTTATAATATATGTAGGTAATAACTTTGTATTCTGAACAGATCACCTAAAGCTAGAAACATCTGCTTCCTAACGTGCAACAGTCGAGATGTCTCATCGGAAAGATAAATGGCTTGTCGTCCGCGAGCCGCACTCGCCGCACGCCAACCCATCACATCAACGTTATTAAGCTGTTATACAATCATTTTTATTATCTTTATTGAAGAGTTTTCCTCTATAAGGCTTTATCTTTACATCTTTATTTCTCTATTTACACAGGCTTTAAGAATGTTGGGTAGGATTTGATGCACTTAACTGGAATATTTCAGATGACAATGGAATAATAGAGGCGCCATATCTCTTTTATTTGTATGTCGTCAACGTAGTGATGATTCTAAATGCATTAAGCAGTATTAGTTTGCACTATTTGAAGGTTTCGAAGCTCTCTGCTAGATGTTATTTTGTCTTGTTCCAGGTTCGGCACAAAAATCTTACATTTGGAAGTTTCAATAATTACTCAGCGGTTTAGGTTTGTGCCAAGCACTTATTGATAACTCAAGTACAGCCAAAACGAAAGATTAAAATGGTTTACATTTTTTCCCTTACTAAAAGCAATTCAATGATTGGTGCTATCTCACGCTTAATGTAACGCTACAAGTCGTATTTGTTTGACGAAAACACGAAACTAAAGAATTCTTGGCTCTGTTGTTTATATACATATGCTCCGTGTAAATGACTCATATTTCTACGTCCCAGATACCTTAATAGTCATTTAATTTAATGCATTATAAAGCATCTTTGAAATAAACTCGGCCGATCTAATATTTACGTCAAATTGGTCATAAAGATATGAGTTTGTACAAAACCGTTCATTAGTCGGTATCGTTAACTCAGTCGATGCAATTCAGCCGTAGTTATCTATTAAATAGAAGTCTTCTTCGTTATTCATTCGACTTTATGGTCTCTTAAATCTTGTTAACAATTAATGTTACAAAGCTAATATATCTTTACAGTCTCTAGTTATATCTGTAGTTTTATATAGAATAATTTGTAGCCAGCATTAGTGTTTGGAATACGAGCCCTGTTTCCGTTTCACCTTTGTTTTCTAGCACCACTTTGGTGTGACTGCTGTACAAACACGTGTTTTTGACGATGATTCATTTACTTTATAGTAGTTTACCAATATGTTTGACGATAGCCTTACATCATCGTTGAGACTATACCTGGTAAACACGACATTTTTAGCACTTCCGTCTAACACGTACTCGTGTAAAAGCATATGCATAATATTGCTATGGAACACTGATTAATTGTTAATTTTACGTTACGTTGCACTACTATTTATTTATATTAAACATTGTTGTGTTTGATGTGTCAATATTCATAGTAAACAACAATATACGTCAATAATGACAAGCTACTGGCAATTATGCGAGGATCGTTGCAAATGGAAATCCGTGGTCTCTGCCTACCACTCTGGGAAAGGCGTCCGCGTGACATTATGTATATACTGGCTGAGATATTTTTATCATTAAGATTATAGGTAAATATATTTTATATAAATCAATTTTCTTGGTCGTAATCTAAGCATGTCTAATAGGAACGTGGAGAAATAATCATATTACAAGGGAACTCATCCTTTTTCCACTAAATCGATTTATAAAAGCCCCACAACAGGGGTTAAGTCTATATTTGCCTACTCGGCGGACGGCATATAAATACACTGTCCGTAGTTAGTGCGTTCCAGATAACAAATAAATCTTTATTCTACATTATATTGACCTAGTCTATCCACTTCTGACGCACCACATCAATCAGCTCCCACACCGCGGGCGAGATAGACAACTTTTATTTCCCAACAATAGGCGTATGAAATCAATTTACCTGCATAAAATCAATTAACCTCAGTTTTACCCTATAACCTAATTTATAGGTAAACAATAAACGGTTGCTATAGTTCTGCTAACAGCAATTAGGCTACGCTTGACGCGGTCAGGTTGTTGATTGGTTAAAAATCTTAACCAATACACCATTTTCAGTTCTTATCTAAAGCGATCCTTACCAGCATAGAGAACTTCGTTGTCTGGTTCAATTTCTTTAAGGTCAATGGGTCGCACTGCGAGCTTAATCTAATTAAGTTATGAACATGATTGACTCTCGAGCGTATCACGGGTTTTATAAATACACAACCCCCTAGACGTTGTAGAGGTCAGATGGTAATTGCTTCGCTAAAAGCTGCATCTCAACAGATTAGGGGCCAACCTCAACGTGCTGGGAAAGGACGCAGCTGGTGATAATAGACGGTTGATACAATCACATGTACTGTGTTTAAACAAACATAAAACTAAGCAACAATAATGTTTTGTCTCTAAACATGCTCTATGTATTGTTTAACTAACTTATTTAGCTTATTCGATAGTTTCGACATGCTGCCGAGTTGCGATAAGTCTCGTCCGGTGACTGGCAGCCGTGCTGTTGCAGTCAAACACGTATAATTTAATATATTTATGTATTTAAATATCAATATTTTATTCTTACTGTACATCTATCACACACTGAATAAACAATGTGTCTAGCTAATATTTTAGTATTCTTAGTCCTGTCTTTGAAATCGCCATTGTAGCATTGATATTATTCAAATCTTATACTAGGTATTAGTTATCAGAGAATAAACAGAAGTCCTTGATCTGTTTGCATATATCTACAAATCTCTGAAGTTGTAAAAATACAATAGCCTCAATCATCTGATGATCATTTCAGCACTGCTGGGGCCTCCCTATCCATCTGCAATCCTTCTCTGTTGCGTCTGTATTGTACTCTTGTCCAGGTGTTCTTCGCGCATTTGGTAATGTTGTCAACCCAAAATTTACTTACTAAAGTATAAGATATTTTTAGGATTATATTGTCCTTGCTTTGATCTACATATTTTTAGTTTAAGGCCACATATAACAACAACTCTATTGTAAGTCGTTAATAATAAAAAAAGATTACCTAATCTTAATAAATGTCATTGAAACAGTCTCAATGGCCTGGTTACAAACTCGCAACATGTGCATTGAATCCGATCTGACGTATGGACCACAACTTATCCAAAAATATTCCGAATAACCATAATGCGTCGTTTTGTTGGTAAAATAAACACGAGCCTCAGTTAATAGTTGCATTGTGTTGGTGACACAGATTCCCAGGCACCACACAACAGTCAGACCACTATGGACCATTAAAATATTGTTTATATCGCACTACCATTGTTTTGGTTCCAGTGGTCTTTCGGAGAACTGTTCGGGTACTCTTAACTTATCGTTCAAGTGCATACAAATAATATACGGGGAGGCCCCTTTTTGTTCAGAGTCGTGGTTATAGAATAATAAGCTTGATTCAGTTTTGACTAACTGTACCTGTTTTGCTGTACATTTTTTCATTCATAGTTCAAATGGGTCAACATTGTATGATTCGTATGCCAATATAATACATTCATAGTCACAACGACATCTAATAATACATCATTCCTTTTCTCGATAAAATAAAACAGATTTGCATTCTCACGCAAAATATCATACTGAAATGCAAAATTGCATGAAATCAAATAAAAATAAGTACAACTTTCTCAGGCATATTGTCAAGAATAATGGTTTTCCCACAGTAATATTATGGATTTATAGCTATGGCCACTTAAACCGGGCCATTCTTTAGTGGAATCTAAATATGAAGTGGCAAGAAAGTGCAATAGATAGGTACTCAAGTCCAAATAATTTAGATAAATGATGTTAACAAACAAAAACTACTTTATCTACTTATACTGAAAAGAGGACAATATACTTGCATAAAGCTGGACAAATAGGCATCACTGTCACATTATCTTGGGCTCTATTTTGGTTAGATGTGTGTGATCTCGCGCATTATGTGAACAAATTTATGCATAAGGAAAAAATATGGTTTCACAAAGAACGCTCATTTTTTAAAACTAGTTCAAAATAGCCCCTACATATAAGGATTATGTACTGTCTTCAGCGAGACGAATGCAACAGTATACAATTATACATTTTTCGTTTTTCGCTTTCGTGAATTTTTACACGTCTATCGCTTTGTTGCGTCACCAAACGCTAACCTCCTTACATAATATAAAATACTAGATGCTCACGCGACTTCGTACAATTTTCCTGGAACCATAAGCAGTTTATATTCATTCTCGGGGTTCAAGCTATGGTTACACGAAACTGCAACAAACTTGTGGTTTCGGCATGTTAACTAGCTGATCGAGGTACATTAGCATTTAAGTAATTTAGACAAAGAACATCGAGGTTTTTCTTGAATTACCGAGTAGTTTAACAACATAAATGACTATAAAGACTGTTCACCTACTACATATATAATTGGGATGGGTTGGGTGATAGCGCTGTTTGGCTGTCACTCGTTCAACGGGTCACGAATTAGGCACACTTTCCAATGTTACTTCATTGTTTTTGAGTCATACCAGCCGGCTCTCCGTTTCCGAGATGATTCAATGCTGCGGTATGATTGGTATTGCGCATTATGTGACTTTGTATACCACACAAGAAGAAATGAAGGCCACGCAGTCCCATAAAATGGAAGAAAAACATTTCGTGTTTTTTTTTAATGATTGACCTAAATATGAAGAAACATTTTTAAGATTGTTCTTCATTGGGATTAAGACATATAAGATATTGGTGCCCAAGACAAGTGGCAAAACGCTTGACGTAGGTACAGAAATCGAATGATATTTTTTTTAACAACTGTAAGAGACAATAGTATTAATTTGAGTGTTTTATAATATCAGCCCTTTAAAATATTTTCAGTGCTCTAGGAGAATAACACTGAAATCTCAAGGCAGCGTGTTGACATTTTCTGAGAATTACAACTGCTACCCTAATCGCAGAAAGCTCACTTAGCATTAATTGGGACGTCGAATAATGAAAACAAAACCTTCGTCTGCAGTCATTATTAGGTTTTGCAATTGTTTTCTCCTAATTGCCCGCATTATAATGATTCATTTGTTAGTCAATAAAAATACATTTTATTGCACTAGCACACGTGTCAACAACAATAGGAAGACCGTATGATCCGTTGCAGAGTTAGGGCAACATAACGCAAGCTATGAAAAAATATACCTAAGGTGAAGGTCGAATTTGCGAACCCACTGTTCGTAATATAACTTATAGGTACAAGTATTTTTCTCCTCTGCTTCCTTTGCTGTTTTTTTTTAGATGATGTAGAATGTGAATGAACCTTTGTCCTTTCGCGGAGAGCGAGTTATATTCGTTTGACATTTGATGGGATCTTAGCTTTGACTTGACTGTCAGGAGCTTTGTAAGGAAAGATCATGTTGAAATCTATGTCACCAATAAAATCTAATAATAACTGAATCTAAACAAGGAATCATTCTTCAAGAGACTTCAAAACAGACTCAGCGCGGAAAACAAGATATCAACAGATATTATTCGTATAGATAATATTAATTGAAACCAGTCTACGCGTGACAGTCGGCGGTAAACCCATTGTTACACGAACAAGCCAACAAACACGAAAGCGCGGAGCGTCAGGAAAACAAACGGCAATCGCGAAGTAATCTGTAAAGTTCATTCAAAACATGAAAAGAAAGCGTCAAGCTGATATCATTCTCGAATCTTCAATCTCGACCTGTTGCTTTTCCCCACGAATTGTCGGGGGCGAGCTGGCTAACTACAATAGTGCTCGCTACTCGCTAGTTCATAGCGATAACATTGACACAATGACGTTGTTGAAAATGATTGTACTTTTATAACACGCTTTGTCAAATAGTGTGAGTGGAATTTACGCACGTTTACACGTGAACAGGTGGGCTGACGCTACCTTACTGTGTCTGATCGACGTATGCGCTGATGACGTACTTGGTCGTAATCACATCATTTTTACGACTGGCTTTGCTAGACTGACGGATAAAAGTCTTGGGTTACGCAAGAAATTGTCATTGCACACAGATAATGGGAATTCATTTTTTATATGACGTCGTTTGTGAGAATTTGTTATGGCACTCATGCGTTCGTGATGAATGATGAAGAGACTCACAAGCTTGTCGAAGTAGCTGATGGCTTGGTTTTCTTCGCTAAACCGTTATTCTTATACTAGCGCAAAGAAACGGCTCAGATCTACAGTTCTTAAGTCGTTTGGTTTTCTATTATGATATCAAATCCTTTAGTTATTATCTCAATATCTTTTAACTCTTTATTATATTACATTGCGTGGGATACAATATATGTAGTATAGCTGCTAAACAATTGTTTTCTATAATAAACCCTGAACGCGTTAAACAAATAAACATAAAACAACGTCAAGTTGGCCCATAATAGCATATAACACGTGTCGCGCTCATTACTGTACCGTGACGTAAATTATGCACGAAAATCTGTTGAACTGTCCATAAAACACTATTGATTGTTTCTAATTCTGTCTGGCAGATCGGCGGAGCGATATGTGCGAGTGAAATGGCGGGAGGTTCGCGTTGGCGACGTGGTCCACCTGTCGAACAATGAGGCGGTGCCGGCAGACATGGTGCTGCTGCACTCATCCAACCCCCTTGGCGTGTGCTACCTAGACACGTGCAATCTGGACGGAGAGACGAATCTCAAACAGAGGCTGGTAGCGCCTGGCTTTAAGGACAAGGTATTCCTTTTAACATTTTTGAGTAATGTGTTTCGCTACAAACGATTCGTGGACTTATTCCACTTTTCAGGTATATACATAAGATACTAAAACATGAGAAAACATTAAGACTGGTTGTGAAACTATAACTATAAGCAATCAATCTTCTAAATTCATCCGGATTTCTAAAGTGTCACCGAAACGACGAGTTTATAATTGGCTAAAGAATCATAATGCCGTTTTTCGTTTGTGTTTACTACGCGTGCAATGCAAAGCACCGAAAAAAACCAGAGCGTGGGAACACTTTCTCCAATAGTTGTACAACCACACAATTACGCTGTGCTTCACGATTCGCGACCCTGTTTACAGAAACGTTTGTTTTTTACTAATAAAGACATAATCTGACAAATTTGTTTTGTTTTACAGATAACAGACTTCAGTCCATTAAAATTCAGAAGTTCAGTGGAAGTAGAGCGGCCGTCTACGAAAATATATCGATTCACCGGCTGTCTGTCACACCCTAACGGAGTCCGAGTGCCGTTAAACTCTGAGAACCTTCTATTGAGGGATTGTAAAATAAAAAACACAGACTACGTAGAAGGTATCGTTGTGTACGCGGGCCACGAGACCAAGGCGATGCTCAACAACGGAGGACCGAGATATAAGTGTTCCGCCTTGGAGAAGAAAATGAACACAGATGTGATATGGTGTGTCTTAGTGTTACTTTTTCTTTGCTGCGCCGGCGCAGTGGGCTGCAAGGTGTGGTTAGACCAATATTACGTTTCGTTGTACAAGTTCGTTCCATTCATATCGAACGTGAGCAAACCGGCCTACGAGGGACTGCTCATATTCTGGACGTACATTATTGCGTTACAAGTTATGATACCGGTGTCCCTTTACGTCACGATAGAGGTGACAAAGCTGCTGCAAGTGTACCATATACACCAAGACATCGAGATGTACGATCCGCAAACTAACACGCGGACGGAATGTCGAGCGTTGAATATAACTGAGGAGTTGGGGCAGATCAGTTACTTGTTCACGGACAAGACTGGCACGCTGACGGAGAACAAGATGGTGTTCCGGCGCTGCTGCGTGAACGGCGTGGACTACGACCACCCGCCCGGACCCGCGGTGCCTGACTCCTGCACCGAACTGCCGCCGATCGTCACACCCCTGACCAAGGTCACGCCGAACAGACGAATGCTCCAACACTTACATGACAGCAACGACGCCCAACATACGCAAAAGGTAAAGTAATCATTATGACAAGTTAGATTGATTCGATGGATCTGTAAGTTGTTTCTCTAACAGTTGTTTACAATTACACATGAATACCTCGATATTTCTTAGAGCGCTTCCTCACTCAGGTTATAGACGTTTTTAAAGCGATTGTTCTTTGAAGTATTCATCTTGAAGTATTCTAAGAATTTCATGAAACAAACGCATCATAAAATCCGAATAAAGAAAAATTGCCGACAGATTGAGTTGCTGGGGAGATAGTTAGGCAATTTCTGCTTTCTATATACAGCACTACGAAATAGGCGTTTTCTATCTTAAACCTTCAGAACATATTATTTTATATAGTCAATTTTGGTACATCCAGTAGGTAAATAGTTTTTATATTACATTTTCTTCTTCAGGTCCGTGAATTCCTGTTGATTCTTGCGGTCTGTAACACGGTAATGGTCAGCCAGCCGCATATCGACACCACGCAGCTGAGTACCTCCAACTCTGGCGAACAGTTCTCACATGAAAAGCCTTCAAAATCAAACGGGACATTACGATCGAACGACAAGTAAGTGCATCTACAAGAGAACAATTTAGATGAATATTCATTCTGATGGTATAAGTTTTGTAGAAATAAATAACCATGACACAAATGTGATTGAGTGCGAACTTTCTGAAATATAGAGTACATTCGTATCATGACAAAAATGTTAGCTACATCGCTTGTATATTGTAAAACCAAGTCTCCATCTCTTTTAAAAATGTAAAGATTCAAGTGTGTTGTTGTACACGTCATATTTGATCTCCCTTTGTCCAGATACGCTCGCCTGACCGAGTCCCGGTCGACCACGCCGTCGCCGCCGCCGTCGACGGGCTCGCCTCTCCGGATACGACTCCCCAAGCTAACGTTCGGCACTCCAGACAGCAGTATACCGAGCACCTCCGTTGAACATACTTCGGTATGTGTGCCCATACTTAAGTAAATTTATGAAATTCTATCTGGTCAAAGTGCAGTGTCTTAAACGTCAAAAATTATGACATTTAGGGCATTCAAACTTGATTAATGTCTGTGTAATCCACGTAAGTCGTACGTTGGTAAGTCCAATTTGAAGTGTTTCGCAATGATTTTCTTACCACATAACAAACCTACTGATAGGTTAATTAATTCTTTGAATAACGTGTACACTGTGTACAGGGTGGGAAGTCCACTTACCGTGAAACTTTTATGTATGAAAACCACTGGCTTTGGATAATGCTATATACTCAACCTTATTTTTATAGCTAGTACTACCTAGCCATTTTTATACAAATGTCTAAAACTGTACCTAGAAACATCGAATTCAGCAGAACCCAATTTTGATCACGCTCAAAATATGTTCCGTATGTTATGATTTCTTAATCAGGAAACCGTAAATCATATTAATTCTAAATAAAAAGCATATGTTGCTAATAACAAATCATAATATTATTCTAACCAAAGCAAATAAAGGTTTTCTCGTTATTTTCTTGATTCTATTTTACGGTGGAAACTTGACACGGAGACTTTATTTATTTTATTACTTCACCAACATTGTTACATTTACAAGTCAATAAGGAGTAATATCTTTATATAATACTGTATTCATATAAAATATATTACCTATTTTAACCTGGTGAAACAATCTCATATACCTATATTATAAGGCCTACCCCGCATTATATCCTTAATGTTAGCTAGTATATCTCAAGATATTTATCCGTACTAAATGCCACCGATATTCACTCTAAACTTCCAATTCATAGATTTATCATAGTGATGTCTCCGTTAAGCCGTTGGCCCGCTTCGAGGCGGAGAGCCCGGACGAGCTGGCTCTGGCGGACGCGGCGCTGGCGTACGGCTACGAGCTGCGCATGCGCACGCCCGAGGAGGTGGAGCTGGGCGTGCGCGGGGAGCTCACCAAGATGAAGGTGCTGCGCGTGCAGCAGTTCGACGCCAACAGGAAGTGCATGTCCGTGGCCATGAGGACGCCGAGTGGACAGGTAATGTCTCACACACTTAACACATTTATTCCTTTCTTATGATGAAGCCGGCACAGAGGCATAGGGTTTGACACAAAAAGAGGCCTATACTCAGCATCGAGTGATGACCGACTGCGGATGATGATGATGGACATCTTGAGGAGATATGAGGGCACAAAAGGTCGCCAGGCATAAAGTTCACCTGAAGATAGTTATCTCGTTTTAAGACATAGGTACAGGACAGGTATACATGCAATAACACCGGCTGTAGTACCCGAAAGACTCGGCCCATACCAGAGGTGTTCTAATTTATCAAGAATCTATGCATAGGGTAAACACCGGCTTTGACGCCTCTTAAACCTTATGCGGTTAGTTGTTGATCCACTGAATTTCATCTCTCGTGGTTGAATACCACGATGTTTGATAGTACTAGTTTCGATAGATTCCCTAAAAAAGAATTTGCTTGTTATGCCTTTCTCTGACGTCACCCTACTTCGCACATGTCCGATGTTACGACGTCAAGTTCAAGTTCATAAGTTGAAGTCCGTAATCCTATTACAGGCACTTATGAAACATCGATACGTGATTTATTCAGTTCCGACGAAGTTTCCACGTAACTAGCTCGTTTGTGTGTCGGTAAAGAAGCAAGCACAATGCACGAGACCGTGACTGTGTTTGCCGCTTGTATTTACACTGCCATTTAGTTACAAAATTAAAAAAAACTACATTTAAAAATGTTGGTTTTACAAATCCTATGCCAACACCTATTCCATTAATTATTGACGTATATGATACAAGGAAGAAGACAATCCCCATTTACAGACGCTAGCTTTTTAAAATGCATTGATACTTGGATGGATTTTAACTTACAACCTTGTGTACATAAATCCTTTGCAAAGCTGTGTGCGTATTTTAGCTACACCTACACAAATTAAAATGAAATTGTAGTATCAATAAATCGTACAATATTGGATCTATTAGAATATTTTCTGGCAGTGACCTTCCATTCTCCTCTGCCAAAACTGGCATAATATATTTTTTGGCACAATACCACGATTCCTCCAGAGAACTGACGTAGAATCGTGGACATAGACATATTGCGAACGAATTCAATCTTTGGCGTGTCACTACTTTTAACTTTGGTATACATTCACAATGTTATTGGTCAAAGATATTCTAAAATACGACCATTAAATATGTGTTCCAATGTACCGCGTGACCATTTTAAGTACTATATGGTTTCAAATCAATATTATGACAATTGACAATATTAAAATACTCAATAAAATTGTTGCTTTTAACCATTTCCTATGCATTGGAATAAAATAAAACTGAAATACAAACAAGTCAGGGATATCTTTGTACATTAGGTATATAACCGACAATATTGATGTTGAACTACGTGGCAGCTAGCCCACGCTACATCTTATTTGTATACTTCATTAATATTGGTTTTAAGCTCCCTTCAACCAATAATTCTGGAGCGAGAAACCAATAAACATGCGTTGTTGATAGAATTATTTAAGACCGCTTCAGTTTGTGTATATTTGCTACCGTTAATTGAATTAATATCTTAATGGTAAATAAAATTTCTTGCATGATGTCAACCTAATAAAAGTAAATTAATTGTCATTTTAATAGGTACTTATACCCGCAGTGTTGTTTTTTATTTTTTGGCGAGAACGTGAAAACATTTTGGAATTTAATTATTTATTATTTTAATGTAGATTTTTTTAATAGTTACCTAGGTAGAACCGCCTTTTATACCTATTTAATAAAGCGTAATATATTTTTTAACGTTAAACAATATCATTATGTCCACCCCAATAACAAAGACGGATATAGTAATAAACCTAGAGGCACTCTTAATTATACTGAATGTCAGAAAGATTTTCACTAGCACAATAACTCACTAAAACCTTGAGTATATAGTAGGTACTATAATGGTGAAATTTTGTTCTTGGGTGACATTGTAAACCTTATCGAATGCTTCTGATAAATCCATGATCACTCCAATTGTGTTGTTCTTGTTTTTTCATGAATTAAAACCTGTTAAAGTGGAACAACGCCCGTATCTGTAGTTGAACGACCTCGTGAAACTATATTATTCGTTTAAAAGAAGGTTAATTTAAGTAGAAGGTTGTCAAAGCTGCTATATTATAAATTTCAAATAAAGAACAAGGACTTGAGTAATTAATATTGCAGATCATGTACAAAAAGAGGATAAATGTGTGACGGATGGTAAGACAAACGAAAGGGTAAATAAGGACCAAATAAATTTAGTCTAGACTTTCTAACCAGGACTAACTTTGTCTTACCAGGTGGTACTGTATGTGAAAGGCGCCGACACCACAGTGCTTGGCGCGTTAACTCCAATGCGCGCCGGTTCAGCCGAGTCAGCCGCTTATGATAGGACACGCTCCTTATTGACGGAGTACTCGCGCGCAGGTCTACGGACGCTGGTCATGGCTAAGCGCATCATGCAGCCGGCGCTGTGGGAAGAGTGGCTCGCTGGCCACAACCGAGCCTCAGAACTTAGCGAAGGTATGATTTGAACTTATATTAGGCTGGACTGAAGGTATAATTTTCCATTACAACTTTAATTTTCTTGAAGTTTTTACTTACTGTCTTTTGTGGAGTGCCCACATGAGACAGCATTTCCTAACGCTAACTGCAGTCTAGTCTAGTGGAAACGTGCGTACTGTACAAAGAGGATCTGTCGTCTTATGATATATATAAATCCACACTCTGTTATTTACGGTCGTTTTCACCAATCGGAATGTCATCTTTAATAGGTCGGGAAAAACGCGTCCGTGATTCGCTAGCTCGGCTAGAAAGCGCGCTGTCATTGGTGGGCGCGACCGGTGTGGAGGACCGGCTGCAGGAGGACGTGCCGCGCACCGTGCGCGCGCTGCTGGACGCCGGCATCGTGGTGTGGGTGCTCACGGGCGACAAGCCCGAGACCGCCATCAACATCGCCTACTCCGCCGCCTTGTTCTCGCAGAGCGATAGGCTACTGCACCTCATGTCCAGAGATAAGGTCAGTGAACAAAGGTCGAGCAGTTTGCTTGTATTTTTCCATTGGATGATTCTCTGCAGCAACATGAAGTCTGGAATGGTGCCCTGTTAACAGGACATGAGACAACTTCTTTACATTGTTTTCTTTCTATATGGGTCGAGGAAACGTGTTCTTAAATGTTGGGAGTCTCCTGGTTATGAAGCAGTTCGTAGTAAAGTTTAGCGTGTCGTGTGCAGGAGCACGCGGAGTCCACCATCAAGAGCTACCTGGAGGGCGGCGCGGCGCTGGGCAGCAACGGGCGCGCGCTGGTGGTGGACGGGCGCACGCTGACGTACATCCTGGACCGGCGCTCGGGGCTGGTGACGCCCTTCCTGTCGCTGGCGCGCCGCTGCTCCGCCGTGCTGTGCTGCCGCGCCACGCCGCTGCAGAAAGCCTACATCGTCAAGGTATCCTACACTAACACTGGCCAACTATTCCATCACCAGGGGGTAACGGTGGGGGGTGTGAGACGACCCTCTGTTTTTTAAGTTAATCATTTAGCATACAAGACTGTCCCGAAACTTTGATTCTAACTTACTTAAATTGACCTACTAATGGTTATTAGTAACAATGGAAGCAACAGGTTCCAGAAGTCATATTTAAGTGACATCTTATATTTATATTATGCCTAGTCGATAAAACTGTGTGTTTGTATGGAATAGGCGGTGAAGGAGGAGCTGGGAGTGACGACGCTGGCGATCGGGGACGGCGCCAACGACGTCTCCATGATACAGACGGCGGACGTCGGCGTAGGTATGGACCTGGCATTAGCTATTCGAGTTTATCTAAACGAATATTCCGTTTAATTGGTACAAAATGGTTTTGGTTTGCTTAAACACGTTTTTTATGTGAACTAGTCATAACAATGTATACTTAGTTATATATTTGTATTCAATCAGTTTTGTCTTCGCAATGGTGCATCAGAAATATTAATAATATTATTTATATACTACACATATACTAGAGTACATTTTACATAGCGGCGTCCCGTTTCCACGACATACACTGTCTTGCTTTTAGAGTTTATGGTATGGGGGCAGTATAAAATATATTGCGTCCGCTGCGGTATCTTCACGCTACTCATGACTTCGTGAATGTATACTATAATCGGTTGATTCTCTTCAATCACGATTGTCTATTGTTTGTCCACTTTAATGTCTATATTCTACGATGACGTGCTCGCCTACATAACACACCCAAGAGACAATGTCAATTATTTAATTAATGTAATAATGTTTTATGTGCGTGTTGTTGTACAAACTAATAAAATAAATCACAATATGGCTGTCACCTTGGGTTAGTTTTTAATAATGAAACTTAATGGCATGCAATTTTTAATTTGTCTAAATTAATGTTACTCTATAGTGGCCAGCTGGGTGTGTTTACAGACAAAGCTGACAAGTAGTTTGGAAATATATCTATTATTGTTTTTTTACATTTAAAAGGTTCTTAAAAACACATGAATGAACGAAAACATTTTAGTCTTATATTTTAACATAACAATGCAAATTAATATTGGGAATTATTTATTATCTATTAGAAAACCTCAATAACAATACGCGACCCGAGAATCGAACTCAGGACCTCGTTATCAGCAGTAATGCTTTGTAGCCAAAACCGCCTCTTTAGGAAGGAGGCAGTATTTTGATTCGTTGTTCATATTATTGAACAATTACTTTGTTTTCGGCAGGTATATCGGGGCAGGAGGGTATGCAGGCGGTGATGGCGTCCGACTTCGCGGTGTCTCGGTTCAAGTTCGTGGAGAGGCTGCTGCTCGTCCACGGCCACTGGTGCTACGACCGCCTGTCCAGGATGATCCTCTACTTCTTCCTTAAAAATGCCGTGAGTAGCATGTTCCTGTTATAATGTCATCAGCAAGCAGTTATAGCCCAGTGCTCATAGCGCGCAGTTGCGAAAACCGGTGAAAGAAAACATTGTTAGGAAACATCTAAGAGATTTTTCAACGGTGTATAAAGACATGTCAGAGGCCTACAGGCGGTTTAAACTCAGACCATACGATAAGAAGATTGTCATTAGCTGTTGCAGTTATTTGAACCTTGTTAACCACTGTGTTAGGTTAGGTGTCTTTGTCTTCATCATCAGCCTGTTGAAGTCCGCTTCTGTACATAGGCAACTAGGACATAGATATAGGATACATAAAACAGCAGACCGGGCTTTGTGGCGTACCTAGAGAGACCTATGTCTTGGCTTGCACGAGAGAAAATGGGTATATTTTTAAGGGAAGAAAGGATCGTGTACTAAATTAGAAATCCGGGCCGTTCTCCAGGTTTTAGGAGTGCCACTTTTATGGCAATGTTTCTAAAAACAACGTAGCTCTACAATAAATAAATTATATAATAATGACAGACTAATGACACGCGATTATATCACTAACATTGACTCAAATATAGCCAAGCGACTAATTAATACTAATTGTATAGTAATAACAAAGTTGTGCTTTGAACTCGTGACCTTTCGCATGCTAATCAAAGCCTTAGTGGGTCATTGTCACTTATAATACCATATGATCGTGTTGATAAACTTGTATACAATAGTTCGGAGAAAAAAGTTAATAGCCAAATATATAATTTAATTAACCGCTCCTAATTTATATATTTTTTTAACCTTGCCAGTAAACACTTCCGTAAAATATTTCAAAAAGATTTAAATCGGATTACTAGTTTTCGTATTGAAGTTGCACTAACGGATAGACAAGGAGAGTCGAAAAAAGCTTAGAGTCCCGCTCGTGTCCATCATTTTTCAAGTTTCCTTTACCAAACCAAATAGTTGTTTTTACTAAATTTAATTTCGCTAAGACATTAAGAAGTAGGTTATTAACTTCTAAGACCTGATTAGGTATCTATTACTTTCATGTGAAGCCATAAAAAGCGTCTTTCTCTCCATGAGAAGCTGTAATTTTCTTGTTTCTCCCGCAGACGTTCGTGTTCCTAGTGTTCTGGTACCAGCTGTACTGCGGCTTCTCCGCCATGGTGATGATCGACCAGATACACCTCATGTCTTACAACCTCATGTTCACCGCGCTGCCGCCCATCGTCATTGGTAAGTTTGTGTCTAAACATCTGTACCTAATGCAGATATAAGATACTTTTGATGTGCTGTTGTATTTTTGTATAAGAAACTCTGATGTACTATAACTTATAAACGTTCATATTTAAAAATGTGGGTGTTTTTGTATTTTTTGACATAACGGTAATATTAATTTGGTCATAAAATAAAATGAATGCGGGTATCATTAAAATAAATCCGGATTTATTTTGCAATGTCCTCTCACACTGTATGCATTACAAGTCGATCAAAGAAACATTTGTTCTTAATTCGTAGCACACTTTTAAGTTGCTAAAGAAAGGTTTTATTAAGTTAATGTAAAGTAATCGACGCCCCTCCCCCCCTCCCCCAGGCGCGTACGACCGCGTAGCTCCGGCCGCGCTGCTGACGGAGCGGCCGGGGCTGTACAGCGCGAGCCGGCGCGGCCTGGCCTACCGCGCGCACTCCTACTGGGCCGTGCTGGCCGAGTGCATCTACATCAGCATCGTCATCTTCTTCACGGCCACCTTCTCCTACTGGGACACCGAGGTGGACATGTGGTCCTTCGGCGTGTGCTGCATGACGTGCTGTCTGGTCATCATGCTGCTGTACGTCGCCATCGAGACGAGGAGTTGGGTGAGTGGAAACTACGATAAATTTTGACGTTTGATTTTAACTTGTTTAAATTTGAGTGAAGGGGGCTGATTATGACTTCAATGCTTACCATAAGCATATAAAATATATTTATAAAAAAAGAATTTCTTCAATCGGTCCAGGCGTCTTTGAGAAATCGGGGGCAAACACCTCCTTTTTTGAAGTTGGTAAAAAAGGATTCATTATCATGATTAAAATCTTCTGCAGATGTTTTGTTTAGGTCATAAGTATATGAATTGATTCTACTTTTGGTCCCAGATTCACGGGTCGTTTTATTATCTTATTCAAATAACCAATCGATAAAATGCTTATGTCGTCTAAGACTGGAAAATATATGACGCCCTAGGTAAAATTTAAACATTAAATTGGATAGATGCACATAATTGAATGTGTTTAACACATGTTGAGTGCAGCTAGCACGTAATAATAATAATTAGATTAATTGATTTATCTAAATAATAAATGTGTTCACCAATGGTTTCCATGCAGCTTTTCCACTTAAAACTTGTAAGTGGCTGTGAGAGAGTGATGCATGGGTGTTACAATGCAGAACATAGGTTTTAACTTAACATTGCACTGTAGAACAATGTTTTATAGTTGTTTACCGTTTTTTAATATCACATATTCACAATTACTAAATTTACCTACTAACTACTTTAAAATGTGTTAGTTATGTTTGCCTTTAATAATTAACACGTATTTACAATTATATTATAAACGTACACACTAACTGTTTAAATTACATGTTAATAAGCCTGAAAATAAAGTTATTTTTTCCGTTATTTCAATGAGTAGCTTATAAATAACATTTTTAAATGTACATATTATTGAATAATACGAGGGTCAAACTGAAAGTTCTTAGAAAATCAAAAACTGATTACATTAGCCAGTTATTAGTTTTATTATATCTTTTCAAAATATTGTCCATTCACGTCAATACACCGCTGCATGCGATGGAACCACTGGGAAAAGCACTTTGCCCACTCGTCTTTAGGGTTCTCTTCAATGGCATCGCGATACGCAGCCACCGCTTCTTCAGCATTCATAAACCGCTTTCCTTTAAGTTTTTCTTTAATTTTTGGAAATAAATAAAAATCACAAGGGGCGAGGTCGGGGCTATACGGCGGATGACCCAGTGATTCAACGTTTGATGTCGCCAAATAGTCGATCGTTCGCTTAGCGGTGTGCGACGAGACGTTGTCGTGGTGAAGGAGGATCCTACTGCGAGGTCGTTTCTCTCGAACTTTTTCCAAGACAAGTGGCAAACAATTGGTAGTGTACCATTCTGCAGAAACTGTTTTTTGATCCTCTAACACAATTGTTGCGAAATGACCTATCCTTCCAAAGAACGAGGCCACCATTTTTTTTCCCGCACTTCGATCTCTCTTCACTTTAGTTGGCAACCTCTCCGAAAGGAAACACCCACTGAGCAGATTGTCTTTTGGTTTCAGGATCATAACAGTAAATCCAGCTTTCGTCACCTGTTAGTATGTCGAACACAGCATTTGAGTCACCTCCGTTAAATCTTTCAATCATTTTACGGCACCAATCCACACGATGGAGTTTTTGAGCCTCAGTCAAATTATGAGGTATCCACCGGGCGCAAAGCTTCCTGACTGCTAAATGTTCGTGGAGGATTTTGTGCACTTGACTCATACCGATGCCTAAGCTTGTCCGAATCTGCTGATAGGTCACTCTTTTGTCAGTCTCTATCATACGCCGCACAACACAGATGTTATCTTCAGTCGTCGCCGTAGAAGGCCGTCCTTCACGTAAATCATCAGTGAGATTAGTGCGACCACGTTTAAACTCATTAAACCAGTTGTAAACTGTCGCACGAGATGGGGCTTTATCGTGAAAGGCCAATCGTAGTCTATCATAACTTTCTTGTTGACTTAAATGACATCGAAAGTCATAAAAAATCATTGCACGAAAATTTTCTCGTGTTAAATTCATGTTGACGTGACACAGACAATTTTCAATTTGCCGCCAAATCGTAAAACAAATGACAAATTAATGAAATATATACTCAGTAATATTGGCAAAGAGTTCTATTTTCAAATTTTAGAATTATTTTTTTATTATATTGTTTATAAGTGGCCAGTTCTAAGAACTTTCAGTTTGACCCTCGTATACAACTACGTACAAATAAAAAAAATATTATCATTATAACATCAAAACATACCTGCAAGAAGCAAGCTGGCGTTGTAGCAATTTTTAAAGTAAATAAAATACAAATTATGTCAATGAAATCTCCAAATAACTCACCTTTAGCTTATGTAAACACACATGTCACTGTGTCATCATCGCACACATTTTTAAGTGTATTTGAAAGTGTGGGTTCATAGAACAAACAACACGAGTGAAGGTTTTTGAGAATATTAGCAAGTGTGGAGTGTGTTCTAGGTTATGTACGGTCAGCAATGTTAGTGGTTACTAACATTAACTTTCTTCTGAACAATCTGAGAAAGTTAATGTCAAGTAATCGTCAAATAAGTAGAAAAAAGTGCCTCAATATCTCACCTGAAAGGTTCTATCTTGCATGAAACGGTTCTTAACTTTTTAAACGCCAGTCTTGAATGGAAGACAAGCGTTTTAGTGCCCTGCACGCCACGATTTTCTTAAAAGTATTTAGTAATATCTACTGGTAACATTTATTACTATTATTGTTTGTCTGTTACATTACACAATTAATGTTACGATTTCATATTGTCTCCTGGTCTAACTTTGTTACTGACTGTAAATAGAGTCCATTTATAGTTTAACGCATATTTTATGAAGAAGACAGCTTTATTGATTTAACGATTGCTTTGTAAACCGTACTTACCGCATCATTGCCACCAAGAGATTCTTAAATATAAGGATACTTTAGAGAAGCCAACCAATTGCAACACTCAAGCAATTCAGCTTTACCATCATCATCTCATGCTACCAAGACCTATGTAACCAATACCTACATCTTAGTATGTTGCCCCACCCTAAGATGTTCTCCTGTATCGTGCATGCGTTCACAAACATGAAATATCACATACATCAACACCCAGACTTAGGATACATATCTGCGGACTCTGTCGTCAATTGATACGGTATACGTTACCCAGGCCTTCCAAATATGTCCAGTACAGCTAACCTGGAATAATCGGTTCCTCCATAATTCCAGACGGTGATCCACCTATTAGCACTAGCGGGCTCCCTGGTCTCGTTCTTCATACTGACGCTGGCGTTCCAGTCCATCTCCGTGACCTTCATGAACCTGCCGTCGACCTACCACGTGATGCAGCACGCGATACGACAGCCGGTGTACTGGCTAGTAGTCATCATCACCACTGTAGCCGCTCTCGCTCCGAGGTACGTGAAACTTTACAAATATCGTTAGAACAGCTCAGTGGCGTGCATTGGTTTTTGGACAAGGTAGGCAGGTATTATAAGGCAAGTGGTGATTTATTCACACAAAAACTAAAACTCGATTATTTGTCATACATTGCGGCGCGGCGCTTCGATGAATTAGCTTATCTTCTTCCCGAATCCATAATATGATGTACATGTATAGGTACCTGCTTCATTTACTAAAATAGCAAATATATATTTTTTATCAATTAATTAACTATACCAACAATCATTATAATTATTACCATTCGACAAAAGGTACCTACTTATAATCTGGCATGACCACTGTGCTTACCGAAGGTCTCTACTGCTGTAGCTCTGGCTTTTTGAGTCTGCAGTGTCTGCACGGTCCCACTAACGAGGTACCTTTACCGGCGACAAAATGAGAAAATATTTTATAGATAATATAGGTATTTTTGATTTCTATACCTACGTCCTACGTTCGGCATCTGATTTCCACGTAAATTAAATAACTTTACAAATAAGGTGATTTTTCACAATGAAGGTAACGTGTGAATAAAGTAGGTATGAATGTCCGGCTAGTTGCAATTGGCTTGCCCAGACTATAGGACGGTAATACAACTCGCAGATAGGTACTTTAGTAGTAATAAAGACAGAAAATGCTATGTATTTGGCAACAATTCGACGAAGAAAGTATAAACAATACTTTTCTCTCTTTCTGATCGCTTTAGAACCATGACAGTATAACAGCCAATAAGAGACTCGGACTTTTAATGCAACAGACTGCAGCATGAGTGCAGCCAATAATTGACTGAGGTAGGCCAAGGTAGGCATGGCCTGATAATTTGCGAATATTAAATGTCAGTGTGATACGTATGGAAAAAGGGGAATTATATTTCGGTCGTATTATTCTAAAAAAGTGTGTGTGCGTATACCATTGAGATATACACATGGAGGGGCCCTATTCTTCTATAGAAAAAATACCTTATACTTATATGCACCAAATCGACATACAAAGATTAAATAGCATGTTGTCTCTGTTTAACTAGGCCATTACTGTATAAGTTGAAAGAGATAAATAATAGTTTGACTCTTCGAATCTTGGCAATATTCTTCTGTGACGTCAATCATTTCAGTTTGCGTGGCTACTGAATAGGCTACTGCTCCATGTTTAGTACGAGATCTGTGGTAGATCTACTGTCAGTTGGTGTTTAGCTTGTGATGTTATTGTATTTGTGAAAAGTACGCGTTTGTTTTAGTTTTTATTGTATTCAAGGTTTTGCCAGATACCTAACAATCATGCCCTCGTGCTGTATAAAACAATGTAGAGCAAGGAAAAGCAAAATCAACCTACATTGACTTTTTATAGGTTAGCAACCGTATTTCTCTGTTATTGTTACTTCGAAGATATAAATACAAGGAAGTGTCAAGATCTTGTACTGCTTAAAGTAGGGCACGCAACTGTCTGTAGTTTTAAGTTTAAATATTGATCGGAGACATCTTTTTTGAGCCTTAAATGCTGTTTAGTATATTTTAATGTATAATTGTTGTTATATATCACTTGGTATGACGAATTATTTTATATATTTAGTAAATATAATGTATTGAATTGTTAAATTTATTTGAGGTAGGCACTGCCTACTTGCCTATATGAGATGCACGCCACTGGTGGTGAATAAGAAGTTTTGGTTTCGATTCCCGGGTTGGGCAGTGATACAGGGCTTTTTTCATAACGTTTATATCAGTAGCAGCACTGGTTCTGAAATTATACGTACTGTATGATAATAGGTTTATTCTATTTTAATTATTTTATTCCTCACGTTGTGTTGAAATATTATAATGTGTAATACTAAAATACGCATATGAATTCAAAAGACATTGGTGTATGGGTTTGTATTTGCGACGTATGACTTGTCAGTCCAACTGTCATACCGCTCGACCATAACTCCTTGTAGGTTATTGATCTAGGTGGTATGGAGAGACCTATTTGTAAGTGAGAGTATTGGTGTCCTGCCCGCAGGCTGGCGTACCACGGCATCCGCAACTCGCTGACCCCGGGCACCCTGGGGCGCGCGGTGGCGGCCCGGCGGCGCGCGCGCACGTTCGCGGCGCACTACCGCTCCGCGCCGCCGCACGCCACGCTCTACCGGTACCGCCACACATGCCGCACTCACACTCTCAGCTGGCTCTGAATCACTACTGACTATACACACTCTAAACAACTTGCTACGTATTACTTAACACTATTTTCTACAGCTTTCGGTTGTTAATCGAGTGTCACAGCAACATTTGAATAATCTGTAATGTACTCTACTGATCAATAGTAAATATCAAATAGGTGCGGGACAAGTATAGAACCCTGCGGTACTCCTGTACTGTATAGCTGTAGAAGGATTACATGTTATCCTTTAAAGTACAATTAAAACTCTTTGATATATAAGTAGAAAATATTAATATAATAATGAGGTGTGATTAAATCGTATATTTATGTAAATTTAGTTAAAATACTAATCAACCTTGCCAAAGGCTAACTAGATGTCAAGAAAGGTATTGTGTTATTTAGAATCGTTTACCCTGTGCTTTTATTTATTTGAATAACCGAATAAGGAATAACATAACAACAGTTTACTCTTCAAATAGTTCTTGTTTAGGATTAAAAAGATTGAACACCATATTTGATTACTATCTTTGTTTCATGTAATACATTCGTAATATTGAATGGCACAATGTGTTGTCTAGCAGTTCGACGGACGAGGACGGCTTGCAGAAGCCTCAGCCGGACGTGGCGGCCATCACCTGACGGCGCCCGGCCGTGAGCTCGGCCGTCAAGCTGACTGCCCGCCTGCTGGCCGCCGCCTGCCCGCCCTGCTGCCCCGGCCTGCCCCGGCCTGCCCGGGCCTGCCCCGGCCTGCCCAGCGCTGCCCCGCCCGCGCCGGCTGCCTACCTCCGCCCCCTACACTAAACCCAGGCTGTGATCTGTCGATAGACCTATTGTAGTTACATGTAGAATATTATTGTGCTTTATACTGCAAAGCGGGACCAACGCGCCCGAGTGACGCGCGTGATGACGTCACACGCGAGCGCCGAGACTTAACTAGCATTTATCTTAGCTCACGTTTTTGCAAGTCGGATGACAGAGTGCTCCGCAGGGCAAAAATACTTTACAGTGAGCTAAGAAAATATTTAATTATTGATTTGTACAACACTATTAGAATCTGAATTCTTCGAAATACATTCTTTTTCTTTGTAAATATTTTTATCGCAAGTGTTCAAAACAATAACGTATAACCTACCATATCATCGAAATCGCTTCCGATGTTGTTAGTTACCATAATATATGTATAAATATAAATTTATCTGTGTATATATCAGTACGTAGTACTCACGCGTCCGCTCTCGCGGTGCTCTAACAGATCTGCCAATGTTATTGATGTTATGTATAGTTTGTTAATTTTAATCAGTATTCTGAATGTGTAAATTGACCATGGATTTAGAAACATTGGGTAAACTTAAGATAACCTATATTTGTAGCAGTTTATGTAGAGATTAATCTTCAATTATTTATACGATACATATGAAAAATCGCCTTTGTACTCGCAAGTCGCCACGGGTCCAAATTAAAAAAAAAAAACTTTTTCGCCAATTCGGTATGGTAATTGCACTCGAATTATGACTTCGTGTGGTGAGACATCGATTTACTGTGGGTCACAGATTCATTTAATCGATTAGTCTTGTAAACACGGGCTTTTGGTCTTCTCATAACGTAACCGTCACTAACTGACGTGTCCATACGATTCTAAATCCATGTCAATACATGGCTGGTCACCGTGTGTATGTTAACTTCGTCGTCAATGTACCTTTTGTTGAATGCGTTTTGTTTCTGCTCCATATTCAACCGCTTCAAACTTAATACACGCTTAACTCGATACTAATCGATTCAAATTAATCGATGATTATTTTACCTGACCTGACTCTTTCGTAAAGATTAAAGCAACAATGTCGCAACGCCAGCTATTGTAATAACAATGTGGAGCAGAGACAAACAATCTTAATTACTGTTTATGATAACACTTCGTGTGAATGGCCAACGGTATTTTTGTTTGCTACATATATTTTAAACAGCCAGTTTCTAAAGGATGAGAGGAACAAGTTATTGCAGCTGTTTGTTGTTTAAAGGTAACGACTAACTAGGCGGTGATATTTCGTGGACTGTGGGCCACTGTTGTAGTGATAGATACATTATTCTTATAGGTGTGCTGTCCATGAACGAACCTGACGGATGGTTGGTTCAATACCAGAAAGCGTACGATACAATTTGTTTTAATGATAAACAGTCTTATTATGTTTTATATAGGATAAGTAGTTAAAATAGACAAAAGTGTTTTATTAAAACAATGCATTTTAAAAATACTATTGAACACATTCGATTTGATTTAGTTAGGCAATAGTTTTAATTAGTGACTTGAGAATGTTATTTTTTTAGAAATTGTATTGATTGGACCAACAACGAAAAGTATTATTCATATTATAAAAAGAGTTCAAATCTGTTTTACAAAAGCTGTCAACACCAAAAAATGTTGCCAGGCAGGAAAATGCGAACATTAAGCTAAAGTGTTCTTAGTCTGTGGTCAGAGCTTTCTGGTATTACACCACCTACCGGGCACTATTTAGTGTCGCGACGCGAACGTTGATTGTATTTTAGTAGGTGATTATGATAACTAGTGTGTGATAATGATAACGGTTGACTTCCTTCTCAGAACGTTGATATTTATTCATAGCGAGAACCGCTGCCTTGCCTGAGACTGCACCCGGTATTGGGGCACATTACAACCGCGGCTGGAGACACACTCGGTGAACGTCGTTCTAATGATCGTCTTACATGAACGAACTAGTCATCTTAAAGACTGGACCTAGTAATGGAGGTCGATGCAGTAAGATAATGACAGATTTTAATCAATTCTAAATCAGTATACCAATTTGAGTTCTTTTTCAATTCATTCAGAATTCCCTGTTCAACAATGAAGTGGGTTATAATAAGTAAAAAAACGTATCAAGTCATGCTGTGAGTGTAGAATTTCTGTAAGAAAAAGTAATTATTAATAACCCGGCGTTGAAATGTTAATTAGTAGTACTTTTAGTATCATTTTCAATCCTCGTTTTAGTACAAACTAATTGTGTAAAATTTTAGTAATAATAGCAGGAGACATTCTTTTATTTTATATTGTAATCTCTATAAAAGAGAAACTTGGATTTAATGACAGTGCTATGTTAATATCATAAAAATACCAGCTGTACATACAGGGTGGTTTTTTTTATATACACTGCAGAAAGACCTTTTGATGAGGTAAAGAATAAAGCTTTCTGCTTTTCTCTCCTTACGTGTAAATCGTCATTCAGACAATAATTATGACATTAATAATTAGTCATATTAGTATTTTCCATATTTAAAAGCGGCAACTATATGCCTATTTTATAGAAAAAGAGTTGCAGTTTTCGTTGCCGACGTAAAGTCTAAGAAGACTTCCCATGTATTATATACTCAGTCAATTGTCCACGAGTACCAATCAGATAATAACAAGTGCCTTGCCCGCGGCCCCCGAGCGTGTCTCCAGCGCGTCCTCTTCGTGTATAGATGATTCCTAAAGATTAAACTATTTTTACTATCGTTTCTAGTTTTGTACATAGAAACAAATTATATTTCTATATGAATGAGATGATTGTTACTTGTACAGTAGGATATTTTTATATGAAACAAATCTTTGTGTAAATAACTTGTATGTTCTAAGACTGTTGTTTATTTAGAGCTTTTAATTTGTTCAGTTAAATTAAACTATGTAATAGGTATTGTGATGGACACATGTATTTTCCAGTCATTATGTTTTATGCCTGACCTCGGATAGTTCGCTCCCATCCCATTCTTGCCATGTCGGTCCCATCTATACTTATTGACAACGTCTAGTACGAATTCTGTCTGTAGCTTGGAACCTGTTTGTTATCACTGTTTGAAAGATAGCTTGCGTGTGGGATTGCAAGTAGCATGTTATAGAAAATTTTAAATTATTAGTAACTCTCATAGTTGTCTTGTTTATTGGCGATATTTATGAATTAGAACTACATTTACTAGTCTCTCCAAGGAAATGTAGAATTTGTTAAAACGTTTTAGTGTTACAAATATTAATCTTCCATGAAAAGTATTTAGAGGCATTCTATCGATGTATGCATGTTCTGTTGCTTCTTCCGTTATATAAATCATGTTGATTCTTTATTATACTAATATTGTGCATTTATGTTTTGTGATATTGTCAAAACAAAAAATCTCTTATAGTTGCTATCAGAAAGTAAGCACGGCAATGACTAGAAAATACATCATAAAGATGTGTTGTTTTATAATAATAACAAATTATTTAATTTCATTACAATGTTTGTTTTATTTCTCACCTTGTGTACATGTCTTTTGAATTTATAAACATTAAATACATTAGTTGTTTGTGCAGTTTATGTTAAAATTGATGCTAAAGCTTGTACAGGTTGTTGAAAACCAACCAATAATAATTAGCACAGGACACCACACTTGTTCGTAGGCATTCGACGCGAGTAGCCGTGCCATAGGGGAGCTTTGACATTCAAATAAGGCTTAGCACAATCGTTGGTTTGTTTTGTCATAATGCAGGAATACCCGTATTGACAAGACCAATGTTTATAAATATAATAAAATGCTTTACTACTCAACCTGGAGTAAGCAATTAAAACACAACAGCAAAATATTTTTTAAGACTCGTTAATCTTAAGTACAATTAAATATTATGCCCAAGTGTTGGTGTCCTATCAAATTTACATTCTACATTATATAATTATGCGTATGATAAAGCGACAAATTGCTAACTCTGCCTGTATCGCCCGAGCGGGCCGGATCAAGCAGACACCTAAACAACATCCTGGTAGAACAATGACTAGTACACAACACAGCCTATCAGGATACAAGTTGTACGTTGACACCATCAACACGAGCACGCGGCCGCCGCGCGCTTCACGTCACAAACGTTACAGAAAAGTATTTTATACAATATCCACCGATCCATACAAAAAGAAAGCAATAAAAAAGTTGGTAACACAAATATTATGTTTTAACAAAGTAAGAATTAGGAATAAATAACAAACCTCGGTCCGGACCGAGTGTACAAATGTAATGCATAATTATAATTCATTAAAACAAAACTTGAAAATAAAATATCTTCAAATAGAAACCTATTAATACTAATAATAATATTATGACGTATTTATAGTATATAAAAATATACTGTTTGATAACCCACTAAGTAGATTTGAACAGATCATTGAGAGAGGCAGCCTAGAACGAGTTTCACTCATGTAGGCTCAATAAAGTACACATTTTATCTACGTTATATTAGAGACCTCCGACCTCGTCACACACAAATATGCTCAGAAATGCAAATCACGGTTCACAATCAACTACAAGATAATTCAGCTTTTATTGCGTCGATTTTTATCAACTATTTAAAACAATTTGTTAGTTTTAGCCAGACCCCATAGGTCCCACTGTCCTAATAATTACGAATTGTATTATTATCGAATTAATTATCAACTTTATAATATGTAGATTGACAAATAATCTAATCGGAACGTGTAAAAAGCGCTATTATAAGAGTTTAGTATAACTCGCAAACCTCTTCCTTGACTGATAACCCGCGGAAGCACAGTGACCTTAAATATGAGTCGACATGACAACAGTATCACAAAGACGGACTTTATGTTTAATCTATAACAGGTTCAACAAACGAGTCTTGTTTTTTATAAGTACTATTGAATCATTTAAATGACTGAAATGCTAGTTGCTTAAATAACTTATGGAAAATGCCACTGTAAATGTCAAATCTGCAGTTAAAACACTGTAGTAAAATACAAAATTTACTTAAAAATGCTACCGGCTGAAAAACATTATTTTGTTCAACGATTATGTAGATTGTAAAACACTGCTATAAAACAAGGCACTTAATTGACATCATGTCGTAGGTTAATTAAAAACGAAGTAAGTAACCACTACGTACGAGGTACTCGTGTCACAATATTATTTAGGCCGAAGGGTCTGGCTGTTCTGCCCCTGGAACTATTGCACTATAACAACAATTTTCTATATTTAAAATTAAAACGTAGTCTAACTAAAATCACAGTATTAATTTCAGGATGGCATTGACCGCGTCTACGGAGTGTTCGTTGACGAGGACCAGGTCGAACTTGTTCAGATAGTTGCGGAGGTTGCCCTCGGCGTTCTGGCTGAGGAAGCCGACCTTGACGACGACTTCGCAGTGCTCCATGCCCTCGGCCATGCCCGCGTCGCCGATGTTGTCGCCCATCAGGATCACGTTGCAGCGCTGCTTCACCATCTCGTAGTACTCCGTGTGTTTGATGGCGGTCTCGTTCTTGTTGTACGTGTGGATCACCTCGCCCTTGATGCCCACTATGTAGTCGTTTTCGTCCAAAGCCAAGAAGTTTGATACGACCTACAAATTATTTGAGAATTAGTGTTCTGATGGCTGGAATGTTCTAGGTCATGGTTTCCGTTGACAGATTGCAATCATGGTATTGTTTTAAAATATAGTCATTAATCTGATCGAGAGCTTGAATGCAGTCAGTGTGTGTGACGGACTCGTGATATAACAAATAAAGTAGGTATTTACTAGCATTGTTCAGAGGCAGCTCTTGACTAATCAATGAGAAAAAATTACAATTACATAAACATTCTGTGCGACATTATGATATTGGAAATATTGTTGAAAGTTGGTATGTTGGATGGGAATATATTCTTAGTAGAAAATGAATATATTTGAACGAATTATTATTATTTATTGATGTAATATGTAACCTGAGTCAGGTAATTTATGAAATAAAACTAAACACCTAACATTACAAAACGTCACGATTTCTTACAGAGTAGTTTCTTGTGTAAGAATAAGAACTGAAAACAAACGGCGCGAGGCACGTAACAACTAACGTTGATAAATGAAACCTTGTGTCGCAATGCTGCCAGCAAGGCTGTCTGTCCCAAACATAGTGAAATAGTTCTGAAGAATGGAAATCTATTTTTTGTCTTCCCTAGACTGAGAATAAAATTGAAATGATAACACAACGATCCTGATGTAGGAACAATATAAGGCAAAGGAATCGCCACCCTGGGTGTTGGAAGTACTGAATAGAAAAACGCGTCTGCTTCCCCCTTCGGGGATTGCAGACGTGATTGTTTGTATCTTATCTGTTAATTCCAACACCGGGAAACAAGTGAATATCAACGCCATCTATTCCGTTTATGTCATAAATGGCAACTAATGGAAATTTTATCTTAATGAAATCTGGTGTCTTGCCTGCGCTTTATAATGGCCAGCTATTACTAGCAACGGGCGCGTTGGTGGATATTAATGATAGTGTTATATAGATATTAACGATCACTATAATGTCAGCCCTTGAAATGTCTCATTACCTTTTCAATCATTTTAAATGATAACAATGGTAACAAAGTCTAGTATAAATTCGTAAGCAGAAGGGAATTATAGGTTTTCGTAGATCGACATATGCTGCCAGGCACCTTTGTCTTAAAACAAATAAATAAACACATCACAATGGACTAATCTTTGATAAATTTCCATTATCAGGCATTCAGTTGATAAAATATTAGCTAGGTACCTACGTATCTCAACATAGTAACAAAAATCATAGCACTCAACTACTCAACACAGTATAAAAACAAAATTATAAAAAAATGCAAACAATTTTGTATAAATATGTCGTATTTTTGAAGAGTGTAAGTTGGGCAAAACAAAACATTGTTTATTATATGTTGTTGTAGTTTAAAGTAAGTAGTTCTAGGCTAGAGTCAGATTTTGTAGGTAAATAAAGCATGTTTATCTTTATCCTATAAAACTATAACAAGTATGGGCCAAAGGGATCTCTCAACAAGGTAGACATCAGTGAGGCAAACCCAAATGGAGATGGCAATATGAACTGGACTTCTTTATGAAGGACTGAAAGTTGACAGCTCCTTGATAGAGACTTATGGAAATGAAATAGGGGGACCTTTGCCCTGCAGTGGGACTTTATAGGCTCATAATAATAATACATAATTATGTTTTATATAATTATATAAAAAACTTGACAAATATTTATTGGCTTTGGCTAGAGGCCTGTAATCTCATCAGTTTGTCCAAAGCTAAAGCATCCCTAGGCAGCAAACATCCCTAAGGCCTAAAAACAAACTTCTGTAAACTAGTAACATATAAATATTTAAGCCCTTAAAACTGTACCAGCAGGGTTGCCTCTACTGCCATTTGTCTATGAAGCAACATACCTTAACATTAGGTAGTAAGAAGTTGGCAGCCTTCATAGCAGCCAACACTGACTCTCCAAGACCTGCTGAGAACACCAGCACTGGCACTTCCTGGACTTTACTCCATTCTATCATGTCATGAACACCTTTCCTAAGAGAAAATAGTCACTAAGTCAATACAGTAAGGTATAAAATACAATATGAGCTAATAGGACTGAAATAGTTACCTAAAACACTTCACCATTCGATGAGCTGAATCCATTAGCTCATTCCTTGGAAATTTCACACCTCTGAAAGCAGACAAAGACATTAAAACTATTGAGAAGATATAAAAAAATCTAAATTTTTAATATCCATAACTTATTATTTATGATTATATATAGTTAATTAATGCCCTGAAAACACAATGTTGACCTGTGTTTACTTTCAGTCAATGATTTCAAACATTATAAATATGAATACACAAAAGAATATGGAACAAAAATTTTTCTCAAGTGGGATTTCTAAGAGTTATTTGTTAAAACTCTCAGCAATTCAGGTATTAATTGAGTAGTAGGGCAAACTTAAGAAAACAAGGTTTTTATCCATATAGGTACTACAATTGTATGTAATAAAATATCTAAACTGGTGTCTTACTTGAGCAGTGCATGTGCTGCCACATACCAGTCGATCATATGCTGGGTCTTCTCCTCTATGCTCATGAGAGGGTCACATTCAATAGGCTTGTAGATACTTGACAGGCGATTGTCTTCATCTTTGTAATGCTGCGGTATTGATGGACACTCACGGAACATACCTAGGATATTATTTGTTTAGAATTAAAAGAAATATAAATAAATATCTTCTTTTTTTGTTATGACCATTAAATATAATATACTGACCAAAGCTGGTGAGCACAACATTTCCATTGTCTAAACTGTGTCTAGTAAGTGTGTGATCAAAGTCTGTTACAATCTGTAGTTTGTTGTGACCATCTTTAATCATTTTATTAAGTTTCTGTAAAAAGTCGGCTTTATCCCGAATGTGGACATTGGCTCTTTGGAGCTCAGGAACATCGCTCAAACTTGAGAGTAATTTCATATCTGCAAAGAGAAAATATTTGTAGTACACGCTTTTTTATGTTACGTCAATATTCGTTTGAAATTGTTATAAACTCGTGTGCATTTCACCTTGGGCACATACAAAAAGAAACGGAAAACAAACGAATAAAGTATACCTGCTTAGAATAATGTCAATAGAATGTATCACAAAGTTTCTGTTCGTACTAACAGATTATGAAGTATTTTCTCACAATTATATTTACTAAGAATATATCATCAAAATTTGTTGAACGCACACAACCCACGTACGACCTTGATTGGTTTTAAGAAAAACTGATTTCCGAATACTTCTCAATTTTCACGGTAACAGAGTACTGTCACGTTTGACAATAAGAATGACATATTTGTCATTGTGTCATTAGTCAGCTGTTTGTTGTCGCCAAAGAAACATTACATTTTACATTGGATACGTGTCTTTTTACTAAAAAGAACTCGTAAAATGCTCAGATGTAAACAAAATAGCAACACTTTACTAAGGTTTATAAAAAATCTAATGTCACGCTTCTTTCCTGGAGGAATAGGCAGAGCCCTCGGATTTCCATATGCTACGATTCTGGCATATTTCTTTCGCCTCATTCGCATCACGAATCATAAACAAATAAATAAATCACATTCCTCATACACGCACGTTAGAAAAGCAAGTGTGACTTTATGTATGTAAGTAAATACTTTTATAACGAAGATAGGCACATGAGCACCTTAGTACGTGCCTGTACACCTGAGTATGTGCTATATTCACTAGGCGAAATCAGGAGATAGCAAAGATGAACAGCAGTGCATAAAAGAAAGAGAGCTAGAGCACAAATAGGAACAATGAAATTCATGTCTTCTCCGTAATTTAACTTCATCATCAAATTCATTGATACCACTCAGTTTTTCGCATTCAAGTAGGTTATTTCGTGGGGTAGGCACGTTTATTTAGTTCGCACCGAGCCCTTTTTTTACGAACTGTCTCTCGCAGTTAGCTCTGAAGGAGCTCTTACTGCTTCCGGTCGTTTGGCCAGATCTAATGAAAGGCATCCAGCCAGGCTTATAAACTAAAAACTACAAACCAAGCGACAGCGCCTAAGAGCACGGGCCCCGCGAGGGTTTTTTGCCTCGGCTCAGGGCGTCGCTGGGGGAGGAAAAGCTACCACTACTGGGGGGGAGCTGCTGGATCTGATTATTTGGGGTTCGTAGGGACATGGTCGAGTTTTCTTGCACGGCACGAGCCGGCGGCGCGGGAAGAGCTCGTTTAGAGAGTCGTCGCGACGGACCTCGCCGGCGAGGTCGATACGATGGTTGGGCAAGCACAGAGCCCACAGTAACAGCAGCATCGATAATAACTGAACGGAGGTCTCCATCCCTGGTATAATATTATACTATGGTCTCCATCAATTTACATCGCTCCCGTCAAGGGATAGAGGATTATTGTAATTAATCCAACAAAAGCTATTAAACAATAAAACCAGTGAAAAATAAAAAAAGTTCTTCAAAATAATCATTTATTTATCTTTTTGTTATTTTTTGCTCTTCAGTATCACAAAAGTATACAAGATTTACATTCCATTAAGTTAGAATTATGCATTAATAGTATTGTATATTTAAATTATTGATTATATATATAAAAATTACTCCAACGTTCTACCACAAGCAAAGGTAGCCACAATCGGAATGTCTAAATAAGTGATAAGTGAAAAATCTACAACTGTGAATATACATAGTAATATATAAAATTGTGTATATAGTTATTTCTCTCAATTACCTAGTGCAGTAATACATATTATATGCGACTCTTGGGGCAAGATACAAACGTACAGACTGTTTATGATTTAATTGCACTTTAAAATGATCTTAATAATATATTAAATATACTAACAACAGTACTGGTGTGTCCGGTGAATTAATATACAATGGTTCCATCATATTTATTGCAGTTATCATGTACATGTTCAAGAACTTATTATAATACTATAGGACATAATGAAACAAGGGCTTACAACAGTGTGAAACAACAGGTTTCCAACATGAAACAATATATTTAAATGTATAACTCAAGTGCTTAATAAACTAATAAATTATTAAATTAATCAAATCATAATTAACATTAACATACCTATTACACAAACCAATGTTTTAAACTTAAGCAACTTTTAAATTGTTTCGTTTATTTGATTTATTTGTGATAAATAACCTCACAACCATTAAGAGAACAGTAGAAAAGAAAGTGAACATATCATACTAATTTGATGATGTGTCATAATAAATTAGAATCAAATAAGATTTAATTAACGTTTTTGAAATCAGGGATTGGTGAAACTAAACAAACTACATGTCACATACTTGGTTGGCTATTATCTCGTAATTCGCTTTTACATCGTGTTACTCCAAAGGAGGCTGCCCCATCAATTTCCTAAACTTATATAATGTAACAAAAAATAAAAAACAATGCCATAAATCTAAAAAAAAACAAGTCACATGTTGTCTATTGCACGTATCATCATCATCAGCCGGAAAACGTCCACTGTTGAACAAAGGGCTCCCCCTTAGAACGCCACGTATGTACATTATTAATCAGAGATAGTAAATATTCATTATGTTATGTCAGAATAACTATTCTATTGTGAAGTTTAAACGTAGTCATATATCAGTAGCTAATATATTAAGAAGCAGTCAAAAAGAACATAGTATACAGTTATAGGAAAAAGCTATTTTCAACAACCGAAAATCTAAATAAATTTATACAAATACACAAAATATTATAATATAATGTACAGGTAACTAATTTATTAGACTTTCTTTTAAAGGAGACAATCAATTGCAATCAATTGTTAAACAATTGACTATAATTGATCCCTTGCAATAATTACCACTCAGTTTTAAATAATATATATACTTTGTAGTAATTACAAACCGCAAGCGACTGTCTCCGTATATGTGATCTTAGTCCGGTAAACGTAGCTTAGGTCGGTCAGTCGTCGCTGATGCGTCGTCCTTTCTTCGTTTTCTTTTTCTCCATAGCTTCCATCCTCATATCTTCCAAGTCTTCCATAATACCTAGGACACATAAATAACATTAGATATGTATTTTTTTATGAATGATAGATATGCTTAGATGGTTTGGGCATGTAAAAAGGATGGATGAAAGAAGAATGACAAAACGAATATATGAGGCGAGTGTTAGTGGAGTATCGGAAAGGGGAAGACCTAGGCGAACATACCTAGACCAAATCGGAGATGTTCTGCAAAAAGGGCAAGTGAGGAGTACCCTCAACCGAAGAGCGTGTATGAGGAATGTGATGCGTGTGAATGAAGCAAAAGAAGTATGCCAGGATCGTAGCAAATGGAAATCCGTGGTCTCTGCCTACCCCTCAGGGAAACAGGCGTGACTTTATGTATGTATGTATGTATGTATGATACCTATTTGTAAGTTACTAATAGGACCGAGGCCGCCTTGAGGAAACCTGCGTTTTATCTAGATAGCATTAGAATCTTGGTGGTTGTAACCAGGGTCCGAATACTACTTTAAAAGTAAAGATTAAAGTATTATTTTCAGTATATACAAATTCTTTCTGTATGTCATACCAACGTTTTAAATTATAAAGTGTTGCCACTATATGTAACATTACCTACCATGGTACTTTTATAAAATAAATACTCACCAATCTTTTTACTAATATACTCCTCACGTTGCTGCCGCGCGAAACTAGACTCCATCATCGGATCATCATCGTCATCCATGTCCCGGTATCTGTAAATGTTAATTTAGGAAATACAAATACACGATTATTATACATTATACTTTTTTATATTATTGGACTTACAACAGATGATAAAATTCTTATGACTTTCTTTTTTATATTAAATTGCTTGCAACAAAAACCAAGTATCCAAATAGAGCAGTTCTCTTATTACACTACGTTGATACTTTTCCCTATTTTGTACCTGCTTACTTAACAGACAAAATACCGAAGTAACACTTACTTGGACTTGTCGTAACCAAATATTTCCTTGATGTGCCTGGAGTAGTCCATTTCATCGTCACCGTCATCAATGAAGTCATCTAGCTCCGAGTCGTACTCAGATTCCGAATCTAATGCGCGCCCTGGAAATACGTAATTATTATTGAATTGCGTGAATTTAATTAAGATTGCCTCGCCAACAAGAATAAATCAGTAATATGTAAGTTATGTGAGTTTAAGATCATAATTACTTACGTTTCTTATTCCTCTGATCCGGATGGCCTTTTCTCTTCACATCAGCAGGCGGGAACTGGCGCGCACCGTTTGGTTTCTGAGCACCATTCCTATTCATACCATTCTTGCCCAAAGAATTGACATGCTTATCGAAATCAAACGTATTTGATAACTTCGGCTTACTAGGACCGGCTTTATCATTGGACATGCCCACTCTCTTATCGTCAGGTCTTTTAGAAGGCACTCCTTTGCTATCGGGCATTCTTTTATCATTACTTCTCTGAGATCCTTCGGCACCTGCCCTTTGTTTGGCTAATAAAGCTTTGTCTTTCATACCGTTTTGTAACATTTGCTCTCTCTGTTTTGGCACTGGTTTACCTTGATTGCTTTGACCGTTAATGTATTTAGTATCACCATTCTTACTTGGTACAGTCATCTTTCTCTCATTAGAATTCTTATCTATCCTATACGTGTTTTGGCTCTTTAAATCTATATTTTTCTTAACATCTTGTTTTAAGCTCTCCTTATAATTTAACTTGGATTTATCTACAGATTTGTCCACACTTTTGTTTAGCTTGTCAGACGGCCGACTACTGCTTTCCAGTTTGGATTTGGCCTTTTCTAATTTTTCCCTGTCTTTGTTAAGTCTATCAATGTCTCTTTCAATGCGTTCTCTTTCTGCTTTTAGCTTGTCAAGCCTCTCCCTATCTATTCTTTCCTTGTCACGTTCAACCTTTTCTTTTTCATGTCTCGCTCTATCTCTTTCTTTCGTCAACTTCTCGATTTTCTCCCTTTCAATTCTCTCTCTGTCAGATGGTCTAGGACTGTCATGTCTGGAGTTGTTCAATTTGTCCGAAACTTTTGGTATGCGGCCGAAACCAGAACTTTGTTCTGGTTTTTTTTCTCTTTCTACTTCTCGTGGTCTATCATCTCTTGGGACTGAAAAAGACCGAAAAATGTTTATAATTAAGGTGAAATAGATGTATTTTATGTAATAAAATAGCTAAGCCGATAGCTGCAAAATAATATACTCACCTTTTTTACCTCCATTCTTCTCAGCATCAATCCTCTCCTGTCGTCGTTGACGTCTCGCCATCTCTTCCTCGTACTCTCTCTTTTGTTTCTTCGTCATCAATCTCTCTGCACCTGATTCCGTTTCAGCAACCACCTCCTTCTTCTTGCCTATTTCTATCGGCTCACTTTTCTTTTGTTCAGCCAGTTTTAACAACTGGTTAAAGTCCATTGGAGGCGGGGCCGGTTTCCGAAATTTAGGTTTGTCTGGTTTTGTTTCCTTCTTCTCAGGCTCATACCTTGTTGGTGGACTGGAATCTCGTTCTAGAAAAATATTTTAAAAACTTTATAACCAGTGTTCAGGACTAAATACACCGAGTGTTCATGTGACCATAAGGAAACAAAAAGATAAATAAACTAAGTCTGGAATATTTTTATAAGTCCAGAACATTGAATAAGGCTAATTTGGTTCAGTTTGATATAACTTCCGAAGTTACCTCCTCGTTATACATTATTAGACATGTATTAACAAAGAGATAAAGTACAAACTATACACAGAAAAAGCCTTACTTAAAAAAATATGCATACATCGACCAGTTGAAAGACAGCTTACCATACATAAAATATACCTACATTACAAAATTGACAAGTTGAGACGCCCGCCCTTTGTTTCAGTTTCTGGGGCATGCGAGTTGCAACGATCGATGTAATAATGAATAAATGATTGACTATTGATCCGCTGAAGACTGTATAAGTTATAAATACGGCAAGGACAAGAAGTATGCCGTCTACAGTGAATTTTTGAACCAAACGTGAGCTGATAGCTTTAGTTGTACATAGTTCAACTATAAGTGATATTAACTGCGTTTAAATTATCTTTTTTAACATTAGATGAAACCCCAATGATAAAGGGTTAGAACAAATAATACGATGATGTTACATATTTCTGAGAAATTTCTTCTGTTGATCATAGTAATAAACAGACAAAAATATAGCATTTAAATTATGATTTATGTATTTATTCCTATTATATATGTCTCTGCATATTATAAATGCGTGTGTCTGTTTGTATGCTCATCATGCCTAAACCACTGAACCGATCGTAATCAAATTTGATATAGGGATCGTAGAGAAGGCTAGAGAGCGAAACTTAGGTTTTGCAGTGTAAACTATGATACACATTTGCGGCTTGCATATCCCAGGAAGAAATGAAACGATAATTAGAATGCGAATGGTATGAGGACCTGTGTAAGTTCTTTTATAGTTATAGGTATATAAATAACACAGACATGAAAACAAAAAAAAATACATTGTTATAAAATACAGGGTCCATAATGATCTCATTACCTAGTTTACCACCTAAGTACACATTGCGGAATGTAATACATCATTGAGGATTGAACATTTTGCGAGGCCCCAAGGCGGCCCGGCGCCAGGCGCCGGCAACCGCCCTAGCTGCACTGATGACACATAATTATAGACTAGGACTAACCTCCATTTTCCGTTCGCCGCCGTCTCTTGTGGGGCACAGGGTCGTCTTCATGTCTCAGTGCATGTTTAACTCTCTCCCTCGTGCCGTTCAGATCCTTTTTCACTGTATTGTCTGAGAACAAATACAAAACGTTTCTCAATTATACAATTACCGATTTAACGCAACTGGAACTTTTCGCACCTATCTTATTCTAATTAATTTCGTTGCAGATTTCAAGGCTATCAAATCGTTTCTTATATGTTGTAAGTAGAATCGGTAGCATTAAATATAGTATCGCCGGCTCAACGTTAGCGCGGGTATTAAGGCATAACTTCTACATGACCAAATAATTGCCATATATTATGATAGACGGTGAAAACGAAGGATACGGCCCGTAAATTGACTTTTAGGGAAAAATTATTATTATAGCATTGTTAATATACGGTACAAGCATTGCACCAATTACGTCTATCATTATTGAAGACAATTGTAATAAATCAACGGCAGACGGATGCGTAGCGGCAAACTGTGACATCGGCCGATATGAACCGACCGACATTAAACCACAAAACATATTATTAGCTGATTCGGGACTGACAAAGTATGAAAAAGAATGGCTGCCTATAACGCTACCAATCGTATAAAAAAATCAAATTAAGTTAAATAACTAATTAATCACGATAAGGTGACATGCAAAATGTAATACCTACTTACTGCGAGGTAAAGATTAGGGTCAACTCGCATAGACGCGACAAGACGCAGTGACACGGAATGTACAAAACAGCATAATAATAACTATTCAACGTATAATTATATATTGTATACATAGTGCAATAAAGTACAGTATTTTTATCCCGCTACAGGGTCTTTGCCTTTTCTTATACAGAGAAGCTGCGATCCTTGATGCGAAACATGACATCTACGAATAATTAATTAATTAGATGGGGAAATGCTTAGAATACACAGATACAGACAGAACCTAAAAATGTATTCAACGCGGTCGTTTACTACTTTTCTTACGTGTGTATTAGAGTTTTTGAGATCGAAAACGACATCACGACAAATGGAGCCTTAACAACATCATGTGATTAAGAATATGCTACAACATTAGGTTTAGTGCACATTGCGGCGCATTTTCTACCCTTACAGATTATACAGCTGGTTCAAAGTTTTTTTATCAGGTGTCTGTGGCCTCGAGAATTAAATTCTACCACATAACATTTTAAATTAATTATAGCATTACAATATTATGCTATAGCCTACTTTAAATACAAATAATATTGTATACAAATGAAAACACAAAAAAATATAATTACTAATTAAGTTGTTATATTTCCGCCGCTTGAGAGTCAAACCGCTGTGCTGGAAACATGAGATGGCGCAAGTGTGTCGACACAATATGTTGCATCCCAAACCAAAGGCCTACCCAATTTCCATGGCATCAAAAACATACTGTCTGGTCTCTTTCCCTCGTCCCGTACCAAGCTATTCCGTTCTAATATACCTGGGACGCCGGCGGTGACGAGAATACGACGCATAATGTCGTAATAATTATAGCTAAATACTTGTCGTTGATTGCGGCGTTCTAGGGGGGTGTTCTACAGTGGACGTCTTCCAGCTGATGATGATAATAGCTAAATGTTAATAGTCTTTCTTTCCTACATTTAGTCTTACTTGTTTGTAACAAAAAGTTGTACCTAATACTGTTTTATTTATCATGTAGGTAACTGTTTACGATATACACAATATTTTTAAATATACTTATATATTGATTGTTATGTTTGTTATCTAATCGAATTCAACACAGGATAGTGGAAAACATTGATCAACCACTAGGTAGATCAATGTTTTCTTAGTGTTAAAGGTTTAGTCAACAGGCCATTTGAGTCAGAAATAGCAATAAATGGTTAGAGTAGGGTTTATGGTTATTTTCCATCAGCTTGATTGTTTAAACCATTTTTTACAAGAAAACAATATTATAATATAATTTGAAAAAAAAATGATATATTAATTATTTGCATTATCAAAACACAGGACAAAATTCAAGACTACTACTATACTGTGGTAAATCAACTTAACCTTGTATTTTTTTAAATCAGGGCAACATTATGTATGCCCATATTTTAACTTTCAAGAACTCCCAGTAGGAAAATAACAATCTTTTACTCCATGGTATTAAATGGGTAATAAACATTTTATTTCAAATTCAAAATGTTTTTATTTTATGTAAACCAATTACAAGCACTTATGAGACTCAAAAATGGCTTTCCTATGGAGAAGAACCGGCAAGAAACTGCAATGGCTACTCTTTTAAATAAAATTGGGTACATTATTAAAGTCATAAGTTGTATTTATAACCAAATACTTGGGAATAACTCTATTTGGAAATAGACAAGGCCTTTGCTCAGTATTGGAACAATATGGGTTAAGATAAACTAGAAGCCTTTTGATGACATCTAGTACTGTAGTAAACATTTTTTTATTTGTCTTGAAACATGATATTCAAGTGTACCAGGAATAGCAGGAGTTAGCTAACTCACTTGGTCAGTAAATCTTTGGGCTCTATGGTCACATTAATTGTAATGACCTAAGTAATTTTACTGTCACACATTAATTTAGCATGACAATGAAACTGTTAATTACTATTCTATGTCTATGATTCGTAAACTATATTAAAAAATATACCATACTTACTTCCAGTAGGAAATTTAGGTTCATCGGGTATTTTACTGTACTTCTCCATCATTTTAGCATATATTGCTGCTGACTCCTGGGACTCATAGCCATAGTCATCCTGATCAGGCTGATCGGGGCCCTCGCGGGTCACTGCAGTGTTATCCCTGTCTATGGCATCCGCAATCACAGACTTGTTGGCTGACTTTATTACTTTTAGAGTCTTCTGAATCTTCCTCAGTGCCTTAGGGTCCCTCATGGCGAGCAGGTCGTCCCGCTTTTTCTGGGCCTCAACTTTCTTCTGCTTCTCCTCTTCATCTTTTTTAGCCAAAAACTTCTGTATGTTAGCTGACAGTTTATCTCTCTGCTTCTGCTCCTTCTTTGGTGGATCGAAGCGAGCCTTATAGTATGCATTTTCCTGAAAGCACAGAACAAAGTGGAAGTATAGATACATGTATTGATAATAAAGTACGAATTACTAAAGTAAAAGTCGTTTCACGGTTGCTGTATAGAGAGCTCTTAGTGTTAATACTAAATATTTAAACACTGAAGCACTCACTTATTCATCGTTTGACCTATCGTAAATAAAAGTATGCGCATATTATTTCGCAAAATATGTACAGAAACTCACAGATGACTTTTGTTGTTGATTTCGTTGAGCAGCTAATAACGTTTCGCGGAACTCCATTTTCCTGCGATTTAATAATTTTGTTGAGGTAAAACTACTACTGACATAATAACATTGCAAATTTTTCACAAATTATTTATAATTTTTCGTAAAATACGTGTCAGGCTCAATTTTGATACACAATCCCACCATTTTCTGGAAACGTACTGACTGAATAATGATGTGCTAATATTAGTATTACTAATGGAAAGTGTTGGAAGACGTAAATTAATGTCAATGAGATAATCGATAAATAGGAAGTAATAATTATTACGGTTACAATATAATTTTTAGTTAAAATCTTACATGTAAGAAAATAATAATTACATTTCTGAATGTAAACTATGTGTGATGTAGCACAAACAATAATCGACTATTGTAAACTATTACCCATCACTACGGGACCATAGTGACGACCCGATCTCTCCATCCTCTTTTCAAAACTTGACTGAAGACGAAAATATGGTTCGTGTTTATTTTTAAGAATTTTATCAGTAATTTTCGATAGAATCACTTTATAAATCTGTTTTCTGAAATGTGTTTTGTGCGATATAAGTGAAATCAGTGTAATTCTAGATATTATTTTCGATTACAATGTTAAAACATCTTTGTAAATTATATTTGTTGTTCCGCTGCAGGCCACCTCCAAGAAGAAGACTAGGAAGTTACGAGGACACGTGAGCCATGGACACGGTCGTATCGGTGAGTTTATGAAATACTCTAATTACCTGGTTTAAGATTACAAACAAGATAACCTAATATACATAACCTAAGTCATGACAGATACTTGTGGACCGGGTTTATTAAGTTTACATGCCTTCTGTAGATGTCTTATAAATGGATTATGATTTCCTCGACATATGATTTTTCACTACATTTAAGTTAACATTTCTACTCTTACACATGCTCTTTTCAATAGGATTTTTACACACCTTTTGACAACGGTGCATGTACTAGGTAGGTACGTGTGTTTTACTAGATCGTTACAAGATAATACACATATTCTTTCACATTGAATAGACTTACAAATAATCTTAAACACTTCACCCATACCAATTTTTATAGAACTTACCTGAAGTTAAAAAAAAATACTCCAGTATCCTCGCAGTTCTGTAGTGTGCTCATGATTTGGTGTTTGATTCCAGGCAAGCACCGCAAGCATCCCGGAGGTCGCGGTAACGCTGGTGGTGAGCACCACCACAGGATCAACATGGACAAGTACCATCCTGGATACTTTGGAAAAGTAAGTTAACTTAGTGCTTTTTTTTTATTTGGTCTTGCAGTTTTAGTGGCTATCAACCAACTATAAAGCTCCAATACAATCCAGGAAAGAGTATAGAAGTGAATAAATTAATCATAACAAAACATATACTTACTTCGAAATACTAGATACTATCAATAATTACTTATACTGAGTCTGAAAACCCCATTAAATTTATACATAATATCCAGTTTTGTATAAGAAAACTGTGTGTATGAAAACAGGGTTTTTTATCTTAGTTGTGTTGTTAGTTAAAATGATAGAAGAGTTACAGCTGATAAGAAATCTAATATTTTGGGCTATCAGTATTTAAAATAAATATGAGGGAAATGTAGCCCACTCAATAGTGTTATTGTTTAATTTACCAATTATTTGTTTTAGCTCGGTATGAGGAACTACCACTTGAGGAAAAACAAGTTATTTAACCCTGTGTTGAACTTGGACAAGCTGTGGACCCTGGTGTCCGAGCAGTCGCGCCTTAAGTATGCCTCCGCCACGGACGGCAAAGTGCCCGTCATCAACATTGTCAAGGCTGTAAGTTTAACCTGACTCCAACCTGTAGCTATAGCTAACAAGCAATCATTATTTTGTAATAAGGACAGTCATCAGGACAGACAGATATCATTACCTATTCTATTTGATGTGATAAATTTATTATGCATTAACCCTCTGACTTCTTACTTATAAATATCTATTAACTTAAAAACTTCCAAGTGTGTCATGCCTATGCAAGTATATTTAATTATTAAAGCATGTTTGTTATTAAGTTATTCATGTTATAGTATTAAACAAAAGTATATACTTACATACAAAAAGTATGATAAAAGTATCAGACTGGAAATAGTGTGTACATGCAGATGTGCACTGATCAACATCGAAGTTCAAACTGAAAGTATAAGTAAAGTGGCTAGAGTAAGAATTCATGAAAGACTCCTTTAGAAAACCTCAATTATAGTTATTAATTAAATCTTTATTTCATATTTCAGGGTTACTACAAGTTGCTGGGCAAAGGCAAGCTACCCAAACAGCCCGTCATAGTTAAGGCTAAATTCTTCTCCAAAACAGCTGAGAGGAAAATCAAGGCTGTGGGTGGTGCCTGCGTCCTGTCTGCGTAATTTAAGTCTATAATAAAATCATAAAAATCCTCATCTGAAGTCTATTATTTCATACCTATACCCAGTAAGCCTTGAATCTGCGTTAAACGGACGCCCGCGCAGTTTCATACAAACGTGCACCGTTACGGGGACCGGCGCGGACATCCGTTGTGGGGAGGCAGGCCCCGCGCCTGCGCGACATTGTCCGCCTCTGTGCCACCCTCACTTAGCGAAAGATCGTTTCTGTTATTCACCCATGATTTAATTTTCATCTTTACCAGAAAACGACTGGGTATGGAAGTTAACGTAGCTGAGATAGGCGCAATGTCTTGCGGATATTCAGCTGCGCTAAAGGTTGCGAGTTGAATTCTCGCAATTGGTTCGTAATAATTATATCGTCTAGATTTTGGTGCATAATGTTGAGCTTTTTCACTGTTACCCAGTACACCCACATTTATTTATAATAATGCATAATTTTGTAACTGCACAACTAACACCCTGGGGTCAGGCCACACGGTGCGGTGCGGCGCTTGAGCGGTGCCGCATCGGTTTGGACCTACATAATATAAAAATGTATGGTATGCCATACGGTACGTCCGGCGTCGCACCGGACAACGGCACGAGGCGGGGAGGGGTGCAAGCAGTGTGGTGCCGCAGCGGCGCCGCTCAGTTGTTTATACGGCATAGGCAAGAGTGCACGCTCGTTGATGATAATTACGTGTGCATTATACAAAAAAATGAGTAAAAAAAGGCCGTCACTATTCCTGGTAATAAATGCACTGATCCAGTATCTTCGTGTGCTTCTACGTCGATTTCGTCGATGGCAAAGTAATAATAGCAGCAACACACGTCTTTTTCGATCCACAGTTTATTGTAGATTGTCGTCAACTGGGCAAGCCAAGCCTGTTGCGGTGCCGTAAGAACATTGCGACGCCGCACTGCTCGTGTGGCCTGGCCCTAAGATAGCATCATACGAAAAAAGGGGAGATGATCATTCAAGAGATGCGAAGCAACGTACATAGATCCAGCGTTCCTCCTGAAATACCTAATAAGAAAACCCTGGGGTTTTATAGCTGGTAATAATCCGGCACACCCCTCCGTCTGCCCCAAGACTAATGGTATGACATGGTATAATTAATATATATTACACCATTGAGTAGTGAAGTCCATGGGGATTTCCCCAGTAAATGAAGTCTGTTAAAAAGATATTAATTACGATAAAGGGAAAGTCGCACCTCCGCTAGCAATGTGAAGATTGCATGCACTTGCACAGATTGATTCCACCCCATTGGAGCATGAATCTTGAAATGTCAAAGTTACACCTGTGATGTGTTAATTTGAATTAAACAGTAGCAGTATATTATAGCATCATAATATAATAATACTCAAAATACGCTTACATAATTTATGTAAACTTAATTGACTAAAATACAAAATATTCGGTCATAATAACTCGGAATACTCTTAAATACACAATGTAAAACATTTGCAGATAATAATCTAATTGTATTCAAATAAAATTACAAGGCATTTTAAATGCATTTTTTCTCTGTTTAAAGCAAAATGTTCTAATTCTAAGCACTAGGATTCAAATCATATAGTAAATCATACTTTGAGATCAGTAAACAATATTTTGACACTTTTTTCTTACTGTAATAAGTACAAGTTGAAAGATAAAGATTTGTAAGGTACTTATTGCTGAAGTTTTTTAAAGTAACTACAATGACACGGATAGTACAGATTAATACATAAGTAACAAAAAGATCACATCTACTTGTATGGAACTTTTATACCACACTTAATCTCAAGCCTGTAATTACCTAGCATAAGAAATTGTTATTATGTAAATGGAAACTAGAAGCATAGAATAGTACTGTGATCTTTAATACAGTACATTGCATCTGCAATAACTAAAGCTATATAACTCTACACAATGATACTATGTACTTCAAATTAATCCAAAATTAACAATTGTGATAACTGTACTCAATAAATTCTAAGTATGTCAGATTCAAGTTATTCCATAAATCAGTCAAATTTGAGTCTTTCTTAGTGTTAAGTATAAATAGTGACTGTATGTGTCGGTCTCATTTGGGGAATTTGTTCTGGGGGTGTTTGTGACTGAACTGGCTCTGGGGGTCTTGGCTGTTTGGCTTTCTTCCTCGCAGCATCACTCTCAGCATAGTACATTCCCAGTCTTGTTTTGATAGCTGCCAAAGCAGCCCCATTAATTTCATCATGGAATATATTTGTGTATCTCCATTGCTTTACCATAGGACCTCTTTTCCTTTCTTTTTTTATTTTTTTCTCTTGTTTGGGTTCTACTATATGATGCATTAATTCTGTAGTCTGACCATAGTGATTTTCAATAGTAATAGTGGAGTGCTGTGGCTCAGGTTTTGTTTGTAGCACAATAAATGCTGTTGCAGGTTGTGTAGGTCTTGGTGCTGCTGACTGTAGTAATATGCCCATGCTCTGGCCTCCATTTTGAGTTTGATAAAAGTTTGCAGCAGTACCTGTAGCCAATGTAGCCGTTTGATATTGGTTCTGGAAATAGTTCTCAGCTATGTTAACTAGGTGACCACTGCCAGGGTATGCAAGAGCCAGAGGATCCTGGGCGGGCTGTGGTGGCAGAGGCTGAGCCTCTACCAGAGGCATTATATCCATGGTTCTCTTAGACTTGGGCATGGTTGCTGATATGTTATCTGGGTCATAAGCCTTGATGTAATCTTTCCACATTTTGGAAATATTAATTTCTAATCCCGCAATTTTATCCAATCTGATAAAATCTTTCAATCTGTGTGTGTGTACAATAGAGTAAATATGATTTTTAATCTGGTCTAATACACCAGATGGCAATCGAACCTCTCCAGAGCGCCGGTGACTATTTTTCCCTCTGTTATCACTTGGAAACATAACACCATCATCCATCTTTTTGCATAGTACTCTAACCTTCCTCTCAGTTATGGCATGAATATTTTTAAATGCTGTTTGGCACACTTGTGTTTCTCTTCCTTTGACTCTTACAAAATATTCAAATGTGCAAGTACGACGGCTGCTTGATTTTACTCTTTTTCTTTTCACATCTACCTGCCTCATTAATCCAAATAAATATGCATTCTGTTCATCATGTGTTTTCATTGAGTAAAAGCCTTGGAAGGTTTTTAGTCTAATTTCTTCAGGAACTTTTTGAAAGCATCTTCTTCGGCAGTTACAATCAGTACCAGGCTGTTTTGGTGGGACCACTTTTCCATTTGCGTTTATGTATTCTAGTCCAGCTATCCTCAGACGTTTTTGTTTCTGTTTGTGCCATTCTGCAAGATATAAATAAGGTTTAGGACTCACCAAAGATAATTTATGTTGATAAAACTGTACATTTTTCGGAGTTAGCAAATAGTATCAAAACAAACCCATAACAAAGAAGTTTCAATATACGTACTGTGATATATAAATAGTTCGCTAGATGAGAAACTCAGCTGTATTTTAGGCAACTTTCAATTAATACTTTAATAATGATAGTTAATAGCAAGTTAAGAAAAGAAAACAGTTCGGAACATTCAACTTGTTTTACAAAAATGTAGTAAGGTAATAAGAGTCAAAAACTGGGTAAAGTAATGAAGACTTAACAATGAGTACAATGTATAGGGAAAAGTCGAGTAATTGGATATATCTCACTACTTAAATAAATATATAAAGCCAAAACTCGCCTTCTGGATTCCTTGCACGTCTTTTCACAACTTTCCCGTTTTTAGTAAGCTTTATTTTACGGTCACTATTTGAGACATCGGCCATTTTAGTATCAAAGCATAATGTTGACTGTATGTATTCATAACCAAATCATCCTAACCACCACAGGATAAAACAAAACGCAACTTCAAGTATTCGTGAAGCGTTTTACTGAGATTCACTAAATTAATTATAATTATGTTTGTTTCTAATTTAATACACTCCTAAAACAGTAGCTTAAACGATTAGGAAACTAAAGAAAAATATGGATACATACATTAGAGTTTCGGAACCGAAAGTGCTCTGACTAAAATTACAATGTTTTCCGATGGCTTTTGTCGATGTTTTGATTCCTCTGGACTTAAAAATATATATTAAAACATTTCCTTGCTGCATTTTATTACTATTAACTTGCTAATAACAAATTAACAATCCATAATTATTGCATTCGATGATGCAGGCCTTAGAAGTTCAAGCCCTCAAAATTCTAACTCATATTTTTGTTTGGCATGGAAAGACATCTTGAAGACTTGATCATATATATATATATATATATATATATATGATCAAGTCTTCAAGATGTCTTTAAGTATATATATATATATATATTTCGACGACCTGTTTAGCGCAGAGGCTAAGCGATTGGACTGCTGCGCTAGGGGTTGCGGGTTCGATTCCCGCACGGGGCAAAACTTTGTGCGAACCACAGATGTTTGTCCCGAGTCTGGGTGTTTGTGTATGTGATATTTCATGTTTGTGAAACGCACCCACGAGCCACGACACAGGAGAAATTCCTAGTGTGGGGCGACGTTTTTTATAAAAAAAAAAAAAAAAAAAAAAATATATATATACTAAGTATATATATATATATGTTACTCTTTCACGCATAAACGGCTGGACCGATTTGGTTGAAATTTGGTATGTAGATAGGTTATACCCTGGATTAACATATAGGCTACTTTTTATCCCGAAAAAATGTCGCGGGTAACACCGCGGGGCGCAGCTAGTTTCATATATGAAGGTAGCTGACACCCTGGCTTAACACATAGGCTTTTTATCCCGAAATGTAGCTGGTAAACCGTGGAGGGCAACTAGTTTACAATATTTACAAAATAATCTTTTGAATGCAGTGGCTGTGAATGTGAATTATGTGTAGTTGTTTCAGATTTTATTTGAATAATCGTAGTCAGTAACACTGATACGTTACTGTCATCACGTCTTAAATGTCATGACGTCAGTCAAATGAAGGATTATTATTTGTGTTGAGGTAGTTTGATCATTGGTGACCTACCTATTTATTTGACGATTTTATATAAAATACAAGTATAAGAAGTAAGAAAACACTGACCACAGGCTCATACTCTAATACGAAAAAAGCTAGTGGTTCAAAATTCGTGATTAATATTGTGTCGTAATTATTGTTAGCGTGATCAAAAGGAACCCAACAGGTGTGTTGTTTTTCTGCTGCAATATTGTATATTTTTATGAAATATTTCACCCTCTTAATAAGGGACTATATCTTAGGACTATGTTGTAGTAATATTATACTTTCTTATCAAAGAAAAGAAGTTATAATTGTAACTGGTTACAAACCTTTAAGAAACAGTGAAATTGATTTAAAGTTGTAATGTAAGCATGTTGTAAAAAACACTTATCATGTTCTTATGATGTGCTCTTCAACTATCTGCGTGTAGCATATGAGTAATCATTGTTTGTTAAACAATCACTTTTCTGATTATATCTATAAGTGTAGAAACATCAAAGAGAACTACATTTATTTACAAGTAGTCTTAAAAGATTAATATTGTTTTGCTATAACACAAATTCTGTAATTTCTAATGGAGTTGTTATTAATAATTATTAGTTTAATATCAAGTTTATTATAATATATTTAGTTTTCAGATAAAAATGACTTTTCAAGCTGCTATGCCAAGCCGGGAGTTCTTATGGGATGTTTTTAGAAGGTAATCATAATCATTTATTATTTGTAAAACTTGAGATTATTAATGCCTATTGTTTTTTTGATCATTATCAAGCCATGACTCATTCTTGTGGTGAATTGGATTTGAACTTCATTATTTAGTGTTCAAGGCTCTGTATAAAAAAGTATTGAGAGTCATAATTATAATTGGACATCTGACTCATGTGTCACAACTCACAATGTCTTATTTAAAAATCAATGTTTAATTGAATACAGGCACATTGAAAATGATGGACATTAGTAGAATCCCGCTTGCTTCCTTTATATATTTGAATTTAAGCATAGGCAACACATGCTAAATATTAAATATTAAAAAAAATTGAATACATTTAAATAAGACATTAATTTATTGCAGAGTTGACAAGGACCGCAGTGGTTACATATCAGCTGACGAGTTGCAACAAGCCCTTTCTAATGGCACCTGGAACCCATTTAACCCTGAAACTGTGCGTCTCATGATAGGTATGTTCATATTATCTGATATAGAGTATGTATTAAAACTGTTCTGTGTGTTACAGCTTCACAGAAATACTTCTGTTGTGATTGAATTTAATTATCTGCATTCATTAATTGCTTTTAACTGTAAACCTCAATTTCTTTTGTTTCATTAAGACTATATACTAATATCTATATACTAATATCAACGGAGTGTAAAGCCATGTTAGAGACCTATGGGCGGTTTAACCTATTGAACGCCAGAGCGTAAACGCATCGGCGCCACTTCTACGCTAAGACACTAGAAAATGGTCGTCTTTTGTCGGCATTAGCCGACGGTGGGGTGTTGAGCACGTCTTCATTTGTCGGCTATATCCGACCATGGCATTCAAAAGGTTAAATTCTGACACCGGGTTGTTGATCAGCCGTATGATAAGAAGAAGGCTGATCTAATTGTTCGTCTGGATGTATTTCTGAAAATATTATTAGTCCATAATATATTATATGTCCTTGTAACTAGATTATAGTATCTTCTCATACTAGTTGTAAAGTCATTCGTGGTAGCTTTCTGTTGGATGATAATTACACTGGTGAATATTAATGATGCCTGACAAAGTATACTAATGCTCTTACAGGTATGTTTGACAAGCAGAACAGGGGTGTGATATCATTTGAAGATTTTGGAGCCCTATGGAAATATGTAACAGACTGGCAGAATTGTTTTCGATCCTTCGACAGGGATAACTCTGGAAACATCGATAAGCTGGAGTTGAAGAATGCTCTGACAGCATTTGGTTATAGATTATCAGATGAAGTAGTAAATATTATGGTCCAAAAGTTTGACAGATTTGGCCGTGGGACCATTTTGTTCGATGATTTTATCCAATGCTGTGTCACCTTATATGTAAGTTGTATTATTTATATATTTGCTTGTTACTGACAACCTAAACCTCTAATGATTCTGCTGAAATTAATTAGTTATTGATCTAAAATTCATCTAAAAGCAAAGGCTTGGTAAAATGGCGTGTTACCTTTATCATTAATTTATAGTACACTAAAACTTATCTATTTGCTATTCTTAAATTTTATCTCTACTGCTATAAAAGTGTTAGGTATCGACGTAGTTTGTTTTTTCAATTTTATTCGTGAATTTAAAATATACTTATCCCTCAAACAAATAAGGATTGGGAATTACAAAGTATGAATAAACGTAATATGACAGCAAGTGACCTTGTGTGGCGTAAAAGAGGAAAAAGCTCAACGCTAAATACCTATGATGTACTTTAAATTGGACTTTTGTTATAGACCCTGACGTCAGCGTTCCGTCACTACGACACAGATCAAGATGGCGTTATTACCATCCACTACGAACAATTCCTCAAAATGGTCTTCGGATTGAAGGTAAAAGTGTAAAATGTATACATGTAAAGACAATTAAGCTCTAAGATAACGGAGAATGTTTACTACATGTAATGATATGATATAGATGTACCTATCTGTTTCACACGTATTGTTATCAGACGCTGGAGTGCTTGTCAGCGAAAAACTTTGAGTGCTTTTGGCATAGCTATGAGATTGCGTGTCCGACGAATAGACACTTGGAATTACACCCTAATGCCGCACTACTGTAAAACTTGAGTAGTCCTTTATGGCAGGTCCAGTCAATATATAAAAAAAACTTATTAACTGATCTATAAGATGACCAAGTAGAATTATGTAGATCTTGAGTTGTTATAGTTATGAACTTATGATGATAATAATTGGTCAAAGCATTGGAATTTAAACAACCAGTGGCTGTTGTGATGGCACTAAATCAAATACAGTTAATAGTATTTTCGCATACATGATATTTTTTCCTCTATCTGATACTATTATCTAGCAACGACAATTTGATTGTATGTATTTTTTTAAATATAGGGTATTATTATTTTGGTGAAACACGAGATCTGTCATAATCTCGAATTTAAAAAGATACCATTTACATACCAAAGTAAATGTTTAGTTTGAGAAATTAGAAATATATTCGAGTTTTGTACTTACATAATATACATTTAAAAAAAAGTAAAAGATTGGTAAAGAAAAAAAAGGAACGGAATATGCCTGTGTAACAGACAATGCGCTGTGTGAATGATTTGCTATAAATGTATATGTATCTAGATATTAGTTGTTATAGCTTAAGTACCTATATCTAAATATTTGTTTCTTGATGTTAATTATATAGTGTAACTGTTATGTTATGGGACATAAATAATATACGGCAGCCGTAGTGCCAATTTGAGTGTCTGTCTGTTTTCCAACTAACCTTTTTTGGATATATTTCTATGGTGTCAACATCTTAGAGTAAACTTTACGAGTAACTCAGACCTCAGCAATGTATGACAATAAAAAATGTTAGTATCATCTGTAGTTAAATGCCAACTAACAATAACTTTGTATAATAAACCAAAAAATATGATATAGTTCCATGCAAATGTCAAAGTTAGGGGAAATGATTTTGATTTTCCAAGTTGATGGAACCCTTATTTTGCTTACCGTACCATGGGCAAACGTCGCATTGCATAGATTGCTAGTCTGAGCTACTCATTTTTATTCCCGCACGTCTATCGCACTATTTTCAAGTGAATCAAATGCAAACTACTGTCTCGTTGCACTAATAGGAACATTTCTCTTTCGTCCAGTGTGTGCCGTAAACAACGCAGTTGACATGGTCCCGGAAAGCTAAAGTACATCCAACTTATACCCACCAAACAATTTTAATAAAACCAATCCAGGTATTTATAAGATAACACAGCCAGATACTCAAATATTTATTTGCATTTAGTAGGAATACATACTTTGCATACATCTTCAATATTTTCTTTCCTATAACCTCTTTCTTTATGAGTATGAAAGAACAATTAATATTTCCATATTACATACCACTTCTATTTCAGTCTAGCTTGAATTTCTTTTAAAATTCTGCCTAATCTGTTTACATCTGTGATAAGCAAAATTTCCGGAAAAAGATTTGTGAATGTTGATGGTATAATAAAAACACTTTTCAATTTAAAATAGTATTATACTGTAGTATATTTTACGAAATTATAAGATTAGTGAAATTTTTGGATCTTAATTGTTATTATTTTATTTAAAAAAATAAAGTTATTCTACTTAATATATCACATTTATCTATACACAAAGTAGCATTGAATACAATTTACGCTCAAATGTTTCTACATTGTTCGCTCACTCGGCCAAACTATACCTTTGCTCAAAAGTAAAACGTGACGCAAAAATTCAATGTATATTGAAAATGAATAATCTAAAGGTATTCTCATTGATTTCACATGTTTCTTGATCGATGACTGTCAATTATTATAAGTTCACATTTATTCCATGTTATTGTAGAATATGTACCTACGTTATAGAACTGTCGCACTTTACATAAATATTATTATTAAGTCACAAATGTTACCTATGTACTTCCGAATTTTAAACATTTTTAATTGTAAGTGCTCATCAGAATTAGTGCAACGACAAGGGTTGCGAGTTTAAAAAATGAATAATAATAATTTGACATCATCATGTAAACCTATTCGACATTTTAATGCATTATACTGTTTGATAAACGTATTTTAAAGTACATTTTAGAGTTCATATAATATTTTCACCAAATCATTCAATTTGTCAAAATATTGTTATTCATTCTCTTACGCATCAATATAGCATACTTGTAGTAATTATGTTTATTATATAATAAATATATTTTTTTTGCGATTATATCTTTGCTGTTTAGAATAAATACAATGTTTTTCATTAAATGTTTTTTTATATAAATAATGGCTTTTATTTTTAATTCAATTATAAACCTCGATTTAATAAAAAGAAATGCGTGTCAACTTAAAAAAGCGACAGAAGTAACGAACGTTTTTGATATGACTAAATGTAATAAAAAAGGTTTTCCTTATTCTGTTTTCCTGCTCTTTATCTTCCACGCCCCGATGGTATACTTGAGCCAGATAAGCCCCAGGTCACATCCCATCTGGATCCAGGACAGCACTGGGGTCACTTTGGAGCCCTCTATTTCAGTCCATCTGACTGGAATCTCAGCGATTGGAATGTTTAGTTTTTGTGCTATGTACAATAGTTCTACATCAAATGCCCTGCAACAAGAATGTAGAGTTAACCATCTGATACAAAATAAATGGTTGGTCTACATAAGTGTATGAAGATAATTATATATTTGCAGGACATTTCTTACTACCAGTTTGCTATCTCTTATAAATTCATCACAAAATGCTTAAGTACTTATAGTTACAATACCATTGTTTATTATTATTTGCGTAAAGCCCTGAATTTACAATAGTAAGGCAGTGTAATTAGCTGTTGAAAAGCCTACCTAATTTTACATATTACCCTGTCTTTGATATTATAAGTTATGGGTATCTGTGATTATTTGAGGTACAATTATTTATCCTACTAAAATTTAAATGAGTATTATGGATGTTTTTTACTTAATAATTATTGAGTAATAACAACAGATTTGGAAATTCAGCACACAGACAGTTTATAACTTGAATTAAACTAAAATGATAATTTTATCCAGATCACTTACATTACTTATATCAATTTAATTAATAATTAATTGATATAAGTAATGTAACTCTGGACATTATTCTGAAATCTATCAAGACGAAGTTGTTTTAGTATAGAATATAACATACCATCTGTTGACATGAAGACTTTTGAAACAAATGCAAGCCGCTTTCCTGGTGAATAACTTAAAGCCACACTGCGTGTCCTTGATACCTTTCACGGTGAACAGCCACACTAGGAAATGAAATCCATACATCAGTATGTTCCTGAAAGACGAAATTCAATTAGTTTGGAGCAACATTGTTTACATAAAAAAGTATAAATAATATTCTTAAACTTGATGTCTTTGGTTGGATTCCCGGATAGGGCAAAGGTCATTGAGATTTACTTTCTCATTAGGAATTGAGATTATGTTTTCCTGCTTACAAGAAGCTCATAGACTTGATGGCTTGTGTATATATTTAACTCTGAGTCAGTTAATAATCAGAGATCAATATTAATTAAGTGATATGAAGCGTACATAGATTATTATCTCTTATTTTGTGCTACAAGATTGGTTGGTGCACAGAGCCTATCATGTTGTATCACACCTATGTCCTGTTGGAATTCCAGTGAGTACCTGTCCACCCATGTATTGTTATTGATATTAATTAATATTATCTATACCTAAAATTAATACATGAGCTAATTAGGTATGTCATTCAACCCCAGGAGGCTAGAAAGAATATATTTCATTGTTGTCTACAAGAATTGTTAATGCTTGCAAAAAGGGGTTCTTCAATTAATTTATAATAAGAAATAGTAAACTTTTTACCTAAAAATACTACGAGTTGCTAAAGATTCCTGTTCAAGATGTGCTCTTGAACCAATCACAATAGCTATGCTATTACTTAATTCTTCTGACTGAGAGAGAGGATCACACTTTGTAAGATCCTTAAGAGCAATTTCTAACTTCGTCAGATCTTCAAATTTTGACGCTCCGTCTGCGTCAGCAAATAAAATACTGGCACCTCTGCAGCTGTCAATGCCCTGTCAAATAGAATAATAGTTTGTATATTATTTACTTATTCAAGTATATAACATATTATTTAATATATTTTGTATGATAAGTGGCTTCCAAAGAGATTTATTAAAACTCAGAAGTTACCTTTTATATCTATTAAATATAATGACAGGCAGGAGGGTTTATGTAGGTAACTGATAACATTGCTTGTTAGATAGTCAATTAGTAATTTTATGTTTCATAGTTAGTATTTTAAAATGTTACTAATTTTTACAAACATTATCAGATAAATTACTATGTGAAAATACCAGTTCACACCTGAGCAAACTGTCAGGAGACAAGTCAATTCAAAAAATATTTTTATTTAATTTCAGAATTAAATTCAAAATTGAGACTATTATAGAATCACAATGATACTATTATGTTTAAAATAATTGGATAGAGCAGGTAGGCCTTTGTCCTGCAATGGGACAAAACAAAGAAATAATAATAGATGATAGACAGTAAAATTAAGTAAATTATTTATTTAACACTTTGACTGTTCACATATACAGTAGGTAGGTAAACAATTGACATGTACCATATATGGCTCATTGGACTAGGAAAGGGGTGAAAAGGATAATAAAGTTATTATACATGGCTTACCAGTCTGACAGCACCTCCTTTCCCTCTATTTTTGATCAGTTCAAGGCACCTCACTTTATCACTACCATACTTATCTACATAAGACTCCACCACTTTCACTGTGTTATCTCTACTTCCATCACTGACAACTATTATTTCATATTTATATGATGGTACTTTTTTAACCCTGTCCTCTAAAAAGTCTATAGCTTCATCAAGCATTGGTGGCACTGAAATAAAAACATATGTTCATATTATATTTTGTGATACATTCATGGCATTTGATGGCCTTAGTAGACAGTAGTCAGCAAGACACCAGTGTCTATGTGTTTACAATATTATGCATATTATAAACCACATCCAAATCAGTTTACCCGTTTAAGAGCTATGGTGGGCACCATACAAACACATAGCAGTGAAACTTATAACTCTATAAGTCTCCTCTTCACACTGTATGAGGGGGGGGGGGGGGGGCAAAAAGATAACCAATAAATAATTATATATACAGATGTCTCAGAAATATCTCATTACCTATTGGGGCCAACAAAACATTATGTGGCAATATTTCCTATACCATATAAAGGTTTAACATTAACTGTTGACAGGTTGGTAGGTATTTGCATTAAACTTTGAACTTTAGTTGATAACTATAGTGAATTTACAGGTTGCTAGGATTGTTGCAATACTTTAAATTATGTAATAAAGAATGTCCCTACAAACTGAACTATTAAATAGTATCAGTAGAAGTGAGTTTCTAAAACATTACCAAATATTTCTTCAGTTTTTAGTATGTATGGGCTTCTAAGGGCTACTTACATCTCTCTTCTTCATTGTAAGCTGGTACTACCACACTTAAATGTACTGTCTGATCCTCCTCAATGCTGGCAAACTTCCGTTTACTCTTTGTTTTAGGATCATTGTATGTGAGCTCTTCAGGAAATCGTTCCACTACAGGATATGGGGTCGATGTCACGTATATTACAACAGATAACTACAAAAAACAGTTCAATTAAAACTAAATACATAATAATGCAATTGAGTATTGACATTTATTTTGGTTATTCGATTTATGCTAGGTGGTTCTGTGGTAATTAAGTTGTAAGTATATTATATAAGGAATACCGAATAAAACTTCGTAAGATACCGTTAATTAACAAAGAAAATACTAACAGTTAAGGTTACTTATTTGTTTACTGCCAACAAGTCACTTTGAGCACAGGTTGTTTTATTACTTTTAAACACATTATACGGCAAAAACACATGTTTTTAACCTACATTTAATAGGGTCTAGGTCTGGAAGTATATTTATAATAATTGTAGCTATACTTACGGCAATAAGCAAAGTTATAGCGGCTGAGAAACCGTATAGTATTAGAGTCCATACGATTAACGAAAGATCCATTTTATTAAGACGTTGATGATTTATTTACTAAAGGTAATAATAAATGACATCACTTAAAAAAATCACAGATATTTGTGTGTGTATTACAATGTTTTTGTATTACTTGTACCGATACTATTCGCTCTCGCCAAATGATATTTTGAAGGCGAGAGCGGGGCGAGAGGGGAGTAAAATATAGATGACATTTTATCATTCATCAGATGTCCACAGATAATGATAAAAGTTTTTTTATTTTATTTTTATGTGTAATATACAGATAACTAATATCAAGTGAATAAATATTAGGGATTTTATGTTTTACAAGCGTAAATAAATAAGTATATTTTTTCAACCATACTATTATATAATTTTAATAATAATATATTCTTTATTTCTCTGTTAGTCTGTTAGCATGTTAGTATTTATCTAACATTATAAGTTTTGTCATTTATAATCATATCATAGTGACTGTGTGAATTGCATTTATTACACCTACTAATGCATTTATTTATAAAAGGGAAGTCATATCTCCACGCTATAGATTTCAAAATGTTGTTAGAGCTGCCTCGCACTCTTCCTCGACTTCTTGCGTATTATAGCGAAGTGTTTGTGTGTGCCTGCGCGAACATTTGTGACGCACTACAGAAGCGAGGCAACCCCATCAACATGCTGAAACCATTATTATCCTGGACCCGTAGGGCGCCGATTATAGTCAGTCCACAGGCTGCACGTATAGAATACCTGACAGTAGGCTTTGAATAGCGTGATTTTAACTTAATTACTACATAGTGCAAACCTGCGAGCCACCATATTGCAACGAACCGCCAGCGCACTACGTTCCCTCTCATCATATCCATCTGATCAGTAAGACTGTCGGTTGAAATAATACATCTTTAAATTGCTGCCATTTAGCGTGATAGTAGGTGCCGTCATGACATTTACCACGAGCAGCCCTAAAAACCAGAAGTTCACTCAGTTTTGACATTGTATCTCAAGCCATGACGTTGAGCATACAACTGGTAGGTTGCTACCAGCTCTCTCAATCCTCTGACCGTTGGAGTCAGCAGCACCATGTCATCAGCGTAACTGACATTATTCACACGGAACTACTTGGATACAAAATCTATGATTTACAGTAACCTCATCAATGTGACAACCGATGTTCTTGCCGCTGAGTTGAGTGAGTTCAACAATCAGATCGTTGACCAGGTTAAAGAGTTTGGGTGATGGTATACCCCTCCGTCCTACTCCGCACTCCAACCCATATGATGCCGAAAGTTTATCGGCCCCTTTCACACTGTTTAACAGATTGTGATACCAGTAATGAAAGATTCACAATATTCTACTGGAAGTTTTCTCTCTCTCAGTTTCTCCCAAAGCATATCATGGGATACGAGGTCAAACACACGAGACAGACCAAAGAAGTATATAGATTTGTACAATCACGCTTGTAATCTCTAAAGAGGTAGACAAGAAGAATTATTTTTCTGGTGTCTTAGATACACTGACATTAATGCCCACCATCAGGTTCAGGCCCTCTTGCGACTCGTTTTACATATCCCTACGTATCGTACAGATATAATAATCAGTGCCTAAATATATTTTAATTTAATAAATATAGTGTAAACAAAAGTGATATGTACTCTGCACCCAACCAAAGCCCAGACTCAACACAAATGTCTGGAGATAACAAGATTTAAGTATATCAGACTCGTGCTGGGTTCGAACGCGTATCAGTTAAACCACTTATGTACCCACTGCCTTTTTATAAAGCGTGCAGTCAATGTCTAACAAGCAACTCTCAATCTGTGACTGTTAGATAAATAACGTTGGCACTCAATAGATATAAATAATTTCCTTTTCTGACTGCCTCGTTTGTCTAGTTGTCGCTCAGCGCGACATCTGAGCATGAGGTCCTTGGTTTGAATCCCGGCCTAGAAAAGTGTCATTGGATTATTCCATTCGGAAATCTTTGGTAGCAGCACGGTGTCTGAATTTGTGTCCAGTTGACGTCAATAAGCTTGCCTCCTATGTGGCGAGATGTAGGTGTAATAATTATACACCTTTGCATTCAGATGTTATATTCCATTTTGTTGTTTTATTATCTGGTTTAATAACGGAAGGAGACCTACAGGAGGTAGCTAAGCCGCACGTTGGAAATCGATCAGTTTAATCCTTAAAAAAACAACCTGCTAAACAATCCATGATTGCAGTAAACAAAAATATAATACTAAGAAGGGAAGTAACAAATAAAACAATTCTTACAGCTTCATCGTCTTTATTAAAATATACATTATATTCTGTCTGTGAGTAAGTAAGGCAGGGATATAAATCCATTCTACAAAATAGGTTTCTTTCGATTTACAGTTATAAGGTATAATCTGGTATATTAGGTAGGTAAGTACTTAGTTTACAATAAATTTAAACAAATCACATTAGTAATACGTATTCAGTTTATTTAAGTACATATTTTTAACTAAGATATAACTTACTATAATTAATATTTCAAGAAGGTAAAAAGTAAATAAATATCTAAATGTTGTTTTATTGCAATTGTTAGTGTAGGTATTATCGATCTCAGGTATGAGGAACTACAAATAAAAACTGCAATATTAAGTTAGTATATAATTAAAAGCACAGCAAACATTTACAAACATAAATGTTGGCATTGTGTAAATTCCTTTACAGGGTACCTATAAAATCTGCTACCCAACCCGTGCCTCCATTGTTTAGCGTGGTAACAAACACCACCTTAACGTAATGATCCTCGCTCGTGAAATCAGCAGGCATCTCGGAGCAGAACGTCCTTACTACTAAATTTTTACTGTTAACGAGTTGTACATAATTCTGATCACAAGTGTTCCCTAAGTCGAACACCGAGAAACGTAACAGTAATCGAGTATCCACTGGTGTCTCCAGTTCCCACTCGCAAGTCGACTTATGTCTGTAAGTGTTGGGGTACAACGGACTGGTTATTCTGCCGAATTCGCCTTGGGACTTCCCACCACATCCGGGACCTTTATTGGTAGTTACATAGTTTAAATCGTATGCTAAGTGATTATTATTATTTACATGATTATGTAATAGCATATATCTACCAGTGGAGAAGACAGGCCTATTATCGTAATCTGTATGGATTTTAACAAGTCTGGTCGCTTTAGTATTATTTCCATCAAAAATGTCGAGGTAACAGTTTTCGTCCCAGTAATCTGGCATAGCGTTTATGAAATATGAAGATATTGTATAGTTCTCTGGAGCTGTAATCAGCGTGTAACAGTCGTCATTGGCGGCACTATCTAATGCACTCGGGTATGAAGATTGTATTCTTCCGAAAGGTTCGGAATAATTTCTACTGCAATATCCAGAGAATACTACTTCTATTTCTACACCTTTATGAATTTTTGAGTCTGATTCGGAGGAAGTAATAATTCGTATAGATGTACTTCCGTACACATATAAGTCTGTAACGTGTTTTTGTCCGCAATACTCAAATTTCTCAGGGTATCGTACGGTCGTTTCATAGAAGTTATAACGACTGAAGAAATCATCCATTTGATAGTTTAGAATTAAGTCTTTACCGGCAGTAATATTTGAAGCGCTACGATGACTGGCTATAATCATTTTATCTCTATTACATCGATTGACGTCGCCCCCCTCACCGTCAGGCGGACGAAGGTCAAGGGTTACTACAGTGATGTGAACTGCAGTATACAGATCCGTTTGCACATCCAAATTGTAACTGCAATGAATTCCTCGAGGAATAGAGCCTGTGTCAAAACCGGGAGATTTAATTCTTTGGGGAATGTGACTAACTGATATGACCGAATGGCCACATAATGACTGCTGAACTGATAGAGTAGCTTCAAAACCTTGACTTTGTATTTCACCATCTGTATATAGCCTTAAACTCATCAAATTTGTGGACGACATTAGTTGAGGTGGGAGGCTGTGACCGCAATAGGTACCTATGAGTAGGCTATTAGGATTTAAGCCGTCCCTTACTTCAACTAAGTCGCAATCACATTTACTGTATCCTAATGCTGTTTGGTTCACATTTTCACATGGGGAAACATGGAACGAAGTAAATTCTATTTTAATTATTGTGTCAGGTGGCGATATTATTTTCCAATCACAATCTAAAAAGTTTTCGTACACAGGGTGACCCATGAGAGGAGTTTTTAAAATACGTGATGAAGTAGCCGATAAATTGATTCTTCCACCGCATTGAGCCGATTCTGAAAAACTGAAGTAAATTTGAACTTTAAACCCTCTGAAGCTTACACTAGAGTCTGAAACGAATTGTAATAACATAGTGTTGCCTTTACTTCTTACCACTGTTGTTGCATTTAAATGTCCACATAATAGGGCTAAACGTTTATCATCGTTAATATTTAGCCCTTCATATGCCGCTACGTAATCGCTGTAACATAAATGGTGGGCCTCTACATCAATATACAAGAACTTGAGAACAACAACCTTGTTAGACGGAGCTTCAATTAACCACGTGCAGTTCATATCCTCATCGTAAGTGTCGGTCAGTGATGATGACAGTACTGTGCTATCATTCACTTTGCCTCCGCACTTATAGATTGAATAAGAAATTCTAAAACCTTTTCTCTGAATGAAACTGTCACTTTTGAATATTAGAGACACTGAGGAAAATTGTGTTTCTATTGGGGGAATTTCACTTCCACAAAATACTTGATACAAGTAGTTATAATCACTTTGAGCGGTCAGTGTTAAGTTGTCAGACGAACAGTCTGGATAAGGACCTTCTAGTTCGAAGTCAAGGAATTTTAGCATTACCTTATCCATTGTGGCCGCCGATATTACATATGAGCAACTTAAGTGTGGGGCGTAATTATACGGGTAACCTGGGCTGTATAATATTTGTTCCTTATCCTCAGCATAATAATTACCACCGCAGATACGATTCCACTTAGCTTTGAATCCATCGTGATTGCTACCATCATCCGTCCGTAAAACCACTTTCATACGATTATAAGTAGAGTTTAAAGGCGGGGGTGCTTCTCGTCCACACACTCGAGCGATCTCGGTGAAGGCTTCATCCTTCCAATCATAGATAATGACTGCATCTTTTGTGCAATTAACTTTAGTCTCCATATCAAAACGGTCAATAAATTGAAGAGACACTCTGTAGCCTTCTTCAGCTCGAATCTCCCAAGAGCACTCTAGATTAGATGAATATTGTTTAGGATAATTAGGCGATGCAAAAGTGTATTCATGAGCACTAAGATATCCGCCACATTGGTCCGTTACAGTCCTGGCCATTAACCTTACATTTGTTTTGTTTTTCACATTTGAATGATACTGAATATACATGTGAGAAATATGGGTAACCAATGGTCTTTCTAAAAGTTTTCCTTTGCAAAGATCTTCAATAACCTCAGCATTTTCGCTTAAACTTTGAGTTATCTTCAAAAATTCATTTTCACATTCTAACGTAAAATCACCATCCATTTTAATTTCAACCCTATTATATACGGGTATTATAAGAATCCAGGCGCAGTCTAAGGTTCCGTTAAAATATTCTGGTACGTCCAAAATATTGACAGGGTCTTCCCCAACATGAACTACACCGCCACACGGTTGGGCCTTCAGGTCTAAATGGAAGTAAAGAGAAGTACGTTTGCTTTTTGTTGCAGTTATATCTATAACTGATGATGGTATTATATAAGATAATTCGGTGTTTCCACAAATTTTTCGAGTAAGTTTTATATTATCTTTTAAGAAAACCCTTATAGCCATTTGCGGATCAAAGTATCGACAATGCGTTCTACTTACTGAAGAATTCATCTTTATAGTCGCCAATATAGAGTTGTAATTAAGAGTTGTATTATTCGTATCAACATCACTATTAATAGCTGTTTGGACTTGATTATTATAGTGCCATTCACATGTATAAGATCGATTTAGGTCCGGCGATAGAAGTTCTTGAGTAATACCTGTTAGATCACCGCCGCATAATGCTTGTTCATCAGAAGTGAATTTTGCTTTGAACCGATGTGAAGTAGCTGTACGATTTAACCATACGTATAGTGCCAATTTGCTTCCAGATGATTCATAAACTGTAGTTCCTGGAGTATAATCTTGGCTAGGTACAACTTGGATTAACGAATGGAAGGAAATATCGTTGTACAGAGCTATTCTGTGTTTTTCGATATCCAAGTCTATCATCTCTAAACGCACCTTTCGCGATTTATCCGGTAGCGTAATTAACCACTGACAGTATCTTAATGTTGTTTCTTGTGGATAGCTTGGTGATGTTAAGTAACCTTCGGGTGCTGTGATTACGCCACCACATGAGGGACGAGAAGAATTGAAAGTGATTCGAAATCCTCGATTCTGCGACATCTGTTCCCAACTATCTGGTTTACCTATATATAGATTAATAGTGAAATTGTTCCTTGATGTTTCTACAGCTGTTAAATCGTAACCCTCTTCATAACACAGGCTTCTTAAAACTGTCACAGTATTATTTACGGGCATCGCCTCTTCAATTGTAACTTTATTTGAACAAGGAGTTTCAGATTGAGGTAGCTCAATATCTTGAGGTTTGATTAGGAAAACATGCCTTGGTGGGCCTATGATGTGCCATTTGCAAACAGTACCGTAAGGAAGTACTTGCATGTGAGGATATCCTGGAGAAGTGACTTCTCCGGCATTGCTGATAATAGTACCGCCACATGTGTCGATGCTTACTTTGGCTTGGAACCCATTTCGCGGCTCTGCTAGTAGAGTTATATACTTTATATACATTGTATTGCTTCTACTTTTAATGGTTCCAGGTTTCTCACCGCAAAAACGTCCTAAAAGTGGTGACAATCTCGACGATCCATCTCGGATCTCGACGGCTTCTGTTTTACAGTCATTGACATCATCTAAATCGAATCTATCTGTAAAATCTATTCTAAGAATTTCTCCGGGTGGTCCATTAAATACCCATTCACATTCAGAATATGGAGTTGGCACGTATGGATAATTTGGTGAATGAATTATTTCTAATCTGTTGTCAGAAGATAATGTAGATGTTGCTCCACATTCATCATTTTGCTCTTCGTAATTAATCGTAAAGGTTTGGAATGGATACGTCGTTATTTTTTTGTAAGTCACAAATAAGGAATTACTGGAAGTGACGATATCTGTTTTTTTTTCATGTTCAAAACCGCAATATTTTCCACTCGACAATGTGGGTGCTTCTACAGAATCGCCGTTTCGTAACATAACGAATGCAGTACAGTCGTCATTTTTATTTGTAATATTAAAATGGCTGAAAAATAACTTGATAGTCCTGCCCGGACGAACTTTTACCGTCCAGTCACACTGAACTCCAGGCAGATAACGATATTGCGATAGGATGTCCAGCCAAGTGAGAGTGATTTGTCCAGATAAGTCGGTCAGTAGCCCACCACATTTTGAAGAGATAAGAGCTTTAAAACCTTTTGCATGAATAGATCCATCGGTTTTAAAATTTACTTTTAAGTAAGTGGAAACATCAGCGATATTACTTGCAGATTCGGAAGTGCATATATTTTCTTTAACAGGCTTCCAATTATCAGGAGTATTCGAGGAGTAAATAGAAACTGAATCTGCAAAACAAGAACTGGTCTCTTCAAGCTTGAAATCCAAGAATTTTATATTTAAGTGTCTTCCTTTCTGTGATTTGAATATCCATTCACAATTTAAATCATTATCATACATGTTTGGATAATTCGGCGAAGTTATGGTAACTATGCGTCCAGGAATAACTATTTCAGTATAATTACCACCACAGTTAATTGAATTTTCAGTTTTTAGATTTTGATTTCGAGATGTTTTTGACCAATTCATATGGAATCTTGATCCTGCATTGGATGCATCCGTTTTAAATATGATGTATATGACGCTGGATGATGACTGGATGACCTTAGTATCACTTAGTATTCCACTCATTTCTTCTAAAATTGGAGCAGATACATCATACCCATTATAAATTGTCAATGTGTTATAGTTAATTTCGTTATGGGAATAAATTTCTAATTTATCTATTCTTAAAGCTATAGTATCTGAATCAGTCGTCATCACACGCCAAGCATATTCTGCTGAACCCAAATAAAGAGTAGGATACAATGGTGAAGATATCTCACCACTTTCTCCAATAATGTAGTTTTGACGCTGAAGTCCATAGTGTAAAAGAAAACCGAGTCCATTTGTTTGAGAATTGCTGTGAAATTTGATATAAATCTGTGATGCTGCAGTTTGATTGGTAGGAATTTCGCTCCCGCAATATACACCTAGCAATCGACCTGCACCGTTAGTTTCACGAACCTCGACGTAATCTTCGTTACAATCTTCAGAAAATTCTAAGTCAAATCGCTCAAACTGAACGTACGCTCTGTTCCCAGAAGATGCTTTAATGAACCACTCACAATCCGTATTTCCAGTATATGGGCCAGGGTAGTTAGGAGATCCAATAGTCCCTTCTTCTGAATCTAAATTGCCACCGCACGCGTTACTTAAAGTTGAATAATGAGCCGAAAACATTCCAGCTATTCTTCCAGTATAACTGCCAAATTCTACAGACAGGGCACTGCCGCGGCTTACCATCATAGGAGGAAGTTTGCGACCGCAGTACTCACCTATAAGTGGAGCATGCTCATCGTCTCCATCAAGAACACGGAGAAATGATGATGGACAGTTTCTGTTCGTAACAATATTGTTATCTTTTGGTAGTAAAAGACTAGTTAATGTTAAATATATTTTCTGATCTGGTGTCAGTGCAAGAATAGTCCAAACACAGCTTTTGTTTATATTATTTACGAAACTGTCGCTCCGTATGATACCCTCATGTTTCGCTCGTATAACGGCACCACAAGTAATGGTAAAATTGGCTTTAAAACCTTTAGCTGTTCCATAGTTGTCGCTTTTGAACTGAACTATTAAGTTATTATATTTGCTGACGATTTGTGTTTTATTAGAATTTGGGCAAATTCGGTATGTGTAATTTGAAGAAGGCATATAGTTATTGTTGTCATATATTTGAATTACATCCCCAGCTCCACATGAAAGTTCATCAGCAAGGTTATTAGTCAGTGAATAAAGATCAATATCAAGAAAATTTAGTTCAATGCGATGAAATGCTGGGACTGTAATATACCAAAAGCAATTCAAATTATTATCGTAATTCTTTGGATAGTTTTTAGAATAGATAAGCCCAGATCTAGAAGTAATAGAGCCACCGCATTTTGTATTTTTAGATCTATATTGTAATGAGAAATTTACGTCTCTGAGTGAAGACCGTTTAACAAACCGCACAAATACATAATTAGTATCCGACTCCACAAAAACGTAGTCTCTGTGACAAACTTTCGTCAGTAGTGGGGCATTCATATTTTGACCATTGTATATTTCAACAGCATCAGTAGTACAGTTATGGGTATCTGTCATATAAATGTCAGTAAACGTAATGGAAAAACTTTTGCCTGCTTGTGTTTCTAGCAGCCACTCACATTCCATTTCGCTCTGGGAGGTTTTACTTTTATCAATAGAAATAGTGCCCATCTGTTTAAGAATGTGTCCTCCGCATCCGTAACTAACCCATTCTAATCGAAAGCCAGTGCGTGACATGTAAATAGTAGAATGAAACTTGATAAGTAACGAATTACTTTTTGTAGTAATAGGGCGCGGTAATGAACTTCCGCATAACGCCGCGGAATAATTTGGATCTGACGACTCTTTTACTTTCAAATAGTCAAGTTCACAAAATTCGGTTGACGGATAGCGGAATGAAGTTCTGTGATGACGTCTTGCCCAGCTGCTATAAAACAAGCTGGCTTTGTAAATGTCAAAGTGTGTGAATGTTACATTTATTTTATTGCCTTTGGGGACTTGAATGTTCCATAAACAATTTAAGTTCAATGGATAATTACTGGGATAACCTGGACTTTCTATTACACCGTATCTACCAGTTATATTGTTAGTACATATTGTTTCATAATTTAACACAAAGCCTTTACCACCCTGATATAAATCGGATCTAAATTTAATGAATGCATAATTAGTGGATGTCTCAATATTGGCCAGCTCAGATGACATGATACAATATTTTCCTAACAGGCGGGCGTCAGTGTCGCGACCGTCATATATTTCAACATAATCGTCCCTGCATTGGAGAGTTCGTTCAAGATCCAGTTCTGTAAACGTAATATGTATTTTAGAACCAGCGCTAGTTACGATTCTATAAAAACATTCAGCATTCCCATTGTAATCGTTCGGATAGTTAGGAGATGTTATTGATCCAGCAGGGCTCGTCAGAGTACCCCCACAGCCGGTAATTGTACCATCCCATTCAATTTTAAAGCCCGTGCCAGTTAAGTAGAAGTCCGAATGAAAGTGCAAATGTATCGCATTAGACAATGACACTATTATTTTTGATTGAAATGCGCCACAATACTGTCCAATCAGAGGAGAATTTTCGCCTCCACCATTTCTTATTTCCAAATAATCCCCAAGATTACATTTATTTCTTATGGGTCTTTCAATATTAAACTGAGATATATTGAGCTTGATTTGTTGGCCAACAGGTACCGTGATTACCCACGTACAGTCGCGATTTGGCTCATACGATTTAGGCCAGCCAGGGGAATATATAAAACCGTGAGATTTGATATATATCCCACCGCAATGAGATTTTTCATCTAAAAATGTATAAGATAACGAAAAGCCCGAGGCTCGAATGCTTCCGTCAGATTCAAATTCTAGCTTAAGACGGTTTGTGGAAGTAGTAAATGCAGGTGGCGAGCGAACGCCACAAAACTTCCCTAAAACGACGTTTTCATTATTGTCGTCCATTTCTGTTAGCTGTAAATAATCACTGTCACAGTCAGACATGTCCTCAATGTCAAACCTGTTCCACGTCAACTTTATATGCATTCCTGCGGGGGCAATAAGTAACCACTTACAGGATTGATAATTTTTGTAAATGTCCGCAGACGGAAAATTTATCAATCCAGTGGTTTCCCTGTATATGCCGCCGCATTCTGTATCAATTGTAGTGTAATTAGCGTAGAACCCAGTACCAGAAACACTCATATCTGTTTGAAATCTTATGTACATATAGTTCAGTGACGATGTTTGTACAGGTGGTGTATACGCAGCACCGCCGCAGTATCTACCAAGCAAAGTAGCATTTTTATCGTGGCCATCTCTGACTTCAACATTGTCGTAACGACAGTCGTAATATCTGTTGTCTTCTATATCAAAATCTTGGAATGTTAACTGAATAGCTTTTCCGGGTACTGTTGTGATGATGTATACGCATACTTTGTTGGCTGGGTAGCTGAAGGGATATCCTGGTGATTGTATTACTCCACTATCTCCAAATAAAGTTTTTTCGCAGATAGCTTCATACTTTATTCGGAAACCCTCTGACGCCATACTCCTATCCGTTTTAAATTTTAAATAAAGAGTATTCGACGATGATGTATAGGAGTTTGGATAAGTAGTTCCGCAAAACTGGCCAACCAAACGTGCTGAAGGTGAGGGACCATCATATATCTTCAAATAATCATATATGCATCTAAAAGTCCGTTCAAGCTTAAAGGATTTGAAGTCAATTTTAATTTTGGTATCTATACTTGTCTTAATTTTATATTCACATAATAAGTTATTTAAGTATACCCCATCATATGTAGGGGAAACTAATTCCCCTTTATCCGTGGTGTAGTAACCCCCACAACCCGGGACTCCCTCAATAGTCGCATAAGCTATTTGGAACCCACGTCCCGAGCCATAGGCGTCCGAGTGAAAGTGAATTAGGATGTCAGAGCCTGCTGATTGCACAGGAGCAGGTTGAGAAGTATTGCAAAACCTACTGATGAGCGGATCTGTGATGTGTTCTCCATCGTAAATGGCTAAATAGTCAAAACTACAATTTGAATGTGATTCAATATCGAGAGCAAAGAAATGTAGATTGATTCTTTTACCTAAAGTCGTCGTAATGTGCCAATAGCAATCACGATTAGGAGGATAAGGCCCTGGGGAGCCGGGCGAGCTGATGTGACCGTGACTGGTTGTATGAATCTCACCTCCACATACTGGTTTGTTGCTGGTCCAGTGTAATGCAAAACCATCTTTAGCGACTGTGCTGTCCGAATGGAACCAAAAATATAAGTTGTTATGGCTCGATACAATATTACCTCCCATTGGATAACTATTACCGCAAAATCTCCCTATTAATTGACTAGAAGACTTACGGCCATCGTGGATTTGTAAAAAGTCATACAAACAGTCATTGCCTTCTAAATTAAATTTACTGAACGTGACATTGATCACTTTATCAGGAGCTGTGTGAATTACCCAAGCGCATTGGGAATTATGTTTATAAGTAGTGTTAGTTAGAGGATACACAATGCTGCCTTCTTCGCTATCTAGAACTCCGCCACAAGATTTAGACCTTACCTGACATAAGGAGCCCGAGTATTGTGCTGTACACTCACAACGAAAACCTGCAATTGCAGTGTCATCTTGTCTGCAGATGCCCCCATTGTGACAAGGATTAACTGCACACACATTGGTCAGTGAGTCACAATGAGCGCCGCTATAACCCTTGAAGCAGATGCAGGTGTAGCCGGTACGAAGAGAATGACACTGTCCGTGACTGCCGCAGGGATTGTTTTCGCAAGGTTCAGTGTAGTTCGAGTTTCTAATAGTGGAAACGTAGCAACCACTTACTCCCACTCCATCGCCTGTCATTCCTTCAGGACATATACACTGTATTGCTCTTCCAGTTGGAGATGGACTTTCTATACATTGAGCAGACGGGTGACATCCGCCATGACGAATATTACACGCACCTCTCCAGGAACATGTAACTCCGTCGCCTTGATAGTCGGGTGGGCACGAACCGCATATCCGGGATCCAATAGTATTGTGACATGTCACTAAAGGACTGCAGCCTCCGTTGGGTATAGTCAAGCATTCGTCAATATCGCTACAGATGTATCCGTCGCCTTCATAGCCACGAGGGCACTGTCCACATCGGAATGAACCGGGCAGGTTTATACAATCCACTTTAGGGTTAACGGAACACCGGGGACCTTGATAAGATTCACATTCGTTAATATCCGTCAAGCACGAAACACCAGTGCCATTGGTTGTCCATCCTTGGTGGCACAAGCACTGTATCCCCTCTCCAGTAGTTACCTGTACGCAGGTTCCGTGGCCGCACATTTCAGAATCTCCTCCAGAACAATCCTTTGCTTTCCTCGTACAATGTAATCCGAACCAGCCAGATTTGCATAAACACTCGTACGTTCCGGGTCTGTTGATGCATGTAGCTCCATTCTGACATCCGAGGTCAGTGCCGGCAAAATTTCGGCACTCGTTAACATCAACATCACAGTCTCTTCCTTCCCAATTTGATGGACATAAACAATGATAACCGTTCACCAAATTGAGACATGTTCCACCATGCTCGCAAGGATTCGAGTCGCATTCGTCTTTTGCTTTACTATTTATTTGCGATTGTAAATTCAGAACTTTTCTATGTATGTTGTTCACCTTTCTATATAGCAAGGAAATATTCAAAAGTAGATCGACTGGTATAGCAGAATCTTTGGCTTCCAGTTTTTCAAGTCTTTGTAATATTGAGTTTAGATTATTGTTCACATTATCATTGGTTGATGGTTGATATGCTATTTCCTCATTCTGGGAGTTTGCTTTAAGAACATTAACATTTCCAATAAAGATGCTTGATTTCGGTCCATTAGGGCGTAAATAAATATTTCTATCTACTGCAGGTTCAAGAATAAGATCACCACTTGAAGTCTTAATTTTTGGCCGGTCCTGATACACTTCACAATCAAGATGTACAAAACAAAGTATGGCTACTAGGAAGAGCCTTTTTCCGACCGTGCTGGACATGGTCCATGTGTTAGGGTGGACGGGTGCTAGTGGACTGTATGGTGCCAGAAGCTATACTGGAACAGCAATTGTTTCGTTGCTTTCATTTTGAATATCGCTAGGGGCGTACCTCAATACGCCCCTAGCGATAATGTCTAAGCGGGCCATCTGGTTCAAATAATGATACACGTGCATTTTTATAGATTATATAGATGACAGAGTAGCGTGTGTCACACTTTGAGTTTATTACCAATACAATTTAAATATCGACTCAAACTCCATATTATGTTAACAAGAACAGGGATAATTGGTCAGGTAATATCGGAAGTAGGATACGATTGTTAAGAATTACAAACAAATCAATAACAGGTACAAAAGTTTATTACAAAAATCTCACAATCAGTCGGTTTTAGATTTAATAAGAATCGACATAAAATTAACTAATTAGTTGCCTAAGATATAGATATTATACAAAAAATAAATGCAAATATAAATGGCAACTGCAAATAATCACATTTTTCGTAATATAATCATTTTGTTATACATTAAGTAACATTAATTAGCTGCTGATATTTCCGGTTTAACTACTTCTAACTTACATTTTGTATGTTTTAAACAATGAATATAGATGCTGCATTTAATAACTTGATATATATATATGTCAATAAATGATTTAATTACCCTTAGATACTTATAAAAATATATCGGCCACGACGAAAAGCATTTACTTGGAAACGAACTGTGAACATCGCGATTTGATAGTAAACATAAGATAAACATGACATCACGCCTGTATCCCCCGAAGGGAAAGGCAGAGATGTGTAGTACGCCTACATTACGTCAGGTATATGTAATAGGGGGCGAGCTATAGATATAGATTAACCTAGATAACGCAAGAGCGCCTAGTTTAAACGAAAATGTTTAACATGGCCACTGTCGCATTTTTAGCATGTTGCCCATGCTAAGCTGAAATTAAAATTGATGTTTTAGCGTGCTACCGTGTAAACGCTTATTAACTAAGTGATATGCAAATAGTAACAAACACCAACTATATTTAAAATTTTAATTTTTCTCATATTATAAATTTAGCTAAAAATGATAGAAAATATCTATTTTATAAGTATTTTTACAAGTAACAGGGTAAAAAAATAATGCAATATTTCTTTCAGGTAGTAGTTAGGCTGCCTAAGTGACCCCGAAGACTATGTCGAGTCTTTACTGACTCAGTTCACAAGAATTAAACAAAACCTTATACAATTGTCAGGTCACTCTTAAGGTTTTGGTTTATTCATTTAAAAATATTTTGATAGCACATAACTTTACTAGGTCGAACAAAATAAGTAAAACATTATTGTTACCTACATACTATAGTGTAATAGATAGTTATGTAATTATACTAATAAACTGTTTACAATATTTTTATTTACATGTCGGAGAAGCACATACATTTAGGATGTCAATGTGTACTTGCCCTATATATAAGATACCTACTCTATGATGTGTACTTTGACTATTTCCATGTAGTTTAAACTGAGAAATAAGACTAGAAATTCGGCATTATTTGTTCAAAAATATTTCTTTAATATAATCATTACACCTAGTAACTCTATGATGACGTTAAAAAAAATGTAACCCAACATTTGACGTCATACGTCATTAAAGAACTGTAACTTAAGAAAAGCTATCACGGTAAGTTGTACTTAAGTGAGTGCTATTGATAAACCTAGTTTGTTCATGCTTCCGTATAATATTTATGTTACAGTGACTACACGAAATTGGTTCAATTCCAATAAGTATAAATGTTGCTTGGTTCCATGTTACTTAACACCCCAGACTAAGGGTGAAGTAAAACATTGTGGTGAAACTTCTAGTCATTATTAGTAGTAAAGTAAATTATCCATTGAAATAGTAAATTGTATGTGTTTCTCCTTAATTAGCTTAAACTATATAATACAAACAATAGAGATTTGTTTCTTATAATGATTAATGAGGCACGAACAGTGAAATAGCACCAAATTGTAATTTCACACTTGTATAACAACATTTAGCCCCGGAACTAATGTCATATAGTTATATAAACCATTTTATGTGCATTTATATTTAGCTCTTGGTAGGATAAGTTATGACTTCAAATAGTTTTCATTGAGACGAAGACTAGAAGGCGGAATTTGTGTGTGTTGTGATGATATTGTGATAAAACACACAAATATATATTATTATGTTAATAGATGACGCATGCCGGGGCGTGCACACAACTAGTCATCAACCATCTGTAGCAGCATAAACTTGCACAGGCCATGTATCTATCTTTTTTAGATAAGCATACAAAACAAAATGTATTCACATTTTGGAGGTTTGAATTTGTGATTTTAGAATAATGACGATAATGTGCATTAAAAATATTACACCTTATCATTCTCTGTCTTTGTCAGTTAACGCTGGACAATCAAAATCAATTAGTGAATATTTTATGAATTCAAAAAAAATCTGCCGTCCCGTGGTACTAGTATTGGAATTAATTTTGTAACTATTGCTCCCAAATAACTAATTAAGATATGTAGTAATATTAGGTCGGACTGACCGGCGGGGGTGGCGGGGGTGGCGGGGGCGGCGCGTGTCAGTAGAGGTGCGGCGCGGGGGAGGGCGGCGGCGCGCGCGCAGCCGGCTCGGGCTCCGACTCGCACGCGTCCGTGGAGGCCGGCGTGGGCGGCGGCGGGCGGTTGCTGGCGCGGTAGTGGCGGTAGGCGCGCCGCCGGGGGGCCGCGCCGCCGCCGTCGCTGCCCGTGGCCGGGCTGGGCGGCGGGTTGGCCGTGGGCCGCGGGTAGCGCGCGCCCGCGCTCTCCGACGTGCTGCAAACACACGGCCGTGAGACAGGGTCGGGCGCGGCGCGGGGCTCGCGGCGGGTACTCACTCGGTGCAGCTGGCGCCCAGCGGCCGCGCGCGCTCGGCCAGCTCGCGCTTGGGCGGGCACAGCGCGCGCGCGGCCGGCGGCACGGCGTGCAGCGGGGACAGCGGCGACAGCGGGGCCAGCGCGCACGCGGCGGGGCGCGGGGCGCGGGCGGCGCGGCGCCAGCGGCGGAGCGCGGCCCAGACGCCGCCCAGGCCGCCCACGGCGCCGGCCAGCGCGCCGCACACCACGAAGGCGCTGGAGCGGCGCGCGCCGCGGGCCGCGTGCTCCTTGGGCCCGGCGAAGCCGCACGTGGCAGGCGCCTCGTCCGAGCGGTCCTCGCAGTGCTGCCGCCCGTCGCACAGCAGGCGCGGCGCGAGGCACAGGCGCTCGTCGCATCTGAGGACCGACATTTTTGTGTGTCGTAACGGACGGAGAAAATATGTTAATTGTAGAGACTGAAAGTAAGTTAAGCGCTCACCGAAATGCGTCAGGTAACGGCGCCCGTTCGCAGTATGCACCCGCATCGCATGCGCCTAGTGCGGCGGCGCACGCGCCGTCTGCGCAGCGGAGGCCAGCAGCGCAAGTTCCACAATCAGCTTCATCTGCGCCATTTTCACAATCCTTCTGTCCATCACATCTGTTATAAACGGTAACACATCCATTAGATATCTAATCACTGTCAAAGATGAAAAATTGAGCCTTAAAATATGACGTGTTATTTAAGATTTATATGGTGCTAACTTCCAGTGGTGCGGGATGCAGCGCGGCTCGGGCGCGGCGGGGTCGCACAGGAAGCGGTGCGGGTGGCAGGGCTGCGCGGCGCCGCAGCGCAGCGCACAGCCGCACACGCCGCCCGCGCCGCACGAGCCCGCCTCGCCGCCGCACGCGCCGCCGCCCCAGCACGGGTGCTCGCGCGGCACCTGCCGGGCGCACACCTTGTTATAGGCATATAATACGTGGCATACCATTGACATGCAAAAATAAGATGTGTCCTTGAATATGAAGACCATATCGTGTCGCCTCATCCGTAACGACTTTATGTGTTTTCGTAAGCACAGTCGCCATGTCCCAAACGAGGTCATGAGCGCGCGCTCGCCGCCGCTGAAGTCACGCGGGAGGTGTGTGTACCTTGTGCACGGCGCGCGCGGCCGCCAGGCGGGCCACGTGCGGCACGGGCGCGGCGGGCGCGTCCCTGCGGTGCAGCGGCACCCTCATGAGCGCGCGCTCGCCGCCGCTGAAGTCACGCGGGAGGTGTGTGTACCTTGTGCACGGCGCGCGCGGCCGCCAGGCGGGCCACGTGCGGCACGGGCGCGGCGGGCGCGTCCCTGCGGTGCAGCGGCACCCTCATGAGCGCGCGCTCGCCGCCGCTGAAGTCACGCGGGAGGTGTGTGTACCTTGTGCACGGCGCGCGCGGCCGCCAGGCGGGCCACGTGCGGCACGGGCGCGGCGGGCGCGTCCCTGCGGTGCAGCGGCACCCTCATGAGCGCGCGCTCGCCGCCGCTGAAGTCACGCGGGAGGTGTGTGTACCTTGTGCACGGCGCGCGCGGCCGCCAGGCGGGCCACGTGCGGCACGGGCGCGGCGGGCGCGTCCCTGCGGTGCAGCGGCACCCTCATGAGCGCGCGCTCGCCGCCGCTGAAGTCACGCGGGAGGTGTGTGTACCTTGTGCACGGCGCGCGCGGCCGCCAGGCGGGCCACGTGCGGCACGGGCGCGGCGGGCGCGTCCCTGCGGTGCAGCGGCACCCTCATGAGCGCGCGCTCGCCGCCGCTGAAGTCACGCGGGAGGTGTGTGTACCTTGTGCACGGCGCGCGCGGCCGCCAGGCGGGCCACGTGCGGCACGGGCGCGGCGGGCGCGTCCCTGCGGTGCAGCGGCACCCTCATGAGCGCGCGCTCGCCGCCGCTGAAGTCACGCGGGAGGTGTGTGTACCTTGTGCACGGCGCGCGCGGCCGCCAGGCGGGCCACGTGCGGCACGGGCGCGGCGGGCGCGTCCCTGCGGTGCAGCGGCACCCTCATGAGCGCGCGCTCGCCGCCGCTGAAGTACAGCCAGCCGCCGTACACCGCTAGCGTGCCCGCCCAGCCGCCCTGCCACACTACGCGCCTGGACAGAAACGAGCCGTACTGTACCGGGTGCGACCCCACCGACGAGCCTAGGTGTAAGGAGGCAGTACTTGTTGGAGGCGTCGAGTTCCACGGCGTGGATCTGGCGGGCCAGCGCCCAGTACACGGTGCCGGTGGCGTGGTCCACGGTGAGCGCGGAGGCGTTGGCGGCGCGCGCCAGCTCCACGCGCGCGGTGCCGTCCACGTTGGCGCGCATCACCACGCCCAGCGCCGCGTCCGTCCAGATCAGGAAGCTGAGGCAGCGCCACATTAAAACGACATTCTAATAAAAAATTTGCTAAGGATCGGGTGACGTCATGATCATGTGATCTGACGTATTGGCGGTTTTTTTACTATAATAACCTTTGTGGGTGTTATCCATATTATTTACTGTATATTCCGGTTATACTCACGATTCGAGTTCAAAACTAGTCGGGCATTCCCGAATACACCCGTGAGTATAACCGGAATATACAGTAGGTAAATAATATGTATTTTTTTATTTCAGGTATTCATAGGGAAAATATAGATATTCATAAATAAAAATTGAGTGGTCCTTGCTACATTTATTATCTAGTATTCCCCGAAGGGGTAGGCAGAGGTGCACATATAGGACACCCACATTTCGTCAGTTATGTTATAGGTCCTAATGTAATAGGGGACGAGTTACCTAATGGAAAAAACCCAGTAACCTTGCTCGACCCCGTGCTCAGAAGTCGCTCTTAGCAACCACTAAACCAACGAGGCAGTAAATTGTATTTTTTTTGACTTGTCGCTCGCAGTTGGCTTTAAAGGAGCTCTTACTGCTTAACCTACGATTGGTAAGACCTAATATAAGGCCTCCAGCTATGCTATACTGAAACTACAAAACTAAGCGACTGCGGAGGAGCCATCACTCCTGGGGGACAGCTGCTGGATCAGATTATTTATGGTTTTAGGGGATGTGGTCGAGTTTTCTCACACGGCACGAGCCAGCTCCGCGGGAGGAACTTTAGACGGACGCCCTTAATTTTTTGGCAAAAGATTGAGAGAGCATTGCCATACAATGTGGCAAAGCTGCCAGTCTTATGGGCAGGTATATAGGTTGCCGGTTAACATCGATGGAGAGGAATTCTATGATGCTATTTAAGTTTTTATTTTTGTATATATTGTTTTTATTTTATAATTAAGTCGTTAAAAGTTATAAAAAAAAAAAATCTATAGTTAACAATGAATAAATAAATGATTAAATTGCAAATGTATCACAGCATCTAAATGGAAATAAAAAAAAATAATAAAGCTAACATACCGTTTAGTTTGATGAAAAGCCAAATGGCGTGGCATCATGTTGTCTCCTCTAAGAATGACGCCTGACGAGGAGTTATTATCAATGGAGGTGGCATTGATAGAGTCGGTGTCAGCGCAGGTCCAGTACAGTGCGCGGCCCAGTATGTCCAGCACCATGTGGAACGGTCTGCTGAGACCTGACACTACGGTGGTGGAGTCGGTGATGGCTGACGTTACTGAGTAGGAGACAGGGACTCGACGGATTGAGTGGGAGTCCTCGTCCATCCAGTAGAGATGTCTGTGAAGAGATAGGTACATAAAATGTGTATTCCTTGAATAGTTGGAAGAGGTGGTAAAGGTCACCCACATTTCGGCAGTTCGTTACAGGGTAGAGTTTGTACACTGCCTCTCTGTATTAATATACAGTTAAGTACTTAGTATCTAAGGATTACTCATTTGTTGCATATCAGTTAGGTAACTTGTTTTATTTATACCCTAAAACCCGTCAGAGTAACAGGATCTAATGTAATAGGGGACAAATCTACTAATCGGGTGATATATTGCCAAATCATATATTGTTAAATGAACATTTGTCGCATTGGATGCGTCCGGCGAGAACCTGTTATAATACTGCGGTTTAAGGTTAATAATGATTTCTTTTTCGAGTGAATACTTCTTACTTGTTAACAGGATCGTATTCGATAGCCTTGACATTTTTCAATCCGGTCAGGGGTAGATAGGCGTCGTTGCATTCTCCGTTGGCGACAACTATCCGTCCTATGGCGTTCTTCTGAGCGAATATTAGGAACTCCTCGGGCTCTGGAAACGATATATCGATCAATAGAGGATCACCCGGGTGAACGTGGAGAGGGAAGCGGCGAGGCACCGACCTGCGCAGGTGAGGTTGTCCCGTGCCAGGCGGTAGTGCGCGGGGCAGGCGCAGCGGAAGCGCGGCGCGGTCTGCGCGGGCAGCGGCAGGCACAGGTGCGCGCAGCCCCCGTTGCCCGCGCCGCACTGCGTGGCCGGGCCGCGCGCGCCGCGCCCCGCCAGCGCCAGCGCCGCCACGTACTCCAGGCCCGCGTGCAGCCGCCGCCGCCCGGCCCCCCCCGCGCCCGCGCTCTCCACCACGCCTGCGGGCGACACACTCATTATACTGATCATCCCCAGCGGGGCTCACGTCCGACGAGGGACGTAGTGCCGCGTACGCTAAAATTCTACCCAATAACACCCCCTTTCGTCTTCCACGGGACGTCCATAAAGATAGCAGAAACGTGAGCAAATGATAATACAGCTTTATAAATGTTTACGCATTGTTATGTAAAAGGTAGAAAATAAACACCAATACCTACATAATGATACCTAAATAAGATGAATAATCATATACATAATACATCGCAAAATACAAATATCACGTTAATAGATTATAATGAATTTCAGACATGCAAATTTAATATAAATATAAAAAATTGTCATAAAAAATGTTATTCACAGGTAGAAATTAAAAATACAATTATATTAATTAATATGACAATGTTTTCAATATCAAATTAAACAAAAAAAACATCACTTACCAGTATTCCAGTCACCCCAATAGATCTTATCATTATACAAAGCTAATGTGTAGGGCATAGACACGTTACTGATTAAGATCTTCCTGCCTGTTCCATTGAGGTAGGCGAACTCTATGGCCGGCGGGTCCAAGGCCGCCCAGTAGATGGCTCGCCTCTCGTGGTCAATGGCTAAGGAGTGCACTTTGCCGACTTGCTCGAAGAGCACGCTGGGGCCCGAGCCGTCCATGCCGGCGCGCTTGATGCACTTCGAGCCCAATTCGGACCAGTACATGTAGCTGGAATAGACTGCACTCTTTACTAGTGTCTTGTAGATGGAAATTGTGGTCTTTTGGGCTGTAGAAATTTAAAACTGATTCTTCTGTTACCAAAAGTTATAAAAGTGACTCCTGTGCGTCACTACCTCACGAGTAGAGTCCGAATTAACATGGTAGGTACAGGTAGCCGCCCAGTGTGTAGCGAGCCCTACAGACAGCTAGTCCCGAGTCCCGACTCACCCTCTGTTGGGGTCCAGTGCGATGCTCTTGGGTTTCTTGAGCCCCTGCCACACGAGCGCGCGGCGGCTGGAGCCGTCCAGGCGCGCCACCTCGATGCGCTGCGTCGCCGTGTCCGTCCAGTAAATGTTCTGCCCAGACCAGTCTATTGCCAGCCCTATAGTTGGATAACAGATGCGTATGAGCGATTTGGAGAATAAAAACCTTAATTAAAAAAAAAAGAGTGCAAAAGTATGTAAGTAGTTTAATTACTAACCTAGACCTAACCTAAAAATTAAATATAGACATAGGTACAAATGTGCTTTTTTAATGTCAGCTATATTTTAAGAAACCCATGTTATACATATTATAGTTAAATAAAAATACCTTCAACTAGGCCCATCCATTCCAAAACTTTTTCCATGTTGGACCCATTTATAGAGCATCGATTGATGGTTTTAGTTTTGCTGTCCGACCAGTACAGTTTGTTGCCAGACACATGCACAGCTAATGCACTGGAAGATAAAACAAATTATTAAATAACTTTAAATTAAAGATACGACAAGACAGATACGATGTTTAGACCGTATTTTTTTGGGTAGTTAGTTAGTTATTGTAGGTAGAAAGGTACTCTCAAAAAGTGAACTCTTAGTGCTACCCCTGCAAAATGGGTCAGGTAGTTAAGTGATAAATATTACGATACCTGACTTCCTTAAGGTCTTTGAGCGGCAATATGGCGTCATTATCCTCGTTCTCAATACTTATATGGCCGATGACGTTCTTGCGGCTGTACACTAGAAAAGCTTCGGGTTCCACACAAGTCTTCCTGTCTTTACTTAGTTCTAGGCCTGAAATAAAGCAATTGACATCTTGTAATGAAGCTGGCTACCACAATACATAATATTCCTATAGATAATTTCAAAAAGTACTTCCTGAACGTCATACAAAAGACTGCCCTAAAAACGCCTATTCTTCACTGCTAACTAGTGCTATAGCTGGGAAGAAGAATATGTAATTTTTAACGACACTAGCTAAGCCTTGCGGTTCCACCTGCAATCATTCAAATTTAATGCAGGTCACAGTATGTATAGTAGATATTATACCTAACGGGCAGCTGCAGACGTAGTGGTCGGGCGTGTTGAGGCAGAGATGCGAGCAGCCGCCGTTGTTGTCAGCGCACTGGTTCCAGCCTACCTCCTGACCGAGGCGGAACGCCTTCACGCCCATCATGTTGGCCATCTGCTCTACCACGGGCTGGCGTTCCAGACCTGACACAAACATGGGGATAGGTTATTAGGAGTAGAACATTGGCTTATGTTTAAAAAAAGTCTCACCCAAACTAGTAATTTCTCCTGTATCGTAAGTGCATTTCACAAACATGGAATACCATTATACAAACTCACAACACATAGGACGTAGTAAGGGTAACCATTTGAACAGGTTTTGTCATCGTATATCTTTCTATCTACCTAAAATAGTAGAGAATCTAAAATGACGCGGTAATGTCACGATTTAAGCATATGATTACAAAAAATATGGTCTGTAGCTAGTGATATATTAAAACAAAACACGGTTCAGAAAATATAGAGCATGTTTAAAGAATCGTTCAGTGTTGTTAAATCGATATATCAAACTTTGGGTTTACTATCATAGTTAAATGAGAGTTATAGATAATTATATATAAGTCTAGGGCTACTATAGTATAATATGTAATTAATATCATTATTTACTTACCTGTATTCTTGTTGATCCTGTCTAGCGTCCGCTTCTGCATGTCAGTCCAGTATAGATGTTCTCCTAATAGAGTGAGGCCGTGGATATGCAGTATCTCACTGCTGTGTAGCTCCCTCCTCTCTGTACCATCCAGGTTGCATACCTATTGGTGCAGAGTGAACGTTGTCGGAAAGGTTTTTTTTTTTTTTTTTATTCATTTGCGAATATGGGTACATAAAAGTTCTTATTTATAAGTGTATCTTTCCCTCTCGGATAGGGACATGGTAAGTACCTCGATCTTGTGCGTCCGTGCGTCCCCCCAGTAGAGGCGGGCGCGCTGCGCGTCGAGCGCGAGCCCGTTGGGCCAGGCGAGCCGCTCGCCCACCAGCAGGCGCCGCGCGCGCCCGTCCAGGCCGGCGCGCTCGATCTTGGGCTTCTTCTCGTTCCAGTCCGACCAGAACATCAGGCCCGCCACCGGGTGCAGGGCTATGGCCCGCGGGTCGTACAGCTCGTTGTGGATTATTACCTACAGGTTAGTTGTTACCGATGTAAAAGTTCTTGTTATTTGACATTGTCTCCCAATCAATAATGTTACTGCGGGTGCGATCACAACTTGCTACTGGTTGCATGGTTTCTTCGCTTCAAACGTGCAATAAAACAACTCGATCCACATACATGTCCGGTTGTCAGAGATGGCCGTTAAGACAAAACTCAATCAGTCCAAACCCCGCAAGGTAACGAAAAGCTCCAACATTCAATGGAAGATCCTCAAAAAAAATTGGAAGTCTATGGATCTGGGATCGACTGAGTACTTGATATCTGTGATTACATTTGGAAGACAGGAGATTGGCCAAACCACAAATGATACCAAAAAATGCGTCAATTACCGCCCTTTCTTATTGATATCGCACGCCAATAAATCTTTTTGCATATGATCAACAACAGAGTCAGACACTACCTAGATTCGCAAATCTCGCAAGAGCAGGCTATTTCGTAGTAGGCAAAGGGACACGCGAACAAGTATTGAATGTGGCATCTAATTAAAATGCGCAGCGCGCATCTTTTGACCCCTTTCAATTAAGTTTTTATTTTATAATCTATTTTCTACGTTTCGGTACTTGAGAAGATTGAGTTGGAGCGCAAACCACGTCTATCAACGATTATTGGTTTGTACGGTGTGTCTCCGCAGACTACTAGAGTTCTTTGGTCATATAGCCTGCAAGCCTGGAGGCAACCTGAAAAAACTGATCGTCACGGGAAAAGTAGAGGGAAAAAAAGCGAGAGGAAGGAGTTCAATGCGCTGGTCAGTACAGATGCGCACCACAGTCGACATCAACATGTCAGAAGCAGTATACGTCGCTGAGAGCAGGTGATGGCGCAACATTATACGGGAGAAGCTCCTTCCGTGATAGGTCACGACCCCCAATACTGAGGAAATGACGCGAGGAGGAATTGGCGGCCAGCCTATTGGTATTAATCTGACACAAATCTAGACTCAGTGCTGGTAGTGAGAAATAACAAACGGAGCTCACGTATAGGATTCGCGCTTGCGACGACTAAAAAAAAACTAGTAACATTTGAATACCTTTTTAGAGGTCCCATCCAGCCTTGCCACGTTGATAGTGTCAGTAACGGGGTCGGTCCAGTATATGTTCCTGGCCAGAGGGTCGATGGCGATACTGTCGGGCACGCCACTGCTGTGGATCACCACTGATTGGTCGCTGCCGTCCAGCCTTGCCCTGGATATTGTCTTCGCCTAAAAAAAACATATTTATAATGCAGTTGGAAATTAAGTAAACACTCAATTAATCGACATCTTATTCTCAAATGGTCAACTCAGGGTAGGTTATCAACTGCTGACGCGCGCTATCTGTTGTCATATCGAGTGTCATGGGACTATTGTCCCAAAAGACTACACGTCACGTACTACTAAGATCCATAGGAAGGTAACTTACCAGACTGTCAGCCCAGTATATATACTCGGATTTTGGATCGAAGTCCACAGCTAAGGCTCTCTTCAGGTCCTTTAGAGGCAGTGTGTAAGGAGTGAAGTCTGGTGAGTCCAGGGATATCTTGGATATGGCGGAGCGTTGTGCAATAATCAGGAGTGACTGCGGGCTGTTGTAGCACGTCGTATTGCTGTTCTCTTTGAGCTTCGAGCCCGTCGGACAGGCGCACTCGTAACCTGAGTTATATTAAATAAATATTACATACATACTTTGGGGGATGGAGGTGTGATGATTTGTTACGTCTCATTAAAAACTTTGAAATAACTATCCAGTGTCAAGTTTCATCTTATATATAAAATTCTCGTGTCACAATGTTCGTTCCCGTACTCCTCCGAAACGGCTTGACCGAATCTCATGAAAGGTTCTGAGCATATTGAGTAGGTCTGAGAATCGGCCAACATCTATTTTTCATACCCCGGGTCAGCTAGTTACATATAAAAGATTCGAGAGGAAACTGTGTGCCTCTTTTAAATTTAATTTACCTGGAGGGGTGGGCGACAGAAGGCACAAGTGAGAGCACCCTCCATTATTTTCCTTGCAAGGATAGTCACCAGTCGGCATCAGTTGTCTGCTTCCATCATACACTTTTAAGTCAACAGGCACTGGGTCTGATTTTATAAGCTCCTTCATAGGACCATTTGTTGATATGTCCCATGTATGAATTGACCTGAAATGGAATAGATAAATACATATAATACATTTGATCAATGCTTGTTTCTACTAAGTATAAGAAGTGGACATTGCCATTTGACAGTTTAAGGAAGATATTATTATGTGTAAATGGTAAGCTGTTCTATTTTTCTTCCAGGTAACTCTAGGACAGCTGTGACTGCTTAGCCAGACATTTGGAAGACATAACACAGCCAAGAATCTAAAGATTTTTTTCTAAATACCAAATACACTCATCATGAGAACGACTAAAAACACCAACAAAAAAACAAACAATCAAGCTCTCACCATGTCTTCCAGTCAGTCCAATATAGTTTGTAGTTAAAAAATGCGAGGGCATATGGATACACGAGATCCTCTTTAACAACACTCTTTCTCTTCTCCCCATTGAAGTCAATAACATCTACAAAGTGCAGCTTTGCATCCACCCAGTAGATGAGATTGTTGTCATAGTCTATTGTAATTCCATTTGGCCAGAATATATTTTCTTTAACTATTATTTTACGGGTAGCTGGATCACCATTCATACCAGCTCTCTCTATCTTGGGTACTTCACCCCAGTCAGTCCAAAACATCAAACTGAAAAAGAAACATCACTTGTTAGACAGTGTACTATCACCTTGGTAGCCACCATTTTATTGTATGATACTAAAAGGGTAAGATAAATATTGAAATACAACAAATAACTGCTTTACAATATTGTAATTTGTATATGTTATGTAAATAAATGTAACTAGGTATTGCAGCGGTCAGAAGTCAGCCTTGTCTTATAGACACAATTAAGAGGTTATCTTTAGATACAACGGGCATGTCAGCTTATTGACTTACTGAAGTGCAATAATATGCATGTTTTGATATAGATATAAAAGAAGCGATTTTTTAAATGCTTCCAATGGTTATCCATACTTAATATTATAAATGTGTAAGTAACTCTGTCCGTCTGTTACGCCTTCACAACTAAACCACTGGACGGATTTTAATCAAATTTGGCATGTATATAGATTAAGATTCGAGAAAGGACATAGGGTACTTAACGCGGGCAAAAGCTATAGTAGGTATATAGATAGAAAGTATAACATTGCAGAATTGGGTGCAATAGTAATATTAAGGTGAATAAAGACATGAGACCTGGATTTCGTAGTCTACTATCGTTAATATGCAAAAATGGTAGTTACAGTTAAAGGAACAAGGCCGACCATAGGTAGGTTTATCAAGATTCTAGTTGCAAATGGAAATTGATGAATTGTTCTGTGGTAGTGTGGCTATTTTTATTATGTTTACTAAAATAATTCTTAAGCAATTGTACTAACACACTATGAGCCTTTATGATGCTTGAAAATAAAGACATTTGTTTAATTTTTTTTCTCTGAAGGAGGAGCAAGAATTGGCTTGAAATTAACAGTGGTATGTGTATGGGCTGATATATTTAATTTAAACTAATATCATTACAGCATCTTACCCTTCTTTAGGAACAACAGCTATAGCTCTAGCCAGATCCACCTCTGACCAGAATAGCACTTTTCTGTACTTCTGTTCTATGCTAATAACTTCAATTCTGTTTGTCTCCCCGTCTGTCCAGTATATCTTGTCTGTATACCAGTCTATTGCTATCCCAGTTGGTGTTATTAACCCTTCTGAAACTATTTTTACCTGCAAAATGTAAACAGTAATAAATAACACTTTGTATGTAATAGCTTTAGCTGGTTGTTAGGATTATGGAGATTAATTTACACTGTTGTGCATATTTATGATACACAAAATGGCTTGTTGTCTTAATATTTAGACTTCAGTTAATATATAGGTGGAAATAGAATGTGTATTACCATAAAATGTGATAACATAATAAATAAGTTTGGAAATTATTTATTGGTAATGTAGTTGTAGTAGTAATTTAGGTTGCTAATACAAAATATACTTGAACTCAATTAAAATGTATAATTTTATTATTTTAGCTCGGACATACAAAGTTATTTTTGATTTCACCTTAGTACAATAACTTGCGTTATCAATAATATCATAATGATAACATGTTTGATGAGCACTTATTTTAAATGAACAGGATATTCTCACCTTATCACCTACATGTGTTTCGTTGTAGCTCATGCATTGTATAAGTTCTGCAGTCTGATCTGACCAGCATATAAGGTCCTTTCTGTGAAGGAAGTCAACTGCCGACCCTTGTTCCAGGTCCTTGACTATAGTGTTCACTTTACCAATCTTTGATGTGTTCACTACTCGGATATCAGATGCCGTAGAGTATAATAATATTGGATTACTCACTACTGAGTAATATCCTGAAACATTTAAAAACAGTTATTTTAAGAAAATGATGTGAGCTGATCATAAGCATATAAACTAGCAGTGCAAGTTATAAGTGATTTAATATGTTGTATAACTAGTCTAATTAAATTAAATGCTTAATGGAAATCTATTTGATGATGATAAATTTGGTCAGGTAGGCAGGGAACACAGCCAGAGGCCCTATAAGTTTGAATTTAGAGCTCTATGTTCTATATAGAAACTTTGCAATATGTATTTTTATCCACCTTTTCTTAGACTTTTTAATTATACATCAAATTAACAATTATAATAAGTACGGTAAGTTGTCTAGTATACTTTTATATAATAAAATGCAGTTGCAAGTTGATATGTATTTGTTGTTTTTAAATTCTGGCAAAACAAAGTCAGAATAAGGCTATTGTTTGGATTTAAAATATTTTAAAAAAGTAATTAACTTTTACTTTTATCTATTAGAGTTCTATAAGTAAGTTTTAGAGTAGATTTCCACAATAAAACGAATAAATTTCCAACAGTACAAAGCACTGTCAAAAAGTTAATATCAAAGGAGATAAGTATACAATGCCTACTGCTTTAACAGTAAATAAAAATAAAGGTTTTACCTTTTAACTGCAGGAACATTAACAAACAAAACACATTAACAACATTTTGAATTATTTTGTCCGCGTGAAGTATTCTTCGGCGTCTGGTCATAATGAAAACAAATGCACGTCAATCGTTGAATCTTTCATGTGTTTATTTCACTACAACTCTAACTTAATTATTAAGAAAATTAATTAAGGCACGGTTTAAAATCAACTGGCAGCATTATCACTTTGTTTTATAACAAACTTTTTATTTAGATATAATTTTAAAAGACAATGAATTCGTAAGATTCACCAACGCAGATTAAAAATTTTTGCGCCCGTCCTAAAGAGTATATAGCCACTACGGCCCGTCCTACAAGTCAATGGCATCATATTATAGCATAGCAATAGCACGCGACTTTTTTTTAATTAGTGTTGCCAGACTGAATTAGAGTTTATTTTGTTGCGTTAACTAAAATCATTGCTAATATTTTTTGAAAAAAAAACATTACGTTAATGTCAATTGTTTTACTTATATTATAGTTATTATCTGACTACTTATAATTTATAAACCTGTGGGGAGATATACTTTCTCTCCCAAGTGCTTTAATACGTTTCTTCTAGAGTGCGCTAGTGGACTTAGGTTCGAATTTGGGTTCTAAATACATCTTGATGTTAGGTTAAGATAGTTTAAACTGCGTACATTGTTAATGGTATTGACAATTACATTATTGTGTACATGAGTAAAATTATCGTTTCAATTGTTTGCAGTTTCCAACTGTGTTTGCCTAGCTCCTGTGGAACGAGCGGGTGAGATAAATCTATAATCAAAGATATAATACATTATTTCTTTAATTAAATTGATACTTCCATATAATTCAGTCTTATATCATTCGCTTATCAAAAGGCATGTCGCGCATTCAATATTGCCTTATCAGAAGCCCTTTCACCGTATCTTCTTCTTCTTATTTTATGGTTGATGAACAACCTGGTGTGAATTTAAACCACCTATTAAAAAACCTCTTAGGTGGTCTGTAGTACTCACATGAATTCGAAAAGACATTGAGGCGTGCCGGGGTTTGAACTTCCGACCAAGACTGCTAGTTCAACTGTCATTACAATCATCTATCATGCCATGCCATACCGCATCGACCAAGCTTAATGTAAACATTACGATCACAATACGATTTTACAAGCTTGAGGTGATCTGTATTTGTGGAATCATTCCAATCTCCGCAAATGGCTGGGGTAATTTCCTATTGGTACTGAAACATACATACCCAGAAGTATAGACCACTTTATTGTTTTTCCGTTAATTCAGAATTCATTTCCTTTAGGCAATCAGCTGAAAACAGTTGGAGGTAAACGTCTGGGGTTGGTTATATCTAGTTGTAGGTGACCATGTTCGAAGATGGTTCTTTTGATATTAAGTGTTAGATATCGTTTTGTATGTATATTTTTTATTCCTTTTCACCTTTTAGTATGTATCTATACCCCGCTCCTGTCCATCATTTTCAAATTTTCTTTATCATGGGCAACATGCAAAAATGACACCAAAAGTCATATGTATCTATACAATTACTCTGAATTTTAAATGATATCGTTGGAATATAATTCTGGTAACCAACCTTGTAACAAACCTTGGCTTCTTTGAAGTTGTCGTTATGCGATTGGCTAGGCCACGTCATAAGCTTAGAGCTTATGCGAACTGAAAGTCAAAGTCAATGCAAAATCATGCAGTACAATAAGTGTTCCGCGCTCGGCAGTATAGAGCGGCATATTGACTGACTATAGTAGAACTAAAATCCATATCCATACTATATATATACTAAGAATGTAGATATTTATACCTACAACATTTTTTCAATTGTGTAAGTGGTGGTGGTAACTGCATGGGCAGATAACCGATCAGAAAATCTGTCAACAGCGTCTATCGAACACCCAAATTATATTGTTCCTTCTATGTCGTGGGCGTAATCAATACGAGTGTAGACTGCAGTATCAGGCGAATCAATGCGCATTTCCTGAGTTACAGATACTTTGCTGAACCAAATAAACTTAGCAAGCTTCCAAAATCCTCGAAACAATAACGCTGACTGCTGCCAACCTACTAAGCGCTCAATTATCTCCATAACATGTGATGTTCGTGCTATAGAGCGGTAGTTGCTACTAAATAGCGGTTGTTTCGATTTGGCTCGCTGCAAAATTGACTCGATCACCAACAATAACAACTAAGCACCGCACTATTCAATGCAGCCGCAGCCCGGTTGGCTGCCGTTTAATGCAAAACTTGTTCCAACACTGCCAATGAATAGTTAAACTAGCTAATGTTTGATTTATATAGATATGGCCAGGCGCTTTAACGAGTTGGCACTTTGGTTTTGGATCGTAACTTATGCCTTGTTGTTTCCAATATAAATCAACATAGGGTCACAGTGAGTACATAACAGCATAAAATATAGAGTGTCTAGTTACTTCCCGTCCTATAATCGAATTATATTACCATAATTTAATTGACAAAGTAAATGGTAAAACAGAAATTGATACATTTATCATCATTATTTGTATACCCGAATAACTATATTTTGGTAAACATAAAACTTGAAATCAGTTTCAAATCAGGGATAATAAAGAGAATGAGTGCCGGCCACGTAGCCGTGAAACAGTGGTGGACTGTCAAACACGCGTGGATACGGTGGATGGTAAACTTCGGTCCGACAGGGCTGTCCCACTTCGTGCTAATTAGCGTCAACGTGGCCCCGCCCGGCCGCCCGCCACAAGCAAACTGGACAGCATTACTGTGTGAAACTGAATGTGATTTCAATGTCAAAGGCCTTTCAAACAAGCCTGTGTAGGTATTGCTGTAGACTTAGTGCCCAAGTTTTGGGCCAATATAAGGATTAACTTTGGATTAATTAACCGGAACTAAATATACTTCCTAGCTTGTGGAATGTTTCCAAAGATTAGAAATTGACAAAACATTTTTTTAGAGTACGTCTTTCAGTTACGGTCATATCACATTGTTCATTTACTACGAAACATCTGCAATCAGTAGATATTAATTCGAACAAAACCATCAACACTTGAAAGGCCAAAATGCCAGTAATGATGCTATAGTCCTATAGTGGACTCAGGTTGAGACTTTCACGTCATGTTACGCGTCCGACCAAATGGAAGCCAGTTAAAACCTGAGCTTATGCACCTAGGTGACTCAAGCCAGTTCAAATGTCACTGCACATTTCGTATCACTAAGGTATGGCTTAGAACCAGACTTTGCATAAGTATAGCTACAACAAGTTTCAAATCTGTGTCCAATCTGTGGTGATATTAAACGTAATATTATGTCTAATATCATTACAGACTTGATCCGATATAAGTCCTAGTCGTTTATTATTACAGACGCTGTCTGTCCAAGCGTCAGAATACCGAATTAATATCAATTATAAATAATTTCGCAGTATGAGTAAGATTTAACTTTTAATACCATATTAATAATTATTTGCACATTCTGACTTGTATGATGGTCTTTTAGGACAAGTTGTCTTAAAATACAGATACCTTCATACAAGATTTATATTGAAACCATCCCTAACTTAAACATTAGGAAGCAAGCATAGCCGGGCAAAAGTGACAGTGAAACACGGGCTATGAAAACCGCACGTGTGGGGTAATTATTGTCATGCACTAATTATGAAATAAGCTTCCTCCATTTTCGTGCATAGGTTATGACAATGGAGCATGCATAACTGTGCAGACTATTTCGATTGTCCTTGGGTGTTAACAATACTAAATTACAATAGAAGTGCTTAAGTATTTGGCTAGATAAATTATGAGGTAATAGACGATGTGTTTTTATTTTTTTTCGGTAAGGTAAGTGAAGTCAGATAAGGTACATTCGTAGGAGTAGCCCAGGGTTATTAAAAGGGACAAGGGGTTTTCTTTATATTTTTCAACACTTGAAATAAATTACTTAGGACAGATTGTAAGAAAGTAGGTGGCGGCCCAATTACTACTACTACCGTTAGCTGGCTGTCCCAACTGTTAGTGTAATTAAATCCAAGTCCTTAGGAGCGAACTATTCAGCTACCTACTTATTAAATAAGATACCCAACAAACTCTTAGCTACCCTAGAATATTATAATAAAACCTTACCTATCATAATACAGCAATTTCCTCCAGAGAACTTCATAAACTAAATACGCGTATTCGTAATTGCGTGATTACTTACAATCTTCCGCCCTCGAAGTTCCCAAAGCCAGACCTGGCGTGATTTGAATACGCGACCTTCTGATCATAACTTAACAATGAAAAAATATGTCAGACATAATAATAAAGTGAACAACGAGCAGGTATGATGAATAATTTGGATACTCCTCCATTCATAAAGCGATTCAGCCGCTGTGGATGATTCCAGATAGGAGGTGTAATGGAGTGCCGAGCTCTTGTAATTTGTAAGGAGCTGAATTAAATTGCCTCCCGAATAATGATCTCCGCCCCTGTGTTAATAAGGCGAAATCACGGAACACGGAGGTTTGGGGAGGGTTTTTATTTAACGTACCTTCGCGTTTTAAGGTGACGTGTTTTGTATTTCTTCAAACAATTTGTTATTGATCCAATCTGTGCTGGCCGGCACACTGTGCACTGTTTCGGCGGAGCTCGGAGGTCAAGTAAAATCAAGATGTATTGCTTTGAAGTTGAAACATTAGGTAATCGGTGCTGGAATAGGAATGCCAGTCTCGATCAATAAGGTAGAAAATTATCGTATAACTCTATTCTAGATTTTTTTTGCAGATGAGACTTTCTCAGGGAATCCCAGGATCCCATTGTCATTGGCCACGGTAAAACCTCTTTGAACCCGTAGAATGCAATGATACTAATTTGTGTAAAACCGATAGTGCAGATTGGCTTGTGTAAAATCAAAATGTTTCATACCTGAAAACCTGTAGGGCAGCTAACGAATGTTTATGAGTCTAATTTAACAATGCGGAAGAAACTCCATTAGTTGATATTTTCAAAATAAGTTTGCAAATTGTGTAAACAGCAGGGATTATGCACTTTTTGTGGATAAAAACTCGTCATTGTATGGAGACTGGGGGCATCCCCTTAACATGACAACTTTCTGTTGTGCCAGTTATTAAATCTAATTGTGTTGAGTTAGTCGACTTCGTTTGTTAAACGCAATTTCATTGTTGGTTGCGGCGGGTACGTCAAATCTAAGGTTTTTTTATGTTCGAAAATACAATTAGTTTTTAAAGTAATTAGAGGAAACTGAGGGGAAAACGTTTGGCCTTAATATGCGTTCATTTTACTTTACCTCAAAACCTAACGTTATTTTTGTATATAAGGACAATGTACGCTATTGGCAAGCATCAGTTTTACTATTTTTTCGTTAAAAATGGAAACGAGTGTATAAGGATCACAGTCGATTAAATACCTACAAAACAACTTCTGCTCCCTTTTCTCTTTTTTTTTGTCAGACCCAAAAATATGAGGCAATGTAAATTTTTAGTTTTTGTTACATGGTATTATTTTCTAATAAAATAAAATGTGTTGTGTGATAATTAAAACTATGATAAAAACAAAACAGCCAATTTTGTGGTAGGAACTTGAAGTGATATGTCAATATCAAGTGTGGGTAAGCGATAAAAATATTTTCCGTCAATAACCGCAAACGATGTCGAAACGACGATTTAATAAACATAATACACACTACACTTCAATTCAAATGATAAATATTCAAGTTAAAATTCACAAGGTAAATTTTATAAATTTATATATGTAGTAAATTAATCATTAATTATTTATCACAATGAGTAACTTTGTTTGAGCTCATATAGGGTCGTAGTGCCTTTTTAGGGTTCCGTACCCGAAGGGTAAAACCGGGATCCTATTACTAAGACTTCGCTGTCTGTCCGTCCGTCTGTCTGTCACCAGGCTGTACCTCAAGAACCGCGATAGCTTGACAGTTAAAATTTTCACAAATTATGTATTTCTGTTGCCGCTATAACAACAAACACTAAAAACAAAATCAAATAAATATTTAAGGGGGCTCCCATACAACTTTTAATATTTTGCCCTTTTTTGCTCGATATGAATAATGGCAAAAGACTCCGTTGCATTTTTACTTTAGTAATAAAAATAGAATAAATATTTAAATATTTATATGTACAAAAAAAACCGTTTTAAAAATATGGTAACAGAGGACAAGAGAAACTAAAAAAAGGTTACAATATGAAATTTGTGTAACAACTGTTGTTTACTCAGACAATGGTACGGAATCCTTTGTGCGCGAGTCCGATTCGCTCTTGGCCGGTTTTTTTTATTTTTTTGTTTCATTGATTAAATAATAAAGTTTGTTAAATAAATTTATTGTTTTTGAAAGCCTATATATTCAACAATATATGTCCTTATCAAGTTATTATCTCTTAAAGCAAAAGAGATACAGATTTTTGAGACGGAGAACCCGTCTTGGCAACACGGTGCGACGTAAATAATATAGATGAAATATTTGAATATTTTTGATATTTCAACCAAGAATACTAAGTCCCAGGGCCAGTCATTAAACTTACACTGAAGTAGCTCACCAAATTAATTAATTAAGCTATATAATATATTGAAAGGTTCATAAAGTGTATAACGGTCGTTGACAAAATTAATAATCTCAAAGAGGGTGTGAGCGTTTCAAATGGTATCATTAAACGCTATTATTCGGATGATGAAATTAATTACGAACATAAAATTTACATATTTTCTGCTGACTTGGTACTAAGCTGTGCTATCGTGTGGAGAGAGGTGTTGTTAATGTTTAAAGGTGGACTTAAACCTGATTATTCCTGCCTAGTTTAATTATACACTAACTGTTAGCTGCCTCTGTGCTAGTTATGTTGTCACTTTTATTATCAAGCAGACACCTATCTGATTACATTGTCGAACAAAAGTGTTATTCTTTCATTAGAGTTTCAGTTAAGAGTGTTAGGTAATTCATAGTCCGTAATGTGCCGGGTAAGACTTGATAATGTTCTGTCCTTACTAAGGTGGTAAGGAAACCTTGGCTAATCATCTGTTATGAAATAATAAAACGTATCGCCGTGTGGGTCGGTATTCTACGTTAACTTAAAAAAAGGAATGTTCGTGAACATTCCTTTAGATTCCGTAGAATCTGATAATCATTTGTTATTTGCATAATTACGAAGATTTAAATAATTAACGAGCAATTAACTTTGAAATTCGAATATAATAATAATTTTCATTGTTATTTTGAAAATTTTATTGAAATAAGAAGGTCTTCTATCTTCAAAAACCAGTTTGAAGACACTTATTCGAGTAATCACTATTCACTTATTTCTTATAAGAAACACTTTGTTTTTAAATTCAAACATTGCTTTATAAGTGCAAGCCTATTTTGTACCAGTATGTAAGTTGTCATTATAAAACATGTAGGTATACAGCCATAAACATGTCTCGTATATCGTAGATAGGCGCTAATGTGTACCAGCTAAGCAGGCAATAGTTGGCGCTCATTCACGCGACCATTGTCAAAATAATAGCGAGCACCGCCATTTGGCGACTGGATACGGGGTCACATTACACCAAATGGTTAATTAAAATATCTACGGTTATAGTGCGTGTATCCGAACTGTGAAATCATTTCAGTGAAATGGAGCAATGAAAGAGCGTAAACGGTTCCGGCATTGAATGAAACTACCGCTCAGTTATACGTAATGTACGTAAAATGCATTTTATAGGCTGATATATAATTATTAATTGTAACTGAAGTACTCTATGTTCGTTCCTGTGTTATTTCTCCAGATTTATTTGGAAACTATATTCAATTAATTTTGTGTGAGCATAAAATCGATGGTTTAGTTAGGTGGGAATGTTTCAGGGTCAGACGATAATTTCATTTTTTTTAAATTCAGATCATATTTGGAATTGTATGAAATAAATCAGGTAGCAATTACAATCTTACATTATTATAATGAAAAAGTTTGGGGACGTATAAAACATAGGCACTTAGATAATTTTTATACAAAAAAGTAAATTGTACAGCTTTTACAGAAATGTAACAGTTGAAAGGAGAAAAAAGATTAAATAAATAGCTATAGTAAGTTAGACATTTATTATCGTCGGTATCTATCAAAGCGGTACGGTACAAATAATTACCTACAATATATTTTTCTGTAAGCTACCCCCAGTATTCCCGATGGGTTTGCAGAGACCCGAGTTCAGTGAGTAGTTCGCGCCAACTGGAAAGTAGAAAACTTTGTAATGTAAGTCAGACGTGGCAAGTTTCCACAATCTGATAAAGATTTGTCGTGCGAGATATTGAGAGAAAAATGTTTGTCATTGCCATTTCTATTGGTCAGCTGATGAGAGACAGCTTTTTACTTTATTGAAGGAAAAGGAATGAATATGGCTTCAAAAAGTTTGCACCACTTACATAACATAACTTTTATTTTAGCATTTACTTTAAGTTGGATTTAATTAGTTTTATCTTAACTGTACCTACTTTCCACTAGCTGGAGGAATAAAAGAGATTTTCTTGTAACTTTCAAGTTTCAGCTGTACAGCGGTATAAGAGAACGCAAGACCTGAAAGTAGCTGGTGCTGAATAGAATTCATTCAGCATTGTTGTTGGTTTTTAGTTAAATATCCTTCACGTTATTTTAATTAGAAACACCATAAACAAAATCCAGTACATTTCTTATCTCTGACTTTCAGCCCATCGCAGTCCATTTTTTAATAACATTTTATCACATAAAACATATAATTATATAACATAACATAACATCACGCCTGTATTTCCCGAAGGGGTAGGCAGAGGTGCACATATAGTACATCCACATTTCGCCAGTTATGTTTAGGTCCCAATGTAATAGGGGACGAGCCTATTGCCACCAACCCGAGCACAAATCCAGACTCCGTGCCGCTACTGAGAATTACCTAATGGAAAAACCGAGTAACACTTTGCCCGAACCCAGGACCTCGTGCTCAGCAGTCGCGCTTAGCAACCACTAGACAACGAGGCAGTCATATATATACCTCAACACTTACTTAGTCTTATCACTTTAAAACTTAAGTGTAATGAACATAAGTCTTACTCTCGAGACATATTAAAACACTTTAAGTGTTAATTGAAATCGCTTTAGATGTCTACGAGGTATTTACACAAGGGAATACAAAATCTATAAGGATTAGGTAACCCCCGTGTGATATTCGACATGGAACTTGAATTTACTGAGCGGTAATCAAATCTAGACATGCTGCCAAGCGGTTAATAGAATCCCAATATGTAATGCAGTAATGTTACGTATATTAAGATGACTGTTTCATGTACAGTGTCTGTGAGTGAGAAGATAAATCATTTAATTTAGTTCTTGCCACTTGATCGGCCTTTCGTCAAGAAAACAAAACAACGACGAGAATTTTCGTTTTATTTTTACTTGGGCATAATTAAAGTATTAGTTTCATCTTATTTACAATTTATCTTTAAAAAAAAAGTTGCATTGCACACGAAGAAACGGTAGAGCACACTTCAAAATAAAAAAGAAAAAAATAACGCGAACACCATCTTGTGAATATTCTGTCTACATTCCTTTATCGCATTTCAAACCAAATCTAAAAACATTCTAGTTTCAACGTTACATCTAAGAAATAAATTCAAAGGTTGGATTTCATCGCTAAAGAAAAAAGAAACAAAAAATTTCAAACGGAGAACACTATTTCAGTATTCTAGAGTCAGGGCTCATTGTAAATTCTCAGTAGGGCCGTATGTTAGCGGCAACTGGGCGGAAAATTGTACCCAGTGTAGCAGACTTACCTGTCTGGTCAACTTGGGTACATCAACCGTGTAGCGCTGTGTCGCTGCCAAGCGCTCATTAATTTTCTATACTACTAAACTGTAACTAATATGCGGCCTTATTTTAATTACGATACCTGCACCTTTCTTGATTAACTGACACGAATCGTAAGTGTAAACCTTTTTTCTTTAATATATTTATATTCTTTTCTTTAACTCTCATCATTCTTGTAAATATTATAATTGTAGGTATCTAAATCTATATATATGGTATATAGATACATTTGGTACATTTTGTGCTGTACGAGCTTCCAATTTCGGAATCAATAACCATCAATTTTTATTCGTGCTACGAAGTGATAAAACTTCTATTCCAGCAATGACGATTGAACTTAGTGTGATTATAATAGTTTACTGCATTATTAGACTGAAATTTCTTATTACTATGTTAAAACGGACAAATGAGAAGGGCAAAAGTATATTAAATATACTAGTATAAAATAATTATGCCGATTTTAATCACGATTGTTTATTTTAACAGTCTATTAGGAGGCCAGGGCGTACAATGGGCTAAAGTGAAACAAATTAAGCTCAGCAAAAAACATAATTATATTTAATTTAAAACTAGTGCAATTTAAGAAAACCGGTACTTTATAGAGTGAAGCTGGGCTGGAAATCTTTTACCAATTATCCGCATTATTTTTCCGCTTTCCCTAGCAGTTTGGCCGGAGCCATTTTAAAATCTTAACCCTCGCAAACTAAAGAGGTTTAACCCGTAGCCCGCTACTTCCTATTTATCCAGCTGCTGCACAGCAACATTGTTTCGCATTCAAACATCGTGAAATTTAATTTATATTAACGTAGTAATGAGATTAACTCCAATTTAAGCGTCCTGTATAAATACTTTGATCTCGTTAGCATTGTCGCGGCCTCGACTGGTGTTTATTAAACGAGTCACAATAGGACGCGAAAATCTCTCGCTACAACTAATCATAGTTGGTAACAAAAGGTGATCTGAGTTATTAAATTTTCTTAGGTGTCCGTCACTGGCCTAGCTTAGAGCTTATTAAACGTTTTGAAATTGAGGTGAAACATTATTAAGTTGAGCTCTACTTTGTTGAGTTGGATTACCCAGTACCTTCAATATCAGTGATGAAATAAGTTCGTCTTCACACCCTTCACATCACCCTGACTCCAGGACTTCACGCCAACCTCCTAATTGGTTAGGAAATACGTACCCTGTGTGTTTATTAAGTTATACCTACTCCCTAATTTAACAGCTTTTATACGGATGTAACGACATTCCGTGGAAGACTGTTTACCTTAGATTTGAGATTAGACAAGGGGGGGGGGGGCGGTCTATTTATGAAACCTTTACTTTTTTAAGGACACACTATCAACGAACCCTAAGCTGAACGTGGGAGGTCTAAAAAGACAAGTCAAAGTAAAAAACGAAGTAAAAGAAAACATCTCTAATTACTTCTAGACTTGTTTGTTTTTACAATCGTAATATCTGACCTTGGCTGGGTTCTGTTAGCGAGCATGTTGCAGCCCAGCGAACTGACAAATTCTAGTAATAACATAATGTTTGCTGGCTAACAAAATAAAATAATACGTTGACTTTTTATTTGCTTCTCTGAAAAGGACATAATTAAACCTTTCTAGAATTTCTTATACATTTTGACAACATTTGTACAGTCAGCATCATAAGTAGCTGAACATTTAATTACCTTTAACTAAAGAACAACTTCTTATATAGTAAAACCTCTTAAATATTCCCAGCTTATCATTTGGATATTTTTGTAACTTAAAACAATAATTAAAATTGTTTGTTTCTGACAATTATTAAAGAATTCTTAACATGTTAGGCTACTTATGATGCTCAATGTGCCACATAATAACTCTCTCTATTTTTTTCTTACATTAAATATTATAATCGGTTTTTATTACAATACCTAAGTACTAGCCAAAATTGGGCCAAATGAAGATAAATGATCACCAATTAAAATCAAATAAATACACTCATCTTTCATCATAGGATGGTATTGAAAATTGACAATGGAATTTCTTCTTCTCCATAGGAAGCTACCAAACCGTGAAAATAAATTTGACGCTTTGTAAGCAAAGGAAAACACCATTGACTTTTTACCAATGCGTCACAATAAAACTGCAACAAAGCTGTTTGGTATTAATTTAACGACCAATTACTCCGTTAGCAGACAATACTGGTTGATTTGTACTGAAACCGTCCTACTATCGGTCGTCCAGCTAGTAATTTTCATTTTGATGGTGATCCCGTTCTGAATGGTATTTGTGGAGTGGTTATCGTTTCCCTTACGTCCACACAAACTGTCATAGAAGATATTATCGTAAGGTTTAGTATCAATCGTGGTGGGAGCTTGATTACGGTCTCCGAGTTAGTTTGTAATGTTGTTGTCGGTTGGATATGACGTGTTTGAAGTTAGCTTAAAATTATTTTTGTAACAATTTAGTATTCAGTATCGAAAATCATAATTTTACCATTGAACTTTCGAAATACTTTTTTGAAGATTAAGACAGATTGCTGAAGAATGTCTGGGTAGCTGTTTACAGTTTCTTATACATAAACATGCACAGATTACCTAAGTAACGTGCTTGCAATGCGCAGCACGGTTTCAATGAGCAAATAAATGGGAAGCTCTCCACCACGATATCAGTGACATGAGGCTGTACATTGTGCAAATACATTAGTCTACCTGCAGTGTGTACTGGCCTGCGTACAGCAGGTGTTCCAGGCCTGCACGGAGTACGTCTAATGGACCACAATTGTAGTGGTGGCTCAGAAATCTCCCGCTTCAATGTTCACTACAGCTACACAACATATTTGTCACTGTCCTCAAGGATTGATATTGTAATAACTCACACTCGCGCACTTCTACGCAATGTTTGTACGAAAAAATACGTTATCCTGTCATATCATATTCGTGTCCACGTCCGTAAAAAATGAAGCTGACCAAAAAGTTCAATCTCGTCCTCAGAGTCTTCCATCAAAATAATATAAGCTGCCTTTTATTACAACAAAAAAGCCAGTAATGCCCGAAAAAATGATAGTTCGCGAGATACGTGGCATATGTGCGGCCACAATTTAGCAGAAATGACCCAGACATCGTGTACGAATAGTAACAATATTTACAGCGGCTATTACTAGCCTTTTATGTGACACAAATGCTGGTCGGTGTAATCTGGGACACTTTTTACGAGCATTTTAAGTAATGTGGTGGCTGCAGGTATAAATCACAGGCACAATAGTTGCAGCATTTGCATAAAACGACGCTTTGTATCCGAAATTGCTGTCATTTTAATTTAATATTAAACGTATAGCAGTTAATTTATTTTACAGCGTGAGTCCCGCATCGCTGTAAAAATTGCTTTAGCGGGACTATGTTAACCGATAGGTGGATTAATTTGATCACGTTTAAAGCCTCACAGTTTCCAGTGAATGGGACTCATTATTTAATTACAAGTCTTTCAGCTCGTGGCAACAGTGGTTTCATTTTATTGTTCATAATTATTTTCGATTTCATTATTGTTTTTAACAACATGTTCGCTGTCATACCAAAATGAGTTTTTAATCTCGCTGAGTACTTAATTCAGATGATACGATAATAGCGCAGTTGTTCTATAGGTTTCAATCGTAACGGTATTTATGTAATATCTATTCCGTTCCTTATCCAAATATATGTGTCCATTTATTCGCAAAATATTTCTTAACACTATTCCCATAGTCACTCCTAAACATCACACTTAAAAAAATATTATTGGGCATTTTATAACTTTATTTTTAATACAAATCAGATATCTGAACGTCTATTTTATAAACAAAGTTTCCACACTTGTTTATCTCAGCTTTTTGATTGAACTACTAGCGCCACACATTGAGGGCGTATTTTTGCCATCAACGCTCCATGTGAGCCTCCATCTTCATGTTGTGTCAATTTCATAACCATCGGGTTACATGGCTGATATAACGACAAACAAAAAAAAAACACCACATTTTTTTTTATCAAAACAAATAAGTGGATAAACACGTCAGAGTTCAAGTTAGATACTTAAACATTTGTACAAAACTCACTAAGATGACAACAAGGCTTAGAGAATATTGGGGGCAATGATAACATAGAAGGGCTTCAATTAAGAGCACTACCTCTATTAGCCGGCAAGACGCGCTTCACCGGCAATAACCGGCTATAACCGAGGCCCGGTCGTAGCGACACGGCTAATCCGGATAAATGAGACGCGAAAGATGACATCCACTCGCTAATTGGAGACCGGAATTAAGTGCACACCTTGAGATATTGTTATTAATTAATTTTTTGGCGTTCGCGGAAGAAGATTGTTGTTATTGTTACGAAGAATGACAACTTCAAATTGAAAATTATATAAAAAATATATCAAATTGGAAATGTGTAAGTATTTTTAATTCCATAGTGGTTGTCACGCTGTTGTATTTTATTAATTACACTACAATAACATTTTAAACAAGTCATAATCAAAGATCAATCAAGGATCTCAGTATAAAAATAGGTGTTCATCCATTCACGCATCAAATTCAAATATAACCGCGGTAAGTGTAGCTTAAACTTGTAAACTCTTGCCTAAGTAACAGGTAGGCCGGTTACTTAGCCAAGAGTCCATTTATGTGATTATATTTGTGCTTATATCACAACTCTACTAGTGTACTTAGCTTGTTTACCTTCCTCTACTTAGATTAGAAGCATTGTAAGGATTCAAGTTATTACATGCAAGTACATAGACAAGCTTGGAGACGCCAAGTTAAAACTTACCATGGAAGTGTGTCTCTGGCATAAAGTATGCCTTCAATATAATATTTTTCGTTTGAATTGCGTTAATATAATAACCGAATATAGTTTACAAACTATTGGTTACTCGACTGTTCACGTGACCAAGGGCTGGCTCATTTTTGGGCCAAAGAATAAGCATTGCCATTCAACGTGGTAATGCCACCAGCCTTTTCGGCACTCTACCAGTCGACAGCGATGAGAAGGAATACTTCATACATATTTTTTAGAACTTATATGTCATTGCACTTCCACATATCGTTAAATACATATATTGGTGTTTCAGGAGCAATGTTGGCTCCTTTTCTATTCTATAGAATGTATCTAGCAATATTATTTTCAACAGTCACAAAATAATATCTATAATTTCTGTCCCTATAATCCCTGGTGTATCTATGAATTAAAAATGTAAGAGAATCTGTTTTCCTTACATTAATAAGTTACTCATTACACGAATGTTACGAGATCTGCATTATTTATTAACAGCGGTAGGTTATTAAGGACTTTGTATCCAAAACTTTTAATTATTCGTATTTTGTTACAAACTTTTCGTTTAACTTTAACAGCGAACAGCGTCATAAACTAATAAAGATACTCCTTCATCTATATTTGATGTCTGAAACTCAGTCATTTTCTAATTCCGGAGATATTCTCCACAGCACTCGCTCAAGGGAGGAATTTGTACTGCCTTAGTGAACACTTTCTTTATTGGCGTAATTAGAAAGCGGATTAAACATTAATAAACGAGCCAATCGGAATATTACTGATGCGATGTGAATATTAATTCATGGCGCTTTTACAACATTTAAATTTATAATGTTTTTCTTGAATACTTACTTCTTCGTCTTCACCAGCCGGAAGACGGCCACTGCTGAACCAATACCGCCCTTTAAGGACGGGGGCTGCTATAATCTCCAAGCAGGGGACTGGAGTATTGATTGGTGGTGTAACAGAAAACACTGCTACCCATCTTCTAAACTTTCCCTTAGTCGCCTCCTACGGCACCTAAAGGGACGAGATAGTAAGCTACTATTCCGGCTTAGGGGCAATATCTTTATTTCACATTTTGTATTTACATTGTATAAATATTCTTATTTATTATAAGGAATATTTTAAATTAATTATTAAAAATTAAAACAGGAAATATATATTATGGGATAAAAACTCGAATTAGAGTCGGTTCAACGTTGTATACAACTTTCCGTCTGTTTGGCCCTATTGTAATGAAGCACCACATCCCTAATCGTGTAACAGACGTCGTGACGTACCTTACCTTCGTATGGGAAAACAACGCATATTATCGAAAGATGAGCTATCCTACGTCCAGTTAAGAAACACGCTAGACTTCCTGATTTCAACTAAACTTATCTATAAATAAGAGTTTTCTTCAAACGTCGTCACTCATCTCGCCTACATCGATTCTTGTGTAGTGTTTGTTTGGCTTCTCCAATATAGTGTACTTATGTCTGTGTACCGCGTGTAGGCGACATACTCGAGAGCATGTATGTATTAGATAAAGGGCAACAACATTATTACTGGAGCGATCCGCGTCACTAGTCGTACCGGCAAGTCAGCGGCTCTCAACTTTTTTTCTTATTGTTACCATTACATTTATTTTACAGTTACAGTTTTTTTCGTTATTTATTTTGTTAGTTAAGAAACTTTTTGCTTGCATTTTTGTATAGTTACATGAGTCTACCTAAGTTTCTTTAATCTTCCAGATACCTATTGACAATTTTCTTAAACATTTTGTAAAATCAACTTATCAAAACTTTTAAATGCCCATCAAGTGTAAAGCTGTAAGTATTCCGAAAATATCTCCGTTACAGTTTTACATTAGAGGTACCTTAAAATAAAATTAGTTTTTTTTTGTAATGGAATATTATGTTTGTAATTTCTATCAACCTTATTGCTATGTATGAATATTCAGGATGTATTTTCCGAGTGTGCTGAGATCGCTAAATCGCCTAACACTACTTATAAGAAATAACGATATATTAATGTTGTTTTGTTATTGATAACCTTTAATAATTCCCTCATAACACAAACCGACAGTTCTGTCAATGGTACTTATCAAAGTTAGCGTCAATAATTGATTTCTAGTCGTTCAACTTTGAGAGCCGCTGTAAAAGGTAAATGGATATATTATATATACCTACATTGTACGTTATTTACTCCATATTGCTAGTAGCTGTGCCAGTCGGAGAAGGCTAAAATATACGATTTTTGCAAGTAAAGAGCAAATACGTGACGGAGAGTCTGAATACATAATATATTGGAGTCGAATATGTTATAAAGGGTAGAAGTTTAGTTGAAGTTCGGTCTGAAAGTTTTTGGTCCGATGTTAAAGGGAAATGAACGCTTTTCAATGTTACATGGTATTTTCTAAGCCTGGGTGGGTTAGTTTTTTTAATCATTTAGACGCTACTGTTGGGATATAAAAATGGGCTCCTACAAATTCTATAGATCCGCGCCATATTAAATACAAAAATTGAAATCTACGACTTTATTAGTGATCGCAATAACATCGCTGTCGTCTAAAGTATTATTTCGTCGACACTGCTCCTTATTGTATTCATAGTTAAGAAGAAAACAGCACACAAACGAAAGCGAAAAATATTTTATCATTACAATAGTAAAAAGTGAATATAGTCAAATACCTAATTGAAAAAAACTGTGTCTGTCAACTTTTAGTAAATTATTTACTATCAATTAGTTAAAATAATTCTGCTATTTAACTTACATATGTACCTATTACTATAATTACCGCATTATAACTTTACAAAGGAATACATAATTATTGTAATCGCCATTTCTGTCTGATATATTATAGAACCTCCCAAGTAGCCGAGTTGTATCAAGTTATACTTCTGTTAATATTCTGTATGGTTACGTTTTAACTTTCCGCCGATTTAACTTGGAAACTGAACTGTATGATAAAGGTCCCGAATTTGTACTTTTGTCGAAGTTTCAGTCATACGCGTACTTTTCACGGGTCATTAGTCACAAATATCGTGTTTTAACGGAATACTTGTGAGAAACAAAACGTTGTACGGGTATTATGATTTTGGTATTGAACTTTTATGTAATTGTGTTTTTTTAATGTTTAATAGCGCACTTACAGTGTAGGTGTTTATTGCGTGATTGTGTTTATGTGTTGTGAACGCAGAAATACTTGGCGCTTATAGTTAGCGACCTGAATGATATTTAGCCATATAATCAAACAGCTAGAAATCATAAGGAACCTAGTTGAACGGCGCCGAATAGTGAAGGGGATAGGCTGTTAATTAGACTGCATATAAAGCTTGATGGCTGCGACAGAGATACCAATTGGCGACTGCATCTCTATGAAGCCTTATTAGTCAAGCCAATTTTTTTATTATTTAGATAACAATAATTTCAAGTTACTTGTGAATAAGCTTCTTCAATAATTCCTAAATATTTAATAACGCCCAAAACAAACAACTAAAGTTTAGTCAATTTCCGCGCTTCAATAAGCAGTTAAATAAATTTTCATTACACTTTCACAACAACCCTCCAATACCATAGCCGATACGAGCATCATAACTTTAAACGGAACCTATTTTAAGTGCCTATCCGCACTATGCGACATTACGATAAAAAACTAAGATAAACATCAGAAGGACTTTATTACGTCAAGATACCCGTGTTAGAGCGTGGGTACATGAAGGGGCTCCCGGGGCGACACTTGTTCATAAATTAAGAAGAGCCCCACTCATTCCCGTCTTATCTTTATGAGGGTCCCTGCCCACTAGCCGTGGAATTAAGTAATCACACAACATACTACTGAAATTGATCTCGGCTGGCGAAAAGCGACTCTAAAGGCGGCTACAGATTTTTGGGCCGAGCCTAGGAAATTGTGAGACATTTATGTCACAAAGAGCACGTTCAAGTCATCCAATGATGTGGTTTTAATTAATCCACTTGGTAGCGGAACCCTGCGTCATAACCCCCGTGCTGAACTTACAACTACTGTGTCTTTTTTTGCGATAAAAAGTAGCCTACGTAACTAACTGTGTAGCCCATAAACTACCTTTATGCAAATAACTCGTTACTTCCTAGCTGCTTCCTGTGTGAAAGAAAAAATACAAACACCCACAGACGTTTGCACACCCACATACACATGTTTATATCCTACGATGTGATAATAGTAGGATAATTATCCTGGTAATACTTATTTCCTATCTAATGAGCAAACTTGTACTATGATTATTATATAGGGACATAAAATAATGTGCAGTAAAGTTCCAACAAAAACATGGTACGTGAAAACCTCTCTTCTAATATTTCAATTTGGTATCATGTAATTTTTTTCCTTCAAACTTGCTACCTGTTGTAACGCAAATGTACCAGGGTATCATGGGTGGATGAAACTTGCACTAGCCGTATCACACGTATAGTTAAGCTTCCAGCTCAGTTGTATAACAAGTTTTACTTTTATTTTTAAGTGAAGTCCTGTATGCGGTCCCCGTGCATGTTTGGTCGCGTCGGTGTATGCGGGGTGATCGTAAACACGTTCACCGCGAGTTGTGTTTGAGTTTGTTACTCAAACTCTTGTCCACCAGTGATGAAAGAGGTCTTTAGGAGGCGGTACAATTTTCAAAAAATAGAAATTATTGGGACTTTATTTAGTGAAGAAGAGAGGAAGGATTGGCTTTCGACCTGTGGTGGAATGTTCAATTGATAAGGGAATGCTAAATATCTGAATTCGTTTATACGTAAACGAAATTAAAATATCAGACTCAAATCGACATTTTAATACTTCAGAATAATAAGTATATTACCAAAAGTGTATCTTTATTTACAATCGAAAAATACATAATTATTAACTATTTACATCGTAAATTTTAACATAAATTTAAATCAATATGTACGAAAATACTTAAAAAGGACATTAACGACAAATCACACGAGCGACACAAAAAACCGAAATTAATTTTATAAAAAAAAATTGAAAGTCAGTTTGTAGTAAGTATTAGTACTTTCGATTATAAGTTGGTCCAGTGATGACGTATCTTCCTTGCTTCTTCATCCCCGCCCAGCCGGGCCCGACCAGCCTTCTTCCTACTTTGTTGTTGTTGTCTTTATTTTAATTGAAATGTTGTGTTCGCCTGTTGTTGGCGCCGATCGCTATTTATGACAATACAAAGTTTCAGCTTCATAGTATCTGCTTTCAATTTTCGACATTATTATTTTGCTATTGATATTTTGATGCGTACGTATAGAATACTAGCTATTGCCCGAGGAGGTTTTGATTTCTATATGATTGACAGCCGATAGATAGCCTATTTGGTCGTCATTTCGAATGTGGCCGAGTGACAGCACACCTCCGGCTAATGCTTCGGAACGAAAGCGCTAGGGCATAATGTGTTTGAATCTGGTTCGTTAAGTTCTGGTCAATAACGGTGATATAATGCCTTCTTGACCAAGATTTGGTATTAGCTAACCTGACCAACAATGTGGGAGTTATGATAGTGCACAAGTGTGCACAATCTCAGGTTCATTATCTATCCAAAAAATTATGATACTTGTAGTTAAAACGACACGCCTGGACTGCTTAAAAGTTAAACACCTGATTTATATATACTTTTAACAGATGTCTCCTTAATAGCCCCATAAGAATTATTTGCTGCAAACCATTTCCATTAGAACAATGACTTACGTTTGCGGTAAGTGTAAATTGGCTTGTAAAACTTGGGCGGTAACAGTAAATTCAGTGGGGACCGTAAACACTATGATAACGGTCGCATTACGTTCTGCGCCTGAATCATTAATGTAACACATTCAACTGTAATAGAAATGCCCGATCGGACCTGATGACGATTTACAAGTAAAGAAACCTTTAGGCCTGTATTTTTAGAAGTAAAGCAGAGCCTAGACGTATCCACATTAGGATTAACAATCTCGAGGAAAGATAACTAAAGGTTTTTAAAGATACGCAAAGAAGAAGAAAAACTCTATTGTCATTTCTCCAGCCCTTTGGTGAATAGGTTAAAAAAACTAAAGTTACGTAATGACGTTGAATCCTTAATGTTTAGATACAATCACTATAAAAACCTAGGTTACAAGGTCTACGCACTACAGGAGATAATTTTGGTTTGACCCATTTCTATCCTTTAACAAACTCTATTTGTGACATAAATTATACGAAATATGTTTTAACGTAACTTTTATATTACAGGGAAATACAAAGCAGCTAATAAACATTATATACCGAGCAATTCCCAGACAAGCGTGTTCAGTATAACATAAACAATGATTTCAAGCTCCGTCTAGGTTATTATGTAAAGACAAATACCACCATCACCAAACAAGCCAATCCAACACAAACACGAAACTAATTAAAAAACAAACGAACACTAACAAACCACAAATCAATAAACAAAAACTCACCAACTTTATACATAGTTAAATCGTAACAATAACTAAACGCCTTGTTTGAGAACCCGTGAATCTGTGCTGAGAGTTATTGGGGTTCACTTTCCATAAGATGGCGGCCACAACTCAGGTCCCTTGTCAATTTACCAACCGTATTTATGTCCGCCTGTGTCAAGTGATTTAAAAGTTTACTGGACCACTATTATTGTAATAAATCTGGCGGTGATGCGTCTGGACCATCATTTACGACTTAGTCCTCAGAGCTTATTGGAATATGAATTATTGTGTTTGTAATTATGCGTTTTAATTGTTTCTGGTTTGTGGCTACCCTATTGGATCCCATGGGTATCGTAAGGGTTAAAAACATGTTCGAGTATGGGAAGAGGACACCTGTGAACTATTAATAATTAGCTGTGGTCGTTTACTTGATAATTATGGTCATTATGGTAATATTTTAGACACACTGTGGTCTGGCAAATAGCATCGCAAAATAAGGATATTTTGGATTTGCAGGGTAAGGGTTTTATAGAGATTATTCCCCGTGTCAGCAATTTCCTATTAAGGACTCTAATATTAATCATGCAAGCCGCTTTGTGAACAATTTTACCTTTATTTAGATACTTAAATAGTCATGTTTAAGTCTTCATATTGTTTGCTACTGATCGCTCACAACAAGACCTTTTGAGAAAGAAATTACTATAACAGTCCAAAGTTGGTACATAAATATCTGGACATCACGATACATTTTCATGATAACTAAGAACTGACTTCAAGATCTTGTTAAGCGACCACCCAATCTCACAAAGCGCTCTTGAGTAAGTGTCACATCGAGAATCCTCTGTTATTTAAATGGTGACCTCCGAGCGTTGTCGTCCGGTGCCAAGTGGTGTGCCATATTGTCTTAAATCCGGATCACACGAGTTCCGGAGTCCGCTTTGACAAGGGCCCTCACACATCAGTGGACGGGCAAACACAATGGAGATGCTCAACGCGGCAAGGAATACTGGCTGGCTCGGAGGCAGCTTAGGTGCAGAAGCTAGATAGTTCTGGTTTTATTTATAGGTTAAGTGGTAAAGAACTGTTGGCGCTGTCGCTAAGTGCTTGACCTTTGAGGGGTTAGGTGACGCGCGGACTCTATTTATAGCGTAAGTTTTTCTATTTTAGTTTTAGGAACGTCTGAATGTGTGATTATATTAATATTCAGTTGGTTATAAACTGAATAGTAGATATCTATAAAAATCAAGAGGAAGATAAGCATCTGATTTCATAACAACTATGTTAAGTAATCATTCATTTAAAACTGTTCTAGATATAAATTCACGTAGGAAACAATTTCTCAGAAAATATATGGTGTTGGAATAGCATCGATTGTGTTTAATTGAGCGAAATGAAACCAACCAGCTCACAATGATAATATCGACTCGGTGTGCTGGATCAAACTGCAAGAATATAAAATGGTGTTTGTATTTAGTTTTACTGTCTGTTCATGGACCCAAGGAGTAAAGCAATCCCATTGGAAATCCCGCAATGGTCCCGCCTGGCGTATTCTATAAGAGAGAACCTGCAGTGACGTAAGTTCTTGTGGATATGAGCCGCCATATTCTGTTCCATTCTGTTCCACTGAAAATAAAATGCATAGTGCCGACGGAACTTGGCGCTGTTTTCAAAGCTCCACGTTTTATTAACAGCATTTAGGTAAATTATGTTCATTTTCGTGCAGTAATCATGCGGTTCACTGTCTGCATCAGAAGTTTGATCCATGGAAATATACTTAGTGCTTGCTTATTTGAGGCTTGCGTCTGTTATTGCATCCTCATAAGCAAGTCTCTCTGGAGGAACGATAAAATGTTGTTTGAAGAAATATTACGTTTCCAGTTTTGCTGCAAAGTTCATAATTTCACCACGCGCATTAAAATCACGTAATATCATTAATTATACCGCCGTAGTCCATACATTAGTGCTAGGCAACGGGCGACCATTATCGCGTTAAATCACTGCAAAATAGCTGCTAAAATAATAATACTAACTAATCCTAATATATTACTGAACAATAGGAGTTAAACAATTCTGACTGAAATTAGAGACTTCATTTAACAATCGTTTAAATTTAGTGCGCCATTAGCGATCAACTGCGCGGAACATGGCCGCCCAAGTGGTACGATTTCCCGCGTAAAAAGAGAACATTCGAATTCACCCAATATTTACTTTAAAACACTGCGCTCCGCTCAATTTGCTATTTTAAAACGACAGTATTCCATTTTGATAGCAATTTGTACGAGATAAGTCGATTATAGACAACAAAGTCGGTAGTGCGACCTAAATATTATTGAAAATCACCAACGTATGGTCCAGCACACGAAATTTAAAGTTCATATAGCAAATACGGTTCCGAGTACCCGCAGTTAAGTACAAATGTTACAATCGCATTCCCTATTATTGCCTTTGGACTCCGGTGGTGTATGGAACATTCCAACTGTTGCCCGCTCCAACAAATACCGCGTTGCTGCACTATTACCGATACATTATGAGTAGACACACATTACGAACGATATTAGACGCTAACACAATGGGGTAAGACTCATCGTGCGTGCTAACTTAGGGTGAATAGTTGTCCTAAGTCATTGTTCAAACTGGATTGTTTTGGAGCTGCGTTGTTACATAACTTAAGATAAGTCCCGTACACAAATAGTTTCATGAGCTATTAAGGGGAAATTTTGTTTTATGACAATCTAGGGATGTTTGAGTAGAATTAGCGAGTGTTGGAAGTAGATAGCCGAAATGGGGTCAACTGTTTATTACAGAAATAATAATTTGTATAACTTTACAACATTTTTTTTTAAGTGTAATGAAAAGACATATTTGCTATGCATTCTGTATGATGAAGCTGAATCACAAAGTCAGAATAATTCCGCACAAAATAATTATCTTTGACACCATCAAACACCAGCTAATGGCCGCAGACGCCGGGGGACATCAATACATTACCTTCCACCAGAAACTAGAACATTTTAATTAACGCTGCATCGATAGTGGCCGAACATGTCCACGCGGCTCTGTTTACCCCCATTTATCATTGGATTAAGCCTATCCCCCTGTATATTATTTTTATTCATCCCTGGGGGCGAATTGTGTACGTTTGTTGGACAACGGATGTTTAATAACGTGTGTATCGCCGGCAGAATGTAGAACTAGTCCGTAGCCGTATTACAAAATAGCCGCTTTAGATAGTCTCGTGTCTAAGGTTTAGGCTATAGTTATGAAGGTGGAGTTGTACGGGCGAATTGTGTCGCTCTTTGGCATTTTGCTTATTGTTTTCAACTTGTGTAAAAGGAACTAGACGATGGGCACAGCGACGAAACCTTGCTAAGAACTTAGTCAAAGACTCTTTCTTTTGTCTTGCCTTATAAACACTGGCATTGAGAAGGTTTATAATTAAACATTCTTCGTAAAGCAATTAAAATATTCAGTATAGAGACACTGAGGCTAATAAAATGTATATGGTGTATACTTCAGTGAAGGTAGAAACTGTAAAAAAATACTTCTGTCTGTTTTACTTCTAAATAGAAATCTTTGCATGTTTAACTGTTAGTCTGACCAATCCCAATTCTGAACTAAAACTTCTCAATGGCCAGCACTTTTAAAAGCTTCCTAGTTTTAGAAAGTTCGTGTAATCCCACCGAAATACGAACACACACGGTTGGAAATAAGAACCTTCTTTTTGTAGATCCAGTTAACATTCTCAGTCGACTATTTACTACTATGTACGTCGGTAACGACTGAACTGCAATGGAAACGGTGACTAAGGCTTTATACTATTGCTTGCTCTGACTTTGATTCGAAAGCATTTCGATCAATAGTCCAGCCAAAGCAATATCCATCAACAAAATTGACTCTATTTCTATCTCAATACTTTGTAAGAATCTCTTATTGACTTTTATTTGATTTGGGATAGATAGGATACTTATATTTATGAGAATATACTTCCCCATTTTGTTTCATTCTTTTCTGTTTCCTGATTTACAATTTTAAGTTACTATATAGTCGGTTCTTTCCACAATATTCTTCGAAATTATTCTATATCGACTTCTATTTTGTTTAAGGCAACGTGTACTTAAAGAAACTATTTAGTATCTGATCTTACCTAATAAACAAGATTTTTTTGTAGGTTTACCAGCAAAAACACATTACCTGAATAGGTAACTTTGTGTTACTTCTGAATTTTATTTATAATCTTAAGACTCTTTCCAGATGTTCATAAATCCTTTAATTTGCTTTACTCTAAGGAAGCCATGCCCCGTAAAAGGGTGTGGTATTAAACAATATTTTAAAAGCTGGCTAATCTGCAGCTCATAATTCATGTGTGGAGCGTTTTAAAACATGTTTTATATATGAAAGCAAAAAGTTCTAACAGGATGCTAGTGCGGCCGTATTTATGGCCGCTTCGTCCATAATGGTGCATTAATCACCGTGGTTTTGGCCGAGGATTATTTTATGGCGGTGAATATGACGGGCTCTATATTATCATATTTTATCATTTTCTTATTTTATCTCTCCTTCTTTATTCGCGTTTTCAACTTGATTATGTTTTACATGTCTGGCAGTCTGGCTCTGAAAGTAAAATGGAATTTCCTAATACAAATAGCACATTCAAACTTCGGAGAAGGATCGATATTTAGGGCTTGCACTATGTGGGTTGACGACGTATTTTAATCATATTTTATGAACGTAACTTAGAAAGCATTCAGGAATTCAATACTAAGAGAATTCTACATCGTCACAAGATGTCAGTTGTGTTTTAGGCCACAACAAACAGAATAAAAACAAAAATTTTAACAACACAGCAGGAAATTGAACTTATATAAAAGCAGAATAAACAATAGCATGTTCCAGTCAGCTGTCTATCTGTTCCAAAATCACGTTTTACTATCCGAGGCTTAGGGTTAATCTAAAATAGAATTTGAGCCGGACAGCACGCGAGCACTGATGCTGCACTGCAACAATACCAAAATAACTTTACGGAATAAAGCCTCCAGGCTTGGACTACTGTTGGGACAGTGTTGGCCTTCAGAATTGTCTCAAAATAATTCAATATGAAGATATATACTTGGGCACTACTACGACGGATGTTATTCTAAAACCTGCGGGATTTTAATGCAGAACTAATATTTGTGGACCAGTGCTTGTGTGGTTTTATTGCATCAAAAGATACGACAAGTTTTAGTGACATTATTTAATCCGTTAAGTAAATTATGTAAAAGAAGTAAGACTAAATTTTAATCATCATTTTTTTCAGATTTGTTGTCGCACTTATTTTACTTATTCCATCTAAACTAAAAGCCAATAGCAACACCATACAATAGTAATAAAAGCATCTTAAACCGAGGCAACAGAGCACAAATCCAAGCGGACAAATTGAAAAACCACTGAAACACCGAGGCCCGTGGACGTGGCGTACCGTTATAACCACTACGCATTACGGCCGAATTCCCGTCTCGGTCGTCCGTGTACGGCCCGGAATAACACAGATCGGTAACGAAACACAATGGCGAGCTGTTCCGGGAATCTATTCCGCCCCCTAATCCAGAAAGGTCGCTGGCAGCCATTCGATAACCACTTAGAGTGGGCACGATTGTACCGCGCTGATAACGGTGGCCGGCCGCGCGCCGTACGCTTTATTATGATTAGATTATGAAGATGTACATGTATCGACAGATTTTATAACCTTAGCTTCTACTTTTGTGTACCCTAGAGTTGTATCTTATATTGAGAATTCCATTTTTTTGTATATTTCGGTAGATACGCAAAACTGTAACGCAAAATTAAAGTCCAGTAAAATTGTTTTATTGCAAATAGATTGTTACGAGCAAAATTTAATCACATTATTATACCAGTTGACAAATGTATAAATGTAGGTAACACTTGTAAAACAACACAAGATAGGTGAAAGCTTAACTTCATTAAACTTCAGCTATTGAAAACACAGCAACACAATCGGCATGGCTTATGTTTAGCAAATCGGCAGACGGGATAACTCCAAACCGCCAGTCGTCTGTTTAATACGTTGTCTAACAAGACTTAAGCCGCGAACAAAGTTTTCTTCATAAACCCTTTGCAGGCAAACGCTTCGGTATTTTGTAGAATTTATTCAAACCATTGGAGTGTTAATGAGGACCTTACCGATACTTGCATTTCCTCTCAATAGGGTCTTTGTATTAAACTGAAAGCTTGTTTATAGGATTCAGTTTCTCGAACTGATTGAAAATGTTCACTAATTGAGTACTTGCATCGGTTATGTTGGATTGGAAAACTCATTTCGGTCTTTATTATTTCATAGTGAAATGCGGGAATATGGCATGATATCGGGTAATGTCTGAATGTCGTTTTAATATAAAGCTTCTTTTTGTATGGCAAGGCCAGTGTGTATTTAAATCTGTATTTACTTTGGAATATTCGTTGTACATAATATTGCATGCAGTGAAAATAATTCAGCCAGAATCTGTCGAATATGCAGCTAGGTGCAAGAAATAGATCACTCAATCTAGTTCACAATAGGTATTATTTTTACTGGAATATAATGTAAAGCGTTTTCTTAGATAATGAATAGTATTTTTGACGCTACTAGGTATCTCAATTTAAGTTCCATGTGCGTGTATCCCATAGGTCTGTCCAGCATGTTGTACTTAGCCGATCCACATTGGATATACTACATCGTCTCTTACGGCTTCCTTTTACAGCAAAGGAACGAAAATGTATTATTTTCTTGGTTATATATACCTATATATATAAATATTGTTTTCCTAACACTGTATGCAATTCAGAACACAGTTCATCTTAATCCATTGTCAGAGACTGCAATATTCCTGGCACGGACGTAGGCAAGGAGTAACTGCTGTTACAAAACAGTATTAAGAAAATAAATATGGTTTATTTTATAAGTTAATTGTAGCGTGTCAATTATAAGAATCGTTTAGTACACGGAGACGGATAAAACCTCGATGGCTAAAAGAATAATTATCATGATTGTGAGCTTAGGCAGGAAAAATCTCAAATAGAGATATATGGATTAAAAGATGATAATTATATTACCTAGTTGGAATTAAAGCTGCGTCACTACGTAATTGTACACTTAGGCTTTGCGCCAACACAACCACAAGACAAACATAATACAAACCAAATTAACAAACTAAAACACTTACCACCAAATAACGTTAATAAAATTAATAACACGACTGATACGATAAGATAGGAACAAGTTGGACAAGTTTTATCTTTTATTAGCTTTCTAACGAAAACTGCCAACCATATTGCTTCAGAAGTTTCGATATTAATACCACAAACAAACTGACAAAACGGGATCCTGTTATGTTCAATCATGTTATCTATTATCGTGTCAGATGGACTTACTAATGTATTGGGGATGTTAAATACTTATTTGACATCCAGATTAGTGTAATGTCGCGTTGGTTCTGATGATAAGAAGTTGGTTTTATTTGCTCAAAGTTAATGGTTCAGATCTAGGTACAAATCAATGTGGCATTGTTAATGTAGAAATATTTTGAGCGATTTGGTTTGTGCTCTATTTCTTTCGTAAACATTGATAAATTGGTATAATTATAATCTAGATCTATCTAGCCATAAACGCCTCGTTGGTGGTTAGTGGTCGCTAAGCGCGACTGTTGAGAATGAGGTCCTGGTTTAGAATCCCGGGTTAGGCAAAGTGTTACTAGATTTTTTTATTAGGTGATTCTCGGAATTGTGCCGGTTGATAGCATAGCTATATATATATAGACGTGCCCCTATTACATCGGGACCTATAACATACCTTACGAAATGTGGATGTACTTAATGTGCAGTGTACAGTTCTGCCTACCCCTTCAGGGTATACGAGTCTGATGGTATGTTACGTAGCTACAAGTTGGTTAAGCTCCTGACCTCAACGTCATGATTATGTCTTCCTCCTTGTACAAGCTTATGGAGTTTGGTTCAGGTTTTAGTCCACCAAACCCCGCCATACTCCAACCTGAATAGTGCGAGGTGTTTCAAATTATAAGGACAAGACTCCAGGACAAGAATCATTTACTGTGTGGTATTGTTAATAGTTACACTAATTGTGTCTTAGTTAATTAGATGCAAACTTCCGTAAAGGATTTCGGTTGGTTTTTGCTTGATAAGCCGTAATGTAGGCTTTTAAGATTCAGAACAGCGCAGACTACCTAGCTAAATATATTGTTTTGCTCAGTTGGTTCACTTGTGGCTGTGTTGGCTTTGTAATTTGGAAAACCCTAATGAAGTTCGCATATCTACACTGAAAGAAGTAGATAGGTACTAAATTGTTAGTATTTTGGATGCGGTTACAATAATTAAAAAAATCTATCAATTCTACAAAGCAAGTATCCAGCAGCTAAGATTGGAAGCCTGGTACGCTGTTGAGAAAAGGCTGGGCAAGACGACAACGACAACAAAGCTGATGTTTACCAACAGCTCCTTTTAGGGTTCAAGGTTCTGGCAGACTGAGTTGAACAAAAAATTATTTTCTAACTAATAGTTACCTAACATCTTAATTAACACGTTCAACGCCACTGGGAACACCGGTGAGCCACGAACAATATATTTTTTTATTGTGTCTATGTAGTCAATGACTTTATGACAACCCAATAAAAAGTATTAGCAGTTAAAAAGGTCACATAAAGCAAAAGTGAATTAAGTCCCAAATTTGCAGCAGATCATATAAAATGTTATCCAATGTCCAACATTAGAGTAAATATTAGAAGTCATTAAAAGACAAGCCGGTTGTAGATAACAGTTTCAAATATGAAGGTTCATTAATAATTCCGAGCAGAATCCCGCCGAATCATTGTTTAGTTCATGGTGCTTATGGGTTGGCCATGGAAGCGGTTTGTTGTGTTCTCCACTGTGATGTAATCTTGTTGTGGACTTTATGTAGGAATTGCTGAAGAATTGGACGTAATAATAGGAAAGTATTTGGAAAATAAAAACTGAAAGTTTGGGCAGCCAGTCAATTAGTCTTCAATTTATATTTATGTTAATGATTTGTCTGTCAGCCTTTTGCGCAAAGAGAGAAAATATTTCTAAAATGGGCGATATTGGGAGATATTTGGATTCATGGATATTGGATAACATGTAAAATACGCTCAGGATACAGGTTAACTGAAAAACAATACCGATTACTGTAATTTAAGGCAGGTTGTGCCTTTATGCCTCTTTGTCTCCTCGTTAAGTTACAAGATTCCGCAGATAAATGCATTTTTAATGATCAAATTTATCGCCAGTGGCGGGAGGCTAGAGTAAATTGCCAAAAACAGCGTTAATGACCAAACTTCCCAACTACAGTTTATAATTCACACATCTTATCAAATATTAAGGAGGTGTAATAACCGTGAAAACAAAAGAAAACACATAAACACCGTTATTTAAACACATAACGCCATCATAATTCGTCATCATAATAATAAAAATACACCGTTCAGAAGAATCAAAAACATTTTAGTACTGAACATTGGAAAGTGCGGTGTTGCCATAAAAACTCGCTTCCAAACTTCTTTTGTTTTTGGCGACAGATGTTTCGATATTAGGGAATGTTTCTTTATGGGGTCATTTAAATAAATAGTCTCTTAAAGTGTACTGTATGTATATTATAAGCGCTTGCTTTATTTTGGGTTAGGCTCGTAATATTGGTGGGAAATGGCTAGGGTTGCGTTTTATCTTTTGTCCTTTGTGTTCCACACATCTTTTGGTATTAGTAGCGACTAATTCTACGAGTAACATATTTTTTTAATATACAGGATCAATTGTATTCCTCTGTGCACGTTTATATACAAACACGTAGTTTTTCGAGAATAATTAAAATATTTCGGTCCAACACTATTTTACTCTGATATATTTATCTAAATTAAGTGAAGATCAGATTCAAGCATGGGCAACATGCTAAAATTACACCAAAAGTCATAAGATCAGATATTTATGAAATTCATATATATAAGATCAAAATATAAATATGTTTTACATAAATATTTAAATTGTAACAAAAATCTGGAAACTGGAACGTATTAGCAAATGTTTTAATCTACCTACATGTCTACTGGCCGTCTGAAATACCTTGATCTAGAATCTAACATCTATTATTCTAATTCCTAATCTATATATATCAAAATTACGAGCAATACGTGTCACTTCAGGTTCAAAGCAACGAAAGATTTGTAGTAATCTGTGACCTATTAAATACTCTTTGATGTCGGTTCTGACGCACTTTTGTATCGCGAACAACAACTTGGGTCATAAAAAACATATTTACGAGTTATGTACGTCAAATAAAAATGTTCAGTGGCTCGGAAAATAGCCTCTGTGGTGTATCCTGAGCGGGGTAACGGTTTAATTCACATTTTTCTATAGAATCACTTGGAAATAGAATACGTTTTTTACGCCAAACACTTTATTGATTGGAAACTGATGGTGCGCTGGGGATTTGAGCTGATGAAATTAATTAAGGCAGTAATAATGCGTGTGATTTGTTTGTTGCTAGTTCTTAGGGCCGTATACAACGTTTACACTTTACAAAAGTAAAGGATAAGAATTAATTGACGTTTGTTAGTCTCGCTCTCGAGAACGGCGTGACCGATTTGGTTAATTTTGGTCTAGAAATATTCGTGGAAGTCCATGGAAGGTTTAAAAGGTGAGAAAGCGGCAGGAAGTTCGCCGGTAGACCTATAATTATTTGTTTATAATAATGTCTTTTGACGTGCATGTAACTTATTTTATTTGACAACCATTTTATTAACATTATAAACGTTTAATGAAATATTTATTTTCATGATTAGATATACCATGAGATTTTCCTTCCAAAGTGATTTTGTGAAAGACATAACTGGATTCGTAGCGTATTATTTGATATTCTGTCGTTGTTCGTCAATTATTAATGTATTGTGTTGTTTGTTATTACAAATGGAGAGACATTTTATTATGTCAGCCTTTAGTGAAGAGGCTAAGTGATTTTTTTGTTGTAATCGTCATGGACTTTATTTGACACAATATTATTTATTCATATGCGTCATGAGTCATGACTATCATGTATGACGTAGAAAATTAACGTATTTAATATACATTTCACATTTTCTTTATGATTCTTAGTATGTACACAGAAACACGTTATGCCATGGTGAAGAGAATGACCGGTCAACTAGCATGGCAGCCAAGTAGACCGCCCAGGGCGGGCCGCCTTGCGTACGCACTTAGTTAGTTTTATTCGTGGAGGCTCTCTACTTAAATTGTTATGAAAGCAATACACGCCCTTGTGCATATGAATCTTATCTATAAATCTCAGATGTGCTTCGACATTTATTTAAAGTTGACAATCATCGCCCACTGGATAAAAAATAATGAGTCCAAAAATATTCTGTAAATATAATACAAATGTTTTTTAAAAGTAATATGTAATGCTACAGTATATCTATATACAATAGACAGTGTAAAAAGGTCTCATCGGCCCCAGGGGCTTTCTCCCTATCGTAGGATCAGGAAAATAACCGTGTAAGAGCTTTCTTTTAATCTTGTAATTACGGTGTAATGGTATATTTGCTAACCTTACTGACATTTTTTTGTACGTTTTTTTCTTAATGTTAATCGTTTTCTCTTGTCTGATATACTAGTAGTGTATATATAAAAGGATGTTGTAACAGTTACTTAGAATTGTTTTGTGCTTGAATTTTATTGCTTGTTGCATTTATCCTCTTGTTAACAAAGCGATGTAATCGTCAATAATATTATAATTAGTAATAATAAATATGAGGTGGAATAAATAAATGATGATTAAAAAGTTTAATCAAAACTTTACAAAAATTGCACACCATAAAAATACAACAGAGTTCGATGCACTATATTTGCAAATATGTGCATTTAATTTAAAACATAATACAATAGTATATAACATATGTACGTATGCGTATGTAAACATACAACCTTATGTACCAACATAACAATATATTCACCCGCAGCCAATTTTGTAACAGAGAGCGGAGTCCATTTCGAAATTCGTTTTTTTGATAACTTTCACCGCTCAAATTCCCGAGTCCTTCAATCGGTCGAATAAAAAAGAAACTAAATTACATAAACCCAACCTCGTTCGTACCGAACGTGGTGGACTGGCAAACGTATTCTGATTTAAATATCGCAAGCGACCTTTGGTTGAGTTCGTAATATTGGAGACAGGATGGGCAAGGAAGGCATTGATGCTATATAGTAATGCGCTGGGGATTTCCGTGAAAGGTCCGGGCCGACAGCAAAACGTGTTAGTTCGCTTTATTGAATATCGAGAATATGACGGGGTCCTACGGGACCCGGAATATCGAAGGTCGGCTGAGTTTCGCATACGTTGCATTCTCAGCGGGTTTTGGGGTGACTTTTACACGTCCAGGTAATGGATTTCGGCGGCTTATTGGCGCTGCGTAAATAAAATTAAAGTGCGTCTTATAAAAAGTTGAGTATTTCTCAACGGACCACTAGCTATGTTGTATATACCTACTTAGGTATAGTTTTAGTTTGAGCTTTAGTCTTCTATATTGGTGTACCTTCAAATAATTACGTTCACGGGGACATGAAATCCCACATACTAAAGAAGATTGAAATAGATGGTATTGTTGTACTTGTTTTAAACGAGACAATTGATAATTTTTATGACTTTCTACGACCAATAACAGTTTTCATTCAATTTTTTTTTATTTCAACTCTTGAGGACGTCCGTCGTTGTATGGATATTATGAAATAATTGTATGGTTACTTAGACAAATATTATACATTTTGATTATGAAAATAAGATAATATCATACTTATTTAATTTTACAAATTTTAGATAATTATTAAAATTATTTTTTTTGTACTTTGTACACTAACACACGTATTACTTTTACTTAAAAAGAGGTCCTTATGTAAGATTTTTTAATAGTTGCACAAGTTTCTGAAATAAACCTTTTTATTTTTATTTTACTTATATCTTTAAAGTTTTCATTACACTCTTTACACCTTTGTGTAACAATACTCTAACGTAATAAACTTCAATAATACTTAGGAAACAGAACCACATAGAATTAACATACTTAAAGATTTTTACTTACTTGATGAAGGCAAATATGCGTAAATATTTAAGCTCGTGAAACTCGGAGGTCTATTGTGTAAGATTCTGGTACACGAATGCTGCCCGAAGGCAACGAAGTTATAATTGCACATAACTTAAATTTCTGCGCCCCGAGCCTCTTAAGGCGACAGAAAATAAGTCGTTTTTACATAACTCGTGTGATATTGAGCTTTTGTTTTACATACGGTTATAAAATTACTGCCTGTTGGTCTAGTGGTGGCTGAGCGCAACTGCTGAGCATGACGTCCTGCTATACTACTGTTGGTACATCTTGATGAATAATAAGTTTTATATAGATGGTATCGCAATGCCTCGTTGGTCTAGTGGTTGCTAAGCGCGACTGCTGAGCACGAGGTCCTGGGCTCGAATACCGGGTCGGGCAAAGTGTTATTGGGTTTTTCCATTAGGTAATTCTCAGTAGCAACACGGAGTCTGGATTTGTGCCCGGTTGATGGCAATAGGCTCGCCCTCCATTACATTAGGACCTAAAACATAACTGGCGAAATGTGGGTGTACTACATGTTCACCTCTGCCTACCCCTTCAGGGAATACAGGCGTGATGTTATGTATCGCAATGCTTTGTGAAATAAAAATAATTTACTATTTTGTCACCGTGGTCAATTTCTAGTGGCATTTTGACACTTTTGACATAATGTGTCGTAAGTGTGAAAATGCAAATCAAAATCATTAAAAAAATACAAAGCGATGTTGTTAAAACCAATGAAAGATTAGTAAATTCAAATTCAAATTCAAATTCAAAATGTTTTTATTTCATACTAGCTGTGCCCGCGACTCCGTCCGCGTGGATATTCGGAAACAGCAATTGTATTCTATGATTGTTTTCTCACCCGGACTAAGTGACACAATATATGTATGTCTTAACTATAATATGACATTGACTATAATAATATAGTATTTTGTAACACTAACGCAAAAATTGGACGGTGATAATGCAAATTAGAACAATTCTGTCGTACATGATTTTGGCGAATCCTAAACCGTTTACGCAGCGCACGCAGGGGAAGCTGTCGAATGGAAAAAAATCAACCCGATTTTGAAACATTCTTCATTGGTGCTCCGCTCCCATTGACCGTAGCGTGATGATATATAGCCTATAGCCTTTCTCGATAAACGGGCTATCTAACACCGAAAGAAATTTTCAAATCGGACCAGTAGTTCCTGAGATTAGCGCGTTCAAGTAAACAAACAAACAAACAAACAAACTCTTCAGCTTTATAATATTAGTATAGATAAAGGGCAATTTTGTTTTTGATTAAACACTTGTGATGAATAACGTATTTATTTGGATATGGATATATATTCATGTTTATAAAAACACCTTTGCAAATAACGCATTATTATTGAACAAATTTGGTAAGCATAAAAATGGTTATAGTGAGCCAACCTTAAAAGATAGACATATGCTGTCGTGGACTTTTTTTTAGAACTTTTACGGAAGAACAATTCTGTCCTACATGATTTTGGCGAATCTTAAACCGTTTACGCAGCGCACGCAGGGGAAGCTGTCGAATGGAAAAAAATCAACCCGATTTTGAAACATTATTCATTGGTGCTCCGCTCCTATTGACCGTAGCGTGATGATATATAGCCTATAGCCTTCCTCGATAAACGGGCTTTCTAACACCGAAAGAAATTTTCAAATCGGACTAGTAGTTCCTGAGATTAGCGCGTTCAAGTAAACAAACAAACAAACAAACAAACAAACAAACTCTTCAGCTTTATAATATTAGTATAGATAGTATAGATAAAGGGCAATTTTGTTTTTGATTAAACACTTGTGATGAATAACGTATTTATTTGGATATGGATTTATATTCATGTTTATAAAAACACCTTTGCAAATAACGCATTATTTTTGAACAAATTTGGTAAGCATAAAAATGGTTATAGTGAGCCAACCTTAAAAGATAGACATATGCTGTCGTGGACTTTTTTTTAGAACTTTTACGGAAGAACAATTCTGTCCTACATGATTTTGGCGAATCTTAAACCGTTTACGCAGCGCACGCAGGGGAAGCTGTCGAATGGAAAAAAATCAACCCGATTTTGAAACATTATTCATTGGTGCTCCGCTCCTATTGACCGTAGCGTGATGATATATAGCCTATAGCCTTCCTCGATAAACGGGCTATCTAACACCGAAAGAAATTTTCAAATCGGACCAGTAGTTCCTGAGATTAGCGCGTTCAAGTAAACAAACAAACAAACAAACAAACAAACAAACAAACTCTTCAGCAGTATAGATAAAGGGCAATTTTGTTTTTGATTAAACACTTGTGATGAATAACGTATTTATTTGGATATGGATTTATATTCATGTTTATAAAAACACCTTTGCAAATAACGCATTATTTTTGAACAAATTTGGTAAGCATAAAAATGGTTATAGTGAGCCAACCTTAAAAGATAGACATATGCTGTCGTGGACTTTTTTTTAGAACTTTTACGGAAGAACAATTCTGTCCTACATGATTTTGGCGAATTTTAAACCGTTTACGCAGCGCACGCAGGGGAAGCTGTCGAATGGAAAAAAATCAACCCGATTTTGAAACATTATTCATTGGTGCTCCGCTCCTATTGACCGTAGCGTGATGATATATAGCCTATAGCCTTCCTCGATAAACGGGCTTTCTAACACCGAAAGAAATTTTCAAATCGGACCAGTAGTTCCTGAGATTAGCGCGTTCAAGTAAACAAACAAACAAACAAACAAACAAACTCTTCAGCTTTATAATATTAATAATAATAATAATAATAATAAATAATAAATAATAAATAATATATAGTATAGATAAACCTATTACAGGCGCTTATGAAACGTTAGGATGCTAGTTGCACGGTTCCAAAATGTCATTCCAATGGAGAAGAACCGGCAAGAAACTCCAGAGGTTACTCATTTAAAAAGAAAGATGGTACAAATTTGTAAATTTACATATGTAGTTTCATTATGCGACAACAAAGCAAACTAATAGTGATAGAAGGGAAAAAAATAACAAATTGGGCCAAAAACCCACGGTGCAATTAAAACTACTAGCTATCACTATTCATTACATTGTGGTCACATTTACAATATTGATGAAGACCTGGAATCAATTATATAAAATAAATTGCCCGAAAACTGGGCAGAGGTAGAGGACCTACGAAAGTAAAGGAGAAGATAAGGGTCTTCAAAACATTAAGCCTTAATAAGAAAGGGATAATGGTGTTACATTTGCCAGGGAAGCCACATGTGCAGAAGACATTAACTCCAAGCTGTTCTATCATCAACATAATCTTTAGTTTTATAATAAGCTTTCTTGATTAAAATTGCTTTCACGCATGTTTTAAATTTCTTACCGGTAAGATCAGTTATCGTTTTAGGCAGTTTGTTATAAAAACGTATACAATTACCGAGAAATGATTTGGAGTTAGTTCTTGCTAACCTATATTTAGGCACTAGTAAACAGTTAAAAATAAACAAAAAAATATCTCAGTAACTTTTTTAAATCATGAGGATTGCTTTCGTGTAAAAGTTTCAGTAAGCAAAAAGCTTAAATTGTAATAAAACAAAAATACGTTTCGTGGAAATTTTATTTCGTTTTTAATCCAAAAGCATTATTTATTTCTTGGACTACTGAAACAAATATAAATACGTTGCGCGTTGGATCAGCTTCATTGTTCCCCGATCGGCTACCAAACAATTAACAAATTGATTAACAAACTGCAATTCTAAATTACACAACTTATATTTGCGATTCTGCCGAAAACAATTGCAGAGCCGCCCTACCCGCCCAACTAGGCGGGCGAAACTTCTGGAAACAATACCAGTAGCCATATTTCATTGTTTTCTCGTATCGAAGTCGCGCCTACGTCCCCGATATTTGAGCAAAACACATTTGTATTAGTTACGAAGTTTAGTTCTAGGGTAGCGGATGCGTTTTTGACGTTACTTTTGTGTTTTGTCAACGATGGGGTTTGCAATGTTTTTTGTATTAACAAACAACACGTCATACTTTTTACACGCTTTATATTAGCTTCACTTGTATGTATGTATGTTTGTTTGTATGTTTGTAACCGACTTCTTTGGGCGCGATTTTGACCCACTTTAAACGGCTAGATTTCGTTCAAACTTTGTAGATTTATCGAGGACCGATGACAATACACTAATTTGATAAAATTATTTAATAATATAATTAATAAAAAGTATTAATTAATAAAAATAGCATAATTACAGCCCGCAACACAAACGCCCTCTGCTAAGCCGCTAGTCGCTACGGTAAAGTTCCGTGGTAGCTAAGCGTCGCGCGCGTGTCCCGACTCCAACGCCCTCTGCTAAGCCGCTAGTCGCTACGGTAAAGTTCCGTGGTAGCTAAGCGTCGCGCGCGTGTCCCGACTCCAACGCCCTCTGCTAAGCCGCTAGTCGCTACGGTAAAGTTCCGTGGTAGCTAAGCGTCGCGCGCGTGTCCCGACTCCAACGCCCTCTGCTAAGCCGCTAGTCGCTACGGTAAAGTTCCGTGGTAGCTAAGCGTCGCGCGCGTGTCCCGACTCCAACGCCCTCTGCTAAGCCGCTAGTCGCTACGGTAAAGTTCCGTGGTAGCTAACCGTCGCGGGCGCCGAGACCGGCTCGCGTTAAGGTAAAGCTCCGTGGTAGCTAACCATCTTAATAAAAAATAGAAAATAAATAATAGTTTAAAAAAACTAAAAAACACGCTTTTTATCGAAAACCGAACTAAAAAATAGAAAATAAGTTTTAATCAATTTAAATTAAGAATAGTGTTAAAAATTTCAATAAATATAAATTAATAATAGTGTGAATAAAAACAAAAAATATTTTATTTAAAAAAGCGTGGGGTGCATGGTGTCAATAGTTATAAATATTTTATTGACAGATACGAGTAGAGTGATTATCACTTTGATAATATCTTAAAAAGCACCCCACGCTTTTTTTAAATAAAATATTTTTTGTTTTTATTCACACTATTATTAATTTATATTTATTGAAATTTTTAACACTATTCTTAATTTAAATTGATTAAAACTTATTTTCTATTTTTTAGTTCGGTTTTCGATAAAAAGCGTGTTTTTTAGTTTTTTTAAACTATTATTTATTATTTTATGCTTGTGCGTAAGAGTCTGGCTACACATCTAGACATCTGTTGAGAGCGATAACTTCAATGTAAAAACACAATCGATAAATATTCAGTTTAGTCTACCCATAACTAATAATTGTTAAGTCGTTGCCTGGCATGAAGCAGACACAATAGTAAACCTATTGGTCGCGGCTCATCTGTGGGCCGAGCGTTCAACGTGTTAATTCTATTAATACTTATTGTGTAAATGAATAGATAAGTAAAATAGAATTGATTTTCTCACTAACAAACACATATCAACGTTCGTAAAACACACAAAATGCTTTTTCAGAAATACATCATTCGAATATCTCTTGCATAAACCTCACACAGAACAACGATAGATCATTCTTACTTTAATATCATATAACGTAACCAGAATAACGTATTGATTTCCGAACACACCTCCCAAATGGATAACAGTGTTTGACTAAATATCCGAGCCGAACTTTTCTTTCTGTTGTGTCTGTAGCAATATTCTCCCTTGAGGGTCAAACTGATGTAGTGGTTGCAAGTCTGCGTGTCTGGGCTGGAGGTCGGAAACTTTGTTCAAGGAAAATAGTACGAATTTATATAGTTAATAGTAATACAAGTTCAAGTTACTGACGATTTATCTTTCATTAAGTTAACATTTTGACCGCTACAGCTAGAAATAAATTCTAGATTTTCTGAAAACTCTTTTAAAACAAATATGTTTGCATGTTAAAATAATGATCAATAAAAGCTTGATGTATGTTTATATACATCACGGTATAATAACTATCAGATGACATACGCTTTCGGGGAATAAAGATAATAATCCGCATACGCTTAAACCTCGCACAGACACATTGAAAGGCAACAAACTATCAGAGATTCCCAGTACTTTCCCTAGCCGTACAACATTTTTATTCGCATCCACAGAAATCCATGATAACAGTATTTACGCAGTAAATTGACCTTTACGACAAAAACTCCTCGCAAGATATATTTCTCATGGCAATTAAGATAGAACCCCCATAGTTAGATGGTGACATTATCGGCCCCACGGTGGTAACGCTTCATTATTAATGGATAATACTAACTCAATATAATAACAGATATTGGAGGTTGGGAGATTAGATTGTATATTGGGGAATATTATGGCGAAACATGGTTTTTGTATTTGGTATATTGTGGTGCTGGTTTTTTCTAGGAATTGGCGACGATCGATATGCGATGTTGAATAAAGGCGGACGTCTTCCGGCTGATGATGATGGTAATGGCGTTGATACATTTTTAGGTTTCTTTGTCTGGCGGATGAGTATGGCACCGGCAATCATGATTAATTAGTATTTGGTAATTACAGTTCTACAGTATAATTTAAAGTAAGTTGTAATATTAAACTTCACTCGTAGGTACTAGATGATATCGTAGTTGTACTCTGCGTATTGTACGTACGATCTCGTACTGTACGTACTTGTTGATGTGAGAAATGTTATTGAAGTGAACATAGGTAATTCTAAATCCCGTCTAACCCGATTATTAAACTAATGAATATGTATTATGTTCTAATTCAAATTATACGTTTATTCAGTCAGTACACTTTCGCTTGCTTTCAAAGTTATGTAGAGTTCAAATTGTAAATAAATCTAATGTATAAGAACAATTTTACATAGCCGAATACCAGTTAATATCCTGCCATCATAATCCCCGCTTTTATTCTTTTTACTGAGATATAAAAACAAAATAACTTTACACAAAAATGTAGCTCCAATCCGCAGATACAAAAGTAAAGTGCTATAGAAACAGACATAAAACCACTCGCCAACACACACCATTACGAAAATTGTGCAAATGGGAAATAAACAAATTTACGCTTTAAACCCCAAACGAACAGACAAAAGGGGGCCCAATAAGGGCGTAGAGCGTCATATTCTGATATCCAATAAAGGCCCGCAACATTTTTATGAACCATTCGGAAGGACGAACCTTTTCTAAATTCTTCAAGTTCGGGCTTTAATCTTTCACCAAGTATTTTAGCTGCGGCTAAAGTTCTCCGATCTTTTATGTTGTGTGGGCTGAGATATTTATGACAGGCCCCTCAATCAATCCTTATTGTGTCGATATGAGATATTATTTATGCTAGCAGACGCCATTTTTGAAGCGAATAAAGCTAGTTTTATGATACAGTTGCATGTGTATGATAACGTCTGGTTGGTTATGTAATAAGAACTATAAACATAAACACATAACATCACGCCTGTATTCCCCGAAGGGGTAGGCAGAGGTGCACATACAGTACACCCACATTTCGCCAGATATGTTTTTAGGTCCCAATGTAATAGAGGGCGAGCCCATTGCCATCAACCAGGCACAAATCCAGAGTCCGTGCAGCAGCACTGCTACTGAGCATTACCTAATGGAAAAACCCAGTAACACTTTGCCCGACCCGGGATTCGAACCCAGGACCTCGTGCTCTAACTATAAGAAGATCGGTTTTAATTACGAAATTTATTGGACGGTGTGCCGATTGCACCAGTTTACTGAAATGTGATTAAAGATGAAAAACAAATCATCGTTAATTGGAAGCAATTTCTACTTCAAGTGTATGCTCAAACATTTTTATATACAGAAAACCTGCACAAAAAATATTGCTACTAAAACCTTATTAGTCTGGACGATGACGTAATAGAGAAGCATAGTTCTCCATTACTCGTTCAGGTTAACAGCTTTTAAAGGACAGAAGGTCAGCAGTTGCTGATTCGGAGCTAATAATGAACAATTATGATGATGATGACGATATTCCACTCGAAACAAATTACCACTGTAGCCACGCTGCCAATTGTTCAGCCATCCTGGCATTAAATTGCGAAACACGAACGATACACGTAATTTATTTATTTATTTATTTTTATTTGGAACAACAAACAGATATACAATGTTTTTATATATGGAATTACAATAAGACAGTTTTACTAATGTATATCCAACTACGTTATTCACAGAATATCTAGGTTGAAATCCTTAAAACTACGTCATGCTGGTTTTGCATCATTACTATAACTATGATTATCAGTAAAAACAAAATTAACATGGACTTTAAAAAGGAGAAGATACAATAAAGAAAAAAAATAATAATAACAATAACAAAAAACAACACACATTGGTTAACTGTTGAGTTGAATAAAATATTATTGATGTTAAATTCAGGAGGATTCTATGGAGACTATTATATCTATTACATGTTTTCTAAATGTCTTAGCAGAATCGGCAAACAAGTCAAGATTCTTGAAAGACATATTAAAATTGCTTGTGAGTCGGCGCAAGGGCGCACGTAATCCTGCATTTGTCTTACATGACGATACGGCAATACGGTAATTATATCAACAGAATGTCCTTCATACCTGGAAGCGATAAAGGGAATGTCGAATTTCAGAGTGTATTATAGCTTGGAGGTATTTTCCTTTAATAACTGCAAGCGGTATCAAAGAACGTCTCAAAAAATATTTTTCATGGAAGCGATTTAAACATAATAGAGCAATGTACTCTACATGACGCGGCAGTTAATTAACGTGTAATTAGTTGGCAGGTCAGTTACTAGGCCTTAATTAAAAAACAACAGCTAAAATATAGAATTACTGTTCGTTTTCTGTGTAAGTAGAGGGAATGAAAACCTACAAACAGTGACTGGAGTGGATAGCTTAGTATTAACTTTTTTCAGTTTTCTTGTTAGATGGACTACAGAACAGAGATCGCACCTGTATTCTCCGAAGAGGTAGGCAGAGGCACATATTATTTACCCACATTTCACCAGTTATAAGTCCCAATGTAATAGGGGGCGAGATTATTGCCATCAACTAGTTAAAAGCCGAAATCCGTACTGCTACTGAGAAGTAGCTACTTCTCAGTAACACTTTTCCCGACCCGAGATTCGAACCCGGGACCTCATGCTCAGCGGTCACGCTTAGCAACCACTAGATCAACGAGGCAGTCAAACTAGGCAGTTTCTCTAGTAATATTTCACAAAACTAACTACTGAATAGCTGGCTAATTCTTTGACAGGTCATAAGGCAATAACAAACTCAAAATGGCCTCCAAATAACAGATAGTACTATGGTCATTGTTACAACCTCATGTCAGTTGTATGCGCTAACTGCATTTACACAAGGTTGTACCAAAAACACTTTGACCGTAAAATGACAATGGTTTGTATGCAAATTGACTATACTTATTCACGTCACATTGTTTGAATCCAGCCGCGGGATTCTATTGTTTAAACATCTTTATGATGGATGGGCCACTTTGTACGTAAATAAACCAGATGTAATGTTTGTTGTTGCGTTTAGTTTATTTGGAGCTGGTTAATATTGAGGTTCGATTGGCGTGGTAAGCAGACGATTTTCATTAGCGTTCATTTTGTCAACGTAGGTGTCGTTATTTAGTTTTTTTTTATAACGAGATCGATTCGTGCCTTGGACACTTTAAGCTGACAGCCCCGTTTGTCATGCAGTTTTGGGTAGTCAAAACCAAAGAAAACTAACAGTAACATAATTTTAAGTTTTAATTTTTTCTTTTGTATATATTTATTTGACTGCCTCGTTGGTCTAGTGGTCGCTAAGCGCGACTGCTGAGCACGAGGTCCTGGGTTCAAATCCCGGGTCGGGCAGTGGTGACAATGTCAATTCTCAGTGGCAGCACGGAGTCTGGATGTGTGCCCGGTCGATGGCAATAGGCTCGCCCCTATTACATTGGGACCTAAAAACATAACTAGCGAAATGTGGGTGTACTATATGTATGTGCACCTCTGCCTACCCCTTCGGGGAATACAGGCGTGATGTTATGTATGTATGTATGTATTTATTTTTAAGGAGTGTAAATAAGTGTAAATAAAAATTTGGTAAACAGTAACTGGGTTTTGAACGTCCGATACGCAGTAAACTTCAAGTACCTATTCAATTGCATTTCGATAGACTGAGACCCAATCCCAATATAGCCGCGAACGGCCCTGCTAAAGCTTTATACAAATAATTGTATAATGTATATATTATAATGTTAGTAAAACAATATCAGCTGTTTTTGACAAAACATTAATGAGTCCATCAAAGTCGGTTAATGAACAAAGAAGTATTGAAAGCGTTCCTTGTATCTGATCAAACTTTGCTGTCTGCCGCAAATTCAGCCGGAGATACGGCAGTACTGCGTGGTAACAAAATGATAAATTATCCAAGTTATATTCTCAACTCACTGTCGTGACACTTTTGTTTATGCTTAGTACGGAATTTTCATTATAGAAGTTCACATAGCGACCACTTGGAAAACCGTAGAATTTAACGGTCCGATCGGGGTACTAAATACCATTTTTCTAATAAATATTTTTTTAATAATAAAACAAAACACTCCAAAAAAATTGCCACTACACCGTGGACAGGCGGGCTACTACTTGTCTTGTTGACTCTTCTTAAGTAACCTTCAAAAATAATATGGGAGCTTATTTTTTAAATTGCAGACCTTGTTCTTGATCCATTTATGTAGGTACCTAAATAACGGCTAGCCTAATCTCTAAGGAAATCACAAAAATATGACACACGAGATCCGTAGTTTTGCGTGTCAAGCAAAGACAAAATAGTAATCACTTAACACATCTTTCAAGCTCTCGCTTAATTATGATCAGCCCAAATACAAACGTTCCGAACAACACCAATGTTAGTTTCGCCGTCAGCGAAGGAACTTCATCACTATTCCAACAAAAAGTTGTGAAATGCATACAATTCTCTCAAAGGCGTGAAAGACAATACGTATCACAAAGTAGAGGAACGCAAAGTAAGAGCGTTTGCTTGCCAAGTACCAGGAATGCAAACATGAGCTAGAGGTAAAGCGAGCAAGAGATGCCTAGCTGTCAACGAAACGTCCTAACGATAACACTCAACGTAATGCGAAACCAACCCTAATATTAAGCCACAAACGTATAATTTTCATTGGTGTCGTAAGAAGGTCGGATGCTCACATTTATTCGCGTAGTTGGAATGCGGCTGTTCCGTGATATGCTAAGCAAAAGCCAAGCAAACAAATTGGAAGCGACACATGAGAGGTGCACGAATAAAATGTTTCTTAAGAGAAAATACAGAAGAGAACATTTTAAAATTATTCCCGCAAAATAAACATTGTAGGCTTTTAGATATTCAGGTTAGTAGGGGAGACGCAAGTACACACGAATCGTTCCGCTTCAGCATATTATATGTACTGATATCGAGTCGAGCATGTGGAGTGAGTTTCCAGTAATTTAGGAACCTTCAAGACGTTGGGTAAACTTCTAGGAAATAGTGCTTGCAGGAACTAGTTATATATTACGTTACTAATAGGTGAAATTGAATCGCAAAAGGCAACTATGACTTTCAATGAGTCTTGGCTCCGATTACCGGTCCGAGAAGATGTTATGGGAAGTTTGTAAGAGTCAAGTATTGGGCGTAGTTGAGTCATGTGTCAGTTGGAAAGAAAACTAGTGAATGTGGACTGATCGTCTGCACCGTGGGACCCTACTACAGAGCACAAGTTAAAAAAATACCAGGACCAAATACAAGCTGTGACAGAAAGGTGGATTAAGGCTTAATTGATGGATCTTTAGACTGTAAAGTTGTATAGAAAATTGATAGTTTTTTAAACATTGGCCCTCTCTTGGCATCTTTCCTTTATCACGCATGCGTCTCACAGATATATGTCATGTGACACCACACATAACTCAAACACAATATTTATTCTCTAACTTATAAAAGGCTTATAAAAAAGAACGTCATTTTTTATACGTTAATCTAATTGTACTTGTCACTGTTGATGACATGTGAAGGTAGCGATGTTAATAGCCCTAAGGGTGTGTGCAACACGTTATTTAAGTAAATAAATATATAAAAGAAGAGGCTATCTCCAGGCGGGGTTGAACTAGCTTACCCTTAGCGCAGAAGTCTACTTAGCCGCGCCAATGGGTCAACAAGAACTTAGAATAAGCAGTAGTTAGAATATATACTTGGAATAACACCGTCGATATTATGTTCTTAGAGAAACAAAACAGAACTGATGTTACTGTTGTTTTTCCCCCTATGGAGTTAATCAGACATTCAGGGCATGTCAACAAAAGGTGTGTTGTCCCGGCGCAGTAGCTACCCTTAAACCACACGTAGAAGTAACGTTTAAACATCACAATACTGTAGCTATGTGTGCCGGCTGATGAGGTTGGCTGTGTACACTGTACACTACCTGTAGGCTATGACGCAATATAGTTACCGCCGTTTACCACCGATCACCGCTGGTCTTCCGTTTTATTAGTTTATATCATGACACGTTTTTTATATAATAGTTAAGTAGATTCTGCCCCATAGTATATAATTATCTGCGAGTAAGGGGAAACCTTTAGCGCTTTTTTCCAGGAATTGAAGCAGTATAAGTCCTCGAGGTTAACGTTAAGAGGTTACAACGTTTCGTTAGGTTGGGTTCGGCGCGGCGGTTTGACTTGATTTGGTCAAATACTACTTATGGTCAGGCAGATTTACCTTCGCATTTATCAATTAAGTAAAATATCTATCTTCTATTTACATATATAAAAATAAATTGCTGTTCGTTAGTCTCGCTAAAACTCAAGAACGGCTGGACTAATTTGAATAATTTTGGTCTTGAAACACTTGTGGAAGTCCAGGGAAGGTTTAAATGGTGAGAAGGCGGTACGAAGTTCGCCGGGTCAGCTGGTTGTATGAATAAAAATGAAGAGCTATGTAAGTTAAAAAAAAAAATAGTGAAGTTTATCATTTTGTGCTTTCACGATTTAGAAATAGTTGTTTAGGCAAAATAATGATTGAAGAAAATCTTGAGTCTGAGTTCGAGTGCTTGCGTCAAAAACTAAATGTAACAAAGTTCCTGATCCAGGCCTGCTAGCAACACGACGAGCGCGAGCGCAATTGTTACCATAAATCGTACAATTTTTTTTATTAATATTATTATCAGCAAGTGGTCTTAGAATAACTTAGTAATCACATAAAAAACTACATTAGTAGGTACTTTTTAAAAGACCTTAAATCCATATTATATGGCAACAGAGTTCACTTTTAACTTGCCGAGTATACAATATTTTCGCCCCTGCAAAAATTGTATGGATAAAATATTATATCCAATAATGTAGTGTATGTTGTTTTATTTTCCTGGTACTCGTAATGGTATCAGCAGAAGTGACCTCAATCCGGTTGTGTGGAAAGTTGAGAGTACTCCAGAGTTTTTATGACATTTTTGGCCGAAGATCGAGCTCAGTGGCGTGCCATAGGAGATGCCTATGTCTAGCAGTGGACGGAGATAGGTTGATGATGAGTAAGTATTCCTTGAGGGGTAGGTAGAGTTATATGTATATATACACCCACATCTCGCCATTTATGTCATAGGTTCCAACGGGCGAGCCTATTGTTATTCACCAAGCAAACTCCGTAACAAAGGTGACATTATTGAAAAACCTAATATAACTGATAGACCTGGGAATTCAACCCAGGGACTGACACTCAGCAGTCACCCACTAGACCAACGAGGTAGTCTAGAATATTGTTCCATAGTTATATATTATGTGTCTGTTGAGTTAGGTCGCGCCGTTTAATTGGATCACGTATTTCTTTATAGATTGGATTTGGTTTGTTCTGAGGACGAGCGTTCTAGACACGAGTAGATAAAGTAATCGTTTCTAATATAGCGGCCCTTTTCTGTCGTGTCGACACGAACAAGCTTCAAACATTTATTTTGATTTCATAAAACCATTTTCTGCCTAAAGTGTAGGTGGATTCGGGCTCTGTCTCGATTGATGTTTAATAATTCATATTTGATAGTTATTTAAACTCATGATTAATATTAGTAAATCTAAATCTGTTATCAGTTCAAATGAAAACGCAATATAAACAAAGAAGCTTCATTAAAAAGATGGAGCTATAGAGAATCTTAAATTATATAAAACTTGATAAAGTATTAGTAATTATATATTTGAACACCATGCTATACTTAAGTATGATACAGACTAAGGTATAAAATTATGATGGAGGGTTTCATGTTTACACGTTGTTATTATCCAAACAACATAATAATTACATATTAATGAAGACACTTCAATAAAAAATATAGAAAACCTTTTCTATGAGGATTTGAGACAGTTCGTACGTTTTGGATTAATTGATAAAAGTACTACACATACAATTATTTTTTATGTTGTCTAACACATAACATAAACACATAAAAAAATTTTGATGGTAAATATTGCATCGCCATATCCCAATTGTTACCTACATGTAATAGGTTTTCTTGACGATTTTAACTGCAAGAAATTATGCTTTTGTATTAGCTTTTTATAGATTAAATACACGCATTGACGTCATGAATGACTTCACCAAAAACTATACTACAAATTCTGCTGTACAGTAGACGCAGTACCTACTAATTAACCAAAGTCTTGTAGAGCAAGAACAATAGCGGCATCAAAATATAAATTTATCAAGTCACCAACAAACGCTGCGATCGGGAGCGTGTCAGCAGAATTGTCGGAAGTTTCCGCGCAGATTTATTCATGACTTAGCCAAATATTTGATTGATCACCGTGTCTAACGCAATCGAGCTGTTTGATAAACTTGCCGACCACTTCATTTGGTGGAAAAGGTTCTGTTCAAACTTCAAGGCATTCGGCGTGATGGAGCTCTTTTTTGTTTCTATCTATAGGAGGTTGCCTCGTTTGTTGCAAAGTTCGAATGCTGAGCGTGAGGTTTTAAGTTGGATTCCCTGGTATAGCAGTGGGTTTTGTCATTTGGTAATTCTCAGTAGCGGCACTGAATCTGGATTTGTTGTTAAATGGCAATAGTCATACCTACGGGACCGTTAACACAACTGGCGAAATGTGGGTCTACTTACATCTACCTATACATCTACTAAGTACAGGCGTGACTGACGTGAAGAAACGTGACGACCTAAATGGTTCAGTGGCTAAGCGTTTGGACGGCTTCTGTTTGCCGCTTTCGGGTTCGGTTCCCGCATGAGACAAAAAATTGTGTGATCCGCATATGTTTGCCCCGAGTCTGGGTATGAATTAATGTATGTTTGTGGAACGCACCCAAGATACAGGAAATAATCCAAGTAAGAGACGGGCGGTAAAAAAATACTCAAATCTTAACCTTATAATCGTCTGGTCACATAAGAGAGATATAGAAATCTTCATTATATGCAAAAGAACATCGTTTACTCAACGTCTAGGAAGTTTCATGGGCGGGAAAGTTATTTAGCATATCCCGGTCATTGAGCTCTGGTGCTGAGAATTTCTGATTAGTTTCGACAGTTGGTTTATTATCTCTTTGACTCGGTTTCAACTTGATAATTGACTTTTATTTCTTGTCAGAATTTTTGTTTGAAATGTTTTTTGTAATTTAAATTAACTTGTATATTATTTCAAGTCTATTAAGTATATTATAGATATAGTATAATGTATTGATTTAAATCGTATCAAGTTTAATCATAGACGTAATACATTTTTGCCTGTTCTATCTCTGTTCTCGCTCTACTAGACCCCTAACTTAAAATCAAGAGACTTTAATTTATATTATGATACCTATTAGCAAAAAGGCTCGTGTTTTCTATGAGATATTGAATCACCCTTGGTGCTAGACTATACCTACGTACGTACAGCTTCCGCCAGCCCTTTACCTGTTGACTCGCTATTTTTCCATTTACCATTTGGCCGTTTTTCCCACGAGATGAGGTATTTCCATGTGATTGCGGACACGTCAGGAAAAGGTTTATACAGTATATTGTATTTCTTGCTTTGGTATTTTTTGTCGGGTAAACGTAGTCATTTCTATTTTATTAAGATTTAGTCATAATAACTCGGAGGTTTCTGACGAAAGTATACAACAGAGGACAAAGATAATATTTTTTTAATGAATTTAGAAACATACATAAGTCATAAGGATCACAGAGACCTTGCGAGTGATACTTAGGTATGGCTGACGCACTCTAGGCTGCCAGCCTTTCGATTCGATTCGACCCTTGTTTCTAACCTTTACTTACAACCTAATCATCCCGATACAAACATAAGACGAAGTAGATTCAACATTGATTTTCCATATACATTGTAAATAATTATTAAATTGTTCTTGGTAGAAGATTGCCTCATTGAAGAGAGCCTCACATCTTATTAAAACTTGGTACAGGGAGAATGATGTATACCGTGAACGATGGAGATCGGTCGATTGTTTATAAAAAACCCTTTCAGCGATGGAAATTAATCTAGCGTGTAACTGTCAAATGCTCAGTGCAGGCCTCTTTAGGTACAGAACGTATGAGCTTATGTTAGTCAGCGTATAAACATTTGTTATTGTAAGAGAATTTTAAGATCACTAAGTAATGTAACTTTTCATAGAAATACATGCTACTAAGAAAAATTCCAAACATTATACATGGTCTTCTCGAACACCCTGCTAATACTTTATGGCCTGTCGAAACAGGTTTCCTAAAATCTGCTGTAGTCTTTTCAGTCAAGACCAAGTCAACCTTCTTATTACATTTCTCTTTTCCTCTTGATAAAAAGATCTAAACTGCTGCGTTTTGTTTTGCATTTCTTCTTCTCGCATTGAATATCGACACAATCTATTAAAAAGATTCACGTTTTGAAATCCAATTTACCTATCAACAATGTAGGTACGTCGGCCACCACAATACCTGGAGGACGTAGGTGAAGTAACCAAAATAAAAAGTGTATGAAGAAGACTGTTATAGTAGCTTTAATACATCGTGGCGACGTCGTCCCGCACACGTCCCGCCGCCGATATATCTCCGGCTTAACGAAATCCCACTAATACATTATTTTTATACCTACCCTCTTGCGGCCGCTATTAGCCGATGTACCCTAACGATGAAATAATATTATTTTTATGTTCCACTGTATTTTGTAAAGCTTTTAGGCCTACGTGAGTGGTTTTATGATAAGTTGAAGTTAATTGAAATGATGTGAGCCTGGCTTGTGAGACGATCAGATGAGGTTGTTATAATAACTGTTTTGTTACCATACACGAAGTCCTGATGGTGCGACTGCTGCGCTAGCGGTTGCCGGTTCAATTCCCGCAAGGGACCAAAATTTGTGTTATTCGCAGATCTTGTTTCTGGGTTTTTGCTCCCACGACACAAGAGATGGAGGGGGGGGTATGAAAATACATATTTTATGTCTTTTCTATCTTGGGTAGAGTCACTTAACATAGTCTCTAGTCTTTTAAAGGAATAAAACGGTAGGCCTAAACTATAGGCGTTCTTAGATACACGGCGCCGTTGAGTATTATAATATAAAGATGCGTAGTCTTACGTTTCATAGCATTTCATCAGTGTGGACGCAGCGCGGGCACGAACCGGTACTCGGATTTTTGAATACCCACAAATCAGTATACATATGGAGATTCTTGAAAACCTATTTATATAATACCAATGGTAGCTATCAAATTACCATTAATTATTTTAATGCACAATTAACCTAACTGAAATGCAACTAGTTAACATCGCCGTTCCTTGTATTAATTAGGAACAGAACAATAGTTTAGTATGGTCTGATTTGATCTATTGTCTTCCAATCAACAGTCGTCTCGCTGTATAGCTTATAATCAGCTGAACTGAATGTTCTATTTGATTGACAATACGCAGTTAGCCAGTGGCCAACATTTGTTGATCGTATTAGCGTTCGAGGCGATTATAATGTTAAGTTGGCGGATTATACGTATAATATTGCTGTATAATGCTGACTGCCTCGTTGGTCTAGTGGTTGCTAAGCGCGACTGCTGAGCACGAGGTCCTGGGTTCGAATCCCGGGCAAAGTGTTTCTGTGTTTTTCCATTAGGTAATTCTCAGTAGCAGCACAGAGTCTGGATTTGTGCTCGGTTGATGGCAATAGGCTCGCCCCCTATTACATTGGGATCTAAAACATAACTGGCGAAATGTGGATGTACTATATGTGCAACTCTGCATTCTTCGGGGAATACAGGCGTGATGTTATGTTTTTTTTAATAATTTAAGAAAAAAAAATTATAAGTAATTTGTTCCAAAACAAAAATCACTGACGTCACTCACAAAGCTGCTGCGTTGAAATGGAACTGGGCTGGTCACGCGTACCGCATGGTAGACGATCAATGGGCCAATTGTACATCCCAATGGACCCCTCAACAAGGTAGACGTCAGCGAGGCAGACTCACACGGAGATGGCGAGATGACTCCTTTATGGAGGACTGGTCAGTAGCAGCCCTTGACAGGGACAAATGGAAAGAGAGTACGGAGGCCTTTGTCATGCAGTGGGACAGTTAATGGCGGGTATTTAAATTATGTAGAGCACTAGATAAAACACTAGTAACATAATCTCATATTCTATGGTATGGTATAACAAACCAACGAAATTTAATAAAAATACAATATTAATAATAACGTCTTCATATAAATTGTGTGTAGACTGCCCTTGTTCGCATTCTGACGTCGGTCGGTCAGTCAAGATCATAATTACAATCTTCAGTGCCTACCGATATTCTTAATGACGAAATTCCGATGGAATACCGTCGCTATATTACTGTTTAGTCAACATATCTTATAATGTAAATATGTATTGTTGATGTATAGAGGTAGTATTAAAAATGCCCAAAAATGTGTAATTCACATTAAAATAAGGATTTTGACCTGTGTATTTTTTTTACAGGTACGTTTGTAAGTAACATGACTTTTAACGCAGCCCTGCAATCACGAGCCATTACCAACAATAGTTAAACGAATGGAGATCGAATCAATAGCTCACCTCGGACACTTAATACATTGCCTAGTACCTACTCTCATTATCCTCTTGAACTAGCTTCATCATCATCAGCCTATCTCAGTCCACTGCTGGACATAGGCCTCTCCCATGGCACGCCACTGAGCTCGATCTTCGGCCCTCCGCCTCCAACCACTGCCAGCCATTTGGCGTATATCGTCGCCCCACCTAGCTGGAGGACGTCCTACACTACGTTTACCGAGTCGTGGTCTCCACTCCAGAACACGTTTTCCCCAACGGTTATCGGTTCTGCGACAGATGTGACCTGCCCACTGCCACTTCAGCTTGCTAATCCTGTGGGCTATGTCGATAACCTTGGTTCTCTGTCGGATAACTTCATTTCTGATCTTATCCTTCAGAGAAACTCCCAACATAGCCCTTTCCATAGCTCGCTGAGCGACCTTAAATTGGTGGACAAGTCGCACAGTCAGTGTCCACGTCTCGGCTCCGTATGTCATGACGGGTAGGACGCACTCGTTAAAGACTTTCGTCTTTAGACTTTGTGGTATGGGCGACGAAAAGACTCGACGAAGTTTCCTAAATGCTGCCCAACCTAGCTGTATTCTTTTTCGTGCTTCTTTCTCGAAGTTGTTCTTACCCACTTGGACTATTTGTCCGAGGTAAACATACTCGTGAACAACTTCGAGAGCTACAGAGTCAAGCACAATCGGTTCCGGAATGACGTGTTGGTTGAACATAACCTTAGTTTTGTCCAAGTTCATCCGGAGACCGATGCGCGCTGAAGAGTCAGCCAGATCAAGCAGCATGTGTTGTAGGTCTTGCACGGTTTCGGCCACGATGACGATATCGTCTGCAAATCTCAGGTGTGAGATGTACTCGCCGTTTATATTTATACCCCGTCCTTTCCAGTCCAGAGTCTTAAACATATCTTCCAATGCATTTGTGAACAATTTGGGGGAAATAACGTCCCCTTGTCTCACTCCACGATGCATCGGAATCGGCTCAGACTGCTGGTTCTGTACACGGACGGTCATCGTCGCGGCGTCGTACAGACACCTCAGCACCTGGATGTATCGCCAATCGACTTGGCACCGTTGCAAAGACTCTAGAACAGACCAGGTCTCGATAGAGTCAAATGCCTTCTCATAGTCCACAAAGGCGAGACACAGGGGCTGATTATATTCTTCTGTCTTCTGTATTATCTGCCGCACTGTGTGGATGTGGTCTATGGTGCCATATCCTCCTCGGAACCCGGCCTGTTCGGGTGGTTGGAACTCGTCGAGTCTACGCGCGAGACGGTTTGTGATCACTCTTGAAAACAGCTTATAGACATGGCTCAGTAAAGAGATGGGTCGATAGTTCTTCAACAGGGTTTTGTCGCCCTTTTTGAAAAACAAAACGACCATACTCTTGTGCCATGCTTTAGGAGTTCTCCCCAGAAAAAGGACGGAATTAAATATACGCTGGAGTTGTCTGAGCGTAGGAGCTCCACCTGCTCTCAAGAGCTCCGTTGTAATTCCATCCTCTCCGGGGGCTTTTCCATTCTTAAGCTGTTTAAGAGCGATCTCGATCTCGTCTAGGCTAATTTCTGGCATATCTTCGGTAAAGTGGCGGGTTAAAGTGGCTCTCGGGTCTTCTCTATTGGGTTGGGGACGGGACGCATGAGATTTATACAACTGACCGTAGAAGTCCTGAATTTCCGCGAGAATCTCCGGCTTAGTGGCGACGATTTCTCCACTAGATTTGGTCAGCTTCGTCAGATGACTTCGGCCCAGCGGCTGAACAAAGACTTTAGACCCCCGATTTTGCTCGATAGCTTCCATAATAATGCGTGTATTGGAGCATCGGAGGTCACGCCTTACCAGCTTTGAAATTATTTTATTCAAAGCCCGCTGGTCTGACGAAGCGACAGTGGGATCTTCTCGTCGCTGATGCATTAGCTGCAGAGATTCTGCAGAAAGTTTGGACCCCTTACCGGTACGTTGCGTCTCACAGAACTTCGTCCCCTCTTCCCGGAGTATACCCACCACTTGGTCGAGATCCTGGTCAATGTCTGTTGTGGTTTCCAGGGCAGCGAATCGGTTTTCCAGTTTTATCTGGAACGTTTCAGATCCCACCACGGTTTGGAGCATATTTGGCCGGAGCGTAGACTTCATCAGACGGGCTCGTTCAAGCTTATAATTGATATCTAGAGTGCCTCGGACGAGTCGGTGATCGCTTCCGGTTTTAAACCTAGTGATCACTGAGACATCTCTAAATATGCGCTTTTTATCCGTCATGATGAAGTCAATCTCATTTTTAGTCATACAATCGGGGCTTTGCCATGTCCACTTCCGTTGGGGCTGTTTCTTGAAAAAGGAATTCATCAAGAAGAGACCCTCTTGTTCCAGGAAGTTGACGAGCATTTGCCCCCTATGATTCCTGCTACCAAATCCGTGGGGTCCTACTACCGATTCGCCGCTTATTTGTGCTCCCACTTTTGCATTTAGATCCCCCATGACAACGTTGAAGTGGGCCTTGTAGGTGGAATGTAAGGCTTTCGAAACGTCTTCATACATTTCCTCTACTTCATCGTCCGCGTATGTCGAAGTCGGCGCGTATACTTGGATTACTTTGAGGCTATACCTCTCCGTTAGCTTAATCACAAGATACGCCACCCTTGACGACACACTGGAGATTTCAATAACGTTGTCCGAGAGCATCTTGTGGACCAGAAACCCGACGCCGCCTTGGGATGGTTGGTCTCCCTCCCTGAAATACATAAGATGGCCCGAATCCAAGGTTATGGTATCCTCCCCCTCTCTTCGGATTTCACACAACCCCAGAATGTGCCATCTTATACTTTTGAGTTCCTCTTCGAGTTGTGCCAGATGTTCGTCGAGCCGTAGCGTGCGTCCGTTAAACGTAGCCAGAGTCAGTCGGTGTTGGCGGCCTACCGTAGCCCGGGGATTCTTAACACCCCCTGCCCCGCCGGAACCATGGCCGCCGCCTTGGCCAGGAATAGCGGGGCGACCGGGAACTGGGGGCCGTTGCGTGTGTGTATTGGCCATAGAGGAAATGCCCATAATCGCCACGCTGGGCAGACGGGTTGGCGATCGCAGTATGTGGGGACTCGCACTGGTGACGCTGCTGCCTGTCACCGGTCTGTTGGATTTGAAATGGTTATACCGCCATTTGTCGGTCGCCAGAGCCTCGTTCGCTGGTCGGCAGGATGTACCACGTGCAGGAGAGGTTGGCTTGGAGCACTAAGATGGTAGTCGCGCTCCCTTACATCCCCTACTAGCTTGCCTCTTATTATTTCCTCTGGATTACTAGAGCTTTTGAGTAGTTTCCGATTCAACTGGCGATTGACATCCAACTGTCTACAGCAGTCCAACTGCATGCTAACTAAGTGAGCGTTGTGCTCGTGTAAGAACTTAATATTGAAGGGCAGTGTGTGTGGCCTCTCTATGCATTGTACAAGCACACTACAAGAGTACAGTTTCTGTGGCGATAGTAAAGTAAATGATAGTTTTAGAACCACATAATAATATAGTTACAGGCACCTGTCTATGTTGCACTATCGTTAGCTCTCAAGGTTCTTGCTACAGAACTGGAATATAACAAGTATGATTATAATAATGATAACGTCAAGAAACGGCAACACTTAAAAGAACAGTAGTACCTACTGTAGGTCACTTGGTTTCCGGTGACTGGTAAAAGGTTCACTGAGTTAAAAAAAGCAAAAGGCAAGTTATATTTTTTGTATACCTATACATATAATAAAATATTATCATAACAATTCTGGGATCTGTACCGACTTGAGCCTTGATACTAGAGTAGGTCAGCAGATAATAAGATCAATGATCCTAGTGCAAGAGTATACTTCACATAAGGGATAAGTAATAGTATAGTCCCAAACAATGCAAAAGACCCAAACTAGGAACAAGTGGTGGAGGAGACGAGGCCTATGCCCAGCTGTGGGTCACATAAAGATGATGACGATACTTTCTAACCGTGGTGACCTTAATTCTGGTAACAAAACATTAGTTTATTAAAATATTTTAGTTTCAAATTCTGGATTCTGGTAAATACCTACTTTCCGAACGTTCTTACCAAGGAGACCACTTTACTGCGAATGTCGTAGTGGACGTAGGAATTACGTCAGTCGACAGATAGCAGTAATTTAATAGAAGCTTTTCATTTCTCGCTCGTTGTAAAAGTCGACCCAGAAAAGGGGGTTAGTGCACCACGTGACCACGTTCTATATAGGCCATACTATATATATTATTGCTGGGGCGTAAAATACGAACACATGAAAATAATTACTAAAATTATCAGTTCATTACGAATAAACACAACTATTAGGGCGTAATATAAAAAAAGTTCCATTGCAATTTAAATAAAAAGGGTTTAGATCTTCAATTATATTAAATGGTGATGTAGAAATCTACTTCGGTACGATTTCAATGGGGACATACTGCATACTTTATTACTTTCATAGAAACATCTGTCTATCATCTATGTCAGAAACGTCTATCATAGTTCGTTATATTTTAAAAATTATATCTATATATACATTTTAAAGGTTGTTTTTGAATAAGGCCAGTACTATATTATCTTGCAATGGTTATTGTTGAAACAACTGTTACAATATTGTAATCTTTATTTATTTCTAACAAAATAATAATTATTATGATAGTGCATTTATGTCACAAAGGTTTTTTTTTTCAATTCTCACATAACAAGCCTTATCTCCATTATTTACTCTATGGGTATATAGTCAGCAAGTGATTACATCAAATTGATAATGTCATGCCAGAATGTATCTTGTCAGATTCTAAGTTAGAAAGCAGCTAGTGGTAAGTTCTAAAATATAATTATTATTCTAATAAGGCTATTCGTTGATTTGTACTTAGTGTATGGCATTGCATAATATATTTATAATCACAGCGAACCAAATTCTTGGTGTGCGTTAAAATATGATTAATACACAGTTTTGGGTAAGAAAGATGTTAAGGGGAGGCGTGTCTTGAAGATTTAGAATAAAAAAATGTCTGACAGTTAATCATTCGAATTCGAAAACATTTGAACTTGGAATCAGTAAACCGCTTTATTATTGAAAAGCTTTTACAATGCATATGCGTATGACAGTTGGCAGCTTTATAGACCTATGGTTTATTTAAGCAATCTCTTGAATCTCCTCAATGACATCATCGGCGTCTCGTACGTAGCAACGTAAACAATTGCCAATCATGACTCACAAACAAAAAGGTCGGGCTACAATACACTGTGACACGCCTTACCTTACACAACTAAACTTTTACGGTATACCTAAAAGTCTGTGTACCTAGTGTGTTTGTAGAACTCCTATCGTTTCAACAGTGTTATTTTATACTGGCTTGCTTAACCAAGTACTAATTTTAAAATATTTTTTTTTTCTTATCTGTAGAAGTTAGAGATTTTAAATAAAAAACGTCTTACAGCAAATTTTACCAGCTTTCTTGAAACCATAGTAAACTATATATTAGTAACTTTTTACTAACTTTGTTTTGGCCCTTTTTATTTATTTAAAAAGTTATTGCAATTTTAAAAGTGCGATACTTAGTTTTGCACACCAGGGTATAAAGATGGAAGATAAAAACCACTGCACCGCCTAGGGTGCGTCGGATGATCTATTGAGTAGGACTTGTGAACTTGGACATGTGAACTTACTCATAATTGCATAAGTTGCGTAGGTATTTAATTTCTAATCCAAAAGGAAATCCGAAATCCGAAAAGGAAGCTGTCGTAAACATCGTTTATATTCGAGCTTGTCATGAAGTTATTGTATTCAGTATTCACTCATTTAATCAAAAATCTAAGTAAGCAAATACCCGAATGCCAATTGGTACTCTCCATTCTCCTTTACACTTGCGTTTGGTGTTGTTTAACCCTTCTCTGTACCGTTCTAGTGAGAAAACTGACTCAAAATGTAGCCGAATATGATTATGAAATTAATTTAAAGGATAATAACGTAAACATCTTATTCTAGTTTCATATATTATTACGTGTCTATAGTTGGGGTGTTGGTAACTAGTGCGATCTTCCCGAGAGGCCGCTTCTTGTGTTTATCGCGGAGCAGTTTCTTTTCGTAGCTGTAGACGGAGTAGTATGGTAGCGGGACCACGGTTGACGACACTGGCAGTAGATCTGAAATAGAAAAATATCGAATATATACGTCTATTACTATATCTCTTACCGTTACTCAGTTTGTTGCATGTTTTTTTTTTTAAAAAAAAAACGTCGCCCCACACTAGGAATTTTCCCTGTGTCGTGGGTGCGTTTCACAAACACTAAATATCACATACACAAACACCCAGACTCGGGACAAATATCTGTGGTTCGCACAAAGTTTTACCCCGTGCGGGAATCGAACCCGCAACCCTTAGCGCAGCAGTCCAATCGCTTAGCTACTGCGCCAATCAGGTCGTCAGTGTTCAGGGTAGTCTCAAGAACTACAGGTTCCAATTTAAAATTTATTTTGCTTAACCAGTATTAAAAGAGATTATTTATTCAATTAGAACTAGAACGACCGTTGCTGAAACATGACAACAGTCATTGACTACAGTATGAAACATAACGTCAAAAGACATGATATATATAATATAAGATGTAGGTATATATAACAAGAATGTACCTAGTCTAGTCTAATCTGAATAAGCTTGATTACAATCCGGGTTATAAAACTCAAGATGGGTTGCGGAGATTAGATTGCAGTCTTTCATTAACCTTATTATAATTAGTATGCTCGAGGCATACTAGAAGGTAAATGAGTTCTAATGTAATGTCTACGACACACATTTATATGTTTTATAATTATTTGTTTGGAGATTTTTAGCGTTTATGTCTGATAGCTAATGAAATAAAGGATGATTTAATTCTAGTAGATGACTGGCCTCGTTAGACTAGTAGCTGCTTAGCGCGTCTGCTGAGCATGAAGACCTGAGTTCGTTTTCTGGGTCTAGTTAAGTGTGGAGTTTTTCCGTTGGGTAATTCTCAGTAACAGCACGGAGTCTGGATTTGTGTTAATGGTAATAGGCTGGGCCTTTCTTAATTACATTGGGGCCTATAATTTAACTGGCAAAAAGTGATTGTACCTCTGTCTATTGCGTTTTTGTACAGAACTAGAGTTAACGTTTTCGTGCTGGAGTTAGTACTAGGTACTGTATTAGATTTAAAGTTCCACAGTCACCTACAAACTGGTGAGAGGAGACTTAACTCCGCCAGGTAGCTAGCCCGTTTTACGATATATTCACAAAGGTTACCGGTGAACATTATCGCTGGATGGCATTCTGATGCTATTTATGTTCATTGGGATTGGAATGTAATGTTGTAAATACAGTGTATATTAAGGTTTTGGAGGCGCAAGGTGAAGTATTCCTCCAAATATAAGGGAGGATCTTCCAGCATGTTTGTTAAGGTTGCATGTAGATGTCGTTCCACGTTAATTATTTTTTTTCTGACAGGATTGCAGTTGCCAATCTAAAGGGAGATAAGCTATTTGCAGAGGCGACGATATAGTACACAAGTGAGTGCAGAAACGCAGCTGCGCTCTTTATTTCCTCATACCTATGGACCGATGGGACCGTAAGCCGACATGACCAGAGAACAACCATATTATGGTTATATGGCAGAAAGGATTTTGAACTATTTTGTGGACGATTTGAATCACTAAGTATATCCTAGGTGTTATTAAAGCAGGACATTTTCCGTTGCGGAAGCGAGATGCCGCTTTATACTGCACGAAGCTGCGTCTTACTTTCACAACGCAAATTGTCTGGCTTTAAGAGTTCATGGTAGGTAAGCAGTACATGTCAAGCTTTGGACACACAACCTTTGTTCTATAAATTATGTCTATAAATGTTTGGATACAACTGAATTAGATACCAACAGCTAATCAGAAGACAGCATAAATATTATAACACATTATTATAAAAAGTAACGCGAACATACAATTGCTTATCCACATTTGGGCCCAAATATTTCACCCAAAAATGTGGACGTAATATTCCTTAGTAAAAGAGGCCTAATTTAACACTCAAAGTCTTATCGGTTTTATCCAATCGAAGTGGATTTCGGTTATCTTTGTATAGAAATAAAGGTGTGTTACTTACTACGTGGTACTAACACATTTTATGTGTGAAGAGGGTCTGAATCGCGATTACCGTTGCCTAACATATTTAGAAATAAAATGGGTGTAAAAAGGTTGAAAATGTATTTTTCACGATTTTACTTTTTTTACTTGCGAGGCTACTATGAGATGGCATTGCATATTCCGCTGAAAAGCGAGACGCCTCTATGTGCAATTGTCTTGCTTCTAATAACCTGCTACTCTATTCAGACGCAGTAACATGATCACGCACGTCATCTTGCTATGCGCTAGTGTCACATCGTACCGTGGATTTAAAAATGAGTCCGTAAGTGATGTCTTTAGAATAGCACGGCTGCAATGCGAGCTCATAGTAACCCTGCAGTACGAAAAATAGTATAAAGTAATTTTATTTAAACACTATCTATTCTTATGACTTTTTGTATTTTATATGCATGTTGCCATGCTGGGCTTAAACTGGACTGGATTATCTATTCTATTGATTAAATTGCGGTTAGGATGCCGGCAGCTTAGGTTATACTTGTCAACTATCAAGGTGGTATTGTAGTGCACAAGGGTGTACGCAAACTAAGGTGCACTTAATGCATTACACTCACACGCACATCCAGAGAGTTGAAATAGACTAAAAGCAATAAGGTTTTAAATGTAATTATATATTATATTAACCTAGGTATACGTAACGAATACTAAGGTAACGCGGTTGCACAATCCGGAAGAAAAATACTTGACATTTTTACTTCTAAAGTCTTTTCCTCATTACTATGTAAAGGCACCATTTAATATCAGTTTGAAGGCCGACGCAGCTATTTTTGGGAATAATTAAAATATTATCACGGTCTAATTTCCATGATTTAACATGACAACATAACTAAAACATAGATTTTGGACGATTTAAATTAAGTGCGAGATAAAGGACATGCCCAATAATGGCCAAAAATGGTTGGTATGATTTGCTGAGTGAAAAATGACAAAAATATACCAGTAGAATCGTTAATGAAAATGCTCTTGCTTCCGTTTCTCGTTTTCGTTTGCCAGTGGCGAAAGTCTTCTTTCAAAAGAATATGAAAAGAGTTTTTGATGGGTTAGTTTTTGATGTTTGCCATTTGCATTCCTAATAATTATACTATCAATGAAGAGACAAGGAAGATGAAACTAGTTTTCAACTGCTGAGCACTGGCCATTTTTATTTTTTTATTTTATATATTGTAATGAGGTTAGAACCTGTTGATCGATCGATCACTTCATCTTTACCCTAACTGTCGGATCATTGGTTTATGGAGGGTTTTATATGTTTTACTTAGTAAAAAACTTCTTTTTTTTTATTAGGCTTCAAAAATCATTGATCCTTATCGCAAGCAATGGGTTTACTAAAGCGTTATATCACGAGTTGAAGTCTTGACCGTGGCCCGCGCGGCGCGCTGCGCGTGGGCAAGGCCGCGCACTCCGCCGGCCACTTACTGCCCGATATACATGAGCTTATTTTAGTATACCTTGTGCTTATGTAATGCACCTGTCGAATTGTTTAACTTAGTTCGATGAGACTTTCAAATAGCCTAGTATGAACACATAATAACATAACGCTTGTTTTGCCCGAATTGGTAGGCAGAGGTGTACACTATACGTTAATTTTGTCAGTTACGTTATAGGTTACAATGTAATCGGGCACAAATCTAGACTTCTTGTTGCTACTGTAAACCCAATAAAACTGCCCGACTCGGGAATCAAGCCCTGGATTTTACGCTCAGCTGCCATATTTTGCGACTATACCAACGTGGAAGGCTAGTATGGAAATCAATATTATTTAGCTATTGCAAATTGCTATTTACCAGTAGTAGGTCGATAGCTTGCATGTTGCTCACAAAAACTAACTTTCAAAATGTCAACCACTTTATACACGTAATATTTGCTGCTAATATGTAATCAGTTGATGCAAATATCAGCCTACGATATCTAAAATCACTAATGATTATGCTCGGTAAATAGCAAAAGATTAGCCGTCCTTAGATAGGAGCAATACTGCCCAGCTTAATGTGAGTGTGCAGTTGGGGAATATAGGGGAAAATGACCTGCAATCAGGCTGATGGTAAGGCACCAGGCGCATCCAGTGTTCTAGGAACTAGACATTGTACTAAAATCTGCAATAGAAAGACTTGCTGGTAAGTAGGAAACCCAGGAAGGAACACAGGTTCCTAGTCATTAGTGTTGTTGGAAGAATGAACTATAGCTGTTTATCTAGTCTAGATAATAATCTTTAAAATAATAAAAAATAAAGAGTGTTTATGTTTTACATTTTATGTCCAGCAGTGGACTGAGATAGGCTGATGATGATGAAGGTTTTATGCATTATTGAATTCATATGGATTTCCCCACGTGTATTAAACATGCTAGAACGATAATCGCAATCCAAGAGAAAAATAAGGCAATATTACTATTTTGAAAGAACAAACAATTTATCTCATAGTATATCTTTTACAGGTGCCGATACAATTATTTTGGATAGGAGAAAAGGTATACAGTTGAAAGCTTAATAAAGTAAAATAATTACCAAACATTACTATTACAAAGCATCCGATTAAAAGTTAGTACCTAAGTTAAGCAAGTGGTCTTAAGGTAAAATCCTCAATATCATATGTTGCGTAGTTTTATGAAACATTCGAGCGGTTTGCAAACATAGCTTTGTATTACGCAAGGCTTACTACCGTCTCGGACCAGTTCCATTGACCCCTGACATTTTAATATTATAAAAATGTATTGTATGTGCTGTTACAATATTGTTCTGTGGAATTGGTTATTTTTGTTTTTTTAAAAGCTAGTCCAATAAAATTCCTCGTGTAATGCAGGACTTAACTGCGTAATTGGTAAGGCTTAGCTAGTCTAGTTAAAAAAATAACATCAAACATTTTGAAAAATACCCACGTCGGTTATATACGCTTTAGTAGAAAAAAATTGCCACGAACCATCTCTAATGCATATAGTCCTATACCCCATATATATATATACTCCTTATGTTATATAAACCATATACCCCTTATCGAAAACGGCATAAAAATTAGTCAACTATTTTTTGAAAAAATGGCAACAATCATTTTGTGCACAAAAAACAAACAATCTCTCACTCTACTCTCTCTAAACGCATACACCTTTTCTGTCCCGTTATGGGTAAAAAGACTATGGCTCATAAGGTCAAGGGTTCGTCCAGTTTGGTATGAAATTTTTAATGTTATTCGCTTTTGCCTTAGAGACTAAATAAACTTTTGGGTCTCAAAAAATCGTTCTGGACTTTTTGAAGTATTAGAGTGAAGAAAAAAAAGTGCGCATTTGTTTTTGACTAAACTGGGCATTGTAATTTTTCTGGAGTGAATGGCTTATTTCCTAAAATATTAGTAGCTATAATAACAGTTAATAGTAGATATTTTTTGTATTGCGACTTCAACTAAATATTCGCATGCCAGTTAAAGGCAGATATGTCATTTTTTATATATTTAACATCTTGCACCATATTCGTGTCTAATAAATGATTATTTTTATAACTAATTACCAAATAGGTAATGTACCAGACAAGACGGCACCGTTCGAAAGTGAACCATTCTGTCTCGTGCGCAGTAAAGTGATCAAGGTGAAGCGGTGCAAAATGCGCCTGCGCCGGACCGTTAAACGTTTTTTAAATACTTTAGTTGTTACGTTCTTTTTTTATTACAATAGTGTTAATTTGGTATTGAAAAATAAGTGTTGTGTAATGTGGAGATGTGCTAGGATATTTTTTAAAGTGTTTCACTGCGGTTAATGTTTTATTTCATTAAACAAATAATGTTCGTCTTATAGCAAAAATGTGGAAGTTTAAAGAATGTCAAGAATATTGAACAGGTTTTATTAAATTCCACTATTCTCTGTCGTGATTATTGCAACGCGAGATATGAGCGATAGTTTTTTTTTCAAATAAATTATAATGTTCTGTTCTAAGTTCGAATCAGGACGGTACTGTTCGAAAGCGCACCAATCGCTGTTAATTGACCAAGGTAACGGTAAGCAACCTGCGCCGGCTCAGCTCTGCTAGACCGCACTTTATCAATAGAACGAATTTTATTTTATTGTGTTACATTATAATCTAAAAATAATCTTAATTTGTAAATTAAGTACGAAAGTTAAATAATTTAGTAGTTAAATAATAACTCTGCTACGTATATAATGTACCACTCTGCCTTCCCGTTCGGAGACTAAAAGCATGAGGTCATGTAATGTTTTACGTTAGAAAATATATAATAAGCTACTTTTTATATTGCATTGGGTTTTTTAAATGTATACCTACTTAATACTTAAAATCTTGTCGTGTCTAGTTTTATGCAAAAAAGAAATCACAATTATAAAAATAAATTATACTTGAATATGTTAATATATTGATTAGAAACACTCACTTTATTAGCCTCACAAAATAATGAGTTTAAAATTTAAAAAAAGAGTTTAGCACTAATATAAAATAGTTAAAAAACCCTCATACATATAGCAACAGGCTATGTCACAAAACTATCAAGTACGAAGAACGAGCGGTAAAATTCAATTCTTACACTTGGAAGTACAAAACCCAAAATAAAGAAACAATACGCACCGGGTTTCAAAACATTGTCCGAGTCCCGGCGGTACAGCATCCCAGAGCTCCACGTGAAAAAATAGCCGAACAACACGAAAACCAAACAAAAATTCATCGTTTAAATGGCAAGTATATACCAGGATCACAGAACGCGACAGCAGATATATTTCAACCTGTATTTATTTGACACTCTTCCGTGTCGCGGCGGGCGTTCTCGAGCTCACTCGAATAAAGTATTGAATGTATCGGTGACATTCTCGATACGGCCGCCTGGCATTGGGAGCTCGGAAATCTAATATGAATACGCTTTTGGTAAATACGTTTTAGAGTCGGAGGCGTATACCGTTGGCCGGGATCACCGACTCCTCTGTAAATAATGTGAGACATGTGCTTAATAAAATCGGGACATTCAAATTCGGAGGTGCATTTTATATGTATGTACTCCTTTGGCTCTGTCTATAATGTTTTACGAAGACGGAGAAATTAGATTTGTTTGAACGTGTGTTGACTGTTCTGGTAATGTTTTGTTGTTTCCTACAACTTGTGTTGCTGACGTTGTGAGGTGATATGAAAAAAGTTTTGAAGGCATAGAAAATATGTTTTTAAATATTTCATGCTTTATTTTTATTTAGAAAAAGACATGAAGACTGAAGCACAACTTTTAAAAATTTGTTTCTGCAGAAGTAAAAAAATGAATTATAGTTCCAAATTAAAGAAAAAAATGTTTTTATAGTTCTTACTGGGCAAATTTTTGAAAGCGTGGAAGTTGAGTCGGGTGTTCTATTCCTATATCAGGTAAAAGAGTCCACGAATTAAAACTGTATCCAATACATTCATTAAGGCTAGTTTACATCTTTATTAGGAACACCTACATTTAATGGATGACGGTATTAAGCTATGACTCAATAATACTGTCATCAAATCGAGACGTGAATTACACATGTCCGTGTACCCTTTATAGAGCTGGAAAAATATTGTTACACTCGATCAGTGAAGAACATAATGAGCGCACACGAGGCGAAAGGGGTAACTTAGAATCCTTGCAAATGGTTTGTGATCTCTGCCTGCGTGAGAAAAAGGAGTGGCAATTTAAAAATTAAAACGTCGCCCCTTTTATTTTTCACCTAATAACACATCAACACTCCGACTCAGGACAACATCTGCTGATCATACATTTTTTTGTCCAGTGTGGGAATCGAAACCGCAACCCCTAGCGAAGCAGTTCAATCTTTCACATTAGCCAACAGGTCATGTATACCTACAGTCATTTAATATCAAAGAAAGTATTGTAAGTGTACTCCAAGAATACCAATTCCATTTTGCTAGGAGCTGCATCTTGATATTCGATGTCTGTCTGCTCCGCTCCGTCTGAAGCCAGCGCCGGCTTTACTCGTCCCGGGTGGGATACGGCACACGTCTGTCGTACATACCCCGACTACTTGATTTTTCATAGCATTACTTTGATTAGGACGTCACTCTCAGGCTTTAGGACTGGGTTTTTGAAACGAGGTTGACAGATAAACTCGTTGGTACCAGTGTGATGTTTTTCTATGTTAAAATGGCATACTTTCTTATGTTAGGTTGGGGGTCATATCTTATCCCTGACTTTAATTTTGTGTTAAATAAAAGTCAATTGACAAAGGTCTAATAAAATGTGATAAAACACCTTTTTTAGCGATACGAACTAAGATATTTACTTACATACTTCAATAGATTTTTTTTTTATTTTTTTTTTATATAATATTTTATAGAATAAACTGCACATATTTTTACACGCTTTATATTAGCTTCACTTGTATGTATGTATGTTTGTTTGTATGTTTGTAACCGACTTCTTTGGGCGCGATTTTGACCCACTTTAAACGGCTAGATTTCGTTCAAACTTTGTAGATTTATCGAGGACCGATGACAATACACTAATTTGATAAAATTATTTAATAATATAATTAATAAAAAGTATTAATTAATAAAAATAGCATAATTACAGCCCGCAACACAAACGCCCTCTGCTAAGCCGCTAGTCGCTACGGTAAAGTTCCGTGGTAGCTAAGCGTCGCGCGCGTGTCCCGACTCCAACGCCCTCTGCTAAGCCGCTAGTCGCTACGGTAAAGTTCCGTGGTAGCTAAGCGTCGCGCGCGTGTCCCGACTCCAACGCCCTCTGCTAAGCCGCTAGTCGCTACGGTAAAGTTCCGTGGTAGCTAACCGTCGCGGGCGCCGAGACCGGCTCGCGTTAAGGTAAAGCTTCGTGGTAGCTAACCATCTTAATAAAAAATAGAAAATAAATAATAGTTTAAAAAAACTAAAAAACACGCTTTTTATCGAAAACCGAACTAAAAAATAGAAAATAAGTTTTAATCAATTTAAATTAAGAATAGTGTTAAAAATTTCAATAAATATAAATTAATAATAGTGTGAATAAAAACAAAAAATATTTTATTTAAAAAAGCGTGGGGTGCATGGTGTCAATAGTTATAAATATTTTATTGACAGATACGAGTAGAGTGATTATCACTTTGATAATATCTTAAAAAGCACCCCACGCTTTTTTTAAATAAAATATTTTTTGTTTTTATTCACACTATTATTAATTTATATTTATTGAAATTTTTAACACTATTCTTAATTTAAATTGATTAAAACTTATTTTCTATTTTTTAGTTCGGTTTTCGATAAAAAGCGTGTTTTTTAGTTTTTTTAAACTATTATTTATTGATTGCTAATCGCAGCACTGGTTTCGTGGTTACAATTGTATGCACCTTAAGTTAAAAAAAAATAAACTGGGTTTAAAACATTTGGTTTTGTCTGTTGGCTAATTCTCAGTAGTAGTCCAAAATTAAGAACTGTTCTCATCAACAGCAACACGGCCACCTTTTCATGAGACTTATACTATCTGCCAAGTGTCTAAAACAGCATCTCTGCCTACCACTTTAGAGAAGTTCGAAGCTGTTGTTTCAGCACTTACCAGAACACATTTGCACCGAACATCTCTCTCTGTCTCTAAGTGCGAACACATTGAGTGTGGTCGGTGGAGTTAATAGAAACATTAGTAATGCACGCAACGTGTTAATAAGACAGACGGGTAATTAATGGCTGGCTTACGTTCGGTTTAAGCGGCGATGAATTTAAATGTACTTTTAACGGGCTAACTTGGAATTTTGAGTTAATTTTTCGTAGTACATTGTGGTTTGCAACTAATATAAATCTAGGGACAACTACGGGAATGTACTTTTACTTTTCAGCTAAAATACTTTAGATAATTGATAATTTGATTATAACAAGTAGGTTCTCATAAAGTTACTTTGTTCTAAATTAGTTAACAAATATAAAGCTGGAACGCTCGGTTTAACTAGCTGCAGGCCGCGGCTTCTTTATGTCCACATTACGGTGAGCTCACGAGGTTTAACCACGATATGAGACTGATGACAATGCTTTTGTACCTACTTGGTGACAACTCATGGTTCTTTAAGTGAGAACTGCAGTAACACGAGCTTATCACCAAAAATCTTATGATAAGAGTTTTATCCAATAAGTTACCGTCCTCTTCTTCGTATCGGCATGAGTTAATAGCCACATGGAATACGTCATGCCGTGGTGTAGAGATTGGTCAGTCAACATAGCGAGGTTGACCGTCTAGGATGTGCCAGTCGTAGGTACTAAAGCATAGTCACTCGAGTAACTGCGACAAACGAAATATCCTTAAAAATCTTGTTTCTATGTCTAATGATGTAATAACGACATCCACTAACATCATCATATAGTTATTACTTAGGTATACTACTGTGACAACGGGAACGGCAATTTGTAAGGGGAATAAGAAAGCTCATCTTTTAGCCGTCTTTAAAAAGCTCACCTTTGCTTTCTTACAGTCTGACGAAGATCTGAGAAGAACATCTATAAGGGGACATTACAGAAGCTTCTTTAGTAACATACTGTATATTATACGTCAAACCTAATGTGATTGGCTGTACCTTACAGCTTGATGCTTGCTCAAAGACCCAACTGGAGTAAGACTTGCTTTAAGATGATCTCAAAGCCTCACCGGTTCTAAGAACCGAGATGGCGGACATGAATAGTCAAAATGCACCTAAGAATATGTTTATAATTTATATGTCTATCCTTACTAATAATATAAGGAGGTAAAGTTTCTATGTGTTAATTTCAATAAATGTAAAAGGTGACTTTGATCCTAAAAATAATTAGACAAACAAAACAAAAACACAGACGAAGTCGAGGGATAAATGTAGTATTTTATGTTGTTCATATGGATGGTCAGTTTAAGTGGATCGAGCGAACAATTGCGGTGAAAAACTAAGTTTTATAGATAAGTGGATGTTGGTACTTTTAACGAGGATAAAATAAATATGAGCAAAGTGCACTTGTCTAACAATATTATGGCAGAGCTCGTTATGGAATACAAGTGGCCTCATAAACTTATTACCGGGAACTTCTATTATTCTTTACGTCAAGGTATTTTAAATGACTAATCCTGTGACTTGTATATTATTATTTTTTTATTCATTAAAGGAGTCGAGAGTGATATTTGTATCACTAAGAACTTTAGAGGTCCCTTAGAATTTCCTTACTGAAGTTATGGGTGTTTTTATGTTTTTAAATTTTGTGAATTAAATAATATCTGTTTGTTTAGCTACTGCTCTGGGCAGGTCGTCAGATATACGTCTAATTATAATGTGCCATGAATAACGATATTTGCTTTATGCGCATCTGTTTTGGGCACCGACCAAAAAACAAGATTTATTTCCCACTGAATCACAAAGATCCTATCTGTAATTAATTTAATCCTTTTTTACACTCAACATTAACACAAAAACACAAAATGTCCAGTTTCCATATTAAGCCTGGTGAGATCACACCTGTGTTTATCTTCAAACTTGTGAGTCAGTGCGGGGGCGTCGAAGATGACAACCTCATCTGCTTTCCAACTTATAACACTGTGTCATCTTTTATATGTTGTGTGTTACATTTTAATTACTATTTTAAGCGCCGTGTTACCCTGTGTAAACGACGAAGGACTTCCTATATCAGCGTTAATGTGTTTGAATCATCAAGAAATGAGTCGATCTTCGATGGTACATTAATATGAATAAATAAAGTTAATGAAATGTTAGTTGCTCAATTTCGAAAATCTGAATTAATACAAAGACTACTTTTATACTAGTAAATGACATGGCTATAATGATATTAATTACTCAAAGATTATTGATTATATTTTGGACTCTATTCCGAGGTCCATGCAGACGAAATCACGGCAAAAAGCTTGTATTATATGTTTTATGGTCCATACATACAACAACAGTTCTTTTGAACGATAATGCCTGCTTAAAACGGTACTCTGCCTTATTTGTAAAGTGGTCCCAGACAAGTTTCCTTGCAGCTCTACCGTCACGGTCATACAAATGATGCCATTATCTTATAACTTGGAGGTTTTAAGAGATTTTAATACAACCTCCTTAAATTAGAACTTTGTCTTATATGGAGAATCCTTGGATGACCTTCACTGTCAGCGTGGATGAAACGAATTGAAACTGGCAAAGCCACAATTTTTTAAAATCCTGCTGCTTAGTCAAGGCATTGTTATCTTGTTTGGTCAAGTAAAATAAATAAATGATAAGAACATTAAAAAAATAATTCATCATCATCACCATCAGCCGGAAGACGTCCACTGTTGAACAAAGGCCCCCCCCTTAGAACGTCACAATGACGGTATCGTCAGAATTGCGGGCAACCGGTGGATGCAATCGGCAAGCTGTCGTTCATTGTGTTCTAAAAAATAATTACATAGACATAATTTAAGCATGCTTAGTGGTGATAAGGTAGTCTGTACATCTAACTTCAACACATTTTTAAGGTTCCGCATTAAATAGGCAATAACGAAACCCTTAATCTTATTCTGAACCTTATAATAGGTGCCATCTTTCCATCGTCTCCACAACGACTAGTCCTGTAGACTGCTGTTCACCACAGAGTAAACAGGAAATTACATAACCATTCCCAGAAGGCAGTTACTCCCAATTGGCAGTCAACATCTCCCACAGTTCCCATTTAGAAATGAACCAATATTATAAATTCTTGTCGTTCAACAACAATCTCAGGTACCAAAACTGGACAAGAATACTCGTTATTTAATTTCCAACCTTAGTTATATAACTTACAGTTTAAATTCCCTTGTATACGCCGACAGATTCTAATTTGGAACTGTATCACAGATAAGTATTACGTATAATTAGCATTGTATAATTAAGTCTCTTGGTACCTCTCGCTACGTATTTAGAATTCAAGTGTCCCACTGTCTAATCGTCTAATTTGCCCGACTTTGAAGTTTGTTCAGTACTACCAATATCAAATTAGGGTGTAAGACCTATGTTAACGGTTAACGTTTCAGTACGTCGCGGCGTCGACCACTTAATAATGAGTAGTTGGCTTTTAGGGCGGGTTGTTTAACTTGTCTGTTTCACAAGATACTTGAATTATGCTGATGAGGACGAGCTTGATACGTACTGTGTCAGGGGTTTGGATACACTGGTAACGTATGCTTAGTGGTGTGTTTAAAATGAAACAGTTTTCTATTTATGTGGCTTTTATAATTATGTTTGCATTTTTTATTGAGTTTCATCATCAGCGAAAGACGTCCACTGATGAACAGAGAACTCCCCTTAGAACACCACAAAGGTCGACAACTTACTATTTGCATCCACCGGTTGCCCGCAACTCTATTGCGTTTTCTAATCTGAATCTACAGTCACATTGTCAACATTAAATATACATCCTCCATAATAAATAATCCATCTCTTACATCCCTCAACCAGCCTCTTAATAATCTAAACCACAAATGTAATTTGTTTTGTGAACACAATGGTTTCTACTAATTCAATAACTTTTGGGTGTAATGTATATAATAGCTTTTAGAGGATACAAAATAGTAATAAACATACTATAGTTATTGGCAAGCAATTAATAAACCTATCATAAAAGTTTTAAAATTGAAAACACTTCAAATTTTGGTTCATTATTGATCATGACTTAACCTTTAGACCAAAATGAGGAGCACCCATACCCATTCCTCATTTTTATAATTGACACTGGAAATCTAGAGATCGTCTTATAAGTCTAGGTTCCTCCATGATACATAAGTACGTAAGTTAGTCTCGCTACTGACCGGTGTCTGGTATTTGTCGGGCGGCTCCTGTTGATAAAATCCAGATTGTATAAGTAGTGTTAATGACATCTAAAGTACGTTTACTTGTTATGTGATCTAATATTTCTACACCAGATGGAAATACTGATTACCGTGAAATATGAACGTCACTTGCTTCGTATCGAAAAGACCAATCTTTACTATTCTTTCTGAATAGTTCTCGCTTACATCTCGCTTGCTTCTCGCGAAGTATTGGTCAGAAACCTTTGGCCTAGTACTGACAACTTACCAGTATTCAGTCTTAGTACACTCCCAGCAACATATACATCAAAACTGTATAAACAGTTCTGTTTTCATATCACGATTTGGTATCGAGTAACACAAATTTTCTCACATAATATCTGCGGCTACAGGTGCAAATTATAACCATGTGGGGTAGTTGGACCCTTGTAAGGAACGTTACCAATTAAGGATGAGCCCTCCAAATTTGCCTATATCACAGCGGTGGGTACATTTTTTAAGTTTATCGAAGGTTCGGAAGGCCAATTTATTTTGGTTGTAAGTTGCAGTAATATGGCTGTCAGGGGAAATAAGTGTGGGCTTGTGAAGGGAGGTATTGCTACGTAAGATAGTTTGTAAACTATACAAGCTGCTAGTTTTGACATTAATTTTGATTTTGGTGTTGTTTACTTTTTGTTTGGTTGTTATAACTTCTCTCGTTTAGAAATTATGTTTTTAATTATTAACGGCACTTTCCTAATGGATTAGTAGTGGTGAATTATAAATATATAAATCAGTTTTAGATGCGTACGGATACTAGTACTAGTGAGGTAACCACTTATGTGGATTTTTACATTTTTCTTTCTTTTCCATGTTATTATAAAACATTGACCTACAGAAATGATAAATGATTTTTATTTCTCCAAATGGGTTTACAAGAAACACTTAACACATCATTATTTTGTTAAAACTAGATGGCGTCCTCATTTCCTAAGTGACTACCAAGAAATGTCGAAACCAACAGCTCAAGGCTTCTTTTCAAGTCCAGACAAGTACAATAGTTTATGTGAGAACAGTCTAGGTGGTCTGAGAAGAACATATCGTAATGAAACATAAGGTCTTTATATGTTTAGTTGGCATTAATGTTTCTCTTGCCGAGTGGGTCCTTCCGTAGGTGTCAGAGGCGACTAAGGGAAAATCCAGAAGATGGGCGCAGCGTCTGCTGTAGCCCATCTCTTCTGATCCTTCTACGATCGTGTCGGTCTACCCATGGAACTATGAGAGTGAAGGAATAGGGAGTGTACCTGTGTTTGCGCGCATACTTGTGCTCTTGTGCGTAGTTGGCTAGTCTCAGCTGAGATAGATCGTCGTGACATTCGGTCAGAAGAACATGGCCGTAGTAACAGCAGTTGTTAAGTCTTTTCACTGTATATTTTTAGTGTTTGTAAGTGCTAAGAGATTTACGCCCGTTAGCGTTCCCACGACCTCGGAGGGAGGCATTAGTTTATCTATAAATAGCTAATGTGGAAAGTATATTTTGGGATGCTTCTGACGGCGCTAGTTTTGTCCTAGGTACTAAAGGACCCGAATTCGATGTAGAATTATAAATAATAAATGTTTTTTTAGGTCCCTCAACCCAGTAGAAGTTAAACGTGTGATTTACTTCATTTACTCTGTCCAGAATAAACTATTAAAGAAAAACTAGGCTAAGCAAATCATAATTGCTTTTTGTATTACAGCATAATTACTCTTTGTGTATGCAAAGCCGCGGGTAACGCATATTAAAAAATAAATCTATAGATGTTATCCTAAGACTTTGATTTCAACAAAAATACCTATGTATGTATTTACATACGTATAATATTTTTGACAGGATTCAAATTCAAATTAATTGATTTATACAATTAAATCATTGTATTGTATCCCAAAATTCTGATAGACCTGTATAGATATTGTAAAAAATCGGTCAAGCTGTTTTGGAGCAAATTGACAAAAATCAATTGTGCACATACAAGTATTCACAGTCACACGTACAAACATACCACCTCTCACCATAAACGCATACACCTTCTCCGTTCCGTCGTGGGTAAAAACAACTAGGAGCGTTATCTACTATATATACCGGTTATACTCACGTCGATATTCGGGAATGCCCGAATAGTTTCGGACTCTAACGGAGCCCTTATTCATGAGTAGGTGACGCGGCGGGGTCGCGAGCCGAACTGTCTAGTCACCTGCTCCGACCGGCTCCGTTAGAGTCCGAAACTAATCGAGCATTCCCGAATATCGACGTGAGTATAACCGGTATATATAGTAGATAATATGAATAACACTCACGAAAGTTATTATAGTAAACTATAGCGTTGGTGACTCTTCGTAGGTATATAAGTAGCTTTTTCTAACATTTCTTTAATATCTTAGAAGAAGAGACGAGAACCCTTATATAAGGAGTATTTAACTCTAAAGTTATTATTTCTCGTGAAACTTTAACGTATTCATTAACATAACTAATCTTTTACCAATTACAGTATTTACACAACTTTCTTAACATCAAAGTTTGCGAGTTGCCGCGTAATATTAAAATATTCAGTGCCGGAGCGGAAAGGAAAGAGAATAATTAATCATTATTTTAGTTGAACTAAACTATGTTCCTTTTGGTGTATGTTTTGCTTTTAAAGCACAAATACTTTTTTATTTAATTATTTTGAGCCTGGGGGTTAGTATGAGATTGATGAAGAATACGATTGAATTGCAGGTAATTTTCCGCTGTTGAAGCGAGACGTGACACTACACTACACGTAGCGGTGACTCGCTCTCACTCCCATAGTGAAATAACCTGCAATGCAAGCTCATGCCCCTTACCATGGACTCTTATAACAGAGTTATTCTAAGAGTTTATGGTAAGGGGGCTGTACTGTCCACTGCAGGGAAAATGCCTTTTTTCTTTCGTTCCGATTGTCCCCGTCTACCGCCACTTAAAGTCAGCTTTAAATAAAGAAAATAACTACGACTACAACTATATCAATACAAATACGCCTGTAATGCCCGCAGGAGTCTGTAACCTACATGACGTTGCTCATCATAGTTACATGTAGTAAGACGTAAGTTGAGGGTCGTGAGCCCATTATTGCCTTTTACCTTATGCAAAAAAAAATGATAATATTAAATAAATTATATTGATAACTTTTTAATTGGAGTGGAGGTGAAATATTTTTTTTAAGGGATTTCAAGTTTTATCTAGCTGCAATTAATCCAATCTCCTAAACTATTACTGATCCCGAACCAAGTGTTGTTCAGTGATTTGACAGCACTTATAATAATTGCTCAACCCTTAAAAGATCGTAACCATTACAGCATTATGATCCCTTAGTAGATAAAAAAGGTCAATTTACTCAAAGTTGTCCAACAAAAGCAGTTCATTTTGATGACGTTGAAGGGTCTAATAATTTCCTTTTGGGTCAAGCTTCTCTAATATTTCATGGACGCTGTATATTGCTATCAAAATTCTGTAAAATATCGAATCTCGGATACCTGATGTAAATATCTGTACGCAGACCCTTCTGTTCAGATTACATTTGGGTAATGAACATGTAACTTAATAAGGGGAAGTTTGCGTTCAATCTGATATTCATGCGTTCATAGTAGATGTAGTGTGACTTCAGCAGGCAGATTGTGTTGTTGCGATGTTCGTCGCACCGTTTCTTCTACTCTGCTATAGTACTATAAGCGGTGACGGGCATGTTTTTTTGTGGGCTGTCTCTATGTAATTTGACGTCCAGTAAAGTACTAATTATGACTATTCTATTTTGGATAAATAATCGTTATCTAGATAAATCTTTGTCATCTCAGCATTCTCCATTTGTAGGCTGTTACTAAAATACTTTGACTCGGCTATTTCAAATCGAGAGTACATTAAACATCAATCTGGGAGAAATTAGTGTAGTTAAGTGTTTTTTTATAATTTCGTCAGTAAAACGTTTTCCCGCTGCAATGAATTTTAGATCATGTAACCATCTCATATGTTATAACAATAAGTTGTCTTTAAAAGCCTCATAAAAGAATGTAAAGTTAAAGCCATTGAAATCGCAATTCTAGTAAGAGAAACAAAGTAAATACCAGAAGCGGGTTATTCACAAGGAATAGATCGGACGTTTTGGCAAAATAAATGTTACTGTACCCAAGCGAATATATACTTAATCTAATCGTGATAAAGTGTAGTTTCGTTTGAGTGTGTCCAGGAATCGCGTACCAGAATGTAATGAAAGGCGGGGTAACATTTTTATAGGGGTTTCAACGACTCACGGAGTAGCACCGTTTTACATTTAAGGATACCTCATTGTATTATGTGCGGGGTAACACATCGTCGTTTATGGGCGACAACTATCTTTACACAAAATACATATGTATACCCGATGCTTTTTAATGTTGGTTCATTTGAAGTTTGTTAGGAAAAGGCTTGGCATTTGTCCTTTTTAGTTTGTGGCGATACAAAAAACAAGAAAGCTTTGTTACGTAAAGTATTTTGGAGATATAGGTTGCCGTAGTGATTAGGTATATAGAGATGGAATGAACAGTCTTTGTTCGAGCGTTAACTAGCTGTCTCTTCGACGGAGGGTTTCTCAAAGTAAAGGCTGAAATAGTTCCTTTATCAGGTTCCCACCGTATTTAAAATGGCTTCTTTCTTACTTACTCAGACGCGGGAGAATGACACCGTGTCTCATCCTTGATGCTTATATCCTGCGCATCTTAGACTATCATTCGGACCTCTTTACCACTATAATAGTCAGGTAATGTGGCTATAGATGCTATAATTACTATGGTGTGTTAAGACGACAGTAATCATGCGCGCCTTAAAGCTAATAGAGTACAAGACAACTATTATGATAACTTGGTTAATTTGAATTATATTTTTTTTTTGCCTAAAGCATTCAGAAAAAATGTAGCAAATATACCAGCAATAAAAGTGTAGAATTGAATCATTAAGTTCCTGAGACTTTTCCTTACGTACTAACAAACAAATTTACCTTTTTATAATAACAATAATTTACATTCGATGTTTTCAGCAAAGAAAAGCGCCTACCTATTACCTTGTAAAAGGAATTCAGAATCAAATATAGTTCCAGTATTTGTTACATTATTGGAATGCAATATTCAAAATGTCAACGCGGTATTTTCAAACCTTTGCCCGCGTCTATTGTTGGTTGGGCCACGTGAATAGGTTCTATTTTATATATTCCTTTACACGTCATGTCCGGCTTTAAACATGGATTTATTTTAGTGTTTTTAGTTTGGTAATAAATAACGTAGGCTAGAAGAATAACCTTCATCAATAATCATATATGATACGAAATTAGGACACAGTGTTACTTTGCTTAATATCCATTCAGCGATAGCATTTATCTTCTTCGGATTAATTCTTTTTGGTTAATAAGACGGATATAAAAAATAACTATCGCATGCAAAACTAGAACCAAATATTTGCGGATATTTTACAAGATAATTATTACTAAACAAGAAGACGTCTGTATGTGGATCAAAAATTAAATGAAATATTTTTTGTTAGTCTAACTTCTTCGGTACCCAGATATTGCAGGTTAAACAAAAGATACCGAAAAACAGTAGCAGTAGGTACATATCCAAAGCGATATTAGACGACAAGACTACAAGTTTCGGTTCCAACCGTTACCTGTAGCAGGTATTGTTGCAGTATGACTGCAATAACCCGCGACTCGTCTTTGCACAGTGAGCGGATCAAACAGAGAACCACAGAGGACCGCGCTGCAATAAACTCATTGTGAGTGTTGCGTTTGAAAAGATTGTGGGAATATTTGAGCTGCTAAACCTAAGTCACAGTCGAAGAAGAACAGTAAGACCAGTGCGGAAGAGTCAGAAGAGTTTTGTTAAATAAAAATGGGTCACGGTCTCTATTGGTTGCATGTTCACATGACCTGATTAAGAGACTAAAGGAAAAGGCCTCACACAGGGCCTGGTTCAACTTCAGCTACAGATCAGCTTTTTAAAACTATTTGCAAGCGTCGGAATCTAGTATGTGAACTAGTATTTGGGCACTCAAGAAGTCTGTTCGTGTCTTGTAAGAACTTGTTCCTTATTTTGTTGATGAAGACCTCGGCTATTCGCCTTCAACCATACATTATTTTGAGCAATCAGTGAGCACAGTTGACTCACTGTTCCAACTTGACTGTGGCGTTCCAAGTATTTGATGCTATTTAACAGGCCTATCGACAGCAGTTTTTATGGCACGTGGAGAATTTCATTGTATTTGTGTAGATATTTTTTTGGCTAATATTGTTGTTGAAACAATTCACACCCGTTCCAATTAATTGGGTAACGTGTTTGCCAAAACTAATACAATATACTTCATGTTTTGTGAACCAGTGTGTTGGTTTTATTTGGTAAGTCGCGAAATTGTGGTAAATATTATATTGTTAAAAATATGTTTTTGTATGTAATAATTTTTTTATACTTACTGATTGTCGGCCACGAATTAATGGTTGCATTGTGTCTTGGCAGTACAGTGAAAGACAGACGTTAGAGGAGATGTAATCAGGGGATGCACTATGAATTGCAACAAGCTTCCCACCTTGTTAATTATATCTTCTTACTCCTTATAATTAACGTTATATAATGTTACATTGGACATAAACGATAAAATGTAATTTAATGAGTTAATGATAATGTTAGTTAGTGGGTGTCGTAAGAGGCGAAAAGGAAAAATTCGGAAGGTGGGCAGCAGCGTCTTCTGTAACTTCACCACGAATAATGCTGATAAATGCAATTTAGAGCTTGATAAAAGTATTTCATTTATATTGTAAAGATATTATAAAATAATTAATTTGAGGGGGGATAAATTAATAAATTAATTTTAATAAAAAAAAATTAAATAAAATATTTAATGGGGGTTAAAGTATTTTTTTAAGAAATGCTGCGATCCCTAACTCGCTTGCCAAGCGTGGGTATTATGGCACCCCCCCTTAACTAAGAGGGAGGCCTTTGTTTAATAGTGGAGGACTTCTAGCTGATAATGATGATAATGTTGAATGTTAGTTAATAAAGGAGGACACTGTTTACTTTTGGATATCATGCGTGATGGTAGGTTTTATGTAGATATAGCTTCTGTGTCCAACAAACTAAATTATCTAAAATCTTTTGCAACGACTGCTATGAAGTAAGTACAAATGTATGTTCCGTATAAATGCTATGCATTCGCAAAGGACGGCACCGACGAATGATCCCCATCGAGATTGGATATTTTATCTTTCTTTAGAGTTATCGCTGGACCCCGGCCGAGCCGCGCTCGACATCAACTATTTTATTGGGACCCGCAGCCTTAGTTGGTGTCAACGATAAAATAAAAGCTGTGTTTTGAAGAGGAAGGCGTCACATTTAAATATTGGATGATTTTCTTCTCCAGTTTAAAGTTTTGGTAAGAATATGATTTAGAAGTCACTTACATAATTTTCGGGATCAGGATCATCATAATTGATTGATGAATTGATGATCCTTAACCATTTCTCAATGTCCAGTGACCCACATATGGCGCAAGGCAATTGTGTAACTACTGTGTCTGCTTCGCACAAAGTCATAGTGCTGATATTAGTATCTAATACCTATATGATAATCCACCTGTTATCCCAGTAGATATGCCTTTTTATCAGGGGTGAAATTGCACCTGCGTCTGCCAAAGCAGATCGGTATTTAGAGTTACCAAAATAGATAGAACCTCATAAAAACTAATTTAATGCTTGTAAATTAATAATACTTATTTCAACTCGGCCCCACCCTAGGAATTCAACAAAACACAAATAATGTAAGCTCCCTTTATAATAATAAAGAGGCATAACAAAACAAATAGTCCACAACAACAGACCAGGAAACATTGAGATCAACGACGGATCATAAGCGGTACTTAACTTGTGTATAAGGAAAGTTAGCCATAGATGAGACAAATAATCCTCATTATTTGTTTTTCCTTTATGTAAGCAGAGTATAGTCATCTATACATATAATAAAATCGTAACAAAGTCAAAACTGTACATTGAAGATATTTGAAAAAAAATAAGTGCAATGGGATGTCTGAACGCTTCTGAAGCCAAAAATATAATTTTTAGAATTTTTGTCTGTTTGTCTGTTTGTCTGTATGTATGTGTTACATTAACGTAAAAACTACTGAATAGAATCCGCTGAAAGTTTGCAAATATATTCTTTAGGGGCCGGCGCGTCGGTATGCTTAATATCATCACGGCATTTGCAAAGAGGGCTGAGCAATATTGCATTATGTCTTTGTTTTGTCTAATGTTTGCCGTAGAATGATAAAAAGACGAAACCAATAGTTGCATTATGCAGATTACTTACAGATGAACTTCTGAAGTAGAAATCATCACGCTATATCCACAAGGAACTGAGCAGTGAATCATGACATGTATAGAAACGTCTATTTTAAACATATTGCTATGTGTCATCGTAGCGTGGCGGTTTAACGATCGCCCTACGAGTTATGCATAGTGAGATCGATTCTTGCCGAAGGTTTTTCTTTTTGCGTTAGCTTTAATTTCTTTTTGCATGTTTTTGACTTAAATATCAATAAAAAGACAATTATAATATATATTTTAACATAATATTATTACCAACAATTTCCAGTAAATTATAGTTCTAAATTTTTATTTTTTTTCTACATTAGTAAGTTTGTAAATTCACCATTTCAGATAAGTAATGTCCAAACAATTCTGAAGCCAAAAGCAGTCGCTTCACGTTGACAACAGATAGGTTGTTCCATACTCACCTGTGCTTTCTAGGACGTTTGAAACACACATCAATGTTGAATCGTGTTCCAGCGTCGAGTCAATTAAATACATTTGCAAATACGTAAACAAGGGTAGTGACCAGGCAACGTTCGCTTTGCAAAGCACTGATCGGGATGAAGTGACCAAGTACCAGTCTGGTCGCTACATTGGTACTTCAGAAGCAGTATGGCGAATGCTGGCGTTCTCTATACAAGATCGGCATCCAGAGGTCATGAATTCATGGACGTCCATTTTGAGAATGGCCAGCGCATTTTTTTTCGACCCCGCCAATGTGAGCGATTGGAAAATCCCCGCCAAACAACACTCTTGGCATTTTTAAATTGATTAAGGGAAACTTGAAAAATGATGGACACGAGCGGGACTCGAACCCGCGACAGTTGCCATACCGTGGTGCCGCTCTGCCAACTGAGCCACCGTGTCACTGCTCGCATCCATCAAATTTCAAGTTCCCTTTTAGTATTTACGTCTTAAGGGTGACGTCAGGTATTATCTACGATTCCAACAGACGACTCTTGGCATTTATACGTCTCTGTGAAGTTGATTTTTTTGCAAAGTCACTTACGTATGATGAGGTGCCGTCGTACTATACATACTACAAGCAAAGAGGTGTATTTAATCGACATCGACGTGGTCGTATTGTCGAAGGGTTTCCGGGAATCTTTATGGACACTGCATTGGGAAGGATTTACACTGTGCATCCAAATAATGCCGAGTGCTATTATTTGCGGCTATTGCTTCACATCGTATAGGGGCCAACGTCATTTGCATTCTTAAGGACAGTTGATGGTATGGAGTATCCGACATTTCGTGCAGCCTGCGTAGCACGAAATCTTCTTGACGGTGACCAACACTGGGACAACACTCTCCTGGAGGCTAGCGTTAGTGATAGCCCAAGTCGCCTATGACATTTGTTTGCCGTCATGTTGGTATTCTGCGGTATTGCAAACCCGGTTTTGTTGCGGGAAAAATATTGGCGTCATCTCTCTGAGGATATTTCATGGGCTTTAAGACATACTATTGAAGGAGACATCGGAGAAACTGATGAACGCATTTTGAACCACTGTCTCAGTTCTCATCAAGACGTACTCATTGCCATCGGGTGCAATCCACTGTTGGAATACGGTTTACCGGCTCCGCAACCATTAAATAATCAAGAACGTGGAAACAGGAAGTATGTCGCCGAAACAAATTATGACCAAGACGCAATGACCACCATCGTGAATGACTACGTCACTAAATTTACCTCAGAGCAAGCACAGATTTACAATATTGTCCTTGAAAGGGTTCGGCTCGGCCAGGGTAAAATGTTTTTCTTGGATGCTCCTGGTGGAACAGGGAAAACATTTATTACCACTGGCATTCTTGCAGAGGTTAGGAAACAAATAACGGTGGCAAAATTGTCTTCCGGAATTACTACCTCTCTCTCCCTTAGATGACAAAATATAAGCGCTCGCCATACTCTAGATACAAATCAATTCGAAGCAATAAAACGTCTGTTCTTGGAGAGTTACGCAATAGTTTTAAGAGAAATTTGCTGAAATGTAGTCATAATTATAGTAAAAATGTACAATACCACATAGTGAAAGTTTTAGACAGAACTAAGCAGGAACAACAATCATGTGACGGATCGGCACATTCCTGTTCGTCGGTGATTTTAGAGAAATATTTTCTGACTTAAATGCTCTGTAAAAACTTTCATTATATATTTCACTTTATACACTGGATATACATAAATATCAATAAATAGTAATATTTAGACGGGGTATATAGAATTCTGCTTATTATTTCACGTTCTTGGATAAGTTGGTAAAGATATGATTTAATAGTGTGATTCCCGCGTTCGGCAAGATATTTGCTTATTCAAACAACATAATATTTTTAATTTTATTGGTTTATATGTTTTAACTCTCTAGCAGAAAGTGGACTGTAGGCAACCATCGTCAAGTTAAAGGTCTGTGATCCACCTCAAAGTTATCCTTTTGTAGATAATCATCATAGACATAAATTTTCATTAACCGGGCACAAATTTAAAGTCGGTACTGCCACCGAGAATTAGTGGAAAAACCAATCACTCTTTCCGATCTGGTAAACAAACACACGGAACTCCCGCTCAGCAGTCGCATTTTACGAACACTAGACCAATAAGGCAGTCAAATTCTAAGTTCCACACAATTATCAAAGTATTTTTGTTGCCGGGGAAATCCTCATGGACTTCCTCCACCATGAGCGGACGGAGGGTTATGCCGGTCTCTTATACTAACTTAAACCTCAGGGTATCCGCCTAACAACCTTAGGTTGAGGGACTCGCGATCCGCGTATGCTACACCATCTCTTTAAACAAATTCTGACTCGCCTCTTCGCGATTGGTCGCGCTCACTACGTAGGTACCTACGGCGTATTTCCCTTTCCGTGTTCAACTGGCGACATCGGTCTCGCGAAATCCACACGCTTTTGTTTTACTACGGAATTCTACGAGCCCGTGTTCAATTCGCGTCAACTGAGCACGCTTTTGCGATCAAGCAACGTTAAATGAAGTTTTACAAAATAGTGTGCAAATGAATTGAACACGGTTTTTTAACCTGTCTATTCGAAACAAATCCGTACTGATTTAGCGAATACAAATACTGAAAAAATATTCATCTGCACTATCTCGATTGCAGACTCCTTCCTCTATTGTTTCATACATGCATGATAAGAAAATACGACGTTCACGAAAAATAAAGGTCCAACCTACATCTATTTCGAGACGGCATCAAAAACAATTACCCAGCAGTGGTAGAATTCAGTCCGGCCGTCCTGTTAAGAAGAAACGTGCTCACAAAATCGCTATGAACTTAGACCAAAACGAACGTTCCGCAAAATAGTTGTTATGTCGGTCTTTTTTTTGTTATTTTTGTAGTGATAATTAATGTTTCATTAATTGTATTGTAATATTTCATTGAAATCATATTGAGTTAATAATACAACCTACTATCTACTATAGAATAATACCGTCGCTGATTCAACACGCTTTTGAAGACTCAAACATTCTAAGAGTCAAGTCAAAAAAGTGTTCAACTGCACACGATTTTGTTAAACCTTACCCAGCGCCACTTGATCACAAAGGCGTGCTCAGTTGACGCGAATTGAACACGGACTCGTAGGATTCCGTAGTAAAACAAAAGCGTGTGGATTTCGCGAGACCGATGTCGCCAGTTGAACACGGAAAGAGAAATACGCCGGCCTACGTGCCTTATGTCCCTTAAAACCGCCTTTTCTGTTTGAGCATCGAACTGCCCAAGTTCGTCGCCCACAGGCCCAACCTATGGGTGACGGACATGAGCAGTTCGTTTAAATTTCGGCTACAATAAATTTCAAAACAAGCGCTTGGTGCATTTTGGCATACAAACTATCACCATTAGCACACGCAGAGGTAGACTTAATTAAGGCCTAGAAATCAGCTGATTTTTACACGGATTACTGTATGACGGTCGCTTCTGAGTTACCAGTCCACACTCTCTGTAAATGTTGTCTGCTGAAGACAAAACTACAACCGTAGTTCAGAGAAATGCATGCTGTCAATGTAGTACATAGATACAGTAAAATAAAGATACATTTAAAATTTAAATTCCTTATAAGCCAACAAATCGTGTCAATAACTTTCCTGTTAGTCACTCAATATTTACCGATCATACAAAATCGGTATAAAAAGTAAACTAGCCCCATCTTAATTTGAAACATACCTTTATCATTAAAATACTATGTATATTCCATTCGGTAGGTAAGTAATTTGTAGTGTTTTCCATTTACTTACAAAATCAGATTATAGTCTACTGGTGTTTTTACCTGAAATTCACGCGGACGAAGTCGCGGGCAACAGCTAGTTATAAATATGTAGGATGTTTTTCAGAAAACATTTTTGCGAGCAAATACATCTGAAAAAATGTTCTTTACATGAAGTTACAGGTACGTTATCAAGCGTGTTATATGATATACATACGTATACTACTGATGGTTGTGTATTGTATTAATAAACACAAAAGTGTAGGTTCAAAGCCAGGAAAGCTGCTACTTTATTTAGACAACAGGTCCTAATGGCAACAGGCTCCCCTCTTCACTTACTTAGGTAGATAGGTATCTCTTCTTCTTCTTATCGTATAGTTGATGAACAACCTGGTGTAAGTTTAAACCGCCTGTAAGACTCCGACATTGCTTTACACACCTTTGAAAAATCTTTTATGAGTACTGGTCTCCTCACGATGTTATACTTCACCGTTTTTACCAACTGATAACTAATTTATAATACGCAAATGAATTCGAAAAGACATTCGTGCGTGCCGGTGTTTGAACTTGCGACCTTTGACTTGACACTCCAACGTCGTGCCACTCGGCTATTAGTGTTTTAGGTATATCTAATACTTTGAAACTGAGTGTAGGTATGCACTAGCACGTCATCGCCTACCACTTTAGGAAATACAGGCGAGTTGATGAACAATTAAGTTACCCTCATGTATTTCAACAAGAATCTATGTGAGAACTATATTCGACCGGTTCTAAGGCCTAACTAGCTGCTCTCAACGCTTGGTGATGTTCGGGGGAGGCCGTAAACTGGACTAATTTTACTAGCATTGTAGTTTGCGTCGATTTGTCCCAGTTTAGTTTGGGTGGTGTTTCATCGTCATGTTTGGCAGCAGTATGAGTGAAATATTCTTCATAGATATTTTCCACCACCATGTATTTAAACTAGTTGGTAAACAGTCACTCCACGGCGGACATCGATTTGCCATTATATTGCTATTCCAAATATCCGAACGTCACGTAGCAAGCGATCACATCTGCAACTAACAATAGGTCACACCCCATAACGTTGTGATCTTCATCCCGCCGCTGCAACACATGTACATCTTTATGAAAAACTTTATCCACGTAATATTCTGTTACACAACGAAAAAACTAATCCTTATAACTGTGCGTAAGTCGCTCACGTTCTTACCCGAGATGAGACAAATAAAGCAGAACGTAGCCGAACCAGCCCTAAAATAATAACCGAACCCTGGCCACATGTCGACGTAATACCGACCGGCATTCGCTCGTAAAAAATAAGAAAAGGACCCCGCAAAATACTCTCTATTACATTCCCTGTACGTCGAAAAAATTGGAAATACATTTGTTCGAAAGCGAATCGGACTGCGTATGGCCTTATCGGTGTCAGGCGTTTGATATCACTCTGTATCACACGAGCGTGCGCGTTGCCCGCAGATTCTGAATTCTTTTATGAATAACATATTCGAGGATGTTCTTGTCGGTTTAGAACAGAAATTGTTGATGTATAACGACAGTTCCTAATTTCCTACCCAACTGTTTGTGTCCATGCTATTGCAGCAGTGTACTGAATCACGTGTTCAGAAAATATATCCGCTAGTGAAAATAGATGCAATTCAGCTATAAGCTACGTTTGGTACAGTCAGTATCATAAGTGGCATAGCTGAACTGAACCATATGTCAAATAATTTAAAGAAACAAACGTCAATGCAAATTATACACACGTCAAAATGATGATTTGAGAATATTTAAGGATCTTTACTGTACAAGAAGTTGTTCTGTCATTTAATGGTACGTAGTAGCTACACAACATTTAAAAAAGTATGTTCAGCTACTTATGATGCTGACTGTATTATCGATAACGCTCGCTACTGGTTGTTACTTTGAGGTAGTCTAAAATATACTTTTCCGTCCTGTACTCACCAAGCATTAGTAACGTGTAAACGGTACCTCTATTTTGACAGACACACAAAGCAAAACATAAGCCTGTTCGAAGCCGTGGCAAATTACAATCTGCCAGTACAACAGGAAAGCCAGGAGAGGTTTGTAATATTTTTTTTATATATCAGTTTGGAAACATGCAGCCTTCTGACCTCGCTTTTAGTGACTATTTGATTGATATGGATATGGTAACATACAATAATTTAAATAAATCATGCGTGTCTAATATCTTTGGGCCTAAATTGTGAGACATAGGTGTCCGACACAACGAATTACACTCATCACCCCTTACCATGAATTCTTATAGCAGGACACTGTTATGGCTTTAAGACTTCATGGTAGGGGGGCAGATCAAGTATGTTTAATTCAAGTTTTATATTTCAGTTGCCAATACATTAAACTAAACCTCATGAACAGTTTCAAAAGGAATGTAAAAGAGACACAAATTATTCAAATGCCTTGTTAAAAATGTATATTGTAATACATTGAACTTTTCAGGTTTCCTTTTATTTTCTGAAAATAAATTATTAATTTAGCTAGATTGTGCACAATAACTGTGGGATGTGGTCATTTTATTTCTGCTAAAAGCCTCTTATTAAGCTCCATTTATTCTGTAACACAAGTGCTTATTGACCCTAACTGCCATTTCCAGACAAAAATCAAAGTCACCTCAACAATAATGGCCAGCGTACACCTGCCCTTTGTAAATTAAAATCCCTAATTAATTTATTTTCGATTTGAGCTCACTCAGTGTTCCACTCAGTTCAGACGAGGCTCCATCATTGTTTGGACCACTTTCCAACAAAAAAACCACTTGTGCTTCGCTAATGAAATAAAAATCTCAACTAGGAAACCGTGAACCACCCCAGTATTTTGTTCGTTATGGATATAACTGGCGTTTTCCTGCGGTTTCGCTCGCGTGATTTACGATGTTTGCGGGAAGAGTAAAAATTCGGTACAGTTCAGACCGTGCAGTGAACAAACAAATAACAAAAGTACTAGAAATGCGGAGCTATAGTGTTATCCGAACATGGACCACAGCTCCACGCGGCGCATCCTCTCATGGCCTGACAACCGACAGATGGCGGAATGTCATTAAACTATCTCACTGAGATTAACTTCCTAAAATGTGCAATTTTTAGCAGAACACGCCAGACACTAATTTTATTAGCGTCTGGCTAACCTGATTGATAAAAGTGATGTTTAGGTGAGAGAGAAGTGAATATAATTGTGTTGTCTATTAGAAAAAAGCTTGCAGATTTTAGAAATAATTGCCAGTTAAAATTGAATGCTGCCTCATTGATCTAGTGGTCGTTAAGGGTTACTGCTGAGCATGAGGTCCTGGGTTCGAATCCCGGGTCGGGCAAAGTTTTACTGGGTTTAGGTAATTCTCAGTGGCAGCAGGGAGTTTGAATTTGTGCCCGGTTGATGGTAATAGGCTCGCCTATTACATTGGGACCTATAACGTAACTGTCGAAATGTGGGTTTACTTTAGGTATCTACATTTCTACCTACTCCTGCGGGAAAAACAAGTGTGATGTGTTTATGTACTTCATAGTCGGTTGAAGCGGAGTAGGAAATCGACTTATGGCTATCACGATAATATTATCATAGCTAATGTGGCTTAACAATTTCCCCTTGATACGATAAGCTTTGACTGAAATCCTTACCTAACTCCAGTTTAGTATTTAGCAAATATTCACCATTTATAGTTGCTGCTAAGTCTACAGATTATTACTCGCGTTCACAATAAAGCCTATATTCTGTATTGAACATAATTGCACATTAATCACGTGTTCTGATTACATTATGCTTCGATACTTGGCCAGAGAAGCACCTCCCCATTTCGTCCCGTTGGTGTCGTAGAAGGCGACTAAGGGAAAATCCAAAAGGTGGGCAGCATCTTCTTCTGAAATTTTACCACCTATACTGTGATCCCCAAGCCACTTGCCAAGCGTGGGATGGTAGCTCCCCCCCTCTAAGGGGGAGGACTTTGTTCAATAATGAAAGTCTTCCGGTTGATTTTGATGATACTAATACTGGAAGATAAGGTTAACTAAAAGATTAGTAAAAGTAATTAGTGTACCATTTCCATAATAGTATGTACCAACATGGACTTATAAATATAATTATATACGCTGTCAGGCACCGCAAGTGACATCAGGTCAAGATATGCAATGTGAGTGTAGAGCACACTCATATTTTATATTCAAACTGCTGATCCTTGAAGGATTTGATTCTCTTTCTAAATGTGCACTTTTCCTAGGAGGAAAATGTAAATTATATAAATCTTCTATTTAATAATTTAGCGACTGCTTTTTAGTGTTCAACGTAGAAAGATGTAAAAATAGTGGAACACGTGTTGATTGTTTCTAGCAATCTGCCTGTCGTGAAGGTTTTGACCTGTTATTCTTTGATTATGGGCCGCGGTCGAGATGCGGGCGCTGCGCCGCCCCCGGCCACCTTCCTTTGATCCCAACTCAACTGCGTCTAATTTTGCTCACTAGGTCACCTTTGGTGCAGTGTCTCTCATTCCTTTTTTTCATTCAGTTCACAGAACGATATAAAATATTGTTTTTAAAAATGAATTAATACCATTTATTTCTGAAGCTGCAGATTTGGTGTTCGGTAATGTAGAGAAAGAAATATGTTAAAGTTGAATTTAAAAAGGAGTTGCCATTTAATCGTTATTTTATTAATATAATTATTGTAATACAAATCAAAATAAAACGTCAAACAATTAAATTAAACGTATTTACAATAGGAAAAAATATTCAAGATTCCAAATTCTTCGAACGCAATTATCAGATACACAAAACGTCCTTCCACTATAATAAGAAAACGCTTCAACTCGCTCCCCTCCTAAGCTTGTAATTCCAGGAAATGTTTGAACGAAACGCATAGTCTTATGGGCTCATTTAGAGAAATTCAAACATCCGAAAAGTAAACATCAGGCAAAAACAGTACGTACATAATAATCAACGAAATTAAATACTTGAAGAGCGTCTGAAAGCCAGGAAAGTAATAAACGGTAACGTTGTTCAACAAAATAGAATCGCGTTGGATTCGTGCTTATTGGAGGTCTTATGTTATTTGAAGCCAACAGTTTCATTATTCGATAGCTACCGATAAAGTAATAGACATTCGCGGACAACAAGTTTTAGAAGGAGATTTTACATGGACAATAAACGAATACAAATGAAAACAATATTGTTAGGGTTTGTATCTTTGTTATTGTCCTCGCCTTTTCTTACCCATGCTAAGGTGAGTTGGGTATGTCTATGGATAACTGAATACAAGTGTAATGTAGACCGACTGTCTGCTTGATCACAACCCAGTCATGACAGTCGTTGACCGATGGTCAATTGGGAATCCATACACAGACCGACGGCACTATGGGCAGTTTAACCTAGATCGATAGATCCGTGCATCTATTACTTAGCATCGAACACCTTATTTTAATTACTTGTATGTATGTAGATCTTCGTTTCCGATATCGAAATCTCACTTATTATCATTTGATAAAGATCTTATCATTTACGTTTGTACCAGTCATCAAATAGACATGTTCATGGTAGTATTGTTTTATTTTCATTACGTGTGTATGTAATTGGTACCTGTCATGGAAAAATATAAAAGGCAATATAAAAGGCATATCAGAAAGCGCTTAAGATCAATACTCTCCATACAAACTATAATGATGTCACGTTTATTTACTGGGTTGTACTATCACCACAGCCCAAATAAAACGAAACGTATTGTTGCAAGGACTTATTGTGTGATTTTTTCTGCAGGCTTTACATTCAAGTTTATAAACATACTGTCCATGAAGTTCGTAGCAAATGATTTTATTCTTTGGCTGCAGCTTAATCAGTTTATAGTTAATGTCACGGTCGATTTTGCTTTTGAAGGCGAATGTTTTTTTAATTTCCTAAATAGTGTCAAAGACATCGACGTTACCTTTGGTATGAAAACTGCTAATGAAGTGCCACTATCCGGAATCTTATGGACTGTCATTATTTCATTTCGTTTTATAACTGGCATGTATTTATGCATGGAAAACTGGTTTTCTTGCTATTTGGACTTATCAATGCACATTGCATTTACAATGATGGACATCATAATATGCTTGTCTCACTTACCTCGAGTTATGATGTTCGAATTACTATTAAAACGTATTATAATATTGCGCAAACGGTTTGAGCTTAAATTGTCAATTATACGGAGATTTGAGGGAGGTGAAAAACGAATCAAAGAAGAAATGAAAAAATGTATAATTATTTATAAGAAGTTAGTGAGCACAGTCTGTCTGACTGCGACCCCAATGAAACCCCTGGTACATAATTGTCATTAATTTGTATAAGTAATTATTCAATGTAAAACCTGGACTACATTCCCTTAAAAGAGAAAATGTGAATAAGACTTTTACCTTGCATTAGAACGATCAAGACTGAAATAATAATAATTATGTATTAAAAACATTATTAAATACTCAAATGTGTTCTTAAAATGACTGATCATTTCATTTTAGTTCCACCACATCTCGTCTACACCAAACGATCGTAGTTGTGGTCATTGTCTATGTAACAAACATTTGAAAAAATGCATGATATTCGACGCACCACATTATGTATCAACTAGCTGCGTGCATTATGACTATTAGAATCATGAAGTTGACAGTTTTCACTTGTTTGTGGCATCACTACAGCTCACACAGCTCTGTACTAACTAGATAAAGCAATAATTTACTTTTCAGATGTGTTTCTCAATGGTATTAGTAATACCTAAAATAGTGGGCTTGATATATACCGCCATCGTGTCGGGGAATTCTGATGTACGTAAATACTTAATACAACCAAAGTAGCTTAAGCACCTCATACACGGTTCATACAAAACTTCATTCTATTATATTCAAAATTGAAAAAGTTGCCCATTAATACTATGTTAACTTAGTTTATGAGAAAAAGAATCGTAAACAATATACTGTTTCCGAAAGGAGGCAAAGACTTGAACCTTCAATTACTTTAATCTTACATCAGAGATGGCATAAATAAACTAAACATTATAAATATTATATTGTCATCAACGTATAACTGACGAATTTACAGCTATGAGTAATGATTTTTTTTTTTTTAGTACAGACATGTTTTCATAGTTGGATTTGCATTGGAGATGATCATAGCTTATATACCAGCAATATTAGCGGGGAGAGTAAACAGCGAAGCAAAGAAAATACAACTGATTGCTATAAAGCAGTTGCTTGTATGCCGAGGTATTGTCCAAGTAATTTACGTTTCATTACTTCACAATTACTAAAGTCAACATGGTTTAGAAGATATTAGTTATATTTAATTAACCTAATTATACTGTTTTTAAAGTTAAGAATTACTTCATATTCAAATACAAATAAAAGTAATTCATTCAAATCGTCTTGTTGAGTCTTTCACAATACAAAATTTAATTAGTGGCAATAAATGTTTCAGAAGGGAGTGCACGCGAAGCGATGGAGGACGTGATAATGTTTCTTCAACAACGAACCTTCAGATACGTAATATGGCGGCTACATACAGTGGATGTGACCTCGATACTAACTGCACTAAAAAATCTTACTACATATACGGTCGCCATGATTCAATTTGCTCATTTCTATGATTAGTGTCTTTTACGTTAGAATCGTACTAGTACTTACTATACACAGTATATTAGAAGTAAGTGGTCATAGTGGATGTGAATCGGACCGTCAAAATAAACCATTATGACTATTAGATCAATACAATGCTTCACGTACTCAGTTCACACTGAACTAATATTTTTTTTGTTAAATGTTATGAATTACATTTGGCTGAAAATAAAGAGATTGGAGAAATGAGGAATTAAACAAATGGAGTTATAAACGTCTAGAAACCTAATGTTTAATCTATACATATAATAAAATCGTAACGAAGTCAAAACTGTACATTGAAGATATTTGAAAAAAAATAAGTGCAATGGGATGTCTGAACGCTTCTGAAGCCAAAAATATAATTTTTAGAATTTTTGTCTGTTTGTCTGTTTGTCTGTATGTATGTGTTAGATTAACGTAAAAACTACTGAATAGAATCCGCTGAAAGTTTGCAAATATATTCTTTAGGGGCCGGCGCGTCGGTATGCTTAATATCATCACGGCATTTGCAAAGAGGGCTGAGCAATATTGCATTATGTCTTTGTTTTGTCTAATGTTTGCCGTAGAATGATAAAAAGACGAAACCAATAGTTGCATTATGCAGATTACTTACAGATGAACTTCTGAAGTAGAAATCATCACGCTATATCCACAAGGAACTGAGCAGTGAATCATGACATGTATAGAAACGTCTATTTTAAACATATTGCTATGTGTCATCGTAGCGTGGCGGATTAACGATCGCCCTACGAGTTATGCATAGTGAGATCGATTCTTGCCGAAGGTTTTTCTTTTTGCATGTTTTTTGACTTAAATATCAATAAAAAGACAATTATAATATATATTTTAACATAATATTATTACCAACAATTTCCAGTAAATTCATAGTTCTAAATTTTAATTTTTTTTCTACATTAGTAAGTTTGTAAATTCACCATTTCAAATAAGTGATGTCCAAACAATTCTGAAGCCAAAAGCAGTCGCTTCACGTTGACAACAGATAGGTTGTTCCATACTCACCTGTGCTTTCTAGGACGTTTGAAACACACATCAATGTTGAATCGTGTTCCAGCGTCGAGTCAATTAAATACTTTTGCAAATACGTAAACAAGGGTAGTGACCAGGCAACGTTCGCTTTGCAAAGCACTGATCGGGATGAAGTGACCAAGTACCAGTCTGGTCGCTACATTAGTACTTCAGAAGCAGTATGGCGAATGCTGGCGTTCTCTATACAAGATCGGCATCCAGAGGTCATGAATTCATGGACGTCCATTTTGAGAATGGCCAGCGCATTTTTTTTCGACCCCGCCAATGTATTAGAGCGATTGGAAAATCCCCGCCAAACAACACTCTTGGCATTTTTAAATTGATTAAGGGAAACTTGAAAAATGATGGACACCAGCGGGACTCAAACCCGCAACAGTCGCCGTACCGTGGCGCCGCTCTGCCAACTGAGCCACCGTGTCACTGCTCGCATCCATCAAATTTCAAGTTCCCTTTTAGTATTTACGTCTTAAAGGTGACGTCAGGTATTACCTATCTACGATTCCAACAGACGACTCTTGGCATTTTTACGTCTCTGTGAAGTTGATTTTTTTGCAAAGTCACTTACGTATGATGAGGTGCCGTCGTACTATACATACTACAAGCAAAGAGGTGTATTTAATCGACATCGACGTGGTCGTATTGTCGAAGGGTTTCCGGGAATCTTTATGGAGACTGCATTGGCAAGGATTTACACTGTGCATCCAAATAATGCCGAGTGCTATTATTTGCGGCTATTGCTTCACATCGTATAGGGGCCAACGTCATTTGCATTCTTAAGGACAGTTGATGGTATGGAGTATCCGACATTTCGTGCAGCCTGCGTAGCACGAAATCTTCTTGACGGTGACCAACACTGGGACAACACTCTCCTGGAGGCTAGCGTTAGTGATAGCCCAAGTCGCCTATGACATTTGTTTGCCGTCATGTTGGTATTCTGCGGTATTGCAAACCCGGTTTTGTTGCGGGAAAAATATTGGCGTCATCTCTCTGAGGATATTTCATGGGCTTTAAGACATACTATTGAAGGAGACATCGGAGAAACTGATGAACGCATTTTGAACCACTGTCTCAGTTCTCATCAAGACGTAGTCATTGCCATCGGGGGCAATCCACTGTTGGAATACGGTTTACCGGCTCCGCAACCATTAAATAATCAAGAACGTGGAAACAGGAAGTATGTCGCCGAAACAAATTATGACCAAGACGCAATGACCACCATCGTGAATGACTACGTCACTAAATTTACCTCAGAGCAAGCACAGATTTACAATATTGTCCTTGAAAGCGTTGGGCTTGGCCAGGGTAAAATGTTTTTCTTGGATGCTCCTGGTGGAACAGGGAAAACATTTATTACCACTGGCATTCTTGCAGAGGTTAGGAAACAAATAACGGTGGCAAAATTGTCTTCCGGAATTACTACCTCTCTCTCCCTTAGATGACAAAATATAAGCGCTCGCCATACTCTAGATACACATCATTTCGAAGCAATAAAACGTCTGTTCTTGGAGAGTTACGCAATAGTTTTAAGAGAAATTTGCCGAAATGTAGTCATAATTATAGTAAAAATGTACAATACCACATAGTGAAAGTTTTAGACAGAACTAAGCAGGAACAACAATCATGTGATGGATCGGCACATTCCTGTTCGTCGGTGATTTTAGAGAAATATTTTCTGACTTAAATGCTCTGTAAAAACTTTCATTATATATTTCACTTTATACACTGGATATACATAAATATCAATAAATAGTAATATTTAGACGGGGTATATAGAATTCTGCTCATTATTTCACGTTCTTGGATAAGTTGGTAAAGATATGATTTAATAGTGTGATTCCCGCGTTCGGCAAGATATTTGCTTATTCAAACAACATAATATTTTTAATTTTATTGGTTTATATGTTTTAACTCTCTAGCAGAAAGTGGACTGTAGGCAACCATCGTCAAGTTAAAGGTCTGTGATCCACCTCAAAGTTATCCTTTTGTAGATAATCATCATAGACATAAATTTTCATTAGCCGGGCACAAATTTAAAGTCGGTACTGCCACCGAGAATTAGTGGAAAAACCAATCACTCTTTCCGATCTGGTAAACAAACACACGGAACTCCCGCTCAGCAGTCGCATTTTACGAACACTAGACCAATAAGGCAGTCAAATTCTAAGTTCCACACAATTATCAAAGTATTTTTGTTGCTGGGGAAATCCTCATGGACTTCCTCCACCATGAGCGGACGGAGGGTTATGCCGGTCTCTTATACTAACTAAAACCTCAGGGTATCCGCCTAACAACCTTAGGTTGAGGGACTCGCGATCCGCGTATGCTACACCATCTCTTTAAACGAATTCTGACTCGCCTCTTTGCGATTGGTCGCGCTCACCACGTAGGTACGGCCTACGTGCCTTATGTCCCTTAAAACCGCCTTTTCTGTTTGAGCATCGAACTGCCCAAGTTCGTCGCCCACAGGCCCAACGGACGGACATGAGCAGTCCGTTTAAATTTCGGCTACAATAAATTTCAATACAAGCGCTTGGCGCATTTTGGCATACAAACTATCACCATTAGCACACGCAGAGGTAGACTTAATTAAGGCCTAGAAACCAGCTGATTTTTACACGGATTACTGTATGACGGTCGCTTCTGAGTTACCAGTCCACACTCTCTGTAAATGTTGTCTGCTGAAGACAAAACTACAACCGTAGTTCAGAGAAATGCATGCTGTCAATGTAGTACATAGATACAGTAAAATAAAGATACATTTAAAATTGAAATTCCTTATAAGCCAACAAATCGTGTCAATAACTTTCCTGTTAGTCACTCAATATTTACCGATCATACAAAATCGGTATAAAAAGTAAACTAGCCCCATCTTAATTTGAATTAATATACCTTTATCATTAAAATACTATGTGTATTCCATTCGGTAAGTAATTTGTAGTGTTTTCCACTTACTTACAAAATCTGATTATAGTCTACTGGTGTTTTTACCTGAAATTCACGCGGACGAAGTCGCGGGCAACAGCTATTAACACATAATTTGTTTTATTTTCACATTTATGTAAAATCTTATGATGCGATATGTTCTCGTGACCGAATTTCGGTCACTCATTTGAGACTAGCCAACTACACTGGAGATGTAATAGCGCAAAAAATATGTTTATGCGGGGTAGTAACAATAGCATTCTGAATGCAATAGCTGTACCTTTTGACTTTCCCTTTCAAAATGGTATGGGTTATGTCTTGTGTAGATGTGGTGAGTCATAGCAAATAAAATAAATAATGAACTAGGTTAAGTTTCTATAGGTCTATGTCACCCTTAATAAAGATATTATTATTATATTGCACAAGTATGCGCGCAAACACAGGTGCACTCCCTCACTTTCATAGTCCGATGGGACGGTAGACCGACACGACCGGAGAGAGATCAGGTGCAGGATTAATGGCTTAACGTGCCTTCTGAAGCACGGAAATGGTGTGGCTTATGGTGTGCATAGATACTAAACAGGAAGGAATTTCGCATGGATATGACATCGCGATGACGCGTTGAAAGGAATTGGTAAAAGAGGGGAATCATACTGTAGGCACAGAATCATAATCTAATCTTGGTTCAATGTAAAAAACTTTAATAAAATCAATATATACCTATTATAACAAAAATTTAAAAATAACTAACCGTGAATTTTTCTTGATGTTTAAATGGATATTGTTGTGCATTAATCACTTCTACACATAATCGATTTAAAAGTAATACCATGATGGGTTACTTTCAGAAATGAATGATGCCACATAGGTCTCATATTGTCTTATAATAACCACGTCCTGTTCATTTGACCATGAAGTATAAATATTTCAAATGTGTGACAAATGGTATAAGTTGCATGAAATCCGTTGTGTCTATCCAAACTATTATGTTGACACGACTGATCGGTGGATTATATTACTACGCTAGTAAGAATATTCTCATATCATTCGCTTTGAAAATTTATTGCATCTGTTGCGCTTTCCTCTTTATTGTCCAAAAGATTTTCATGATTATGCATGTGGAGTTTAATGGGAAAGTTATTATTTTTCTTAGAGTCACCACTTATGCTGTAACCTTTATAATAAACTTTATTTCTAACGGCGAATATTTAATGGAGTTCATAAGAAAATTCAGTGAAATAGATGTTTTACTAGGTGTTAATTTAAATTGTGAAATACCGGTGTCTAGGATTCTTTATTTGTTTGTTCTGACCAAAACGGTAATTAGTGCGAGTTTACGTTTCTCTGGAATGGGATTAGGCATTCCCTTGGAGCAGATAGTTCTAAATATCCATGTAAAGGTTTTTGACTGTATAGTTACTTTAACATATTTACCAAGAGTTATAATGTTCGAGTTACTTTGGCTCGGAATGTTTCGGCTTCGGAAACAGTTTGAGTATGACGCGTCAATAGCTCGAAGATTTGAGGTCGGGGTCCAGCGCGTTGAAAGGGACTTAGAAAAAAATATGAGGATCTACAAGAACGTCCTACACACTACAGTTAAGACTGAGACGTCTATGAAGCCACTGGTAACAAACATAAAGTACTCGTAATATGTATATATTTTATGAGAATAATTAATTAATGCTATTATTTTTAGATATTATTTTCTGCAGCAGTTGTTATTCCAAAATGTATGATAATGTGCTATGAAAACTTCAGCAGAACAGTAAGTACTTGTTTACAAAAAAAATACGGTCATAGGTAGTATATAAATCAAATATTTTAATGGTAATGTTCCTGACCGAATTTTGATCACAGCGGGCTGTTTCAGCTGAGACTAGCCAACTACGCAGGAGATATAGTGCACAAGTATGCGTGCAAACACAGGTGCACTCCCCATTCCATCTCTCATAGTCCGATGGGACGGTAGACCGACACGACCGGAAAGAGATCAAGCGCAGGACCAACGTGCCTACCAAAGCACGGAGGGGTGTGCTCAAAATGTTAAAACGGTCACCCATCACAAGACCGACCGCAGTGAGCACGGTTTTACCTTGCAGATTGACTGATCTGCGCGACAGCCACGTAGCTACGAGCCCCTCTTCATTATTAATCTTTTAATAAAGACTTGACATACTTGAAGACTTGACATACATGAACATTACATTCCTTTCTTCGTGCAGTCAACAGTCATGTAAAGATATAATACCTATCTATCTTGTATCTAATGAGTGCTTATAATACTTGCTTTTTCAGAACAACAATTTAAACAATATTCAAACTTTAATTGAATCTACACTTCCGTACATGCCTGCTGTGTTCGCTGAGATGATTGACAGAGACGTAGAGAAAATCAGACTATGTATCACAAAGCAGCTGCTGGTGTGTAGAGGTATCTATTATTTAACCTCTAAGATTGTGAATATATTTTAATAAAATAACTGGATAGGGATCACCAGCATTCGCCGGCTTTTTTCCAGTTACCTGGCACATTTTTATGATTTTGTGTTAAAATATTCTTTAGAGTAGATTAGGCAGAAATCAAAAAAAAAACTGCCCGAAAGCACTTCTTGGCAGTACAGGCTAGAGTATGGTAAATTACAGATGTGAGCATGCGCGAGACTATAGAAGACACCCTGACGGCCCTACACCATCATCCGTTCAGATACTCAGTGTGGCGGCTGTTCACCGTGGACTGTACCATGCTGGTGGGTGCGGTGGGGCTTGTCGTCACCTATACTGTGGCCATGATACAGTTCTCGCATTTCTACGACTAATGACTAGAAATTGGATTTGACCAACCTGCAGTGAGCTAGCGTGGTGATCAATGTTCAATCCTTCTCTAAACGACCGGAGGCCTTTTCTCTGCAGTGGGACAGATAAAGGCTGTTATTGTGTTAATGGATTTGACTGGCGGCAGCCATGTAATAATTAGCTCATGCGACTTCAATGTAAAAAATATTTTATTTTAAATAATGATACTGCAAAAATGCTATGAGACCATATTTAATGACGTTTTGACATCCAAGAAAATTTCACATGTATCTCGTATTGAATTTACCCCATTATTAAATTAATATATTTGTGTAGGTAAAAAAACTCTTTGATATGTCTGTATTTTCTTTTTCATTGGTGAAAAATAAACTGAGTGAACTTTGTTTTATTATAACAAAAAAAAACCGACTTCAAAACAAAACTATTTCACAACAAATTAAAAAGCACTAAAAAGTAAAAAAACCGCAGAAATCGGAGAACAATAGAAAAATGTAGTAGAGAACGTGAAAAAAAACAGCATTATTAAGAATTCCTGAAAAAGTACTGATCGGATCTTAATCAAATTGCAATGGGACCAAACGGGAGGCACCAGACTTCAAATAAATAAAAAATCAAATCAAAATTGGTTCACCCAAGCGAAAGTTATGAGGTAACAAACATAAAAAAAAATACAGTCGAATTGAGAACCTCCTCCTTTTTTTGAAGTCGGTTAAAAATATATGCCGTCGAATACATGGCAATGAGGTTAGCATCCTTAGGCCATCTCCTCGCACAACTACCTTAGTTTACGAGTATATTCGGAATATACTGTGTACGGTATTTTTGCTCGGCAATTGAACAGACCTTAAGCATACAATAATTAAATAAAAATAAAACAATCTTGGGAACAGGGGCTTTAAAATCTAACGATTTTATGAACGGCATATACAAGTCTCACGACAGTCTAGCGAGGTAAAGCCAATCATTCATCACTGTTATCCATCACTATAGAAATATCCCAAAACAGAGATAAGTAACATTATATTATTGTGAGAGACATCAGCAAGACAGATGGTGCGGTCATCGCATGAATATTTCAAGAGTGGCATTAGGACATGGAAAAATAAATATGGCCGACTTGACTGGACGCATCTGTACATAAATCGTAGTACCGGCCGTGTTTGAATTACCAATGAAAGGGACCAAGCGAGGGTTATTTATCAGTTAACCGTATATCCATCTCGGGAACCACGCTGAATTTTTATTGAAAACTCGTACGGAAGTTACGTTACGTTTATTACGAGTATAAGTTTTATTTTGACTATTATTTATTCAGACATATCCAATGAAATCAATGTTCTCGACGTGATGGGAAATTTTGTTGCGATCCCCGTGGGAATAAATGGTTCGACTTTGAAAATGTGATTGAATAATAGCCCCCGTGCTTCTAAATTTTAAGCTCCCTTGCATACACTACTCCTCCATAACTGTATGTTTGTATTTTAAGAGTGTTTTGTTAGGTAAACACACATTTTGCTGTAAGTATTACGTGAGATTCACATCCAAATATCATGAGACAATATTAAACATACATACACTAATGATTGCGTAAGATCTTTTGCAGGCGCTTTCGAATAAACTAGAAACGATTTTATCATAATTATGTACTTCAGTTGGCTTATAAAACCTGCCAATGTTTAAGATGGGGTATTTCGGTGGACATGCCTATTGCTTTTGTCCACCTAAATTACATATTCCATTTTCATTTTGCATAATTTATGTTGTTATTTTTTATGTCGTAAACTTGCTATAAACCTTGCAACTCCCGTTGTCAATCCAATAAATACTACCTTCTTATAAGTTGACTCAATTTTCTGTATTCTCCTTAGAAATACAGTGCTCGTAGCAGTTGAAGTACGTACAGACGGAATTCAATTCCATTAGCTATTGTATACAGTACTGCGGTGTGGACCATTTCATATGCGACGTACATTTAGTCGAATTATGTTTGAGCATCTGTTATGTGGTGATAATGGCACGTTGGTTCACTCGATTTTTAATCACTAGTTTATTTTTACATACACAGTAGGTAAAGGTACAGTATTGCCTGTTTATATATGTGTGGGTGTCTACCACTAGCAGCACCCCGCGGTGTTACCCGCTACATTTCCGGATAAAAATGCATAATTGGTAATCCAGTATGTCAGTTATCTCCATATCAAATTTTATCAAAATGGGTCTAGCTGTTGAGCGTGAAGAGGTAACAAATATACAAACACATAAACTTTTGCCTTTATAATATTACTGTGAAAGTGTGATGTGTAAAGTGTGATGTGATTAAAATATTTGCATGCATGTAGGTGTCTAAGTAAATGGTTTTTTTTTTGACTTGAATCTTATTCTGGTCGAATAAATAAAATAAAGAGAACAAAGATAAAGCTAACTGTTGTGCACAAGCCTCGACGAGGAAACAGAATCTCAATTATGATTCTTGAAAATATTTCCTTTTCAGTTTAATTAACATAGTACACTGACGAACAAGTTGCATATTTCAGCTCCGAATTTAATCTAGCTTTGCATAATATTTCGGTAACTAACTCAAATATATTTCAGTGCCGATGTATACCAGAATGTAACGATGTTGCAATGAGTATTTCGTGGTACTAATGCACTTGACTGAAGTATTTAGATCTATGTAGAGCGAGTCCTCTGGGAGCAGGGGTCCGCGCTGAGTCGTTCTCAGTAAAGGAGGTAACTCTCCCTCTGTAAGGTAGGGTAAGATGTCAGCATCCTTTACTGCACTTATACTGCAGTATACTATGATCACTAGATGAACATTGGTGTGTTAAGTTTTTAAGACTTGTCACGATATTTATATGTTAAATTACTTCAGATGTCTTTACATGTTTAAGATGGCTGATAAAATCAAAGCTTGATGCCATTTACGATGCGTAAATATTCAAGTGTAGGTTCGAAAATATATACAATCTATTGTGCTTATGTATTGAATTTGTAATAAGTTTCGTAAAAACTAAACAATTAAACTGGCAAAATCATTAACTGAAAGACTGGATGCCGTTAATTCACTCTTTCGCCTTCGTTCTTCGGATCTTCTTGTAATTGTTTTGCTGTCGTATTTCAAACTGGGTTAATATTCAGCATCCGTGCAAAGCACAAATCGAATTAAAAATCAAGGGTCCGCAAAACTTACGGAGGAGCCCAATTCATTCCGAATACCAATTTCATTTCAAACACGGACCTCATTCCGCGAAATTTGGTTGCGAAACGACTGAGACAACAAAGAGAATTAGACCGCGAAGAAAAATAAATGCGGTGAAACAACAGAGCATACAAAATTAGAGAGCGGTGGAGGGAACGCGACGTGCCGCGGCGTGGGACGAGCCACAGGCGGGGGCGGGAAGCAATTGGAATAATAGGTCACCGAACTTAAGGACCTGATTGGCGCGGTGGCTAAGCAAATGGACTGCTGCGCTACGGGTTCAATTCCCGCGCGCGACAAAAATGTGTGTCATCCGCAAATATTAGTACATGTTTGTTAAGGAATAAATGTCTTATGTCTTTTCCCGATTCTAAGTGTTGAATTCATCTTTGTAAAGCGTACCCACGGTAAAGGAGAAATTACTAGTAGGGCGACTTTAAAAAAAAACTTGCTGGTCATAGGTCAATGTAGCAACTGGCTGCATGCTTCATGTAAGCCATAATATCCAATAGTAATGTCCATATTGTAATACCGTTATGTTCGATTTATAATAAACCAGTCACAGGGTTATTAAAATTAACGTAACAGGTTATTATCACGCGTTCACATTAATTCTCCTATGAATATGCGTTCGAAGCTTTTTCCTGGATTTATCGGAACCAACGACTACCAAACAAATACCATGTGGTATGTATCATCAATCCTATAACATTTGCATTAGAATTGTATTAAGGTTCAACTCTTTAGTTAAGAAGAGGACGTTATTATGGCAAAAAAATATTTATAGTTAAATCGCTCTACGCTTATGACTGGAGTCCACGAAGATTTGCTGTGTTGATGGAGCGATGTTTAGGTTATAGTAGTTATACCATTTATAACGCAGATTACCAGAATACGGAGGCAACTGAACTCCGAGTTAATGTTCTTGAATTTTAACGTCGGTGTATAAATATAATATTGTTATGTTACTATGTAGAGGGAATAAAGGTATTACGAGGAAGTTATAAAAGCAGCGCTGATACCGAGTTTTGTTGGCGTTTAATGCACGATGATGTGCTATTTGCGATTGACCTACATTTTACCTTCTTATACCAGATCACCGACATTTGTTTCTTTAGTAGAGAACCTCGTTAAACTTTTGCTGTCTCATGCTTTTTCATACCAGTATTTACAGCCATCTATATCCCACTGCAATAGAAATTCTTAATCCTTGTTTCCCGCAGCAAATTCGAGAGACGATGTCAGTGCTATAGCATTAAGAAAACAACTTTTAGCTTTCAAAGTCTATGACATCACATAATAAGATTTTGTTAATGGATTAAACAGTGCACAGACGACCATAACAACGAGTCCCTTTCTATCACCTTTCAAGAGTAAGTCACTGGTGTCACATCGAAAAGTAAGCCACGAAAGCGACATTGACAAATAAATAAATTCTTATTCTTTATTAGATCACAGACAATTTTTTCTTTAACGTTTCCATTTCCTTGTACAGTCGGCGGCAAAGGTTGTTTCTCAGTTTGGAGATTTTTTAGCAACTTTTGTTCCGACTGTACGCGTCGATCGATTTAGCTGTCGTCAAATCTGATCCAGGTTGCAAATTGTTTTCATTAAGTGCATTACGGATTGACTGTCATTTTTTCTCCTGTTGATTTCTCCTAGAGTGATCAAATGTTTAATTAAATTTATTTATTTACCTCCTACTCTTTTGTATTTATTCAGTTTCGGTACCGTCAAGTAACATCTCAGTTCATTTAGTTTCACAAAGATATATGCTTTTTAAATTCGTTAATTAATGCTAATGACGCAGAAGCAATTTTACAGATACTTAAGCACAACCCTCATCTGGGTCCTATTTGATTCTTCGTTTGTCAGAATCAATTGTGAAACGTTACGGATTATAAAATACACCTCTTTTTTGTACCGAGTAAAGTCGGCCGCATGAAATATTAAAACCCTCATTTGACCAACATTTGCTTTAATCCAAATGTTGGGCCAACGTTGAGGTATAACATAAACGATAAATGATTGCATGCATCTGTTTTCCTTGTTTTACCTAATGATTTTTTCATGAAAGCCTAATGAGAAGGATCTCCTTTTTGAGTCAATTTGGACGGAACAATGATTCAGTTTAAGTCCGGGTGAGTCCGATAGCTTTTTAGGATTTATAAATATGATGTTAACTTAGATATTTTCTTTTTTTCTTTTTATACCGTAAATATTATAAAAAATAGTTAACAATTCATCTAAAAATGTTAAGGAAACTATTTTTACTGGCCAGCAAAGGCCGTAGCGTGCCTCGGCTCGCTATGTACTCGAAATACGAGCGAAGTTCGTCCACTTTAGAATATTCTCGAAGAATTTATCGCAACAATCCAGACGTTGTTGATTCTTGCAGCGGAAATATTATACAGTACCGAAAGTATGATGACCGGCAAATATTTTATACCTCTGGCAAAATAAATCTCGATTCAGAGCACAGATGCTTTTAGCTGCTAAATTACGGGAGGACATTTTTCATTTTGAAGGATAGTTCAATGATTTTTAGAGTTTGCGCCGGCTGTTGACCTTTAGGAGTGTAATGCTTTTATGTTTTAAAACGATATTGGCATAGAGGGAAATGTTTTAGTTTTATAAAAATCCCACGGGCTAAACCATCGGGCATATAGTGTGTAACCATTTTTTGTATAAAATCATAATTTTTACGATTAGTAAAAAAAATTGTAGATTACGACTTCCTGAAAAAAAAAATAATTTTGTCAGAATGAAACGAAGAGATCACACTTTTTCTTCTTTGTATCGGCATAAGCTATGTCTAAGGAGGAGGAGGTCATGCTCACGCCGTAGTGTAGAGATTGGTCAGTCAACAAAGATGGTAGCGAGGTTGACCACCCAGGGTGCGCCGGACGTACTTAGGTACTATCACAAGTTGAGGCACTGTACTTGCATCCCATTCCATTGTATTTTCCATGTAACTTCAAGCAAATATCTTCACCAAACTCGTAAACGTATACAATACCCGTATAACCTCCCAAGCGCTATAGGGGCAAACTTCCCCAGTCGAAGCAAATTGATACAAATAACTTGTGAAATATTCTCGTCTGACAAAACGCTTGGACGTAAAAGAATACGGTTCGTCGTCGTCCCGATGATCGACGACAATAATACCCCGGAAACCTGGGCCCTCATTATTTATATTCGCACTTCAACGCCCTGAGCAATGAGTATTTTTCATGCAAATATTAGAGGGGCGCAGTGCAGGCGATTGGCGGGAGATGGGGCGAGAACGAGCCGATTACTTCAATCGTTTGCGATCTTATTTTGTTTTATATTGGTTTTGTAGGTAGGGACCTACCTATAATATACATAGTTGTACTATATACCGTTAAACTATAGTCTATGGAGAGGAGCTTGATATATCAATTATTTTGTATAATTCTGGAGTCTGGGTCTCAATTTGAACAAAAACTTGTGTTCAGTAGATATTTTGTCCCGAGTTTGAATGTTCTGCAAGTGAATCGTGATGATTTTTGTCTGTAAAATGCACCAAAATACATTAGAAAAACAGTCAAAATGTTGCATATTATAAACACATACTCTGTGATCCCAAAAGTAGTGGTAGAATATATTTAAATGATATTTAATGATAAATAATATATAATTTTTTATCACTAATTTATACACATTATCCGGTGAAAAGTCTATTCAACAGTCATTGCGTCATAAAGGTCATATTTACTAAGTTAGCCCAAAAACTATTATTCCCATAGAAAAGCATTTAGTCAATACAGTGTGAACAACAACAATCTAATATCAACCTTGCTTTCCCATGATCACACAAGTGGTTAATTATCAAACCCGACAATGGTCTAATAGACACCTTAGGCAATATTATTGTACTGGTAATTGCGCAGTGAAGCGTAGTGTTATGGTTGGGTCTCACGATATTAATCCAGCTAGGATAATCGATGCGCATACATAAGGAACAACTTCGTTTCTATGTTTAAGTAAGAAACTGTAGGAGCAAGTTCCTTGTTCCCTGATAGCCGCAGCATCCGAGCGTCTTGTTAATATTTCAGTGCTTAAGTTGTGTTCTGAAACAAATTTTATATTAAAGTTTTGTCAGTTTTCGTATGTTTTGAGTGCATCGTCGGTGCTAGCCTAGATCAATGGTCGTTCGTTCTCTGTATCAAATAGTCCATTTTCTATAGCGGGAGCGTAGGTTAGTAGTGTAGCTCGTCTATAAGCGGCCTTTTAGAAAGATATCTTGATTTCTTTAGATTATATGCCTTCTATTGCGATCCATACACTCTATGCCAACGATGACGTTCATTCCCATTTCAATAGTGCGTGGATCGAGAAACCAACGAGGGAGCGAAGCCGCGGACTAGACTTGTACTCTTGAAGTAAGTAGACTTTTTATGCAGTTTACCCACTTTATTATTTCAAGTCTGCATAAACTCGCTGAAAATTTGCCAAATGATTAATAGATGTTCGTCAAGGAGCGAAACAATAGTTTCCGACTAAAATTTTAAAGTTGTTTGGTCGAATAAAAGAGGCTGCAAAAACTAGGTCATGGAACTTAATAATATGTGGTATGGTACTAAACAGCTCAAATAAACACTCCTTAGTTCAGAATTTACAGTTGCTTGGGGCTTCGCTACTTTATTATGTGAGAACAACTTAAGTTAGGTGACCTATGATTAAGTTAGGACTTTGTTGATTGAGTGTGTTGTTGGTCTTACTTTATACGGCACAGTGGCTTAGTTTAGACCTTCTGTGGCTTCTGTTGCAGGCTTTATGCAGTCGCATGGACAAATATTTTCTGAAACTTATATAATATACTTGTGTGTATTCATTGTTTGTTTTTAATGATATTCATGATAGGTAGTAACTGCACCTATCATATTAGAGCAAATCTTTTTAAGCAATTTTTTTAGGGATAAAAAGTCTATAGCCTATGTTTTAATCCAGGGTGTTAGCTACTTCTATATGAAATTTCATTAAAATCGGTCTAGCCGTTCAAGCGTGAAGAGGTTACAAACACACCTATAAACTTTGGCCTTTATGTATGAAGTATGATAAGAACCAAAAGAACGCGAAACAAAACATTTCCTTAACCCACTAGGTTAACATAAAGCGCTGAGGTAAACGCCCTATCAGCGGCAAGTGTGTTACATCTCCATTAAATACACTTAGCGAACTCAATAAGGTAGGTTACCAATAGCCGGCTATTTCTTTGCAAGTCGCGTATCCACTTAAGGTAAGCGGGCCAATAGTCTACCATTTCCATTATATCCATTAGAGAAGGCCGGCGTGGCCCGCGATTTGTTTCAGCTGTTGCACGCTCTTAGGAACGTTTTAAAGTACATTTCTCTTTATTTCATAATTTTGAGTTATATCCGGGCTGAGTGCATTGCGAGGTGCCCAGAAATGGAACGTAAATGTGAAATGTAATTTTTGCACTCGCCATAAAACTTTTAGACGTGGTACGGGTTGCTAGTTTTCTATTCATGCGTTTTTATAAATGTGTTGTACTGTTGTGTTTGAATGGCGCTCCTTTTTTACATTTTGTATCAATTGTGTTTCAAAGCTTTGAGTTGGTCTAAAGTAACCGGGAGTAAAATGTTTTATTTCTTTTTGTTACAGTGTTTTAGGTTAGTTAGGTATTTATTGCGATTATAAATTTTTAGATTAGGCTTAGATAGGCACAACATGTCCAGCATTGAGATAATTATTTAAGAGACAGGCTTTGTAGTAAACTGTAGTATTATAATAAGAAGTTTAAAAGTAGCACTGGATAGCCAAAAGTTGAGCGAAATAAAAGCGAACGAAAACAGTGGCCAGTAGGATAAAGTTAGGGAGTTTGCAGAATGTGGTAATCAATATAGATATTTATTTTAATTGTTCTCGAACGTTGAACTGTCGGCATAGCGAATAGTTTTTGATAATTTCACGAACGTATTCAAAGCAACGACTGTGCGACACAGAGACTGCTGGCCTGATCTAAATTTAACCGTGTGTACCACAATAATACGGGCTGTCACGCGTCTATGACATTATTTGTGGCCTCTTATTATTTCTGGAGTAATTAAACTAACCACACATCTTGTTTGGTGGTTTTCTGCACTGTGGGACACATGATGGACCTCTGCAAAGAGTTGTGTATTATCACGTTTGTATCTAAATTTTGAAGGGTTGAATGACGTGTATTTTTGATTGTGAGCAAAATAACATTTCGTTGAACAGTAGACATTTTAGGGCCAATTATAATAAATATATTATATACCTTCGTGATGACAAAAATACCGCAATTTGACTTTCAACTATATTGAATAAAAAAGCCCTTTATTCTATCAGTTATTACAAAGAATAAAGTTTAAAACAACTACCTGATTTATTGATCATTGACGACAGCCCTAAAATAGAAATGCAACGCTCGCCAAACGATCGATACATAATCGAGAGCGTTTAAGATAAACATTTAGAATTAAGTTCTCGACATTTCGCGACCCGTTTCAATCCAACAACCCAAATTACTCATTAATACTGGGTTTACAATCGCGCGACACCACAGAAAACAAGTGACGACCCTAACTAACAACTGAATTATCTATGCTGTGGTGTTTGCAATCTATTCTATTATGGAAGCGTAAAGCTACCCTTGGGCACAATTTGCATAATAAATTATTCGTATTGGGATAATGTAATCTACTCCCGTGCAATGTTCAAAAAACTTATTTTTAATTTCATGGTTTTTGAACGTTTTGTTCATGTAACAATATTTTTAGAAATAGTGACGTTAGGTGTCCTAGGTTATGATAATTTTGGTCCTTTTAGGGTTGCGTCAAAAGAGATTTTGTAGGACGAAACATTATCTTAGTTTTTTAAAATGGGTAGGTACCTAAGAATTAAAGAGACCTTTATATTTCAGTTTTAAGTGTTCTTATTAACTTTGATAAAATTGTAATAGCGCTGTAATGGATCCGTTTAAACAAGACATAAAAATGCACTCTAATTTTGCGAGGTAGGCAAATAAGAAAGACCGCCTAGAGGCACGATCGGGCGATTATCTAGATTTTCACTTCTTTTTCAGTTCCGTTCGTGCCTTTGTAATTAAAATGGAGAACTTACTATTATTTTGGAAGCTTTACGGATTAATTTAGGGCATTCTTTATTTGGGTCCGACGTTAATAGAACAAAGAAGACAGAAGCAATCAACATGCCACTATGTTTATGAAGTAATGAAGAAAGATACCATGAAAAACATAATAAAATTCTTGTAGACACAAAAATAAATAATTGTAATCATAATCTTATTTTGTTGTATTTATATAAGAAAAAAGATTTTTCACAATCGGTTTGAACGATAAGATACAAACAAAGCCGACGCCGAATCGTTCAACGTCTTAAATAGCAATACAAGAGGCTCTTTCAAATGGTAATTTGATTGTACCCAGTTTGCAGCTTCAAAAGAGTGAAATATTCTTTTCAGGGGTCCCGGATGCCGCGGGAGAATTATTAATGGCCAAAGAAACTTCCTCAAAGTTTACATCGCAGCGCAAGTCAGGGAAAGAGGCGGTAAGATAGTCATAAAAAATTAATTTTGCATCACACTATAGGGAAATGCATCGCGGGGATATGAACCCTGGTCTGAATACGGATGGAATTTTGGTCTAGAATGTTAAAGAGATAAGTTTGTGATTGTCGAAAGTCCTTTCTGGTTTTCACTTTGAGGAAGTTTTAGAATTTCAACAGCGATCGTTGGAATATTTGTTTCAGTACCCGCAAAGAGCTTACATTCTTGACTGAATCCAAATATTTTAGAGTCATGTTTTTAAACCTGCACGGCCGTCAAACGAGCTTCTAGCGGCCCATGGTCAGTCTCAGAGTTTATACCTCTTCGCTGACAGTGAACTATGTATGAATATTTATATAATGCACTTAAGTCCTACTGGAAGGCAAAGGCCTCTCCGAATACAAAAAAGTTGGTAGTCCAGCTATCATAGTAATCGCTGCAGCTAACGGAATTTTGAAATAAAATGTTTGTTATCAAAACGCATCACCTATATAATAACCATTACAAATATGTGTTTATTAAGACATATTATCAATATTGTGCAGCTTCGACGTTACTTTAGACCTAATAAAATGTTACTCCAACAATGGCCACCGACCTCCAGTTGTTTACACCACAATCTATGGGGTCGAATGTATAAAGTTCGTCAAGACAGAGTGACGACGTGAGAACGCTGCCAGCGAGTTTCCAAAATTCACGCGGTTTACTCGCGCGATGTACTTTTTACGACCAACAATAAATTTCTTCTCATCGACTAAAGGAAGGCATTACGCCAAACATTTTTATGAGAAAAATTTACTGAACGACACCTCGGCGGCATAGATGTTGTGTAAGATATTGTCTCTCTTATGTCTGATATGTCAGTCTTCGATGAACTGCAATGTCATATTGAGGGAGTTTGTTGGAATCAAAGAACCTGTTGCTTGATTTCTCGAGCAAATAGTGTTGTAGTTCCTAATAATGTTTTACGATAGAATGAGGTTATGATGATAAGTCCTATTATAGATATTGTAATCGGTTGTTTGCCAACTGTATTGGTTCTCATTTTGGGAATTACATTTATTTGCAAAATAAAGAAGACTGTGACATGAGGTCCTGAGTTCGAATCTCAGGTCATGTCAAAGTGTTACTAAATTTTTCCATTAGGTAATTCTCAGTAGCAGCAGTTTGATGACATTGGGACCAATAACTGGCGAAATGTGGGTGTGGAGAATATACGCGTGATGTTATGACATATTGTGATGTTCCGTAGAAGGTAAAGCTGAGTATTGAGAAAGTTTTTCTTTTATTTTGTCAGCGATTCAGTGGTATAAAAACAAGGCAAATATAACAAAGCAAGTACAGGCTTGGTCTTAAAAGTAACAAATTAATGCAAATGGTCATTATTATGAATAATATTTATGTTTATGCTGTGGGGAATTGAGTTGGAAGCTAAAAACGGTACAGAAACAGTCCCTGGGCGGAAGGGTTAATGTATGCAAATCAGTCACCTTGTAGCTACACTTTATATGGAAGCTTCGAGAGGCCTTTATTAAAATAATGCTTGATTTCTTTCGCAAATATAAGCTACAAAGGTGATGTGGTAATTTAATTGTATGTCACATTCATACAACTTGAGTTAGCGAGGTTTTCAGACCGAATTAAAGTAGATTATCTACGTTAAGGGTAAACATATGAATTTAAAATAAAATCGTTTGACACACGTGAAGGTATTTATTTCGTCAAATAAGTACATTTTTCTTAGGAGCAGTTAGTTACTTAGTTCGTGTAATATTTACCTTAAAGTGTTGGATACACTTCAAAAACAATGTTGCGGACATCACATTCGCTGTCGGTCTCGAATGACGTTTAGGACCCTGGGAGTCTGACAACCGGCCTTCTATTACTTAGCGACTGGATTGTGAATAAAAAAAACACTTATGCATATTACATCAAGACTGCTCTCAAAACGCCCGCCACCGCTTCCTAGTGCTATAGCTGAGTATAAAAAATGGCGCAACAAAGTACACAGCAGCATAACCTGTCTGAAAAAATTTGGAATAAGGAAAAATTCGAAGGTCAGAGGCAGTTCCTCTATCCAGAATATTGAGGGTAAGTATATTATAAAAAAAGAACATTTATAGAATATACAAACGTAGAGTAAATAAATTAAAGACTGATATACCAACTCGTTGGTCTGAAATAACAACCATGATTACTTCCATGATCACTGGGTAAAACAAACAACTTCCTCCTTTGAAATGCCTTTCAAGTGATTGCTTGCTCTCAATATGTGTGAAAATAAGCGAAAACCAAGGCTTGGTATTAAAGGTTTTTTCATTTATTTTTTTTACCTTTCAGCCGGAAAAGGAAACTCGATATGGATATACGAGTGTATAGTTGGACCTCAGCCGAATATCGCCCGGAGCGGACTCGACATCCGGCGCGTTCACAACGGTATAAAGCACGATTTATTAAAAATATAGTGCACAGGTATTGTTTTGTGTTGTTCCATAAGATTGAGGAATAGGGTTGATAATGTTTTTCTCTTTTTGTTTTTTTTTTAAACGCGTCCCCACACTAGGAATTCCTCCTGTATCGTGGGTGCATTTCGGCGATATGAAATATCACATTCACAAACACCTAAATTCGGGACAAACATCTGCAATTCGTACAAATTTTGGTCCCGTGCGGGAATCGAAACCGCTACCCTAAGCGCTGCAGTTTACTTAGCCACTGCGCCATTCAGGTCGTCCGTGCCCATCCTCTGGATTTTCCCTTAGTCGCGTCTTACGATACGCACAGGACGAAAGGAAGTGGTTAATTCTAGGCCGGATTAACCACCACTCTGCATGTAAATGTCATTATTGGTTTATAATTATTAATTGAACAACACAATTATTGAGACAAGATAATATTTCAAGCGTAAAAAACGGTTCTATTAAACGCCAAATTATATACTTTCATCTAAGTAGTATTAATAAACTATTTAGAAAAGGGAAACCGTGATAAGAATTGAAGCTGGAGACAGTTATTACAAACATTACTATTCTAGTTGTCTTCAAGTAACTATTTAACTAAACAATCTCATTCGTATTTCACAAGTCTCATTCAATGTAAATTGCCGCCTGAAAATAGTGCTCGTAATTGAATATTTAACTCTGGACTAAAATTAAGATAGCGTCCTATTCTGGAAACCACTGGAAACGAGGACGTCCTCCAAAATGAATTTAATTTACTGACTTCAAGACCGTTGTAGAACCAACTGGTAAAACTAAGATTGTTTTTCTCACTCAAAAAATCAGGAATAATTTAAAATCAATATCTTGTAGTCACTAACGTAATATTGGCGATATTACGCGAATCCATGATACTCTCAGATAATCTGCTGCTACCCTTGGTGTCTAGCCAAATTTTCCATGATAGCATCATCATCAGCCGGAAGACTTCCACTGTTGAACAAAGGTCTGAGTCTCCGGTCTGGTCTCCCTTAGGTAAAGGGAGGGGTTGCCATAATCCCCTTGCATGGCAAGCGGCTTCAGGATCGCAGTATTGGTGGTGAAGTTACAGAAGACGATGCTGCCCATTTTCTGGATTTTCCCTTTATCGCCTGTTACGACACCCATGGGAGGAAAAGGGGTGGTCCATTCTAGGCCGGATACCACTCGGCTCCATGATAGCATAACCTTATCCAATTGATAGTGAAACTTTAAAGTTGTGCTACGTAAACAGTCTATTTAAGTGTCATACGATTTAAAAAATATTATTTGTTACTTTTTAAGACAGACGGCCTAAAATAATATTCCAGAGTCGTAAAACTGCTTAAAAACGCCATAAATCTTAAATGTTACCTGGGGCTGGCTTAAGTGAAAATGTTTTTTCTTTACTGTCTATTTTTCTGCTTACACTTTCATTTTTGGAAACATTTGAGATTTTCTTTGAATTGTGGTATTAGGTAAAATCACCACCACCACAACCCTAGGTTTGGAAGCACTTCCCTATGGATATACCTGATGAAAGAAGCTAAAAATAGGAATATTACATGTCATAGCAGAAAAAAGCTTTTAATTGAATACTATTAATAGGAACCGTCCTGATCGAAATTCGGTCACGGCGGCTTATCTTATCAGAGACTAGGCAATTACGCAGGAGATAATATCATAGTGCACAAGTATGCGCGCAAATACAGGTGCACTCCCGTTTCCCCTTAATCGAATAGTCCGATGGTACGGTAGAGCAACACGATCGAAGAGAGATCAGGCGCAGGACCAACGTGCCTACCGAAGCACGGAAGAAATGGTTTAGATAATCTTTTCACTTTAACAGTCCATGAAGCTGACACAATAGTTATAGAAATATATGTGTGTAATTGACAAGGCCAGTGGACAGGGCAATGATTATTTACGAAGTGTTTTTCAATTAAAAAGGTTCTGACTATTTAATTTACTTAAGTTTTTAGATTAGCCGTTAAAGTGTTTCAAGTGAAAAATTACTTTGTAACGAGTTGTCAGTAACAGGGCTTAAGTAAGTTATTTTTTGACAAGTAAAACCGGACACAAAAGAATTATGCTGCTTAAAATAATTTAATTTTGTCAAACAACCAGAAAATTAAAAGACAGGAACAGACAATTTCATGGTATGATTGAGTTGCTGAAGTTGATTAGTTTTGTCTAAATTGTCAGGAACTTATACCTCTTTTTACATTTTCGCAAAAAAGGCTTGATTATGTAAAAATCTTTCAGCATTATGTAAAATAAAATATACCGAGTAACATAATATAATTTCCAACGGGCATTGAACTCATAAGAGAATATACCAACAAATATCAGATACAGGAACCAGCGAACCATTCCACATGCAGCAAATTACTTTCTCAGCGAAAATAAACAGCACCAAAAACCATTTCGATTCGGTGGAAATAAATCTCTTTGGTGGTGCCACCTAAAAGTTCATTAAAGATAAAAGGAAAGAAAAATAAACGAATAAACAAGTAGGTGCTATTCGCGAAATCTGAATTATGGAAACGTCAAATTCCGCCATGGTGTCGCAAGGAGATAACGGCGTATTTTATATGCCTTAATAAAGAAGTTCAGAAACCCTACTTTTGCCAAACGAGGAAATAGTACCTATTCATCGATAGGCGAGTAAAACAGAAGTCTTCCTGAATAAATAATAATAACAGCCTATAATTGTCCCACTGCATTTGCCCTGCAGTGGGACAATTATAGGCCTCTTCCCGTATAGAAAAGGATTGAGCATTGATCACCATGCTAACTCATTGCGGGTTGGCGATTTCAGATAATTTGATCCTTCCTGAATCAAAACAAAAAATATTTGTACAACCCATTTGAAATGCCTTGGAACAAGACGGTAAAATTACTACTACTTCTAAACTACTACGAATACTTATCATACCATTGCAAGGTTCATTGTAAGTGACTTAATCGGTTTAGACTTAAATGTCCGACACAGGTCTTTAACAGAAGACGGCATTAACGCAATGAGATACTTTACCCATCCCTGGGGACAACGTAAGTATGGCATCTTGTGAAAAGTCAATTGAAATAAGAAATCTGGGCATGTGAAAAAAGTATATATTATATTATCATATATTTCTTCCTCGTGCTCAGTTTGCAGTTATATTAAAATTATATACGTCGCAATAATTATATATTGGTCATCTCTCCTTATTTTTTTCTTTTATTATCATCCCTAACATCTTGTCACATTCTTCAATTCTTTATTTTCCTTCTTTATGTGGGAGATTACGCAAAGGAAAACCGAGCAGACTCGTGTTGACAGATCAGGCATAGAAATAGGAACCGACTCAATGTGCATCCTGTGTTAGGACTGTTCCAACTAACTTATGAACGATGGTAAAACCTTTCTTAACCTAAAATAAGTCTATTGACATCTCATTTTTCGACAAACGACAGCAGCAGATGTAATTTTATCAATGGTTTAACATTGTCAAGTGACGAGGCTTGTGTCTCGAAAAGTACGCGGTAAGTTTCACGTGAGTGTCAAGTCAGTGGTAGAAAAAATGCGTTCAAAAACGCCTAAACCTTCTGAATCTATCTATTCTACGTCGCTATCGTAGGTATCGTTCATATCTGGTATAAACGGCTCGTCTATAAAAGCAATTCGTTATTAGAATATGTTATTGAATCGTGAAGGGATCCAATTTGAATACTGAATGATTGATACCTTCGAATGATGGTGGGCGTCATCTTGTTTTAAGCATCGCCTTCCAAGTATTTTCATATAATTTTGTTTTGTGCGTGCGTCAGAGATACGAGCCTAACATGTTCAAGTGCCTAGATCTCTCAGTGCTTGGATAAAATTTCAGTACTACCGAAGAATATTTATTTCTTATTTTATTAACTTAGTCTTCTATGAGTCTTTAGAGTAGGTTGTTTCACATGTCGAATATACTTCATGAACCAAAATCTTCACTTGCTCCAATGTTACCATTTAGGCAGCGGGTGTTAATATGCTCTAAATAAACTTACAATATGAGCAAGAAGCAGAGGCCTGTCGCCACCACGCCAAAGAACTAATATTCAAATTATAAGGACTTGTCTAGTAGATAATACATACACATCAACAACAGTTCATCAGAAAGCTACATATACATCTGTTCTATGAGTTACCTAAGTCTACATGCATATGTATACATACATAAACTTTATATATACATAAACTTTATAGGAGAAGTCTAAGAACTACGTCATAACACGTGCTACAATATGATCCTTGCACATTCCCTTTGCGTCCGCTTGAAGCCTGCGTGAATTTCATGCATGTGCGCTCGTTACAAGGAGAAACCTGAACTTTTCCATCATAAATATTATTAGGTATTCTTATTACATTTTGTGTAATAAATATATCTGGTTTGACTTTAAAATAACTTTTAAAGTTCGTTTTCTTTCTATAAAAAGTTGACCAAGGGCTCGATTACTGGTTGCTTGCCACTTATTATGAAGATCGGTACTATAATAAGCGAGATGTGGGTGTAAATTGTTTTTGCAAATCGGCCCACACTAAGAATTCCTACTGTGTCATGGGTGCGCTTTCACAAACATAAAATTATACACAAACATTCATACTCGGGACTAAATGGTTGTCCCGTGCGGGAATCAAACTGGCAACTCCCAGCGCAGCAGTCGAATGGCGTATCTATTGCGCCCATCAGGTCGTCATGCATGTATAACATTTTGTTACATACACCTGTATCAGTATTAATTTCTATAATTTTTTTTAAGTTTTTGTACTTTAATAAACTTGGTATTTCTTGCCCAAATCTGAAACATGTCCAAAACGCGCCTCCACTCTTAGCCTTTCGACACACAAGCGTGGCAATAATGATAACTCCAGCTAGCTACATAATCGTTACGTACGGTCTGCGAGACCAAATTATCTCGCTCGATCGGTCCAACGCGGAATAGGTTTCTCCGCCAGGCGAGTGTTTGCCAACTGCGGAACTCCGCACTAATTTGTCAACCCTCATTAAGCTATCTTGCTCGCATTTCGTGAGATTTTAGTTTACGTAGTCTCACTATGCCTGTTCTGTTCAGTTTTTAGTAGCAGAAAGGTTTTTCATGTTCGTCCGTTATTATTATAGTTTAGTTTATTCGCGTGGGTTTAATGGAGCGTGTAGGTAATATGTTGTGCATGCTGCGATGGAGGATGTACTGCAGTAATGTCTTTATTGTTTGGAATGTTTATGTGAAATGTGCATGTTTGTTTTTTTGCGCGTGTGTGGTGTTGTGCGATGATTATGAATTATTGAAAGCTTTTTTGGGAAATGCAACAGTTAATGCAGCTATCAAAATAAGCATTTCGCAAAATAGCTGTGCAACTATCAACATAACTAACACTTTATCTGAACGATGTTCTACCAAATGAATTTATCCTTTCGCTTGTATGGACCTTATGTCACAAGCAAATAAAAGGAACTAAACGGAGACGGACACTTTGTACCGTACAGGGATCGAACTCGTGAGTCTCGCACATGAAGTCAAATAGCCACTACACCAATCTAGTAGTGTATTCAAGAACGCATGGACATCATTTCACGTATAATATAAAACAATATTGTGATGTCCGACATTAGCTATGTAGGTACTATAATAATAACTCAACTAATAATATCACTAAGTCATAAAACAAACTTAGATCTAACCTTGGTAAACATATTTAATCGTTACTGGTTAAGTAAACGAAACGTAAAGGGCCCCATATACGAGGCGATAAATCGTAACGATTGATCGCATGAAAATCATGCATTTGAACGTGCCGCTGTCCACGCCGCTACTTCCACCGCCCCGTTGTCCGCTGTCATCCAGTTTACGGCCTGACACACGTCGGTGATCGGTCTTAACGATCTGTCATATTCTTGGTTGGAACGGAACAAAAGAGACGTGTATTTAAGTTTGCATAGGATATTGTTGCGATCTGGTATTTAGTATGCGATGAAAAAATCGTTTACAACATACTTCTTTTTTTTCTTAATTGAAAAGTTCCTCTGCCTCATGGGTGCGTTTCAAAAACAAGAAATATCACATACACAAACACCCAGACTCGGGACAAACATCTACGGATCGCACAAATTATTGTCCCGCGCGGGAATCGATTGCTTAACCATTGCGCCAATCAGGTCGCCATGACATATACTTGCGAATTGCGATCTATTGTGACGAACGGTCTGTTGCGATTCATCGCCTCGTATACGGCTCCCTTAATACTCGTACACACTCGTTCGTTGATTATTTTTTGTGGTATCAATGTTATGGAACTCAAATTATGAAGCCAAGTGTTAATCGTTTGTTTGGCTTCGTGTGGTGTTGAACAGACAAATATTGTTTCACGGCTTATTATTACGATGTGTTAGTGAATTAGCTGTTATCCATTAATGAGGAAAATGTTTTTATAGGTAAGTATTGTAAGGGACGTAGTTTTATGTAATACCCTCTATATAGTCCTTTTTGGAGTATGCTGTTACTTTGTTTAAAAAAGGCATGATAAGAATATAGTAGATACTACTTAATAGAATATGATGTATATATAGATACATAATTACATTCAAAATTAAAGATTTTTAAAAGTAAACCACAATACTATGGTGTGTAATATATTAAGCATGTTTTAATTTGTTTACAATGCTTTAAAATATTTGTAGAGAAATAAATAAACACCATATATAAAGTTACTTAAAAGTCAACGCGTATAGTCCAAAAACGGTACCTAATAGGTACTATAGCCCGTACCTACGTATGTTTACATCCATTAAGAGCTTAGGACTTAGCGGTACCGCTATTTGCTAAGCTCTGTTGTTTTATTCTGCTTATTTTTTTGTTTAATGTCATACTAGCCATATGCCTCGGTTTCTCTCGTGTTTGTTGGGATTTTGGCAGAGGCTTTATTGTCGCCTGCCATCTGATATTTCTTAGTGTTTTGCTTTATAAAGTAGATAGAGATAGATAGTTTTTCTTCGTATAAATTCTTATTAAGTTAAAATATGCTCAGTATAAAGCTCTTGGCTCTGGCTCTGTTATATAAAATGAAGAAGATATGAATCCCACAAATCATTAAAAGATGTTGGCATCCAAAAAAAGGTTAAATTTTAATCTTGACTCCTGCTTTAGTGTTAGGTCTAAAATTGTAAAATAAAAGGGCTTATTATTCTTCATTGGATAGTTCTTCTTATCGTATAGTTGATGGACAACCAGGTGTCAGAGTTTAAACCGCCTGTAGGCCTCTGGCTTTACACACCGTTAAAAAAATCTTAGGTGTGCCGGTTTTTTGACGATGTTTTTCTTCACCATTTTTAACAACTTATAGCTTTAAAGGACACACATGGATATGAAAATACATTGGTTCGTGCGATGGTTTGAACTTGTGATCTTTGACTTGGCAGTCCAACGGTCATACCACTCGGCTATCACAGCTGTAACACTAGGCTATTACAGTGCAAGTTAAGCAAGTCATCAGGATTTGCGCGCAAAACATCTAGCTCCCATCTGTAACTGAACCTTATCTCTGACATCCACTGTTCTAGAGGTGAACCCACCATGTTATAATAGCTTAAGCTGAGTAAAGTGAGTTGAGGTAACTGGCTTACGGTACCCGATGGCGGGGAGCGGGGTAAGCCACCCATCTCTCTGGCCACAAGGCTCCCTTACCGTGTTGATTGAACGACTTTGGACTACACGTATCTTCTGTGTTGGCTTCATAACGTTTTTAATGGAAGGATATGTTAAAAATGCAAGAATTTAGTATTTTTTTTGTAATTACAATTTTCTTTGGTAGAATATTGTTTTTTTGCACTTCTTCTTCAAATAAACTTTAATTACCTTGGCGATTTATGATCCCCCATGCGCGCAATACAAGTTTACGCTTGACGTATTAAAGTACTAAATTAAACTAAAACCTTACAAAAGGTCTGTTATAATTAACTCACCTTCTCCTTCAAACTTAAGTGAACCTAAAACTCATAATTACATACAACGTAATAGTTCAAAACAACTTATATGACGTAATATTTTGCAAGAATACATTAGTGTGTAAATGAAAACTGCGCAGTTTGCAAGACTGTATTAATTAAAGATCATTAATAATTAAAACACTCGCGTGCTGTTTATAATAATGTTTCACCGTAGCTGCATGCGAACGGCACTAAACAGTAAATACGAATTTTAATTTTAAAAAGTTGCCTCTTGTAGCCGAAATACGTTCATTAAAGTTGCTTACGCAGTTTTCTGTTAAAAATAGGCTTCACTCAACATAATTAAAGGTTCTTTGAGACATGGGAGGAGTGCAGTTTTCGAAAAAACTGACTTTATAAATCAGAGTTTTAAGTTTAAATGTATTTAGCTTATCGGGACCAAAATACAAAGCTTTTAAATAATTATCACAAGCATTCTCAGTATTCTCATGTAGGTACAAGGTGTATAAATGAAACATTTTTCTTACTACGTAAAATATTTTTAACAATAACTATCGTATAAATATTTCGCTTGATTGGCTATTTAATTAATTACCAATCGCTCAGTAGGCCGCACATACCTATAGGCTTCCGATCATTCGAAAACACACTGTTTGTAATGACCTACATGAAGTTTTTAAAAATTATTTGACAAGACCTTAAAGCTTATATTGAAATCTCACCAACAATCGCTCGATAAATATTGGAAGCTATGAGAAAACGTTCAAATGAAATAAATTAATATTAATACCTCTTAAATTGGATCTCATTAAATATTCGCTCTAACTTCAAACGGCGTCGAGTTCAGAATGACAGTGACCGAATTTTTGACACTTATGTTATCGTTTGATATCCGTAGAAAGTCCCCGACTTTTTAATTTAAACGAATTTCTATTCGTGGGAAATTGACTTTAATTATTACTTGGCCTCTCAATAGATTAATTAGTCAAAATAAAACTGACTAAACATAATTATATTTGATCGGTTTTATCGTAACAGTAACTAATCAATAATATTCTAATAAAAAAGTTAGGAATTGTATCGGGAATAATGCTGAAAGACTTCTTTAACCGACTTCAAAAAGTAGGAGTTTAGCAATGGTAGTTATGATACATACATAAAGTCACGCCTGTTTTCCTGAGGGGTAGGCAGAGACCACGGATAAACTTGAGATTATTTAATTTCTGGATCGAGGAAAACGCGACTGTTAATAGTGACGCTTGGAAACTGTCTATTTTTATTTATTACTCATAGTATAATGCCTATTATTATAATAGCCTATAATGACCAACTGCAGGGCAAAGGCCTCCCTACTCTCTTTCCAAAAGCCTCTATCCTTCGTAAAGAAGTCCAGTTCATCTCACCATCTCTGTTTGGGTCTGCCTCGCTGACGTCTACCTTGTTGGGTCCATTGGGATGTACATTTGGCCCATTGATCGTTTTCCATACGGTAGACGTGATCACTGACCAGCCCAGTTCCGTTTCCACATGGTAGCTTTGTGAGTGACGTCAGTGATTTTTGTTTCAGGTTGTGTCAGGGCTTTTCTATTTGCAAATTCATTTTATTTACTTTAGTCCAGGGTATGTTAATGTGTGTCGTACAAAGATATTGAAATATACAATATACAGAAATAGCAATCTTCCGCCTTCCATGTTAAATGAAACTTATTTATAAATACTGTTTGATCAAACGTGGGCGTACAAATAGACCCTTTTAGGCATAATATGATTGATGTTATATTTATACATGTAAGTATCTAGATAGATGAAGAAAAGGTAGGACCTGGTTATTTTAACCCTTGTTTAAACGATTGCGGCTAGTTTTTATGCAGCACTCACAGCCGAGTGGTATGACCGTTGAACTACCAAGTCAAAGGTCGCAAGTTTAAATTCTGGCACGCCCCAATGTCATTTAGAATTCATGTGCGTATTATAAATTAGTTATCAGTTACTAAAAACGTTGAAAAAAAACCATCGTGAGGGAACGGTACACCTGAGATTTTCCAACGGCGTGTAGAGCCATATAAGGGTTTAAACTCTGATACCAGGTTTTTCATGACCCATACCACAAAAAGAAGATCTTAACTAGAACTATAACAGTTTTCACACAAAGCATAACAAATTAAAACCGTCTACGCAACCCAGCAGCAGCCGTCGTGTTTGAATAAGGTTCCGTACAAACTATTTGTCTGCCGCCGCGTCCCTAGTCAGAAAACGTCTTAATGAGGTCGGCCACTAGTGGATCTTGGCAAACAACACCTTCCCCGGTAACCTCTCACTTAATGCACTTCACTTTGTAAAAACTTGCCAACTCACACTAATTAAGTCCCTCATTTAATAATTACGAATTAATTCGTCTTGAAAAGCGTTTTGATGGTAAGTCAGAAGTTTTGAAGGCAAACAAGACTAAATACTTTGAGGGGTGAAATGTTGAGTAGGTTTCGGAGTTCTAAGGCTAACTAATATTTGAATGATTGTTTTAATTTCTTGTTTTAGCTTTAACGGTTTTGTTACATTCAAAGTTATAAGAAATTGTATAAGAGATTTTAAGTATGTTTTTGATTATATCAAACATTATGTTTCTGAAATTTTTAATCAATGCGTCCTGTTATTTTTACACGGACTACTGACATGGTTATAGCCTCAACCTTATCTCTCATACCTTAGTTGTTATTTATTTTATTTATCTCAGTGGTATAAATAAATAATTTAGGTACATTAAAATCGCTATCCGAAAAAAAAAATCCATTTCACCAAAATTAAGAAGTCTTCAAAAAGGGAATAAACAAATACAATATAGCAAATAATATACACAAACTCTTTAGTGAAATCGATGATCTTCAAATAGTAGGGAATGCGGCGGGTTGCGTCGGTCTTATCGACCCCGGCCGATGTCGACGGTGTTTATGATAATTCCCCGCGAACAGTGTGAACTGTCGGCCGGAATTACCGCGGAGGAGTTTACGGGTTTATCCCGATTCGGGTGCTACATTACTTGAAGTTGTTGGCTACCAACAAATATGTCGACGCAGAATTTCTACTTTGTTTTATAGTCCAGTTTATATAGCGACTGATTTGATAATATTATAGTAAGTCAGATCTCCGCAATTTTGTAATCCATAATTGTATGTACAGTAAGCGTTCATAAATGCAGTAACATGTTAAAAACCTATGGTAGCAGTACGTTCTATAGAGTATGTGTAAGTATGTCAGTAGAATAATCTCACCACCAGAGATCGCTCACTTGATTGTCGTGATACGCAGTATACGTGAAAGCTTGGTCGGTGCATTGATTACTCAAATTCCTACTCAACATATAACTGCCTCGTTGGTCTAGTCGTCGCAAAGCGCGACTGCTGAGCATGAAGTCCTAGGTTTGAATCTCGAGTCGGACAATGTGTTATTGGGTTTTTTCATTCAGTATTTTTCAGTACAAGCACATGGTCTGGATTTATGCCCGATTTGTGGCAACAGGCTCGTCCCCTATTACATTGAAAACTATAACATAATGTTGGTATTATAAACACTTCCTACGCTTTCTGGGAATACAGGCGTGATGTTTTTTATACATATATTGGTAAGAGATGAGTACTTCAATCTGAGGCATAGAAGACTTGTAGGTTTTGTTGTAACTTTGTTTGTATAACACCGTACAATATAAATGTGAAACTTCTGAACAAAATTCTGTGTTGTCATTGCATTGTATAAATAAGTATGGGCCGTGTAATTAATAGGTGGAGTTTGGCTGCGGTGAATGTTGGTTATTAATTTTGTGTTAGTTTTCAGTCACCGTCGCCGCGGCGTGGGTGATTGATGTCGTATTGCCTTTGGCGCTGAGAATGTATTAACATTGTTGATTTTAGTCGGAGTTGTAAGTACTTGTAGGTTTTTGGAGACTTTGTGAGCACGTGAGCGCCTTTAATTAGCTAATAGCCTATTGTTTAATCCATACGTGGGTTATCTGTATCTGTATTTTTTCAAAATATTCCAATCGTTTTGCAAAGTGCATGCACATCTGGTATTAACTTCCCATTTTATGACTACGTAGCTTGCGTAGCAGCAGCTACGCCGTAGACAGCTACGAGTTTCTAGGAATCCTTTTTTCCAAGTTAATATTCTGTTTCATCCATTCTGCTAGTGCTTCTAGTGTTCTATGAGTCAAATTTACATTCAGTTCAATAATAACTTTATTGTCTAAAACTTTTTTGCTACAGTGCAAGCACTTCTTATGCGAAAGACCTCTTGCCAAGTCGACGTAATAAGAAAGAGACACGCTACTCTTGCAGACGTGTGCCGCATGACTAGCATATTTTAGTCTAGTTTAGATTTGTTAGTTCTTAAGTCACTTGAGTTACTTGACGGGCGCGAGGCGGGAGCGCTCTCATATTGTAAGGTGAGACTATTTGCTGAACACTCACCAATTTATGGAGCTAAGTCTTGGAGAGTACTGAAATTACACGGAGTTTTCTGACTATATTACCATGTTATCGTCATGCTTGTAGTCTCTGAGAGGTAGTAAACGTGTTATTTTACACCTTAATAACGCTAAACAACGTTTACGTAACTGATATACCGGTTGTGGGTAGTAATAGCAGAAAAATATACTTTTCATGAATGTGGAGTTATTTCCATGTAAGCTTTCGTGGGTGTTGAACATATTTCCTTCCATACTATTTTCATTTATTAAACCTTTTTAATTTAAGTACCTAAGGAAAGCTTCACATTTCAAATTTGTAGCTCCATTTTTTATGTCTGTCTGTCAGTCAGTTTTACCATTATACGTAGGTAGTTATATGGGGTTTGATGCTAAATAGAGCCGGTAAGTATCTGTTTAAAAACTCTACATGTAATTCAAGGATCAATATTGGTAAAGGCACGGACAATGGCTTTGTATACAGTAAATAAAATCACACGTCGCACTCCTATAGCGTACAGCGTATTGGCGTATACCATCAAATAGGGCGAACCCAACGACCCAATCCTTTTACGTTTTTAGATAATGTGATTAAAGTAAATCAACCAATTTCAATAAGTGCTGCGTCTGTATTTACATGTTTTATTCCTCCGGACGATAAATTCGGAGGACGGCAGGGACGAATTTGTTGTTGTAGAGTTATTCGGATGCTGCTTCGCGAGAATCGTTTCTGTGAAATTTTAATGTATTTCTAAAGTATTAATTCTTCTTCTTCTTATTGTATGGGTGATGTTGACCTGATGTTAAAGTTTAAGCCTGTAAGTCTGACGTGGCTAGTATTAATTGATACAGTGAATTAATAATCTGGCTTAATGTAGTGTACAGAACCTGTGATAAAAAAGTATAAAGTACCTTAATTATGTGGTTTTAAGTGCCATTTTAACATATTTTTCACCGATCGAAATAGTAAAGTAGGATCAGGATTCTTTACCAGGAGTGCCGCGTCACAAACTTTAAAAACAATAAGCACGATCCAAATAATCAAGCAATAAAAAACAAAACTTCAAATCTTTAGCCACAATTTGTCTAGAACTCTAAAAAATACAGCTTTTCAATTTGTTGTTTTAAAGGAAATCTTGGCAATGTATCAGAAATAGCTATACGGAGTCCGAAAATAGAGTAGCTAGCATTTTAACTTTGATGCCGATGCGAGCACGTATCTAGTACCGAACTGATCAAATAGGGGATATGTGGACGCTACTTTTGGAATAAAAATGTTTCTTTGTAGAGTTTCGTTTATATAATGAGGCCTTTGGAGGCTTTTTGTCGCCTCACTACTTTCGAAGGAAAATAGTTGTTATTCTGTTTGCTTTCTTATGTGCCATTAGTTTTTATTCTGTCTGACATTGCTTTAGATATTCATGTATTCTTATGCTTGAACAGTTGTATGGAGACGCTGTGCCGTGGTGTTGATTGGACGGTCAAGGCATGGTGGTGTGGTTGACCAATGACCATCCAGTAGGTTTAGAATTTTTGTAACATAAAACATTCTCGAGTAGTGCAATTGCGATGTTATTTCGATATAAACCAACGATTTTTGTTTTGGGTGTAATTTGTTTTATCGAAAGCACAACGCTACAAGAGTAGGGATATATATCCCTACTCTTGCAAAGATACCAAAAGCACCATCACCTCAAACCGCTTCAACTAGATTAGGTATTAAAAGGCAAACATAATTAAAAAATACTCGGTTTTATTTATTCAACTAAAACTGTAATTAGTGCGGCGGCTACACCGATGCAATTTATACCAACCCGCTGATGAATACTAGGTTGAATGTTGCTATGATTAATTACCTCGCATGGGATTAAACGTGACTGATTACATACAACGCTTTTAATTCATTTTTATTTATGATAACATAAGTGTGGAGAAAGGGGTGTGGTACTTGCGGTCCTTGATTACTGTGCCCTATGCAGCTAGATCAGAATTGCTGGGGGGTCTCAACTTATATACTATGACGACGACCTGATTGGCGCAGTGGTTAAGCAATTGGACTGCTGCGCTAGGGGTTACGGGTTCTATTCCTGCACGGGACAAAAAAAATTGTGCTAGCTAAAATTCTGGCCTCAGAGCGACATATTAAGTTTTACTAACTCCTAAGGTTGGCTACGAATCCGGACATCAATCCGACACTTGAATATAATGCTCATATGTAGCAAGATTTAGTTATGAAACAATAATATGTACCCTGCGAGGAATACGATGTCAAATCCGTTTATTCCAAATTGTAGATTCCACTTACTTTAAACTTTTCTCACGGGCGGACCTCCGCGCGTTACATACAACACTCAGGTGCAAATTACACATTAGCTGACCTCACCTAATGTCCAGGTAGCAGGTATATATGTATTTCGGTAATTGAAACTTTTTAATGAATCCTTGAACTGTAAGCGACCCTTTTCTGGTAATACGATATTTGTTTTGGTTCACCTTCAAACTTTAAGTGGATATATGTGTTAACAAATTTCGGTGCAAATGTATAGAGGTAATAGTCTATTTGTTGTATACTGAATGAGCTCTCAAGTTTGCTCCCAACTTTAGGATACCTGGCGCTATTTATCGTTCTTTGAGGTAGAAGGTGTGAATTAAAGGGAATTTATGATAATGCAGTAAACAGAATTATTTATTCATTTATTTAATAGCCTGTGTTGTCCCACTGCAGAGCAAAGGCCTGCATTTCATTCTTCTACTTTATTCGGTCGTGTGCCAAAGTGGACCAGTGTCCCGTTAATAGTAAACAGAAAATAGATAAAAATAAAAATTGATAAAGAAAACTTGAAAAATTATGGACACGATCGGGACTCGAACCCGTGACTTTGGCCGTACCGTGCAGATTGCACGCATGGGCAACATGCAAATCTGACACCAAAGTCAAGGTCATATAAAGATAAAAAACATTTATTTATAATTGTCTTATTTATAAGTACAACGTCAACTTCTATCAGAACAGTCCCCAATAACGGCCGCCCGTCGCCGCTTTCCAGTGCGTAGCTGGGTAAAAGAAACGGAATATTTGTGACGGTAAATTTTACAATGAATCGTTAATGCATCAGGTAATGTGGTTATTTACGAAGAATTCAACATTCCTGACTTTGTGCAAATATATATGAATTATAAATCCCTCTCACGTCTATTATTTAAACATCACATCAGAGTGCACGCACTCATGTGACGCAGTTCCACTTCTCATATCACAAAGCTTAATAATAATCAAATAATGCAAATATAATTAGGGGAGACGTACACATACCGCGATAAAGTAATGTTCACGCGACTCATTATGACACCATGCCGGATTTGTATTCACCGTCTACCCGCACTTAACGAGCTTGCCTTCCATAAATTTAGCAAATCCCGCTGAATCTTACAAAGCGCTAAGAGTAAGCGCGTCCTCAGACAACGTCTCGTCACTCGACCGTGATTGTGACTACAATTTGATGAATTGCTTCACTTTTCACTCCTTTTCTTTATATAAACACGCTCACTTAAAAAGCAACCTTATCTAATCAGCACAAAGTTCAAATTCGATTGTATCTCGTTCGCCTTTTAAGTTTGTCTGCCATGATTTCCCGAGACATTCCTATAACCCGGCGGTTTTGAGGATGTCGCCTTTGCAACAGTGTGTACACTAATTAAATGTCGTACAGACCTTTATAAGATCATACGGCGGCAGTCTTGGTGCTCAAACTGTTCACAGAAGGAGTAGTGGCAAACTTTTTAGATTTAATGTGACCCCACTTAGTGAGGTCAGTTGGCTTGTAATAGTGACTTTATTAGTGTAACTTGTTCATAATTATGAGTGTCTTAATGTTGTCTTAAAACGGCAACAGTTGGTTTCTTCTACTGTTTAATTGGATAGAGTTTTTAGTTGATTTAGAATGTCGGTGTCATTCTTCCTTCGCCCCTAAAATAAATAAAGTCTTACCACACTAATTAAGTCCAGTTTAAGTTGAGATAATTTGTTAATTTACCGTTTACAGCATTTTTATATAAAGTTAATTTGAAATTAAGCTAACAAACACTTTTCGCGATCATGAAATGGGTTTAAATATCGGCTTTGAATGACTGAGTTTAAACGATGTACACACTAACAATCTGAAAATTCAATCTTTCACATCAAGAATTATATTTATAACTGTAAAACAAGAATAAAAAGCGTCCGTATTAACCATGCTGTAGTACAAATAATAAATTGGCCAGTCAGCAAAATCGAAGTCGTATTTTTGTTCGGGAAGCTTCGATTCCCTTTAGTTTTTTTCGTGCTCCCAATTTACATTTACAAACAATGCTTACCTACTTCTCCGTATGTTACCTACATATACTTCTGGCTAGATCCATCGTCTGATGCCTCATTAATTGAAACCGCCGAACCTACTCGCTCTCGAAAAATTACTCGAAGTAACAAACTAACTTTACACTTTATCCCGAGGGAATAGAGTTCGCTGTTGCTTAATTAGAATCCAGGTTGAAAGTAAATACGGTGTTTCATACCCAGATTAGAAACGCCAAAGTTTATAAAGCCTGTTGAACATGTGTAACTAAGATGGAACAGATTAGTTGGAGGTCTTGTGTTAATAAATACATGAGAATAGTAAATAATAGCACTGATTAAATTTAATTAACGATATTATTACTATGATATTGTGTTTGTTGGTCCGTACTTCTTTTACGGAATAGTACCAGCTGATTGTCTATACTGCTACTGAATAGTAGGCTATCTATTAGAAAAGTACGAACCAACATCAGTAGATACCTACTGAAGTATATAGGTACATAATTAGAATTCAATTCTATTGTCTATCTCTAAAGGTCTTCACCAAAAGACAGGACTACTTTAGAAGGAACATTAAAACAAAAGAAGAATACATCAAAACCAATTTATTAGTGATGTAGAAGTTGTTGCTGAGCCTACTTCTCCTTTTTTGTAGTTAGTTAAATAGTTCCTGTGATACTGACAGCAAAAGCAAAGCCCCAGTCAAAACATAATAACCGCTTCAACACTAAGTTTTTAACATCTTAGTACTACAGTAAAACGTATTCGAACGATATAACCCATGTTACTCGAAATCCAGACTTGTAACAGACATACGCATTCATAGTCACGGCCGCGAACCGTTTGGGATCCGTATTGAAGTCTGCGGGTCCGATGCGGATGTTTTAAGTTGCAGTTTGAATTAATCCGTCTCTGCTAGTGTTGGAATGTCTTGTAACGTATTTGTTAGACATAGAGTCTTTATTGTATGTTTTTGATTCATCTTTACTTAGGTATACTATGCCAGATTTAATCAACGACTTGAAACGCAGGACAGTTGTAGAAGCGAGACGCCGCATTACACTGAACGTAGTAGCATCTCGCTTCCACATCCTAAACTCTCCTGCTTTAAGAGATCATGGTAAGGGGGCTGAACAGTAATAAACTCCATGCAGTCACACCCAGTAATAAAACTCTGCAGAAACATATATAATTAAATATATAAAACAAAGTCACACATCCGCGAAGCATCTGTCATTAAAATCTTCTGTCTGTGCTACTTGTTCTCAAATATGTATTAATATCCTTTGTCCATAAAAAAGGGTTGAACATTAACGAGTTTTGTCTCGTGACAACACTGTGCGGTCACAGTACACCACCCAGGGGAGGTCATTAAAAACTTCGCTTAGGTAGGATAATATGGCCGTATCTATGGCCCGAGACACTGAGGATTTTATTATTAATACTTGTATTATTCTAAGCCGATCTTGACTACGGATTAGGATCTTGAAATATTAAATCTAAGGCTGTCTGAAAACGAAAAGATCGATATATGCCATTACGTTAACTACATTCGTACGTATTTAAATATATGAATATGTTTACATGAAGTTTATTTCTCAGTGTGGAGTAAATTGATAATTGGGTATGTAGGTAAAATAAATAGAAAAACAAAAATTTTAAAATGTTACTTCATAGTCCCCTTAAGAGTGGTTTTGATGACATTACCTCACTCAAAAAAGTCAGTAACCACGAGTATAAATAATGGGAAAAGACTGGAAACAATTCAACGAATGGAATACTAGAATTCTACCACTAAATTACCAATAAGCGCACCAGTTGTCTGTCCTAAATATTGACGACTATTTAGCGGTACTACACATTTAATAGTCAATTTGGTAGCAGACGTACTAATTACACACAAAATACAATGACAGCTCTGTCTAATTTCATGCTCTTTGTAGCAAAATGGTATGAAATTCTAATTACTAAGCCTCAGAAATTTTGCTAATTGGATACATTAACGCATAATTCAAAGCTTTAGGAATATATTGTGCACGTTTATTTTGACTACAGTGGCGCAGTGTGGTCGTAATACGGTACACTTTTACGTAAACATTTCTTCTCCTAATTGGAAATTATAGGCGAATATATAGGTATGTATGTCAATGAGCTATTTGATAGGTAAATTATAATATCTAATAAATACGAGTTAGAATGACTGCCACGTTAGTCTAACGCTCGCTAAGTGCGACTGCTGAGCATGAGGTCCTGGGTTCAGATTCCGTGTCAGACAAAGTGCTATTGGGTTTTTCTACTAAATAATTATCAGTAGCAGCATGGTGTCTGGATTTGTACGCGGTTGATAGCAATAGGCTTGCCGCCTATTACATACCTGGCGAAATGTGGGTGTAAAATACTCCTCTGACTACCTCTTTGTGGAATACAGGCGTGATGTATAAGTCTTAACAAGGTATATTTAAAGTAAAATTCGACCGTATATGGTATGGCACAAGGCATATTGTCCCCCGTCCAACTTCACAAGCTACTATGATTTACCTACTATCGTCTACATCAAAACAATAAGCAAGAATAACAACATCGTAGCACAAACTTCACATAAAACTTTAATATATTTACCGAGACTAGAGCTATAAACAAAGATATTAAATTAAAACGAAGCAGCACAGTTGCAAGTTGCACGTTAAATAATACAAATGTACGCAATATGTAATAACTAGCGCACAAAAGACAAGTAGAACAATAAGAAACTCGCCAAGAATTGCCTTCGAACGGAGCGGTGAAATTCAACCCAGAAATGGAATGCAAATATTGAAATCGGTAGCTATGCTGCAAAAGCTTTTTATGCGGCAGCACGCTTCAACTAAAATAGGGGCTTGTTTAATACCTACACTCGAAGTATATGCACGTCTGCGCTCATTATAGTAATGCACTTCAAATATTGAGCGCTGGTTTTACGTGTATCGTGAATGTTGCGATGTATTCATCTTCGATAACTGTCCAAATAGGAAAAGGATTCATACCTTAGAACATTGCACATACCTTTACCAAGTAACGTAGGTTTACGAAGCGTGGCCCCTGCGCTAAGATCTGACCTGTCATCAACTTTATATTCACTTAGAATTACGCGCAATAAAATGAAACATAAAATAAAATTGGAATGCGTATAGAACACGGAGTCTGGATAATGTGGCGTGTACCGTGCGAGTATGTGGTACAGGACAGTGAATGGCGCTCGCCCCCATCTCAAGGGAAATATTACTGTTATTAGCGAACGGAATGTTTACGACGGTATACCTTTATCCAAGTCCACGAGTATCCCTGAAGTGACTGTTCTGTTTTGTCCCCATTCAACTGACGATAGCTACTTTTTATACCAAAAATGCAGTGGTATTTCTCGGGAGAGAAACGGAGGGTGAACGTTAGTTGGGTTTGGTTGGATTATATTGTATTATATGTACTAAATATATCTAATAATCTTTATCAAGGTCTATAAAGCCACCTTGCCCCGATTATTATCATGAAAACCAGTGGTAGTTAAATCGCATTTATCGGGCTTGAAATAAGAAAACTCGATATAACTTATTGAAATAAAAATATTTACTCAAAAGCAGAATATAATTATGTTCATAGTTATAATATCGAATAACCTCAGTAATGCCTTGGTAAGCCTTTACAAAACATAGGTGCGCCCGGCATTTAATCCCGCGCACGATATACGCGATCGCTGATTAAATTAATAAAGTTCAAATACAAACAGACCACTTTCAAACACTTGCACCGCAGCGTACGTAGAATTGCTTCTGCCTCGGAGCATCGAAGACTAGGAGATATGACGTCATACTACGAAACCTACGATTCTAATAATAGGTGTTGCCATGGTGATGATAAATAAAGGTTTCAATAAAATCGCTTTTTGTTCTAATACTAAAGAATCTTGCCACAACTTTTCTCATCTGACTATTGTAGATTGCAGTAGTTGTATATTTTCTGAATGTATTTGAATATAATGTAGTTCTGTGATTAATTTGATTTATATAGATCTTAGGGGCGGGCACAAACGTGGACATTTTATGTTACCTATTGATTCGAAACTTTCACGTTAAAATTCATTGATTCCTAAAGATTCCTAAGCTTAATTTGAGCATGTCAATACGATATGAGAACTTCGTTGTCATAACTGATGAACAGAATTCTCTACATATATAGCTTAATTAAATACAGATGTATGCAGAGGGCATTACAGGAGAAACCAATAGTCCACAATAATTATAAAGGTTCAAACATTTGTACAAACATGTTCTATATTTTCCATTGATAAGGTTTTGCATTACTAAAACCATTACTAATGTTATCAAAATAAAAACTCGTATGTTTTTGTCCTAAATATATTTCATAAGAATATTCTGAACATAATTGCGTACCACAGGAGATGCCTATGTCCAGCAGTGGACGGATATAGGCCGATGATGATGATTCTGGACATGGAAAAGAATAACTATGGATTATCTTGCCCATTGTTCTCCATTGAAATTCCATTTGGATCTGTCAGTTTTCGTAACTTTTTGTGTGCGCTTAACCAAAAATTTAAGACGATGATGGTCATCCATCAATGTACAAACCGCTTAAGCATTGCTTACCTTTGTCGATTGACGTGCTTGAATGTTACTTAACTACGATTCCCTCCAGTATCAACATTATAACATGTACCTGGGTATGTATAAGTTAACTTTCTCATGGTTGATTTCCAACATTATTTCATGACTATTATTTCTTGTTTAAAGATTGCCTTTCAAATATAGCTGATAGATACGAGCGCTATTGGAAAATTACCTTTATGTAACTCAATATAAGTTCGTATTTTTTTGCCTTCGATAAATAATTTCCTTTTCTTTCTCATATAATGTTCATTAGTTTTCTTAGCATAAAATATGAATATTTTTTCAGCCATGATCTTAAATAATATGGTTTCTAAATTTCATAGGAATATTATATTATGGTAGAGTAAAAGTAGACTAAAATATATGAAACAATATTCGGCCTACACATTACTCCGAACCAATGATAACAATGAGGATCTTAGACCCCAAATATGTAGATATTCAATTCAAAACATACGTTCAGAGACTGTTGAAATATCTCGTACATAATTGGTAGTAATAATAATCACATCACATTAGCCTATTACAGTCTACTGGACGTAGGCCTTTACGGTACGCCACAAGGCCCGATCTCCCGTTTTCGCCTTCCATCACTACCAGCTACCACCCTCAAGTCATCAGCCCATATAGGCGGAGGGATCCAACACTACGTTTGCAAAGCTGTAGCATGTTGGGATGTGATATCACACACACGATGATGTGTGAGATTTAATTTCACATAATACACCCCTTCATTTTAGAGAACTTCAGATATCCACTTAACGTACTAACATGTTACTTATTTAGAGGTTGTTAATGGATATTTGACGTGATCAATTACCCACTAATAAGAGGCTCGGGCAGTATTCCAATATCCTATAGTTAGAAAATGATAATTAAACATTAATTGGTGTCATGACATCCGTGTCCGTACGTCCACCCAGTGCCTAATAAATGGCCCATTAATTTTGTCTATCAGTGTAGTTAGAATATGCCCATCAACATGGCCGCTTAGATTCACACGGTCTTTTCATGACTACTATATGTTGTTTAGTTTTGTGTGTATATTTTGTGCCTATCAGAGACATTTGTAAAATCAGGTGATGAAGCCAATATTCGCTTGCATAATTTTAAATTGTGTAGTTTTTTCTCGAGAAAAAATGAAAAACGCGGAGGTGTTTGTATTCTTGTCGATAAATCCTTGGACTGCAAAGATATTCAAGTATGTGATATGTTATCGAGCGAAAAAGTGTTTGAGTGCTGTGGTGTTGAAATACCGTCACTAAAAATTATAATCTTGTGTGTGTATAGGATCCCGAACTCAAACGTAAACACCTTCTTTGATAAATTAGAAATTCTTATGTACAAGTTAAATTTAAAGATCCATACAAGATTAATTATAACGGGTGACCTTAATGTAAACACTTTGATAAACAATAATATCTCAGCTACTCTAAAAGATTTCGTCCACACCTATAACTTAATATTACATATTAATGAACCAACGCGCCAGTTAACTTGCATAGACCATATTATGAGCAATATGAAATACGCTGTTGGCAAAGTTCACCACCTTTATTTGTCTGACCATGATACTGCTCAAAGTTTAGATTTTCCAGTTACCTTTAAAAAGCCTAGTCCAGAGTACATGTATGTGATGAAAAGGGATTATAGCGAAGATAATATACGGAAATTTAAAGAATGTCTTTCGAATTTATCATGGCAGGAAGTAATTAATGAATCTGATTGTAACCGAGCGTATAATTTATTCTACGAAAATTTTAAAATGTTTTATGATCTATGTTTTCCCATATATAGAGCTAAATTAAAGACCATTGCGCAGTCACCAAAATGGTTAACAAAAGGAATTAAAATATCTGCTATTACTAAGAGGAAACTTAGATTTAACTGTTACAAAACCAAAGACAATGTTACTAAATCACATTATTCACAGTACAATAAACTCTTAAAAAATTGTATTACAAATTGTAAAAAGAATATAAATAATCGATTTATTGCGAATGCTAGAAACAAATGTAAAGCAACATGGGACATTATTGGGGATAAAATTGATAATCCTGTGAGTAATTGTGAAATTAATAATATAGAATACAAGGGGAATATTGTTAATGATCCTACAGAAATTGCTAAAGCATTTAATGAATTTTATATAAACAAAACAAACAAGCCAAACACCAACCCCCCTAACTATACATATTTACAAACTATTGAATCTACTATATTTATATTACCCTGTTCTGAAAGTGATATAAAAAAAGCAGTAAAATCATTACGAGACACCAGTGCTGTTGGATATGATTCTATTTCAACAAATATATTGAAAAAATGTAATGACGAGGTTGCCAAAATATTATGTCATTTAGTTAACCTCTCGTTTTCTCAGGGCATATTTCCTGACAAACTTAAATTATCAATTGTAAAGCCTTTATATAAAAAAGAAAAAAAAGAACATATTAATAATTACAGACCAATAACGTTAATCCCTATCATATCTAAAATTTTCGAGAAATTAATGCACTATCGCATAACTAGCTTTTTAAATAAACATAGCATTCTGTCAGGTGATCAAAATGGGTTTCAAAAAGACAAGTCAACTACACATGCTGCATATTCTTTAATTAAGAACATAACTGAGTCCTTAGATAAAAGAAAGAGAGTATCAGCGATATTTTTTGATATGTCTAGTGCTTTTGATTTTGTCGATCATCGGATCTTGTTACAAAAATGTGATTACTATGGTATAAGAGGCAATGCACTCCAATGGCTTACAAGTTACTTGAGTAACCGAACACAGTGCGTAGAAATAAATCGCACTGATAAACATTTACAATCTGCAACATACAGATCTCCTTATGTAAACAACGGTTTCGGAGTTCCCCAAGGGAGTGTTCTAGGACCCCTCCTTTTTTTGATTTATATCAATGACATCCCTAAAGTAACAGATTTTAAATGTACATTATTTGCAGATGACATTTCAATAGTTATACCGGATAGCAGCAAAGATTTGTCAAGTTACATAAAAATACTTAATAATACAGTAGAAAACATAGCAAAATGGCTAAATCACAACAATCTAACAGCAAACATATCTAAAACTAAAGTGATTCAGTTCAGAAATTATAATAGTAATCCCACAAGTTTAAATATAAGTTACTGCGGTCAAGAAATTGAAGAAATTCATGAGACAAAGTTCCTAGGTATTTTGCTTGATAAGAATTGTAACTGGAAACCACATATAAAAAGTGTTTGCACTCGAATAAATAAGTTTGTGTATGCCCTTCGGAAAATAAGAAAAGTGGCATCTAATAGGGCCGCTATTTTAGCATATCACGGGTATGTTGGGTCACTTCTTAGATATGGACTTCTTTTATGGGGAAACTCAGTAGACATCAATAGAACATTCATATCGCAAAAAAAGTGTATCCGCGCAATAAAAGGTATTGGTCCAATGGAGTCCTGTAGGCCTCTATTTAAAGAACTAAAAATTTTAACAGTCACGTGCCTCTACATATATGAAATCGGGTTATTTGTTAAAAAAAACAATATGTTATTTAAAAAAGCAAGTGCTTCTAAAAAGTTTATTTCGAGAGACCCAACTAAGCTGGCAGTGCCCATGATATCAACGACACTGTATAAAAGAAATTGTTCCTGGATGATAATTCAAATATATAACAAATTACCTAAAGCTTTAAGGGAACTGCCACTTACTAAATTTAAAAGAGCACTAAAGAAGTGGCTTCTTGACAAATGTTTCTATAATATTCCAGAATTCATGAGTCATAAATAATAAATATTGTCGCAATGTACCTACACATATATAATTGTTTACTAAATATTTTATCCTTGTTTTTCCTTTAATTTTAATAGTTTATCGTTAAGTGATTAATGTAATGGTTAATTTTAGGGTGTTATTTTATTTTATTTCTGATAATGTTAAAGAATTTTATATGACATAATTAAATAACTTAGCGTACTTAGGTCTAAACCTACAAAAATATTTGCATGCCTATGATATGGCGGAATGTGCCGAACCATGTATTATTACTACCATCCAATTTGTAAACCATGTTTCACGCAAATAAAGATTCTTATTCTTATTCTTATTCTTATTCTTTGATCTAGAAACAATGGTGTATGCTGATGTTATAAAGAACGAGTTTTTTGCCATTAGCTGAGCGCAAGTCTAGACTCTGATAATGATCTAATGGATAACCTCAATAACATGGTTGACCCAGAAAACAAACACAGGACCTCATGCTCAGATGTCACAATTTACGACCACTAAACCCACGCGACAGTCCCAACAACATCCTCATATAATACTGATAAAGATAATACGTACATCAAAATGTAGGTGTTGTACATTGCAGTACCTAAACGTAGATTTTAATTCGGTATGGAAGTAACAAGTCAATCGACACAGAACATTGGAATTAACTTAGTGGTTCCCCAGACTTACAAGGCATTTTGTGGTTCAAAAGAGTTCGTAATGCCCTAAGTACAGTCTTGGGGCTTGTGCAGGATGTGGGATGCACATTAAAAATGCGATGTAGGATTTTAACTGATATAATAAATCTAGTTTTTGAATAGTACAATTTAAACTTAGGGACTACGTTGGTGACGGCGCGGTGTCTATATTCGCACTGCTCGCGCCCCCCACTCAAGGACGCGTCTCCCGCGCCGGCCGCGTACACTGCGTTTCGTTAGCGCTGGCTCCGCGCGTTCTGTCGCTCACTTCACAGTGTTCGGATTGTAACATCGTTAACATCCTCCGCCCCCTTGGAAGCCGTGCTTTCAAGAAGCTCTGGATCGTCAACTGGCAGGATACAGACTTTGTTTAGAGCTCGTCGGAAGACTCCTTTAGTTGTGGTTATATCTGCAACTCTGCATAGACCATCTGGTCCGACAAAAAGTTTCTCCACTCTTCCTAGAATCCATTTCATTGGCGGCAGATGATCGTCTTTGATTACGACTACATCTCCAACCTTGACAGGATGGCCACTGGATCGACGCCATTTGACTCGCTGTTGTAGCTCGGAAAGGAATTCTTGCGACCATCTCTTCCAAAAATGTTGCCTCAATTTTTCTAAATGCTGATAGCGATTGATCGACAATTTTTCCACAATAGGAGATGCTAGTGACGTCAATGGACGCCCAATCAGGAAGTGGCCGGGTGTTAATGCGTTAAAATCTGATGGATCCGATGACATAGGTGTCAACGGACGCGAATTCAATACTGCCTCAATTTGTGTAAACAGAGTGGAAAGCTCTTCAAATGTAAGATTAGAATTACCTGCGATTCGCTTTAAATGGAACTTAGCCGCTTTAACGCCAGCTTCCCAGATTCCACCGAAATTGGGTGCATAAGCTGGACTGAACCTGAACTCGATACCCTCGCTCGCTCCGAACTCAGTCACGGACTCATTGGCGGCCTTAAGCATTCTGCCCAACTCGCCATTCGCCCCCACGTAATTTCTACCGTTATCGCAGTAGATTAGGCGAGGCTTTCCTCGCCTGGAAATGAATCTGCGTAGGCACGAGATAAATGCGTTAGTACTTAACTCACTTACTACTTCTAGATGCAAAGCCTTAGATGAAAAACAAACAAATAGACACAAATAACATTTACTGGTTCTAGCGCCACGTCCCTTCCGATTAGAAATATGGAACGGACCTGCAAAATCAGTGCCGCAGATCTCAAATGGAGATGAGGGATTTACTCTAGAATGAGGTAGATTACCCATCAATGTTTGAACGGATTTGCCCTTTATCCTTACACATTTGACACATTTGTTTACAGTTTGTGTAGCAAGAACTCTGCCACCTACGGGCCAGTAGTTCTCACGTATCAGACTAAGTAATTGCTGAGGGCCGCAATGTAGTAAACGCAGATGCTCCTCTGCAAATAAAAGTTTGGTGAATGCATGCTTAGAATCAATTAAAATAGGATGTATTTTATTATAGGGTTGCAAAGCACCTTGAATGCGTCCTCCGACTCTTAGAATATTTTCACTATCCAAAAATGGATTCATTGATAGAATTTTAGATTTAAAATTTAAAACTCCTGTAGTTTTTAAAGAATGAATATCCTTTTCAAAGGAATAAGTTTGTGATATTTTAGCTAATGTTTTTAATGATGTCTGTAATTCTTTTAGTGTCAATTTACCTTTTAATTTATTATTTTTATTTTTACAGTTGTATATAAAACGTTGTACATAGCTTAGAACTCTCTGTAGTTTAGTTAGTTTAGAAAACTTATCAAATGAAATAAAACTCTGTTTACATTGTATAGTCAAACTAACCTTCATTTCAGGCAATGTGTTACTCAGTAAGTTAATATTATGATGAGGCCACTCGTCCTCAGGTTTAGTTAAAAAGGAAGCACCGTGCCACCAAAGATAGTTACTTCTAAGGTCCTGCGGCTTGACTCCGCGAGAAGCCAGATCTGCCGGATTATCTTGAGTTGGCACATAACGCCACTCATGTTGAGCGGTAAGTTCACGAATTTCTTGTATGCGATTGCATACGAAAGTTTTTAACGTTTTTGGTTGGGTATTAATCCATCCCAAAACTATAGTTGAATCTGTCCACAAAACAGCTCGTGAAATTTCAAATTTTTTATTACTTGATGAATGTAGAACCTTTGTAAGCAATCTAGCACCTAACAGAGCACCCATTAATTCAAGACGTGGTATAGTTAATTCCGGTTTTAAAGGAGATACCTTTGCCTTCGCACAAAAAAGGTGAACATGTATGACGCCTAGTGTATCCGTTGATTTAACGTACAAACAAGTACCGTACGCAGTCTGTGATGCATCGGTAAAGCAATGAAATTCTACATTAATTGGTGCTGGACAGACTATATGCCTGGGCACCTCAAGAATGGAAATAAAGTGTAAGTTTTTAATAAATTCTTCCCATTGAAGTTTTATATTATTTGGGACTTCTTCATCCCAGTCGTTCTTTAATAACCACAATTGCTGTAATATTATCTTAGGTATAATTGTAGTTGCTGATAATAAACCCAGCGGGTCAAAAATTTTAGAGGACATAGATAAAATATTGCGCTTAGTAATTGTTGTTTCAATTTTAAATTCTGTAGAAAATTTTAAAGTATCTGTTTGTGGGTACCACTTTAGACCTAAAACAGTCGATTCCTTGCTAAAGTCTTGACAGACGTTTGTTATAGGAAGATCTTTTAAAATTTCTGGAGCATTTGTCCGGAATTTACGTAAGGGAAAACAGGCTTCTGAAAGTTTGTTAATGACCTCGAGAACAACATTTTTCAAATCTTGTTTCGAGTTAGAACCCGTGTTCAAGTCGTCGACGTAAAAATCATGCTCAATAGCACGCTGTACGTCGGGTTTATCCGCACATTCACGCGACAGCTCTAATAAACACCTTGTGCTCAAAAAAGGTGCCGAGGCCGTGCCATACGTTACAGTGTTTAGCTGTAGTACTTGCAACGGCTTCGTTTCTTCGTCTCTCCACAAAATCAATTGTAGGTTTCGCTGCGACTCGTCGACTAATATTTGGCGGTACATTTTTTCTATGTCGGCGGTCACAACAAAGGCATTTTGACGAAACCTCAACAAAATTGACAGGAGATCGTCTTGTATAACTGGCCCCACCAGTTGTAAATCGTTGAAGGACTTTCCGGAAGTAGATTTGCACGAAGCATCGAACACCACTCGTAACTGAGTAGTTTCACTATGGGGTCGTAATACAGCGTGGTGGGGTAAAAAATAACCAAACGAAGGACGTTCAATAAGTGAGAGATGGCCCAAGCGTTCATACTCACGAATAAATGATTTATACTCCTCGTTTAAAATAGGTGACTTGTTTAGTTTTCGCTCTAAATTAATAAATCTACGACGCGCTACATTGTATGAGTCACCGAGAGCTAGTTCTGGAGAATCAGTTAGTGGAATTTTAACTAAAAATCGACCGTCACTCAAACGTTTAGTATTCTCCACAAAGATAGTTTCACACAACTCCTCAGATTTAGAGAAAAAATGTTTTTTAACAGGAAGTAATTCTTCTATTTCCCAAAATTTTGATAATGTTTGTTGAATACTTTGAGTAAAGTTGCATGAAATATTGTTATGTTCTAGTTTGTTACTGATACCAACACCAGTAGGCCCGGATATTAACCAGCCCAATTTAGAATGTTGCAGCGTAGGTTTGTTTCGTCCAAGTTTAATTAGCCTTGGGTTTACAATATCCCAAAAGATATCTGCACCTAACAAAATGTCGATATCAGAAGGACTGAAGAACTCAGGATCAGCCAACCGAATATTGTGAGGTAAATTAAGTTGCGATGGATCAATGCTCACGCTTGGAAGTCTGTTTGTAATTTGCGGTATGATAAGACATGAAACATTGACACAGAAATTGTTTAATCGTGATTTTAATTGTAGATCACAATATTGAGCCGTATCTACAACAGCATTATTGATGCCACTAACAGTTACTGCATTTCTATTAGTGAAATCTAATTTCAATTTATTTTGTAGGTTTTTTGTAATGAAGGAAGACTGACTGCCGTTGTCAAGCAGCGCCTTCGCAAGGTGAGTTTTATTTTGTTGATCGACTATCTCTACTAGGGCCGTGCATAACAACACCTGGCTCGCCATCACGACGGATAACGACACTGCAGGAGCGCTGCTGGAATTCGACCCAGAAGATGAAGGTAAGTTAGAATTTTCGATATTATTAATTTGCTTTGAATCCTTACTTTCATGTAATAACGTGCTATGTTTTTTCTGACAGAATTTGCAAGGACCTCGGAAACAACGGTTAACATTATGACCACCGCGAAGACAATTGGGGCAAAGCTTATGCTTAGGAACCTCTTTCAGGCGCAAGTCTACACTTAAAGTTTTAAATTTTTCACACTCATGAACAAAATGCCCTTGCTTGCAGATGACACACTGTTTACTAGTAGACCTTTCTGTGATGTTTGAAGATACAAAAGATTTAGTTTGTGGATATGGACGCTGAGATTTAAGATCCGGTCTAAACTGTACCGTTTCTAAAACATCTGCTCGGTTCCGCAGAAATAGATAAAATTCATCAAGAGTTGGACAAACCGATAAACTGTTTCGATGTTCTTCCCATTTGCGACCTGTGGCGCCATCTAGTTTAGAGGCCATCATATAAATTATAATTGTATCCCAGGAGGTAGTTGGTTCTTTTAATAAATTTAAGGCACGTAAGTTTTTTGTAAAATAGTCAATCATATAACGTAAAGATTTATGTGACTCCTTTGTGATAGGCTCAAAGGTAAATAGTGATTTTAAATGATTATTTATCAATAGCCTTTTATTATCATACCTATCACAGAGGAGTTGCCATGCCAGCATATAGTTTTCAGCAGTAAATTCAACCGATTTTATAACAAGTGCAGCACCACTATCCAGTGAAGATCTAAGGTAATGATATTTATTAATTTCAGGAATAGATTTATTTTTATTGACTAATGAGTCAAAGGTGTCACGGAACTCAAGCCACTTCAAATAGTTACCATCAAATTTTGGAAGATTTATCGTTGGTAATTTAACATTAAAATTATTTTTACAGGATGAACCGCTGCACTCTGACTTAACATCAACCTTACTGTCACCATGAATAGTAGTGCCTTGAGCTTGTGATACATTTTCAATTATTAGTTGCGCATGTGAAATTAGGTTACAAAATGTTTCCTCGAACACTTCTCTTTCAACAATCTCACTTTCAGGTTCAAGATCTAGGACTAGGGCTTCAATTTTACCTTGAAGTTCATCAAATTGAGAAAACAATGCCTGAAATCTTTCTAACTTTAATTGTAATTCAGTAAGTTGTAATTTTGTAATTTGACGTGGATCAATTGATTTTAATAAATCAATATGTTTATTAAATATAGTAATTCTACCCTTTATACTACTACGAAGCTGTCTAAGCTTTTTAATATCGTCCGACATTGTAATTTAGTGAGTTAAGTACCTATGCAAACCACGAAGAGGCAAATAACGTTTTAAACAAAATAGTATAGTCAATGACTAATAAAGGTACAATAAAATGGTACCGACAATCCAACCAGATGAGCCCGGAGCGTAGCGAGTGCAGGCTGTCGGCGATGGCGTCAGTGTCACCCTCAGTTCAGCCTACTCTGTCTATCACCCGCTGTCGCTCGTGCGCCGTAACAATCGCACGCACTCACGCAGCGCAGACTTCACGTTCCGGTGGAATCCGCAACGCTGGAATAGTCGGCAAATACAAATGAATTTACTGTGTAGGTATCATAACCAACACAGCAAGGATAAAATGCCGGGAGGTTTATTTATTTATATTTCAATAAGTTGCAGGTAGAGGTTATATGTTATTGGGAACACTAAGTAAGATTTATAAAATAAGGAATGATAACCAACAGTTTGAACTTCTTACGTTATAAAGTAAAGAAGCAAGTTCGTCTTTGTTAAAAGTTAGATAACAAAGGAGTAAGATTATACGACGTATTTAAAAGAAGGTAATAGTTATCACATTAGGACAAAAAATAAGCAATCATAGCGTAGATAGTTTTTTAGTTTGAATATTGAAAAGTTAGATATTCATTTACTAGTAATGAAATGTAAAGTAGGTAGCAGTCATGCCCAATAACTCGTGCGTCCACACAAACCAAATTAAGCGCAAATTGTAAGCGTGCAGGTATTATTTATGTGAAAGCAATATCATTCAATAATTGCTTATTCTTTGTAATATAGCTATACCTAAGCTAGGCACGAAAACAGCACAATAATAATTGTGTGAGAAAAGTATGAATTTGATTGTCAATGGTTTGACAAGATAGCAAGTAGGTACTTAGTAGTATAAGTACGAAAGTCGTCGTTATATTTTAGTAATAACGGAAAAGAATGCAAACGAACACGAAACACCGTCACACAAGAGGCAAATTGAAGTTCGCAGCGATAAACAGTGAATAATTATGTTACCTTCAAAATGGCCACTTCCTTATCGAACGACACTATGGAGCATCACTTCACCACAGCATTAATCAGCACTTTCCTGAATTTTGGCAATATATCAGCGATCTCAAAGTTGTTGTCGTGGAATTACGTCCAGGTCCAGCAGGTACAAATTCACAGCTTGTCGCGACTCGTCGTTCAACAGATCACGTTGTTCTTCTTAGCGGCGCGTGCAGAATTCGTCGACCATGACACGTGGAGTCTCGTCGGTATTGTATATTTATTGCGCTTCTCGCCTCAGTAATCACGTCGGGGTCACCAAATTATGTGCAGGATGTGGGATGCACATTAAAAATGCGATGTAGGATTTTAACTGATATAATAAATCTAGTTTTTGAATAGTACAATTTAAACTTAGGGACTACGTTGGTGACGGCGCGGTGTCTATATTCGCACTGCTCGCGCCCCCCACTCAAGGACGCGTCTCCCGCGCCGGCCGCGTACACTGCGTTTCGTTAGCGCTGGCTCCGCGCGTTCTGTCGCTCACTTCACAGTGTTCGGATTGTAACATCGTTAACAGGGCTTAAAAGATTATATGAGGATTGGTCGGGCTTCTTCAAGTAGGAAAATAAGATTTTGCTTTAAAAATGAATTTTGTTTGAAATTGGGAAAGTTTTCTTCACAATGAGGCCGTGAATGGCTGATTTGTGGAGGAATCTGATGTAATTCTGTGTTTGTTAGTTGGAGATTGTTATTGTTGTAGATTGAGATTTATTTTTGAAATTGGTAAGTATAACATTATGACGATGGAATAGCCGGCTGGTAAAACTCTACACCTATTCTCAATTAATGTATGTTGTGACAATTTTTCATTAAGGTAACTACTTATATTTCTAAAATAACCTAACATCTTCATATTTATTATACAAGGAACGATTATATTTACATTCTGATGTACGGTTATAGATAAATTAATTTACCACCTCTGGAATAACCTTAGTATCTAAAGCTACATTATGAACAGAAAACTGAAATATAAACGTAAATAAACACAATTTTAAAAGATCTTGTGTTGGCTTAAATAAATTGCAATATTATATTAAGTATCCAAGACGTCAGATACATAAGCCTTCACGGAAACCCATTTCCTTAAATGACTGACGACTTTCACGGAAAAGTGTTGGCTGCAAACATTTTGTATTTCCTTTTATTTTATGTGGCATCTGAACTACTATACCCCGACCAAATTGTATTAAGTCTTATTTTCTCATGCAATATTTATAAAAAGAATACTGATATTAATTTGTTTTTTTCTTAGTATCAAAAGAGGTTTTATCCTGCAGTGTGACAGTTAAGAGTAGGTATTATATTTTTTTCGGTTTTCAAATACGGAAATCTGGTTATAAGTGATACACTATTTTCTATCCTTTGCTTTATATACTACTCATAAGCAATACTACACATTGCAAGTATCAACCATTCGACTTTGAGTCTAAAGTAAATCTGGCCGTAAAATAAGGCCTATGTCCAACAGAAAACTGCGTCCAACCGTGAAGACGGCGCACCAATAAATCTTCCTTTTGGTCTCCGTCGGGTAAAATATTATATAACAAGATTAAAACTAGTACTTTATCTCCATAGTGTAGTATCCAGGCCCCGGGAGACGTATCGTGGTACGCGACACGCGATACCCGGGCCACTGGCAATAAACACTATGAACTAGGATGCCTTTGTTTCGTTAAGAAGATTTTCTGAGAAAAGTAAGATGGCCGAATCATAATATGAGTTTGGAATTAGGAATTAAATTGAAATTATTTGTTCTATTTACTGTCATTAATATTCTTTTCATTTTATCGTCATAATCATATCAGCCGAAGGACGTACCTACATTGTTGAACATAGGCCTCTCCTTACGACACAACGAGCGGCGACTTGCCGGCAACTCTGACGATATCGTAAATCTACCTGGCGGGAGGCCTGCCAACGCTGCGCCTTCGTTCTTTCTTTATATACATTTCATATATTCCTGAGTTGTTTACTTCGTAAAACTTAATCTACAGTCACTCAATATATGTACATGTATATAGTCTATGATTTGGAATAGCATAGACAACATCATTATTTCTGTGACAAAACTTTCAGTCCGATGATCATAGTTTTAATTAATCCTTCAAATTTGCCTAAATAAATAAATCGAGTTTTACTGACTGACATAAATGATTATACTGAATCCAGTTAAATAACTGAAATAAACAATATATTTAAACTACTTTCGTACATCAATTTACAAAATAATTGAGCTCAAAAATAGTAATTTGAGTCATTAATATGTTAATAATGTTGAGTACTGTTCATCCAAAAAGGTGTAACGAGCGTGAACACAGGCAAATAAGTGCCCGATATCAACATCAGCAGAAAACATATTCAACCAATTAATTTCTCGGTCCATTTAAATACGGGACCCCGAAAACCGTGAAATGATATGAGCTACAAATTCAGACCCGTGTCTGCAAAACCGGCACATGTCTACCGGATTTATACATAGCGTCTAAAAGAAAATGTCTTTTGCGACGAACGCTTTTATTGAAATTGGCCGTATTACCATAATAATATTAAAGGGATTGGCAGCTATCGGCGAAGTGTAAAATCTCAGTATACCGCCCAATGTTCTCGCATCCGAATACCGTAATCTACATATATTTCTCTACCCATGCCATTATGGGGATTCAATTACCCAGTCTTTTATTTTTCGAGCTTCTTTATTCTTATTGGGGTTGGTACTGAATGGTAATGGATATCGTCAGCGTCTTCAGGGTTAAAACCCTCTCCCGAAATAGCATTAGGTCCATACAGAGATAAACTTTTTATTACACGTTTTTATTTAATTCGCTCTCTGTTTGTGTTAGGGTCGAATTCTAATCAATGTGTAGTGCGCGTTATAGGAACAAGCCTACTGGATGTCGAGGAGTTGCCGGCGGTCCAGAATGGCGCCCGAGATATTGTTTCTAAGTTCAAACGATTTTTTTCTGGTGTATTTATTGGCAACCTACTCGGATTTTTTGGCAACCCCAGTCTGATTTTCGCCGTTCTGTAGCCAGCCAAACTTTAATCAGTTACACAAATATACACCTTATATTTTGGTGTTAGATTTTAACAAGTTTAAACATTCAGAAACCACGTTTGCTTTTATAGTACACACACAAAACACAGAGTAAAAACATAATATGAGATTCTCCACGAAAATATTTATTTTTACTCAAAATTTGTTGACACGGAAATAGGAATTCAGCTTTCTGTGACGTGTATGAACATATCTATTTGTCACATCCCAGACACATTCACTGAATATATTCGTTTAGCGGAACGCAAATAAAATATCTCTGTAGGAAATGTTCAAACTACGACTTTAAAGAAAGATTTCTTGTATGATAGTGACGTCACAAACTAAAGTCGGTGCAATAATATTAAGCAACAAGTATTTTTTAACTACGAGCCATTATGTACGTTGAGCGACCTGAATCACGCAACTAGAAAGACAATGGATGTGGCAAACTGATGGGTAAAACAAAATATTTAAATGATACATTACATAGAGTAGACTATTGCTTAAAATAATTTGCTGTATTGCCAGCATGTGTTAATGACCTATTTGAAGACTCGATATAATTATACTCTGAGATGGTAGAAGACCTACATCGATTTAATAACAGTTACACTACTATAATATATTAGGTAGTTAATATATTATAATTAATTTATGTTCCAGGAAAGTCAGAAGAATGTATGGAGGATTTTGGATCTTACCCTTCCACAGCAGTAGGACAACAAGCGAGTTAATAGTACGCTGAACACGTCTTAAATATACATTTTGACGATAGTATAAAGCTCAGGCAAGCATAAAGCACGGTCCAAAAAAAAAGCAGTGCGCAACACAATTAAGAGATCACATAACGTCTAATGGAACGTGTCTTACATGTCTCAAAGAAAAATCCCACAATACAGTGCAGGCAACAATCCCTGTCGCATTGTAAACGTATTTCACGTCAAGGGCCGACCGTTCACGTCACTCGCCCTCTAACCCACCATTACTCATAACCAACCGAAAAGGATCCCGGAAGAGAAAAAGAATAAACACAACTTACAAGTGAACAAATGGCAACACTTTACGTGTCTCACAACTTAAACGTCCTCCGAGAAATGGTATACTAGGTAATGTTACCATCTGTCTCTTCTTAATGCGATATTATATCTTCCCTTTCGGAAAAACTGAGACGTCTCGTACGTTACTTAGTAAACGTGGACGTGTGCAGAACGGTTAGATTAATGTCCGCGGAACGGACTGGCCCCTGTCTAGGATTTTCTAGTTTTCCGAGCCGCTTTTATTTTAGGAATTTTTCAATTTGCCCCTTGAGAGAATACGAGTTACGAATGGGTTACTCGCTGTTGTTATATCAACGTTTATTTTTAACTAGTCCGTGTTTGTGGAATAGAACCTTATTTCGTTGAGGTTCTCCTAAAATAGCGTGGACAAAACGAAGTAGTTTTGATAAATCATTTTCTTCATCCGAAGCACGGATTCAGGGATTGAAATTTGAAACTTGTATAAGCTTTCATTTTACTTGGACTTATCTTTGAAACATTTCGGAATAAGTATGTGTTCAAATATATGAAGCTTCAGTAAAGGATCTAAAGAAACTAAATGTTTATACAACATATTCATGAGAACGAACGAATAACTTTAAATCAAAATGTACCTTCATGTGAAAACGAAACGGCCAGGATTTATATATGCGTCTATATATGATATGTAAAGTATATACATACATACAAGGTTACGAGTACAAAACCAGACCAATGTGACTGTGATTTGAACTTTTTCTTTCATGAAATTCTGATATATTGAAATCGAATCATAATTTATATCATACAGGGCCCACCTTCTGTTGCTTCGGGATTTAAATGCTAAACACGCTTGTAAAACGTAAATAATCATTAATTGAAAGAAATAGTAGAAATCCTTAACGTTTTAATTAATAATGTTTAAGACGTAAATTAAACTCAAAAGAGTCATAAACAGAACTGCGCGAAACTATGTAAGAAACGTGCAACAGTTCAAATAACCTTCAGAAACCATAGCACTTAAAGTTATTAATGTAAATAAAAATATCCCTGACAACGGCCCAGCGTCCCAGCAATCCTTTATACAGTTCGCGTCAAATCTTAATGAAGAACAAAGCGTGAATCCATCAAGGAGATTACTCAGTCCTGGTCAATACCTCCGAGTCTAAGAGAGCAACAACACAACGAAAAACAGGAGAATTCCACCGAAGCGAACGTCAGATATCTTTTGTGCTTCTTTGCAAGTCAACAATGCAGTTGGAATGGTGATGCCTGGCCGTCTCCGTAGTGCAGTACAGCTGGCCAAGAATGCAAAGTTAAGTTTGTCCGGAGGTTGTCCGGCGCGGTGACAAAGGAACAATGGCTGACCCGAATATTTGAAGGAAAGTAGCGAAGTCGAGTTTTTTGGGAGCTCACTAGTTTTAGTTCTGGGTTTTGCGATGAGTAGGTTTTTGGGTTTAGATAGTTGTGGTTTTGGGTTCTCATTTTTGTTTATAATTTCAAATCAGGAGGTTCTATATCATAGCAAAAAACATGGAAACCACGCAGAAATTAAAGTAAAATATTTTTAAGGCTAATCAACAGAATTAACAAATATTACTCAACGAGCCTTTTCTGATGACTAAGATAAAAACAAGTTACAAAATAACATCACATGAAATTATCTCCCACCGTCTTCCCGTCTTAAAGCGACACAACTATAAACAGTAAACACTAATAACATTTATAGCACTAAAGTAAGATGTAACAATTCGCAGTAACGAGCTTGTCCCTAAAGAGCGTGACGTAATCGCCACACAATACACTATCGTGTCCGCCCACCGTCCCGACACTATATTAGGTGATTCTTTAAAGGAACGGCGCAAGTTAAGAATGGTGGCGGAACAAGACTTTTCTAATACCGCTATAATTCCGAAGTCTCAACGAAGAATAACATAATTGTTTGGTCAGGTTAATTTTGTGGAAAAGCAAACTCGTGTACAGCAGAGATTGGAACTTCCTAGATTCGTTGAACGTATATCGGAAACTTCTTGATTGGGGACCCACAGCTCTTGAATCTTTTAGCGTGAGTGCGACAAAATCTCCATAGACGAAACCCTTCGTGAGAAAGATGGGAAACTTTTAAGACTTAAGAATCTTTCCTGTCATCATTTCTGTTAGTCGATAAAACTACCTAAAAGGTGTGTTCCTTGTGAGAGTCGAAAATCTTTTTGGGAGTTTTTCTTTTAGTAACAATGTGACGATGTAAATTGAACTACATTGTGAATTATTTACCCTGAACATATTCCACGAAAAAGAGACTAGAGTTACAATAAAACACTTCGTTTGGCAAGTTTACAACAGTTAAATTGGACGTTTCCTTAAGGCGAGCGACTTGCAGGAAAATTACCAAAACAGCAGCGACTTAGACTAACAACATTCCAAGTACTTGCGAGCTATAGAACGATAAACAAATTCTTAAAGACAAGTCGGAAGGCAAACTTTTTCCGTATTAATTCCCAGACGCCATTTAGTACTCAAGAATCTCCAAGGAAATTAACGATCAACGCTAAACTCGGCATATTTAAGGAGCCATCAGTGTTTCATTTACTTTCATATCCCTTGGGGAAGGCAGTTTGTTTCACAGACATCCAGAAAATTAAAAGCTAAGCAGATGCTCGGAGCAGGCCGTTAGACGGCGGGCGAAACGGAATGGTAACTACAAAGGACATTCTGCTTACAGCTGAAACGTCAGAATTCCTTGTTATTTCGTTGTATCGTGTTAAGAATGTCAAAAACTGGTTATGTCACGTGCCGGGGTCACGGTTAGCGCGCATTTTAAAAAGCTTTGCTTATTTGCGAGATAACAAGTTCAATATATTATGTTCTTTAAGCTTGCTTTTGCTGGGATTTTGTGACACAACAGTTTTTTGGCCTGTTATAGTCAAAAGTAATTAATTGGTGTTGTTAACGTTATTTTTAGCAAATATTAGAAGTCATCATCATCATCGGCCAGAAGACGCCCGCCGTTGAACTAAAGCCTCCTCTTTAGAACGCCACAATGAATGACAGCTTGCCATTTGCAATATCGCCAGAGTTACGGCCAACCGGTGGATCAAAAATATTACATACAAAAAAATATATGAATAATATTATGTTTGAATGATAAAAAGCGAATAAAATACATTCAATTTTAAAACATTGCTAGCTAAATCATCATCAGCTGGAAGTCGTGCACTGTTGAACAATGACCCCCTTAGGGGGAGGGGGGGGGAGGTGGTTGCCATAATCCCCATGCAAGCGGCTTGGGGATCGCAGTATTGGTGGGGGAAATATTGTGTACCGAAAGGCATGTATCAGTTTGCCAACAGTAAGTTTAAATTAAATTAAGAGAAGGATCGACATTGTACCTTTCACTGCAGAACCCTTACGAATTGTTTGTTTGCCTTCCATGGCGTAAGAGGGACAAAGATGGAGGTTTCCTTAAAATTAAAGGGTGAATGACGCATACCAAGCCTCCATATTATATAACAATGTATTACAAAAGGTATACGCTTTGAGGGCCTTACACTTTGTTAGTTGCAGATAAAAAAAATTGTTGCCATAACATAAAGACGCCTGTATTTCCCGATAGGGTAGGCAGAGGTGCACAAATAGTACAACCACATTTCGCCAGTTATATTTTTAGGTCCTAATGTAATAGGGGGCGAGCCTATTGCCATCACCCGGGGGCAAATCCAGACTCCGTGCTGCTACTGAAAATTACCTAATGGAATAACCCAGTAACCTTTTGCTCGACCTCGGATTCGGACCCCGGACCTCCTGCTCAGCAGTCGCACTTAGCAACCACTAGACCAACGAGGCATTACTTCTATGTTTCATTATTAGTTGCAAAAAAATGTGTCTTATATATAATTATTATTTCAGTCATGATCGTCCCACTTCAGGACAAAGGCCTCCCTTTCCTTCCTCCATTCCTCTCGGTTGTGAGCTGCGACAGACCATTTCTCTTTATAGAAGTCAAGCTCGTCCCGCCATTTTCTTCTGGATCTTATATAATGCAGGTAAAATTAATTTTACAGGTACATAGACACATTTATTACGTTACCAAACTAGACGAACCGATTACTTAAAAAACTTACTTAAAAGTATAAAAGAAGTCTTCACAAAGGTAGAACAAGTATGTCTCTCTGATTGGATTCACCCTCCACAAGCTTGAAAGTCAGAGTTCAAAGCAGGTCGTGTGTAAATCTTTATGATCATTGCAACGGTCCAATGCACATAATTACATTAAACTTATTTACTCTTGTTTAGGCCTTTGAAGTCACTCATATTTTACAAAGTCGTAAATGCTTTTGTTGACAATGCTGTACCATTATCTCTGTCTGAAAAAATATCTCATTTTATCATTTATCTTCTCAATAGACTTACAAAAATCAGTTACTAAGAAAATACAAAAATAACTTATAGGATTAAATAATGAATTTCGCCAATTTAGCGTACGTAGCGAACTGTTTAAAAATGTTTGAATTAACCGATATGTAGTAAGCTAGTGCGTTTATCAACGCTGATCTGCAAGTGTTAAAGACGTCATAGCTCTGGCGTAAGCAACACTATCAAATGTCGGGGCAAATGTTAATAGCAGGCAAGAAAATTTAATGTGTACTCGACACATCAAATTTTCTTCGATATTGGTAACCAGGAACCACTTAACGAACCATTTTACTATCGCGGACTTCTAAGAATTCCATAACAAGATAAACACTAAAGTGCGACCTGTTAGTGAAACTTATACTTAGTGAAATTTCAGGTTACGTGACCAAAAAACCGTCCAAAACGTGCCCCTAACTAAAACAACAGTCCCAGTTATTTCCACTACAAACCTCTTTCGTCATGAAATCATTTCGTAGCGCTACGAACCCGCTACGTACGTAGCAACTTAACTGTGTCGTTTAAGTAGAGTCAAATACTCGTCCTTAGTACGGTCTGCAACTAAAATGTCACGTCCCAAACATTTTAAGCTCTTGCCGTTCCCAAGTGTGTGCTATAATTTTGTCATAATGTTTTAATACAAAATCCCTCTACGAGTTGCGAGTGTGTGAACATCTTTATAGGCTTGTACGCGGATTGTTCGGGCAATAACAGACTTTATATGAACCTACATAGATTTGAATTAAATGAGTTGTGTTATGTGTGTCGATGTGTGTGTGGTGTAGAGAACTGTCGCAGTGAGAATGCTTGTGGAATGTTCGGATCTATTTTTAAGTACCTATGAAAAAGGGAGGTGGCCTTTAAACTTATTGAAGGTTTTGTTTGGACGTTTAAATGAACTCTGATTTTGATCCTTCTGGACCTGGTTTACATTCAAAGCAGTACTGACGTGTGAAAACATTACACGCATCTTTTTTCTAGGGAAATGCGCCATACCGTGATATACAGATTATCCAGTCAACGAGGACCGCACCCATCCCATCAGCAGGAGATCCACAGTCCAGAGAGCGGTTTACGTACTTAACAATCGTCAATCGAAGTCTCTACTAGCACCCCCTTCATAGTTTGTCACGTCGCTCTTCTAAAGTTAGTCTCATTATCTGGATGCAAGACGGGAGCTTCCCAACTGACGGTAATAAATCGATCTCATGATTCTAAAATCGTCCGGCGCTCCCCGGTAACAGTAGATAGCGTCACCGCAGTGTAGCTGGCTAATCCTTATGCTACGATGTCCCAACTTAAGCATTATACAGTATACAAACTAGACTAGTATACGGCCCATTCAATGATAGTCTTTATTGCTATTACACAAAGGAAAAATTATAACAGGGCTTCATATAAAAAAATCATAATTGTGGACCTGTCAGGAAATAATAGACTGATGGGTAAAACTAGAAGGTTCACGTAACTTTTTAAAGTATTAACTGTGTTGTACTTTAATAACGTTGGTATGTGGTATTCATATTATTTATTATAAATTCTGTATACTCCAAATATTCGGGATTGCCCGACTAGTTTCGAACTTGAACGGAGCCTGTATTCATGAGCTCGCGGCAGTCGCGACCGGCACACAATGTTCGGCTCGCGACTCTGCCTAAATAAAAAAATTACATAAATTATAAATGAAGCGTTAATCCTACTAACGGCAATTTTTAATTAGTACAGTAAAAGTAATGCGGCTTTTAGTTACTGATCATATCTAAGCAGTCAAAAGAAAAATAATCCACAACTCAAAATGTTCTTCCAAAATTAGTAAATTGGTACAATCGTAACTGAATCATATGGATTACAATTGCTACTAGAAAATAGTACGCGTAGTATTTTTCTTTACGATAACGTATTTGGCCGTCATTGATACATCCCGGCAATGTCGCATCGAAGCTCAAACCACGCTCCTTATCCTGCGCTCTCTCGTCTATAACTTGGCTTTTTATGATATCTTTTTTAATATGACTTCACATGTATAATGACAATACCTATCCCAATGAGACCTTGAAGTTATTGTACTAATTAAAGATATAGTCTAAAAATGTATCATGCAAAAGTAATAACAAACTCCTCACATTCACATATACAAAATACAATTTTACTCCAAGTATTTATCAAATTTACTTCAAAATACCCGCGACACGCCATGAAATCAATTCGTCTGAACAAAAGCATAATAATGGGGAAGAAACCAGACGCTCATTATTGACAAACGTTTTTTTAAAGATAAAAGATGTCTTCGAATTAACCTACGGAAATGGATAACTAGGTTGGGTTGAGCCAAGCAATACGATAAAAGGGATTCGGCCGAAGGAAACGGATTAGTAACAAACTCTTGTTAATCCGATATTATTCACGGAGATTACAAAGAGATACCTCGCTTTGATAGCGAAAAAGATTTTAACAAAGATCTGTTTCAAAATATAAATAAATATTGGGACCATTGCGTAGCTAGGTGACGCATTTAGAACAATTGTATGTACCTATACAGAGCCGTACTTATGTAGTGTAAATGTTTTGTATTTGTCTTTTCCGTATGTATTCAGAGATTGAGAACAACGCACGACGAAAATTCAATTTAATTATATTTTATAACTTCTATATTCAATGTTATATACACATAGGATTAATACATATAGGGTATATACTGATAGGTTGTATACGGCGCTGATAACGACGCTAGTAATGGATGGGTGGATTAATTGATATCCTGTATATGCCTGTCTAGGAATCGATTATTAACCAACCGCTAAATAGCTCTAAGCGCTATCAAGATTACTGGTAGCCAGTAATGAAGTACGAGCCAGTGACCAATCCAATTGCCGGACGTGATGACTGCTATATAGATATGATTGAGCATGCGCATTTGTGAGGTGACCCATACTAGTGTATTTACTTAGTGCAATGTCGAGAATAATTCTTGAAAAACAACTTTTTACTTCTACAAGACTGTAATTTTAAATAGTTCTTGTTTAATTTATATACCTACATGCCTACGTAAAAAAGGTTCTGCTCTAGGCCAGTCGCATTATAATAATAACTTCTAGAAATAATGGTTATAGCTTATAGATTTGCACAAATTAATTTGTGATGATCTTGGGTTGACAATCAAACACTTTTGTTTCACTTTAGAATACCGGATTAGGGACTATTCAAAATTAAAATACTTAAGTATTCTATACAAAAATTTCGTATTCGAACCTAAATCGTAACATTTACAAACACATAACGTGGGTCCTAAACTGAAAAATATTCCGTCCATTCGCAGCGTACAAATTTACTAAGTCATCAGCTAGGTCCATGTAATTTTGACCTCACAAGGGCAGCCAACCAGTAAGGATAACGACCTCATTTGTAAGCAGCACAATTTTGACAACAGTTTATGTAGGATAATAGAAATAATAGATGCCCCTCTTTGTTTAATTTTATTCTTTGAACCACTTTAAGAGTTTTCAGGATTATCGGCGAAAGAATAAAAGTTATTTGAATTTATGTACAGCGTTACCAAAAAAATATATCTTATAGAAGATGTGGGTAGGTGATAATTCGTTAGGATCTAAAGTGTAGATGTCGCTACAAATTTAAGGTCAAGGGATAGGGCATTGTGTTAGGTAGGTAGGTAAATATTGTTATAAAATATTGATTGTAGAAATGTGGACCCACCTTGAGTGTAATGACAGATGTCGTAGGCAGGGGTATTCATTTTAATTAGGACAAACTCGATCGGCGATCATCATTCTGGGCGTAGTTAAATAACAAACATTCTTTTCATAAAATTAAATTACATCACGGGAATTATCGCGAACACAAGTGTTGAATTTTAGCTCAACGTTGAGTCTGCTTGCAACCACGGCCGGTGCGACCCAGTCGAAACGTCTGCGAAAATTAAAACTTGGGTTCGCGTTAATTCCGGAGTTGTAATTTAATTATATTATAATCATGTAACGTTAGTATAAAAGTTAATATTCAAAGGACAATGCCAGAAGCTCTATGGAACTTTGCCTCATCAATAAGAGTCATTTACAAACATACAATATGCAGCAACTGATTGCATATTTATTACTGTTAACCAATGATACTGATAACCAAACATTTAAGCTAATGCCTGTAAAACTTGGTGCTTTATTTAAATCTAATCATTTTTATAATTATTTGCATAATCTTTAACGATGTTTACAACGTATACGTTACACATTATTAGAATCTTTAAATAATATTTTATGTAATATGCTTTTCTTGAAAAAGTGCTAAAATAAAACTTTTTAGGTTATGTTTATGCGTAACAAGTAATGCAGATAGTTATTAGAGTGTGGGAAATGGCAAAAGGGAATTTCCGAGGTTCAATTATTTTTATCATTTTGATATCAGACTTGTAATCTAACAGTTGTAAAGAAAAATAATTTATTATGAAAAGATCCTTTATTAGTTACAAGTATTTTCATAAATTTTCTGTAGATGGCTGGAGCAGGATCTAGCATTATCCTTTGGGCTTAATCAAAAACTTTCGGATAAAGAAAGACTTTAGATGATTATTTTACCAAAAAGCTTTAAAACGCTCTGGGTTAAAAATATTCCTGCGTCGATATGTGCATACTGCAAATCCAGTACTTTGGATTACTACATAATTATATGGTATTAACTGTTGCCCGCGACTTCGTCCGCGTGAATTTCGGATAAAAAATCCAGTTGACTATAATCGGATTTTCTAAGTTAAAAACACTATAAATTACTTATCGAAAGGAATATACATAGTATTTCAATGACAAAGGTATTTTTTCAAATTAAGAGGGGGCTAGTTGACCAATAAACATCCCGTGGGTATAACCAGCAAACATTGAGGGACTAACAGAAGATATTGAAACAATTTATTTGCTTATATAAGGGACATACTAATAGTTTTGAACTTGCGTTTATGTAACTGTATCTACCTATGTACTATATAAACGGCATGCATTTCTCTGAAAACTACGTTCGTAATTTTGTCATCAGCAGACAACATTTACAGAGCGTCAGGACTGGTAACTCGAAAGAGAGCATCGTGCAGTTATCTGTATAAGAATCAATTGGTTTCAAGGCTTTAATTAAATCTACCCCTGTGTGTAATGGTAATAGTTTGTATGCCATAATGCCCTAAGCGTTTATATTGATTGAAATTGATTGTAGCAAACATTTGAACGAACTGATCAAACAGAAAAGGTGGTGCGGGCTTGCGTTCTATGCGCGCCTTTCGAGAAGGTACGCGTGCACGGTACTAATTGTGAAAAGGCGAGTCGGAATCTGTTTAAGGAGATGGTGTAGCTTACGCGGATCCTGCGTCCCTCGACCTAAGGTAGTAGTAGGAGGACACCCTTGGGTTTTAGCTGGTAAGAAATCGGCATCCTCCCGTCCGCTCAGGATTGGGAAAGTATGTAAGGATTACCCAGTAAAAAGATTTTGATAATTGCGTAGAATTTAAGTTTGACAGCCATTTTGGTCTATCGTTCGCAAAATGTGAGTATCGTCGTGTATTAGTTTTCCAGGTCGAGAAATGTGTTATGGGTGTTTCCACTAATTGTCGTTAGCAGTATTGACTTTGAATTTGTGCTCGGTTAATGAAAATTCAACTGGCTCGCTCCTTGTTACATCGGGATCTAGAACATTCCTGGCGAAATGTATACCTCTTCCTACCTTCTTGGATAAAGGCGGGATAGAATGATATGGTACAACTTTTTACTATATATTCCGGTTATACTCACGGGCGTATTCGGGAATGCCCGACTAGTTTCGGACTCGACCGGAGCCCTTATTCATGTATTCGGCTCGCGACTCTGCCGCGTAACCAGCTCGATGAATAAGGGCTCCGGTCGAGTCCGGTAGATGCAATTAGCAAGCTGTCGTTCATTAATTGTATATGTGCACCTCTGCCTACCTCTTTGGGGAATACAGGCGTGATGTTATGTTATGTATGTAGTTCATTGTGGCGTTCTAAGGGGGCCAGATCGGCCCGAGAAGACGGAGCAGGCTGGCATTCTGCGCGCGCCTTTCGAACGTGCGGCACCTGGGCCATAGGTGGTGTGCGGGATCCCCCGTGTAGAGGCAGGTCGGAATTTCTTTAGGGATACGGTGCCTATGCAGATCCTGCATCTCTCGACTTTAGGTAGTTAGAAGGCCACCTGGGGGTTTGAGCCGGTAAGATTGCGGTATACCCCTCCGTCCCCCCATAACGGAAAAAGACTATGAGGACTTCCCCAGACGAAAAAAATGTTTAAAATTGACGTTTCTATACATGTCATGATTTACTGCTCAGTTCCTTGAGGATATAGCGTAATGATTTTTACTGTTTATCTGTAACCAATATGCATATTGCAATAATTGGTTGTCTTTTTATAATTCTGCGACAAAGAGTAGACGAAACAAAGACAGAATGCAATATTGCTCCTCCCCCATTGCAAACACCGTGATAATATATAGCCTAAGTCACCCGGCCTTTTAACAATATACTTTTTTAAAGTTTGAGCGTAGGAATAGAATCCGTTCAAACTTTACATGTGTTTTTACGCCAAGTCGTAACAAACATACAGTCAAAAGTTCTAAATTATATTTTTGGTATCAGAAACATTCAGACACCTCATCGCACTTTTTTTTTAAATATCTTCAATGTACAGTATTGACTTCGTTACGATTTTATTATACGTATAGGTTATAGGGTTGATCTGATGATGGAGCCAAGAGTGGCTTCTAGTACACCCCTCGAGATTGGTTTCATTTCATTCGTTTGAAGAGTCCTGTACAATGCACTCGGTGTTGAGTGTACGCATAAGGCCAATCCAGAAGCAGATATATTTTTTGATAAACCTAGCGTAATGTACAGAAATGTTTTAAACTATTTAAATAGGATAAGTTAGAATTACTAGATTTTATTGTTATTTACATTATTGTTGAGTTTATTATTTATACAGTTTATTTTAATTCTTTTCTTTGCTTAGATTTTTAATATTTGTTTCTTGTGGGTTTGTGTTTTCTTTTTTGTATATTTAGTAGAGATATAAGCGATTTGGTTTTATATACTGTAAGCTTATATTTTATGAATAAATGAATATGAATGAATAAGCAGGCGCATAATAAACATTTATAACAATATATTTAAAGAGCTATAAATTAATACATACAATGATGAAGCTACACAAAACAAAAATACAGAAGAAGTGTTCTTAACTGCCGAGTTACAATACTTTTCATTACAAACACACACGTGGAAGCGTGCGAACAACGAAATGCCCCGCCCAAAAGGCACGATCGACGCGTGCGGGCTCATCAGGCAGCCTTCTTCCGTGCCCTTCAGCAGGGCTTCCAGGCGCTGCATCCGGTGGCTCAGCAGGTGCAAGTCACGCGTGGGCCACAGCTTGCCGCGGCAGCCACGAGACGTGTACTGTGTGCCCAGGTCCAAGAACCTTTTGTAACAGCCTCCATCGAAGTCACCATACATCTCTTTCTTCAAGCCGTAATCTTCTTTGTATGTGGTTGTGCCCCATTTGAACTCTATTCGCCTCGAAGCATCATTAGCCTCTGAGTTAAAGTAGCATTGCACGCGGAAAGTTCTTGCTCTTGTTCTAGCACGCCAGTCATCAGAATGGAAAACATCGTGACAGAGTGTATCCTTAGGATTGTTCTCGGTTAACGAGTTGCAGTTATAACATGTGGCCACGTGCGGGCCCGTATACGGGGACCGGAACTTGAACTGCCGCCGTGACTTGTTGCCGCCCGCACTGCCGATGAACGGCAGCCATCGGGTAGGCATGTCCGCGTCAGCAGTGGTCGTGGCCAGCTCAGTGGTGTCAGGGTACTCCGTGGCCAGCTCAGTGGTGTCAGGGTACTCCGTGGCCAGCTCAGTGGTGTCAGGGTACTCCGTTTCCACCACCTCGGTGTCTTCGTACGTGCTGATGGCGCTGGTTGTACTGGCGCTGGTTGTACTGTCGCTGATGCTGTTGTCGTAGTCTTCATACTCCTCACCAGCGGGCGTGCCCTCATTCCTGTACTCGTACGCGCTGTCGGTGTCATCTTCTACGTCAGAGCTGGTGGTTTCCGCGGCGAAGGGCATAGCTTCAGACCGCTGCGGCTTGTTCTTTCTTATAGGCCTTAGAAAGGGTTCCAAGTCTGGTTGGTCATGTATCAGGTTATTAAACTCGTCATCCGGCAAGTCATCGGGAAGGTCCGAGCTTGTCGGGTGGGCCACGTATTCGTTTGGATATCGAAACCTCGACAGTAAAGAGCCATCAATCCCATGTATAAATAATATAAATACAATATAAGTTATCAATCTAAAGCACGTCATCACGACAAAACAATAATTCCGTGAATCATGACAGGACACTTTAAACTACTTTGTTTGACACCTCGTCTACACCGCTAAGGAGTTAGACTTCTTAGGTTTTATACTAGATTGCAAAGGCCAATGTCAGAAACTCTTTAGAAGTTTGCCCCACTCAATAAAAGTCATGTAGAAATATGCTGAATAAACATAACATCTCGCCTGTATTCCCCTGAGGGGTAGGCAGAGGTGCACATACAGTACACCCACATTTCGCCAGTTATGTTTTTTAGGTCACAATGTATTAGGGGGCGAGCCTATTGCCATCAACCGGGCACAAATCCAGACTCCGTGCTGCTACTAAGAATTACCTAATGGAAAAACCCATTAGCACTTTGCCCAACCCAGGTTTCGAACTCAGATCTCGTGCTCAGCAGTCACGCTTAGCAACTACTAGACCAACGAGGCAGTCAAACATACTAATGCAAAATCTTATTGCATTGTTTGTGACTAACTATATAGATAATTAAACATTTGACCTAATATCTGTAGAACTTGCGGTTTTGTTTAAATCTAAACACAAACAGAAAGCGAAACAATGATATGTAAAGAAGTATAAATACGTCACATGCTAACAAAATGAACAAGAAAAAAATCGTTCCATACTCTGAGTCCGAACTGCACCAGTCTTATGTCAAATCTTGGTCAATTTGTACAACCCAAGACTACAATTAATCCCCTTTCCGAGTCTTTAAATTAAGCGAACTAGTAACATATCTGAACTTTTTTAAATATCAATACATATAAGTTGTTGTATAAGTTAGTTATATATAAGTTGTATATATATAAGTTGTTGTAGCAAGTGTTAATAACGTTTTGTTACACAATTGAATGCGAAACTATTCAAATTCAAATTCAAATTCAAAATGTTTTTATTTCATATAAACCTATTACAGGCGCTTATGAAACGTTAGGATGCTAGTTGCACGGTTCCAAAATGTCATTCCAATGGAGAAGAACCGGCAAGAAACTCCAGAGGTTACTCATTTAAAAAGAAAGATGGTACAAATTTGTAAATTTACATATGTAGTTTCATTATGCGACAACAAAGCAAACTAATAGTGATAGAAGGGAAAAAAATAACAAATTGGGCCAAAAACCCACGGTGCAATTAAAACTACTAGCTATCACTATTCATTACATTGTGGTCACATTTACAATATTGATGAAGACCTGGAATCAATTATATAAAATAAATTGCCCGAAAACTGGGCAGAGGTAGAGGACCTACGAAAGTAAAGGAGAAGATAAGGGTCTTCAAAACATTAAGCCTTAATAAGAAAGGGATAATGGTGTTACATTTGCCAGGGAAGCCACATGTGCAGAAGACATTAACTCCAAGCTGTTCTATCATCAACATAATCTTTAGTTTTATAATAAGCTTTCTTGATTAAAATTGCTTTCACGCATGTTTTAAATTTCTTACCGGTAAGATCAGTTATCGTTTTTGGCAGTTTGTTATAAAAACGTATACAATTACCGAGAAATGATTTGGAGTTAGTTCTTGCTAACCTATATTTAGGCACTACTAATTTATGTTTGTTTCTAGTGTTTAAACAATGATAATCGCTATTTATACTAAAATTTTGCAAGTTCCTACGCACGTACATGATATTTTCTAGTATGTATAGAGATGGAAGGGTCAGAATATTGATTAATTTAAATTTTTCCCTAAGAGACTCGCGTGGGCCCATATTATAGATGGCTCGTATAGCCCTTTTCTGTAAAACAAAAATAGAATTGATTTCGGCCGCTGACCCCCACAGCAGGATGCCATAAGACATAATGCTGTGGAAGTACGCAAAATAAACCAATTTAGCTGTTGCTTCATCAGTAAGCTGTCTAATTCTTCTAACCGCAAACGCAGCTGAACTCAACCTGCTAGATAGGGCTGAGATGTGGGCGCCCCATTGCAGTCTGGAATCAATAGTAATACCTAGAAAAACTGTTTCCTGTGTTAGTTCAAGTTTTTCACCATCAAGCATTAGATTTAGATTAGATTGAGGCACGTTAGGCAGTGAGAACTTAAGACATTTCGTTTTTGATGCGTTTAAAAGCAGATTATTAACCGAAAACCAATTGGATAAAACATTAAGGCTATTATTTAAATCAGGAGGATCTTGAACATTTCTATTGACCTTAAAAATAAGAGAGGTATCGTCCGCAAATAGTATAATATCCGTTAAATCGGCCATCATAAAGGGAAGATCATTAATGTATGCCAAGAAAAGGAAAGGGCCAAGAATTGAACCCTGTGGCACACCCATTTTAACTATTGATCCTGCTGATGTTACTCCGTTAACGCCTACTTTTTGATGTCTTGTGGATAAGTAGGATGAAACGAGTTCTAGTGATTTATCTCTTATTCCGTAATAATTTAATTTAAGGATAAGCGTATTGTGATCAACGCAGTCAAAAGCCTTGGAGAGGTCACAGAAGATACCAACGGCATCCTGTGAGCCCTCCCAAGCCTCCAAAATGTGCGATACTAACTACTACTATGATTGTAATACAACATTTTAGATTTTTATAATTATTTGCATTATCATTCACGATTTATACAGTGTATATATGTTACGCATTATAATAATCTTTAAATAAATGTAAATGATTTCTCTTATATAGGTACTTAAATAAAACTTGTTATTCATGCGTAATAAGTAACGCAAATAGTTATAACAGTATGGGAAATGGAGAAAATCTAAAGAAAAACAATTTATTATAATAAGGTCCTTTATTTTTTACAATTATTTTCATAGATTTACGTTATCTGTAAATGGCTGGGGCAGAATCTGACATTATCCTTTAACTGCACCATCTGAATTTATTGTAACTAGCGTCAATAGGGTCTACCCATTGCAGTTTTATATTTATTTTTAATACCTAACTTACTGATGTCTTAATATGTTTTAGACTGACCCGTGTAATAATGGTAACGACACTCGCAGTAATAGTGACTCCAGTAGCTATAATGACCTTCCTGGCATTAGTGACCTACGTAGCAATAGTGAGATACGCCGTAATAGTGACCCTCGTAGAGTATAGTGATCCTCACAGAAATAGTGACACTTGTAGCAGTATTGACCCTCGTGGTAATAGTGACCCTCGTAGCAATAGTAACCTTTGTAGCTATAGTAACGTATGTAGCAAAAGTAACCTTTGTACTATTAGAGACCGTCGTAGCTAGAGACTTTCGTTGCAATTGTGACCTTTGTCTAAAAGTAACCTTAGTAACATTACTGTCCTTCGTAGCATTACTGACCCTTGTAGGAATTGTGACTTTTGTAGCTAAAGTAATCTTTGTATCATTAATGACCTTTGTAGCAACAGTGACCTTCATATCAATAGAGACTTTCGACTGACCCTTGACCCTCGTGATTATAGACTTGAACAATATTGACCTTCGTAGTCAGGCCGGATTGATCTAAAGTCAGACTGACCCTCGAAGTCCCGAAGTCGAACTGATTAAACCAAGTTATTAAACCAGTACGAAGCGAAACATGACTACCCTTTTTTTAGTTAAGCTGTGGCATGCCCTACAAGATGCCTATGGTCAGCTGTGGACTAAGATATGCTGATGATGACGATGATAGCAACATCATGCTGAAGTCATGGTAATAGGTGAAATTCAAAATATTTATTACATAAATACAATGCGAATACTTTTTAAAGTGACCATTCTATCACAGCATAAATAAATCATAAATCATTTATTAATTTGCAAACATATTACAGAGTTCTCCATGTTTTAATGCAATTCTAATGATTTTTATAAATAGTAAAGTTCTTTAATTTTGACCATATTCGCACAGGAAGGCGACGCAACCGAAATAGAACGTCGCTTTTTCGTACCTGGATTACATTGAAAATGTTTGGCGGCATCACAACTCGGCTCTTAGCGTAAACACTGCTATATGGCCCACCATTAACTGTAGTGGGTATCTTTTTGTCCGAAACCCACATTGTGTACAGGATAATGCAACGCTTTATGTGCGCGTTTAAGGTGTAAATCGCTTGATATATTTCAGCCGAGATAGGTCGCGTGCTTACTTTGTCATTTGTTATAATTGCTACGTATTATTCATTGTTATGCGAGATCACTACCGCGATTACTGAGCGGCTTATTTCTGGGTTTCACCGCTACTATTACTTAGGTTTAGACATGTAAATAGGTTGAAATTAAATTAAAAAGGTAGCCTCATATTCTCAGTCGCAGTTAATGTGATTAATAGACATATAAAACTTAATTTCACTCATATTGTTACGTATTATTTTTAGTAATAAAAGCAATAACAAAAGTAATTAAAATGGCTGGGACATTTTAGATAAAATTTATTAATGATTTGTGATAAGTTAAAAAAGGGTAAAAACCAAGGGCAGATTAATCATAACTTTCGGTATAAGTTCAGAATATTTGGATAGGAGATAAACCCATCTAGATACTTTTATTCACAGGTACAAGAGCCTGAGATTTCATAGTGTCGGTATCTATCCACTCTAGCTAAATATATATTTTTATTTAATCTAATGAAGTATTTTTAACAGGGTCACGTTTAATTGTTTTAGTTACAAATGAGTATGTACGTAGGTGAAATCTGCGTAGTTCGGCCATGCGGGCAGCTAGACCTCGCCCGTTAATTACCACCACGATCCAACAAAGGAGCCCTGTGAGCAACCCAACGGCTTTTGTCGTCAGTTTTATCTTAATTGCTTCAAGAAACTCGATATCGTTTGGCGACAAGATGCTTTTTATTCCTTCACTCGGCTCCCCGACGGCAAACAATGACAGAACTTTGAATTAGTTTTCGGTTTGATAACGCCGCCATTGGCTTTTTTCTTTTTCTGTTTTAACGACAGTACTGTTATTACGGCCGATATTTCGGGCCGATCGTTGAGGTTTTATAGCTCTTTCGATTTATTTCCCACTGTCCGTTTATGTTCGCGGGATGAACGGCAAAGTTTATGATATCACTATTGTGTAACTCTTTTTTATCCAAGATTGTAAGCCATCGGTTGTCATCGTAAAACTATGTGTTCACTTTTAGGTTTCGGTCTGAATAATATACGAGAAGCGGGGTGTTCTGAATATGATTGAGGATATTTTATGAATGTCATTTAGAAGTATTAAAGCCTTCCCACATTCAATGAGCAAAACTGAAAAAAAAAAAAACTTTATATACCTTTACGTCGTTTTGTCTTAATACCAACAGTCAAGGACGACTTTTAGAAGCTCTCCATTGGCTCGCCAATAACGTCGAGCATGCTCCTAAAACATTAACGTCATACTTTTATATAAATACCGTTGGGTAGAAAATCCCTGACACCTGTCTACTAGCTTATCCACATGTTAAGATACAAATTCTCGGATTAACCTTCAGTTCGCGTGTAAATTAATAACTTACCTCCGTCACGGCGATGGGACACGGTTCATATTTAACTTTTTAACCCTCACCCCTAATGTTCAACTTTGGAAACAAAATTTACGTGGACTACCCTGGCCCGGTTCCAAATCGCTAACGGAGGTCATAGGTCACCTTACTTAATGTGCGGACATACTTTTGGCACGATCCTAACACGGCGTCACATGCAAATTTTATTCAATATGAAACACTTCGCATACTGGATGAGTTTGTCTTGTCGACTATGCAAAAAATTCCGCGTATGGCACAGGGTTGTCAAATTATGTGCATATAGTTATTAAGTTGGTTTCTATCGTGGTATCTCCTTTAAGTTTTTGGAAGGCTGTTTTGGAGGAAGAATATTGATTATATAAAGTGTAATAAATATTATACGGCTCTATTCTTGAATAAGGTATAGTATAGACAGATTTCTAGAAAAAGTAGAAATCAGAATTCTGAAGATCTCATTTTTTTTGAGCGTATTTGTTATTTGATAGTCAAGATTATTAGTCCACTTTATTAAGTAACCTAATAATAACGTTATTTGGACATTTTTTATTATTTATATCTATCGAAGACGAAATAGTTACTTTATTTAAAAATACATACCACATAAACACTAAGCTAGCTACTCATTGCAAATGGTCCACAGAACCCGCTCTAATTAAGCCTTTGTGAGTCCATGTATTGGGAGCAGGAATATTGGGACGGAGATATAAGTATTAAGCATGATTCCAAACTTCTAACTGTTACTGAGAACTCCGTAGGTGGTAATTAATGTGTTTGAAAAGACACATCCAGTATCACAAAGCAAATCCAATACTTAGCACATCACGCTCCTTTGTGATACTGGATCAAATGGCAAATGTTTATCAAATCCTACATTACATTTATTACCCGATCGGTTCAGTGGATTAGTGACTGGCCTGGACTGGTGGTAGACTCTTGACAGCAGCTAAATATTCCACTTCGGGTAGTCCAACACGGCAAATATCTGTGTCATAGATATTCGTCACGAGTCCGGTCGCTTGTGTAAAAGGCACCCATAACACAGCGGACATTCATAGTATGGAGCAACGTTTAAAAACCAACAGTACAAAGTACCGCATCCACCCACCGTGTCACAGATTGAAACGCATGTTTACATACAAATCCCTTTGAGAGAGCGTTTGGTCAATACAAACTCCGTCCTCCCTTTCTCTGCGGCCCAAATTGGGCTATCAATTGCGTCGGGAGCAAATAAGCTTTTGGCCTTTGAAGAGTCAGCATATTGTCAGATAGCTATCATTTGCAAGCAACCGCGTATGTAATCGTTGGGCTACAAAATAGCCGATGCACGGCGTATATGAATTTCGAGGATTTCGATCGGGTGCTGCGTTAATTATGGAGCATTCGCACCGGCTTGCTTGCAGGAAACCGGTTTTGAAACTAGCTTTATCTGATTACTTTCTGTTACGTATTACGGTTGGCGTTCGTAGTAGTGTGATTTTTAAAAATGTTATTCCATTCCTTATACTATCATCGTCATCAGTCATTTTTATCATGTTTAGTATCAGAAAAGGAACATAGAGGTTCAATATTATCTCTCATGTCTTTGTGGGCTAATTTAGAATTTAAGTGTGTGGTTAGTGTTGTATTTACTGCCTTCATAGCCTAATAGTACTTAACACCGACGTAAATGGAGTGCTTTCAAGCGCAGGGCTAACGTCTTAGCTTAGTCCTCTGAGATACGGATGAGTTCTGTCCCATCACCCATCAAAGTACCGACCTCAGTAAACGTAGATGTGTTTTAGAACACTCATAATAATAGTATACAATACACATGTCTGAGGCATCGTTTAGAACCAAACCTTTCATTCCTACATATGTTTCAGCGTATCTGTTCGATATAAATCAAACAGGTAACGGCTGACCCTTCATATAGATGAAAGCTCTGCCAAAATAACCAATTACCAAAGTTCTTTAACCGACCAGTCTTCAGTACCTTTCAAGTCAAATCGAACTTACGAACTACGTCTTCGCTCTGTATTTTCTTATCGTTTTAACTAAAATAAATGAAGCCTACATTTAGAGAGTTTGTAATAGAGGGAAGCAAGCATACTAGTTCAACACTTTGTTTATTTAAATTAATAGTTGGGATTTAAATTTGTAATGGGTTAAGAGACTTAATAAAATGTTGGCCTACGGTTTTAGAATATTATATTTCATTAACCAATTTAAGATTCCTCGAAAGCTGTATCTGATCAACAGTTCTAATATTATATTATTATAACGTTTCTGAAGCTTATAATTATAGTACCTACTCCAATTTTAATTTCACGCGCAAGGTAGCAGTTTCCCTTATTAGTATGAGTTACTTTCAATAAAAGTATGTACTACCAATTCATGCTGATGATGATGAACGAGCACTTACTTTATAGGCAAAACATGTTTTACCTATAAATTCATTAGTGTGGTTTTTATCATTATTTTATTAGGCAACACAATTTCTTTTCTGGTTAAAAATTGTCAACAACAAACTCAGCACTCATAAGTACTTACTGTGAAACACAAATGAATGAAAATTTGACACGACAATAAAAAACGGATGCTTTTACAGCAGCGACGAAATATGACTCCCAATAAAATAAAAAGTATATAATTGTAACAACACTCGTTGTCGTCTGTTGACGGTAATGGGAACGAAAATGTACTAGCTGAGCCCTTCAGTACGCTTCGGGGGAATATTCCTATTTAAAAAAAGAGTAAATAACATTTCGTACTGGCTATTTTGTATCTAGTTAATAAAAAAATGCGGCCAAAAAAATCGGGAGATCACTAACAAAAGCGTGAAAATGTGAATTCGATTTTTAAATTGTATTATGATTTTGTATTTTTTTTTCAAGCCATTGTTTATAAGCCTCAAGGCCTGGCTCTAATAGGCTTGTCTTCTACTACTTTCATGTCATAATAGATTAGAATTTTTTACCAGAAACTCCGACTATTTTATCAAGGAAAATAGACGTTATAATTATTCATTAATTAGCAAGCTGAAGACAATTAGTTAAACAGACAAAAACAACAAAATATTGGGTTTATTTAAATAATGAAAGCTCTACATCTTTAACAAAATGAATTTCTACAGGATCATTAAAATATGATAATAAATAACATAAATCAACGCTATCAAATTGAGGTCGTATTGTCGATTCTCGGAAATTCAATGGTAACATACCAATAAAATATTTACATTCGATTAAAAAAACACTTATAACCACTTTTTAAAGAAAGACTCAAGCAATAAACACTTTAACCCCTCCCTCCGTAAACAAAAAAGACTATTATACAAACAAACTCAGCTATTTGTAATAATACAGTATTACGGTAAAAACCGATCTCGCTCCTAAATTGTGGTACATAATACTTCATCAAAATTAAAGTTCATTCAATAGAGTTTGTGAAATGTTTTAAGGGTGTATATTCATTACATCGGGCGACTTTGGGGAGAAAAGTTTCCCACCAGTTCATTTGTTCGCCGAATTATTCATGATCCTTCCAGAAATTTCGATTGATTATACTGTTTAGAGCAAATTAACTTGACAATAAGACCGCGGGGAGTTGGTGTACGGGATGCGTTTGTTGATCTGTTTCGGTGCTTTGTTGTTGCTGTGATGTGAACTGTTTGAAGTACAGATTTGCTATATCGTTATCGTAATGTATTTTAATATAAATGATTTATTCTTTTAGGCCAATGGATTTTTACAACGTATCAAAGTATGGGGTCCAAGCTCTCAAGAGCTATTTACAGACGTAGCAAAACGCTTAGTCGATTGCACACGTAGCCAAAAGGCTAGTGCATTGTTTGGCCTAAGAATCAGCATTGCAATTCAACGGAGCTATACTGCCAGCCTTTTGAGCACGTTACTACTTGACATCTATCAATATTATGGTCAAGGGGATCAATATTATGATGCTTTTTAAATGTTTCAATTACTGTAAATTGTTTTTAATTTGTAGTAGATATACGTTGTTAATAATTGTAAAATATAATATCAAAGTATACAATATTGCAAAATGCTTAGTTGATTATCTGTGTACAAGTTACGTTGAGCGCAAAATGGGATCATCTATCATTTAATAGACTTCGCCTACCTCCGTAATTGCGAGCGGCCATTATGTATTGAACGTAAATGTAAGAAAATAACCTCGACTGTAATTAAAATAACTGACAATATTTACTCTACAATTTATTATACAGAGCTGTTGGTACATAAGTATAAATGAATATTATTCCTAAGTAACAAATCATTATAATTATGAAAAGGTTCCACGATACAGAAATTAAAACAGTCTGGTACAAACAAATGACAACGCGAAAGTGTTTAGGGTGGCAAAGTCCAATAAATTCTTAATTGTACATAGTTTTATTGTAACAACAAAAAGAGAAATTTGCGCGTTTGTCGGGAAACTGTAACATCGGAAGAGCGCGATTTGGATAGGGTTGCCACTGCAAACGTAGAAAGTATGTTAAAATGATCTTCAGTCCACGAGGTGGTATCTTGTAAAGTAGGGAACTTACTTCAGTCACGATATTTATTGTAGGTGCTATTTTTAAGGTACGGTTAGGCAATCTTCCGGTAAATATTTTTAATGTGCCTAGGGAGCTTGTTTATCTTAAAGGTACAGTATAGGATAATACAATTGACTTTGAGTGTATCCTCTTGCATTTCAAAAATACAGTTAACTATACAGCACTGATAGCCGAGTAGTATGACCGTTGGACTACCAAGTTAAGGGTCGTAAGTTAAAATCCCAACACGCACCGATGACTTTTCGAATTTATGTCCGTATTATAAATTAGTTATCAGCTAAAAACGGTGAAGTAAGACATCGTGAGGAAACCGGCACAACTGAGAGATTTTTCAACAGTGTGTAAAGCCATGTTAGAGGCCTACAGAAGGCAGATTAAACCCTGACACCAGATTGTTTATCAACCATAATTATGTTAAGAAGTGTAACTATAATCACATGTTATATTTCAGTACAATAATAAAAATATGTAGACACTTAGACAGTCTACCCACACCATATATTTCCACTTGTGAAGTCAATTGGGAGAGTAGGCAATCACAACCCACGTTCAATAAGATATTTTATAACAAATTTTAAAAATACATAATGTAGTCTGCATTTTTTTTATACTTTTGTATATTATAACATTGTCTGGGATTATATTTGGGTATTGTTACGCTTTTCATATTCATATGGCCATGTTTTTCTGTATGCCTGGTATTAGAACCGTCAAAGCGCAACAGCCCTACACAAAAGGCAGTTAATTTAAACATTGGCTGTAGGAACCAGCTGTTCGCCAATTAACGGGTCAACTCATTAAATTACTCCGTACTGGCTCTGCACGCCTGGTACCCGTGGCGTGTTGTTACTATGTTGATTTTAAGTATTATAAACACTTATTGTATGGTATCAATGTCAACGGGAGGTTTACGTAAATTGAGTATGCTCCTCGGACTGTATGCATATTAAATTAATTGAGATTACACTGTTTTAATTACTTTCATTAATAATGTTATACGATACGGGGTGTTGATATTTTTAAATGCAGCAATATTATTCTTTGGCTTGTCTGTGTATATCTGTTCCCTTTTTTTAAACGCTTTATGCCAAGTCTTTTTAAACCATAAATAACAGCTAGCTGTGACATTAAGGTAATACAAGCTTAATTGTTTAAGAAAATATCATGTGGATATTCAGAACTACCGAAGATTTAAATTCGCACGTAAAAGAGAAATATAATGTGCGGGTGGGTAGATAATATTTGAGTTCTAAATTTAAGCTCATTTATAAATTCATACATACATACATACATAACATCACGCCTGTATTCCCCGAAGGGGTAGGCAGAGGTGCACATATAGTACACCCACATTTCGCCAGTTATGTTTTAGGTCCCAATGTAATAGGGGGCGAGCCTATTGCCATCAACCGGGCACAAATCCAGACTCCGTGCTGCTACTGAGAATTACCTAATGGAAAAACCCAGTAACACTTTGCCCGACCCGGGATTCGAACCCAGGACCTCGTGCTCAGCAGTCGCGCTTAGCAACCACTAGACCAACGAGGCAGTCAATTTATAAATTCGTTTAACAAAAAATTACAAAATATTTTCATTATATTAACTCTGACAACTATGTAGCTATAAAAAAAATGTCAAACAAATCGGAATTTTTGTAACTCCTGAAGCGTGAGTTCATTAAACTTTTTTCCTCGGGTCCCCAATTTACTTTCTATCGAATCCAATCTAAATTCGTTCAATTTTTTAACATAATCACCGATCGGATAACGCTGATATTCGCGAGACAAGAACAGTAGGGAGGGGAAAAAACGGGAATTGTAATAAACGATTTATCGAAGAAATCAGTGGAAGTCTCCGGAGACACGGGAATTAAGAACTCCACTAATGAGATGTTGATTGCATCCAGTCCCGTTTGTCGCCGGGCTGTTTTGCATTAAATCTACTTTTTTAATATTTCCCCGTCCGTTAAAATGCGGAATGCATCTTGTGACGTTTTGTTGCCCCGCTTTCGCGTTTCTTATTCGTTTTTGTGTTCTTTGATGGAGAAATTAAACAGGAATAAGTTCGTGCTGTAAATTCTTGTGAATGCTTCTGCTTTGTGACGGATAAAGTTCTAGAAATTCTTAAGAAAATTGTAGCAAACATTTTATTGCGTAGTTATTTAGACGACTTTGTTCAATAAAGAAATAAGTAAATCGCGAATATAATCGAAACGTCAATTTATTTATTTATTTAAACACAAATGCACAACATTACAGTCAGTAACCATGGCGTTGCACAGTTCAGATTAAGCATATATGTAACCCAAATTATAAAAATAACCTGTATGCACAATGTTTACTTCAAGTAAAAAGATTATTAAAAAAAACAATGCCCATTTTAGGGCAATGATTCATTAGGCCTCTTCGAGAAAACAAACTAGAACCATGAAGGAAGTATCACTTATTTGGTCTATGCTAGAAAGTAGCATTAGGTTAAAAAAAATATTTTAACATATTTCTATTAACATAAATCAAGTTAAATCTTCCAAATTATGCAATACAAAGCTAAGCGAACTAGTAGCCATAAACTCGTATCATTTAAAGTCCACTAAAACTTCAAGCACCTTCAGCAAAACATTAGAACATTTTCTTTAGCCACTAAACAACACTCAACATTATCAAGATCGTTTCTCTGCACGTCGACGTTGCCTGTTTCCACTCTAGTTCCGTGTTTCGCATGACGAGGGGCGATAAAACGCGCAATGTACGTGAAAATGTTTTGATAATGTGAAAATTTGCAGTGTGACATTATTACCATAACGGTGCAAGGTAAATTAGTCGCTGACTGCAGCTTTTCGCGCGTTGAACGGAACGGAGTTACAGGTTATGGGGCTCGCTATGGCTACGTGTGCATAAATAATGGGATGCTTAATGTGGAAATATAGTTCTGTAATTATTTAAAGTAAGAAATTAAATTTATTAAGCTGTGTGTGTGCGATTATAAAGATACAGAAGCAGTTGATGCAGTAGCTAAATGATTTGTGTTGAAAGTTAAATCTGAGTACATTTCTTAAATAACAAAGAAAATTTTAAAAATGATGGACATTGGACACCAGCGGGACTCGAACCCGCGTTATATAAAATCACAATAGTTCTAAAGATTTTTTGACAAACCTCTCATTAGGTGTCAAAATGATTTAAATTAGTAAACAAAATTACTTTTTTACTTCTAATTCAATAAGCACGACTAGCGTCTCACCATCTATAAAACTGAATGAACGTCGCTCAAAGCAATAGATACTACTGAAGGGCATCCAACTGTAATAAATATTTATAACCGACCCCGTCACATAAAACATAAGAAAACAAAATAAACCAATCGCCCGTTAAATTGAATGAAAGAAAAATCGCCTACACGAGAAATTCATAACATTCCAAATTCGAACACAGTTATGTCTGGCGCCATACTCCAAACTAATACAGACTGAGCTAAAACCTTTAAGGGGGATTCCCCGGATGTCTTTATAGTTTTTTGTTAATTGCAGTTCTGTATTTTTTTACACATGGTGATGAAAATGTGATTCGCCTTTACTTTTTTGAGATTATAATAATAATAATAGGTAGAACATACGGATATTAAAAAAAAATAGGTCCTCTTATTTTTATTTTTATTCTAACTAGGTATATTGAACAATTCACGTAAAAATAAATATCAATAAAATGACTTCCAAAGGCGACGTTGCCAGCTCGCAACTAACTAAGCGCTTTAAAAATTATTAACTAAAATTAAAAAAAATACTAAAGATATTACTTATTACTGTCGTGCTTTCTTACAAAAAAAGTGCGTCGTACAGCCTAACTTAGTACCCGCCTTAAGGGTTAGAAAAAAGAAACGCCGGTGAAATGCCGGGCACGTACGCCTACCGTCTTCCTAGCGAAAACACGCTCGCCGGACATACAGAACGACCCTTTTGAGCTAAACAAACTAATGTTGTGTCTCCGAAAGTGTGTTTTATGTTAGTTTTTATGGCCAGCTTCAAATTAGAGCCATCGGTGGACTGCTCACAGGCTAGGTGTTGAAAAAGTTGGGCTCAGCGCCACCTGTGTAAGGTTTAGTTACCTAATGGCTATTTGCTGTAGAATCATGGCATAGCGTGGCATACATTGCGTTGTTCGTCGTGCATAACCCGGTGACTAAGCCAATAGTCTTGATATTTTTTGATGCACCATCTGTATGACTTATTCGGCTACTGATTCCATTGGTTTTAGTTATATCCTGCGAAACCTTTTTTGTGTAGATTACTCTAATAAAAAGTTATATCCTAGTCCTGCCCCGAAGTTCATTAAAATCTATTTAGTCGATAATTTAAAACACTTTTCACGTAACTGTCTACACACATAGGAACAGTCAACTGACTAGAACATTTATAACAATATAGAATCTAATCATTAATTAGAAACAGTATGTGTAAAACCAATGTCTAACTAAACAAGGTGTAAACTATAATCAGCACCGAAGACAAAAAATAAATGAACAAGAGGAACATTTAGTAAACCCTTAACTTTCTCCGTCCATAATACCCATTCCGTGAGTTAAATATTCAATAACCGCTTTTATACACAACTATTGGGGACGGGCGTCGCCGACGTGTACCGAGTCTACTTCCATTCGGATCACGTACTCGCTGTCTTAACATCTGGATTGTTTTGTAACATGCTGTAGCGTCTTGAACTTTGTTTTTAAACTGACATCTGTCTAGCAGTTTTAGAACTTATTCGGTGGTATTTACGTGGCGGCGTCGGACAACTTGAAAGTATACTTTAAAAGTCGATGGCGGTGCATTTTAGGGTCCATTAGCGATGTTCCAGATTATTTTGGATGCAGTTAAGTTTCTATTTTACTTACGCTATGATATAGCGTTATATTTTGTATGCCATATAATTGGCAAAATATGCAAATTCTTTCAAATGATTTTAATTTTTAAATTATACACTTTTAGATGTATACTCATGTTTTCCAAAAAATAATATTCTATTCTATGCTATCACGCATATTAAAAAATAAATCTAGTTTTTATTTTAACTATCTTAGTTGTTGAAGAACCAGTACCTTGAAAGAACACCATCTCTCTTATTCGTAAACGAAGATCATACCGGATTTAACTAAACCCCGTATTAAATCTATTGACATGTCTATTCTTTGACATGCAAACGACAGCGACGGGTCACAGGCCCCGCGTTCAACCATTTTTCCTTTGCGTACACTGTGTCCATCAACATGGCGTACGCTCCTCCCTCCCGCCACTTCACACCCGCTTAATGTTGCTAGGCTAGAAGTGGAATACCGCTTCTGGGGTAAATGGCGATGTTTTGGTTGTGATTATTAAAGATTTGTATAAAAAGATTTTTAATTAACAAATGTTATATTATAATGTAATAGTTATTAATTCTAATACTATTGCCATTGACCGAATAAGTACAAATAATTATAGACTCCGTGTTACTACCTAATTATACTGCCCAGACCGGTAATCAAACTCCACACCTTACGCATATAAAACATAATTCTTCCTCCATTTAGCATTTTTACAAATAAAAATATTAACAAATCACGGGGTAATATTTCACCTAAATACTTGCAACATTGACAAAATGGACGCTTAGTTTCATTGTCAAATAATTACGATAAAAAATATTCGACATTTAAATAAAGAGACGTATTTATGTGAAACGTACACATGAAATGTAATCCTATTATATTTTTATATATTTTCGACTGCAGTTTTCGTCATTAGCATTACGCAGGTCGGCATAATTGAATTAAATGCGCAGCGTATAAAACGTGCTAGCGATGCGCGCGCTTTTTAAAAATGAAATGTCAAATTTTCCAACTACTCCATTTTGGAGTAGTTGGCATACTTACATTATTTTGCGCGGTCACGCCTTCTGGTTTGTTCTATATTCTAAGCGACGGGTATAATTTAGTCCATAGTGGAAATTGTAATTTTTATGAATAAGTGGGCACTTGTATTAATTTATACTTTAAAAATTAGTTTTGGAATTTATTTTCTTATTCCAAGTAAAGTTTTGCCACGTCGTTAGTCAATAACTATAAAACTCCCACGGTACAAATACTTGCATGCTGCTTTAGAATAGGAACAATAACGTCAAAAGATAGCGTTTTATGTACTGACTCTGCTATATATAGTAGACAGTAAGCATGAGCTGAATCTAGTCGACGGATCAAATGTATGCAAAGATCTTTACGCCCGTCTTTTCCAAACACGTGGGTGAAAGTGAGTGCTATTGTACACCCACATTTCACTAGATAGTAAGCATAATATACAGTAGATACCTATTACAGTTTCATTCCTTCAGGATCAAAGGCACTTAAAACAACACAAAGAACGTCAAAATAGACAGAAGTAGATTAGTAAAAATACTACAATCAGTATATTGGTGTCCATGCTAAATATCGGTTCCAATACGAACCACAAAATGTAATATCGCCGTACCCTTTTCATCCATAGAAAGTTTACCGCTAACTAGGCGTTACACACGACCGGGGCTAAAACTAGTTGGCACAGTTTTTGCATCGTGATCTCCCGCTGAAAAGGCTGAAAATTGCCGTAAGGGAAGTACGTAACAAAGTGAGGATGAAAGTTAGGCCGGTTACAGGCGCCCATCCAGTCACCAAAGCTATTCGAGCGTTGGCTCAGTAGAGTTTTTAATTTCGTTCCGCAGCCACTCGCGGCAAACCTCGTTACAAGTTTAAATTGGCATTTCTCGGAGTAATGGTTAGACGCCAGTGGATAACTTCCTCTTGGTGTCTCCTTCACTTGGCCGGGTAATTCTTATTTAAAATGTATGAGAGGTTTCTTACAAGGTATTTGTGAGTCGAGTGTTTAGTGCATGCCATGATATTGTGTGTCGCTTGCCAGTACACTACTTAGGTGAGCGTTCTTTATTCAAGTTTGCTTCTTTTATCTTTTTTTAATATAATATACGTTGGCGCGGTATTAAGTTTAGTTTTAGAATATAAAATATTTTATTTATTATTACTTTGTCTTGTTGTTGTTCTTATGTAAGTGACGTTTATCTTAATGAGAAATAAAGTTCTTTTAACCGATATAGTGTTTTAATGTTCGCTCTGTCTATAAAAATATTAGATTTTAGAACTCATATATACGAGTTCTACAATCTAATATTTTGTTTAAATTAAATCCAGTGTAACTGGCAACTTGAAATACCCATGAAGCCCATATAAGATCAGCGTCTAAAAAGGTTCATCACCCGCTTTGGCTGAGGTTTATTTATTTTAGCACACTAATCTGATCTGTGCACCAGCTATGTACGAGTCCCTCTGTGAAACTGGTATTAATAGATAATACATGATAGAGAGTGCCCATTCAATCTTGAGAAAGAATTGGGATGATCCTTGGGTGAGGCCCAATAGTGTGAGACTCGGACGAAATTCTTAACGGAATTTTTAATTTTGTAAATATGGTACAGAGCTTATTATAATTACTTCACAAAAAACTTGCATGCCTATTAGGCGAAATGTTGGGCTATTATTTAACATGTAACACTCATTTATGGTCGATTTTTCCATCGTCGGATAAATTCTATACGAAAGAAAAATTGTCATTTTGACAGTTAATGTATGGGAAATATGTCAAATTTATTCTACCGATAAAAAATATCTGGCTATTGAAAAAATTGGCCTTAAATCAAATATTCTTTTTTTCATGATCTATACGGCCTTATGCAAAGGATTTAAAAATCGAACAGCCAATAGAGTAATCAAATAAAAGTAGAATAAATTAAAACTATGACAGTCCTAGTTCAACATCTAAAAAGACAAACATTGTAACTGATACTTGAAATAATTTTGATTGTTGAACAAAACTAATAGTTAAATTATTCATGACAGACGAACTAAGTTTCATCCTAATTTAATTAATAACAGTACTTCTGAGAATTGAAGGGGACCCGTCCTTTACATTATTCTCTCGTAAATATATAGAGAAGGAAAGTACTAAGAGTTATTTTCAGAAAACTAAAATAGACTGAGATAGAATCTTCAATGAGATCGTTTAAGCTTAACCTTGCCTTATAAATAGTCACATATCTACTGATTTTAAAGACAAGGAAACTTTCTCGGCTACAATAAATGACATTGCTTACATCGTGCATAAAAACTGAATCAATACAAAGGGACGGAATGGATGGGAGCACAACATAGAAACAGCATTAGTTAAATAATACATGATGCTTCCTGTAACGAAACATATTTATAGCGTTTAACATGAATATTATCTGACTTTACTGGCAGAACAATAGCGGGGACTTGTTTGAATGACGACGCGAAATGTTTTAGCGGGAAACATATCTAACATTTAGTTAATAACGTAATCCACGTTTGGCGGCTTTTAAATGCGCGTTGTTCCTGGAAACTGTTTGTTAGGGATTTATCATGGTGTACTCACGGCGCGTGTTAACACGAGCCGCGCAGCGCCGAGCCGGCAAGGCGCCGTGCGAAGGGCTGCCTCGGGCTCTATAGTGGTATTTGCTGGTTCTTATAAATTGTTCAGTGCGGCTTGGCTCGTGTTATAATGTGCCGTGAGAAGTCACAATTAGGTAGAAAGCAGGCACGCAACTGGTCTGAGATGGGACCAAAGCGGATCAGCGGCTCTGACACGTCGACTCCGCCACGGCTCGGCGACACCGCGCTTATGGCTCGCCGGTCCTGAGGCGAGGCGATTACGTTACGAATCCGATTAGTGTGCTGTGCAGTCTTTGAATGACTCCCTCATTCAAAGAATACTGCATGGCTCAAGTTGATAGAGTTACGTCTCCTTTCCAATTTGATATATGACCGAATGCGATATCGAATGAGTGACCGTGTTTTTTTAGGAATAGAGAATTGAGTAAATACCTTTTACAATACTATAGTTTGTATTGTATGTCGATGACCATCATGTGTTGGTTAGTTGGGTTTGGTACTTGCACAAAAGGGTGCTTGGGTCCCTGAATATTAATTTGTGGAAGGATACACAGCAAGGGAGCAACGGCTGGTCGTTTGCATTGGGATAATGTAATTTAACTAGATGGAAAATCTTAGTTCCTTAGTGAGCCACGGGAGCGAAGCCACGGGAAAACGCTTGTTTATAATATTACGTTTACTAGGTTAATAAGTATACTGACAGACAAAGGGTGGGTTCCATCGGCGTCACTTTACACACACGCAAATGATAAAAATTGTATTACCGAATTGTTTTCTACTAGCAGCCGGTTTGTTGTTGACAACCGGTTTTTTATGCCACAAAACTACGCTTCATGTTATACGAAGGTATATACTGTATTCGTCTTACTTTTTACCATACGTATATAACGTTGACAGACTGTTTGAAATAATCCGCCCGTACTACACAGTTTCTTTCCCATCAGTAATTTTGCTTTCCAAGGAATTAGGTATCATATTATCATTACACCACTACACAACATTTGTTAGTAAGGGTCATAGAACAAATATATAATCGGAGAGGAATCGGAAAGGAATCGTTACCGTATCGCCTTTCGCCTCGCTGTCAAACAGGCGTCAACCTTACGTAAGCTACATTACATAAACAAGAACCAAAGCGTATGACCTTCCTCGATACGTCGACTCAGCTACGGCGAGGCGACGTTGCGCTTACGGCTCGCCGGTTCCGAGGCGAGGCGTTACGTACCGATTCCGATTTCTGACCGCCGATTTCGTGTACTTGCAGTAGGGAGTTTCATGTAGAGAATACTACAAGGCTCGAGTTGATACGGTGACGATCCCTTTCCGGGTTGATATGTATGTACGACCTTAAGGCGGAAAGTGTATCCGTAAGACATATCTGTATAAATTACATTAATTTTATGTACGCCACACATCAAAGGCCTCCTGATAATTCAATTCAGTCAACACGCACAGTTTACGACAAAAAATAACTTTTATGACCAAAATATATTCGGGAGCCGTCCATACAGAGAAACAGTAACTAGGGGACTCTTGGTAGCTTTAGCCACAATATTTCTACTCCTCTAATATTACTCTACCTCCTTTGAGATCCAGGTAATAAAATACATTCAAATTGGATTCAGTTCAGTTATATCTGATGTGGAACTTATGATCCGCTAAACTGGCGTCGACTTTACATTCATGCCACTGCTAGAACATTTTGCGAACTTGGCAAACAAGGCCATACGTTGTATTAGATATTCTTTCCGTGCTTATACACTACACGAGTCAGCTTTTTAGCGTATTAGGTTATAAGTATTAAGTTGCATTCTTAAAAACACAAACATTTACCATTTTATGACTACCTCGTTAGTGTAGCCAAGCACGACTGCCGAGCAACAAGTCCTGGGTTCAAATTCCAGGTCGGGCAAAATGTTACTGGGTTTTTTTATTAAGTGATTCTCACTAGCAGCACGGAGTCTCGATCTCTACCTGGTTGATGACAATTAGCTCGCCCTCTACGTGCAAGGTTTGGTTACAATAGCACCAACAACCAACTGAAGAACCACAATTTTACATAATACAGGCAAGAAGTTGTAATAGTACGTAGAACAAGTAAGTAACCTTGTGTTTACTCGACATTATTACTATGCAAGTCTTAAGCAAATGATGTGACACGACCTTTCCACGATACGGTTTTAAACTACTGACAAATTTTCTTTTTAACTTCTCATGATGTTGAGGCAATAGTCTCTTATCATAGTGTTTTGCTAACTTGACGGATATATAAAGGAGAGGGGTAATTTATTCTATGACGCGCATTTCACAGCAAATCGCACCTCGTTACCCATGTACACCGTACTCTGAACATTCGAAATTTAAACACACGGCCGCATTGTCCGTACACGCAGTGCCTGGTACATTTTTATAAAATGGGTCGCAACTCGCAATGTGGTAGCAACGTGTGGCCCTAATGTGGCTCGTTTATTCTTATGACGCACCCCACTTACCCTCTTTATAAATAGTTACCTACATGATATTTATAGAACGGGCATGTGATAGTAGGACTTGAGATTATGGCTGTTTATTTTTCATTGGTTGGTTTTTATTTTGGGGATGTAAACTGACGGTCATATTGCTCAATGGGGGGGGGGGGGAATCATTTTATGTCCTAAACGGGGTTGCGTCTTTTTGTACTAGAATAATTGCAATTTTGACGTCCTATTGGACGGAAGAGGCTAAGAGGCTGACTGTGATTAGAAAAAATGGTATTCGCATTCTATTTATTCTATTTCAGCCATGATCGTCCCACTGCAGGGCAAAGGCCTCCCTTTCCTTCCTCCATTCCTCTCTCTAAAGTTCTATTTAACAGTTATAAGAGAAAAGATAGGCCTTTACCCAGCATTGGGTGATACTAGGCTGAAATTATGATGAAGAGGCTCTGTCTCTTATAAGAAAATCAAAGTAGATAATATAATTAACTCAATATAAAGTAAGTACGAATGTTGACTTAATCCGTATCTCAAATGCCATTATAATTGAAAATGAAAGCGAGAACGTTCTGTTAATAATCCCGAAGTCTTCAACGTAAAATAAATTAATGCATTGACAAAATTTGTACCGAAGTTTTAGAAGTTACAGCCACTGGCTGCTACAAATCGCTACTAATTTCTTTAAGTGCAAACTCGAAATCAACCGGCCCATTTAACGAGGTCGATACCGTTACTGAAATCGAAATGCCAATTTATTTGTAGCTACTCGAACTGAATTGGTTGTTTCCCTAACTATGCGTAGTTATAGGCCTATGGAATACAATCTACTGCTGTTATATGAATATGAACATAGTCAAGAATTTAGCAGGCTATTCTGAAAACTTCGTCCCGTACATAAAAGCTTCTTTCGTGCCTTCGTCTTTAAATTGATTTATAATTAAAACTTACTTGAAAACAGAAGCGTACAAGTTCGCAAGTCCTGGACGTCAAGAGGCTGCCAACAGTACAGTAAACAAAATAAAAAGAATATTTATTAATGAGAATTGTAATAAATTTACTGCAATATTTCTACGCCAAAAACGGTATATGTGATACTGTGTTATATTTAAGAATTTTTGTACCATATACTTTGCATGAAATTATAATAATAATCTAAGTAAATTATATTCTAAGTAATTATCAAGAAGTTCTTCAACTTTTCTGAATAAATTATACTATGAAATTATTTATATGAATACTATATTGAAGGCAGGTTATCTAAAGAAAGGGCACATGTAAGACGTGTCATATTTTCGCATACATAGCGTCTCAGATGATTTATATGTTTGCATGAGAATCCACAAACCCTTTTCCAAAAAACTCATACAATATCATCTATAAATGCTGGTAATTTTAAAACACTTTGACCACGCTTTTCCCTAAAACATTTCTAATTTGGCTCAACTATCCCACGACATCACTTATCAACTATTAAGTAGGGAACGAACAGTAATGGTATATAATTGGTTCAGGTGGCAACAACACCTGAAATGTACCGTTTAAGCCACGCGAATTTAAGGCCTTGTTATTTATGGTCTCCGACGCATTACGTTTACAATCGGCCCGGTTTACGCCTATAAAATAAAACCGGCCAAGTGTGAGTGGAACATAATTAATGCGCCACATCGTTTACTATTATAGGGGAACTATTTTCCCACGGTTGGGATTCTGTCTCTTTTATACGAGCCGTGAATTTATTGGGATAAGAATCCTTTATCACTACGCTCATTAAAGACTTTTTTTGGCAAAAATTACGTCTATTTAATGCTTCCTTGATGCATAATAGAATTTTCGTAGAATTTTCTATTTTGCTTCTTTTTGGTTTGGTTAAATATGTGACTGTATCTCTCTCCTATCACATTTCGCGACGCCCAAACTACGAAGAACGCTTAAGCCTGATAGAGAAGCCTTTATGTCAAAGAGATAAGAGCGTAAACAACGCTGTCCGGCCAGTCTCGGTTTGGTCAACGCGACACGTCACCGGCGTCGCCAAAATAGCACTTTGCTGTTAACACACGTTCGGCAATACTCGGCTACGATCGTACGCTCTCGTCTTCGATAAAAATGGAACTGAATTTGGTGCCGCGCTTGACCTTTGTGATATCATAACAGTGTGTTGACTAATCGTAACTGAACATCATATACCTAGGAAAGCTTAAGTAATTGAATGATTCACCAAATTAGAATTGCATAAATGCATATGTACCTACGCTCAAAAAATCTGCCACTAAGCATTCACGATTTAATAGGTGGCGCACATATTGCTATTCCTAGGACCCAATTTTTAAGCACTGACACGGAATAATATTTTTAATACATCGCCGTATTTAAAAATTGGGAGGTAAATTGGAAGTCTAGGGAGTGACGAAAATCCATCAAGGATCGCAAGCAATATAAATAAACTAAGTATATGTTCACATAAATTTCTCAAAAGTGTATTATTGTGCATTGTCTTACTGTTCCATTTCTCTTGAGTAAGCTTGAGAGTTGAGGTCGACACGATTTGGCCTCTCGAGACATTCCGAGTATTGTTGCTTAGTTCTATTTCTTGTAATATAAAAGGATAAGTTGTAAAATTTAGTAATCTGGCCAATAATTCTGTGAAAAGGCTTGATATAACATTATAAACCACCCCACCTATTTTTGTATAATCGGTGGGGTTTATTAGTATTGAATATGAGATAAACTAACGCCTGGATTTAGAAATGTTAGCAGATCATTCTAAATTTATCGCCTACGGGCATTGATACGTCCTCCCCGACAGTCCAACTGTCCAAACACTTAGCCGCTGCACCAATCGTTTAATAAACAACACAATCATAACATCACGCCTGTATTCCCCGAAGGGGTAGGCTGAGGTGCACATATAATACACCCACATTTCGCCAGTTATGTTTTAGGTCCCAATGTAATAGGGGGCGAGCCTATTGCCATCAACCGGGCACAAATCCAGACTCCGTGCAGTTACTGAGAATTACCTAATGGAAAAACCCAGTAACACTTTACCCGACCCGGGATTCGAACCCAGGACCTCGTGCTCAGCAGTCGTCGTGCTCAATAAATAACACAGTATAATGATAATATCTAGATTATCAGCTTACATTTCAAATATCATTCTCTCCAAGACACCTTCACAATTATAATAAGAATCTCCGTTTTCATCTCTTGAAATCCGAATATTATTAAAATTCTCGATTCCAGTCTAAGTTTTCACCTAGGTTACAGGTGCTGGTAATAATAAGTAGTAATACCTGGAATATTAAGGCGGCGAGGCGGTAATCTCGACTAATCCGGTCTGGGATTCAATGCAAGGGAAATGAGATGACTTGCACCGTGTTTGTTGCTAGATGGGCTCTAATGGAAAAATGTCTTGGGTTATGAACGTATCACGTATATATTTGCGTCTGTAATAGATGCATAAGCCAATGATAACGATGATATTGTGTATAAGATGTGCAATCGTATTAGTAATTATAAATATATTTACTTACAATGTAATTTCATTATGGTGAGGCCTTAAACTTCGTAAATAATTATTTTTAAGTCGCTTTTATTGCATCACTGATGTTTATTTTGTATCAAAAACGAGTCTTTGAAACCACGAGTGACTTTTTAAGTGTGAAATTACATCTTTAGCTAATAACACTAAGATTGCCATATACTAGGTACTCAAAATTTATTTCATTCGTTAAAGTATTACAAGGCATAAATCTGTCTACACTTTCAAAAGTATTCATGTAATAGTCATAAAAAGCCCTTTCAGTCCAGCACAAAACGCCAAGGCACTAAAACATAAAGATGACATAAACCAAATCCATAACACTCAAATTTAAAGCAAGACGTTTTACTTAGTAGCAGCCATTAAACGTGCACTATCGGCCATTTATAGACGCATACTAAGAATCGACTTTATGTGAAAGCAATAAAGATAGCAAGTAATAGGTCCCATTCACGTTACGACCGTCGCACGTCGTAAGATCCGTTGACGATTGCAGCGCACCTGCGATCCGTCTGCGGTTGTGGGTGCGTTGCAAGCTCACTGCATAATACTGTACTTGGCTTAATACGGTTTAGGATTAACTATTTGTGTTACCAAATAATTGGGTGCATTTGAATTAAACATAAATTGCATGTAACTTGACCTTTTTGTTGTCATTTGCATAGATATAGAACACGAATTATTCGAGACTTAGAATAGCAGTCTTTGTTTGAGCGAAACTAAAGTATAAAACAATAAACTATGTCATGGTACGGGTTTGTATTCTCAAGGTAGTCTGTTTAAAGTCAGACAGTACAAAATAATGTGTGTGTCTAGATTTTATATTATCGAATTGTCTTCGTTATACTACGAACAAAAATTACTGATTTTGAATCGGCTCAGTAGCTTGATTCATGCTGTTACAAATAAATGTTATTTAAACCATTGATGGAACAACCACTTACATCAACCGCCAGCAAACATATGAGCAGTTAACAAACATCATAACACTGTTTAAATATTCACTTCACGTATTTATATAATATTTATTTAATGGAACAATGTACGATGAAACCGCACTACGCTCGTGCAACCTCAAATGTCGATTCCCACCTGTTTTTGCTAAGATAAATATAAAGAATCCGGGCCTGAACAAACAGCACAGTAAACAGGTCAAAGTAATTAAAATAATCCTACTAATATTATAAATGCTGAGCGAGTTTGTTGGTTTGTCCTTTCACGCAGCAAGGGAGCATCGAATAGAAATATTCTTTTGGATATAAAAGTTTATGGATCTAAAAAATTTTGCAATTTTAATACCAAGAAAGTCAATTGTAGGATAGAAAACAGGAGCCTCGCCACGGGTCAACCCTAGTTAAAATATAATACCTACGTTACGCTAAACGGGCGCAAACGTTTTTAAAGCGACTCCGCATAACAAAACAACGCTTGCCAGCCTCCAAAAAAAAATAAGAACATTGTTGTACATTTCGTTGGTGCTTCGCGAAAAATATTACATTATGTAGATGAGGAATGTATTAAGCATACGCCACGTTACACGTGAATATTTAAAACTCCTACAAATTGTGTCGGCCGAAGCACGCGCGAATGTCGAAATACATTTTTTCAACACGTTTTTAACGAGAGATCATAATTTTCGTAAAGACCCGCCGTACCTATTGCATCATTCTTGAGTACCGCTTTGTTTGACTTTCAGTTATCATTTTTCATATAATAACTGGACGTTTTTTATATGCGTACCTGGAGGTTCTTCCCTATTGGAATATCATTTCGTGCAACTATAGGTAGAATCCTATAGACGTCATGAAACATCTACTTCATTTTATTATACACTTTATTGATATTTAAGGAGTTATTTAGTGTCAATCCTCTTGAATTGACAATAATTTTCAGCTCGGTTTGTTACCGGTTATTCGTTACGTCTCCAGCGCCTTAAGTCAACATCCTTGTAAGTGTGATTTGAACTTTGTAATTAAAACTGGCTTTATACGTCATAGCTAGTTTAGCCGTGAGTAGCTTAAAGATCTAGGTTCTTCTTCGTCGCACTGGCAAGAGCTATGTCTAGTAAACAAGTCATGCTTATGTCTTAGTGTAAAGATTGGCCAGTCAACAAAGATGTTGACCGTCCAGCGTCCACCAGACGTATTTAGTACTATCACACGTAGAGGTACTTTACTTGCACCCACCATGTCATTAAGGTCTTTGTACGACTTAATATTACGATTTAAAGTTGATTGTAATCCTTATCTCCAACCAAATTATAACAATGGTTCCCCTGTTCCTTTATTCCATCCAATAAGCTAACATCAGCTCCAGTCAACAATTTAGTTCAAAATCACAAACAACGCGATCAATCAACAGTTTGGCACCCTCATGAATAACACCTATCCTTCGGAGGAAACTTTTACAAAAGATTTATTTTCTTCCGAGCCGGCCCGTCTGGTATAAAGCAAAGATTGATTGATTCCAAATAAATATGAATAAACAAAATATAATGGAGGGCCGATCCTATTTAAACTTGGAGATAATAGAAATAAGTTGTGTTCAATAGAGATCCTTCAAGTTTTGCTAGCGATTGTATTATCCGCAGCAGACGGTTCTTTGGCGATTTTTATAGAAGTCTTTTTACTTTGCGTGTTAGTATAATAGGGATTTGAAATTACAAATTGTTTTGCAGAAGTATTTATTGCGAATGTTGTATATCTGCGTGTTGGCTAACGAAATTACGAAGTCGCGGGCAGATATGTAGTAATAATAATAGCCTATAACTGTCCCACTGCAGGAGAGAAAGTTTGATCACCACGCTAGCTCAGATGTCAGATAATTTAATCCAGGTTTCCTCACGATGTTTTCCGTCACCGTTAGTCAGTGGTCTTAGAAGACATTGAAAAAGTCACATTCATACTTACCTCCTGGGTTTGAACCTGCAACCTTGTGCATACAAATCCGGTATGTAAACCACTAGGCCACCATGACCTATCGTGGGTGGATACTTGTAGTAAAATAAAATAAATAGTATCCTTTGAGAGTAACAAAATGGTGTACAAATTGCAGCCAACCCCATCACATCTGATTACTTCCAAGAAAAATACAAGCGTGTTTATATGAAGATACCAGCCAGCAAAGATAGTCCGCGCCGTCTGCACAAAGAGCGAATGTTAAATAGTTGCTTCCAAAGAATAAAACTCACGCTGGTTCGTCAAAGCGTCGGAAAACCAATTTAAAGTTGTTGCCGTGTTTATTAAAACTCTTTTAGTGTTCAGCGCACTTTGTAAAAACAGAACGCTTGCGTCTGCTTGCTTGTCAGTAGCTAGTAGTATCTTAGGGTTACTTTTAGTTTTTTACTAAACTGCGTCCTAAAAACTTATGACAAAAAAACGAATTAAGGGAGTGTCGCAGCTGAAGGGTTGACAGATCGGATTCTTAAAACTGTAGGTACAAATTCATCATTATATGTTTTTGTGTATATTGTATGTTTTTACATACCACTAATGATATAAAAACTAACCTCAATTTTATTATCTTAAATCGCTATATGTACTAGGTAAAGTAATTAATGCCGTTTTTTCTCTTTACAGTTATGATGAGCTAGTATTGTGACTATCCTCATTCATAGGCATTAAAACATTATCAAATCATTAACAAATACCACAAAGCCCCAAAGCCTTTTCTTCCAAACAACACATTACAGCGCAAGCAAAATTATATAAACATTTACTTCCATCCGAATCCGATTAAACCTAACACGTCGGTAAAAATGAACATTTAAGTACGTACCTAATTACAAAAGTTTTCAGCGGTAGCGGTATAAAGTATTGAAAAATGGACACTGATATTCGATCTTTGCTTAAGAACAAAGTAATTTTAACTTGGATAGCTTTTGCCTGGGGATTAAAAATAAAAGATGCGGGGCCGGTTTTAAACTATAGTTAAGATAAGCCAAGTTTCTGTTGCGGCCAATGAGGCCAGTTTATGGTAAGTTATATGAAGGCTTTTCCTTTGAAAAATAAGTTTTTTGTACGAGCTATGAATGTGAATTAACTGATGGTTTAAAGTTGAAATTAAAGTTGCGTGCTTTGCGCTTTGTATTCTGTTATTAAAACTTCGTGTAGTTTTGCTGCGATGTGCTCAAATAGTAATAACCAAAGGTTTTAATTGTTTCTTAATTTATATGTGTAAATGACAATGGTATGATGGTTTATGGAGCGAATTTTTAGACAAAGGAAGCACTGGTCTTTAAAGCACTATTGAACAAAATCATCGTTATACAAGCTGGATATTTCCTTCGTAAATAATAATGAATTGAAATCACTAGAGTTCAACGAAAAGTAGGTCTACGGAACTGCATAAACAGCACACACAAGAAACGCAAAAGAGCCATAAAACCGATCCATGACCTACGTGATCCAAACGCATCCTATTACGCGTCAAATACACACCTAACGTGTTCTTTCAATAACAAAACAAGCGTTGTAACACGTGATGATGTCGTTTCCACGAAAACAGACAAAGGCGGGACGACAAAAAAGAATCAAGTCACGAGGCACGAATCGCAATCCGCGCTAAGTCTCCCTTTCGCGATTCGGGGTTGTTAGCGTGTAACAAGGGCAGGGGCGGAAAACAAAGGCTTCACACACGCTCAAAGGTGTCGCGTAGGCTAGGAGCCAATGCCTCGCCTTATTAACAAATTACATGGAACAAAAGTGGTGCTAAATACAGTTAATAGGCATTTTGCATTTTATAATATTTTGCTTTGCGTGAAATTTTGTAAAAAAAATTGTGCTGATCCTAAAAAGATTTTCTGACAGGATAGCAAGGATACATATGCATTTATTACGATTTAGTATATAATATGGAATTATTTGAAATATGCATCACAGATAGTAGCACACGTTAAATAAAATTGTCAACTGTGTGTAATTTTGAATACTGTAGCAGTACATTTTGTATTGTAATTACAAATAATGATAGGCACTTCATGAAGCCGGAACCTTATGCTTTGGAGGCTTACGAACACGATTTATAAAACAAATGTTAGGCTTGAGTCAAGGCAAGTACTGAAGTACTCTTTAAATGTCCGAGAAAATTGGAATTTTGTGACGCTAAGTAGATATACCATTTACCAGTACTTATATAGGAAACTGCTAATACTTTGTAAAATCGTAGCTTAAACTCATAAGAGCATGAAACAAGCCTACCTTAACCCAAGTGTTATTAGGATGATAGAGATTCTGTGAACGCAACCCGTTAGCTCGGACGGGATTTGAATGTGTAAAGTGAAATCCAAATAAAGCCGAGCTGCAGTCATGGGCTAACAAGGCTTGCGGTGAGAACGCGCTTCAAGTAACCACTTGATTTCGGCGTCTTCTCAAAACGACTGGGTACTCCGCAGTGGTAATTGCGATTCTTTGTCTCTATTTTAAAATTTTCGGCCAGTTTTTGAGAAACAATGCAGTCTGGTTGCAAATTGAAATGCATTTTTTATGTTTGAGTAGCTCTGTTTTGTGATGTTGTGTTTTGTTCTTTTTGGTGCACTTACTCTTAGTTCGGGTAAGAATATAATTATTTTTCGCTGTCAGGGAAGCAACGCTGTCGTTCACGCGTGCCTACTTTGTCGTCCCCATAAATTTTAAGTAACTGCAAATTGGTAAGGGTAAGATAGATCATTATTTATATTATATAGGTACTCTGTCCACTCTAACAAGCCGACAACACAAACTATACGACTCTTGATGATTCACTTTCTCTAGACTAAACCCCTTACTTGACATATATATATCTAGACCGTATTCGGCCACAGCGACTTGGGATTTTTACTGGTGAGAGCTTCGATGGTGTGCTCTCAGGTGGCTGACGTATCTGATCTTTGCTATGAAATAATATAATGTTCAACAATAGTCTAAATTATATGTTTCTTTCTTTCTTCTTAAACAATAGAGACGTCAATAGATTTAATAGTTGCTTTAGTTAAGAGACGTTTTGGCATTTATAAGTATAAGGGCTAATGTTATTCAAAAGCCACATCAAATCGCCGGTTTTTGAGGTTGTTATCAAATCACCTACAATCATCAACTGATCAAAGCCAAGCTTTCTCACATAAAACCCACCCTACCAATGTCCCCACACTAATTAATATCCATAAACCAAAATCATTGAGCCTAATTATAGTTTCTCATACGTCATACGTAATTTCGAGGCAATTAAATACATAAAATTAAACCCCAAGCCGTAAGTCCCACTTCGCTATCATAATTGCAGTTTCCAGTTGCCCCAAGCTGATTTTCAGGCAGCTGAAATAGGCAATTAGTGGCCGAGAATAGTATTTTTTCGTTTATGTTGAAGCGAAATACTTTGGCTGCAGTCGCACCGGATTGGGGCTATAATATCATTGGCTTGAAATTTTGGCGTTTTCGACGATCATTTTGTACAAATGACTTAGACTGAATGATGCAAATAAATAAATAATGGACATGTTATCTTTTATTTAGACGGTAAAAAAATTATACAAAAATCATCGTCTATAAGGACGGTACCCGTGAAATTATAACAAAGGGGTCGCCACCTATCAATTTAGCGAAACTTACAAGAAGCGTCGAACACACCGTTGGTAAATCTCTCAGGTGTACCGGTTTTCTCACGATGTTGTCCCTCACCGTTATAACCAACTGATAACTAATTTATGTACGAGCATTAATAAAAAATAATAAATAAACGATCATATAAATTTACTACAACATAACCTACCACTTGACACTTTAACCATCGCTATACTAGCAACCACTAAACAAGCCAACATCCACACCAAATAGCATGAAGCCGGAATCTCCGTAATATACACGGGAGAATCATCAACATTTAATCCATATGCCATGCGTCTGGCGACTTAACCGATTCAATAGTCGCTCAAGCATCCTCGGTCCATCCGACCGGTATGCAATTTCACACACCGATGCCCCCTGATATTGCTAACTATACGTTCTTAGGTATGATGTATGACAAAAATTTCTGGCAGATGGACACTGTGATTTGAATGCGTAGCAAATATCGGGCTTCGATGAGCAGTGGACGGATGGGCTTGGTGTGGTTCGACGTGACGAAGAGGCTTCGAATAGTATTAGTTTTGTAAACTATTTTAAAATTGCAAATATTGATGGAGGTCAGTCATTTTAATGGAAGGTTCTATTATTATTATTATAATGAATATAAACAGTTAAAAAGACTAAAACTGACACGTTGCTCAGTTGGTTAGAGCAGCGCCACGGTACGGCAAAGGTCGCGGGTTCAAATTTCGTGTCCATCATTATTCAAATTTCCTTTATCAACTTAGAAGACTAAAACTGTTTAATTTGTCTACCAAATTAACTTTAAAAAAGTCCCCACTGAAAACTGGATCTCAAAAAAAAGAACAATCCTCACAGTATTTATTCTGTCAGCCAAAAGTTCAACAAACAGAAAAACTACCTTAATAATGTTTCAAACATCCACTACACTTACAAAGGCATACACAAAGAACTCGCCTTAAAAACCTAATCAAATTAGTAGCACGAACAAAATCAAAATACAGTCAGCGCCAGCATAATTTAGTGCTTAGCTGGAAATCCACTGTAACAGTGGAGCCGTGAAAATACGGGCAGGTGCATCCACCGAATTACGTGGCTTTAAACTTAATAGCTGTACGTATATGTCACTTGATGTAAGACCTTACAGCTATGTGTCGACATTCGCACCAAGCGGAATTTGGAATTACTCCGCAATGGAAATGTGTAACCGCCTTCGTTTTAATCTGACTGTACCTTCTTGTTTACTAAGGGCGGCTTCAATACGTATACGTAAAACCGGGCCATTAATCAAGTATGTGAGAGCTGTCTCACAAGTTTACAAACATATTTTGCCATCTATATTTTGAGTTGTAGTGTTGTTTGTAATGGATTTAGTTTGCGTAATTTCACTTGAAATAAACTTTGGATTTGGTATGAGTTCGTATCGTTGATATAGGTACGTAGAGTTCGTTAACTGTTTAATTTAGAAAGGTTAATGTAATCTTTGATGGTTTAACAAAGTCTTAAAGGTAATAATAATACCAGTATTTTCTAAATCGGGATTTAACATACCGACATTTTTATGACTGTTACAAAATTTAAAAAAACGGCTATAAAAAAATGTATGAAACAATTTGTAATTAAAAAATCACGTCAGGTTTTAAACGTGAATAGTGTTGTACACTTTAGACTCTAGCGCAAGTGTTAATAGTCCTCGTCGTTCCAACACTTTACAAAAACCAATAAACACAATTAAAATAAATAACATTTCAATTCATCCGTGTCTTTCACATTCGTGTTTAAATGTAAGTAATACAGTACGTGGAGGGTTCGGCATTCGGCTTTCGGCTAGAAGTGACGGGATAGTGAATATTTTCCCTGCCAAGTTCGTGTAGTCAACCCGACGACGTATTGATATTACCTCGCCGCCGTCGGAATTCGCAATTGCACAAACGTGTAGCGGGGACGTACGCCAGAATGACAATTGTTCAAGACCGTCCGAAGCGACAGTTCAAATACAATAAACTACGTGAAATTTACCTATTTGAGAAACTATTCAAATATTTGTGCTCGGGACAAAACGTGGGAATGTTGTGTTTCGGAATATCTCGACTAATTGTTGCCGAGGCGCGCCAGCCATTCAGTCTTCATAAAAGCTTTATCTGTGTTGGGGTTCCGTGAGTCATAACACGAATACGGAGCGGGAATACTTTAACTTTACTTTGCTGTGATTATTTAGCTGGATACCACGTGATCGTATTAAATAATACGCACGCATAATAAAAAGTTTTGCTTTGAGCAGTCTGATTGTTTTCATGATTATTTTTGATACAATCACGCCTGTAAACACTTAAGTGATAAACAGACTAGCTATAGCTATCCAATCTACCTAGACTGGGACCCTTTAACGCTAAAACCAGAACATTTTATTTTTCAGTTTAAATGCGTTAGCGAGAAACGTCACTGACATACAAATAGCATCAATTTACATTATTCAACCTCTCATCATAAGCCCATCAGCATCACATAATGTGCTGATGATAATATTGAGCCGTTACCAACGTTCGTTTCCTCTTATGCCGCGCTCTCTTGGTTGCAAAGGAATGTATGCGATGAGAGTAACATAGATGTGGTGTCTCTCACGTGCCATATACACATATTGTACATTAGTCTTGTCTGAAGGAAATGTAGACGAGATGCTATGTCTATCTTCTGTCATCCTAGTAGCTCTGACTACGGGTTGGCATGCGTGAGGTTTCGAGTTCCAATCCAATCTATTAATAGCTTGTTTGTCGAATAAGATCCGAAACTACTGAATGGATTTTAAGCACCTTTTCATTAATAGAACGTTAAATTATAAGGATACGCCGGCTACAATTTATTAAAAAAAAAACTACAGATCCATAAGAAAGTTTTATCTAACTAACCTAGCAGCATTTATTAACTAGCATTTATTCATTTCCTTTTTTTTATTTACGTTTATATTACTAATGTCGTAGGTACCAGGATAACAGAAGTATAGAATTTGATTTGATTCACAATGTTGCCCTGTGTAAAAACCGCCCGCAGCAGTCGTGTTTACGAACGTTGGGTACTAGGATATCAGAAGTCTAATGGAGATTACACAAATGCAAATGAAACGCAGGTGTAACTGTGGGGAACAGCTAGTTAACTATCTAAAGATGTTATTTTTAAATAAACATTCTCGCCCCCTATAACATAAATCACACCGTAACACTAAGTAACAGAAACATAACAATTTACTTACAAAACCTTCACAAAGCCTCCGCTTGAAACACCCATAATTTCATGCGCGCATTAACTTCCATAGTATATAATAACCTTATATGTAATACAGATCTTTATTACCCTCGCAGAATGGGCTAAAGAAATCAGAGATCAACGCTGTAGGTCGGCGAAGTTACTTTGTAAAGGACAAAATGAGTTCTTTGTGTACACAAAATAGCATGATTGCTATCAAACAACATCCTTGTTTCGTTTTTTGAGAGGTGCTCTTGTAAGAACGGAACAGAAGATCAACTGTTTTCTTATTATTAACCTAATAATTTTAGTACTATTATTCTGGAAGCTTCTGCTGTGATTTGGGTTCAATAGCCACAAACGTTTGAACTCAAAACAATTATTATGCGCCAAATTGAAATACATACAAAAATATCGCCTATAATCTCTGCAGGAGAAGTGATAACAAGTCTATGCACCCACGTTTCACTCTTTGAAGTCCGATTAATAGTTGGCGATCCTATTGTCATTCATGGGGCTCTCGCGCACACTTGCCTTTTGTAACACGCCACTTAATTCCCTCTTTTTTATAAGAAAAAGTCTTCTTCGTATAGTATCTTTACACACCGTTAAAAAATCTCTCAGACGTGTCGGTTTCCTCACGATGTTTCCCTTCACTGTTTTTAGATAGGTAACTAACTTATAACACGCATGTGAATGCGAAAGACAGTGATTGGTACTTGCTGGATTTTGAACTTGCGACCTTTGACTTGACAATCCAACGGTCATATAGCTGAAGTATCAATGTTGTAAGAGGATGAAGTGGTTTTCATAGTATGCGAGAAAAACCATGAGCAAACAACAAGTGATACATAAAAATTATCCAGTTCCCTTGTATGCATAGAACGTTATATTTTTGACCCAATCCGTATAGTTTTGCCAGGTGTGTAAGATACACCCACGCCGATGTCGCAGGCTCATGTGACAGGGGTGAGCCTAATGCCATTTACCTGACACTTCCTTGACCCGGGGACTTTAATTTTAGTTACTACGTATGTATATCTAATGGTCCCTGTATTCCCTGATGCGGAAGGCAGTGTGTTGATGTAGGTCTAATTTTCGCCAACAAAATATTCTTCATCCTCATGAATAAGGGCTCCGATCGAGTCCGAAACTAGTCGGGCATTCCCGAATACACCCGTGAGTATAACCGGAATATATAGTAAATAATATGGATAACACTCACGAAAGTTATTATAGTAAAATAGTTAATCGCTACGGTGCGGTATGGCTAAACAATGTAAAGGAGTTCACGCGTCTTAGAATCAAACGGAAGAAACTCGAGTGCGGGTTGGGGTTTCTAGTGCAGTGCCGGGACAATGGTGTAATACCGAAGTTCGCCCAAATAAAACCCATTCAGTGCATTCGGGATTACGTTAGTTTCTTTCGCGTCGCGAGTGAAAAACTGTTGTGTCGTGCTATCGCGGACTACCGTCGCAAGTTAATGTACACGAGCAAGAGTCTGTACGATTTGCATCTACAGTTATCGCGGTGCTTGGATATGGATATGTGGGATGTGTTGGATGCGATGACCTACAGTAGATCGGACACCATTGGTTCAAACGCTACAAAAAGGCAAACCGGTAAGTTGACGAACCTTATTAACACCTACCCACACGCAAATAAAAATTGTACTAAGACAAAGGGGAATTTAAATACAATAACGGTCGTCAACCTGTCGTCGAAACAGCTCTCAGAGGAAACTGAAAAGGTGTTATCCCGGGGACTAAACTTTGCGCCTACTCCTCGCAAGATACCGGTGGAGGACATCATTACGAGTATCGAGAACACCATCGTGCGTAATAGGATACCACACGGGGATGCTGAATGCCTACGACAAGACGTGTCCTCACTCGTGCGAAGGTCATCGCCACCCAAATCTAACATCAGCCGCCAGGAGATGATGGCCCTACGCGATTTACGTAAGGATCCGGACCTACTTGTGTTACCAGCAGACAAGGGTAACGCCACTGTAGTTGTCGACACCGAGGCATACAAAAGCAAGATCATGCGAATAGTAAGTGACACTACAGTGTACAAGAGAGTTACGTACAATCCCACCGCCAGGGTGACTACAAAAACTATTAGGTTACTGGGTAGTTTACATGATAAAGATCTGCTGGCACACTTACGCCCCCACAATCCGACACCACCGAGGATCTACGGATTACCTAAAATCCACAAACCGGATTGGCCACTGAGACCTATAGTTAGTCAGATAGATGCACCTACATACAAACTGTCGCGTCATCTGGCTACTATATTACAACCACTCACTGGTAAAACGAGTACCTACGTCAAAGACTCGAGACACTTTGTCACACTGCTAGCAGATGTACGTATGCAGGAAACCGAAATGATGGTCAGTTTTGATATCACTTCTTTGTTCACAAATGTGCCAGTAGATGAGGCCATTGTTGCCATATCCAACCTGTTGGCTAACACCACAATACCTGCTGAATACATTGAGTGTATCAAATACTGCTTGAAGAGTGGCTATTTCCTGTGGCAAGGCGAGTACTATCTGCAAGTAGATGGGGTGTCTATGGGTTCACCACTCGCGCCAGTGGTGGCCAATATTTTCATGGAGTGGTTTGAAGGTAGGGCCCTACAGTCTGCAACCAAGAAGCCGCGACACTGGTGGCGTTATGTCGACGATATTTTCGCCATTATCGACCGGGATGCGCTGGAGGAATTCACGGAACACATAAATGGGGTGCACGCCAAGATACAGGTCACAGTAGAGGAGGAAGACCGGGGAGCTCTGCCATTTTTAGACGTTCTCGTCATCCGTGACGATAGCGGTCGCCTGTCCCATACCGTGTACAGAAAACCGACACACACCGACCGATATCTAAAAGCAGACTCTCATCACCATCCATCACAACTGTCTTCTGTGCCAAGGACATTGATTAGCCGAGCGCTCGCTTTGTGTGACCCGCAATACATCGATGCGGAGTTGGGTCACCTACGAGATACGCTAGAGCGCAATGGCTATGAATGGCGGCAATGTATGCGCACCCTTGATACTGTGGAGGCTGAACGTAGGCGGTCATCGGGGGCGGAACGTACGCCCGCATTCCTGCCGTACATACGTGGGGTAACGGACAAGATAGGTCACCTGTTACGCCGAAGATACAGCATCAGGACAATCTACCGCCCACCAGAACAGTTAAGGCAATATCTACGTTCGCCGAAAGATAGAATTCCGCTAGGCGCACCAGGCGTATACATGATACCGTGCGACTGTGGTCTCAACTATGTAGGAGAAACGCGCCGTAACATCTCGACTCGACTACAGGAACACGTACGTTGTATGAAGAGCCTGGACAGTAACAGGTCGGCAGTTGCTGAACACTCGGTGTCGGGCGCGGCTCACTTTATTCGCTTCGATAAGGCGTCCGTACTAGCGAGGGAGAAATACTTCGTGCCGCGAAAAGTACGTGAAGCCATTGAAATCAGCCGTCGTCCGAACTTTAATAGAGAGAAAGGCTGGACCCTGCCACCGGCCTGGAAACCGGCCCTCAGTAAGACTTCATACAACAGTGTCACAAGTCTCGAGTGCGACACAGTCAGCACGGTATGTACCAACGCGCAGCCTTGCGACGGAGATACGAGCAGCGACGAAGACGCACGACAACACCCAGCGCTACCACCACCATCATCGCGGGCGCATCGGTATGCGGAGCGTTGCGCACGCAGTTCGGCTCGCGACTCTGCCGCGTAACCAGCTCATGAATAAGGGCTCCGATCGAGTCCGAAACTAGTCGGGCATTCCCGAATACACCCGTGAGTATAACCGGAATATATAGTAAATAAAATATTCTTCCGATGAAGCTTTTATAAATAATATTAATGAATTAAACCCTAGGCAATCAGTTCCACTACCAATCTGCTTGACAGTTTAAAATTGCGTTTCGTTAGCATGAACGAAGCTAATTGTGTAACTCATTTCCACACGATAGGTGGAAATGGGAGGAGTCTACTGCCATTTAACGATCAAAATTCACTGTAATTGCTTCTAACTCCATGTTGAAAATTTCCTGGATAATGTAATTAACTTGCGTTGCGTTTTAAAACTGGCTGACTGACATACCGATTAGGATCTTTAACATAACAATACAATTAACACAAAAACGCTGCATGAAATGTTTTGGTGCGAATAATTTATACATAAGTTGATACGAATAATTAAGACTGATTTATATAAGTGGAATAAAAATTACTTTACAATAATTTTACAGGTAATGTTCAAAATAATCAAATGATATTCCTGAAGAAGAAATAACAAAATAGCTTCAAAACCGACGTTAAAATAAACATCATTAAAATTAAACAATTTGTTTCAACAGTAAAACAATTATTTTCATGTCTCGTAAGGTTAAAATAACAACAGCTAATTAAAATAACACAAGTGTAATTTGGAGTTGATTTTCTGTTGTGTTTTGACAACCGCATCCGATCCGTATTGGGGAGTTGAACAATACCGCGACTTTTCGCGTAAATTTTACGAATATTGTTTCCTTTGTACATTGACGGAGTGCGACAGACAAAAGGCGAATGATTCCGCTATGTGTTTTGTTACAGTACCCATCTTTTTTGTTGTCTTTACAAACTTTTGTATATTTCATTGGAACATTGGCATAATTTGTAATATTTCCGGAAATCACTTTCGAACTACATACGACAGGATGCGAAGACAAATATTTATGTATGTAACTGTAACGGAACGGAGGAGGTTCAAACAAACTATATTCAAACACGCGGAGCACAGGTATGAATAATTCCGAGTGTGTACCAGGGAAACATAAATCTTTACAGATAGTGCCAACACAGCCAATCTGATGAGTCGCGCGCCGCACCCCTGTCGGTCGACCGCGCGGGTAATGAGCTTGTTTGTCTCGGTTAACGTTTCCTAGCACGTTCTGCGCTCCTGGTACAACGCTCTTTGTGTCACTAGCTTCCTGTCTCTTGTCTCCCTGTTCAGAATAAGGATAATATTGTTTTGGAATAGAAACAAGAAGCTGTTCTTGTCAACTGGAAGTCATGTCAAATTTTAATTTTAAACATTTTTATTAGCATTTTAAAGAACGAACAGTAACTTTTATTCATGAGATAACAATAACAATAATAGCAGTTGTCGAAATAGCCGTTCAACAGGTTGACATTTCAATATCATCACTCGATCTTTTTCGTCTTTTTTTTGACTCTGTAAACATTTTACGCAACGAGTGTGAAATTCTGCATAACTGACAGTACCTAATCAGTCTAAAAAGAGATCTTATTATAGACAAGAGTGAGAGAGATTAGTGTCGTCCGCAGTTCAGATGTTTGTGGCCGATGAGACCAAATACACGTCAAACAAGCTTTATTATACTACTTTCGTTAAGTGGCACTGTATATAAACATCCCGAGAGCGCTATAAAAACTACACTCAGCGAAGATAGGTGTTTAAGGATAACTTTAGGCAACAAGACGCAACCTTATTGTTTACGCATTCTTCTATAGCTATAAAAGCTCCATGCATTAGCATAAAAACTGAGTATTCATAAAAAATAATAGATGTGATGAATTGGACGCACACTTAAAAGACTGCTGTCACGTGGCTGTAGGGAGACATACGTGGAAAAAAGAAGTGAGACCTTTGCCCTGCAATGCTATCTTTATCATCGTACTAAATACAGGAACAATGTGTGTGACTCTTCATGCTACATGATAGCTTAGTACTACAATCCGAATCGTTTTCGAGTTTTAATACTATCGCCTTTTTGACAGTCATTGTTTGGAAGATCTGTACCGTAATTTGGTTTCTAAAAATCTGATTGACCGGCTGCTAAAAGACAACGTTTTCAGTGAATTGCTCAAATGTAATCCTAACTAACGAATGCATCGAAAGAGGATCAGAGTACAGGCTAATCCTTTTGCAGGAACTTGTTCCACGTTTATCTCCAATTTCCAGTCACCAGACGTGTTTCGTATTTAGAATGTCCAAAAGATTACAAATGTCAAACGAAAATACTGCATTAAAATTGCGGGTATGTTGGATGTTAAAAGCGAGAATTAATGATGGCCTGTGTATATGATAAATGTGGTTCCATACATTCTGTAAATACAAGCGATGAGGAATATTTTCAAGACTTTCGTATGTAGTTCTGCATGCATTTTATAATCCTGTGCTGGATTTCGTGTTGGAGGTAGCTTTGGGAGAGAAATCAAACGATTATCAAAAATTCAAAAGCACTTAGAGCGACTGCAAAATGTTGTTTATAACATTTTTACAATCCACTTACTGCAACACCTTGTTGACAAATCGGTATAAGACATTTGCGTTATAATTGAACTTGACAAACATATGGTATCACTATTTTTTTCAATGCTTTTTAAGTTTTTCATTGACCGACTTTGTAAAAACGAGGTTCTGTATACAAACCGCATGTATTTTTTTTTTCGTTTTTTTCTTAAATTTCGCGTAAGACTTATCTCGTTCATCGTTGACAAATTTTATAGGACCAATATTTAGTAGCCTCACAAACATTGATCTACGCAACTTCTAGCGTCCAATCGAATACGTAAAGATTAGTTTGAAGTGTTAGCTATCATTTTGATGTCGGTACGACAACTGTTTCTCAGCAAGATTGTAGAATCTTGGAAACTTCATGTTCACGTATCAATTAATATTGGTGTGCCATTTAATTAGTTTACGCTCAGCTCCATAGATAGGTATATTTGATCTTAATTCTATCGAAGGTCGGTCTTTTGCAAATTGATTAGAGAGCCTTGGTAGGCTTCCTTAATCAGTATCCATCCAATAAGTAAAATAGAAAATAATATTTTAAATTTATTATGCTATAATTGTACTAACATAACATTACGCCTGTATTCCTCGAAGTGGTAGGCAGAGGTGCATATTTGAACATATTGTAGGTATACATACATACATTTCGCATCTTATCGGTCCCCAATGAATAGGGGGCCTAATTGCTACATGAGACATATTTATATAATGATATGCCTTTGTTCAACAGTGGACGTCTTCTGGCTAATGCTGATGATTACATGGGATTTGAATAGTAGCAAAATATGAATGAATAAGTTAGACATAAAAGATCTTCTCTACCTACCACTCCAGGAAATACTAGCGTGATTTTAAATACAACATTTTCCTATTATCATTTTCAAAAGCGTATTGCTACTGGTTTTGATTTGTACAGCCGAATATATCTTGTCAAAGACGTTGACAACAATCATCGCGTTGCTATGCTAATGCAATTGGATTAGTGTACTGTTGGCGTCTACGCATTAATCACAAATCAATGGACATGCCTACAGGAAATCAAATTAATTATATTAGACAATGATATTATGGTACACAAATATCAACATGAGACAGTACGTTTTGATAGTCCAGACTTTTTCTTATGTAAATAAAAAGGAATGTAGAGAAATAATTTTAACAATTTCTTTAAAGTAGAGGTTTCTCACGTAAAGATAAATTAATGAGGGGAAAATAAGAGGGTTGAAGAGGAAGGCCAAAACGTAGTTTTATTCATCAGTACAGATCGCCTACACTGTTCTCACATAAAATATTGAGCTTGTCTGGACTTTAAAAGAGACCTTTACCCCTGAGTTTGTTTCGGTATTTCTTCTTTGAGGTAGTCAGCTAAGAAATTCCGATGCCATCTAGTTTTAAAAAAATGACGTGTAACAATGAAATTTTGTAAAATCTATTTGCAAAAATAAAACAATTTATCATTTAGTAAAGGAGAAGGTAGGAGTTGAGACGTTCCAAGTGGTTAAATGGAATGCTAAAAATAGAGAGCAGTGTCGTTTGCTCCACTGACTAGAGCAAAACTCTTAAATTTAAGAAGAAGAATCATCACCGATGCGCCCAGTGATTATTCCTACCCTGTATAATCATTTTGGTACGTATTTTATTAGTTTGTCCAAGGTTAACACAGAGAAAAACTTGGATTGTATTAATATTTTGGAGTCTCCAACGCATTTGTTTTATGAACAAAAGTACCTACTCGTATTTCTCGATTACCTTGCAGTACATTCAAAGGAACCGTATAGCTAGAATAATTGCTAAAGTAAGGTGGGCTCATCCCAAATTTATTTAACTAAAAATAAGATCTAACCTACCCTTGATCTTGGAATTATGGAAATTTCCCTAAATTACAATATTTCAAAGCGAAAAACTTTTATATATAAAACCGAAATTGTCTCTTTCGAAGTAACCCGAAGTTCTTTGTACGGTATGACTCTTGGTAATATTTTATACGTTCCCAATTTTGTCGGCTTTCTGTCCTATTCGTTGTGAGTTACTAAGTCTCAGAGAGACGCTGATAGGCCTTCCTAAGTTAATAAAGATTTCTTTATAGGTACTTTTTACAAATTAAACGATGCGATTTTTGTAAGCCGTTATATCTTATAAGATAAGAAAGAAGGATCAATTCTTCTTTTTGTTTTGTTTTATTTAGGTACTTAATTAGTGATCTTTTCATCGTTTCTTTAATTTTAATATTTCTGCGTACTTAAGCAAAGACAAAACAAAGTAATAGGATCTGCTCATTGGATTCCTGTACAACTAACGTGACCGCATTTAAGAAGAACAATTCTAGCCTTTTTTTACGAATGAAACCCTTATATGTACTGCACAGAAGCTTTAAAAACACAACATTACCAATGAAAAGAAACCAACGAAAAGACAGCTCTGTTTAATTAGAAACCAGGCAAGTTCACATCAATGCGTCCAAGAACAACGCTAGGACTCGCCGGAGTTCAGAACAAAGTTCCGCCGTGGAATACCTACAGAAGTTAATCGGAGCAAGTTTGATGTGAAAACTATGTTAATCAGCCAACCAAGTTTGATTGCTGACAGAACTGACAACTTCTGTCGTCGATATTCCGGGTGAATTGTTCATTTTCACAACCTTAGCGTTTGATTAAAGCCCGCGAACTCCGTATTGGTCGTTTAGTTATTGAATTTGTCGTAGTGTGCGTTCCACATTGTCTCACACGTAGGGCTGCCTCCGTGATCCTGAATGATTGAAGTTGTTCTGGTTAAGAATTTAATCTTGCTTCTCAAGTATTGGTGTACGTGTAACATGATGAGTTCATTGTTTAAAGTTTTGAGGCCTAAGAGATTACATTGTCACGTTGTCTTTCTTATTGAAGCAGTTCTTATATAATTGACTTGAATGTTATTTTTTTGAGAAAGAGTTACGTTACAAGTAATCTACCAGTGATAGAAACTTCTTTGATTGAGCCAACTCACTTACAGGTTGTCAAGCACTAACTGGAGACTGTTAAACAAAAGTTTTGAAGAAAGTTTTAGGAACTCTGAAATTTTTGCTTTACCCTCCAGTAGGCAAAATAGATGGTGTTTTAAACAGTAACATAATTGACTATTACTTTATCAAATGTCATTTTCTTGAACAAAATTCTTCATTAAAAAAAATAGAGTTAGTAAAGCGATGAAACAAAAACGAAGCTGAACACGTAGATTAATTTAGAAAGGAAAAGCTTTAGGTAAGATTAACTACACTCAACGGTTCAGATTAGGCGAGTTCTCTGAAAGAATATTATATGTTGCCTACAAGGTCACATATTTCCTGACGTAGGCAGAGGAAGTGTGTAGGCCCACATGTCATGTAGCTTGTATTTATATTTTGTGTGACCTTCAAGGCCACAGGTAAGAATTCAAGATCAATGTATAAGAGATTTTTATGACCTCTTGGGTCAAAAAGTTTAAAAATCTCTTAAACATTGACTATAATGACAAAAATTTTAATTATCTGTTGTTGATTTTCTGACTTAAAAAATGCATCAAACAACAGTCTACTGCTTTTGGTATCTACGAATGTCTATCCCAAGCTACCTAATATAACCTTCTAGAAAATCTACCAAGCCCTGCTGTGGCTTGGTTAATACTCCGTGCTTCATATGATCTAGCCACTCGCCTATTGCATCTTAAACTTTTCGAAAACCCTCGCCCTACTGCAAGCAAAGTCGCCAAAATATTTTCATATACGATAAGCTTCCATATTCACACTACGATATAATGTTACACGTATTGGCACCAGTTTAATAATAACGTTTCGTGCAGGCACCACCAGCAGTCCCAGCACATGTTATTATGACCTAAAATTGAATTTCACTGAGGTCGGCGTTTTCACAGCCCCCCTGTACAAACGGTATGGCAAAATTTCCCAAACTATAGGTCGGGAGGCGCGACTCACTGGTGGGGCACGAGTGAATATTCGACGGACCATCAAACATGATATCATATCGTTAGATAGATAGAATATAGTTTATTGTAAACCATTAGTTTACACAAATCAAGTAAAATTAGCTTATAATTAGGGTACAATGGCGGTCTTATCGCTAAAAAGCGATCCCTCCAGACAACCTTCGGATGAACAGAAAGACGAGACATTGAGATAGGCAGTAGTTTTATAATATTGATTTCTTTTGAGCTATTTTTTTTATTTACACTGACCTTCAATCGTGTAGTAAGTAGGTACTAGTTCTTCAAAATAGTTGAAAACTAAAGAATAAAGAAGTGACTCCCGAATTGGGAAGTTTTTGTCAGATGGGTTGCCTTCCACTGAACTTTGAGAACCACTGGTATAATGTGTATTAAAATAAGCCGAAAGAAACCCAACTAAGCTTCGTGTTTCAAGACCATTGTTAGATGTTATCGTGAATTAAGTAAGTTCCATTTGTTATAAGTTTACGCTTGTTTGGAGTTTTTAAGGGTGGCTAGAAACATTGGTTGGTGGTAATTGTTTTGCGTGGGTGTAATGGATTGTGTGTGTGTTATTATGTTTGTCCACATAGATTAGTTGGTGATTTTGTAACGGCTAAGGAGTTTTCAAATGGTTTACAGAACAGTACTCATGGCAAGAAGGTTCTTACTGTTATATGGTATATGTATAATATAGTTAAGTTTTTGAACGGAGTTTGGCAAACCGTTTCTTTTACATAACCTCACGCCTGTATTTCTCGAAAGGGTAGGCCGAGGTGTGTAGTACACCCACATTTCACTAGTTATGTAATAGGTTCCAATGTAATAAGGGGCGAGTCCACTGGGCACAAATCTTCGTGCTGCTACTCAGAATTACCTTAAGGAAAATCTCCATCACAATTTTGCTTGACCCGGGACTCGCATCCAAGACCATTATCAGCAGTCACGCTGATCAGCAACTAGACCAATGAGGCAGTCTTACATAGAAAAACAAGGCAATAAGTTCCAAGATACGCTGCGAAGCACTTATCCCTAATAAGCTGCCAAAGAGCAAATCAGAATATCTCCACAAATTCAAACCCCAGTAAATTGATGATTGTAAATCCACATGTAATTAGGCTCACACTTGCATACTAACCTAATTGAATACCAACGTTACCCTCCATTGCACAACGCACTTATCCGTGTAAAGCTCCGAAAGCATCAACATTTCCATTGGAGCCGGGAGCCAATTAAAATCGTTGCGGGAATCATCATTTTTGTACCAAAGTAGCTGTCACGAGGTTTTGAAGTACATTCATGTTTCTTTTTTTGCCAATGGCCACTTTATAGTGAAATCATAGAAATTCAGTCAGTTTGAGTTGCAGCACGGACAGTAATTTGTGCCCAGTTAAAGGCAGTAGGCTCGTCCACTAAAACACCGGAACTATTTCTGGCATTTTGGTTAACTATTTTTATCACTGCCTGCCCTGGAAATACAAGCGTCATGCTATCATAATAAGTTCAGCCGTTAACACTAAATCAGGAAGCTATATTCTGTTGTTAATAAAATAACAATCTAAAACTACTCTGGTACTTTTTTATAAAGGCCAGCCCCCTTACCATGAACTCTTAAAACAGGACAGTTTAAGTTGTGGAAGCGAGACGCCACATTTCACTGCACGTAGCGGCGTCTCGCTTCCACAACGTAAACTGTTCACACGTGATTAACATTTCACACTATTTTGTTGTCTGGATTCAAGTGCCTAGGTGTTATCAAAAGTCCTTGAAGAGCACGGTTTCAAAAATATATGACCCTAATTCCAAAAAGTTTTGAGGCATAAACAAACATAATTCGTCTACCAGATGAAAACGAAACAAACAGAAAAAATACAGGAAACGTTAATAATACATAGTCGAACATAAAAAAGTAATTAAATTTCCATTTGGAAAACTCCTACAACGTGAGAGTAATTATGTAGATGAGTTTAAATTCAACCTTTTACGAATATACCTACTCGAAAAAGGCTGATTCTTTTTAATTTAATCGATTCTTTCACGTAAAATGTAATTGTTCATGAAAATCTGAACACTGGCCATGGAGTGTGTTTATTTTTGGAATCTATCAGTCTAAAAGATATCTTACTAAAGCTGAAAAAGGCGTACGATTGCAACGAACATGGTCTTGCGGCAAACTGCGTCAGTATCACACTAATATTATAAAGGCGAAAGTTTGTGCGGAAGTTTGTATGTTTGTTACCTCTTCACGCTCAAACGACAGATTTTGATGCAATTTCATATGGAGGTAGCTGACACCCTGGATTAACACGTAGACTTGTTGTTAGTTCATTCTTTTTGGACTCTCTTGTCCTACTGCAGTGCAAAGGCCTCTCTTTCATATTTCGACCTTAGTTCATTAGTAAATAATATAACAGCAGTCGAATCTTTACAAGTGTTGAACATTAACCGACTGCGCCAATCTAATTTATCCGTTCTAAGTGACGTAGCGTAATCAATTAAGCTGTTGAACAAAAATCCCTAACAATAATGGCCCTGCCCTTATTTTGTTTAAAGGAAGGCATCATGAATAGTAATTCTGATGAATATTAATGATGTAAGGCTCTCTTATTAGCCTTGTTAAGAGTCTAATACATCTTGCTGCTTTCTTTTCCAGCCTGTAAATAATGAAGGCAGCTTTTTTCACTTTAGAAACAGCTAGGATGCCGCTACGAATGAGGATAAAAACTTGGAAAATTTTCTGGAAATAACTTGATATTGTAGGTTCATTATTATTATTTCTACCATGATCGTCTGTTGTGTATTTATAAATACACAAGTACCTACCTAATTGTGGTCCACTCGCTATGTATCTTATAAATTAATTAAATGCATGTTAACATTACTGACTGGTATAATATTTGATAGTTAAGCTTTTTCTATAATTTTCATCAGAAGCACTTTATAGTGATGAGCATTAGTAGAGCTATTGGCTATTTTGTTGCATCTGTAAATAGGGGACTAGGCGTTAGATTAATTATATAAATGATCCTAGTATATGAATGATCTAACGTGTGTGCGGTGAAAATATAAAGCCCACACACTACGTACCCAACTTACTTGTTTTCTGCCGACTAGAAAAAATTATATTCTAATTTCTATAGTGCTTGCTAGGCATATAACTATATAAATACTTAGATAATAACGTCCACGTGGAATTTTGTCTCATCTTAAAAATAACGTATAGCAAATATCTGACAGAAACCTTTAGTAGAAAAACCTAAAAGCAGCCCCAAATAGATAACATTTAAAAATATAATCCCTTTACTCGTGAGTTCAGTTCCAAGAACTATTTTCTTTTATCTTTTAAGAAAAATAATTTGACCAAAGAAAAAAGGACGATAGAATTACCTTTAAGTCGTTATGAAAATACTGTAATTTTATATCTTAGTATTGTTGGAGCGCCGTAGACAAAGGCAGCTAATGGACTCTTACCTTCCAAGAATGCTTAAATGACACAATTTGATTTGTTTTCAGCTCATATTTTGACGTGTAGTTTAAGAATTCAGTTATTAGAAAAACAAAATTGCTTGTAAGATCTGAAGACTCATACTTACCTAACATAACATTACAACTGTATTTCCCGAAGGGTTAGGCAGTGTTTTTTTTAAATTAAAAGCCCATTAACACTTTGCCTGACCGAAAATCGAATCCAGGAACTCGCACTCACTAGTGGAGCGTTTTTGCGTCCACTAGACAAACTAGGAACTTTTACTTAGTATAAGTGGAGGTAAGCGTTTGTACGACCAACGAGGCAGCGAATACACAATCTATCTATAAATAAATATGTGGAGGAAGGGATGTGGAGTTCCTCCAACGAAAAAGGGAAGATCTTCCAACCAGGCGGTGGTGTGCCTGGTGGGCCGCGGCGCCCCTTTTGTCAACTCGAGGCGGCTGTGTATATACTAACGAATGCGATTACTTCGCTAGCGCGATGTAGGATAAGCTACGTCACTCGTCCTTCGACGTGTAGATGTTGCTACAAATACATACATGTAATATGTAGATGTACATGTATATTATGTACTACTGTAATTATATGATTAGTCAACATCACAATCGCGACATTATCCCGCCTGATTGACAACGCTTCCTCACGGAACAAGGTTGCTATCTTTACGTGTCAACGGATTGATTAGATCAGCCGAACTTCTGCTCGGCTGCACAATTACCTACTAATTGAATAATTAGCGTTTAAATAGCTGTTGAGCGGGCAGATTATTGGATGGAAGTCAATGAGCTAAGGGAAAGAGGCTTATTATTATTAACGGCTACGGTATTATTTGATACTGGGGGACAGATTTAGAATAAAATTCCTTTTCATTGTCAGAAAAATGTGTTGCAAAAGGTCCATTTTATTATGAGCCGGAAGACTCTACTCCGAAAATAATGACAAAAAATATAAAAATATGTACTTTTAATACCTATATAAATAGTGTGACAAAGAAGTGTTGTACCACAAAGGCCTTTCCTTTTAAGGGGGGTTTACGCTTGGAAAGCGTCTTGCAGATCGCAGTTTGGTGGTGAAATATCAGCAGATGCTGCTCCCATCTTCTGGATTTTCCCTAAGTTGCTTCTTACGACCCACGGGAGGAAAGGAGGTGGTCAATTCTAAGCCGGTTGCCACTCAGCAAGTCTATTTAGCTTGGAAATATTTTTCTCCGTGCAGAATGAAATCTGCTAAAGGTTGCAATAGAGAATCAGACTTAGTCCCCTTTGAATATTCAACAAAATTTAATTACAGAACCGTCAACAGACTAATGGAAAAAGCCGCAGGAGTAGTCAATTCAAATAGAATCTAAATTAGAAACATGATCATTATTTCAGCGGCCATAAATCAAAATCTACATGGCATGTCGCGGCGAGTCTCCGGCGCGGGACGGCGACGACACGACGCCGGCGCCGTGGACGCTGCAATATTAAATTCAATTTACCCGCCTTGATTAGTTTTGTGGTCATAATGCCCCGGTTGGATGCAGGCTCTTCCTTCATTGTCGTATTAATTTTGATATTGCGCATCTGTGGGCCCCACCGACGTCATTTTGAGCGCACTCCCGTCGAACCTGCTTTAGGTTGATTTATAATTGGGCGCTGTTTTGTTTGTGGATAGGAAAGGCTGAATTAATTGGTTTCAGCCTGACATTTACATATAGACATAGTCTTTAAAATTAGGTCAATTTATCTGTTAGATGATAACTAACCAGACAAAACTTATTACATATTATAAGATCTTTTAAATAAATAAATGAATCCTTTTCTTACCAGCTTTACGACTCTAGTGCTAATTCTTCACAGTTTAATTCGGATTCTATTAATTTTCATTGCTCAATTAGTACCTATAATACCAGAATACTATTTACGGAATCCAAAAAAACTTACTACCAACCTACTTCACAACTGTTGCATGGAATTTCATTAAAGCTTACCTGATATACCCCTGTGTCCGCAAGCTGCCATCACTTTGACAGCCGACTGTCGCCATAATGACAAGCAGCCATGTTAAACGAATTTAATAGTGTACAGTTGGGTCGAGCAAGAGATGTCACCTTTTTTCCATATGAAAATATTTGTGCGATAATTTCGGAAGTACGTTTTACACATTTTGTACAGTTAATCTCTCGTTTAATTAAATTAATTACCTTCAGTATGAAAATAAAATTAATTTGTATGTAAATAATGACAAGGAATAAAAGAGTATTTTATTTTTTTAAACTCATATACCTAATAACAAAGAAGTGACTCCTAATTACATAGGTAATTTATGAAAATGCTGAAGGACCTAATCAGAACTTCACATAAAAACATAAAACATAACATCACACCTGTATTCTCCGAAGGGGTAGGCAGAGATATTGTACATCCACATGTCGCCAGCCATGTTTTTTAGGTCACAATGTAATAGGGGGCGAGTCTATTGCCATCAACCTTACGTACCTAAAAATAATACTCATAATTTTAAACTACTGAGTATAATTTTTAATAATAGTTCATGCGTGCAAAATTGAACATGAATTTCCATCGCCAGACATTGCCTTTTTAATAACCACACTATAAAAAAACATATTACCTAACCTACCCATACGCAGTAGGCAGTAAACACAAGCGGGAAACGCTTGTTATTTCCTAAGAACGACCCTCGTACGTAAATACTGCTAATTAATTTACATTTATGGTCCCAACTAATTAATTTTTTGCACAACACAATACTTTTTTGGCTTCGCTTGTTAAGAATTTAGAGATGTTTATATAACTTGACATGTTTGTTTAAAGTCAAGGTTCGTGTAATTAATATATTGACGAACTTTGAGTAGTATAAACGTTTTAAAATAATTATATTCATAAACTTAATTAGTGAGAAGAATGTAATACTCTAAACTGTTTGATAATGTGGTAATTTATTTATTTATTTATTTATTAAACTATGGAAGACTTACAGCTATATAAAAACTAACAATAATAAAAGAGTCATAGCCAACAGAAAGCCAATTAAAAGTCCTCGCTTATAATGATAGCCTATATAGAAATAAAGTGAACACACATCAGTGCACCGTTTTTATCAAACGATAAACCCAGAGAAAGGTAATAAACTAAATTCTAAATTCTAAACCGAGCTACTTGAAGAACTTAAGGCTCAGGGACCTTCTAGCTGATGCCACACTTGTCGAGAACGGATCAAGATCATGCTGCTTACAAATCATATTGAACTGCTTACTCGCACGTACAACGTAACTGTTTTGCCTATAGTTATTGTCAGAATGGGCTACATATATGGGAGGATTAAAACGTAGTAATCTACGCGGCACGTTAAATTTAAATTTTGATAACAGCTCGGGGCTGCTAATATCATTATTCAATATCTTTAACAAAAACAGACAATCGGCAATATCACGTCGGTCTCTGAGTGGCAATAAGTGGTATTCGCTACAGAGTCGGGGATAATCGACTGTATGGTATGTAATCTTTTGACGAAAGCAGAGAAATTTAATGAATCGTTTTTGTATGTTTTCAATGCGGTCAATGTACTTATTGTAGCGCGGGTTCCATATCTGAGATGCGTACTCCAGGTGGCTTCTAACATAAGTGCAGTATAAAATTTTTAATGTTTTGACATTTTTAAAGCCCCCAGAAACGCGCATTATAAATCCAAGCATTTTGTATGCTTTCCTTATAACAGTCATAATCTGGGAGCAAGTGATTCTTTATTATTATGAATATTATCTAAACAATGAGAATCGTATTATCACAATAACACTACAAATGTTGAACTAAGTGTTCATCGTTAGGCACGTATCAATAATATAGTCGTTAACAATCTTGGTTCGGCTATAACAGAAAAACGAATCAACAACTACATTTTGACTACATCTATAAAATCTAAGCATCGTTCCACACCAATAACCAATTCCATTATTCCGAAGACAATACACAAACCACTCGTAATTCGATTGCGAAATGATAAACAAAAGTTTGCAAGCTTAATCAAGTCTTCTACATTCCGCCAATCGCAGAGCCCGCGTTTTACCGAAGTGAGACGTTGCTTGCATTCTAAATGCAAGACAGCATCGCAATTAAACTATCTGAATACGGAATGAATGAACCAGCGAACGGGACGGAGTACTTAGTGCTTATTGTTTTAACTACGCTTCCTCACGCTTCACTGTTCCTAAGCTCAGACGCAGATGCTCCACAGAAATTGAGTTTTTGAGTGATTTTAGAAGAGGACAATGTTTGGGGATGTTTGTGTGGTGTTACGGCAGAAATTATTTGTAACATACTCTCTATAATAGTCTCTTTACGTGGTGCAGGAGCTTGTGAGGTGGTGAGTAGGGAACGTGCCAATGAAATATATCATTCCATTACACTACTTACTTCTAGGCTTGTAAACTAGACACAGGTGGTGTTCATTAAAAATATGTTTTTTATTGTAATTACAATGTACATACATGGTTACTTATCGTGTATATTGAGGTAGAAAATACGAGCCTTTCAATATCTGGTATGTAATCATTACCTATTGTAGGAATACGACTACGGGGGCTTAAAATAGAACGATGGAGTGTAGATAATAATATTGTAGGCTATTTAAATAAGTCTTTAACACGTCGACACAAGAATCCAGCGAACAATAACCTAGCATTGAACCCTCAGCAATACGATATTTACCAAAATAAACATAATTGAAAATTCGATTCCGGTACCATCCGGCAATTCAATAATCTCGCTACGCGACGGAATTCAAAACATTCTCTTAATTAAAAAATGAACCGTCACGATGACATTCGAAAACCGTACGCATAATTTATACCTCGATTCCAATGGAGAGAAATTAAACAATGAATAAAAATTGAATCTTTTATAACATTGGCTTATTTTCCGATTTCCTCGTATGATCTGACGATTTACGAATCCTATGAAAGTCAACACAGGTGTATTAATGTGAGTCGTTACGGTGGATCAAACCAACCAATATGATTCGTGAGCAAATTTTGGGATTTGTGTTATTTGAATAATTTTATGTTTGGGTTTTTGAGAGAGAGAGCTTTAGAAGAGCGCACTGTATCTGTATTAGTGAATTTACAAAAAAAATAGAAATATTTATACAGATTTATATAACCACTATATTGTAATATACAGTCAGGACAGATCGACTCAAGCATGCTTCATTTTTTTTTCGTAAAAAACTCATCTCGGATGACCTACACTATTCACACACCAAATGACGTTTGTCTCGATTAAAAGAGACCCCTAAGTTTGTTTCAGCATTTAGACCCAGAAGCAGTTAGTTGGGAAATGCCCACGCCATCTAGTTTTTTGTTTATTAAATATTTACGTGTATTAGTATTTGTGAAGACATACTTACAGAAATAAACAATTTACTAATTTATTTAAAAATTGCATGATTATCCTACTATTACATTTAAATATCAACCAATTACTATCAAAACCGTCAACCAACTATCTAAGCCCTATTAATATGACGTATATAAGATCAATACTTATGTTATACAATATCCAATATCACAGTCATGTATACTTTTCGGATATCGACAAAACTTCCCGGAGCAAAGTTCACCCGCTCAGTATAATGTTGCAATATATTCCTGTTAATATTAACTTATCGGTTTAGTGAGGTGACATCATGTCAGGCCGCATTAGTGTTGTCGTTTATCGATGGTTATAGTACGTAGGTATAGTTTGTCGGTAGACGTGTAGGTGTATACTTGTGTGGGCTATAGGTACTGTTTAAAATGTGGTAAATTAAGTTATAGTGCTGATTTATAATTAACTTGTCGATCTGATTGATGCAGTGGCCAAACGATTAGATTGCTGCTCTAGTGGTTGTGAGTTCGATTCTTGCACAGGAGAAAACATTGTGTGATCCGTAGATGTTTGTCCTGAAAAATAAAGATATCAATTGAATGAGTGGTTAAGTTAAGAACGGTTTTATTATTGTTTATAAGTTAGAGGGCTTTCCACGACCAAAATTAAGAAAAATGACAATATTATTATGTTCTTCTGACCGAATATCGGTCACGGCGGCCTGTCTCATTTGAGGCTAGCCAACTACGCAGGAGATATTATAGTGCACAAGTATGCGCGCAGACACATGTGCACTCTCTGTTCCCTCACTCTCATAGTCCGATAGGAGACCGACACGACCGGAGAGATATCAGGCGCAGGCCCAACAGCTTAACGTGCCATCCGAAGCACGGAGGAATCTCGACACGTAAAAATGGTCACCCATCACAATACAAACCTCGGCTAGCAAGCCAAATCTATGCGGTAGTGAGGTACAAGCGTCTCAATCAATACACACAATTATAAAAGTACTTACATAAAGTATCTCACAAGTAATTAAGCAAGTTATATATACCTACACAGATGAACGGAAAATAATGATTTTAATTATCGACGTCTCCTGTCAACATCACGCTCGTGTCACCGTTCCTCAGAGTCATTTACAAAAGACCAACACAAGCTCTCCGATTACTAAACAACAAAGTCGAACTGCCTTAATTTGTACTCCAGTGTACTTTTAATAAAGTCAAGCACTGTGTGAAAGTCGGAAAGAAATTTAATTTATGACAAGCGATTTCATATCTTATACTGAAGTGTTAAGTTTGAAATTGATTCAAAGAATGATTTGAATGATTCACGTAGGCTCGTGAGGTGGGGGCCCATATTATGGATATACAGAAGAGCTTTTGATGCCAGTTAATTAGTTGGAGAGTTCGTTTTGCACGACACTGTACACTGTACAGTGCGGTGCAAATGTTTTGCAACAGATATTTCATATATTTTTTTAAACAATGAACTCGTTTTCGGTTTCAAAAAACATTCGGTGCAAAATAATTGGCTTTCAGTGTCAGTCATGACTTTTTGATGTCATTCACGCTGTCATTCATGTCACTGAATATTTTCAACATTGAATTTGATACCGGTTGTTGACAGTTTGTTAAGGATATAAAAAACGAGTGATACCTGTAAAGATTATTCTTTGGTCCTTGATACACCGCAATATAGCTGAACTTTGTCAAACTTCTTTTCTTTAATAATGTAGTTCATAATTAATTATTCTACAGGAAAAGCCTGATTGCATCGTTACTTTTTTTTTAAATATACCACGAAGCATCTAGATTCAATATTGTCGCAAAGATAGAGGTGAACATAAAGTGACCACACGTTTCGACAGTTATGTGATATGGGGCAAGCCTGTTGCCATCTACTAGGCACAAATTCGGACTCCATGCTGCTACTGAGAATTACCGAATGGAATAACTCAGTAACACTTTGCCCTACCCGAGATTTATACTCAGGACCTTATGCTCGGTAGTCACGCTTAGCGATCACTAGACCAACCAGGCAGCCATTGTCTCATTTTATTATAATTTCCATTTAATATTAACATGTTACCATCATTACCATATATCAATCAATGTCGTAACATTATACTGTACATTAAACGTACAAGATTTTGCTTTCTGTTAAAGTGCTTCAATTGTCACGAAACAATTCGTCTTAGATCTAGTTAACTAAACTGCAGCGATACATCTTACACGCCGAGAAACACTCAAACAACCCAATCACTACAATCCCGCAATAGTAACGATGGAACCATCCGATATTAGCACCTACGTATAATACGTTTAACCCTTCCACGGCGACTGGGGTCGGGCGAGCCAAATTAGATTCGCTGAGTTATATACAACCTTATTGGCTCCGACTACCTTGGACGGGGTTGATTAATGTCTCTATAGTTTCCGTTATATCGTTATCTCTTATAGATGTACGCACTATGATTATTTGAGTTGGGTGGCCCTGTTAATGTTGTGCGTATTTTGGGGTTAATATTTCGGTTCCTCGTTCTAATATCGAAATTTATATTTGGAATGGAATCAATGTCTAAAATGGATTTTAATTAAAAATTATAACAAATATTGCTTGATTTTAAATTTGGAATATTATTACAGTTTTTTATTTTTTTTTATTTTAGGGCATTTTCTTTCTTCAACCTGTATTACATACAAATAGCAAGTGCAAGTTCAGAAAAGTTAAGGTTTAACAAAGTTCGTAACAAATATGTAAGGATTGTAAAAAGGAGCTACGAGACGTAAATGGGTAGTAAAAACACCGTTTACTAGAGTGAACTGACTGCATCTCTCGCTGGAAAATCTATTGTGTAATGTCTTAGTACTAGATTCAGTGGTTTCCACGGAATCGCCTCTTATTTTAATTTCACTCTTGTATTTTAGGGTTAGGCTGAGAAGTAGTGCACACTCAATTCATTATTGTATTTGGACTTTAAAATATCGTAACATAATTATATTTTAATTATGAACTCTCCTGTGGCTTATATGCAAAACATCAAATTCACAAATACTAAACCCCAAGAAAAAAAATACTTTGCGGTCGAATATAGCGCGTGTGAAATTTTAAACAAAATTACAGCATATTCTGTCAACCATTAAAATCAAATAATTAACCAGTAATTTTCACCAAAAACAAGAGATAATTTGTTAATTGATACGATAAGTAACGTTTACACAAATGAACACGAAAACATGACTAAATATTTATCAAACAACGTTCCAACGGGCCGTAATAAAGTAAAACAATTTATACAGCTTAAAAAACTGTATTGCCTTACTTAACACTTACCTAAAGAGCCGTTCCATTTTTAAATTTCCCCATTTCTGCGTTTAAAAACGTACTTTCGAACCCTCAATTTATAACCCTCTCGATAAAGTAGGGATTCGTTGGCGGCGGAAGCGTGTGAGTGTTGCTCGTATTATTTTTTTATAAAGTCCGCTGGCATTGGTGTATTACATTTTCGGAATGAATGTATGTGGTTGTTTTTTAACCCTTTCAATGTTGTTTATAATATTGTAAAATAATGGTAATTAAATTTTAATAGGTCATTTTTATTAGTAATTTTGGTCTAAGAATTTAACTTGACTCAAATAATGGTTAATAAATAATAAGCCTTTAGTAATTATTGGGTATAATAGAGATGTGTTTAGTTCAGTGATATCAATAATTACATTATATCTTTAAATCAAGAATCTGTCTGTATGTTTGTAAGTTGATCACGACTAAACTGCGGTTACCAGAACCAAGCATTTGAGAGTAGGTATCTGTCTTATTAATATTTCCAAAGAGAACTTTAATATTGGTCTATTTTTATTAATATTACTATAACAAACCGTCATCCTCTCGCACATAGGCTTCCGTCAGAATGTGAGTAGGACGTTGGCTTGTGGCGTCGTCGGCTCTATATGCAGGCGTGACGTCACACATCATGGCCTCCTGCGGTGGACGTCGCATTAAGCACCGCTCCGGGCCACTACCGCATTTAAAGTGACGTATAGCAGTTTAATACAGCGGTCTTATGCATCGCTGGTCTGATGAACTCGTATACAAAGGTGAAATGCCACCACTATTGTTTCGGCCCTTATTGTTAAACGCAACATCTGTCTGTCCGTCTAGTAGTGTTGTTGATGTAATGGGGTATGAGTTTAGATGTTTGTTGATAATGCCGAAACAGCTAAACTGATTTTTATGAATTTGGCACAAAGATAGCTAATTAAGTTTATAATAGTGTGTCGTGTTTTTTACCTGTAAAATGCAAGTGTACCAACATACAAAACCAAATAGGTACATAATATTGCATCAAACAAATATATTATAGGTACATTTTTTATAATGATTGATGCTTTATTTTCGACACGTGTACCGACTTAATTGGTTCCGACACGTGTATTCCTAAAATAATCTTAAAAAAAACTCGAATCGACTAAAGTTTTGGAACAATAAAATTGTTCCAAGAATAAAGTCCTAAATGGAAGCGAAAGATATATACATTAATGAATCTCAATATTTTCAGAACTTAAAGACGAGTTTGTGTATCTAATGAAGGTGGTAACTAAAAAAAATACTGTTCTCTGTCATGGTTTGTGCTTCAGACTTAAATGTATCTACATTTATGAATACACAGGCATTTGTGTACTAACATTTGATTGTGATGCATCAGTGATTAAGTAGTAATCATGTAATAACAGACAGACAAACAAATTTTTGTTGTTTATGACTCTAAATTCACAGACTGTTTTCATATTTCATACGAATTGTTGCACTCTTTACACGATGGCCTCTTTTAACAAAACTATACGAATCCGCCTAACACAGAATTGTAAAAACTGATACCTAAAAGATATCAAGTGAATTGGACTTGCCACTAAAAATTCCTAGAAAAAAATAATTCTAGAGTATCCCAAACATTCTTCAAACTAAGCGTTGTAATACCAACTAAATTAATGAAAAACAAAAACATAACATCACGCCTGTATTCCCCGAAGGGGTAGGCAGAGGTGCCCATATAGTACACCCACATTTCGCCAGTTATGTTTTAGGTTCCAATGTAAAAGGGGGCGAGCCTATTGCCATCAACCGGGCACAAATCCAGACTTCGTGCTGCTATTGAGAATTATCTAATGAAAAAAACCCAGTAACACTCTGCCCGACCCGGGATTCGAACCCAGGACCTCGTGCTCAGCAGTCGCGCTTAGCAACCACTAGACCAACGATGCAGTAAATTAATGAAACACAAATAAATAAATACTGTCACAGTCAACCCTCTTAAACTTTTGTTTCGCACATAAATACATCAGTAACGCCGTAACTCACCCTGGTCACACCCTAAAGGATTCTATCGTCGTTATTAAATGGAACAAATCGAGGGAGCACTTCGGTATTTTTATTTAGTTTCCATAATAAATTTCACCTTTTAACGTACGATGTATTTGTTTCGACGTCTGTTTATTTGTGCACGAGTACGTGCACGGCTTGTGTGATGCGGTTTTGACTGTTACAGCAGTTTATCTGTTTCATTTATGTTTGACAGTAGAAAGTTACTATAAACAATTATATAAAATAGTCCATAAGATGAGTCTAACATATGCCTATTAATCTTATCCTGGTTAGTCTGTAAACGCCACGCAGGTCATATTTGACCCGCAATCAATAAATTAAACAAAAATCTATTGTGTTTACGGCATGGCAGAGAAGTGTTAAGTATAATTCTTTAACTAACTCTTAAGCATATTGACGACCTCATTGGTGAAGTGGCTTAGTGATTGAACTGGTCCGCTAAGTATTGCGGGGTCGATTCCCGCACGGGACAAAAAATTGTGTGAATTATCAAAAATCCGCCTGAACACGATTCATTACTTACCAACTACACAGAAATTATATAAAGCAATATTGAATTACATTTGACAGCGCCATCAACGGAATATACATACGTGCATAATACGCCAACTCTACAAAAATCACCAGTGTAATGCTTTTTTTACTAGATATTTCGCCAATTACATCGTCATCAAAACCCGGTTCTACTTAATTAGGCAAACAACTGTCATTTTATGTCATCCGATATCAATTAACAGCGCTTCTGTCTTGTAAGCATTGCCTTTGGAGAATGAGGTATTGGGTTTGAATTCCAACATTAAATACTCAAACGTAACCTCAATGTTTTCAAGCAGTAACTAAATTAACATACATAACATCACGCCTGTATTCCCCGAAGGGATAGGCAGAGGTGCACATAATTATAGTACACCCACATTTCGCCAGTTATGTTTTTAGGTCCCAATGTAATAAATGTAACTAAATTAATCATCAAAAAGATTTTATATCAATTCATAAACCAAACAAAAGCGAACAATAATTTCCCACATAAAAGGCGGTAATTTCTGTAAATCCCGCTGTAAAAATATGCACGTATAAAAAATATGACTCGTACACTCGTACAATGTTAGAATTAATTCAGTAATTACAAAGGCGTGGTCGACAAGTCCGTTAAATGGCCTAAATTACCACGTGCAAGTTCACGTACTGTCCCCAGAGCTCACAATAATCTGTCCGCGGTACGTGCGTACTGTGGAGTGGACGCGTCACTACTGGTAATGGAGTTGGGTGGAGGGGGTAAACATGTAGATCATCACGCCAATTCCCTGAAGGGGTAGGCAGAAGTGCTGTGTGCATTTAGAGGGTATTAGGCGTGTAATTAAGTGACGGTTGCCATATTAAGTTGTGGCGTTTGGGTATAAATTAGAAAAGTGCATGTGACATTACAAGTGACACTTTTGTACTTGCCTCGTTGGTCTAGTGGTTAGTAAGTGCGATTGCTGAGAATTAAGTTCTGGGTTTGATTCTGGTCGGGCAAAAGTGTTATTTGGTTTTTTCAAAAGACAATTCTAAGAAGCATCACAGAGTATAATTTTTATTACCGGGTGATGACATAAATTACTTGCAAAATAAGAGAGAACTAGACACCTTACATTAAATAATTATTGAAAATTAAATAATAAAAAATTAATAAATATTATTCCACCGATCAATGTCAAATATTACTGTTTCTTAGTATTGTGTAAATTTTTGTTTTTTAGTAGTCTAGTAAATAGCGGAGGTCCCTAACACAGGCATTAATGCTTAAAAGGACGCTCCACATACTAGCTTTAAGAAATTTTCTTAAATCGTGACAATATGTATAAATTTGAATTTGAATATTATGTTTATGTTTAATATTAATCCGTTCTTATGAACTTCGTTGAGATTACGAGTTCTAGGTAGGTACTTCAATATTTAAGAAGAAAGAAATCGTAGCTCACGTCAATATTTTAAAATCCTCTTCTCCTACGATTCCAAGTAAGATATTTGAGAGTACATGATACCCACCCAAAAATACTTTAACTCGAAATAATTATTGTTTCAACAAATTCCTGGTAGTAACTCTACAATAATTCTCGAACAGGCAAACGCCTGAAATGTTTTATTGTTCCTCGAAATTCGCATTACAGACAGCGTTGCGAGTATTTTGTGGAAAACTGGATAAAATTCTTTATTAAAAACTATAAACTGGTATTAAAATGTGGATACTGTATGTGGATACATGATACGTCGCTCCACTGTTTTTATTTTGGGAATTTAAAATGTTGCCAGTTATGAAATACAGGGTGCAGCTAAATGGTTTGGTGGTTGTCAGATATTAGCTCAACTATTTTAATTATAGAGTACTGCCCCTCAGAACTCTTAAAGCAGGATATTTTTCGATGTAGAAGCGAGAGGCCGCATTATCCTGCATGTAGCGGCGTCTCCCTTCCCCAACGTAAACTGTCCTGCTTTAAGAGTTCATGGTAAGAGGGCTGGTTGATGTTATTTTACTTACACATTCAAACTGCATGGGAATGCGAATATATGGTTTTCTTACTGAGCGTTAGCACGCTTTAAAAAAAAACTTGATGCTTAAGTACTTCAGTTTTATTGACATGGTTTGCAGTGGTAACCAAGTAGGTTTTTTGGGTAGAGGTAGATAATTACGCATTGTCTAAAATAATAAGTATTTTGTAAATTTGCCAAAAAACTACTACATGCGACTGCTGAGCATGAGGTTATGTGTTCAAATCCCTGGTCAGACAAAATGTTACTTGGTTTTTCTATTAGCTGATTATCACGGAGTCTGGAATTTTGCTCGTTATCAGTATGTTATGTCCTTAAGACATTTATTTACAAAGACCTGAAATAATAACAATCAGTTAGTTGATCAACAAGGTTAAGTTGCAACACGTAATCTCGTGTTACGATGTTTGACAACCGGTTGCCATGGTTACTGTTGATAAACATGTTATGTAGATTGTATTATGAGACGTCAGTGTAAAATATTATAATGTTTGAATTCATTTGTTTTAACCGACTTCATAAAAGGAGGAGGTAAGGCGGTTAGCACACTGTCCCACAGCAAGCATCGTAACGAGGGAGTGCGTGTTTTATGTGCCTTGTAGTAACTATCTCTCTTTTGTATTCTCCTCGTGGTATCTGGCCTAGAATAGTCCACTAGGGGATAATCCAGAAGATGGGCAACTGCGTCTTCTGTAACTTCACCATCAATACTGAGATCCCCAAGCTACTTGCCAAGCGCCTTGCGACTATGGCACCACCACTTTTTAAGGGGGAAGCTTTTGTTTAACACAGGACGTCTTCCGGCTGGTCATGATGATGATAAAGTGTAATGAACTTATTGTATAGAAAACACGCATAGTACAACACACAGAAAACACTGCGCGTGTATGCGTTTTATGCTCGTATATTGCGGTTATTATACAGGGAGTATAATAACCTGCTCCCGCGCTGAGCTGCGTAATGCAGGGCAGAGTGCCATCCGCCTTATATATTCGGTGCGTATTTTTAAATACTTGGTTTCGTAGATGAACTCAAATAGACCTGTTAATCTTCATCTATACGTGCCACTCCAACTTATGAAGGTCGGCTACCAGCTGTTGGAATCTCTCTCTATCTGTTGCGAGGTTGAACAGTTCAGATGCACTCGCGATCCCAGTCCACTCCTGGATGTTGCGGAGCTACGACTGCTTTCTGCGTCCTGTCAATAATGAGTTTAATGACCGAACAATAAATTATATTCAATGGGTTGAGAATTGCCGTCCTCCACGCCATCGCACCCCGTCAGATATATTAAACCTTCGTGTAATAAACCTCCATTGAGTGATGATTAATGAATAATTCAGCGCGGCATCCGACTGGCCTTTTAATTTGCACCCTGACCAGCTTTCAGTACAATAAAAAAAGTGGTTATTATAAGTGTATACACTTATCTGTTTTGTCACCTAGAAATAATTAAAAACCTATTCAGTAGTCAATTATAGTAGCAGTGATTGTGTGAGTGACATGACCGTTGGACTGCTAAGCCAAAGATTTAAAACCGCAAGTTTAAACCTCTTTAAACAAATATCTTTTCGAATTCATGTGCCTACTATAAACAGTTGCCAAAATCGGTAGGTAAAGAAAAGCATCGTGAGGATTGAAATACAAAGACATTTTTGTTGAATCTATAGTTTATTATCTACGTAATTATTTTATTTATTAGTATTAAAAATCTGAAGAGTTTGTTTGGTTAAACGCGAATCTCAGAAACCACTGGTTCAAATTGAAAAATATTTTTGTGTCGGACAGTCCATTTATCGAGGAAGGCTATCGCCTATAAAACTTTCGTAACCCACGGAAGTCACGGGTGGAAGCTAGTACCTACAGCAAAAACAAAAAAGGCATGTGCACCTTTACAAAGTATCAATAATTCCAGATAATAGTAGAGTACGAAAAAAACAAAACAACAGCAGTTATACCGAAGTGGCGCGTTTTCCGCTCAACACAAAGTTTTCCTTTGAAGCCGTTTCGCGAACGCGTCTGGGCTGCTGTTTTGCAACGCTGCGTCATTTGAATGGTCTTTTTTCGGTCGTTTGTCTTTCCGTTAAGCCCGGCGCTCGTCCCCTTCTAAGCTTACACAGCTCAATTTAAAACCGTTCGCTGTAAAGCAATATTTAAAGTTGCTCTCATTTGTGTAACGCAAGTTTAAATGGTTGTACGCGGCTTGTGGTGCGTCCTTTTTTGTTAGTAAATAATGTTTGGGAGATAATTAAGCGATTACTTAACTTATTATGCTTATTTCGGTTGTATCCACGTTTGTTTTTGAAGAGCTCTTAATTAATCTATGGTTAGTGAAACTTACGACAGATATCGGACTGATTTTTTTATTTATACCTACGACATACTGTACTCAATTATTATAGCCAATCAGCTGATTGGGTCAACGTTTTTTTCCGTTCGACCGATAAATATTTGCTCCACGTGTTTGCAATTTTCACTTATGCTCATTGCGTATTGCGAAATCAATCTGGATTTGACAATACGCAATGAGCATTCTAAGTTATCGTAGCTTTCTCATAAACATAATTTAGATGGGTACGCACTTAATAACAATCTTTTAATTTTTTCCGTGCTTCCGAAGGTATGTTAAGCCGTTGGTCCTGCGCCTGATCTCTCTCCGGTCGTGTCTATCTACTGCCCCATCGGACTATTCGAGTAAAGGAATAGGGAGCGCACCTGTGTTTGCGCGCATACTTGTGCATTATAATAACTCCCGCGTAGTTGGCTAGTCTCAGTTGAGACAGGCCGCCGCGACATTCGGTCAGGAGAACATTACTTTTCTAGAATATTTAAATTCAAAATGAGCTTTCATTATCAAAAAAAGAACTGGTCAGATATAAAAAAGACTCACGAACAGACTACGAGAATGCACTATATATAAAAAGTCAACATCGCCAAAATTGTGAGCAAACAAAAGTTAGAATTTGGCGTGCACATGAAACAAAAAGTTTTACAGCTAAACTCCGAACATTGCAGTGTGAAAATCATTTGGCGCTGCAACTATTGTTGGACCCACTGCTATTAAAAACAAGTAAAAACTTTTGATTATACTGGTGTCGGTAAAAATTGTTGGATCATATGTCATTGCAGCTATTGGAAGTAGTATTGTAGCAGCTGACGATAAAATGAAACAATTGTGAATCGAAACATTATTGGATTCGAGACGTAAACGCTTTAGTTAACAGCATCCAGCCCTCTTACTTATAAACGATGATAAAACTGCTTTTAACTTTTAACCTGAAACAGTATATCGATAATTCTTTTATTTTAAACGCAATCGACAAAGACAGGTATGTTTTTATTAATGGGTAAACAGTGTACATTATTAAAAGTGTTTGTTTACATGACGAACCGTTGAAGCAGTTAAGTATTAACGGTTGCAGCTCCGAATCTGCACCTTGCATATATAACGGCGTGTATTCGTGTCAGCCTAAGCTAGGTTACGAAAATGGTTCGTGCTGTGGGAAGAGATTATTTATTAGTCAGCCGGCATGACCGTAGCGGGTTGGTGGGACCCAGAATGCACCTTATACATAATTAGGTAGGTACTGACCGCTCAGGAAGGCTTTCTTTTCACACACTGGATAAAGAGAGAGGAAAAGAGAGGAAGAGATTTAAATAAACCTCCATGCATATTCTTTCCACTATTAATTTTTAATAACTTCTTATGGGAGGGTAAACTGCTTAAGCGTAAACTCGTAACACCTGCCAGTCATTGTGTCTGTGTCTTTCTATATAATAAAAGCCTGTAACTGTCCCACTGGCCTGTTGGTTTCGTAGTTAGTGACCCTGACTGCTAGAACCGGAGGGTTTGATTCCCATCCAGGACAAATCTTTTGGTGATGATCATAATCATTAATTCTGTGTGTAATTTATCTATAATATGTAGGTACTTAGGAATATATAAGTACGTTTATCAGTTGCCTGGTTGTCATAATGCAGGCTCTGCTTAGTTTGGGTTCAGATAACCTCGTGTGTGCAATTATTACTAAAAGGCAAAGGCTGTATAGTGTCACTCTTCAGTGGCTTCTAATACCCTTCATTTCTTTCTATTTACATTTAAAGATATATCCAAAATCGTTCCAACTCTTCTGCGCTAGATTTTTTAACAGCCTTCTTTTGTTTTTATTCCAATTCTGGTATGATTCAAAAATAAAAGTGTCGGCCAATCAATCGGAGTGTAACCAACAAATTGCACGCCTGTGTTCGTACAAGGTCTGACCGATCTACTCGTTTAAAGGCCCTATATATAGTACGATCTGTCGCTTCAGGGCCTTATGTGGCAACACGCTAGATGAATAGAAATCGAATCGAATGAAACAGTGGTATCCGACCTAGAATTTACCTCCCCCTTTCCTCCCGTGGGTGTCGTAAAAGGCGACTAAGGGAAAATGCAGACGACGGCCGCCAGCACCTTCTGTGACTTCACCACCAATACTGCGATCCCCAAGCTGCTTGCCAAGCATGGTGATAATGGCAACTGCCCCCCCCCCTCACCTAAGGGAGAGAAATAAGAATGTCGGCCTTTTTTCAACAGAGGATGTCTTCCAGCTGATGATGAAACATAATATATGAGATTGATGAAGATGAGGAACAGACGGCATAGATTATAATAACCAAAACATTATGCGATCCCCACATTTCTCATTACGAGTATATTTATATTCGTCAAACCTCTTGCCCTGTAATAATAGCAGGGCCCTGACCGATCGTAACGTCACATTGCTACGTGAACACTATCGCACGATGCCGGAAATCGTAACAAAAACCTAATCATCATATCGATAAATCGACAGTGGCTTACGATCGATCGACACGATTTCCTTGCGACCGATTTGTCGCGAGTATGTGAGACCCTACACGGTCGTAGACGAGGTCACTGTATTAAAAGTATTTTGGGTTAAGTGCCGATGTTAACTGTTTCGTAGTGTTAAGCTTTTATCTGATGTTCAATACTTTATTGCTATGTATATTTTATCGCTTTGAATGTACGAGTTATCGGTCCAATAGCAATTCATATAATTAGGTAGATATCAATGTCGAGGTGACGTTTAAGAAGGTCCAATTATATTGTAAATAAATAATTTTATGAATGACAATTACTGCTTCGTTGGTCTTGTGATCGCTAATCGTGACTGCTGAGCATGAGGTCCGGGTTCGAATCCCTGAAATTGTTGCTGGGTTATTCTATTAATATTATTTCAGCACGGAGTCTACATTTCTGTCCGGTTGATGGCAATGCGCTCACCCCCTGTTACATAAATACCCAAAACAAAACTGGCGAAATGAGGGTGTACTATTTCTGCCTACCATCTCGGAGAATACAGGCGTGATATGGAACGCAATAAAGTATTGAGTAGGTATTGACGTTATAAATCAACGATGTATTGTCAAGAAGTATAGATACGTTATGTGCTAACAAAATTAACGAGAAAGGTATTCCGAACTGCACTAGTTTTATGTCATACTTTAATCTACAGATAATATCTGTACTTTTTACAGATATCATTGTTATAAATAGAGGAACCTTCAAAAAGGTAACACGTCCGAAGTTGGTTGAAAAAGTTATCAATTACGAGTCTCCCATTTACTGTTACATATCATATCGTGTTACGTCTATCAAAAGTGCGTACCTGATTTAAAACTTCATCCTAGTATACATAAGTTTAGTTTCCTACAAATGGAAATAGGTTTACTACCTAGCATGTGACAACATCAGACATTCTCTTGAAGGAAAGCTGGTTTAATAAGAAATACAACATACCGGCTTTAGGCAGACGTGTATAGTATAGCTATCAATTTGACACTTAAGTTATAGATCCCTAGTAATAGGTGGCGAGACTAAAGCCACACATTCATTCTGGACAATCATAAATTCAAAAGAAAATCGAATAATCCTTTACTTAACTCGGAAGTCAAATCCAGGACTTTGCTCAGTACCTAGTCATTATAACCACGTCTAGACAACGCAGTAAAATACATAACTTAACAATATTTACTCTAACCCTTAGGATCTGCAGTCATACAAAAGCTAGAGCCGCTAATCCCAGTCGCCCCATAAATATAATAATTTCTTTTCATAATAAACAGACTCATTGTGCTAATACAAGTTGAAACAAAGCGCGGCGCACACAGGCCGAAGTCTTACAATCCCGCATCTGACCGGCTTAGCGGCTTCCCCACAGATTTACCGAGATTATCCTAGAGACTTCATTGGTAACTAAACATCAACACTTTATTGGATTTGAACAAATATTCTGAGCTGTTGATATTGAATAATGGTTTATAGTACACTTGCTGTGTCTGCGATTTCACCTATATAAAGATAAACACGCAAACATAAGGATTGTTTTCAATTATTGAAGGCTTTCACAATATAATATCAATGATAACCAAGTGGTATGACCGTTTGACTGCCAAGCCAAAGGCAGAAAGTCCAAACGCACCAATGTCTTTTCGAATCCATGTGCGTGCTACAAATTAGTAATCAGTTGCTAAACGGTGAAGAAAAACGTGAGGTTCTTTTTGCAGAGTCTCTACCCCATTTATCATAAGTCAACCTATCTTACTGTTAAAATTTAAGTAAGTAATACTTTACATAGTAATACACTATACGAGTCGAGGTATGGGACGATAGGAATTTATGTCTCCAGCGCTTTTACACTTTAGATCTGACCATGTCTTATTATTGTCTTATGAGTCCAAAATATCCTACTACTCGTACTGGGCAAAAGTGCTCTTTCCACTTTTTATTTTTAAAGGCTAACAAAAGCCAGTCCTTCGTGGAAGAGTCTTGTTTATCCTGTCATATCCGCTAGTCTGCCACGTTGACGTCCACACTAATGAGGCGAGCATTGAGATGTAATATTGGCCCATGGATTGTCTGACACGCGGCAGACGTCGCTAGTTTATTTTGTCTTCAATGTATCCCTTGACTTATACTAAAATTACATACAAAATTGAAAAGCACCTTATACTAAAAAAGTTAGATCGTGGGTGATCTCATTATGGTATCCAAACAATGCCGGTCCTTTTCCATCAAATATAATAATAGTGGAGTAATAAACGCTATGGGCCGCCATACCAGCGACTGTTGTGTTAGGATACCGGTTGAAATTACTAAGAGAACGCTGTTACCCTGTTGTGATAATATTTTCTTTAACGTATCTTATATTTTAGAGGTAATGGAGTTACAAAACAATAGGTTAGCGTTTGTTTTGTTACGTGAAGTACTTTTTGAAGTCCACCAGCCTATGGTATTGTACCAAGAAAATGAATAAAGTGGGTCCTTTAAAAACGGTTAACAAATCAGGAATACGGTGTGTACCTATTATGATAATTTATAGCCGTGTGATAGCCGATCTAGAATTGACCATGCCTTTTTGTCCGGTGGGTGTCGTAAGACGACTAAAGGAAAACCAAGAGATGGGCAGCAGCATCTTCTCTAACTTGGCCACTAATAGTGCGACCCCCAAGCCGCTTGCAAGCGTGGGGACTCTGGCAATGCAAGCGAGAGATTCCTTTGTTCAACAGTGGATGTCTTCCGGCTGATGATGATGATAATTTATGTAAAAACAAAAGATAGTTACTTCCATTTTAGTATAGGTATTTTCTGCAAAAGATGTTTATAAATTACTTATATATGATTAGTATAGTAGAGAATGTTATGTTAACAACAGTAAATAACTACTATGGTAGAAATACAATGATTTGCAGACATTTAGTTCGAGTTGATGCACGTACGATAAAAACCCCTCAGCCAACAATTACGAAATCTTAAGCTACATTGATAAGTAAAGAATCTTATCAAATCTTCACTAAAATGAGAATATTGAAGTGAACTTTAAACATTTGTCAAAGTTTGTCTGAGAATATTCTTCCCCGTATTGCACAAGTTTGACTGGTGAAGCTCATTAAACGGATCCTGAGGAGGAAAATTAAACATAGTTCGGAAAGAATGGAGCTTATTAAAGTAGTTCCAGTGGGTACCAATACGACGGAGTTTAGTAGTTCATCGATTTTTATGAAGCGCCATAATTAGTTTGTTAGGAATTCTTAAAAGTTACCAAACTCTAGTCCTCTCAGGTTTGTGTTTTCACTTGGTAAGTAGTACATGTTCTTAACGTATACGTCGGTGACACAGTTACAGAAAAACTGACTTTTTCAATGTCATTATTTAAGTGTACATAATATATAGATACATATATAAAGTCACGCCTATTTCCTAGGGTGTAAGCAGAGACCACGGATTTACCTTTGCTACGATCCTGACATACTTATTTCATTTCATTCACTCGCATCACAATTTGTATACACGCTCTTCGGTTATGGGAAATATACAATAACAGTCTGGTGGTCAAATCTGGGAGGTTATGGAATTGTACAACTCCTTTAATTATTAGGGAAATATTTACAAACAAATATAGGTAATACTCTATTAGAATCGGTGACAAAAAGATACATCGAAATAAATGATCTTCAATTGTGCGGATCGCAGATAGCCCTGTCGAGCCGTCAGACTGACAACGTAAAAAATGGTGGAGATCCTAATTAATAGACGATTAGCACATAGAATGGGTCGGCTAAAGGCTATAAGGACGGACCATTGGCCGTCAATGGCCGTGAAACCCTATTCTAGGGGTATCGTCGGCTGAATAATGAAACCATTGGATAGTAAAATAGACAGGACAATTAGTAGAGCTGCTGTTAAATCTAAATAAATGTAGTTTGAATTGGCTATATATCTAATGTAGCTACCGCGTCTGCTGACTACTTTGTGAGTTATAAGCGTGGTGATATCATTACACTATTACTTTTAACTTCGCCCCACACTGAGAATTTCTTCTGTATGGTAGGTGCGTTTCACAAACATGAAATGTCACACACCTACACAAATAGCTAGACTCGGAACAAACATTTGTATATTAGTCAAGTTTTTGTTTCGTGCAGGAGTCCAACCCGCAACCCTTAGTGCAGCAGTCCAGCTTAACCATTGCGCCAATCAGGTCGTCAAAGCAGTCATTTGTTTTTTTGGTAACACTCTTAGTTTGTAGGTGATCATCATCATTATCATCCACAAACTTCAATATACCACTGCTGGGCATAAGACGGGATTCGAAAATGCCATCCACTGCGGTCTTATGCCGATCTTTACCAGGTGTGCCCTGCAATTTTTTGTAATATAATCGACCCATCTCGCTGCCAGAAGACCTACGCTTGCCCGTTCTTGGCCACCATTCTGTCAACACTTAACTCCACCTGTCGTCACCTCGCCTAGCTAGGCTCCTGCCCAACTCCATTACAGCTCCGTAATAAGGTTTCCAACAACTTTCATCTTTAGGTGATATAAATAGTAAAAGCTATTAGTTTTAAACAAGAAAATAATAATTACTTAATAACATCTAACTAGTGATTGATAACGATATTTACCGCCCGGTCAAAGGCCACGTGACAGACTTGACGTCCAGTAACCTGTACGATGGAATCAGTCTAATTAGCGCTGACATGAATCATCATTACTCTGTATGCATGAAGATAATTGTTAGTAATATTAATGTCCCGACCGAATTTCACTTACGGCGGTTAACCTCAACTTAGGCTGGGCAACTACGAACGTATTCGATTGTCTCACACTTTGTCGGATGAATAGGAATAGGCTTGCCACTTAACACCTTTCAAGACTCTTGATAGGGGAGAATAACCAATATTAAACCGATTCTTAAATTGGACCACTTCTGTATTTCTACCAAAATTACACATATTTTTACACTAGCGACACAAAATGAGCATTTTAGGAGTAAAAATACAGAAGTATTCCAATTCGTGGCCGTCTAGTGCGCGAGGTGCCTTAAGCGCCGGTTCTATATTGGTTACTCTCCCCTAAAAGAAAATATAATAAGGCATATTCAAAGAGTTTTAGGGAATCTAATTTAAAATGAACTTCCTCTATTTACACCATCTATTATACTAATGCATTTGTTAAGTAACCCGTCAGTAGCCGCGGCATGTAGTCGAATGTACTACCTCGTTGTTCATCATCAAGTTGGATCCCCTGACGAAAGGAGGATGTCAATTCTAGGCCGGATACCAGTTGGCACTTATAATTATATACCTATCAATAAAGAAGTTACAATAATACTACACTTTTTTATTATTGAAAATCAGTACTATACGGTAACAATTAACGTTAGAGAAGCCCTCCTCTTCGCTGTAGGTACGAGCAGACAAACTAGTAGCAAGTACAACGTCTGTGATCGCTAAAGTTATCAAGCCTTACTCAGGTACCAGCGAGCTGACCTATATATTACACTCACCAACTAGGACACCTGATACCTGGGCTCAGTTCGATCTAAGCTAAGTACCAATTTTTTTTATTTTAAATTCGAATTTGTTTTATTCTTCTGTGGATAGAATTGGCCTGGATTTATGAATTGATCGTGACATTATTACGCTTTGTTGCTGATAGCCTTTGCACGGCGCAACAATTGACAGTTCCAATTCCTGCGTGGAAATAGCTAAATACTTTTTATTTGATTTTCAGATATTCATGAGAGTATGCTTATGTTACTTTCTGACCGAAATTCAGTCACAGCCGCCATTTTCAGCGGAGACTCGCCAACTGCGCAGAAGATATTATAGTGCACAAGTATGCGCGCAAACTCAGATGCACTCCCTATTGCCTCACTCTCATAGACCGATGTGACGGTAGACCAACACGACCGGAGATAGATCAGGCGCAGGATCAACGGCTTAACGTGCCTTCCGAAGCACGAAAGTCACCTAAATACACTCACAATAAAGACTAAATTCACTAGGTATGGGAACTACAAAAACCAAGCAGTTATTACGTCAGACTAATTATGTTAATAATAATTATGTTATGATTCATGTAGCATGTGTCTATGAACAAGCCATAGCCACTACGGTGCTACGGCGTAGCAACTGGCCGCTCAAAAAATATTTGCAGTATCCATTATGCCAAAACCTCTTTAGCGTTCATAGTGAGTGAAATAGTGTCTTTCTGGGAGAACTTTTAGCAAGTAAAACGAGAAGTACTGATCTACTACGAAGAAAAAAATATTATAGTGCGAAACGTGTGCGGCTAAACACTCGCTGGTCTCTTCTCATTGGCTAATGGGACCTAAATATAAGCGATGATGAGAGATCGTAACGTAACGAGCTCCCCAAGGCAGAAAAGTCTCGATGTGATCAAAAACGGACACCCATCCGAGGAATAACCGCAGCGAGCATTGCTTAACCTCACAGACTGACTATAAAGCTGTTCAGACACAAACAATATCAGCTTTTCAAGTTTATTCCAAAGACTTCTGATGAAGCAAAATTCATGAATATTCATTTGTTTTTTCATACAAAAGTAAAAACTCTAACGTGATTCTCAAATTGTTTTGTTTGGTTGTCCAGCTACGGACTGAGTTGGCTGTAATTAAATTTTTTTAAACACGCTTGCGTGTCTAACTGGACTAACGAAATGAATTATTTTAATGAAGGGTCCCTAAGTCGACGTTGAACAAAAATATCAAGGCTTTTAGTATTGTGTAGATGTAAGGTCGAAGGTGTTTTATGGGATTTCGCTATTGAATTTTTCTGTTTATCATCACGCTTGTATTTCCTAAAAGGGGTGGGCATTGGTGTCCTACCTCTGTCTCTGGAAAAGCACGCTTAATTCCAGCCCACATTCACAGTTTTAAATATTAAATAATTGATTATTTAAGTCACAGATGAAAACGCTAGGAAGACGAACGTATCATATTCCTAAATAAAAATTAAGCTAATCAGCTGCTTATGCCAATACCGCTGGGAAGTAAAACGATATATTTTTACTGTCAAAATAAGTCTTACTTAGACTATTCAATGTTTCCACTTTTAATTCTAATGGTTATGGTGACAATGTCAATAACACCCGCTATTTCTTTACTTGTAGGTACGTTTCAAACAAAATAATTACACCTAAATAATTGTTAATAATAGAGCAACGTGTTAGGTACCGATAATTGCTGGAATTATAGGAAATATTTGATAGGTGTGTGTTAATTTAGGGCTTCTAAGTAAAACATAATTATAGCTACCGTTTATTGTGTGTTATTATAAAACAAGCTCAAATTTTAAATACCTACTCAATCATCATCATCAGCTGGAAGACGTCCACTGTGGAACAAAGGCCTCCCCCTTAGACACGCTTTGCAAGCGGCTTAGGGATCGCAGTACTGGTGGTGAAGTTAAGGAAGACGCTGCTGCCTATCTTCTAGATTTTCCCTTATTCGCCTCTTACATCACCCACGGGTGGAAAGGGGTTGGCCAATTCTAGGCCGGATACCACTCAGCATTACTACTCAATACCTAGTAAAAAAACAATTGTACTCCGTATTACATTTTAAAAGTACTCCAAAGATTTCTATTATCCTTCATTCCACTTTCAAGGTTTGATAGTAGGACTAAGATGTGCAACTAACTCTTACCAAGATTTACACACAAGCCATGCAAATCTCCCCAGGAATATCTAGATAAAAACTTATGCATTGAAGCCTAGATGATAACCCTTGTCTTCCAGACTGACGTGCTTCAACTTAACGAGGCGTTCTGCTCCATCACGACCACACAGACTCAAAGTATGTGTATATTATATACCATATGTAGGTACATAGTTTTGGATATAATACATAGACCAGCATTGTTATCATTATATTCGATACCCATTTAAAAAATATCATATACACTAATATTATAAAGGCGAAGGTTTGTGAGTATGGATAGATGTTTGTTACTCTTTCACGTAAAAACTACTAAATGGATTTTAATGGAATTTCATATGGAGGTAGTTGATACCTTAGATTAACACATAGGCTTTTTATCCCGAAAAAATGTAGCTGGTAACACCGCGAGGCGCAGCTATTTTTTATATAAAAACGAAAAAAGAAATGCCACTTATAATCACAGACATAGTCTCAACAAAATAATTGGAGTATAAATAGTATGACTATTTAAATTGACACAGCGCCTTATTTCAATTTAGATAAGCATTTCTTTTTGAAGTCTGCAAATCTCTTCAGTTTCCTTCGTTAATTATTCTAGGCAAAAAGTCCTTGATATAGACTACACACTGAATATATTATAATGTATGCAGAGATAAATACGTTTTGCGAAAGACATGTTCGTGATAAAATGTAAACCACATTTTGTGCCGTTGAATTCTGAGGTAGAAATGTACGCCGGTGAAAAATGTTAAATTTCGTTACTGTTTAAATTATATTTGTTATGTATCAGTATCGTGGATATTCTAGGTTATATTTAAAATAAACAAGACCTACTTTAATAAAAAATAAAGTACCTGACTAATCGCACTTAAGATAACTTCTTCTTATCGTATGGTTGACGAAGATCGTAGTGTCAGAGTTTAAACCGACTGCTGGCAGCTGTTATGTAAGCTAACATGGCCACACACACACCGTTGAAAATCTCTCGTGTGCCGGTTTCCTCACGATGTTTTTCTTCACTGTTTTTAGCAACTGATAACTAATTTATAATACGCACATGAATACGAAAAGACATTGGTGCGTGCCGGGGATTGAACTTGCGCTGTCACTCGGCAGTCCACTCGACTATCAGTGCTGTTAAGATTGACTGAAATTCGGTCTAGAGAAAAAGGTTATGAATCTATTATGCTATTGGTTGCAATGTTAAGTTGCACTTTAATAGATTATCAGTAATGTACGCGCAGCGGAATGCGCAGGTTACGCTGAATTAGCTCACAATAGTATATATAGGTATTTATTTCGATACATTTTCTATAACAGTACTTTTTTATCACTACAAGTTTTTCTAGTATAGTAACAATAAAACGCGCTTTATTAGGACGTATCAAGGTCAGGGTCAGATGCGTATCGTCGGGTCACGAACACGCACGTAGAGTTTCCTACATGTTGTGTAGCTTGTACGGCAGGGAAAATGTTAAGCTTAAATACGTAGCCACTCAACTTGTTTCTATACTTAGTTTAATGTTATACTTTAAATACAAGCATTGACAGAGACAGACTATGATAATTATGATTTCTGACGTTTTAAGTGTCCAATTTGGTGTTTAAAATTTATCTTAATACTTCTTCTCATCGTAAGGTTCGTGAACAACCTGGTATCACAGTTTAAACCGCCTGAAGGCCTCTGATATGGCTTTACACACCTTAATTTTTTTTTGTAGGTGTACCGGTTTTTCACGATGGTTGCCTTCGCCGTTTTTAACAACTAATAACTAAGTTATGATGCACTAATGAATTTAAAAAAAACATTACACATGACGTGTACAGAATTGGAATTATCGACCTCAAAGGTCGCAAGTTCAAACCAGGGCACGACTTTGCAGTCTAACGGTTATGCTACTCGGCTATCACTGTTTCTCAATTTAATTGGCCTAAAATCGTTCCTTACCATGTCACGCTGATATGGATCTCCACACTCTTATTGGTGTCTACATAATATCATTCTGTTTTTCTCGAAGCGCTAGACAGCGATAGAGGGGTAAGCCTATTGCCATCAGCCGGGCCCAAATTTAGACTCCGTGTTGCTATTAAAAATTACCTAATGATATTATTATATGAGTTAAAATAGTCTAGTATACGAATCTATAAATTATATCCAAAAGCATTTTAGAGTCGTTACATTAAGTCGGCATTACTTACTTTCTTTAACAAACAGCATGTTTAATCATTGTACTGAAGGATACAGAGGTAACATTAAAAAACACTTCAAAGAGAAAAGGTACGAATAACTATTACAAGAAATGTACTAGGAACACACTCAATAAAAAATAATGCGAGCGGAAGATTATCTCGTCCAATACTTCGCCAAGACACTCGTTTAAAAAAAATTAAGGTTAACAATATTGGAAAAGGGTGGGTCACGGATCGCGGAGGGGTCGGCTCACTCGACAGAAAATGTTAATGGAGATTCGACCATTGCGCCGGTGTAAAAACAACGGGATATCGTTTTTGCCCTCCTAATCTGTTCCCGGTTAGTAAAAAAGAAAACAACGCAATCCATTATCGTTATTTACAGTCAGTCGGTTTAGGTGGGGATAAGCGGTGACAGATCGATCGCTCTGTCTTTTGTGCAGTTCATAACATGGGTGATTTGGGATTAATGTGCGCTCTTATACTCCGCCGAGCACTGAGCGATGACTGAGGAGCGTGTTCGACCCGGGTGTTAAGTAAAATACGTATGTGGCGTCTCTAACGAAGAAAATTGTCCGTTATGGATGTTTTTACGACTCAATATAGAGTTTCCGTTGGTGAATTGAGATGGAACCCCAGTAATGGAAATTGCGGATGATTTTTGACATTACAGGTTCCACGGTTAATGGATGGGAAGGGAGTTATTGTGCGGGATTAATTTTATATTTTGTAGTTATTTCGTATATTTGATTATAGAATACCCATTTGATTATAGAATACCTACGGATAATTTGATAAGTCCAGCTACATTCAGTTAAACTTTATATTCTAAGTTACACATAATCGAATCAAGTTATTGAGTATCAATTTACAAGTCACTGACTTAGAATAACAAAAATACACTTCAAATTACTATTAAGTAGATACAAACTCGCAATTAACTATACTTAGTCTGTTTACCACAGCTATCGAGTGTAACAACAATAAAATACTAATTACAATTTACCCAATCAGAGCTATGTTATTATACTATGCTAGATAATCGATACGTGTAAGTACCTAGTATGACTTTTTGTGTCATTTTTGCATGTTGCCCATGCTAAGCTTAAATCTAAAATGATAAAGGAAACTTGAAAAATGATGTACACGAACGGGACTCGAACCCGCGTCTTTCGCCGTACCGTGGCGCCGCTCTGCCAACTGAGCGCGGTTCGAGTCCCGCTCGTGTCCAACATTTTCCAAGTTTCCTTTATCAATTTAGAAGTGCCTAGTAGTATACTCTACACATGGATACTGTTAGATTTTCGGCACTTACATTAAATACATCATAATTAATGATTTCTATCACTTACGCGAATATTAGACATAGAAATAAAACTAGGTTTACGGATTTTATCGCGGTTTTTTAATTGTTTTTTGAAACGTCGGGACCAAAAAACAATTAAAAAACCGCGATAAAATCCGTAAGCCTAGTTTTTTTTCAATACATCATAATTTATAGTTTTCCAGGAACGACTTTCAAAATTAAAATATACCTTTTTATTCCTCTTACCTAAACCTACGCTTTTACCGTCAAGGACGTGATAAAACATTATTTTCAAAGTTTTATATAACATCTATCGGGCAGGAGGTCCTTATCGCATCTAAGTACCACTTGGCACTAATGACGTACACTAAGTCCTTTTTAATTATTTCCAGAAATTATTTTATAGAGCGCGCCCCAAAATTGTCAAGTGATACGAACTGTGATATTGAGTTGTCCTTTTTGACCTGTATTCTGTTCCATTGATTTTTTTATTGAAGATACGTACGTGGTTTTGGGTATGAAGAAAACTATTTTTACGGTAGTTTTACATATAGTTTTTAAGCTATAGGTCTATGTCTAAACGTAAACAAAAAGAAATAATTTATAAGATTTGAGTGGCATACGTCATTGGCATACCTTTTGTGGGTCATATTGTACAAGAAAATATATTTTATCTAGTGTTTTAATAATCGCTGTAGATACTCAAAACGTGTGTACTTCATGGCTTCACACACCGTTGAAAACCCCTCACAAACATCTTCTACTAAAGTGTAGCAAAACAAAACGTAAATCAATAAGACTGGTTAGTAGCACTCAATAAATTGACCAAAGAATAAAGCTATCACAGAGCTGTCGTTATCGGGCGAGCGGGTGATTAATGTCCACACAGCCTCAGGTACGTCACCGAACCAGCTGCTAATGAATGGTGGTTTGATGGTAACAGCTACATAACTGACTGAGACAGGTCGCTTTGTAGGTTGTTAGTTAAATGGATGGTATTCAATCGTTTGTCCACTCTTTGAATTTGATCTGTGTGACTATGAGTAAAAAATATTGTTTAAAAATAAAATTGTATTTTTTTTTAAAAACGTCGCCCCGCCGTATCGTAGGTGCGTTTCACAAACATGAAATATTCACATACACTAACACCCAGACTCGGGACAAACATCTGTGGTTCGCACAAAGTTTTGCCCCGTGCGGGAATCGAACCCGCAACCCTTAGCGCAGCAGTCCAATCGCTTAGCCACTGCGCTAATCAGGTCGTCGAAATAAATGAGTAAAGACTAAAAAAGAGCAATATTAGTTTAATAGTTTTATACCTGTTTGCAGTCGGAGCCATTGACATTAAAATATATCATTTAGATTCTTAAACGCATTAACTGAAAAACTAATTACGTCAATATCAATATATTGATATTTTTAATGGGTATCCAAGTCGCAATCAGTAATTGCGAAATCATGCACTTAAATGACTTAGCTATTTAATTCCGCGTGTAAATTAAAACACAAAAATGCTTTATACTTTTCTAGAGGGCATTAAATTCAGGCGACAACGTTACCCAATACAAAGTTCCCCACAACTTAATAAAAATTAACATAAAAGTACCTATACAGAGTCTGTCCTCATTGTTATAGCTAAATACTTGGAACTTTCCTCTCAAGACTTGAATTTCCTAACAATAAACTTCGTTGAAAATGATTAAATATTAAGTTACATGAACTTGGTAAAAGTTTAGTACATTAAAGTCTTGATTGTGAACACAAGTACTTCATTATGCCTGTTGCTTAAATCTCTTATAATATTCTCTGATGAAGAGGGAAGGGGACTATAGATGCTGCAAGATCGTGTTTGACAGTCAATTAAACAAGAACTTCAAATACGTGTCATATTTTGTCTATATTACCAGAAGGGTTAACATGTTGCAGTGGAAAGAGCGTATTGACATTTATGGGGTGCTGCTTCAGTTTCAGGACAACTTAGAAACAAGTTATTTATGACATAAAAAAAAATTGAAACTGGCCAATTATAATTACCTATGCCAAGATAAATAATCATACATTATGTGACGGTAATTTGTTACGAAACCGGGATTAATACAACATTTTTCTGCTTAATACATTAATATAATGTTTGTAGAACATCGGAAAAATCTACTATTACGATATACTACGTACATCCGAAAGAAGTATCTAAGACCTTCACATGTGACTACACTGGCCAGTAAAGTTGCTCTATGAGTTGCAACGGGCTCTTGGAAACTACGTGGCCGTCTTCAGCACATTGAGGCCCCTCCGTGCCTTAAAAACAACTCAAGCCAATGATTCTGCGTCACGGATTTTCTCGGCAATGTCGACCTATGAGTGTAAGAAATGGTGACTCGACTACCTGATTGGCACACAGGCTAAGCGTTGCGCGTTCGATTTCCGCACGGGACAAAAAAATGTGTGATTCGCAGACTTTTGTCCCGAGTCTGGATGTTTGTGTATGTGTTATTGTCATGTTGTGAAACGCACACATGACACAGGAGAAAGTGTCTGTATGAGGCAGGCGACGTTTTAACAAAAAAGAAATTTCTTTAAGCGCAATTTTATTTGTCTTGTTCACTAAAATTATCTTTAGCGTAGTAGTCAGTCTTAGTAGCCATAATATTCGCACCGAAATTCGAACAGAAAACATTCTAAAAAAAAGTCATAATTTTAAAACCATCAAATCCAAGCAGTCATACAAAATGAAGTCCTATAAATCGTGCCATATAGCTTGACAAAAAAACACAGTACTAAAGCCGTGTCTTACAAGACAGTACTTGTAAACATCTGGCACGTCTACAGTGCGGACAGGAACAGTGGCAATTACAGAGAGCGAGGACATCTGCGTCGGTTGCCTTATATGCAATAAAGTGGCGGGAGGACTTACGAAATGTGGAGAAGGTAACTGTGGACGCTGCGATATAATAATGTACTATATAAGGTATACTACTACTTTATATTCCCTTCTACAACTTCGTAGGTGTAAATAACGTATCCATTTTCACAGTTTCAATGAATACATCATTGCCAATGTAAATGTTACTGAGATCGGCTGTGAGGTTTTGGAGTGACGTCATAAACAGACGCAAAAAGAAATATCGAAATCACTCTGGTCGGAGCGGAAAGTGATTTTCAAAGGTTTATCGTGTTCAAAGGCTGCATTAGTATTGAAAAATATATTCCACAATTTGTTATGTTATTATCGTTAGGTAAATGCGCCTCCTTCATTGATATACCTCCTTCATAGATCATTGAGTTCTTAAAAAGCTAGTCATAACTGATCTGAAATCATAGAAAGAGTAGTTTGCTCTGAACGGTTTGCCAGTGTGGTCGCAAGCGCAACTGCTAATTTGATATTTTGGCTTGTTTCCAAAAGTTTTCTTTTATAAAATTCTCAGTGGCCGGTGTTTGGAATTGTTCCGTATATATAGCAATGTCCTCGTAATATCTGGTGCATTGTAAAACATTCACTACTGCTGGTATAATTTGTAAGCTGATGGCATAGTAATAAGTTTAACATACCTACATAGGTGTGTCAGTGAGCTTAGTAGATCATTTCCTAGCAGATTAAAATTTAAAGTGAGTTCTATTAGTCTAGTAATCTTGAAGCGAGATGAGAAATTCGGTGAATCCTTTACAATAACTCGTGCATACGTAGTTTTATAAATACACTGGTTAACTTCCGAGATTCATCTTCATCATCATCATCAACAGCCTTCAATATCCCACTGCTGGGTATAAGCCTCCCTTAAACAATGCCATCCGCCGCGGTCCTGTGCCAATCTCGTCCAGGTGCTTGGATTCATCTTAGTTCAAGAAAAAAATCTGGGAAGTAGATATCGGGTTTGTGTAGTTCTTTAGGTCCTTATAATGAGCGATTTTATGAAAAATATTACATGGTAATAGTTGGAATGTGTTATTGTCTGTTGCAGCTACTGCTGGGCCTGCTAGCTCATTGTTTATCAAGCTCAAACCTTGACCCTCCGTTATATTTTTAAAGCTGCTTATCGACTCACCAGTCTCGCAACAACTAAAATAGAGTCAATAATATTCCAGTATTTTTCTCTCATATTAAAAGTAAATTCACTACACATTATTTCACGTCAAACTGAAGGATTACACGCATACAATCCTATGTTATCTCTACATAATAATTGTAACTGCCCCTCGCTCAATATACAACAATTTGAAGCCATTCATTTGGACCGGCAAAATTACGAACACAATACAAAATAGGAATCATTTTTATTGCTGGCGTACGAAACTGTATCCAACGGCTGGCCGTTCCAAAAATAATAACCATCCCTTTAGTCAGACAAATAAAATAAACTAGTCTTGATGTATCGACGACCAATGAGACATAATGACGAGGTTCTGAAGTGATCATAAGTCATAACTGGAACTATGTCAAAATAGTTATGATTCCATTCAGTCGACTATTTCAACCTACCCGAAACATATTTAGTTAAAATCGGTAGGTAGAACTCTTAGTACACCTACATTCCTAATTCACAAAACATACAGATAAAATATTACAACATGTGATGTACAGAAGCGAGCTTAACTTAAAATTTAGTTCTCTCACACCAAACTTTTGAGTTCTCCATTCTTAATAACTATGTGTTTATCAATGTTCTTTCTTCATAACAGTCTTCTTTGTCTGAGAAGTCTAGATACAATCAATTGCTTTTAGTAAACTAACTAACTTGTCACTTACATAAACCAAAACCGAAACAAACTTTTATATAAAACAAAGTGCTTGATATATCAGAATAGATATACGTAATATCCGTAGGCACACACATTCGTATACCGCGTCTCATTGAGTGACACAGCTCGAAATCTGCTTTTCTTGCACTCAAGAAAAAAGACATTAGAACTCCCTCGCCGAGATGCTTCGCATATGTTAGTACAAATTTCAATGACGATTTCATTTGGCTGGGCTGTAATCTGATTTAGTTGTTTTATTCTCAGCGATATCATTGGTTTCTGATATAATTTATTCTGTTTTCGCAGAATTTATTCTCGTATTGAAATAAGCAAAAGATAATATCGTTTGAGATGAGTATGAAAGTTGGTTGGAACTTGTATAAATAATGCGTGATGACGCTATAGAGAGCTAGTATATTGCTATTTGTTGTCGCAATTTGATTAGATAGTCGACACCACCAATTAATTGACATGTTTTTTATAAGCTGTCAAAACGCTATTCATCAACATCACCATCATCAGCCGGAAGACGTCCACTGTTGAACAAAGGCCTCTCCCTTAGACCGCCACATTGAACGACAGCTTGCCAATTGCAGCCGACTATTCATCCTTACATATTGTATGGCAATAGAAACCTGTGACGTCACTTGTTCGCAAACTCAATTGTCTTAATATTTATTGATTTCAATGGAAATAAAAATCTAATTTTGCAAAAATGTATAGCATTTTTAGGGCTTTAACAGTATATTATAATAACCATAACATTTTTAACATAACATCACGCCTGTATTCCCCAAAGGGTTAGGCAGAGGTGTATCTGTAGTAGTATACCTACATTTCACCAGTCATTTTATAGGTCCCAATATAGGTAATAGGGGAGTATTTCACAACTCTGCCTGCCTTTTCAGGGAATACACGTATACAAATACATAAGCACCCAATACTAAGATTGCATTCGGACCACAGCAATGAAGATCAAAATCATCTAATATTAGTTTCGAAGCTTATTATTTATGTGCCGACAAAATTGTGTAACTGACCATTCATTGGCAGCGCTAGCCGCAAGCAGAAATGGTAAACTAATTATCTTTGCAAACACAAATTATACCTCGAATTCTATCCGGATCGGTACTTATCTGTAATGTAATAATGTGGCTTTTATTTCATCATTTACTGTATACCTTGTTGGTCTGGTTGTCGCTATCGCATGAGGTCCTGGGTCCGAATCCCGGATACGTGTTATTGGTGATATTTTAGTAGCAGCATACAGTCTGGATTTGTGCCCGGTTGGTGGCAATCGGCTCACCCCCTATTACATTGGGTACACCTCTGCCTACCCCTTCGGGAAATACAGGCGTGATGTTACAACATATAATTATTGACCAAAAATCTTAAAAAAATGGTAATATCTTCCAACCTTAATCACAGCTTTTTAAATAAATGATGGTCAGACTATTGGAATTCATCCAATTCTGGGTCTCGTATGAGTCGATTTAGCCAAAAGACTGTACAACATTACAAGATATGTACCTGTGCTAGATTAGCGATCAACGAACACTAATTACAGGCTAAAAATGGCTAATAACCCAACAATTTTAATCCGTCAACGCATCCATCCGTTCCTTGTTCCACCGCAACCTTAATTAATAAATAAAGGCACGATGAAAAAAAATATAAAGCCGACGGATAGCCGTTTCTTTATTAAAGTGAAACTATTAAATTTTTTCTTTTTGTTGCTTTATTAAAAAGTTTGAACATGTCGGTGAACGTTTACGGCGTTCGCTGGTTGCAGAGTTAAAAGTTTTAAACTGGCCGGATACAAGGTAGATGCGTCGGAAGGATGCTGCGTGATGGTAATTATAATAAAGAAAACGTATGATATGATGACTGCCTCGTTGGTCTAGTGGTTGCTAAGCGCGACTGCTGTGCACGAGGTCCTGGGGTCGAATCCCGGGTCGGGCAAAGTGTTACTGGGTTTTTCCGTTGGGTAATTCTCAGTAGTAGCTCGGAGTCTGGATTTGTGCCCGGTTGATGGAAATAGGCTCGCCCCCTATTACATTGGGACCTAAAAAAACATAACTGGCAAAATTTGGGTGTACTATTATGTGCACCTCTGACTACCCCTTCGGGGAATACGTAATGTTATTTTTATGTGTTATGAAAACGTATGAAAATTGTTGCTTATTCGCTTATTCAAACACACCTGGAGATTGTTAAAATTGTTTTCTGGTACTCCCTTCATGCGATTTTTTTTAGCTGTCTATAAAAACACATGCATACATATAGCACACTAGTTCCTACTCATTTAATTCATATCCATGCTAATATTATAAATGTGAAAGTATCTCTGTCTGTTACGCCTTCACAACTAAACTGCTGAACGGATTTTGATAAATTTGGCATGTATAAAGTTGAAGACCCGAGAAAGGACATAGGCTACAAAAGCTAGTGACTTTGAAATAAAGTGATAGAAATCTTTAAGTGATAGAAATTATTAAGTGATAGAAATCATTAAGCTAGTGACTTGTAAATAATCACATACATGATTATACTACATAACTTCGATATTTACTTTGTACGATCATTAAACCATCACTCATTTAGTTGAATAGCTTTCATCGTATCATACTGCTATATCGATGTTACGAACCTGTCTCCGAGTATCGAATAAGATATAGTTTGAACAAACTACTCTGATACCACGTTTTTCCCCAGATCGTGTCTCGTGTCCCAACCGATAAGAAAGACGTTGAAGTTAGCTTCCACGTAACATAATACGAAGATAATTTCTAAGTCGAATAAACTTCGTAACTTTTAACTTTCCTCCAAGTTGCTGTTCTCAAATTCACAAAGGTACTCTATGTTTCAAAGAAGATACGTTCACAATCAATAACCTACTAAAAGATGTTGGTAATAAGGTTGGTTTTTGTTTGAACGGGATGCACTTTCGTTGAGTGTACGTAGCTTGGAACAGAAGCGTCAGTAAAGAAACGCTGAAAGTTAAAAAAAGCAACACTCGGTCTTATGTGTTTTGCGGGACTGTTAAATTTTCACGGCGGAACATTAACTAAATCACCGCGTCACGAACAATTATATGCTACTTATAATTAATTACACGTTCGTTGCTTTTAACACCTCTACAATTTTGATGACCTGACTAGCGCAGTGGTAAAGTGATCGGACTGCTGCGCTAAGGGTTCGATTTCCGCTCGGGGATAAAGTTTGTGCGAACCGCAGATTTTTATCCCGAGTCTGGGTGTTTATGTATGTGATATTTCATGTTTGTAAAACGTACCCACGACACAAGAGAAATTCCTAGTGTGGAGCGCCGTTTTTTTTAAATACACTCTTCTTCGTAATACGTGAGCTTTCTAAGGAAGCAGGTCATGCTCACGCCGTAGTGTAGAGGTTGGTCAGTCAACAAGGATGGTAGCGAGGTTGACCGTCCAGGGTGCACCTGACGTACCTAAGTACTGTCAGCCGTGGAGGCTCTCTACTTGCACCCCAGTCTTATCTTTTGCTTACAAAGCGGTAAATACTTATACAAATATACTTATTACTAATGACTTCTACATCATTACCTGTTAACACATGTTCATTATGTATGTATGTATGTACTCGGTCCGTTCATGTCCGCGCCATACATTACTCATATTCTTCGTTTAGCGAAAGTTATTTATTTTATGGAAAGTATTGAAAGCGTCCATTAGACAAATTAATTATACCATTCAATACGGCATAGAAACGGTCTACTGAAGTAGGCAGGGAGTGTAGAGTTCTGTTCATATAGATATTAGGTAAATATACCAGTGCTAGCGTATTTGCGCGCGATTCGAGAATATCAAACAGTTGCTTGTCCATTTTGTTTCAGCTTCATGGCTGTTGCAGATCGACTAGGTTCGGTAGCGTTTGGTTCGGTCAGTTATTGGATGGGTGGCTCTTCACACATTGTGAACCATGTGTTGGAAGTTACGTAGTTGTTAAGCAGTCAGAAATGAATGATATGAAAATAGGAATCGTTGAAATCACGAAGATGATTGATTCAATATTTTGTTGAAGCATAAACTTAGAACAACCTACTAAAGTAATTTAAAAAAGTAATTTGATGTCTAGATTCAAGACTAGCCCGATGAGACTAGACACCAATTTCCTCTCATTATTATTTTGATCTAACTTTTTTCTCTGAAAGATTTTATCTTGCGTCAGCGTCTACGGTAACTTTTTAACTATTTTAAAGTCCATAATCAAATTAATCGGAAACTTCCATGTTATAAAAGCTAAAAACGACAGTTTTGACTTTCATTCTTATTAAAGTTAGTTGTTTATGTGACAGGCTTATAATTCAAATTTTTTTTTGTATAGAAAGTAAATTTTGTTTTTTTTAACCGACTTCGAGGAAAAGGAGGTTCTATTTTCGTCTATACTCTAGATGTTTAATTTTTTTCAAGCCCAGTATGTGACTTCTGAACATTAATATTAAGATAAGTCAAACAATAAAGGAAAACATGGTAGTCTTAGACTAGCATTAAGTCAGTTTGTTTTTTGTAAGAGAAAATGCCTTTCGGTGGGAGAAGTTCTAGTATATATACACTTAATCCTTGCTGGCTACCTTGTTGGTCTAGTGGTCGTGAGGCCCCGGGCTCGAATCTGGCTTGGGCAGTGTTAACGGGTTTTTCCATTAATACGACTTAATACATTGGGACCTACAACATAACTGGCAAAATTTGAGTGTACTTTACAGACAGTTATGACTACTTCTTCAGGGAATACAGGCATGATGTTTTGTTTTAATAATTAAGTATTAAAATTGTTTTACTTTATATTTAATGTTATTACCTTCGTTTATTATTGTTAATTTAGTATGTTGTACCTGTGCCTGTGAATACTGTGTTCCTACTGAATTGTTGTACACGTCTATAATTTATGTAAACACTAGTCTTAGTACCCCTGCACTGTTATTTGATATGTTTGTGTTTATGTTGTTGATGTGCCTCATTAATAAATAAATAAAAAGATTACCTGGTACTACTACATTTTAAGTTCCGAATCCCAATTATTACTACTAGTGAGTATTGAGCGCCGTGCAGTCGCAATATACTTAAAAAGAAAACACAACATCACGCCTGTATTCCCCAAAGGGGGAGGCAGAGGTTTTATATAGGACACCCACATTTCGCCAGTTATGTTTTAGGTCCCAATGTATTAGGGGGCGAGTATATTGCCATCAACCGGGCACAAATCCAGACTCCGTGCTGCTAATGAGAAAACATACTAATATTACTGGTGTAACATTGTTAATTAAGAAACGTGAAGACAAAGAACACGGACAATAAAAACAGGAATTAAACGGAGAATCCTTCATTGAAATTAAACTGGTTAATTAACACAGACTACGAAATACCGCTTCAGAATAAATGCATTAAAATTGCATTGAATTGAAAACGATCTTTCGCTAAGTATACTTTGTTGCGGAGATTGCTTTGGCTGAATAGAATTGACTAAAATACAGGAATATTGGCTTTCACACTTCGTACACTGGCTTGCAAAACCATGTACCACACTTTTCGTTTAATAAATAATTTGGAGATTTAAAATTAATAACGTTTTATAGCAAATTGGGTGAGTTCTTTTTATTTTTGTCCCTTTTTTTTTAAAGTGTGATACGTAGTTTTGCTGGTCTGACCTTTTAGTATTTGAATATTTTATTTATACTTGCACGCCTGTATTCCCCGAAGGGATGGGCAGAGGTGCACATATAGTACACCCACATTTCGCCAGTTATGTTTTTTTTTAGGTCCCAATGTAATAGGGGGCGTGCCTATTGCCATCAACCGGGCACAAATCCAGACTACGTGCTACTACTGAGAATAATTTACCTAATGGAAAAACCCAATAATACTTTGCCCGACCCGGGATTCGAACCCAGGACCTCGTGCTCAGAAGTCGCGCTTAGCGACCACTAGACCAACAAGGCAGTCATATACAATTATATACCATTTTGCAAAATAAACCTAAATAATTCGCGCTTAATCATTATGACAGTACACATCAAAACGTGACGTAATATGCTGTCACTTAACACCTACAAAATTGTATGATAATAAATGATAATATTACATCAATGTTGCGTGGGTTGTAGCAGGCGATGTAATCCAATTGCAGTGCACACTGGGTCTCCAAATCCAATTTTCCGTATCGCGCCTCCTACGGTCGGTAGGGGTACCACCCGCCTAAAATAACATATCGCACGAGACTGAACGTTGTGTTAAACGGATAGATAACTCGCCTGCTCTCGTGTTTGAATATTTTATTGCTTTATTTTAAGCTGACGTGGCAACCCTATTTGTCCTGTTCGATTTTAGCGAATTCGTTGAAATTTTTCTTTTTTCTTAGAACAAAATGTCAGGCGTGAGCAGACATAAATATATCTATGACATAATATAGCATATGAAATATAGACATGTCAAGTATATTGTTATTATTAAAAGTTATTGAAACATCATTAAGAATAATAATATTCAAGCTTAATTACATTGTGTGTAATGATCTATAAACGAAGAAACATGTTGTTATAAGTTTGACTCGATACAAATCTCCACCGTGTAGGTGTGTTCATTAAAAATTCTTTCTTTCTTTCTTTTTTTTTTTTAAGAAATTACGAATATAAGTACTTTATGTTATATCACTTCTTTAAATTACAGTATAATAATTACCGAGTATTTTCGGCCGAGAATAGACCACCCCCTTTCCTCCCGTGGGAGTCGTAAGAGGCGACTAAGGGATATTTCTGGGGGGATCAACAGCGTTTCGCTATGTAGGTACCGTTCACCATACTGCGGTTGCCAACCTTTTGACGACCTGATTAGCGCAGTGGCTAAGCGATTGGACTGCTGCGCTGAGGGTTGCGGGTTCGATTCCCGCACGGGGCAAATCTTTGTGCGAACCACAGATGTTTGTCCCGAGTCTGGGTGTTTGTGTATGTAATATTTCATGTTTGTGTAACGCACCCACGACACAGGAGAAATTCCTAGTGTGGGGCGACGTTTAAAAAAAAAACCTGCCTGCCCATCGTGGTGACTAAAGACCAAATCTCCCATGAAGAGTAGTCGAAGAAAGCCGAGAATAACAGTTCCCGGCTGCCCTACTATTCCAGGGTAGTAAGTGGATGGTGAAAACGGGAGAGCGGGCTCTGTGGCGTACCCTAGGAGAGCTGTGCCCAGCAGTGGACTGCAATAGGCTGATGTGGTGATGATGAATAACAGCCTATAAACTATCCCACTGTGGGGCAAAGGCCTCTGCTACTATAGAGAAGGATTGAGCATTGATCAGTGGGTCGGCGTTTGTCAGTGGTGTCTTGAAGATCTAAGAATTAAGTTGCTAAGAAGTATATAAGACATTGAAAAAGTCACATTGATCCTTGCCTGGGTTCGAACCTACAACCTTGTGCAAACAAATTTGGTGCTTGTTTTTCAACTTACAACTGAGATATCACAACCAGATGACATCCATTTTTATTTAAATTCATATTTTTTTGGTCAACAACCAAAACATTTCTTATATAAAAAACAATAAAAAAATATCTAAAATAAAACTAATTATAGAAAAATGATAAAGTCTATAATAAACATCAAGATTAAACACATAATTAAAACTCGCAGTCAAAATCATAAAGGGCAAGTTAATATAAAACGACCCTCTGTGCGTAGGTTGTAAGCCGGTAAAAATTATAATTAATACATTCTATATATAACTTTTAACTCCACTTAGATATATCATTAAATATTCTAGAGATAACGACTGATCCAATTTTATTCTAACTAGATACATTTTGCTACGCGCCTACGAAACACGTAGCAAATACTACGAGGCTACGAAAATCGTAGGAAAACCAAAACATTCGTCTACAATCTCCGTAAACCAGACAATTGTTTTATAAACAGATTCGATCTATAAATACAATCGGCATCAAGTATTTAACGCTCCCAGGAGATACAAGCCAAGAATATATTCCGCTTTACCGTAGCATAACGCCAGAATAGGCAACGACTTCGAGCTTCGAGACTAAATGAAAAGGCTAGTACTCGCTTACGTAGAGAGGAAGCAGGAAATTAGATAAGGAAAGAATTAACTCTTAGTATAATACGGGCGAGGTAAACGAAAATAAAACTTGACAACCTGTCTAGGGAATAGATTATGGAATATTCTAGAAGCGGTTTTTTATTAGTCTAGCAATTGATCGGCTTAAGTTCACTTTGAATAAAACTTAAAAAATATATTTAACATCACCCCTGTAGGTATTCTCCGAAGGGGTAGGCAGAGGTGCAAGTATAGTACACCCACATTTCGCTAGTTATGTTATAGGCCCCAATGTAGGGGCGAGCCTATTGCCATCACCACGCACAAATCCATTCTCTGTGCTGCTACTGACAATTACCTAATGGAAACACCAAGTTACACTTTTTCCGACCCGGGATTGAAACCCAGGACCTAATGATCAGGACTCAACAGTCAGTTGTACTTATTCTCAACTAAAACTCAACTCCCCATTAAAAGGTTATTGCGACGTCCCCGGGTTTCGAACCTGCTACCTTGAGCTACATTAATCTGTATACTATGTAAATAGAAGCGAATGGAAAACAAACCCCATTTGATCCTCCAATCACGTTATTGCTTTTATTGATATATTTTTATGTACTTGAATGATTGATGTTCCGTAAGGAAAACGGTCTGTGTGTTTGCATAGCAATCAATATGTTATTAGGTAATAGATTATGTCAATGAAGTACGGTCTGGGCTAATAGACTGGGCTATTATTCTTCAGTGACAACCGACCTACATTAGACTCACTTATGTATACGTAATTGATCGATATTAACATCCTTAACATAAATTAAGTTCAAGAATATAGTCATTTTAACAGTGGTTCTGTTATTGAATTGCTACGTTCACCCAGTGGTCGGTAAGCGCGGCTGTTGAGCGCGAGATTCTGGGCTCTAATCCCGGGTCAGTCAAAGTGTTATTGAGTGTTTCCTTTGGGTAATTTGCCCGACTTGGCCCGACCCTGGATTTATACCCAGGACCTCATGCGACGCAATTTTGCTTAGCGACAACTAGACCGACAAGGTAGTCAGTCAAACAAATAAACAGACATGTCAGATCATGAAAATTAAATGAATAGTTCTCGACTTAGCACTGACGAAGAGATAAAGCAAAATATATGAGGATTTAGTTTTGCCTGTGAATTTATCAGTGCGTTTGATTTGGATTTCCAAGTATTTCCAACACACCACTAGAATGCATTTTCCTAAAACCCTAGCGCTCGACTCCAAAGTCAAACCTGGTGTTCTTTCTAAAATTCCTGCTACTATTGTTATTCACTCCATGATCTTAAAATACTATTAAAAACAAAATGTATAATATGTACTACAATTATATTCCCGAATATTGACGTGAGTAAAACCGACATAATAGTAAATATGGATAAAACTCACGAAAATTATTATACAATTTATAAGTTCGAGTCAAGTTTATGTATATTGAGAAATGGTTAGGTAAAAAGGACTGTTCCAACCATTGGATAACCATAATCCATCAATATGGATGTATTGGTTGTGGTGTGTATGGATTATGGTTATAGAAGATTATTATAGTGAGAGAAGAGTCAACAATAACCTTCATGATTTCACTTCTCATCGTATCCTGTCTATTATGTATATAGTACCTACTAGACTTACCGAGTGTAGTGCAAGAGTTTGACGACCTGATTGGCGCAGTGGCTAAGTGATTGGACTGCTGCGCCAAAGGTTGCGGTTTCGATTCCCGAACGACGAAAAAAGAAAAAAATTGTGCGTTCCACAGACGTTTGTCTTGAGGCTGGGTGTTTGTGTACGTGATATTTTATGTTTGTGAAACGCCTGTATACCCCGAAGGGGTAGGCAGAGGTGCACATATATTACACCCACATTTTTAATAAATAATATCATTAAACACTCAATTCTTCAAAGATACGCTTCAAAAGATAAAATTTCCGTTGTACTGGTCCTTAGGGACGGTGTTCTACAAGTGACGTTAACAAACATTACTCGAATAAAATATACTTCAATGTATTTCACTGTCACCTGAACGAACAGACAGTAATAAAATCGTGTGAAAATTAAAATCTTGGAAGAGGAATCCGGTTCATTATGACAGTTTCATTTATTCCTCTGGGACGCGTCTGATATTATTTATTTTTACTGCAATTTTACTCGTTATTACTATAGTACATTGAAATGATGTTTTTATCGTACAGCACGACAAAAAACATGCTAGCTTGTGTATAGAATTTTTTTTATAATTCTCTGAGATATATAATATATTTATATTTATAATGTTTTAATGTGGTAAGTAAATGATGCATTATCTATATGCTTGGATTTCTGCGCGACTGGATCAATGTTCTAAGCAGGACAAATATTTTTTTCTGGGTTGCATTTTTTAATCTCCATCCTAAGTGTTTTTGCGAGTATAAAAGTATGAGTAAAGCATTGAAACCCATCATTGAGGAGACACTTATAAAGAAGAGTTAAACTAGTCGTCAATTAAATGGCACCATTGATTTCGATCATCGAATTTGGGAATTAAAATAAAATAGTTTTGCTGCTCGTACTCTAAATGACGTAATGTATTTATAAGAGGACAGAAATAAAGATACCTCCGACCTTCTTGCAAGTTTTGAGAGTCAAGTAAGGAAAATGGATTGCTGCCGTGCTCCTAATCGATTGCCTGCAATCTCTCACGTGTTCGTGCAATGTTTAAAAGTACCTTACTGGTATGATAATGTATTGTGTTTAATAATGATCATATAACTAGGACCTTGCAGGACTTTTTTATCATCATTTCCTTGGTACCTACGTAGATTGTATCAAGAAAATGAGGATGACAATGAGGACGACGAATAATAGGCGACCTATTCGTTAAGATATGAAGTACTTGAATGTACCCAAAGAGTCGCATTAAAATCCAGGTGAGTACAAAGGTGCCCTTTAACTTTCTAATATCAAGAAAAAACCCGTGCAAACTTAAAACAAGCATCATAATGTGAGGTTTATACTCCAAATATAAAATACTAACCCTGGCGTATATACTAGCGGGATATGTATTTATACAATACAAAGTGTAAAGTTAAAATAAATACAACAGCGAACGTTTAGCACAGACATACAGACCATTTGCGTCAATGTTTTTCGATTCGTTCTTGGTCGGCGTGACTGACGGTTGTGTTCCATTCTATCTGGCGTCTCCTAGCAACCATTACACTTATTGTATTGGTCTTTGCAGTCGAGTGAAGCATCGTCTACTTTTAATGATATTTTATTTACTTTTGGTTGTTCAGTGACTAAATGCAGCAATTATGCGAATTATTATAGCCCTTGTAATTACCGAAAGGATAGGTAAACGCTAGGTGCTGCCCAGCTTTTTGTCTAAAAGTCCAATAATTTATATTTGTCATATTAAGCAGTATATAATTATGTAGTGTATGCACTTTATAATTTCTTAGTTATTTTGGGTCACTAATAACAAAATATGTCATCAGTCAAACAAAGTAACTAAGAAATTTCAAAGTGACTGAAAAAAACACATTCGTATTGTTGGTTCCTAATTCCCAAAACTCCCTCGGCTCTACGTATATTTTGATATTCATTACAAATATCTTCACACAACAGTTACACTATTTCTGTAAACTATAACGTACGTAAACAGTAAATACGTTTCAGACCCCAAACGAAGCGGCGTCAATAACACCACTAATCTACACGCGCTACCCAAGAGAACTCCGATCCAATCTACAGGGCGTTTGATTTTGTAAGCGAAGTTTTGTACAATTTGCATGTCGTGTAGCATTGTTATCGTAGCGAGAACAACAGATTGGGCCTGTAGAAGCTTACTCCTTGTTATTTTCACGACAGAGTAACCGGTTGGATTCCATTAATGTCTGCTAACGACCGGACGCACTTCGGATTGGGGTTTAAAAGGGTTGAGTGGTTTTCTACAATCGTTCTGATAAAAGGGGATGGATGTTAAGCTTTTAGCGATTTAAAGATGTCCCATCGGGTGTATTAATACCGTGATCAATTAAATGTAGTCGGCTCCGTACTATTGCGTTGAGTGTTGCCGATTTTATCGATATTTAGTATTCAAGGTATATCTGTTTATAATCACGTATATGCTTCTGGACAGGGTATGGCCAGAGGTGTTTTATTTAGACATCAACATTTTGACAGATAGTAAAAGACTAAGATGTTCATTGTAGCGATATATGGGGGAGTTGTTGTTCAACAGTAGACGTCTTCCGGCTGATGATGATGATGATGATAAGACCAATGGTGGTGACATATTCATTACAGTTAATTGTTCACTACTAAAAGTAATACTGGATCATTTATACCGGTCATTGAGTTGCGACGGTTTATTACTTTGCTTTGCAGTAAGACGACCAAGCCGTAAATAAATAAACAACATTATACATTAACAGTTTAAAAAAAACAAAGTAGTTAAAGATAACTTATCGAAATTTACCGAGTGTAATACTCACATTAAAAGAGCCTCAAAAACTAACAAAATAAAATTTGACAAAAACTTATCCTAAAAAAATTAAAACGATTTATTTATAAAAGGTTTGCGCATATCTTCTAACACCTATCTCTATTATTTTTTATTAACCCAAAAGACATTACTTTAAAATAACATGGAGGCATAAATACAAATAACCCCCAATCGGGCTTATTCACTTTTAGTTACTAGTTTGTTTTGATTTCGCAAACTCGACCGTCCGGCTCCCGCGAGGAACATTCTAAACAAAACTAAAAACTAACTTATGAATATTCGCTCCTGTAGTGTATAAGCTTGGCGGGTGTCAATCGAGTCGGAGCATGCGCAGTGGCGCGTTTAGCGCGGGCTTGCGTGCGGTCCTCAGTAATTGGCCGCACGCCGTCAAGTTTGAACCGGTTCAGACCGGATTTTTGCCGCTTTCTTCAGCGTTTCGCGCGCGTGACGAACTGTCAACGATTCGTTATTTAGTGAACTGCCTGTATATGACGTTAAATTATGTACGGAATAAACAAATAATTTTTGTGAGTGTCAAATAAAGTTTGTTTCTGTTAGTTTAAATTAGAAATGTAGTAGTTGTAAAATAAAAACTTTATATAAGTGTGTATGTTAGTGAATTGTATATTAATGGATTTTTAAAACACGGGTGAGTAATATTATTTTAAATACAATAATTAATAATATCTTTATTACTTAAGTAATTATATTCAAATATTTTTTTTTACGAAATAAAATCAGTTATCCGAGGTCAAAAAATATCCTACTATTAATACTACTACTATAAATACTATTAATTACTTTATAAGAGTAATAAAATACGTTTTAAAACCAGTAAATGATTAAAAATATTATTAAATTCAAAAATAAAGAAACTAAACAACTAGCGGCTTTAAAAAAATTTAACCAGTGCTCTATTTTACTATGAATATACAATATTTAACACATTGGCTGTTCACATACCTGTAGACCCTGTAGTCCTGGTTTTTATGAGTCAAATTCTTTGGACCAATATTTGCGGCCGTGGATCAAAGGTTAAGGTATTTGCGAAGGGTCAGACTTACTTTTCATCTTAGTCCGACGACCGATTTCTGACTTATATCTTTACAAGATAACTTACAGAAATACCAACAAACTATACAGACATATTGAAAGGACCTTTTTACACAACTAGAAATAACAGCAATTTACTTTGTAATTTCTATTATCTATGCGAATATTAGACCTTGACACAAAAGTATTTTTCGAATTAGATCGCGGTTATATTGTAAATAATTACTTTTAAAAATTATTTACAGTAAATAACAACTAAAAATGTGAGGTACCTGATGGTGAAGGTTCAAACTAGTCGTTTTACGTTTAACACTCAATATGACCGTGACCATGAATGATGTAAAGGATGTGAGTCCAAAAACAAATTAAAACCGCGATAAAATTCATAAAAATAGCATTTTTTTATTCAGAATAAGTACCTAGGTATATATACTGCGAAATATGCCTACCTACCTAATATTAAATTGAATAAGGTCAATAAAATGTTTGGAGAATGTAAACAAAATGAGGAAGCTTCCGATATTAAGTAGGCAAACTCCAAAGCCTAAGAAAATGTTTACTCTTTCGCTGCAAGTTGTTAGAAAGTTAAAATTAGAAGTGAATCGATCGCCACCGGCATACAACATGCACATGTTTGTTTCTGGTCCTTAGAAACGTGAAGCAGGTTTATGTAATAGTTTCTATTAGTTGTAAAAAATATAAGTGGTTTATAATATTGGTACTTTACGTATGATATAAAAAAAAATATAACAGATAAATAACAATCAATGAGTTATATCAAAAGGTTCCATACTTTTTTTTTTGGTCATTTGATACTTTTTTTTGAAAAAAATGTATTATATAATATTAAAATGGTTTAATGCAGTAACGGTTACTTATATAATGTTATAATTACTGACTAACCTATAGCAAGCGTGGCGAATAATGCTTGTTTCTTCTTTATATGAGAAAAGGCCCTTGGCCTGCTATGAGAAAATTACAGGCTAGTATAACTTATTATAATGATGTAATTTTAGATGTTGTTATATTGCAAAATTTTACTTCTATAAATAATACCTACATATAATGATAACATATGTATATAATAAAGTCAGAGGTCAAAGATAAAAATAGGTTATACGGGGTCATGCAAATACTAACATACTACACACGTACAACGGTAAAATATCGTTTACTATTCGAGTGCTGATAGAACGCCCGGTCCTCCGCCCCATGATTAATACGAAGAAATATTACCCCGGTATTAACAAATTTATTTCCAAGTATTCGGAATATATTTCTCTGGAATACCGGTAGCGCGGCAAACGAATATTACTTCAGATGGTATATTACAGCGTTTTGCTCAGCGCGGATCTTAGGACCACAAATAATGCGACACGTTTACAGGACTTTAATAATGTGGAACCTTTTAGAACATGATCCTATATTAGTTAAATAAAGAGAAAAGTGACAGGTGAAATTAAAATTAAATTTTCACGTCCACGGAAGATAAAGGTAGAATCTCATTTTCTTTTCACGGACTACGTTCAACGGAGAGTAAAGGCTTTTATTACTTGGAAATCTATGCTATCTCCTTTACAGTGTTAAGTAGTGAAATTCCATCACTTCCTTATATAATTTATATCTTTATATCATTAATAAATAAAGCGGAAGGTTTAGGTACCATTTTATGAAAATTACGTTGATGGAGAAGTATGAAATTTTGCACAGTTAAAGTTTATATGGAGGAGGACTGATGAAAGATAATATTTTTGTTTAATACGTACTAAGAATATGAAAAAGACATTACACGCCCCACCATGCATTTTACTCTCTATATACACATTTTTTTTTTAATTTTTTGCAATTAGCAATAGTACCATTTCTGCCAGTGTCGTGTAGTGATCACACGTAGGTATATTGCGGGCTCTGGTAAAATCGGAAGATCATTTTTTGGTGTTATTTTGGTCACACATAATATTATGTTATCTGATACATAATTTATTATCATTTACGTTATACATACATTATTATACCAATGAGATGATTTAAATATCAGATTCGTGAGAAATTATGTAAAATACCAATTATAATACGATACAAAGTAATTGACGTATTTAAACATCGTTCATTATTTAAATTAATTATTAAGTTCTTAGAATTGTGAAACGATTCCTTACATTTAAAACTATGAATTTCCTATTAAGCTGTGAATAACGTTCTGGATTAATTTGTTTACGATATAAAGTTACTACTGTCTCCCGTAGGGTGGGCAGTTGGGGGTTACCCACGCTCATTTCACTTATTAATAATAATTTAATTAGCTCTATGTTTTGTAAGATGAGCCCATCTGTTATCAAGCCTAATTAAAAGGGATTGATATCTAAAAATCTTCTTTTAACCCTATGGTAGAGGAACCAACTGGAGTCAGAGTTTAAACCGCCTGTAGCCCTCTGACATGGCTTTACACACTGTTGAAAAATTTCTCAGGCGTCCCGGTTTCCTCACGATGATTTCCTTCACCGTTTTTAGCAATTGGTAACTAATTTATTATACGCATATGAATCGGAAATACATTTATTGCGTGCGGTGTTTGAACTTGCGACCTTTGACTTGGCAGTCCAACGGTCATAACATTCGGCTATCACTGCTATACTTAAGTGTTATAATAGGTGTAATTATTTCCCTACAACTTAAAATTATGGTATGTTATACAATAATCCTATTTTCCGAAGTAAAAAGTATCGTATACACTATCCTGGGATATAAGCTGTTATAATTCAATAATAGTCGGAAATACTATTTCTTTTGCAATTATAATTAGAAGGGAAATAAAGTTTTAAACAAAAGAAAATTAATTTATTATAATAACTTTTATTAGTGATTGTTATGTGTATTTACGATGGCATATAAACGCTGATAGCCAACAGTAAAAGTAAGCAGGGAGTTAGGATGGTATTTAACTGCGTAAATTAAAACTTCGTATAACACCATGTAATTAGAACAATTAATATTATAACTTCTTTAACATACAATCAGTGTTATTAACGTCAATAAAATCAATATGAGAAGTAGGTACTACCTACATAATTATTTGTTATGATATGAGAGGTACTGATATCAATGATAACAAATAATTATGTAGGTAGGGTCTACACTGGCCTGCATAACAAAGTATCACACTTTTAACATTGCAATAACTTTTTGAAGATAAAAAGAACTCCAAAAAGTTTAGTTTTAAGAAAGCTGATAAAATTAGCTATAAATCATTTTTTTTATTTTAAATCTCTAACTTCTATAGTTTAGCAAAAAACAATACTAAAAGTGTTGTCCTTAGTTTTGCAGTGTCTTATACAATTACAATTAAATTGCCACATGATTTTTCAACGTACTGCATAAGCATATATTCCGGGATAAAAAGTAGGTACATGTGTTAATCCAGGGTGTCAGCTACCGCGATGGATTTTTTTTTAAATTGGTTGAGTCGTTGAAGTAAAGAAGTAACAAATTTACCAACACATACACTTACAAACTTTCGCTTCTATAATAATACTAGTGTGAGAGTGCTGTCGGAAGAAAAATAGGTTACATTTTTTATAATACGTAATTGGTATCGAATTAATGCATCATTTGAAGTAAAAGAAAGCATTTCGGTGCCATATCCCAATATTTTATTAACCAAATGAGCAAAATTTGTCTTTTTTAATATCCTTTGTCAAAGTTCTCATACCTACTTTATGTTGATTAAACCACTTTTATAATACTGGTAGGTGCCTACCGATGTAGAACATTTATAAAAACGAACGGTAAGTAAATTACGAGTGCTTTATTCAAGTAACACAATGGTAGCTACCTAGAAATAGTGCCTCCAACACTTTTACTAAAACAACAAATCCAATTACGTCGTACTTAAGTTTCTCTTACCGTGTAATTGGAAAAATAATGGAATACACTGACTTAAGAATAATTTTATTATAACTTTTTGCCCGCCTTTTTTGCCTTAGACGAGTTACTTAGGTTAGTTATTACTGTAGATAACCTAATCTTTTTTGGCGCTTTTGATAATTTTATCTGATATAGACAGTATGATTTAGTAGTAAGTATTACCTTTGTGTTTGTAATTATAATTGTGGTGTGTAGGCGAGGTGATACAAAAAATTAGCATAAATAATATTATTACATATTAATACTAACTTTTTCATTGAGGTATATCTATGGCTACTGCTATTTAGACCTATAATAATACCCCTAAATCGCCACAGTGGCTCAAAGATTGGAAGCCTGGAAGAGGTACCCGGCTCACGGTTCATAAAATAGTAGATATTAATTATCCCAAGTGTATATTTGCATGTGATTAGTAAGTTGTCGTTCATTGTGGCGTTCTAAGGGAGAGGCTTTTGTTCAACAGTGGACGTCTCCGGCTGATGACGATATGTGCAATTGTGCCCGTAAAATGTCACCTTCGTAACCTCACTCTCAATATAAAAGATATTGTTAGCATGACGTTCATACATCACGATATAAAGCTAATAGCATTCATAGGCTATTTTGGTTTCGACCATACTGTCTGACAAACGATTAAAGGTAAAACAAAACTGGCGCTCACCAGCCGGTACCGCGGGGCACTTGTTTTGCTCGCTCGGCTTACGCGTGTGGACGCAGTTTTAACCTAACCCGGCTTTTGCTACTGCAAACAATTATTTCTACAAAAATAATTGCACAGTTAAGATACATAATATACACAGAATACAATTGTAAATGTATACTTGTTTCTATGTAAAAGAAGAAAAGGTTTTTTACTCGAATACTTCAAGCTGCATTGTTGAAGCAAGACTAAAAAGAGTACTAATTATTTGTTTTGTTTTTATTAATACATAATTATGAGGTATTAATTACCAGCATAAAAAACCTAAGCCTCTATATAACAGCATAATGAAAAACATCGGTATCTAGGTCAAATTCACCACTTCCCTTTGCGGTTTCTTAATGTGAGAGGTCTCATCTAGCACCGAACACGTATCACATAAGTATGACAGGTCGGAGGCTCGCACCTAAATGACAACTCATATTAAGATGGGTGACCCTCCGTTAGTCACCCAGATCCCTTCGTTATTCATGGTGCGCGTTAAGCCGAGTGTCTGTGTAATAAGAATACCCATAATATAGTCTAAGGAAGACGGCATGTGTTGTCACAGCTATTTCCTTCGGAGTGGTAGAAGTGTGGTTGCAAAAACACATTTTAAAGGTCCTACTTATGTAGTAGGGGTGATCTTCATGTTGTTTATCACACACAATCATATGTGTATAGACACTCAAGATTCTCTTATAGGGGAGGCCGGGGTTCGACGTTCCGATTTTGGAGTAGGACGAAAAATGAATGCTATAGAAAGATTTATAATCTATGATTCCTATATGAATAGATGCGGATTTTATGTGAGTTTCGAATTGTATAGTCAAATTCATTTAAATTATAATATATTTTGGCTCAGGATAATTTTTCTGTAGCAAGTCGACAAGGAACAACTTGCCCCATAAAGGGGCTGGTTGTTCCTCAGTTGAGGTAAGTTGTTCCGCTGTCAATTCCAATAATTAATAAGGTAATATTAGTTGGAAAGGTATGTATAAAATAAAAAGGTGCATTTACTGAGTATTTATAAAGTTTCATTTATGATATAAATAGAGTAAAAGTACAAAATCTTAATGTTTTTAGCATATTTTCAACAAACAGGCTTTAATAAAAACAAAACTATTAAAAAAATAGTATCAAGCATTACTACTAATAATGTAACACGACCTATTAATTAGGAGTTAAGACTAATAAGCATCTATATTATAAATCAACTTTGACAAACGTTTATTTGTTAAAAAAAACTATTTATTTTAAATAAAACAAAAAGATAAATCAACCAATTTTAACATTTTGAACTATAATTTCTTTATTCAGTCATCAGTCTTTTTTTATTTTCTTATTCTTCACTAAGTTGGTATGGATGATCTTGGTGGTGCTTTAGGTAAGGGTTCACTGCTTCAGGGAAAAATGCGCTAGTTGTGGCTTGAATAATAAAAGGCAAATTAGCAATGTTCGAGGGTCCCGGTTGAGGTTTATTAGTCGCTGATCCTGTTATTGTTGGAAGTGGTTCGCTACCTGGGCCGGCTTTAATATTATGATCCTGCTGAGGCTCTTCAGGGTCTGCTATTTCTTGGAGCTGTGAAGCTTGTGTAACAAAAGATATCAATTTTAACAGCACAAGTATATTCTAACTTTCTTCTTTCTTTTGGCAATAGACCAAAGTAAATTGATGTGAATTTAAATAAATAATTCGCCAATGTCTTCTCCTGGTCGTGGTTCAACCCATAGTTGGTGTTATACCGGCCTTCCACTTTTTGACGTAGCGAAATAATGTCATATGCCATATCTCTAGTTCTCGAGCTTATGACCGTCTTTAATACAGCATCAGCTGCCCACTGCAAAAGGCCAATCGAAACCTTGCCCGTTTATATTTTCGTTCATAGTTTCTCATTCTAAAACAAAGTATTAACTTTATTATTTACGTGTTTCATTATGGGGCACGTTGTTCCGCGGAACAACTAGCCCCACACCTGAGGAACTATGTACCCCAAATCTCATTTTCAAAGTATCCCTCAATTATAATAGAATGGGTTATGAAAAGCCCACAGTGATATTAAAATGATAATCACTATACTTTGCCCAATTGATAATAGCAAGTAACTCATAAATAGCTAGGAAATTGGTTGATATGGACCAAAAAGTTTAAGGATGAAAAAAATTACTTACGTGATGTTTTTGTGCCACTGATCGATTTACACTCTTTCACGCCGACAAAGCGTCAATAAAATCACTGAAGCAATAGCGCGATGGTATGACGTTTTGAAAGGCACTTCACACCAATTGATATCTGTTTTCTTCGCGAAGCTATTCGCATCGGAACAACCTACCCCCGGCACTTTGAACCCCGGCCTCCCCTAATAAAGAACTGACAAAGTGATAATAAAGTCACATCGATATTTGCCTAGAAAAATCGCAAAATCATGCATAATGATAGTGAATCCAGCCATTACATCACGCCTGTATTCCCCGAAGGGGTAGGCAGAGGTGCACATATAGTACACCCACATTTCACCAGTTATGTAATAGGGGGCGAGCCTATTGCCATCAACCGGGCACAAATCCGGACTCCGGGCTGCCACTGAGAATTACCCAATGGAAAAACCCAGTAACACTTTGCCCAACCCGGGATTCAAACCCAGGCCCTCGTGCTCAGCAGTCGCGCTTAGCGACCACTAAAGCAACGAGGCAGTCTTTAAAACTTCATATTATTATGAAACAGAATAGCAAAAGCTTGACTAATAAAAAACCCAGTGCGCATATAATTTTTCAATAAGAAGGAAGTGCGCAAAAATAAATCAAAGACTTCCATTTTAATATCAAACTAATTTGCGCGTAATTAATAAAGCATAGCGCTCATGAATTTTATTGGAATTCAATTTTGATCAGGAATCAAAATGAGACCGGCTTCGAGCTTATAAACCAGTATAAATGGCGGCAGATTGTCGATTGGTACAAACTTGAGTCGATTAATGTTCTACCATTGATTGTTAACCTATTGAGTAATTAAATTAATTACTTAGTAATGTACGAGCCAAAAGATTCCGCGTAGACCCTCTTTGATGTTAAAGATGTGTTCGTTTTATTAGATGTTTGATACCTCAGATTATGTTCGCTATATCTAGGTGAATTAAAAATGAACATAAGTTTTTTATTTTTTATTTATAATTTCCACAAACACTTTTTACTTTTATCGCCATTATTTTTCTACTATTCAGCCCTTGGCAATATTAGATTCCTAACTATGCGAAAGTGTCCTAGAGTTATTTATTGAGTATAAATTCAAATTCCAAAACTAAGAACTTCTTGATTGAAATACTACTTGGGTATGTTACTGAAGACGTACTAGACTAAAAGAGTCACGCTTCAAATCAAAGGACCAATAAAACGGATCAAAGGACCAAATTCATACAGTCATACGAATGTTGATGATGATTATTTTATCTAATTTTTCCAATAATTTTTTTCTAGGTACACAGTAAGATGATACACAGAAACAGAAAACAGAAAAACAAAAAAAATTATACCTGAATTCCAGAATCACGCGTACCGTCTCGTAATTCTTACCGCTATAGAAAAACTGAGCTACTATTCAAATCGCATTGTCAGTGGCAATGACAAGGCAAAAATCAAAGACTGGTGCGTCGGGTCGTTGAGCTCCCTAAATAGGGTTGCTACACAATGACTGATCGATTCATGCGTGCTGTCAGGACAGGTCAACTCAAACTTGTATGCTAAAAGAACGGTTTTATAATGAGCTTTTTTTTCTGCGTTTTACACTTTTTATTTCAGCTATTAGTAGCTTTTATGTTCCTTACATTGCTTAATATCAAAAAACATAAGTGTCCAAAATATCTTTTTCTAAAGTAAATGTTACGAGTAGCAGTTTTTGTAATCGATGATAAGATTTTTAATACTTGAAACTTATAAAATAAGTATAAAATATTTTGATGACCTGATTGGCGCTAAGCGATTGGATTGCTGCGCTAAATCTATTTCGAATTACTATAATATAACTGCTACAAAACATGACAAAACATGTCATAAATGTATAAACAAAGAGCAGATAAGCGAAGTAATAAAACAATTTATAATAGCACACATTACCTAATACCTCCTTACTTCTTAGACTCAACACAGTGTAACTATCCAACATATATAATTCACTTCAATCGCTTGTATCAAGAGGGTAACGTTTTATCAATGGTCTTGAAATTGCATTTAGTTCACCATAAAAAGCTTCCGCTAGTTCGCTTTTCCTTCGCAAAGTAGTTTCCTCTTCTATTTCAAGAATGTGACAGCCCGTAGTGGTTCCTTCTGTGCTTTTATTTCGTTTGAGTACTCGCTTGGAGTATACATAAAATATCTTTCTGTTTACGTTAATGGTTTACGGGTGATGACTGAAAAGGATGGTAAAAAAGAAGGCTTCCCGATGATTTTTGTATAGTTTGTGAGAACTCCCGGTGTAGCGTACGCATATCCCGCATCCCAGGATCGTAGCAAATGGAAATCCGTGGTCTCTGCCTACCCCTCAGGGAAACAGGCGTGACTTTATGTATGTATCCCGCATCCCTCAATAAGCTATTTAAAAAATGAATTGATAATTTCTAAAATGCCGGACTGCCTCGTTAGTCTAGTGCTGGCAAAGCGCGACTGCTAAGCATGAGGTAATGGGTCCGAATCCTGAGTTGAACAAAGTGTTACTGGGTTTTTTGAGCAATTCTCAGTAGCAATTATTGCAATCAACAGGGCACAAATCCAGAATGCATGGAGTCTGGATTTGTGCCTGTTGATTGCAATAATATCACTCCATATTACATTGGAACCTGTAACATAACAGCGAAATGGCACCATGTTATATATGTGTGTTTAAATCACCGATCGTAACTTCAGTCCGGCCTACTAAAATTGCGCGTACTGCCCCCTTACCGTAAAATCTTCAAGCAGAACAGTTTACGCTGTGGAAGCGAGACGCCGCATTAGACAGCACGTAGTAGCATCACGCTTCTGCGTCGTAAACTGTCGAGCTTTAAGAGTACTTGGTAAGGGGGCAGTACTCTGAGCTCGCGTGATGGCACACACGCGAGGGGCATCACTTTACATAGCTAAACACTTGCAATTTCATACTGTCATGCGACGCAGCTATGATGACATTATCGTGTAATCTGTACTGAGGTCGCGGCGTGATGCTAACTCGTATTATATTTATAGAGCTTCCAATGTCGCTTTTTATCGATGGAATAATCTGATCAGACACATAGCTTTATAATGGAGATAGCGATTGAATTACATCGGTTTTAATTTGATGTAGTTTATTTTTTTATTATTTTGTCGTATCTATTTTAAAATAAAATTATGAAGTCGACACTGTTGTGTCTTGAAATTATAAAAAAAAGATCATTAACATTACAGCTTTTTTTTATTTGGAATACACTTCGGTCAATTTATAGAAAACAGTTTTCCTTAAATTCCTTCCAAAGACCATAATAATGTAAAAGGATTTGGGTGGATATTCCTAACAAGAGAATCGGTCATCCAGGGTGGAATCAATACACTCATTAGTGCCACAGATTAACTGTGTGAGCGATGTTTAAGTCGGATAACGGTCTCACTTCCTTAGTGGTTTCTTAAGAGACTTACAGAGTATAACACCTCCCCATTCCTATGTCTTACAGTAGACAGTTGACTTGTATTTGTATCGGAATACTGTTCTGTTAAATTGGCAAACAGTTAAAGAGTCAACGATTGACTATAACCCATAAAATCCTATAATTTAATAGATATAGTTTTTATATTCCACAAACAAATTATGAGTATATTATCAAACATTATCTTGCATTAGCTTTTATATTTACGCGTTACAATAATTATGTAATAATAAAGATCCCTGTGTACATTATCTATCTCACTGGAAGGTAATCTCTTCCTATACCTACAGATAAGACATAGATACGCACCCAAGCCAAAATCCATTTAATCCAGGTGTCAATATGATTTTTTGTTTCACTACCATGCAGTGGATAACCTAAAACAATAAATAACATAATGATAATGCCACTTTTACAGTTTACCTAGATTTGAGACCGCATCCGTTTGTCCCATCGCTTAGCTACATTATATTACAAGCAACGTCATTAAAACATTTTATTAAATAATCACCTATTTCACCCACACTGCGTTACTCTCACTAATAGCTACAAATGAGCATAAACTCCGCAGAAACTAAGGTTTTCAGTAAATATGTTTTCATATCAATGAATATTAAATGAAAAGCTCGCACGGTACATAACACGATTTAACTGCAAATCGCTGAACTTAGTTTTAAGCGAAACCAGACTGGTGTTCACGTATTTCTCTCACGCGCGCCACATGTAAAGCTCCGTATCGTATTCAAAACGCATATCTATGCAATCTGCTGCGCAGAACATAATACATCTGTGATATTAAAATCTATTCTTAATTCTTTTTTGATGTCCACGCTTAAAATATATGTGTTCTAGCTTCTAGGTAATTTATAATGAATTATTTCTGTATCGTTGGTCTAGTGGTTGGTAATCGTGACTGCTGAGTATGAGGTCCGTTAAATTTGACTATCAAAGTACTGTAACTAAAATAACGTATAGATTTTATACATACATTAAAACCACGTTTGAAGAGGCGAACAAGAGGTTACAAATAAACTACATAGATATTAATCCAAAACCTTTATTTACGTTGTGAAAAAGAACTTACAAAATTCATACAAAAACAGCGCAAAACCATCAGGTTTTCAAGCTTTCCTAATGCGCTTTTATAAAGAATAAATTGAAATAAATGAATCATATTTTAACTCGCAACATACTAAGCAAGCAATATAATATCATTATACACGTAGATACATAATATACAGTATCAATTTTATTAGGGGTTAACCTCTCGGGTACCAACAGTAAACTCCTTTAAAAATCCATAAAACCCTGTTATTGCTAGCATCGAACACGAAATTGAACAAAAATATAAAATACATTACCTTACCGACCTCGGGTTAGCTGTAGTGTTGAAAATAGGTTAGTATTACGCTCGAAGCCATTGGACCAGTAACCTATCACAACTTATGCAGTAGGTAAGTTACAGCGAACTTTAAATCCGATACATTATGCAACAAGTTAGACTCGCGGCCTACGTCTCCAGTATACGTCGTCTGACTAGTTGGCAGACGTATGTCATTTGTTTGTTGGGATCGCATTTCACACCTCGTTCTATTTTTAAGTGATCTTTGTTTGTATTGTTTTACCTTAAAGGTAGACTATGAAACTATATAGATTAGTAGCTGATGCCGGCGACTTCGTTAGCGTGGATTTCGGATAAAGTAGATAGATTTTATGCGGAAGAAAACCTCTCGAGCGTCTTCAGAAGACCCTACCAAAATTTTATCACAATCTGATCAATGGTTTAGGAGCGCATAGAGGACAAACTTACAAGCATTAATTTTTATTTACATAGATAGAAGAAGAAGATATACACCTAAATTATACATTTTTCTGACATATGAACTATTCCTTACTGTGACCTTAGATTCTAAAAGTTTAGATATTTACCTAATTATATTTTTAAATTGCATTTGTTATTTACACTCCGTGTAGATACACATAAAAACACATTCACATAACATCACGCCTGTATTCCCCGAAGGGGTAGGCCCGAGGTGCACATATAGTACACCCACATTTCGCCAGTTATGTTTTAGGTCCCAATGTAATAGGGGGCGAGCCTATTGCCATCAACCGGGCACTAATCCAGACTCCGTGCTGCTACTAAGAATTACCTAATGGAAAAACCCAGTAACACTTTACCCGACCCGGGATTCGAACCCAGGACCTCGTGCTCAGCTGTCGCGCTTAGCAACCACTAGGTCAACGAGGCAGTCTGTGTAGATAATCATAGTATAACGAATTTGAATTATGAAATTCTCATTAAAATCAGTAATTACATATCCACTAATGTAATTTTATTTTTTATTTTTATTTTTATTATAATGTAATTAGTTTAAATTTTTTACATCTCAATCAAAATCTCAAAATAATCTCCAATTAGCTAAGTGCACATCTTTAACTCTACAATTTTATACCAGTCGCTTCATCGAAAACATATTTATGAAAAGTTTTTCCCATTAATTTCACATATAATAAAAATGATTACGTTTCATATTTTAACATCTCAATCATACCTCTCCATTAAGTGAATTGAAAGTTATCGGATATTTTACATTGTGTTCAGTAAAAATAAGCAATATACACATAAATAAATTTGCAGTATATTCTGTTCGTAACAATAACAGTTTTTAATAAATGCAATGAAATATTTTTGTCTGACTGTCTGCGCCGGCTAATCTCCTAAACAGCTGGATGAATTTTGAAGGGACTATTACTTGTAGACTGGTGTTATAAGGATTAAGACATATAATATATGTACTTATGTTATAGGTTCTAATGTAATAGGGGGTGAGCCTATTATCATAAATTGCGCACAAATACTCCATACTGCTACTAAGAATGACAAAATGTAAAAACTCCGTAACATTAGAACCATAAGTCAGAAAATATTGAAAACAATGTATACCTATTTTATACTGTTTTCGGGGGAACAGGGGCTTAATAAAACTTTTCATATATTCGTTATTGTTGTGGTCCGATAAGCCCTCATGGTAAGGTCTGAAAAATATGACCCGTTTATGTTTACACATTAACGGTAGGGTCCGGACCTGAATGTTGTAACAAGGACCTTAGGTAGAGGCCTAATATTAGGGTGCTTTGTTTATTTACCAAAATTTTATTTCGTGATTAACTGTGGGGATTTATAGTATTAATGTTGTGAAAATGGTGGGTGTGGACGCTTTGTGGAGATTAACAATGGGTTATATGGTATAAGGCGATAGCCACACAGAAAAGTCAAAGACGTTTTGCGTCACGACGTTTGTATACATTTTGTATAAAAGTTAATCAAAGGGGCATATAATATACTAGCGTTTTCCCGCGGCTTCGCCCGCGTCAAGTATTCTATGTCCTTTCTCGGGTCTTAAACTTTCTATATGCCAAATTTTATTAAAATCCATCCAGAGGTTTAGTCGCGAAGGCGTAACAGACAGATAGAGTTACTTTTACATTTATAATATTAGGTATTAGTATGAATGTTTTCAGCCTGTCCGCGACGTATCCTTGTCTTACGTCTTTTCTGTATGGTCAACAATTACTTAGTTATAAACAATGAATGCGTATTCGTTGGTCTAGTGGTCGCTAGGGGTGACTGCTCAGCGTGATGTTCTTAGTATCGAATCCCAGGTAAAGTGTTACTGTGGTATTTAATAAGGTCATTCTCAGCAGCACGGAGTCAGGATTTGTTCCCGGTTAATGGCAATAGGCTCACCATTACATTGGGATCTAAAAAAATATAACTAGCAAAATGTGGGTGTACTACACATCTGTGCTTACCCCTTAGGGGATACAGGCGTGATGTTATGTTATGTGTACAAAATAAGGCAAAATGTTTTATCTGTTTATCTTTCAAAAAGCATAATACGCAAGCTATAATTGAGAAAATCTGTTTATTTTTAAGAACAAGTTTTGAAAATGCTTTTTTTTAAGTCCATGATCTATACATATAATAAAATCGTAACGAAGTCAAAACTGTACATTGAAGATATTTGAAAAAAAATAAGTGCAATGGGATGTCTGAACGCTTCTGAAGCCAAAAATATAATTTTTAGAATTTTTGTCTGTTTGTCTGTTTGTCTGTTTGTCTGTATGTATGTGTTAGATTAACGTAAAAACTACTGAATAGAATCCGCTGAAAGTTTGCAAATATATTCTTTAGGGGCCGGCGCGTCGGTATGCTTAATATCATCACGGCATTTGCAAAGAGGGCTGAGCAATATTGCATTATGTCTTTGTTTTGTCTAATGTTTGCCGTAGAATGATAAAAAGACGAAACCAATAGTTGCATTATGCAGATTACTTACAGATGAACTTCTGAAGTAGAAATCATCACGCTATATCCACAAGGAACTGAGCAGTGAATCATGACATGTATAGAAACATCTATTTTACACATATTGCTATGTGTCGTCGTAGCGTGGCGGTTTAACGATCGCCCTACGAGTTATGCATAGTGAGATCGATTCTTGCCGAAGGTTTTTCTTTTTGCGTTAGCTTTAATTTCTTTTTGCATGTTTTTTGACTTAAATATCAATAAAAAGACAATTATAATATATATTTTAACATAATATTATTACCAACAATTTCCAGTAAATTATAGTTCTAAATTTTTATTTTTTTTCTACATTAGTAAGTTTGTAAATTCACCATTTCAAATAAGTGATGTCCAAACAATTCTGAAGGCAAAAGCAGTCGCTTCACGTTGACAACAGATAGGTTGTTCCATACTCACCTGTGCTTTCTAGGACGTTTGAAACACACATCAATGTTGAATCGTGTTCCAGCGTCGAGTCAATTAAATACATTTGCAAATACGTAAACAAGGGTAGTGACCAGGCAACGTTCGCTTTGCAAAGCACTGATCGGGATGAAGTGACCAAGTACCAGTCTGGTCGCTACATTAGTACTTCAGAAGCAGTATGGCGAATGCTGGCGTTCTCTACACAAGATCGGCATCCAGAGGTCATGAATTCATGGACATCCATTTTGAGAATGGCCAGCGCATTTTTTTTCGACCCCGCCAATGTATTAGAGCGATTGGAAAATCCCCGCCAAACAACACTCTTGGCATTTTAAAATTGATTAAGGGAAACTTGAAAAATTATGGACACCAGCGGGACTCAAACCCGCGACAGTCGCCGTACCGTGGCGCCGCTCTGCCAACTGAGCCACCGTGTCACTGCTCGCATCCATCAAATTTCAAGTTCCCTTTTAGTATTTACGTCTTGAGGGTGACGTTAGGTATTATCTACGATTCCAACAGACGACTCTTGGCATTTTTACGTCTCTGTGAAGTTGATTTTTTTGCAAAGTCACTTACGTATGATGGGGTGCCGTCGTAGGAGGTGTATTTAATCGACATCGACGTGGTCGTATTGTCGAAGGGTTTCCGGGAATCTTTATGGACACTGCATTGGGAAGGATTTACACTGTGCATACAAATAATGCCGAGTGCTATTATTTGCGGCTATTGCTTCACATCGTATAGGGGCCAACGTCATTTGCATTCTTAAGGACAGTTGATGGTATGGACTATGGAGTATCCGACATTTCGTGCAGCCTGCGTAGCACGAAATCTTCTTGACGGTGACCAACACTGGGACAACACTCTCCTGGAGGCTAGCGTTAGTGATAGCCCAAGTCGCCTATGACATTTGTTTGCCGTCATGTTGGTATTCTGCGGTATTGCAAACCCGGTTTTGTTGCGGGAAAAATATTGGCGTTATCTCTCTGAGGATATTTCATGGGCTTTAAGACATACTATTGAAGGAGACATCGGAGAAACTGATGAACGCATTTTGAACTACTGTCTCAGTTCTCATCGAGACGTAGTCATTGCCATCGGGGGCAATCCACTGTTGGAATACGGTTTACCGGCTCCGCAACCATTAAATAATGAAAAACGTGGAAACAGGAAGTATGTCGCCGAAACAAATTATGACCAAGACGCAATGACCACCATCGTGAATGACTACGTCACTAAATTTACCTCAGAGCAAGCACAGATTTACAATATTGTCCTTGAAAGCGTTGGGCTTGGCCAG